>JAPYXD010000710.1:7500000-10000000 GCA_030998225.1 Diplolepis rosae
CTCCTTAAAAAATGCACGCCTGATAGGAGAAGGTCTCTAGCAGATACCAGATTTGAGGTATTATATTGAAGATTTAATTGAAAGACGCTGTTTCAAAATCAAACTTTGATTTTTGCGACTTTTTTTCGAAATTTTTGGGTCCTAAATATTTTATAGATATCTGGTGTACAAATAAGTTTCCGCCGTTTGATAAAAGTTGGCGTCACCAGTAAGTTTTGTTTGGGATTGACAGATGTCAAACGTCACTGTCGTAAAATTGGACATATGTCAACAACATAACCTTGAAATATTATTGAACTTTTATTGGTATCATATATTTCTTTGTGTGCGGAATTGTTGAGTTTTGAGCCCAATAAGCGTCATTTGCGGGAGCTTTTGATTTACTTGTACAATTTGAAGAAATCTGCAGCTGAGGGGTATCGATTGCTTGTATAAACATATGGTGAAGCTGCCTTAAGTGACAAAAGTCAATTTTTTAAGGTGGCAACTTTGGCGGGCTGTAGCGTTACATGAATTCGGACTTTTTTGGTTCAATGTATGTATGAGTACAGAAAAAAATGATATACTGAAAAAAAACATGATTAAACATTTTCATAAATTTTCTTTTAAATTCTTAAAGACCGAGAAAAAAGAGGCATCACACAAGAATATCACCTTAAAGCTAGCATGATTCATGAAATCATAAATGTTTTGAAATAATTTAAAAGAAGTTAAAAAATGCCTTGTAACAATAGCCAAATGAAACCAGCGAAGTGAAAAAAAATTCATTAAAAATTCATGATTGCATTTATAATGTTTCACTAACGTAATGATTTAGGATGGTCAGCTGTTTGGATTTTTTTATTAAAAGTTTACTATGATATATAAGCATTGAAAGGTTGTGGCGTAATTTAGACAAAACTAAATTTACAAAAATGTTTATAGTAGAATCGCGTCTTTACCTGATTTATGTAAAGCAGCTGCTGATAAAACTATGCCAGAAAATAAAACAGCGAAGATAGGAGACATCTTAGAAGGTCTTTGAGATCTCAAATGGAACTTCTGCGTCACATAGACAGTATACGTTTTTATGTAAGACTATCCTACCTCAGAGCACGAAATCTTTAATTTTATTTGTCTTTAATTTATTGCATGTACGGTACGCTGTGTTTATATACATACACGGTTACCTATTTCAATCTATAATTCCAAATAGTTTCTAAAATACTTTATTTACGAAAAAATGGTTTGGACAAAGGTTGACCAGGACCGAGGGGGACATTTGCCTGTACCATCAATTTCAACCTTGTGGTCAATTTTCAAGTTAAATTGTTGGTAAGACCCTTTTCTTAAATGAGAACCCCTCTTTTTGACTGCGGATTTGAAAAGAACGGGAAATTTTACGTCGAAAATGACCTCTGGAAAAATGTTTTTTGTGACCTTGGAAAGATACAAATTAAGGTCAAATGTCTCAGAAACGACCAGATGTTCTTTTTCTGAATTGTCTTGACTTTTCGGGGTAAACAAACGTTCAAGATACTTTACAAAAGTCAAAGAAATGTTAAGGTGTACATCACCTTGACCATCATGACCTTCAGGTCAATTTTCAAGGTGATTTGAAGGACAAGACGATTTATCTTAGATTGAACTCTGTGTCCGGATAAATTTTTTTGTAGACTTCAGGCTGTGAATTGTTATTGAAACACCCCCCCCCCCCCCCCATCCCCAAACACACCCAGACAGTAAGAATCATCTCGAATAAGATGTAAAGTATCTTAAACGTTTGTTTACCCCGAAAAACCAAGACAATTCAGAAAAAGGACATCGGGTCGTTTCTCAGACATTTGACCTTAACTTTTTTCCTTTCCAAGGTCACAAAAACCATTTTTCTACAGGACATGTTTAGCGTGAAATTTCCCGTTCTTTTCAAATCCGCAGTCAAAAATAGGGTTTTACCTCCATTTGACCTTGAAAATTGGCCTCAAGGTCAAAATTGATGGTACAGGCGAATGTCCCCCTCGGTCCTGGTAAACCTTTGTCCAAATCATTTTTTCGTAAATAAAGTATTCTAGAAACTATTTGGGATTATATATTGAAATGGGTCACCGTGTATATTCTTCCAACAAACATTTTTTAAACAAAAAACCGGCACGTGATAGCCTAAATATGGTATTTTTCGAATACGTTGTACTTAAAACAAGTCCGAATTGCCTTAAAAAATGGTGGAAGATTTTGCAAGCCTGAAAGAATGATTTAATAGTGCTTGTTTCAAGCTCTGAAGGTTTTATTCTAGCCCTTTTGGGTAGCTAACGTAATCCCATGATTATTTTCTTCTCTTGCTCAAAATGCGTGCATAGATCATGGCAGAATAATATTCCATGAAACATTTTATTGTAATATGTTTTCTTAGTTGAAGTTGGTGGAAGCCAAGTATGGAAATCAATAAATCTTTTGGAATATATTTTATTCTGAATAAAATTACTCATTTATCAACAAGTTTTTACATTCAAAATCACAGAACAAAAATACATAAATGTATTTTAATCCATATTTTTTAAAATGAAGTTCCTCTTGCCACTCTTACGAAGATTATACCTTCTATCTGAACTTTTACTGACGTTCTCATCTCTTTTCTGGGATATATTATTTTTCTACCAACTCTTTCCATTTTTCATCAGATTCAAATAAACTTCAATATGAAATCTTAGGAAATAATACATCACTCAATAAGTTGCCGGTCTAACTAAGAAAAGCACAGTTTTTCTGAGAAATTCGACGTTATTCGTCAAAATAGTTTCCTTCAAGCGCAATACATTCATTTCAACGCTTCTCTAACTTGTGTTGTCTTTTTGTAGAATGATTCGTCTTTGCTCTCAAAATAGGCTTCAGTTTCGGCAATCACTTCTTCATTGAAGCCAAATATCTCTTGCACTGGAGCATTTTTTTCAGGTTTATTGTCTTGGTGGAAGAGTATTTTTTTCTTTTGCATGTGCGGCCGTTTTTTTTTATTTCTGCGCTCAATCGATCCAGTAATGCCATGTAATGATCTCTGTTAATGGTTCCACACTTGTCAAGATAGTCGATAAACAAAATACGATGCGCTTCCCAAAATACGGATGCCATAGACTTGCCAGCCCACTGTAGATTTTTTGGTCGCTTAAGACGGCTTTCTCTAGCTGTTCTCCACTCAGCTAACGATATTTTTGTTTCAGGTGTGTAGTGGTGGATCCATGTTTCATCCATTGTCACATACCGATACAGAAAATTCTTTTTACCTTGTTTGAACAACACCAAACAACGCTCTGATTCCTCGGCGCGTTGTTGTTTTTGGTCGGGTGTGAGCAAACGCGGCATCTACATACTTCAAAAACAACTTGCGCATCCCCAAAGATTCGTGCAAAATTGTAAACACACTTCTGATATCTTTAAGGTATCAGCTATGTCACGCAACTTTAATTTGCGATCGCTCAAAACTATTTTGTGGACTTTTGTTATGTTTTCCGGAACAACTGCTGATTTTGGGCGACCAGAGCGATTAGCGTTATCGGTGTTTGTACGATCGCGTTTAAATTCGGCATACCTGTCGATGATTGTTGATTTTCCTGGTGCAGACTCCCCATAACACTTATCAAACCACTGCTTTGCTTCAAAAGTATTTTTTCCCATTAAAAAGCAATGTTTAGTTAACACTCAAAACTCTTTTTTATCTATTGTTTTGCAAATGGCAAAAGTTATCAGGTGTTCAAATAACTTTCCGCCGTTTGCAAAAGTTGACACCACCAGTAAGTTTTGGTTGAAATTGACAGATGTAAAACGTCACTGTCGTAAGGTTGGACTTCTGTCAATAACATAACCTTGAAATATTATTGAATTTTTATTGGTATCATATATTTTTTTGTGTGCGAAAATGTAGAGTTTCGAGACGAATAAGCGTCATTTCCAGGAACTTTTGATTTACTTGTTTAATTTGAAGAAATCTACAGCTGAGGCGCATCGATTGCTTGTAGAAACATATGGTAAGGCTGCCTTAAGTGAGAGAAGTTTTCGTAAGTGGTTTCAAAAGTTTAAGAACGGTGAATTTGACATCGAAGACAAAGAATGTAGCGTAAGGCCGAAAGTGTACGAAGACGCGGAATTGGAAGCATTATTGAATCAAAATTTGTGCCAAATGCAAGAAGAACTTGCACGTATATTAGGAGTGTCTCAACAAGCAATTTCAGAATAAATGTTCAAGTTTTGATAAAAAACGACGAAAACTTATTTGTACACCTGCTCTTTCACCAAAACCTCTGTAACTTCTGAACTAAACCGTAGATTGTCATGAAATTTTGACACTTAATGTTTGAAGATTGGTACTGTCCAGAAATCATATCGATTTGACAATAGTGGCGCCATCTATGCGTCAGGCCGGAAATTTATTGAATGACGTGTTACACACTGCGACACTGCCAGGCATTACCACTGGAGACTCAGCAAGGTTAGTTCAAACTATCGTTACTGTTGCTAATTCGTTAATCATTATTTTCATTAAATTGAAAAACAATTTTTTCAATTGTTCTTAAATGTCATATGCCTTTAAAACATTTTAAATCATACTTTTTATTTAAAACCGCATTATTGGTGCATCCGCTGTAAAACCTTCACTTACCCTATTATTATTTTTTTGCTCTCTACTAACATACTGTTTAGCTCATCATAATTGACTTATAAATTTCTATATGAAGCGAAACATGCGGCAGTCCAGTTTAGTTCAGTGAAATCAACGCCATGATGCACTTTGGGCTGAATTCCATAATAAAAACGGCAAAATTAGACCAAGGAGCGTATTCATTAATTGGAAAGTGATGCTTAAGTATTTGAACTCGCTGATTTCAAATTTTGAATCAAAATTTCAAAAAAACAAAACGGCGTACCGAAAGTGACTAGTAGTTCTAGTAAAATGCATACGATTTTTATGGGAGTCGGTAAATTTATGGTTTTAAATTTGCTGATTTCAAATTTTGAATACTAATTTCGAAAAAACGAAATGGCGGACCGGAAGTGACTAGTTGTTTTAGTAAAAAGCATCCGAATTTTGTGAAAAGCAGTAAATTTATGGTTTTAAAATCGCTGATTTCAATTTCTAATCAAAATTTTTATGAAACAAACTGGCGGGCTGGATGTATTCCTTTACACTACTCACAAGCGACTTTTATTATCAGAAATTAATATTTGTGTCTGTTTGAAAATTGTTAATTCAAAATTTTAAATAAGAATTTAGAAAAATAAAAGTGGATTACATAAAGTGAAGGGACAATTTGAGATATTCTAAAAAAAAAAGATATAATGCATTATGCAAATTATTTTATTCCCACCACCTGTAGTGAGCAGTACTCCGGACTTGCGGAAACGACCGAGAAAGCTAAAGGTGAGCTTGCAGGACACTGCAGCCAAGAAGCCGGAAGTGATGGACCAAAGGCTCCATAAAGGAAGAGGAATGGGTGGAGGTCCTAACGAGGAAGAACCTCCGGAAACAAAAGCCTAAATCGGAGACTAAGAAAGCGGATTGGCCAAAGTGTGCCCGCCCAGGAGCGATGCTAATAAAGCCCACTGAGGATGTGAGCTACGCGGTCAGATTGAAGGACTTGTAGAAGTGGGTCAAACCTGAGGAACTGGGCGTCACTGTCCAGGGTATTAGGGAGACACGTTCCAAGGATCTTCTAGTGGAGTTCAAATGTCCCGAGGTAGAAGGCGGTTAGAATGCGCCTGCAAAGAGGTTATTGATGCCAGTGGGACAGTTCGCCACCCCATCCTCAGGATTAAGGTGTAGCTGCGGGCATAGATCCCAGCACCGATGCCGAGGATGTCGAAGAAGCTGTAAGAGGCTTCTTCGATCATGGATCACATGCCCATGGAAGGGCACACTGCGAGGTCCTATTAAAAAAAAGCGCAGTGCTATCGTTGCGCCGCAAGAGAAGATAAGCTCCGGGATGATAATATTCGGGGGACAATATGTTGCGCGGCTTTTCGAGAGGCAGCCTCGAAGAGAAAGCATTCAAGAAGCCGCCTATCAAGTGAAACAGGCAGTAAATAAAAACGCCGAAGCTCAGCGTAGAGCGACTTTAGAACGTGGCCCTGAAATTGAAAGCTAACGCGGTTTCGGGTTCATGGGATGGTAGGAAAGCAGGAAGGTTTTTAGTATAGTGAGTATTGCTTCGGCCGTGTCTCATGCAACGTGCGTAAATGCATTCTCTATCTCCCCTATCTAAAAAATATATATATCAGTACTTATAAAGGGTTTCCCAATAAGGGTGATATGTTTTGAAATTGAAAAAAAACACTGAATATTCATTCGGAATTGATCGAAATCTTTTTTATTATATTGGATATTCTATGCCATTTATGATTTAAACAATATATCGGCCAAATGTCCCCCGAGACTTGAGCCAAAAATGCGCCTCATCAGAAAAGATGATTTTTTGATGAAAATTGGGATCATTTTCAATTGATTCCAGAGCCCAATCCGCGAACTCCCGACGCAAACGATGGTCATTAGGCTTCAGTTCTTGGGCCAGAATCATCTTATAGGGATACAGGCCAAGATCCAATCGCAAAATACGCCAGGTAGTCATCCTGGACAGGCCCAATTCCTGAGATCGGCGTGGCACGGACAATTCACGGTTTTCCTCGATACTGGCCTATACGGCGGCTATATTCTGTGTAGAACGTGCGGTACGCATACGATTTTTAGGCTTAGTATCCAATAGAGTAAATTCACTCTCCAACTTATCGATTATTCGACGAATTGAGAGCGCGGATGGAGCAGAATGACGACCATATTTTGCATGATATGCTCTTTGAACACCGACAAAACTTCTCGAATTTTGATAAAATAATTGGACAATTTCCAAACGTTGTGGAAGCGTGAAACTACTCATGATTAAATGGCAAACCTTACTGATGACAACTGACAGCAGACGTCAAAAATTTCAGTTCAAATGAGCCCGATAGGGACATTCAAAATCATATCACCCCTATTGGGAAACCCTGTAGAAGCATACAACTCCACGGACTCGAGAGGAACATAATTCTCAATGTTGGTTGAACAGCCGACAGTGTGAAATCTAAGCGGGAACGTTGAGATACACCGACACACCGCTTTTGGTTGTGACACGGGTCAGAGGTGGGGGCCGAGAACGTCCACGATTTAAGAATGCATAAGGTTTGAGCTAATGCTGCGATATTCAGTTTTGAAAGTTTGGGTATTGAGCTTAGTCTATTTTTACATATTTTTTTATCATATTTTTGGGCACTTGGGGTTCAAATAACAAAAATCCTCGCCAGGTATGGGGATGAAAATTTTTCGTAAGCAATTGACACTAAAGACTATGAAATTCAGTTCTTAAATTTTAGGTATCGAGATTAGTTTGGTTTTTCGTTTTTTTTTACGGTTTTCGGTATTCAGAGGATAAAATGTATATGGAAGAGTCGTTTTCGTGCTAGAGAACCATTTAGACTCGATCGAAATAGATTTAAATGACTAGAACCTGTTTTTTCTACGCTTGGCATGTTACTTGTTCCTTTCTATAGCAACGTTGCGAACTGCATTTACTTTTTGACTGCGCCAAAAACTAAGATTTGTTCAATTGTAGGTCAAATATAACAACTCATTTATCCGAAAATAATTATTTATTTTAGTACAGATAAAGTATTAGAATGCATAGAAAATAATGTAAATGATAAATTCAATAAATATTAGTAGTCGAAAATCTAGTTTTTTAATTACCATAATAAATTTAGTGAAAAGTTGAAACATTTTTATTCATTCTCTATTCTACATATTATAACATTTGTTTGTGATTTATAACAAGTGAAATATTGATTGTAATATTCAGTAATATAGATTGCGAAATTAAAAAGATATCTACGAGCACTCACATTTCTTCATACCGATGACAAATAAAAATTTGATTAGGAAGTGTCTCATCTAATATTTGTATAATTTATATTGAGTAGATAAGCAGTTTAAAAGAAAAAAAGATTCCGTCCATAGACCTTAACTAGTTTTTAATTCCTAAATTCCAAGAAAATTATTTTATCTCGAATATGGGGCGTGAAACATTGGTCAACTTTGGCCAAAACTTTGTTTAACTGTGTCAAACTTTGCCCAAATGTGGTAAAGTATAGGCGGATACTTGTGGATCATTAATGCCGTAGTAGCGATGGGTTCGCCAATATATAAAAAGTGGCGAATCATTGCCAAAGAGTGTTTCCCATGGTTTAGTAATGGGTTCTCAAGATGCATGAAGATATAGAATTTTCCTAAATGCTAAAGAAAATTTTCTGCATAATTGCTGAAAGTTTTTTTTCTTTTAGCATCTTGATATTTATAATCTAAAGATAGAGATACTCAAGACATTCAGAGAAGGTTTCGCCATCTTAAGAATGCGTTTGAGTGTACCAGGTCCATAAGAATCATCTTTCTTGAGAAAGTTTAGCATAAAACCCATTTGGGAGATCCCCAAGTTATTTGAAAAATGTCTGGCCGTCCTACAAATTTGTTGGAATGCCCTAGAGGTACCTAATAATCATTTTCCTTAAGGAATTAAGGAGCTAGAACAATGTTGAGTATTCCCATGTTATTTTGACTATAAGGTCTTGCCGTCCTGAAAAGTTTCTCGAGTGCACTTAGACATTTGCAAAATAACTTGGACATGTTTAGCATTGATCTCACATTAAAATACCTCAAAGAATATAATTCTTAGATACCTAGTGCACCCGGATGACTTTTGAGGCGGTGAGAACTTTGTAAAGTCAGTTTTTGTACATTAGCGAACTCATCGAGTTTACAAGTATATGAAATAAAATAGTCACAAGTTTTCGCATATACTTTACCATATTTGAGAAAAGTTAACCACATTTGACGAGTGTTGGCCAAAGCTGGACAATATTCCGTTTTCATGCAGGTACTGATATTTTTATATGAATACCTTAGATTCATTCATTTGCGACTTTTTTAACTTTCATTTAACTTTTGTTTGACTTAAGCGGTCTTTTGAAAATTTTGATTATACTTCCAAACTTTTTATGCGTTTTGTGATTTGAATTTCCATCTATTGAATCGTTCAAGGGATGTTGTGAGTAATTTTCCGGTGAATGAGGCATAGGACTGGCTACAGAAGTTTCCGGACTATCTTCTTCATAAGGTGCTGTATTACGTGCTTGGTCTACTAAGTTCATTATATTGGTGGAGATAAACTTATAATAGGAGGAAATTCTTGTGTAAACACTAGGGAAATTTGGTATGCCATGGGAGAAAGTAGCAATTCCAATACACTTTTTAATAGGTTTTCCATCAGTGATATCAAAATGTTCTATTAGAGGACTACCAGCATCTTCCTAAAACATGAAAAAGCTTGATAAAAAACACATCCCTACATTTTTTAAATTAATATACAGTAAAATACCGGGAATCAATATTTGATATACAATTCTAGTATCTCAGATATTGGAATGTAAAATATCAGCTGGGCTTCACAATCACAAGAAATATAACATTTTGAAACGGTTTTTTTAGATTATGTCAGACTTGCATTGCAGTAAGTAAAGCATATGCATTTTAAATTTATAATGAATAAATAAATTCATGAAGTATTTACCACAATAATAATGCGAAAGATGCTCACCAACCAATCTTTTTTAGACTAGAATACTGAAGGCTTAAAAGCATTCTAGTATTGGAAAAAAAATAGTTTTTAGTGTATAACTGACAATGCTTAAAGCCATGTATCACTTACCTAATCCTTACCTTATCGACAAAAAATTTCGCCCTTTGTATTTTCATATTAATTGAGATATCGAGTTGAAACTACGAGTAATTAGGTAAAAAGCAGTAAAGAACATTTATCTGGTCTCAAATTTTTATAATTATAAAAAAAAATTCCAAAAGATTAACGTTCCTTCGTGTCCTCTAACTAATTACTCAAAGTTTTAACTCAAAACCTCAAGTAATGTAGAAATGCGAAGGACAAAAAAAAGTGTCCGTAAGGTAGGCATCGGATAAGTCATACATGGTCTTAAATCCACAGAACTTATACTTACCGGAGCGAAACTTCCATGTGGAGAAATTGCACACATATGAGATTCTTGAATCTTGACAGAGTCGAATCTTTTCCTACACTTATTGTTACTTATTATTGTTACTTTTAGTCGCTGTAAATGTTCAGCTGCAATATTTCGCCTGTAAGGATTGAGTGAACCCCATCCATAGACGTAAGCTGAAGAATTGCTTTTAATTAACTTAGACGAGATAGGTATTTTTGAGAATACTATCGCATATTCAGGATTCACATATTTACATTGTTTCAACTGGAACAAAATTAATTTTTTTGGGCGTGTATACATTCATAAAAGCGTTTGGAACGTTCTAATAAAATAAAATATTTTTTTTTTATTCCAAAAACTTGATTAGATATCGAAACACTTACGAGCAATAACGCAATATCAGCAACATAATGTGGATCCGTATGTGAATCAAAGTCAGGATGGATTATTGCACGTTTGATACCATGGACTGAGAACAGATTTAAAAAGTAGTAGGTGGGAGAGATTTGGGAACAACTGGATGGGTGGACACAAAGGGACATTAGTTTAATTTACTTCTGAGTAGTTTATTTTTGGAATTGAAATTTCTCCGAACTATTCTGTATTATATGCATCCAATTCTTTAAATAAGATTAACAAATTGTTGCTCCGTCCCCGTTTTTCCCAAACAATTAATTAATATTTCACAAATTAATTTTTTCCATATCGTCGCGTATACTGACCTACAGACAACCAATTGAGAGCATAGGTATAATAATGGTATAGTTTGAAACATCTCGTTCTATTCGAGACTGCATAATATGAATCTATATGTTTTAATATATATCATCCATATATAAATTATGTAAAAATAGTCTGAATAAATAGGTATAAAATTGAAGGCCTTTTACGAAGAAATGGTATAACTCGGATTATGCCTTGAAAATGCAGAAGTTTACCCCAAACCGTTTTTTGTTATAGATAGTGGAAACATTATGAATCACTGGTCTTCTTTCTTCAAAATATATGCATATGTAAATGTCTGTATAATGTATCTGTAAAAACTATGCCGCCGTTTCAAAATTCATGAAAAAATATTTGTAAGAAAATAGGATGGTTCTTTTCTGTAAAAATAAAAACTAAAAAACAGTCATAAAATGGCTTTTTTATAACCGCGTTTCTAACGTTTTTCTTAGTTTCTTCGAAATGCCATTTTTTTTATTTATACCATTATTTCACCCAAACCCTTAATTGTTGCGTAGTTCAAGAACCCAGTTTGGACTAACCTTTCATGTCATGTACAATTTCGAGGTCATTATAAGAATTAATCTCCGATTCATAAACACAGTGAGCAGCAGTTAAGACAACAAGGTAATTAATCATGGCACCACCGCACTTGTTTTGTCCATTTTGTCTTATATAAACTACGTCGGATTGAGATGCTTTTTCTCCTCCATATATCTTACTAGTTAGCAGCGTCGAATTGGATTCTATGCAATAAATATTTATATCAAAGATTAAATTATCAGTTAAGTCCCAGTATATGCTGTTTGGCGCTATAAATTTATTGTATCTTTGAATCATGTATACTGAACTTGAAAAAATTCTCAATTCAGGTAAGGCCAGTCTACTGATGTTGCCTTCTCAAAAAATGCATACCTGATTGGCTTTTCCAATTCCAAAAGCTCTGCTAATATTGAATGGTAAATTGAAGTATTCTCTAAAATTACACACTGAAAAAATCATGGTGCACTGGTTGCACCACCTACAGTACACTGGCTGCATTGCAGATTCGTAGCAACCGTTGCACAGATTTCAGGGGTACAGATGCGCGAAAGTAAGGGGCAAATGTTGTCCCTCATGTGTGGTACAGTTCGTGCGCCGAAACTAAGTCAGTAATCGCACCATGTAAAGGTGGAATTTACTATACATTCAAAAAATTAACAGTTTTTAATTATTAAGAAATTTGAACTGTTTTTGCAATAAGAATCCATTAAATTGTTAAAAAAACTTACTAAGTCTTATTTTTATTTTTTTAACTTTAGTCTTAGAAAAATACTTTTTTTTCTCTGCTCCCGACATTTAGGTGTACTTTGAATCAATTTTATTTGCATACCGAGTAAATACAAGATATATAACTGGTTTATTATAAGCTTCAATACATGCACAAGGCATTCAATCATATAATGAATTGGATGTAACATTTACTTCTTAAACCTCTTCACATGTAACGAAGAGGTTAAGTCACTATTTTTGCTTAGGAAATTTATAGGTTACATATAATAAAGATATTTACAGAGCTTACAATAAAGTTAATATTGTAAACTTGTGTTCAAATACTCCTTTCAACTCCTCAAAATGGTTTTGTTTTTATAAAAACATCCATCACTATATCATTATATCACTATAAGAACAACGCGTCCCCTCAGCACTGGTGTTCTATGGATCCCGAAAGTAAAGACAACGTTTATATGCTGCCCCGAACTGAAGTATAAGATTTACCACGACGTTTGGCGCTGCGGCTGCCTCTATAGGTGCAGCCGGTGCATCGACATTTTTTCTGTTCAGGAGTAGATCTCTAGTAGATAACAGATTTGTAGTAATACAAGAGTAGTCCCAAAAGCACCCGACCCAACGAAGAAAACGCAAAAAATTTGGAAAAAAATACTTTTATTTCTTAACGTAGTCTTATTTTAGCTCGATACACTTTTCCCAGCTTTGTTCAATTGCTATGGTATACTGTTTATAGTGAGAACCGTCGAGCTCCTCGAAATAGCCATTAACCACAGACTTCTTTTTTTCATTGTTGGCAAATCTTTGACCACCGAGCCATGTTTTCAAGTCCCCCAGAGTAAAATTTAGCTCGGCTTTGATATTAGTTGAACTAAGACCTGTCAAATGAAAATGTTGTATCACAACGATGACCAATTTTTTTCATGCTTACAAATCCACTGAGAGCGTTTATAAGGTCAGGTACTTCTGGGACTACCTTTGTATGTGACATGCCATAAGAAAAGGAGACTTGCAGTGGTGAGTGGTGGGAGGTGTTCCCGTTGGCCTAGAGTCTGTTTTTTCAACGAAATAATGCTCGAAATTTTTTTTTGACTTTTAGCTGGATAGAGCAACTCTAAAACTATCAATAGAAACAATAAACGGATTTTCTTTCCGCATTAGCCTCCTTTTCTTGTGGGACGTCACATATATTTAAAATTTAATTAGGAGCGGCCATTTTAAAATTAAACTTTGATTCTTAAGTCTTTTTCTCGAAATTTTTGTGTCCTAAAAATTCCATAGGTAAATATTCTGGCATAAATCTGGGATGATCTATAATAACACATCTGCTGGAGTGTGTATCAGATATAAAACTGATCGGTTGATTAGAATTTTAATAATCGACAGAACTATCATCATGCGTCTATTTTTTGAGGAGACAACTTTGGCCTTACCTGAATTTGGAATTTTTTAGTTCAATGTATGAATGTGTACATAATAGAAAAAATTCCTAAAGAACAAGAAAAAACAGGCAATCATAAAATGTTTTGAAATAATTCAAACGAAGTACAGCTCACTAAAATGAATTTATTTTTATTAAATTTCAAATATAAAATTTGAAAAAATACAGATAATACTCTTTTACAGTATTTTATAATGCTGTATTTTCCTCGCAGTACTCAGCTATTTGTCATGATTTGAAGAATTATTTATTTCCTCCAGCTTTTAACATTGATGTCGTTACTGGTTTCGAAAAAAATTTTAAAAGGAAAGCTTGAAAGAAGTTATCAATTGGATTTCATTCTTCTCCATTACATTTTGTTCCGTACTAATGTGAGCTATTCCGAGCCAATCCGAAAAAGAAGTCTTAAAGCGGCTAAAAATCAAACCAATTCGATCTCGAATTAAGTCGTATTTCAGCCGATTTGGATTAAATAAGATTGAAAACGATTTGTTTGATTGGCTCGAATTGGCGTGAAACAGAATGGAGTGATATTCTGTCCATAATTTTTATTAGGGGAACGAGTGTAATTATGCACAACGGAGTCATACACGGAAAAAATTGATATCAGGAGAACAGGATTGATTACTTGAAAGTTTAGTAAAAAAAAAAAAATGTAAAAGTGTGCATTGTTTTTTACTGAACTTTCAGGTAATAAATTCTGGTTTCATTTTTTCTCTGTGTACTGCTGGGGAATATGGATCAACAAAATTTTTCTAATTTTCTTAACTAAAAGTTAAGAAGTTTCATGTAACAACAATCAAATGTAACAACCAAAGTAAAAATAGGCTTTAAACATTCATGATTGCAGTTATAATGTTTCATTGACATATAATGATCGAGGATGATCAGCAATTTAGATTTTGTTTATTAGAAGTTCACTGTGATATATGGGAATAGAAAGGTTCTGGCTTAATTCAGACGAAACTAAATATACAATATACTTTATGGTAAAATCGTGTCTATACCTGAATTTTGTAAAGCGGCTGCCCATAAAACTGTGCCAATAAATATAACAGCAAAGACAAGAGGCATCTTAGAAGATATTTGAGATTTCAAATGACACTTACGTCTCATTGTTAGTATATATACGTTTGCGTAACACTATCCTACCTTGGAGCACGAAATCTTTTATTTAATTTGTCTTTAATTTATTGCACGTACGTTACCCTGTGTTTACATACATATATCTTTCCCACAAACATTTTTTACACAAAAAAGGTCTCAATTTTATGCTGGCTTCTTAGTCCGGGTGCCCACTACAATTTTGACCCCTTATCGAGCAATAGAATACTTATCTCCCGAAACGATGTGTATCCTGATGTGCAATGCAGCGCCACTATAAGATAAATGTGATAAAATGCGATAGGATAAATTTAAGGGACTTAGCGTGACCCTAACGGTAAAGTTTCATAGATGGCCTAAATTATAGTGCGGGCGCAATGCCAAACGGCCCCGGATTAAGCTGGCGTTCAATTTTTCCTTATATATAAATTAAGCGCTATCGAATGACATAAAATTCAATCTACTGCTTGATGAGGGAGGTGGGGTATTGAAATCAGGACTCACACAAAATTTAGCGCAGCGTAACGACTTCGAGTCAGAGTGGCGCATGGGTCATGTTTAGAGTATAAGACTAAACATAGGCAGAGCTCCCAAACTTGAAACGCCGCTGGCGAGCCGCTGGCGGGGAACCGTCCCCACGCATCGGCCGCCCGCCGTTGCCCCTCAGCTACCTTCCCATTAAACTCGATATCCCGCCAGCCTCGTCTTTCTATTTGAATGGGAAGGTAGCTGAGGGGCAACGGCGGGCGGCTGATGCGTGGGGACGGTCCCCCGCCAGCGGCGTTTGAAGTTTGGGAGCTCTGAACATAGGCAATAGTATTTCTTAGCTCAATGGGGTGCCCGGATATACAGAAGGCGTTGTATAAAGAGATGCACGTAGTGCACGGCCAGTTTCACCTTTATTAATATTACTGAAAAAGGTTCGAATTTCTTTCCCTCAATAAGGCAATTGATGTGTCATTTCAGCATATTTATTTCCTAAGAAATAAAGCTTCTACAATTTTATGATGTTAATCCTCTTTACTTAAAGCACAGAAATTGTCCGTCGAATGTGCAACTCATTTTTGGGATTAAGAGAATGCGCATAGGCATTTAGTTTAGAGTATAATTTATATAGGCCTTAGAGATAGTTTCAACCATTGTTAATTCAAGGCATAGACATTTTTGGGAATACTGATCCTTTCAATGTACCTAGATTTTAAGTCACGCCTTAAAATTATTGTAACCAATTAGAATTACTGGATTTTTGTGTCTACCCATAACAGTTTTGTATCCGTCAAGAAAAGAGAAAAAGAGTTTAGTTCTGCACCAACATTCTAGTCGCTTAAATCGCAAGGAAAAATAAATCCAATTCAGAGCACTCACACGTTTCATTTATTTCTATAATACTTAATACTTGGTGCGTTTTATGAAGATAAAACGTCCGCTTCATACTCCCCTTGGAATAAGGGATCTAGAGTATAAAGCATCGATTAAAAACAGGTCACATATAATTTGGCTTGAGGTCTCCTACAATATTAACTAACATTTATCTTATTGCTTTCTAGAGGACCGAGGTTTGTGAGAAATTGTTAAATATTGATGTATTGTGCAACAACAACCCCGATTCAGACTTTCACAATAGTGGCACTGTATTGCACAATAGGGTTTACATCGTTTCGGTAGATAATTATTTTATTGCTTATTAAGGACCAAAATTGCAACGGGCTCCCGGACTATCTTTTTAAGTTTAGATTAAATTCAGCCTAAATATGGTTACTTCCAACTTTCAAATAAGTTGTACTTAAAACTAGCCCATATTGTCTTAGAAAATAAAGGAAGATCTTATAAGCTTGAAAGAAGAATTTGATAGTGCTTATCTCGAGCTGACATCTGATATCACTACTAAATTAAATTCTGTAGTAAAGAAACCATTTCGGTATACATCACTAAATGTTTTGTCTTCTTTTGATAGTTCTTTTCATAATCAATGTTGACGTATTGTGCCATTTCGAGTTTTTACCAGTACGAAGATAATTTATTTGAGAAAGATCACCGAAAATTATGGTCGGGCCAACTCGATGGTAGAATCTACTAAACGCGAGTTTAGTCGATTTCACTGGTCACTGAAGAGTAGCTTATACTGTGCACATAATCGCACGTACGATTCTTGTTTAGTAGAACGTACTGAAGTTGAGTGCGTTTTACTAAATAAGAATCGTACATGTAACTGCGTGCGCAGTAGGTCCTACTCTTCAGTGATTAGTAAAATCGCGCTTAAAATTATAAAAAAGAATACTAAAAAATACATAATTATACATAACACATGATTTTTGTTAAGATATACATGGATCTACTTATAATTAATTTGTAATTGCAATTTTTAACACTTACTTCATAATTAAAATTTCGCACGCAACGGGGGGGATTCGAACACCTAACCTAACGCACGCAAATCAACGAGCCTAACCATTCGCCTATCGCGACTAGTTACCAGCAGCTTGAAAAACCAGGGATGAATACTTAATTACGTTAATCAACGAAACATGCGACAGTTGGTAACAACGCGTTGATGACGTCAGAACGTACACGCATCGACGATATGTACGAATCTTAGGACACATCGTGGGACCAGCCTTACTCATACGTTTATTACGATTATCACAAACACGAGCCGGCTGCCGGTCAGTGGATCAGAGAGGTTAGTCTTATAGCCAGGAGCGTCAGGTCAAAGGGCTATATAGTTGATTCTACTAAACAAATAGTCAGCGTTCGTACTATTCTGTTTAGTAGAATCAACAGAACGTTGTTTAGTATTTCTGAACCAACGAGTAGTTGTTATTACTATAGATTAGCTTACTAAACATGAATAGTAGAATATACTCTAATAGTTATCTCCGCGTAATGTCGCGTGTTTAATAAAAAAAAAATTCTGAATAATACTCGAGCAGTTAAGTGAACTCTTAAACCGTAGAGTAAGAATTTGGGTGTGCAATAATTGATATGAGGAGTGTATTATTCACAAACAGTTTCTTATAAAATAACATAAAAAAATTGAAATTTTGAACTGAGTCGAGTAAAATTTGTTCTAAAAAATGTTTTAGTTTTCTAATTTCGGAAAATTAATTCTTCATTCGAAATGAGTCATAGAATGCAAAATATTTGTGAATATTTTCGAAACAAATGCAATTTATTATATTATACAAATATAAAGTTCGAATCAAATCTCAGATGAAAGTTTATTGTATGGTTGAATATTATATTAATTATAATTATATATATTATATTAATATAATTATTAACATAATATAATTAATTAATTAATTATTTTTTATGTATTTTTACCCTTCATTCGCGAGCTTTTGATCTTGGGTGTGTTTCGGTTTACTTAAGAGTTGAAAAAAACGAATGTCCTTGATCGCGCATCTCTCGTCACTACTCAAAGAATCAAATGTCTAAATAGCGCTTTGATTCAAGTCCACATCATTGATAGCGGCTGAATTCTAGTCTGCACAGCGGCTTAATTCAAGCGCACATTCTGTGTTTTGACCACTTTTTAGTCTAAAATAGCGTTAACTACTAGATTTTTACCTGGTTAGTTTCAAGACTATTGTCCTAGGCTAGTTTTTAGCAGAACATGTTTACTTTATATTACACCTTGAAACAAGCCCGGCTGTGGGCTTGAAAAAAGATTTTTTTTCTGGGTACACTCTCATTATGTAAGAAGTTATTAATTCATGCATTCTTATCATAAATGAGAAGGTATTAGTTTCATGTGCAGAATGACTTACGAAATTCTTATCAAATCTTTACGTTTTGAGCCCCCCGAGTCAGCAAACACGGTTTTTACGAAATTGTCTGTCTGCCTATCTGTCTGTAGTAGTAGTAGTAGTAGTAGTAGTAGTAGTAGACAAGTTCGTTAACCAGACATATCCGAGCAAAATATTGTGAAAATAAGAGCATTTTTTTGTGTTTTAGAAAACAATTTTTTGGAAAAATCCAAAATTTCAATACTGGTTTCTGATAGTGCGCCTAAATCTCTGCTAATTATCCTAATAACATTTTTTGATTAAACTAAAAAAGTAGGAAAGTTACAGTATGTTAAAACTTGAAAAAAGCCAATATAAATTCCATTTTCCAGTTAAATTATTCGAGGTGCGAAAAAAAGTTATGATACAAAATTCATAACTATATAAAGATTTGCAAATTTGAATTACAACATTTTTTCATAAGATGTATATTTTTCTTTTTAATTAAAAATATTAAAAATCAAAAATTCAATTTTGTAAGCATGATATGTGATATTCTTTTCAATTTGGAAAAATACGATTAAAATTCAAAAATTTCATTTTTTAAACAAAACATATGAGATACGAAATAAGCGCTAAAATGCAAAATCGTTTGCTTCATTAAAGTCTACGATTGCTTTTCCTTTTAAAAATATTTGAAAGAAAATCAATTATTTAAATCATGTAAATTATTAGAAAATGAGGTTACGTTTTACGTTCGTAAAGAGAATTTTCACAAGTCAATGTACTTTTCCAATCTTTACAAAATTCCGTACATTAAAAGTACATAATCTTATTACCTACTTCATATTTTTTCGAACTAAATAAATATCAATCTCTATAATTATAAAATTATATAATACAGGGCGGCCGCAAGTGGGTTGCAGAAAAGGCTATGAGTGCGAAAAATATAAACTTAAATGAAGAAAAATATATGTCTAAAATTACCAAACTATTTGGAAACGCATGTTTAAATTCTAAAGCGACGTACTTTTTTTCTAATAATTCACATTTGTTCATATTTCTATTACAGAATTATTAATTATTACAAAAAAGTATGTCGCTGTAGAATGTTATCGAGCGTTTCCAAATAGTTTGGTAATTTTAGGCAAATATTTTTATCCTTGTATCCAAGTTATATTGCTGCCACACTCGCACCTTTCTTCTGAAATCCACTCGTGGCCACCCTGTATAATATAATTTTGTAATTATAGACACTCATATTTATTTTGTGTAAAAAAAATGAATCCAGCTGCATATTAGATGCAAAACATGTGTATTTTTCATAAAAACATAAATTCAACTTCAATAAAAAATGTCGACGTCATTCGAATAAATTCGATTTTTTTTTAAATTTTCAGGTGTCTCTTATTATGATTTTAGGAATTTTGTCAGCGACACGTCATTTTTTAATGATCTCTTAATTTTTCTGAATAGCTAACATGTTATCTTAAAAATTAATAATTACCTTCATATTTATCAGAGTTTTGAGGGGAATCAAAACTAGAATACAAACTAGAAAGAACAAGAGGTGTACAAAGTAGAACAAAAATAAGGCGTATCATTTTGGGCGATGTATGGAAACTTACTGAGATACCCACCTACATATCAACCTTTATCAAACATGATTGCTACATCAATAAATCTTCTCTACGTCATGATGATTGTCCAAAATTCTATTTTTAGAAAACATGTACGTATTAGTAAGGGCACTAACCAGTCAGCACATCCGGAGGCGGACTCTGAGTTAGCACCTGCGCCATCAAAGCTAAAAGCACTATAAAAAGAACTCGTAGAAGTTATGTCTAGTGGAATAAAATAGTATATTACGTGCCTAGGCGCACAACGAGGGTTATTGCACGACGAGCGGCAATGCTCGCAAGAGATCGAAGCCAAGGCGTAGTCGAAGTGTAGGTGAGGCGTAGTTCAGGTGTAGCCGATGCGTAGTCGAGGCGCGATCAGTCCTGCAAGCATTGTCACGAGTCTCGTAATTCCCCGAATTGTGTGCATTGGCACGTATTCTATTTTATGTGACTGCGGTGCGTATACGAGTTTTTATGCGTACTCTCGAATCTAATCTAGAATTGTAGTTAATTGCGGCGCTAGTCATTACACTTGATAATTCGTGACTAGTCCCGGCCATTTTGATTTTATCGATCTTGTGTTGCAGTACCGTGTTGTAATAGAGTATGCGCATTTCAAATGTACAAGGCTTTGTCAGTAGGGTGCTAACGCTGTACGAAGAAGAAGAAGAATAAGAAGAAGATTGTGCTCCACTGTCTGGCTATAGGCGCATGCGCAGTTAAATTTTTACATTTTCTTTCCTCTGTAGGGCAATACACAACATTGCGCTACTCTCAACTGTAGCAAAAAAACGAGTTTACGCGCCGGAGGCACATAAAATAATATTTCATAGGTTTCAACATTAAATTAAGAATTAAAATCTAAACAAATTGGGATAAGATTCATTTAACCCTAAAAAATAGCACTCGGATATTCATTTGATAAATCTACCGCTGTTCATGGCGAAGTTGCCGATTCCGAAGTAAAATTCACAAGAAACACGTGTTGCCAACCTTGCAAACTGATCCTGAGAATAAAAGTCTAACAATGTCATTAAAATATTTCCGAAACGTATTACAAATAAAATGATGAATAATTATGGTAAAAATATTACCAGGTGTACAAATAACTTTCCGCCGTTGTTTATCAAAAATTGGGCATTTATTATTAAACGATGTGAAATTGCTTGTTTAGTCACTCCTAATATAGGTGCAAGTTCTTGCGTTTGGCACGAATCTCGATTCAATAATTTTTTAAATTCCGTGTCTTTGTACACTTTCGGCCTTCCGCTACGTTCTTTGTCTTCGATGTCAAATTCACTGTTCTTAAACTTTTGAAACCACTTATGACAACTTCTCTCACTTAAGGCGGCCTCACCATATGTTTCTACAAGCAATCGACGCGCCTCGGCTGCAAATTTCTTCAATTTGAAGAAGTAAATTAAAAGTTCCCGCAAATGGCGTTTATTCGGCTCAAAACTCGACATTTTCGCACACAAAACAATATATTATATTAATAAAAATTCACTAATATTTCAAGGTTATGTTTTTAACAGATGTCCAGCCTTACGACAGTGACGTTTTACATCTGTCAATTTTAACCAAAACTTACTAGTGGCGCTAACTTTTGTCAAACGGCGGAAACTTATTTGTACACCTGATAATTAATAGTATATTATGTATGAGGAGAACCATCTTTTTAACATCGCAAAGATTATTTGCTCTTTATAACAGCAATAAATATTTACGTGCCATGAGAAAAGGGGTCTAACACGGACAAATATGATTTTACAGGGAATGTGGTTGAAGCAAGGGGCTGTTTACTTTTTTGCATCTAATTTTAAGATATGGAAAAATTCAACGCGTACGTAAATGATGTCAAACGATTTCTTTTCTTAAAATAATTGTAATCTCTCGAATCGCTGTAAAGCATTTCAGCTTAAACGCGCTTCTCCGTTATTCTCTCAGGTTGTTTTACTTTATTTGAGACTATTTTGCATTACATGTCAAAGATTTCAAACATTACAATTGCTTAATTCGAGAGTGAACAGCCCCTCGAGTAGTCAATCAAATTTCTATGTGAAAGGCGACTCCCAAAAATCTGCTCCTCCACTTACAATTGCACTCTCTTCTTCTTCTTGCTTGTGGCTTCTTGCTGGATCTAGCAAATAGCCATATTACCAACTGCACTCTCATTCAGTGCTCCCCAATCGTGGATGGAATTTACCCCCTCTACTCTACCAGTTTATTGCAAAAAAAAATCAATTTTTCAAATATAATTTGGGGAAATTTTTGAAGTATATTACTTTTTCAAGTTGTTCTTTAATTATATTTGAAATTTTGTCCAAATTATACTTTTTTCAATTAAATGTCAAAATGGAGGAAGTAAATTCCATCCACGATCTGGGAGCACTGCTCTGACTCATCGTTTGATGTACGGCAGGCGGCATCGCGCATTAGCTTGTAGTGGTGGGAAGTTTTTTCGTTGCCTCAGAGTTTCGCTGAGAAATGCGTTTTTTCGGCCTCCTGAAAAGCTGTTTTTCTATAATTTTTTGGTTACAGGGCTTCGTACTTTTTAAATATTTCGTATAAGTCCCCATGAATGGTGAATTTTCGTGGAAGGTCATTTCTGGTTTGAGGAATTTTTATGAGGACCATATTGTTATGATGCTCAATATCATGGATAGATATCTTTTGCAGTTCTTTCCTTCGGCATGCATCATCTTATATAAGCTGACCAGGCGTCTTGTTTTTGCGGGACATATCCTGATTTTGCCCTGCCTGTCCTGATGTCCAGGTTTTTTCAGTAATGTCCTGAATTTTGTCATAAGGACGAGGACGCAAAAATCGGTTCGCGTACGACAAGGACGACTATACCTTTCGCGAAAAGTAATTGATTTAAACCTTCAATATCTCCAATATCCTTTCCTTTTTTCTCTAAAACAAGAGGTCAATAAACAAATGCTGTGCTGTTTTTTCGTATCCCGGATCTGGTACCCCAATCTTATATTGTAGGTTACGATATACTCACTTTCACTGCTAAAGTAACAATTATCCGGGGTTTATTTCAAGAACTTTTCTACATGTTGAGGTTTCATAACATTTGCTTTTGTACTTATAAATCCTTTTCAATTTTTTCCAGGAAAATAGATAGTTATCTACAATATACGAGGTCTGTCCGGAAAGTATCGGGCCTACCTTTATGTCTCCGCGTTAGTGTTCGAGGGATTTTGTTTTCAACTTGGAAAAACGAGTTCGGAAACTATTCAGATGATGCAGAGGGCCTTTGGGAATGAGCGTATGAGCAAAACACGAATAAAAGAGTGGTATAATCGTTTCAAAGGAGGCCGCACTTCTGTTGATAGTGATTCTCGTTCTGGCTGACCTTCGACGACAGAAAAATTTGATAATATTGAGCGGGTGCGACTCGCAATTGAAGGTGATCGTTGATTAACTGTTCGTGAACTAGAAAATGATCTCGGAATACCGAAAACTACTGTTTGGGAAACTTTGAACAAGATTTTAGGAATGACTCGCGTGTGTGCGGTGACTGGCTTCTTCACCACGACAACGCGCCAGCGCATTCATCGAATCTTGTGCAGTAGTTTCTGAGTAAACACAGTATCGCATTGTTTTGACAACCTCCGTACAGTCCCGACATAGCCCCCTGTGACTTATGGCTGTTTCCAAAACTCAAAAAACCACACAAAGGACAGCGATTCGAAGACAAAACGACGGTTGATAATAATGGGACGAGCGTACTCAAGGCCATCCCTAAAAGTGAGTTCCAGGACTGTTTCGAGAAGTGGAAACATCGCTAGAACCGTGTTATTCAATCAAGTGGGGATTACTTTGAATGTCCGATGATGAAAAATAACGCCAGCGCGGAAATATAAAGGTAGGCCCGATACTTTCAGGACTCACCTCGTATATAGCGATGTTCACATCAAAAATATTTAGCGCACCACTCTTATTCATAGAATATTTTGATTGAATAGTCGATGCTTTAGACTTTTTTCATAATTATTCAAAATAAACAAGCATTGTGTCCTCTGAAACTGATGTGGACTTTTTTGGTTTTTGCCATTGCACAAATTGATTGTAGCGTTGCTTATATTGGTCTCTTGATTTATCGGACAATAAAATTTGTGTGACCAGTCTTGCTGCTTCACGTATTTATAATGTATTATCGACGTTTTCCAAATTGTTACGACTCGAACTCATTTTTATATTTTCACATCAACACAAATAACTGAGTACGTCTAGAAAATGTCTGACCGTAATTTCCACTCATTGTCAAATACGACTAAATTTTCTTTTCTTAGGCGGGGCGTCAGTAGGGATCCATAGGTAACTAAAGTATTTCAAAAGTATGCGTAAAAGTCACTTTTTGTGCATGTGTTATAAAAAGACTATACTAAAACTGATCTTGCTCGTTACACTTATAACTAAACCAAAACAATAATGAAAATAAGTAGCAAGAATTTAACTTTTCTACTGATAATGAAGAAAAAATATTCGATCAATTAACGACTATATTTGAAAAATGGAGTGATGATCTCTAAGGGGGTAAGTGACACAAAGCGATTATCCGCCTCCAACAGTGTATCTATGACCTTTTCAATGATCTGGAAACGAATCACGACGATTTTTATATTTTCAAAAAATGTACCAAGAGTTTGCATTAACAAAAATAGTTTTTATCTAATTTTACCAATGCTTTAATATGTACAAATTTAATTACGCTGGATGTTGTGACATTTTTGTATACAAAAAGCATCTTTAAGTAGTATATACTGATATAATTTTAAGATAATTCAACAAATGCGTCGTTGCTAATGCTTTTTTTTTGTTACAAACTTCTTCACTTTGAGATTGCGGTTCCACTTCATTGCCTCATAGATAAATTTAATATGTGGTCGAATTTTGAGAAAGGCCATATTAAGGTTATATTCTGGCGGATAATTGTAATATGGATTAGCAATTCCAACAAGTTTTCCATCAATAGAGATATGTCCACCAAGGTAATACTAAAACAGTGAAAAGTTCCCATTTTTACTTGCACTCAGCTAATTAGGTCAATTATTATTATTACTGGAATTTTCTATCATTTCCTAATTTATTATGAGAAAATTGAAATCGGAGCACTTACCACCTTGTGTATGGCAATAATATTTCTTTCAGAATGGGTCCCTTCAAATAAATATGCACCAATAGTATTGTTGTCGATGAATATTTTATCAATAATATCCTTTCTGACTTCATAAAACTGCAACGTATCAAACACACAAATTCTATTTTTCCGATGTGAAAAGATATTTTATTTCTTACTAAATGTGATTTATTTACCCTGCTCCAACCAAGTGCTTCAGCGTTAACTTTTTTGGATTGGTCAGGAGAAAACTCCTTGTCTGTCAATGAAATCGGCATTAAATGTGTATCGCATTCAATTCTTTTCTTCAACTGAAACAAAGTTATATTTTGAAGTTCTTATCAGATAGTATAAAACTAGTCATAAATTTAAAAAATGTGTAAGTTTTCACGCATGTATTCTTTGATTATAATAGATGAATTATATAACAGTTTCTTGGAACTTCTTGTTAGTTATAGATATTGAATTATCCATCCCTCTAAGAAAATTTTAAGATTCATCATAGCTGAATAAAGGTTAATTATTTAAAACTTTTGATCTAGCATTGAATCTGATCTTAAGGTTCAGGCTTAGCCTTGTCCTGCATTGGTTTCTTCGAAAACCGAGCAGGGAGGCGAGGGATCATACTGAATACAGATATAAACTAAATAAGCAGTCGCAGACAACGTTTCAGGGATGGTCCCGAAGTAATAACCCTCAAACCAAGGTGTTAACTACCGTGCGAGGGCTGTATGGCACCAGGTAGAGGTGTCTTTTACGGTGTCTTCAGGAAACCAAGTAGCCTCCTTCAGGTATTTAGACCTTACCTCTGCATGCGGGGCTCTGCAGGGGTTGGGCCGTATACTTGCCTAGCTGATCATGGAAGTAATATGGAGTAAAATGATTTAAATAAAAGCATGTGCAAGGAATTGTTCAGAGGGGAGTTGAAAGTAACAGTGAAGCTCGATTACAGTCAGAGGTCTACCGCGAGGCGTCAGAAACACTGCATGTACGGGACGCTCAAATGGTTCAAAAGATGGATGAATTTCGAAGGATCAAAAAAACGTATTCCTGACAATTAGAGAGGCTATTGCGGAGGTGTTGCACGAATTACAGCAACTCCGCCAAGGTACCGAATACACGGAGGACTGGGTCGGATCATTTGAATACCAGCTGGGAAGGGCAGTTGGTAGAAAGGTGAAACTGACGTGAGCCCAAAGTATTAAGAGCGTCAGGCATGAAGACTGTAACAGAAAGGCGTATGTCCTTCTGAAGGAAACGTGGGCCCTGAAATTACTCGAGGCGAACCACATTAAGATGGGGTGAAACTCCTGTAGGGTCCACAGGAAAACGGTGGCCAATCGTTGCTACTGCTGCCTGATCGAAGCAGGAGTTGCTGAAGGTGTAGTAAAGGAGGGCATACTGCAAGGTCCTATTCAAGGACATAGCAGTGCTATCTTTGCGCCACAAGAGAAGATAAGCCTTGGGATGATAATATTCCGGGGACAATGCGTTAAAAGCCAACGCGGTTCCAGGGTAATGGGCTGGCGAGAAAGCAGAGGAGTGTTAAGTTCCATGGGTACTGCTAAGGCTGAATCCCACAAAACGTGCGTAAATGCATTCACTATCTTCCCTGACCAAAAAAAAGGTTAAGGTTTAGAGTATTTTTCAAAACTTACAGTTACAACTGCTAAACTCTTCTTGAGAATTTCAGGTTGACCCTCATATTGCAGCTGTATATTTGAAACTTGATATTTCATAGATTCACGAGAAGAGAAAACACATCCACGTGAAAGGTACAGGTCTTCAAATCTGTCTGGGAGATATTCGGAAACACCTATAGCAATTGTTAAGGCATGTCTAACAGTGAATAGAGTCGTGCTACATACAAAGAAACTGTGTTCATGTAAAACGGCTAAGGAAAATATTTTTTTATCCGTGCGATCGCCATTATTTAGATAATCTGAAAGAAATGATAAGCATGATTGAATTTTTAGATCAAGAATTTTTTTTTATTTGTCTATGTATGGAATAGTAAAATAAATCAAATTCAAATTTATAATGAAATTTCATGAAATACAAGATTGTACAGCTTCGCCAGCTTCCGTACAGTCCAGACATAGCTCCCTGCGACTTTTGGATGTTCCAAAAATTGAAAATGGCGTTCAAAGGAAAGCGGTTCGACGACATCGAGACGATTCAGAGTAATGCGACGCGCGAGCTGAAGGACATTCCAGAATTTGCGTTCGAGGACTGCTTTAAGATGTGGAAGCACCGCTGGAAGCGTATGGTTCAATCAAATGTGGACTACTTCGAAGGATGCCACGGTCCGGATGACGAAGAATAGCACCAACGCGGAGACATGAACGCAGGTTGGATACTTTTCGGACACACCTCGTATGGTGGTTGTGGAACAATATGCGTTGAGTTTTTGGCGAAATGGTGACGAAGAACGAGTGCAGTGTGAGACGGCGCATTATCGTGATGCAAAAACCACGAGTTGTCTGCCCAAAATATCTTTTGAAACGGTGTTGAGTGATCCTCTTGGAATGCGAATAGTGTCAGCAAGGTCAGTAATTGTCAATCGACGAGTTTTGTGCACTAATTCTTTGATTTGATTGACGTGTTGCTCGTCAGTTGATGTTGATGGTCGTCCGGGGCGTTCCAAGTCATCAACACGTTCTCTGCCTTCTTTGAAGCCTTTGTACCACTTATAAACATTTTTCTGCGACATGGTCAAATCACCGAAGGCCTTCTGCAACATTCTGAACGTTTCCGCAAACAAAATTTAATGGCACTTCTTTGCTCAACAAATTCAAACATTGTAAAAATAAAAAAAATCACTTTTAGTAATTTAGAAAAGACAAGCGTAACTATGTAACAAATGATGACATTGGCATGAAATTTGGCACAGATATCAGTAACAGTAGGACCAACATAAAAATATAAGAGTTTGCCCGACTCGGTTAGCCCGCGAAGCTTAAATTAAAAATTCACCTTTGTTTTTGCCCACAGTAGTATTCTAGCTTGACATTGAACATTTAAGAAAATAAATGTCAATTATAATATCAGATTTTACAATCAAACGTTTCTTCGTGCAAAAATTATTTTCTTCACTGAATAATAGAATGTATTATATTTTCTAGTTACTGATGAAGCATTTTTGGCTGAATGAAACTATAATTACAGTTCCAGACGATTTATAAACTCAATGAAACCTATTTTTCCTCGACAGATTCATGTTTATCAAATAAAAATGAATACTTACCTGGGCCTTCATAATCATCTTGGTAATAATAATTAGGCTCAAATTCATCAGAATTAGAACCTAAATACGAACCAGCAACAATAAAAGATGTATAAAGAAGGACAAAAATTAAGCGCATAATTTTAGGGAACATATGGAAATTTACTGAGATTTACTGGTTTCGACTATATCCCGTCTATGTATCAACCTCACTGGAAATTATTGCTACATCGAAAAACCAACTATACGTCACGCGGATTCTTGAAATTTCGTTTTCTAGAAAATATTTGCCTTCTAGCAAGGTCACTATAATAAAATTTCCTGAATTGTATTTGTATTTGTAGACCTCATTTAGTCACATAATTCTCCATCTCACATATTTTGTTGAAAAAATGGAATTATTAAATTTTACTCATATTTTTTAAAATTAAAACGAAAAATATACATTTTATCAGAAACTGTGTAAGACAAATTTTGTAGACCTCATTGAAGTGAACAATTTTGCATTCTTACGTTTGTTTTGTATTTCACATCCTGGCTGGAAAATGAAATGGGGCGCCGAAACGCCCGTGGCTGAATTTTTTTTTGTCTGGATAAGGCCTGTCAGGGAAACCTAGTCAGGCCCCAGACAGAAGGACAATGCTCCTTCTAGAAAGACTGCAGTCAGAAATTATGACCAGGTCCACGAATGGATTACCTATTCGAACTCATGATTGGATTGCCCCTTCTGTGCATTTCCTATACAGGTTCATTGATTGATTTTTTACTCAGACCCTTGTTAGGAATTTTTTTTATGTTAACAGGAGGAATAATGTTATTTTGGAAAATTTCGTTTATTAATTCAGTTACGCAGCAGGAATACAGTAGAACAATAACCAAAATTATACTTGACGATTGATTAAATCATCGTTTCTTGGCGGTTGTAGACGTTGATCAATGTTGCGATTTCGTCGATGACCATTCCAATCTTTGGCCCCACTGATGCAAATTCCAAGCGTTCTGTTAAAGGTTTTGTCAACAAGTTGAACTCCTTTTTCTCGCTTTCTTTGCGAGAAACAATCTGAAACAAAATATTTCCAGTGAAATCACGCATAATATCTTTCAAATGAATGTGAAACCGAAATTTACTGTATATAGCGTTGTACAATGTTTCCATTCTTACTCTTAAAGTTATTTTACCTGCCGTTGCCTTCACTGATGTGAAGTTCATAATAACGTTCCCAGAAACAATCTTTTTCAATGCAGCCGTCAAATTTCTGGTTAGTTTGTCTTCTTTCATGTAAACGCTAGCCAAAGCAAGTTCCTAAAAAGCAGAATCAAAATAAATGTTATATTTCTTTCATACAGTTATTGATTGACTTAAAAAATCAGTTTTGTATTGTTCATCTTCCTTGAGTTTTTCGTTGAACAATCACAAATCGTCTATGTTGTCCATAAAGAAGTTGACGTTGTTTTTCAGCAAACAGACGGAAATTTCCGATAGGATGTTGAATGTCGCAAAACTGCGTAGCATTAAAGCTATTTTGAATATCCAGCAAAATTCTTGTTTTGAAATTTTTGTTCAACCTATATCTCGTTGATTTTCAATCCAATTACCTGGTTGATTTCTGAAGATTAAAACGCACTATGCATCATTATTATTGTAAATGAATTAATAGCCACAAATATTATCGGGGTACGATGGCTTTAGAGTAAACGTTTTAAATCTCATTTCTTGAATGATGATTTAGCTAAATTTTTTTTTGACGATTTCTATAATTGCAGGGATTCCCGGTTTCTTCGTGGCAAGGAAATGTTTTTCAAAAAGACGACGAGCAGCTTGAGCCAAAACATGAATACCTGAACGCATTTGCTTTTTTAAGCGGCCCAATACATTGTCGAATGAAAAACATGTCAAATAGCTCAAGTTACATTCCATGTTTCTAACATCTTCTGCCAGATGAATCAAATTATGCATGTTTTTGGTTTGCAATATTTTGTCATACAAACGTCTACTCATCGAAACAAACTTTTGGAAGTAAGTTTTTTCATCTGCACAATAGCGGTACGCATATTCTTCAGAACATAAAAGACGACAAGCAGCGTGAAAAAGTAGAAAATTCTTGTAAAAATGTTTTGGTAGAAGCTTTTGTAATATGACTAGCCTGCTGTACAAGAGAATGGATCTAAATTCTGTTGCTTTTAACTTCCTAAAAAATTTCAGTAAACTTTTCGTTTTGCGTTGATATTCAAATGAAATTTGAGTTGACATATTTTCTGATCATTTACGCAGGAGAACTCTTTGTCGATAACTTAATTTATGCTTCGATTCTTCTAGCCAATATTCAAATAATTTTTTCATCACGCCCAAGCAGCACAAGTGCATAAAGTCGATGACGAAAGAAGTGACGAGAATAGTATGAGGATCAAAACGTATCAAGGAATGTTCGAAGTGTGATGTTCTGGTTGGGATTTGTCACGAAAGGAAGTGTCAGTTTTTTCCTCATCATCTCTCGGTAGAAAAAGTGTTGTTCCTTTAAACCTCACGCCTTTTATTGCGCACCGTTCGCAAGAATAAAATCCTACATGACTTTTAATGCCTTTCAATCATTTTCTCGCTGGTGTGTCACAAGTAAAGCATTTGATGCGAACCGAAAATCTTTATTTGTCAATCACGATTCCTTCGTCAATCTACTTATTCATTTCATCAATAAATTTTTCGAAATACATTTCCAAATTTCCTGGCTTGCTATCCCCATAAAATAAGGCTATAGGAAAAGGATCATAACTGACCGATTTATGAAAAACTTTTGCCAAAATAGGCCACTTTTGTTTCGAGCTAAATCAATAAACGAATTCCCAATTTTGAATGTTTTCGATTGTATAATTAGCAGAAAGTGACTTAAGCAAAGTTTTAGAACTTTTCGGCAAATCTGACGAAAGTCGTCGACGCAAAATATACAATAATTTATCAGCGTGTGCTTGATAAATATCACTATCCACAATCCATGCACTCAGTTCATCGACTTCATTGTACTTTTCGAGATAGTTTTTTGGCTCTGCATGGGTCGTTTTCAGCACTGTAATAATCTACATCGTCATCGTATTCAACAGGTTCTGAGTACTGTGAAGTAAAACAATAGCTATTTAATTCAATAATTGTCATGTTTTGTGAATAAAGTATGTTTTGACTTATTTATTTCTCCTTGAACCAATGAGGTTATAACATATCTAAGCTTTTATTATCCCAATAATGTTTTTAGTGCAAGAAGTGATAAAAGAAGATCAATCAAAACTTACATCTTCATCGATTGAAATCTTTTTTCAAAAAATTTTTATCATTATTATTTGATGTATTCTCCGATGATAATGAAGATGTATCTGTAGGAATTTCTGCTTCATCCACATTTTGATAGTTTACTACAACAATAATGTATTATTTTAGGCTAATTTTTTGTATCATTTTGTCACCGCATTCAGATATTTATTTAATAGAGATTATGACATACCTATTTCTTGTTGCGCAATAAAACTATACATCAACTTTTTGTTTTTTCCACTTTTTTACTCGCAGAACATTCTACTTATTCTTGTGCATGTTGTTTAATCCGTCGCTACTTAAAAATTCACGAAACTTTCACATGAAATTGAGCACATTCGCTTTGGTGGTTCTGTTTTAAGATTATGTTATTTCATGAAGGTAAAAATCGGAGAATTACGTGTTAAGGCCATTGCATCTTTCTATGGCACTGGCGTGATAGGTAGAAATCTGTCTAGGTCTCAGGAGGGATATTCATGTTAAACGAATTATCCAGCCAAAGCCATTCAGACTTGTGCCACTTATCCCATGTATTTAAACCTGTCAAGGTCTTGTCTGGAAATTCCCTGCCAAAGACAATTTGGCAATGGACATTGAGACTTCTGCCAGCCTTGATTCCATGGATATGAACCTGTCGAGTTATTGTCGGGGAAATTTCAATTCAGGAAAATCCAGTCAGGGCTCTTATGACTTATGTCAGTCTAGATTCTAAGTGTATCAACCTGTCCAGGCTTTCTTGGGAAAATTCTGACCTGGAGAAAATCTAGCCAGGGCTATTAAGACCTGTGCGAGTCTGGGCCTAATGTGTACAAACCTATTCAGACCCCGTCGGGGATATTCTTATTTGGGGAGAATCCAGCCAGAGCCATTGAGACCAATACCAGGCTGGGTATGGTAATCATGGCTCTGTCCAGGACCCATGGAGAAAATTCTATTTCAGGGGAAATCTAGCCAGGGCATCTAAAATTTATTTCAGCCTGCGTTTGAAAAAGATGGCTCCGTCTAGACACTTGCAGGGAAAATTATTTTTGGGAAAAATCTGGTCAGGGCCAATGCATACTCGGGATTTGTCCTATTGAATTTTCAGCCGGAATGGTGCCGCGTTTACTCACTGTTGAGAATAAGCGCAACCATGTGACCGATTCGACGGGCGGTTAAGCGCTTTCTCGTCGCAACCCTCGTGAATTTCTGTATTGCTACAACACTTTTCATGGAACATTGATCCATTTTTACACGCCTGAGACAAAGGAGCAGTCGAAACAGTGGACAGCACTGGGCGAACCAGCCCCGGTAGAAGGCAAAGACGGTGAAATCGGTCGGCAAGGTGACGGGAAGGGTTTTTGGGATACGCACGGAATCATCTTTATTGATTACTTATAAAAAGAAAGAACAATGAATGGAGATTATTATGCGTCATTATTGGCCCAGCCGGGTAAAAAAATCAAGAAAACACGCCTCTACTTGGCAAAGACGAAAGTGCTCTTTAATCAAGATAATGCACGCCTGCATACCTGTGCTGTTGCAATGGCGAAATTGTACGAAATGAAGTTCGAATTGTTGCCGTACCCACCATATCCGCCAGATTTAGGTCCCAGTGACTTTTTCCTGTTTCCAAACAAGAAAAAAGTGACTGGCCGAAAAGGGAAAGAAGTCAAATGAGGACCTCATTGTCGAAACAGAGGCCTGTATTGAAAAATAAAAGTAAGCCAAGCCGAAATAGTGTGATTTTTTGTGTTTTTGTAAGAACTTATTGACCTGCTCTCGTAAAAAGGAAAGAGGATGGATAAAAGATGTATTGTAAAATTGTGAGTAGAAAATGGTTTCCTACTTCCAGGTTCGTTTTCAATCAAAAAGAATATAATCTGATTAACCTTTATCACATTAGATTGTCACTACAATGACGTCACATGTGTTGAGATAGGTTCTTGTTATATTTGCAAAATCTTTTGGGTCTATTAAGTTTGAGACTTCAAATCAGTTTAATCAAGAATTCTTTCAAGTCTAAAATGCTTTTAGATTAGAATGTTTAGAATTCATTTGTTGGCAAAACACGTTACGAGGTTTACGACCAGTGCCGAATATATGGATATCTCAATGAAACCATCGCACACATTATTCATGGCTGCAGAATATTGGCTCAAAGTGAATAGACACGTAGATATAATGATGTGTGTAGAATAATCCACCGAAAAATAGCCTTGAACCTGGCACGGCTACAAGATTAGAATAATAATAATAATAATAATAATAATAATAGTCTTGTATGAGTAAGAAAAATTAAGTGCGTTTATTAATTTGGCTAGGAACTGTATATAAACCGTACTGTAACATGAATTTTGCGTCATTACATAATGAATAAGCTGTATTGTTTTGAGCAACATAAATTTCTAAACTTGCCTAAGTTAGTAGATTACTTGCATCTCTTATAAATATAAACAACGTAAACAATAAAAATATTGATAAAAATAATAAATTAATATGAATATTGCCTTTTTTCAAATTCGCCCAAATTCATCTATGAGGCAATGAAGCACAGTTTCAATCTCAAAGTGAATATGCTTGATTATAATAATTACTTTTAACCAAGCTTATCCTTTCGAACTATTATAAGATTCAAAATATTAGATGATTGTTATTTTTGTATTGTTATTAATATTATATGCATAAATATTTTTTTAATACATTGTTTGATCACTAGAAACATAACTAGTAAGTAATGGGAGCCTATTACAACACATTTTTCTATATTCATTAATATCTCCTACATAATATTTTATCTATCAAAGTTTCTTTTATAATCTATTATGAAGAGTATATATATTATATTATTATATTATATATTATATATATTCTATCATGAGGAGTTTAGGAATATTTCAAATTGAACATAAATAAACGAAAAAATAAAATAAAATCATGAATAGAAATGTAAAGCTATCTGATAAAAAGAGAGAAATTAAATTAACTTATATAGTTCGTTACATACACGTAACATTGTACAATATTAATAGAGCGCAACTAAGTTCCCGCTTTTTGTCAATACATGGCTCCAGCTGTAAGTGCTGGTCGATTTTGACCCATCCAAAACGTCATAAACCAAGCTTAGACATGTGGTAAACAAACCGTTTTGACACATTAGTTATTTTGTTTTGGCATCATATACTTTTGGTAGTGTAAAAATCTCGAAGAAAACGGCCGCTGACGCGCATCGAGAGCTCCATAAAGTTTACGGAGATGCTGCTCTGAATGAAACAACGTGCGGTGATTGGTTCCGCCGCTTCAAAGACGGTGATTTCGATGTTGACGACCGTCCGCATGAAGGAAGGCCAAAAAACTTTGAAGACGCTGATGTTATTTATTATGAGCCTCACATTGCCAAACCCGTTAAAACCTACCTGGAAACGCTCAAGTGGGAAGTCCTACCCCACCCGCCGTATTCCCAATATTATGCCGTTCGATTATTACTTGTTCCGGTCGATGGCACATGGTCTGGCTGATCAGCAGTTCCACTTATATGAAGACATCGAAAAATGGCTTGATTCGTGGATAGCTTCAAAAGATGAACACTTTTACAGTAACGGTATTCGAGCTCTACCAGAAAGATGAGCAAAAGTTGAAGCTAACGATGGGAAATACTTTGAATGATACATTTGCAACCATTTTTTCACAATAAAGTTGCATTTTCATAAAAAAAACAGCGGAAACTTAGTTGCGCACCTAATAGCTACCAGTGAAAATATCACTGTTTAAAAACAGGAAAATAGATATGCTATATATCTTATAGCATTAGCATTTACCCTGTTCCAGCTTCATCAATCTGCTCAAATATGTACATACTTTTTCCTCTACAATATCACACGCAAATCCATTGTTACGTCGCAATTATGTAAATACTTACTTTAATCGAAGATTCCTCGTTTTAGGCTAGGATCGAATGATCCTCGCTCAGGGGTGAGAAAGAGTCAATGAAAGACACAATGATTATCAAAATAATATAAATTGAATTTATTAAAACGATTTAAAGTTGAAATCGACAAAATTGTTAATACAATAGATATACGAATGTGGGTACAGGAGGGGGGGGGGGGCAGATGGAGGGAGTGATGGAGGGAGAGAGGTGTGGGGGGCTGCGGTGAAATTATTACTCCCACAAGGTGTGAGAAAGAGACAGAGATATAGCCCGCACAGGTATGTCCCGTAAAGTTGACGATCCTTGTTTACTGCACGGCCCAAAGATCTTTACAAAGACCTATAACGATTCCACGAAGACTTTTGCGACTCCCGAACTTGGATTGTAAATTGACCCGGTCGAATTTCACGGTCTTAAACTAGCAGATTCTTGGAGCTTGATTGAAGAAACCGCACTGTACTATTGTCGCGAGACCGGTGATAATTTCGAAGGAATATTCAACTGATGAACTAGACGAAAAATTAACTGCTCGCTCTTGTTGTGGGCCTCTTTTATATTTTTATGTGCCTCTGGCGCGCAAACTCGTTTTTTCGCTACAGAGGAATGAAATGTAAAAATTGAACTGCGCATGCGCCTATAGCCATGCAGCGGAGCATAATCTTCTTCTTATTCTTCTTCTTCTTCGTACAGCATTAGCACCCTACTGACAAAGCCTTGTACATTCGAACTGCGCATGCTCTATTACAACTCGCTACTACTACACAAGATCGATAAAATCAAAATGGCCGGGACTAGTCGTGAAATATCAAGTGTAATGGTAGAGAATCATGATAAAATACTAGATTAGATTCGCGTGTACGCATAAAAACTCGTATACGCACCGAAGTCACATAAAATAGAATACGTCCCAATGCACACAATTCGGGAAATTACGAGACTCGCAACAATGCTCGCAGGACTGATCGCGCCTCGACTACGCATCGGCTACGTCTCGACTACGCCTTGGCTTCGATCTCCTGCGAGCATTGTCGCTCGTCGCGCAATAACCCTCATTTTGCGCCTAGGTACGTAATATACTATTCTTTACAAATTGACAGATCACGTTTTACGTGAAGTAGTCACATTTTCCTAGAAGAGAAGGGCCCCTTTACTTCTCCCTACTCCTTTATTTTCCCATAGATTTTACTAAACTTAGGCTGTGCGTATTAAATACATTTGAATACATCGCGGGAAGTGATACCATCATGAAATTTCCTCAAATTGTTTGATTAGATACATTATTAATTCTGATGTAAAGTAAAAGAGATTTTGGATTAAGAATCTTTCTCACATGCATATATGAAACATATTACATTAATACTAATGCGAATGATAAATCAAATAGAAATTAGGGTTCGCTGGGGTCTTAAACTCGGTAATTAGTCTTTCATTAGTTTTTTATTCTTTACTTCGAAGAAAACTATTTTATATTAGATTGTAATATAGATTATATATTATAGATTATACATCAATTTTATTTATTCAGTTGTGATTCTAGTTAATTATGCTTTCAACTTCGGCAATTTCCAAATAACTTTGTCTATCCTGAAAAATCTCTTTTTATTTTTTTGATTTAAACTCACCTGTTTTGAGTCGCGCAAGGGACTTTTGGGTCGATTTCCCACAAACCTTCTTTGCATTCGTGTTGCATAGTTTTTCAACTGCGTCGTAGCTTTCTTAATAAAGTCAGTGTAGAAAGATATTCTTGTATAAACACTAGGATAATTGATTATGCCGTGGGAGAAAGTAGCAATACCTACAAGCCTTTCACGAATGCGGTTTTCTTCAGGAATATATAAACTTTGAATCAGTGGACCACCGGCGTCTTCCTAAGACATTAAAATATTGACATTTTTAATTTGATATTAAAGGACCCCGCACCAAATGTACAGAAAATAGCCTTATGATGAAAAATTGTAAAAAAAAATTTTTCTTGTATTTTCGGACCTGCAAACTAAAAATTCGAAAGAAAAATGTCAGAAAGATGGACAGTTTTTAGACAAACACTTGTCAAAGTTTCGATTTTTACATGTATTTTAATGGAAATATGCTTATTTTAGCGAAATCTTTTTTTCCTCAAAAACTCTATGATAGATTTGACTAAAACTTTTATATTTTGACGATCAGGCGTACCGAATCAAAAGATTCATACCCACGAACTAGAAAGATTAACGATTCTTTGGGTATACACCATGTTCTTGGGGGTGTGTTCGTACCTTAAATATTTGAACATTTATTTCCGTAGAAAATGTTAATTTATCCGCTTCTCTAATTAAGGGATGATAAAAAAAATAAATAAAAATAAAATATAAAAAAAAATTCAAAGACACATCCTTGTCGTCTACACCTTTTCTACTTATTTTAATACGATTTTCTATATCCTCATAGATTAATCAGAAAAATTTGTGTGATTTTACTTATTAAGAAATATCAATATTCCGGATTTAATGTCCAAGGGATAATAAACTAACCATGTACTTATTTGAAAGTCGTTACATACCGTAGTAGTTGATTAAAAATCTTTATTGATTTTAGTTACTTAAAAATGATGATTTCCATACTTGGATATTTAAGGTACGAAAACACCCCCAAAAACATGGTGTATACCCAAAGAATCGTTAATCCTTCTCTTTCGTGGGTATGAATCTTTTGATTCGGTACGCCTGATCGTCAAAATATAAAACTTTTAGTCAAATCTACACTACCGTCGGAAATTGTGCGCACGGTGCTCGTGATCGCTATTGAAAATCACTGCTGACTTTGAACCACGATATCTCGGTGAAAAAAAGAGATAGGGGCATTTTTAAAAATACAGTTGAAAAGTTTATGAAATTCCACGTCTAGTGATGCTCAAGAAATATTTTTTGACTTTCTGAAAATAATAAAGCACGTGAGGAGTTAGAAAAAAAATTTAAGATTTTCTTAAATTCTCTACCTCAACTTCAACTTTTTGCATGACCTACGAAAATTTTTTCCAAAATCTGAAAATTTTAAGACATAAAGTCTAAAATCTTATCTTTAACTTAAGCCAAGAAAACTTGAAAAATATTGCTGGGTACCCGAGATACGATTAAAAATGTTCAATCGTATCTGAGTTGAATTTTAATCGACGATCACTATTCTCGGCCCGTTTGTTTCTCGCTTCCTTCGATGAGGCAGAACCGATTAGGCCACGCACAAAGGTGGCGCTTAAGTGGAGCTCTCTTATATGTTCTTTGATCCAAGAATGTCTTTCCTTTATTTCCTTTCCTTTCATTCTTAGTTAATATTTACAATGACTATTAAAATTTTTATTAATGTTCTGGTTTATAAGAATTTTGAGAAATAAAAAATGTTTACATATCATTGTTCTATTCGTTAATATGGTGATAATATTGGATTTAAAATATTTTTAATAATCACAAATAACAATAAATATTTTTTAAAATTTAGAATAATTAGAAATAAAAATTACTAATGAAAAGAATAAAAAATACATATAATATAAGAGGGCTCCACATAAGCGCCACGTTTGTGCGTGGCCATTTCGGTCCTGCTTCAACGAAGGAGGCAAGCAACAAACCGGCCGAGAAGCGTGATCGTCGATTAAAATTCAACTCAGATATGATTGAACATTTTTAATCGTATCTCGGGTACCCATGAATATTTTTTAAGTTTTCTTGGCTTAAATTAAAGATAAGATTTTAGACTTTATGTCTTAAAATTTTCAGATTTTGGAAAAAAATTTCGTAGGTCATGCAAAAAGTTGAAGTTGAGGTAGAGAATTTAAGAAAATCTTAAATTTTTTTTCTAACTCCTCACGTGCTTTATTATTTTCAGAAAGTCAAAAAAATATTTCTTGAGCATCACTAGACGTGGAATTTCATAAACTTTTCAACTGTATTTTTAAAAATGCCCCTATCTCTTTTTTTCACTGAGATATCGTGGTTCAAAGTCAGCAGTGATTTTCAATAGCGATCACGAGCACCGTGCGCACAATTTCCGACGGTAGTGTAGATTTGACTAAAAGTTTTATATTTTGACGATCAGGCGTACCGAATCAAAAGATTCATACCCACGAAAGAGAATGATTAACGATTCTTTGGGTATACACCATGTTTTTGGGGGTGTTTTCGTACCTTAAATATCCAAGTATGGAAATCATCATTTTTAAGTAACTAAAATCAATAAAGATTTTTAATCAACTACTACGGTATGTAACGACTTTCAAATAAGTACATGGTTAGTTTATTATCCCTTGGACATTAAATCCGGAATATTGATATTTCTTAATAAGTAAAATCACACAAATTTTTCTGATTAATCTATGAGGATATAGAAAATCGTATTAAAATAAGTAGAAAAGGTGTAGACGACAAGGATGTGTCTTTGAATTTTTTTTTATATTTTATTTTTATTTATTTTTTTACTCATCCCTTAATTAGAGAAGCGGATAAATTAACATTTTCTACGGAAATAAATGTTCAAATATTTAAGGTACGAACACACCCCCAAGAACATGGTGTATACCCAAATGAATCGTTAATCTTTCTAGTTCGTGGGTATGAATCTTTTGATTCGGTACGCCTGATCGTCAAAATATAAAAGTTTTAGTCAAATATATCATAGAGTTTTTGAGGAAAAAAAACATTTCGCTAAAATAAGCATTTTCCCATTAAAATACATGTAAAAATCGAAACTTTGACAAGTGTTTGTCTAAAAACTGTCCATTTTTCTTAAATTTTTCTTTCAAATTTTTAGTTTGCATGTTCGAAAATACAAGAAAAAAATGTTTTTATAATATTTTATCATAAGGCCATTTTCTGCACATTTGGTGCGGGGTCCTTTGTCCTTTTAATTTGGCATGTTTTCCTAAAAAAAGTTCCCTGGGATGAAGATTTCAAAGAGAAAAATGGCAAGTAAATATTAAGGGGAACGTGTGTCCACGTGGATTCTAGCCCCCCCCCCCTCGTTCCCTTCGTGGACAAGCCTGGAATTTTGCTATACACCCCCTCCCCCCTAAACTGTCCACGTGGTATATAGATGGCCCATATTCAAACAGTCTTTCTAATATTATATAATTTTTTTTGACATGGTTAGAAAGACTTTCATTTCATGTTTAGCTTGACTATCCATAGGAGGTCAGAATGACTATTGATAATCCAGCTACTTCTTCAGGATGATTAAGTTGAACATGATATTCTGATTTATTTATTTCGAGACTCCGGGATGATCAAATTGACCCCTTATGATAATTAAGTCGAACATCTGTTTTCCCCCATGAGAGATGGTCAATTTGATCATTTGGAAGAATGTTCTATAGTTGACCCTTAAATATAGTCAGCCTAACATTCTAGATATTCAGATTAATCTTTTATTTTTCTCCGTAAAATTTCAAACTACTGTGCTTTCTACCAAATTTATTTTTTGACAATTATTGAAAATTCTTGTAAATCGATGTATAATACTAACAGCACTGGAACTTCCAGTTGGAGAAATGGCACACACGTGAGAATTTCTAATTTTCTCGCTTAAAAAGATTTTTTTACAATCTTCATTGTCTATTGTTGTGAGATGCAGCATCTTTAAATACCTAGACGGAGTAATAGGTCGGTAATAGCTGACTGGACCCCATCCCAAAACGTAAACTGTTGAATTAGGACTGACAAAGAGAGGTGAAGGAATTATGTTTGGCGCTAACGTTAAAAACTTAGAATACACAGTGTCCCTGTTGTCATTTAACTGCAACAAAATTAAATTTTTCCATTCAAACGTATGAAACAATTCTAAACGCTTAATAAGGAAAGTTCTATATTACATACGAAAAGTTTGGTGAGATATGAAAACACTTACAAGTAATATTGCAATATCAGCAATATAATGAGGATCTGTATGGGAGTCAAACCACGGATGGATTGCTATACGTCGGATAGTATAAACTGGAATGAAGCATAAAAATTTCAGTAGTTTTTACATAAAAAGAGTTTAGAAGAGCAAAATTTTCTTGGTTTAAAAAACTGAACAAATTCATCTTGGATGAGTTTGTAATTACAGAAAATTAGTGGAAAAAATCATATTCTATTAGTTTGAAGTTTCAATTTTGCCTAACAATAAATAAAAAATGTCTCAAATTAAATTCAATAATTTGTTTCTTTTTCTTTTAGTGTAGTATTGCATCTAGCTCTTCTTTTTAATGAAAGCTGCCAAATACTATATGCGGTCTGAAGTTTTCAATGGAGAAGAACGACTTTGAACGACTGGTACCTTGACGAAGTCCTTCTCTTGGCTATGCCAGAAAAGGACGGGTGGGGAGGTTTAGCAGACGGCCCTTGGGCCATGGAGGTTGTAGTGTCCCGATGAATCGGTGAACAAATGCAGGGGGCTCTATAGACGGGCATCTTCCTATTACGTGAAGGGTGCCCTATAAACAGGTCTATCCCAGGTTGAAAGCGGGGGACGCTATGGACGCGTCCATGCATGGAGAAGGATGTATGATTCAGGTAGCAGTGCTGAGAATGAGTCTGCGAGTGCTTGCGAGGAATGAGTGAACTGAATGAATGTTAGCGCCACATGACTTTGATATGTGTTCTTCGAATGCGGGAGAAGACGTTATAGACGGGCTTTCTCTTGAGTGAGGTAAAGAGCGTATTGGTGTATGGAATCTCATGGGGGACACTGCAAAGCCTCCGCAGTCTGTGACTAAGAAGAGTCCAAATGATCGTTTCCATATAACATCCCACTCGGAGTGCTTCGTCGCCGAGTGGTGTCTTCTCCGGCCCACGAGGAGGCGAGGCTGATGTGAGCCTAGCTCTGCCGAACTGGTGTGCCCTGCGGAATAGAGCCAGCTCCTTTGGGACCTTGATCAGCTAGTGCGTATTGAACACAGGTGTCGGAGTCAGTGTTGCTTCGAGCGAGTTCGGTCTGTCCATGTATTCCGGGACCGGCTAAGTGGCGGTTGGGCCTCAGGGAACTGGGTTAGGACTTCAGTCCGAGGGTACACCCGTTTCCAACTATTCCGACCCGCTCCTCTACGAATGATGCGCTGGTGAAAAAATGTATGGATCTAAAGGAGACACATTTGGGGAAAATGGACATGGGTGCTTCTTCAGGAGCTGAGGGTTGGAAGGACGTCCTTCAGCTCCTGAGGGAGCAAAGTAAGAAAATGGAGAAATTGGCCAGGGTTCTCGGCGTCATCCAGAGTAGGGTATGCTGAGAAATAACCCTAGCCACGTAGAGGACAGCGTAAATGAGGCCACAGAGGTGTTGAGCGGAATGCTCGACACCCATAAGTGCCTTCTAGAAAACGGAGTAGAAATCCAGAAGAGGCTGGAATCCGGCCCCGCCTTGAAGAAATGGGTATCTTTCGGAAACCACGCTCTCCGTCTCTGGGAGATACCCCAAAAAAGCTGACAAAGAGGTTGAAGGGGGTTGCTCCTTCTTCCCCCGAGGATCGGATTTCCAAGAAAGGGAAGGGCAGTACATCGCCCACTTACACTGTGGCCACCGGAGGACAGACCCCACAGAAGGATGGGGAATGGCAGCTGGTGGAAAAAATAAAACGAAAACAAAAGAAAAAAGAGAAGAAGAAGAAAGAGGTTCCTGAGCCCTCTGCGCAGGATCCTAAAGTTAACGGGAAGATGCCAAAGCTCTTTCCGGCCGCTAGGTTGGGCGACGATGTCAGGGTGTCGGCGAAGAACGGTGAGTCCTACGACGAAATCTTAAAAGCCATGAAGGCAAAAGTGAACCCCCAAAGTGCGGGAGCGGAGGTCCTCTCCATCCGGAGAACCAGGAGGGATGAGATCCTCCTAGTGCTCAGGAAGGGTAGTGACGTCTCGGCCTTCGAGAAGGCGCTCAATCAGGCGATCGGGGAGAAGGCCGACGTAGAGTATTTGGTCTCGAAGAGATCGCTTGAAGTTAGGGACCTTGACGAGACCGTCAAAAGGGAAGAGGTTGCTGCCGCGCTGTGTATGGCACTGGGCAAGCTAGACCCTGGGGATCTGTGCAGGCTGTACAAGCGCTTCGGCGGTGTGCAGACTGCGGTGGTCCGTTTAACTGAGGCGGACGCCCGGAGCTTGCTCGGGCTCGGTAGGCTAAGTTTGGGGTGGGTGTACTGACGCATCCGCGAGCATATCGAGGTAGCCTGGTGCTTCAGGTGCCAGGGATATGGCCATGTGTCGCGCGGCTGCACGCTTCCAGACAGGAAGGATGCCTGCTGGAGGTGTGGGGGCGCGTCAAACATTGCCAAGGAGTGCAAGGCTTCCCCTAGGTGCCTGACCTGTGCTGATAGGGGCGAAAGAGATGTCGCCCATGCTTCGGGGAGCGGTTCTTCCCCAGTATTCAGGGCGGAGCTCTGGAGGTTGAGCGGTGGATAGTGAAGTTTCTAAAGCTCAAGCACGAGAGAGGGAAGGAAGCCCAGAACCTTCTGATGCAGACTGCACAGGAGAGGAGGGCCGATGTGTTGCTCATTAGTGAGCAACACAAATGGTCCGAAAACGCTGCTTGGTACCAGGATGCATCACGGAGGGCTGAGATCCTTGTTTGCAGCCCTGATTTGAGCATCGGGGACTTTCTGAAGACCGACGCGGGGATCGTTTGGGTGGAGGTGACGGGGGGTGTGTATGTGCAGCTGCTACTTCTCTCCCAGCGATCCTTTAGGGATCTTCGAGACCCAGATTCTCCTCCTTGAGAAAAGCCTCGGAAAGGGCTAGTGGGCAGTCCCTTATTGCGGACGACTTTAACAGTAAGTCGCCCGAGTGGGGAGAAGCCCATTTGGACAGGAGGGGAATCTTAGTCGGTGAAATGGTCGCTAGGAATGACCAGATTTTATTGAATCGGGGCAGGGATTTTACGTTCAGACGAGGAGTTGGGGGGTCGATAATCGACCTCATGATGACCACGCCTCGTCTTGCCTCAAGGATAGGCGACTGGTGCGTCCTCGAGGTAATAACCTTTAGTGAGCACCAGTGCATTGAGGTTAGCATCCAGGAACGGAGTCATCCAGGGAATGCAGAAAGGGGTGGCAAAGGAAGCAGCCCCTCCTGGAACACAAGACGACTCAGCAAAGACAGGCTACATAAACATCTTGAGGAAACCAGGCTCATAGATGAGCTTGGTTGGGCTAAGTCTGCTGGGTCGTTGGAGGACACCATGCGGGCGGCGAGGCGGAAAGTGGTCGCAGCATGTGACCACTCGATGCCTCGACGGGGGCACGGGCGTACCGGGGACTCAATGTACTGGTAGAACGACCAGTTGTCTGTCCTGCGTCGGGAATGCCTCGCAGCGCGGCGGAGATTCACCCGCTCAAAGGGTGATTCTCTGCTGCACGAGGCATGGAAAAAAGCAAAATCAGCTCTGAGGCAAGGCATAAAGAAAAGCCGACTTCAGTGCTGGAAAGAAATATATGGTTTTGCAATTAGAGGTTTTATTTTGAATAGCCGACTATTTTGGCAGCTGTCATAATAAGAGGTGTCATTTTTTGACAGATGACAACTAAAATCTACGCCGTTGATAAAAATGGAACGATATACGCTTCAACAACGCATTGAAATTTCTAAAATTCACTACAAAATTGCATAAAAATGAACCTGAATTTCACCGAAAAATCGTTATGAGCGATGAGGCTCATTTTCACCTTGGAGGCTACGTTAATAAGCAGAATTGTTGCATTCGGGGCTCGGAAAACCCAAAAATGATTATTGAAAAGCCTCTCTATCCGCAACGTGTAACTGTTTGGTCCGGTTTTTGGGCAGGAGGGATCATTGGGTCAGAATTGGAAGATATGGATGTGGACGATGTATATTTCAAACAAGACGGTCCTTCGTGCAATAAAAGTGGCGAAATCATCGGTCTTTTGAGTGAAAAGTTTCCAGGCCAAGTGAATGATATTGTTTTTCATTATTAATGGCAAACCTTCCGCTATTGAATGGAATAAAAATCAAATGATTTTTCACAAAAAACACGCGTTTTTCTTATAAATCTAAATGAAACCTCTTATTGGATAATCCTCTATTACGTCAATATCAAACACCATAGTATATCCGAACCTTTCAAACTTTGAAGGTGTTTTTCTCGAAACTATGTTTTAACAATTTCGGGGCAAGATTGAAAAAAATCTGCTGAACAGATCAAGTGGAAATTTTAACTGATTAAGCTACAAAGATTTCTGAAAGTGCCCACTTAGCGGTTTTATGGAATTTTGATTTTTGCATTTTTTACAGCTCCGAACATCACAAAAAAATGGATTGAAACAATAAACAGGCATGGGCAGATAGTAATGTATATAGTATAATAAATTTTCCAATCGTTCAATTTTTTAATTTGTAAGCACGATCTATGATTATGGATTACATGGTACCCATCTAGATATCAAGAGCTTTTTTCTTTTCTTTGTCGAAGTCTGATGATATATTTCAACCAAAATTTTTGCTTCAATTCAGCAACAAAGTATGGTGAAAGCGCTTACCTTTTTTCTATTTTCAGAGGAAATTCAATTTCTGAAGATTTTTCCTCCCTTTTGGAAAAAAAAATTCATTCTAATTCATGTGCATAGATAGTGGGGCACCGACCTAAACTCCTAATTGCAATGTTATTGAAACTTAAATAATCTAGTCTAGACTCACCTTCGCTACCACGTACAATTTCAAATTCATGAGGTGAAGATAAGTCAAATTCATTGACGCAGTGAGCAGCTGTCAAGACAAGTAGATAATCAATTAAGGTCCCACCGCACTTGATTTGACCCTTCTCTCTTATGTAAACTACGTACTCTTTATGGGAAGATTTTTTTCCTCCATATATTTTACTGGTTAGCAGTGTTGAATCCGATTCTGTAAAATACACATTTATAGCGAAAATTGAATTATCAATCAATTTTCGGCTTGTGTTATTTAACTTTATTGAAAGAAAACACCCAAAAAATGAACTGAGGAAAAAAATTTGGAGGTGTATATATCTGTTTCTTGAGATTATGAAAGTATAAACCATCTCAATCTTTTATAATACAATTTTCAATTTTATAAATCATACTTTTTTAATTTACAACTAAACACTTTTGCTAGTTCACCTTTCTATTTTATAGAGCTGTTCATTTTCAGATTATTTAAGAAGCTTTTATGATTTCTAGAAATGGTTATTCCCTTTAATCTTAATTTTGTCAGCTTGGATGTTATTTGAATAAGGATAAATAATTTTTTGACAGTAAGCTTATTGGGATTAATCTTGGTACAGGCACGTGGGTATGTGCTAAATGTATTGCGTTTTATTTGAACAAACTTTTCAAGGGAATTGTAAAAAGATAAGCAAAGTTATATATACGTATGTATAATATACACGGGGTAGTCATACTTTTACTTTATCAACCAAAATTTTTTTTGCAATTTTGAATATAGAAACATAAAATTTACCACACTCAGAGAAAAGTCTGGTTAAAACAACTAGAATTCCAGTTATTTCAATGAAAAAAAATGTTACGGAGAGCTGTTCAAAATGTTAGAAATTCTAGTAAACACTTTTCGGTTCTTTTGATCTTTTATTTCAGTTAATGTAATAAAATTTTCTAGTTGATACCACCGTATTTTTTCTAGCAAAACATTTCTTGTTACATTCATGGTTATATTCCGGTAAATTTAATTAATTTATTCCAATTAACTTTACCATATTTCTAGTTAAATTTACTAAAATTTCTCGGTTGAATGCTAGCATAACCTTAAAAATAAATAATGATTTAAAGTCGTGGGAATTATAATTTTCAAAATGAAAATAATAAAAATAATAATAATGAAAATAAATAGAAAACAATATTTTTTGCTAGAGTAAAAATATCAAAATACTATCTAAGAAATGAAAATGTTCAAGAATTTTGAGTCTTGCGTGACATGCGAAACAATTTCGAGGTTAGCTTTTATATATTTCTGTAGAACTTTCAAAATTTTAAAAAAAGTTACCTTGATCTCCTCTTTCAGTTCTTCTAACTTACTGTTGAGCAGAGCTTGGTCACCTATTCTTAGACCAAGTTGTTCAAATAGCCTTAGTGTCAATAAGAGGAGCCGATCCCAGTAGATACCTTCGTCTTAGAAAATTGCAATGATGGTAAAACCATTGATACCTTCCCATCCATACGTATATAAATCCATAATTTACAAATTTCTTTACCTTTGAATTTTTCTTTCAAGTTATTTAACATCCACTCATTTAACCCCTTGTACACTTTATTCTTCAGTTTTTTGAAATTCTGTGAAAATAATTCGAGACAAGACGCGAGATCTTTAAGATTCCTTTTGACTCTACCTTGTTTACGTTTTCACTTGTTTTTGAAAAGGTTTACTATATTTTCTTGTAACATTAACTGGAATAATAATACCAGAATATATATAACTAGAATTTTTTAAACATTATAAGTAAACAATTTTTCTGGTGAAATTAACTAAAAGTTTAGTCATTTTAACCGTTTAAAATTAGTAAATTTAACCGAACCTTTTTTCTAAGTGTACCTACTGACAACCAGTCATGATTGCCAATGCTAAAATAGATTTTAAAAATGTATGTTTGCATAGCTAAAGTTTTACAGAAATTATGATCTACGGTAGTTAGCTATTTGGATCTTTTTAATAAGAGTTTGATATGATTCATGAAAATAAGAAGATTATAACTTATTTTGGATTAGATTACATTGGTAATAGTAAATTTATTTTTGTACCTGCATTTATAAAACTGGCTGCTGATAAAACAGTAAAAAAAAATAATACAGCGGAGAGAAAAGACATTGTAGAAGTTCTTTGGATATTTAAAATAAATGTGGCAGTTCTCACTTGAATTCAGTTTTATTTATCAGTGTGTAACCTTCAGAAGTGGAATTCTTTTTGTTTTCATATATTATCTTCTAATTCTTATCATGTAAGAAATTAATCTAAATAAAAGTGTTCATCCAAATATCCAACAAATCTTTTTTGTAACTTACTCAATCCAAGACCTAACTTTAAGGAAAAGACAGTAATAAAATCTATTGTTTATTCTATTTATTAATATAAATATAAAACCACCCTGAATTTGTCAAAGGGTTACTCAATATATGATTGCACCAATTCTTACACGCAGAAAAAAGATTCATAAAATTTACAGAACGTTCGGTACTTACTTTAGACAACGTTACCTTTTTGTTGATTCCATAATATAAGTTCATTAGTTCAATCATCAGATTTTCTGTATTTTTCATTTAGCTTCCAGTAAAATCTACAAAATTCGAAAAATCCTAGTTTATTAGATTTAACTGAACTTCTAGTAAAATCTACTAGAAAGTGATGCAAAAATAAGTACTGAACTTTCAGTGATTTGAGATGGATTCCCACTTACTTTAAGAATATATATTCTTGGAGCCAATTTTTTAAGGGCATGTACCACGTTGTTCAAGTGATTTTATTAGTTTCCGCAATTTTATTATGAAAGTAATAATTATTTCTTGCTGAAATTTTGGGAAATGATAAAGGGATTACTAAGATAGATCCCGTGACTTTTATTTTAATTTATTGATCAAAGAAATTAATTTTTTTATCAGGTTGGTATTACTATGAATAAATTTTTTGACCAATCAATCGAAACAAAAGTGACAGGACTTATCTTAGCAAATCCTTCATCATTTACCATAATTTCAGAAAGAAATAATTATCATTTTTGAAATAAAGTTGTGGAAACTAATTATGTCGATATTATAGTAGAGTTTTTTGATTATCCAATCTACAGAGAAATCACGGGAGATTTGCTGAAAAAAGTGGATGTCTAATTTTACAATGATCTAATATGTTCTCATCTGGAGAAGGATGTATTTCCCAGACAGCGGCGTCGGTGATGATTTTGTGAGTGTCTCAGATGAATAAATGAATTCGATAAAGACGGATGAATGGCGACGCCGCGAGATTAGGATGAATATATTTTGAAAGCGAGAGAAGAGTCTATAAACGGGCTCTCTCGTGATTGGATAGTTCTTCTTAACCAAGGGAGCCAGGAGTGACCAGGCGAATGGAATCTCCTGGAAGGACATTGCGAAGCCTCCGCAGTTTGCGATTAAACTCAGTCCAAACGTTCGGTCCCGTATAGATTCTTACTGGGAGTGCCTCGCCGCCAAATGGTGTCTTCCCGACCCATGAAGTGGTGAGACTGGTGTGAGCCTAGCTTTGCAGATTCTATGCATGCTATGCGGGATCATGAGCCAGCGCCTTTGGGACTTTGATCAGGAAGTAATCTAGTCAATTCAGACGAAGAATAATGTAAAGTGTTTGAAAAAATATACCAGGTGTATAAGCTTAAATCCGCTGTTTACTCATAGATGGCGTTAGTGAGCGTATTAAGCTACCATGGATACGCCATACTTTTTTTTATGAATTTGACATCTGTTAACATTAATTAGTGCACATATTCAGCAATTTCATACAACAACATACATTTTTCCTTTGGTAATCATGTCTAGTTTTTTGCCAGAAAAATATGCGAGAAGTTCTGTTTTGCTCTTTTGCACAAGGTCCTGCAGGACCAATATTGTAAAAGTTACAGCTGTTTAAATTTTTTTCTTATGTTTAACTACTTAATATAATTTACGGCTGTAGAAGATTACATAAAAAATGTAGAGGAAGGAATTACCTCTAAATAATATGATATAATATTCCAATCTTTGTTACTTCATATGCATGTCGCGTGTAGTGCAATAACCGGCTTGTTATTCAAGTTTATTAGCACCATAATGATATCAACATTATGTACTAAAATTCATGATAAAAACTTTTTCAATTAATTTATTTCCATACTAATTGAAATTTTTAACGGTTCGACTTTTACTTACATTTTGGCGCCATGGCCAAGAAAAAAGTAACGTTCAATAACGGCACAATAGTTTATTAAAAATAAGCGAAAAAAATTATTTTTGGCCATAGTGCTCGTCGGCGCTCGTAAAAAGTGCGTGGCGGCGTGCGAGTCAATAGTGCTAAGCACTTCAACTTGCGACATTTTGGATCCTACAGCACAAAATGCTCAAAGATTCGCATGCGTACTTGGGAGACATGTGGGCCCTACTTTCCCCTTACGCGACAAATATTCAACGCATTATTCAATTTGAAACGCGTTTTAGCCGTTTCGAGTGGTAATTGACTACTTTCAGGGGCTGCTCAGCTCTGGAGCACGGGCGCATTCCGTTCTTCCATCCGTTCCTTCTATTTAGGATAGAGTCTAAAAAATGTTTAGCAATCGGATCCCAAAAGCCCCCTTCTTATAAAGCTTCACGTTTAAGTATTATGAATGGGCCGTAAACATTGACAAAACGTTACAAGACTCCATACAAATATATTCATGCGCAAAATAGGACTCAGTTCTAAACCGCCGTTTAAGGAATATAAGACGAAGAAGAGCGATTCAAGCGTGTGTCTAAAAAATATTATGCTTTTTCAAGAATATTTATTGAAATAATAAAACGTTTTTATTTAAATTGAAGTACATTAATGTATTATAATGCTATTAAACTAGAAGATTATTTTTTATTTTTTTTGCAAAAATGGCAGCTTGATAGGCGATGTACTAGAGCCCTGAAAAATAGATGGTTGTACGGTGGGCACGATAACTCGGGTCAGGTTCAAGCTAGAACAGTGAAACAGAAAAATTAGTTTCCTTGGTCCGCAAACTAGCGAAATACGTAGCCGTTATTAAAAATATAAACTTTTTACCTCTCAAACATCAAAAATGATATGTACGCCCAGTGCCGCTGGGCAGTCCTGTACTTTTTAACCCCGCGGGCGATAATGCAGAGCACTTAAGTTGCTGGCTTCACACAGATATCGATAAATGTCGATATCTGTATCATGGCTGCCTGTCACGCCGAAACCACAATTTCTCTGGAGATGGACTCTGAACTCGAAGAAAGTTGTATGTACTTCTACTCCTTATGGTCCCTCTCAACAGGCCTAATAAGTGCTGATATTTGATGTTTTCGAGGTAAAAAGTATCGTGTGTGGCACGGAGCACACAGCCAATTTTAATTCGAATGTTTGCTGCCCTCGATTCGCTCGGGCGGCAAACTTCACGCTCATTCAAATCGGCTGTTTGTGCACCTAACCACACAATGTACTATTAATAAAATGGTATCGATTTCAAGTAAAATATACGTATTTAGCCTTAAATTTCGTTGTATAAAGTGGCATAAAAAATTCGTTTAAAACTTTTGTTATGGTTTAGTCGTGATTAAAAATGATTAAAATGAAAATTACCTTTAATCTGCGAAACAAGGTCCATACAGCATCCCTTCTGTATCCATTTCATCTGTATTTGCTGTCTTTCTGATGGACATAGCTTCTTTACGGGCATTTTTGGACCCATCAGTGAAGAAGCGCTCGGCCAGTTTCATGCGCTGTATATCTCTTTCCCGTGCAAAGTTGCAGCTTTCTGTTTCAACAGGAAACTCCAAAGCCTCAATTATTCTTAAAATGCTGCTCATGCCATCATTACAGATGCAAATGGCGATATGAGCAGCAATTTGAAAAATAATTTTTCCACTAGACCAGGATTTTGGAGCGAGCTCCCATGTTGTTGAATTGAAACTTTCATTTGCGTTCTGCGTGAATCCTCTCAAACAACGATTTAAAAGATTTTCGCGGCCTAGTTCCTCATAAATAGGCAGAATCGCATCATAAACTGCTGAATCCATTGCAGACCCGAGACTCCGTTTTCGAAAGCTGCCGCGCGAGAATGTTAGCGCACTAATGTGCGCCTCTACTCCTACAGTCCGAAAATTGACCTTTCACTTTCGCTATCGATTTGTAACTAACAGCATATTATTTTCGTATATACAGAGAGTACTTTAAGAACAAAAAAAAATTCGATTTTTTGAATCGATTAATTCATCTTTACTCATAGACAGGTACATACGCGGTCACTTATATACAGAATCATCGTACATTTAAACGAAATTAAAATTCTTTAAATTTAAACGCTCCGAGAATCGAACGCTACGTCACTTCCTAACCTGCTTAACTTACTTCTACGTATATCTTAATTCTAACTGCTAAACCTCTGGGCTTTTGCGGCATTTCGAATATTTTGAAAGAACCCAATGATGAGCCGTGAGTATCAAATATAAATCTCACATGCAGACCTAAATGAAATATACCGAATAATTTCTGATGGAAAAAATTGCAATTCTGCAAAAAACTCCCTTATTGCCTGCTCTACATTTATTTTAACATTTATAACAGTATTTATGAGTGTTTCTCATCTCAAAGCTATTAAACGTTGTTTATTGTTCAGTAATAAATGTTCAAATAAATTCGTTAAACGACCCAATTCGTTAGAAGCTCTAAAGTCTCAAGATATTCGTTGAGTTTTTGGCCAGAAACTCGTTCACAATGATAGCCTTGTGAGATGGTGCGTTATTGTGGTGCAAAATCCGTGAATTTTCTTCCGATAAATCTGCCCTTTTTCGATGAATTTGTTCTCTCAAACGCTTCATAACGCTCAAATAATATTCTTTATTTATCGTCTGACATTAGTGATGTTAACTTCAGTTGAAGACGTTGATGGACGACCACAGCGAGGAAAATCTTCCACCATATCTCGACCGCTTTTGAATGCACTGTACCACTCATATGCATATGTTTTTGATAACGTCGATTCACCGTAAGCCTTCTGTAACATTTTCAGCGATTCCGCATATGAAATTCCATTTGAAATGCAAAATTTGAGACAAATTCTTTGTTCGATATTCTTATCCATTGAAAAAATCTCGAAACACATTTGAGATAAACTGACAACATCGAGCACTGTGAACAAACTAAATGACAGATCGCGCTTGAACTCCACGTCAGTATATGTTACGAGCCGCGCAACGTTCAACTTACGCGACGCGTGTGATTGGTTGATTGTTCCTTGGCGTTAATCTCTAAAAAGAAACGGGAAAATACGAAGTTCGGAAAATATTTAACGACACTGATCTCAATTCAAACTGATTTTTAATGTATTCACTTTATGATTTTAAAATTCGTTAAATCAGGACTTCCACTGAATTTAATATCGGCATACGCAAGAAGTTACAATTATCCGAAAAGATCGGTCCATGTTGGAAGTTCGGTATATTCTGACTTATACTTTCATTCCACAAAACTCACGCATCCCCTCTCTCTCGATTTCACGCGCTGGCCCTCGTTAGGTCCAGCCCAACTTCCCGGAGAAGCTCGACTAGAAAAAACCGAGTCCGGAGAAGCCCGATTCAGAAAACCCCAGTCCCAGCCTCTCTCCTCTCACATGCAAGTTTTTATGGTTCTTGCAGTGAAAGCGCAAGAGAAGGCAGTGAAACAGTAAATCTTAAAGGATTAATTTTTGCTTTCTTCTGGCGACTAGACATGCTATTTTAAATCTTTTTAGGTCTACGTGACTAAATAGTTTTTATACTTATTTACCCTAGCGTTTCGTTTTTGCCTATCTAAAATAGAAATGCATATTACCTTTATAAATCCCTAGTTCTATCTTAACTTAATTTATTTAGATGCTATCGTGCAGCCTTAACCTTTCTTATCCTTAAAACTAGTATACATAGTAGTGATATAAAACTTACAAAAAAATCTTAGAACTAATTTACAATGTAGAACTTTCTAAAGCCGATCCAAATGTTTTACGGCTGCGAAAATACAATTTTGAAGCTTAAATTTAAATCTATTATTTATAACTAATATTTATAGATAAAGGATTTCTACGATTCTCCCAAGGTCTTTTTTTATGATTTTCAGCTCCTTTCCGTGGGAACTCATTTCTTTAGATAAGACATGAATTTCCTTAATTTAAACATATTTTTAATAATTACGAAATTGATAATGCCGCGAGTTTAATTCGATAGGTCGATTATATAATCGACTTCGAGCGAGACTCTATAGTCGCTTGTTACATATAGAGGTCAGTGATGCTAACTTAGCGTCACAATGTTTTTGACAATCTCTTTAAGCGGGCTTTTTGAATGATCAATTCCCGGTACTTTTTTGACAGAATGTATATACAAAATGATAAAAGAATACGCAATTCTTTATATTACTATTAATTATTTTTCATTATTAACGAAGTGTATGAAGTAGATTATTATCAACAGTAAATATTTCACTAACAGTAATCGAGTTATTCTGTATAACTTATAGTTTACGAGTAACTGCAATTGTAAGATCCCATCAAGAAAATGTAATTTACTTAAATCAATTAAACTATAATTTATTTAACATTTAATTCCATTAGCCCAATATACATTATTCACAAGGTGTAGCGATGATCTATAATTTTAATGATTCCTCAACTGATTAATAAAGATAATTGGATTTACGTAATATTTCCCATTTGCATGATTTATTCCTTTTGTTGTTTTTTAAAAAAATTTCCTATGTTACCAAAAAATGTATCTTTTTTGTTGATCGAATGTTCAGCCCTGAAATTTCGCGAGGGATTTCGCGGAAATCTTCGCGCGGAACTTTCTGAGGCACTTCTGAGATAGCTTCTTAAATCATGTGTCTTTGGTTTTGCACTTGCCCTTAACTTTCCTGCAGTAGTCTTGATGAATTGTGCATAAGGAGAGATTCTTGTATAAACACCGGGAAAATTCGATACGTTGTGAGAGAAAGTAGCAATACCTATAATAACATCAATAATGCGGTTTGCTTCGGAAAAGTATAAACGCGCGATTAGGGGATTGCCAGCATCTTCCTAAAGCATAAAAAAATTTAAGTCTTTAATTGACTGTTAAATATTAAGTACTGATAATAAATAATTATATTCTCAACTGATCAATTGCGATTCCAGAAGAAAACACAATTTTTACTTTTTTAACCCTCGAAAATTTGTTAGAAATCACTATACAGGGTGAGAAATATTTTTAGAGATATTTATATGTATCAACATAAAAAAGCAACTCTGCATACTGAAATTTAAACTATAGTTTAAACTAGTTTCATATTTCAAATAAATTAATCAAAAATTAAAAATTTATCCCACGCTTTAAATTCATTTTTACGAAAAACTCTTGCATTTTTTTTACATAAAACTATACATTCTCGTTAAAAAAGGAGTTGGTTTCATTTATACACAAAATGTTGCCCGTAGAAAGTGCTTTTTACAGAAAATTAAAAAATTAGTTTTAATTAGAAACCAAAATCGAAAAATATCTTTGGAATTTTTTTTTCTGGTTGAAACAAATCTCTATATTCTCTGTATAAAACATTTTCGGTCTTTCTCTTTTTGCATAAAATGTCAGGATTTGTCTTCAAAAAACAAATAAATAGCAAAATATCTTTCGAATTTTTGTTTATGATCAAATAAAATTTTTGTCTTTTATGAAAAAGCACTTTTTGGCTCAAAAATCTGGTACATAAATGAAACTGAATAAAAAAACTGAAGCAGAAGAAACAGGTGTCATATTTATCCAGATTCTAGTGCGAAAACTAAATTTTGTCCCAAATTTTACACTAGGATTTGGGTAAATGTACCATTTGGTTTTTTCTATGAGTTCAAGAAGAAGTTTCATTAGATCAATTAAATAAATGCAGTTAATTGGACTTTTGTTTGATTTTACTAAATTTTTGGTTGTTTCAACCATATTATATAATTTTAAAATGAAAGCTGTATACTATGAATTGTTGTAAATCAGTGTACTAACCGCAACGAAATATCCAACAGGAGAAACTGCACATATGTGAGACTCTTCAATTTTATTAGACATGAACCTCTTCTTGCATTCATCGTTACTTATTGTTTTGACTTGCAGTTGCTGTAATTGTTTAGCTATAATATTAGGATAATGAGGATCACGTGTGCCCCATCCGAAAACGAAAGCTGGAATATCAGAATCGAAATCTCGAGATGAGATCTTTACTTTTTTTAGCTCTGCGTGGTATGAAATAGCATAGTGCTGAGAGTCATCATTTAACTGGAACAAACATTTATTTTATATATGGAGCCATAACAAATTTCAAAATGCTTTTAATAAATAAGAACCATTTCATTATATTTCAAAAATTTGATTTAATATCAAAACACTTACCAGTAACAATGCAATATCGCCAATATAATGAGGATCAGTATGAGAGTCAAATTTATCATGTATTTCTTTAGATTTGATAGTATAAACTAAAAAAAGATTAAATTTAATCAGTAAATCTGTTCGAAAATATGTCCATTTCAGCCCAATTTAAGAGCATGTTTTTTTCCCAGCAAACCTAACAATTAAAGCACTGCCCGGTAAATGCTCACATCTACATTGTAATACTTTTTGTATTTTTGGCACTCTGTACTTTTGTACTATGCCGACTGGTTTGGTAAATTCTTAAATGCATACAGAATACTTTTTACTGCACTTTTACGAGAATATCTTTACAATTTGTTATAAATTCTTTTTTAGAACAAATTTTCTGTGAAAAAAGGAACGCTCTCACTCCGCTGGGTATCGAGCCCAGGACCTTTTGATTGTCGGTCGAATGATCTATCATCTGAGCTACGGAGGTTCCACACAACTTTTCTCAAAGAATCTATTTACGCCTCATCCGGCTACGGATAAATCATGAACTATTTACTAATTTTTCCAAATCATTTCAGTCGATTATGTCAATCATTAGAAGAATGTATCACTCACTGTGATAAATTAATTTAATTTAAGAAAAATTTTCTGTGAAAAAAGGAAAATATTGCTATCAGACCAATGCTACGGTATGGTCCTCAGAACTATACAAGTATAGGTGAGACAGCTATACTGGTATTCCTAAACGTCATATTGCTCCGCGAAGGATACAAGTTCGTTGATATGACAATACGATGTATAGTGATCGTAGCCAAAATATTATGCCTGTTATAACAATGCATGCGATAGAGTTGTCGCATATGTTCTGTAATCCGGAGCTTTAATCAGTGTTCGCAGAACGTGGACGTAAACGGCCCCCACCATGGACCCTACTAGCTCATGGCTTCTTCCTCGCTCCACTGCCATAGGTTGGTTGAATGAGGAAGACACAATGAGCTCGAAGCATCTATGGTGGGGGCCGTTTACGTCCACGTTCTGCGAACACTGGCTTTAATTGTAAATAATAGGAAATGACAAAATGATGGTCAAATTGAAGGTGCGCATGCAATAACGAAACTTCAGCTAATCAGAGGTCGCGTCCCCCCACCGTTCAGCCTACTGGTCGAGCGCCTAGGCAGTTATTGCATGCGCACCCTCAATTATTGTAACTATGTTAGTACTTACTTTCGAAAGCTTCGATTTATTTTCTTAATCCTCCGTTACCAAACATATGAGAGATTCCTTCAGTGGGGTCAGTTTTTTCGAAATAACTTCTAATTTACGCTTCACACAGTCTGGTCCGTTTGAATACCTTTCCACGAATTATTCCTGAAGCTTTTTGTAGCAATAAAAAATGTTCAAGTAGAATACTCATTCAAATTCAACATTTTGATGTTGAACGTTCAGCTAAGTAGTCGCGATATTTGGCAACACTGCAGATGTTCTAACTGAGATAACCAAGTTGACGTCACAGGCCATGTGGTAGGGATAGACTGTAAGTTAGGTTGGTCTTGGACGAAAGAAATATATGGGAATCAATTGGAAATTGATGAAACAAAATTATAATATAATTATTAATAAATTTATGACTTACTTTAACGCTAGAAAATTTTGTTTCATCAATTTCCCAATGATTCCCATATATTTCTTTCGTTCAAGACCAACCTAACTTAAAGCCTATCCCTATTACATGGCCTGTGACGTCACCTTGGTTATCTCAACACGCAGAGGGAAATCCTTTAGGGTTTGGTAACCGTGTAACAATTTTTAAGTTTGGTAACGGAGGGTTAATCCCCAATCAGTCAATTTTTTCTTTACCCACTCGTCCACCGCTGTTGTGAATTTTCGCGTGTGACAAAACAATACGCGATACGCAAAAATGATCTTTCAAGCAAAGAAAAAATACTCCAAACAAATCGACAAACGGTTCGAAAAAACGCCTCGAGCAAATAACACTTCTTTCTCATTTCGAGGTTAAGGTCGCGTGCATGCGAAGCAATGTATAGGTCGCGCGGCAAACCAGTATAATTGTCTCAACTATACCGCATGTTTCGAGACTCTATACACAGAGAAAAATAGCATCTGGTCATAATGACTAGGAATAATGTAGTTGGAAATAAAAAAGTGACTGTAACGAGGGAGACTTGTTGTCGCTACTTGACCCATGGCTACAGTAACATGTTTTGTAGCCATGGTAGCCATATTCTGAATACTTGGTCGTGGCGACTAGTTAACATCGTTGAAATTGTCCTTAACTCTTAAACCTAGCTATGTGAACTTGAAACATTGAGTTGTCATAGCTAGAATAACGTAGTCGCTATAACCAGTGGAGCAAACTTCACACTCGTTGAATTCGCTGTGTATTGTTTCGAGTAATGCATATTATTTTTCATAGCAACTGATAGCAACTCTTTTGAGAATTTGATTTGAAGTGTCGAGCGGCTCGAAACTGTGATTTTAAATCCTACTACTTTTAAAGTTTCAACCAGCTCTACAGATGCCGATAAACAGATTTTCAAAAGAGCTGCTATGAAAAATACAATGTTCCACGTAGTGATTTCATGCATTTGATTTTAGCAATTTGATTTAACATAACTTTATAGTTGACACTTACATATAGTGACTGTGACAACATTACATAGTCGCTGTGACTACATTACTTAGTCACTGCGACCACTTTTAGTACCTACATTGACGGGTCAACCATTGCTTGAATTCAGCCACAAAAAGTAGTTAAGGACATTTTCAACTACATATATCACGTCACTATGCCCAGGATTTTTTCTCAGTGTATACCGGTATAGCTTGAACAGCTATACTTTTATCGTTGCGCGAACGAAATTATAATGGTACGATGGCAAAAACGCATTTCGGTGCGTCACGCATTCAATTTAGCTACAATACCAATATCGTATAGTCACAACAGGTATTTTGCTGAACTAACATTCTGTATAGTTTTCTCAGAAAAGGAAGATTACTCCGCAGGCAACAACAAATTGAATTCTTGGAATCGGCAACTTCTGCAGAAGAGTTACTGTATGGGCCCGGAATAGATGATTCAATGTGAGTTCAAAAAAATTTTGTTCTCTTGCTGGAAATTTAAGTTGAAAGTTTAAAGACGTTTTTCTCAAATGACCTTTTTCAAGTCGGTGACAAAAAATACTCGAAAACTACTGAACCGATTTCTTTTAAATGTAGGCTTTTTGACACTTAAAAATCTAGTTTCTAATCGATGATTTCTTTTTTTTTAACAAATACTTTTTTTATATAGCCGAAAAGCGATTGCTCTTTTCAGTAAAAATCGAACTTTTGACTTTGTCCGGTCGCCATTTTGTTCCATATATTTTTTTTCATCGATCGATTAAAGACTACATAATCTTATAATTTACTCTCTAAACCTGATTCAGTGAAATAGTCACTGATTATATCAGTGAAAATATATCAATTGATGAATCAGTGCCCTGCTCTGATTTCCCTGAGGAATCAGTGAACGCACCACGTGAACATAACTTTTGAAATCGCGAATTCAAAAGATTCATCTACACGTTACTTCTTTATCGACCTTTGCAATATGTAATAAGAATTAAGTTATTTCTTATTAGTGTTGTTTAATATATATGTATTAATATATATGTAAGGTATTTCAACAAATTCAAGACCAAAAAATTGTTTTGAACGATTATGAATTCCTAAATTTTAAATTTCTAATTGCAGAAGTGACAAATTTTTAATTTTAAAAGTTTGATCCTATTTGGAAACACTGTACCTTTGTGGGCTTGGGTTCAACTACAACTAGGAAAAACGACAAAATTGGTTTTTTAGAAGCAAAATTTTGGTTCCTTTTAATATTTTTTCGTAAGGGGCTAAATTTTACACTTCAAAGGTGCCCTTTTTTTTGCAATTTCATTAGACCCCAAAAGTCGGTTCTAATTAACACTCTGGTTTCTTTTGTGTTGACTTACCTTCTTTACCGCGTACAATTTCAACTTTATCAAATGAAGTCAATTCATTAACGCAGTGAGCAGCAGTCAAGACAATTAAAATATCAATAAAGATCCCGCCGCACTTGAGTTTGCCATTTTCTTTTATATAAATTATGTCATAATTGTGAAAAGAGTCATGTCCTCTATATATCTTACTGTTTAGCAGTGTTAAATTTGATTCTGTACAAAAAACATATTTATGGTGAAGACTGAATTATCAATTAAAATTTAGCTTGTATTATTTAGCATTAAGGTAAAAGCACTAATAGTCGGACGCCTAAGGAAATGTCATTCAATTTTTTGTATTAATCGTTCTAAATGTGATGCGGAATCAAGAATTGCCGCGATTATTTTAATGTATGTGTCCTCCCTACTACAACAAAAAGTCCAGAATTGTGTTAAATCTGAATAATCCATTTTAATAATTCTCTTCATTAAATAATGCTCTGGAGCCAATTGCCGGACAGGAAAAGTGAATTGATCCAATAGCCGGACAGCGCTGCACCAATACTTGGACAAGAGAATATTATAATTTGATTGATATGGATTTGATATTTTTTAAGCATAATAAACACTGGGAAATATTGAATATTAATATTAAATATCTCTTGAATAAGTATAATTTATTTTGCCAATTTTTTTTCTATGAACTTTGCTTTACATTTACATAATAAAATATTTATTTAACACTTCTGCTTCTTCGTTTTGTTGCTGGTTTTTTGTTTTATTCTTCTTTCTTTCTTTTCAAAGATTTTTTCTTTTGATCCTGCTTTTGATTTTTCTTTAACGTGGCTTCTCTTTTATCTTGCTGTTCCTGTTTTTTCTTTAATGCAGCTTCTTTTTTCTTTTTCTGTTCTTGTTTTTTTTTTTAGTGTAGCTTCTTTCTTCTCTGTCTCTTCCTGTTTCTTCCTTAAAAAGCAGTGCAATGTAACGCCGAACACGCGTTCGGTTATTAGGCAAAACGAATATTCATTGACCTAATAACCGGATTTAAAATATTTAATTAAAGGAAAATGTTTTTTAATTTTGAAAAATATTATGGTTTATATAAAGCATTTGACTTTAGTGTACACACGGAAAAATTTGTCGCTTAAAAAGTCATCGACTTTGTGTAATTCTCGTGGATAGGTTAGAAAGTCGACTAAATATTATGAACCTCCTTATTGAATAATATGATAGATAATCGCTGAAAATGTAAAACGTAAATTCGAAAGTTTAAGTGACAGTCGAAGAAAATATTGAACAGTGTAATGTTACCAGGCCAGATGATGACCTCCTTCCCCCAGGTTTAGTTATCCATATATGTAGAGGTTGATGACCTCCCCCTCCTAGGTTTAGCTGTCTATATATGTAGAGGTTCAGGCAGGCCTCGTCAGTTCTTCTCTAACATCTCTCAAGAATAAAGACATACAAAGTGATATCAGTTTGATGTCACTACCTTTAAAAATTAGAAAGTTTAGTTTTCACTATAACATTTTGGCGATCCTGCCACGATCCGCTTAAGTTCTCGGTTTTTAATTTCTACGAAAATCCACATAGAACGCGGACCTGTGCGAGACTTGGAATCCACGGACCCAAGAAGCTAAAGAAACTTTACGAAGTTTTAAAAATAAGAAGAACTCCGGACTTCACTACGGTAAGCCCGAAAACAGGAATAAGTAGCTGATAATAAAAATTAGTTGGTGAATTTAGTAGCCACTATACCACGTAAATTATCAGTGAAAGATTCCATTAAAATTGAACGAGGCCCGCAATCAGGCGGAAGACGCATCTGCGTAAGTAAGCAGCCAACGCCCAGCCAGGCAACCGGTTCTCAACAGTAAGCTGACTCATCTCTTCGACACGTCAAGGAAGGCAGGCGGTCTACGGATCCCACATCAGGCCACGAGTAGCACAGTAAGCATTACTTCTAGAAAGTGAAAGTATTGTAAACATTTCTCAATCGATCTTGGGCCTTAGAGTATAAATCCTCTTCACGTACGTTGCACGGCGACTGTACTACGGTACAGGTGAGGTAAAGTTGAGGCAAGATCGGGTTGGCTATACTCTGTGTGTTCACAAGCACTGGCCACCCTTAACAAATTAAGTATCACTACCTCAAAATCAGTAGCAGTTTGTAGCAACTTATACTGCATTTTGTTGTATTAAAAAATAAACATTTAAAATTTTATCGCGACATTCTACACCCGAGTCACAAACAATAGATAAGTAGGTACACTGGCGTTTGATAAACACCGAGATAGCACGCTCTATCAAACTGACTCATCCTACGATACGGACTCATCCTCTTTAAATTTCCCAATCACAACCACTCTCATGTCTCGAGCACAATCTCCCGTCAGGGCCCAGTCCCCCTCTTACACCACTGACGAATTACTAGTAAGGGTTCTCAGCCAAATGGAAACTCTGACTATCTCATTCAACGCCCTGAAAAAAGAAAACGAAAATAGGATAGATGAAATTTCAAGATTATCAAAGAAATTAGGAGGAGCAGGGACAGTAGAAACAGATAGTGAATTCCAGCAACGACCAGAAGCGACAGACGACCATTCTTCGGTCGAAGAAAAAACATTCCAAAGAAAAGAAACATTTAGACCAAGGCAGGAAAATATTTACGGTCAATCACAATTTTTCCCAACAACTGTCTCAACAGCACCACACGAAGAACGGAAAATGGGAGCCAAGTTAGCAATTGAAACAATAAAGCCAATTAACGGTCAGGACGACATGGGAGTAGAAGATTTTATAAAAACGGTAAAGAGAGCTAGAATAAGATGCGAGGAAGCAGAAATTCTTTTAGATTTAATTTTAGCAAAGAAAATTACACATGTGGCAGAAAAAGCCATTAGATATATGCAAATAAACTCCTATGAAGATTTATACGCGGCACTCAGACACAATTTGAGACAAACCAGTTCATTAATTTCATTAAAATCTAAATTAGAAAGCTGCAAGCAAGGCTTAACAGAAACGGTTCAGAACTTCACGACGAGGTTTCGACAAATAACAAATGAAATAAATTACCTAGTCCAATCCCAGCACGTAAACCCCACTAAACGAAGACTTAAAATAGAATTGGAAGAAGAAGAAGCCGTTAACCGTTACTTATTAAATTTAAAAAGAGAAATTGGAATGCAGGTACGTCTGTTAAAACCGAACATAGTAAACGAGGCTCAAGCATTAGCCATCGAAACTGAAACATGGTTAAAAGACAGCCAACCTGTCAGACAAATTATCAAACCACCAGTAAAAATATGGGCCAAATCACCCGGACCACCTCGACTCAGTGCAAATACTACACCTAGAGCACAGAATAGTACCATACCACTGAGTGACAGATTTAAAATGAATTGCTTCAAGTGCGGCAAAATAGGTCATATATCTTCACAGTGCCAAGTGAAGCAGGGTTTTCCCCCAGGCCATGGTTTCAAGCGACCACCTCCGGTAAGAGCAATCCAAGAGGAAGAAACAGAAGCGGAAAACATGACAGAGGAAGAAATAACGGAGCAACTGATCTTCGAGGAATCAGCCGAATTTCTCCCATATGCGGAAGATTACGAACAATCGATGCCAGAAGAAAAACTGGAAGATACAGATTATTAGTAGACTCAGGAGCTGCTATAAACATAATCAAAGAAGAAATATTGGATGATAGAGACGAAAGGAAATCTACCCACAAAACATTCCTAATGGGTAACGATCGGCATATCTCTAAATATTCTACAAAATTAAACTTTTTTGGACAAGAACACGTTTTCTACATAGTACCCAACGATTTTCCCTTACCAGAAGGAGGTATAATTGGAATTAAATTCTTTGAAAAATATCCAAGATATGCGATCACGAACAGTCACCTCGTGCTAAATAAGGTAAAGCTACCTTTGTACCTAAGCAATGATTTCATACCAGGAAAATCCGAAAAGATATGTACCATTTCAACTGACGCAGAAGATCAAGATATTATCATTATAGATGATAAGGAAATCCCCGACGGACTCTACACTATACGAAACGGACAAATAAAAATTCCATTAAAAAATAATGAGGATTACCCTAAAGAAGTAAATCTCCAGATTAGCTACGAACCTATATTAAAAATAATCACAAATGAAAGTAATGGACCTCAAATGACATTTCGACTAAATGAATTATTGAAAGCTTCAAGATTAGATCATTTAGAAAAAGACCAGAGAGAATTCATCAAAAAAATGATAGCCAGATACTCGGAAGTTTTCACGTTAGAATCAGACCCACTTCCATGTACTAACCTTACCGAACATCAAATAGTACTTAAAAATGGAAAAATAATCAATCTAAGATCCCACAAATTACCCGAAAAACACCGACAGTTTGCCCTAGAAGAAACAGAAAAGTTATTAAAAAAGGGAATTATAAGAGAAAGCCAATCACCATACAACTCACCTTTATGGATAGTACCGAAAAAAGGAAATAAATTAAGAATGGTAATTGACTACAGAAAGATTAATGAAGACACGGATCAAGATGCTTACCCATTACCAATGATCGATGATATACTAGATCACTTAGGAAAAGCTAAGTTCTTTTCTGCCTTTGACCTCTCAGCTGGATTCCACCAAATCCCGATGAAGGAAGAAGACAAAAAGTACACTGCGTTTTCTACAACCCAAGGACATTTCGAATACAATCGCATGCCTTTCGGTTTAAAGAACGCACCAGCCACTTTCCAAAGAATGATGGATAATGCATTCAGAGGATTAATCGGAACAAAATGCTTTGCGTACATAGATGACATTGTGATATTCGGAAGCTCAATTCAGGAACATAATGAGAACTTAGTAGCAGTCATGGAAAGAATCTACCAGTTAGGACTAAGATTAGAACCGAGAAAATGTGAATACCTTAATCCAGAACTAGAATACCTTGGACATATAATAACCAAAGAAGGAGTCAAACCCAACCCTGAAAAAATAAACTGCATAAAAGAATTCAGACCATTGAAAACTGTAAAAGATGTGCAATCATTTTTAGGACTTGCAGGTTACTATAGGAAATTCATCAAGAATTTCTCTACTATAGCGAGACCCTTAACAAAGCTAACTCAGAAAGAGACAATATTCGATTGGACCCCAGACTGCGAAAAAGCATTTTACGATTTGAAGAACGCATTGGTAATCGCACCAGTTTTAAAATTCCCTGATTTTTCCAAACAATTTATACTGACTACGGACGCATCCAACTGTGGATTAGGAGCAGTATTGAGCCAAGACGGGCACCCTTGTCTTTTTATATCAAGAACATTGAACAAAGCCGAAGAAAAATACACCACCTCTGAAAAAGAACTTTTAGCAATTGTATGGGCTATGAAACGCCTCAGACAATATCTTCTCGGAAAGAAATTCAAAATTCAAACAGACCACCGTGCTTTAGTTTGGCTACACAATGTGAAAGACCCTAGCTCAAGACTTTTACGATGGAGACTTCGTATGGAAGAATACGAATACGAAATAGAATATGTAAAAGGAAAAGAAAATAAAGTAGCGGATTGTCTATCCAGACTTTTTCCCATCACTAAGGACACATTACAAGAAGCAATGGAAAAAACCGGAATTAGTACTGAAGAAGAAGAACCAAGCTTGGAAGAGCAGTCACCGGAAATAGAAACATTCGACACGCCGCGAATAACAAAAGACGAAATTTTAAAAGAAAAAATCAAATTAACCGCGAGGCGAATGAGAGAACCATCAGAAAACGAAACCACAGAAACGGAAGAAGAAATCACGGAAACACCAGGAGACAATACTAATTTATATATGGATTTTATAAATGGGAAACTACAACCAGTCAAAGGCAAAATTAAAACAAAGCCTAACGCTATCGGCAAACTTTGGAAAGAAGTAACTAAGGATGAAATGCCTATGTACAACGAAGAAGATTGGCTGTATAAATTAAGTTGGTTTATCGAAGAATTCGTTAACAGAAAACTCTCAATTGTTAGATTATCCTTTGGAGATCCTCTATTTACATTTCTGGAGCGAGAAGTAATTCAAGAAATAATGGAATTCCTATCAAACTATTATCCAGATAAGAATTTCCACATTTGTTTCTCTACAACCCGAGAATTAACTAAGGAAGAACGAAAAGAAATTATTAAAGAAGCTCATAGGGATCACACTGGAGAACAAAATACTATCGAAAAAGTCAAGAGAATCGGAATTTGGACCAACATGGACCAAGACATTAAGGACTATGTCAAAAAATGCCCTATATGCCAACTACAAAAGACCACGCGAATTAAGAATCAATCAGAAAGTATAATACCCGACATACCCCTCAATCCAAATGATAAAATAGCACTGGATATTTTTGGACCGTTACCCACTACACCTAGAGGTAACAAATACATACTTAGTATTCAGGATAGATTGACCAGATACACCACTTTAATACCGTTAGAAAGTGAAACCTCAACAGCAATAGTAGAAGCTCTGATAGAACAATATATTTACATTTATGGATCCCCTAAAACTATTCTCACTGATCAAGGGTCTAACTTTCTATCTGAGTTAATGGACCAATTTGAGAAAGCTTTGAAAATCAAACATATTAAAACTACAGCATTCCATCCACAATCCAACGGAAACATTGAAAGAATGCACTCAACCCTGAATAATCTGATCAAAACTAGCATGGCAGAAAATCAGAATAACTGGGACGAAAATCTAAAATATGTAACATTCGCAATAAATTCAACAGTAAATCAAACCACGGGATTCACACCCTTTGAACTCACGTTTGGAAGATTACCAAATATACCATCTCAAATTGAAAACTCACCCAATTTAACCCATCAAGATCTGATTAGAAAATGGAGGAAAAAACACGAGGAAAACATCAGAAAAGCTAGAGAGAGAATCCAAGTAGAATTAGAAAAAACTAAGAAAAGATTAGATGAAGGAATAATAAGAACACATCCTTTATACAAGCCTGGAAGCCTAGTCAAAATCCTTAACAACACCAAACAAAACAAATTAGAACAATCCTGGAAAGGTCCTTACGAAGTTATAGATTACCTAGATAATAATAATCTACGCATTAGGAATAAAGATAAAATACTGAGAGTACACATAGATCAGTGTATGCCTTATTTTTTAGATGAGGACTCTAGTACTTCTAATAGCGGCAATGGCCAACTGTAAAGCCAACTACACCTTACAACCGTCAAAATTCCCATTGTAGAACAGGAAGAGGGTACCATCAAACATATTATACCTATCCCTTATCCTATCCAAAACCTATATTTTGCAGTAATTCCCGACCATGACTATTTAATAAAATTTAGAGACTCATATGTAATTACTGACAAGGAAACAATAAATAAATGTACGACGATAAGCGAATATAAAATTTGCGAAAGAAGCCAACCAAACCTTAGGCTGACTGACAGTGAAACATGCGAAGCTACGATATTCAAGCGATACTCAGAGAACAAATGTAAAACTTCAACTTTTGCTTTACACAAAGAAACCTTCATACCCGTACTAAACGGATACATAATAGTACTAATGAACGAGGTATATTTAGATATTAGCTGCGAAACAGGAATAGAACACCTAAAGATTAAACAACCCTCACTACTAACGGGCTCAAATTGTAAAATCTATAATGGAATGGACGCACTGTACCTTAGCAAAAATCTAAAGGGACAATTTTACAACGAATTCAATGCGACCTACAACATTAGTTACTCTAACGACGATCTAAAAACCTTAGAAAGTAAATTAATACGTCTCCCTAAAATCATAGATAACAATAAATTACGACAAGCCAAATTAAGCCTAGACGATGCAGAAAATATGTTAAAATCAATAGCCATTAACAGAAGACTAAGAACATGGAGAGAAACAACTATGGATTGGTTAAGCTATTTAGGTTACGCAGCGCTAGGATTAGGATCAGCCTATGTTCTGTACAGATTAGAAATACTCGAATTCATACAAAAGTGTATGCCCAAAAAACTCTGTATATTCTGTGTAAAAACAAAGGTAACAACGCCGACGAACGTCGTCACGTACAATTCTAGCTTGCAACCCTTGGTGATCACCGAAATACCAAAAGTAAGGAGGGTAAGAATTTAGTAAATTAAGAGACTAATTTATGTCTAAAAAGGGGAGTGTTACCAGGCCAGATGATGACCTCCTTCCCCCAGGTTTAGTTATCCATATATGTAGAGGTTGATGACCTCCCCCTCCTAGGTTTAGCTGTCTATATATGTAGAGGTTCAGGCAGGCCTCGTCAGTTCTTCTCTAACATCTCTCAAGAATAAAGACATACAAAGTGATATCAGTTTGATGTCACTACCTTTAAAAATTAGAAAGTTTAGTTTTCACTATAACAGTAAAAAGGAAAATATTATTTTCTGTGATATGATCCTGCACTTATAGTTAACTATTTTTCACTTTATAATCCTAACATGAACTTACTATTACATTTAACACTGTACATAACAGAAACACAATTTTTTATAAACACTTCGCAGTACCGAGTATCGAAACGCTCGCACGCACGCACGCACGCTTCCTAACCCAATTCTAATCGCACGCCCTAACCCGCATAGCCGATACATGTCGTGGAGACTTGTGTAAAATATTTGGATCACATTCAGAGTTTGAAGGCAAAACTAAAATAATAGATAAATTTCAAATTTGACGTAATACACTTTATTCTGAAAAATGTGCAATTAACAAAATTTTAAAAATGCCTTACATTTTCAAAAAGTTTCAACTTAAACAATTCTTTTTATATTTCAATACTCGTTAAAACTTTGTTAATGTAAAAAAATCATTATAATAGTAATAGTAATAGTATAGTAATAGTATAGTAATAGTATAGTAATAGTAATATAGTAATAATAATAATAACAATAATAATAGAATTTAAAAAAATATTATAAAAATTATAAAAACTAATTCTTCAATGTACGCTTCAATCCAGATTCAAACGAAACCAAACGACACGTAATTTCAAAATCTAACCAAAATTATTACAAAAACAAAAAGCCGAGCCGCATTGTCTGCTGTGCGATGCTACGAATTACGTTTCTGTGCATCGCTTTTTGCGACTGTCGAGAAAATTTTAGAAGACGGCATATAAAATCTGATGGACTTTAGAATACAATTTACAGAACTATTTGTTTGAATTACTTTTACTCCAAATTATTCGATGGTCTTTTAAAATCTATGACAAATGAATCCAAAGATTATGAAACTTTTCATTACTCCTTAGAAAAGATCAGTTAGTCAGCTACTTTTTTTCTTCGACCTTGTTTTTTAACCCTTAATGGCCGAAAGGCCCCGCTATGGGGACATAGTAGTATTACAAAAGTATAGCTCTCGGCCGTTAAGGGTTAAAAGTTATTCGACTTTTTTCTACTATTTCCTAAAAGTCATTGAAACCTTACAAGACTTTCTCCGATTTTACTTTCTGTCCACGACTCTTCGAATAGTTTGTTAAATTTTAAGCGACAAATTTTTTCCGTGCACGTATTAAAATGACAAATGAAAGTAAATGTAAATGTTATTTGCTTAACAAAGGCAACGCGTCAGTTAGTTTATAGAGCAGATTTCGCTACATTTCGACCAGCCTTGTGCTTCAGTAGAGAAATTTTTTTTTCATGGCGAAGTTTTAACTTCTAATTCAACAAATTTTTCACTTTTTTAAAGTGTACGTTTCGAGGTTTGTATACGGTTTACCAAAATAGCGATAAGTGATTTATAAATCTCTAATTTATAGAAAAATTCATGGCACTGTCCGGCTATTGGGTACTGTCCGGCTATTGGTGTTTTTACCTTAATTAAAAAAATTGAATAAGATAAAATAGATCAAGTATAACGATTCGTTAAATAATCACAGTTTTCCAATTAATAACGTGGGAGAATTACAGCTTATGTTTGGAAACAAATACCAAAAACTCAGCAGCATTGATTTCTTTTATAATAAAGCATAATTAATTAAGCATTAAGCATAATAAATCTTGTTATTACATTCTCATCATGGATGAGAAGGTATTAGTTTTATGTATGGGGCCGTTCACATGATACGTCACATAGTTTATGGGAGGGGGGGCGGTCTGCAAATTGTGACGTGGTGTGATATGTTGGGAGGGGGGTCTGCCCTCTGCGTTACGTCACACATTAAATGTGTACCCACGAAATTTGAAAAAAAGTTCTGAAAAGATTATCTACAATAATAATTAATAGCTTCTTTTTTTACTGGATTTTGTACGCGTTAACGAAAAATGTTTTATGAAATTAAGAGGTGTGATGTGACATCGAAAGGGGGGGCTGAGGTTTGCGACCATGTGTGACATGGGGGGGGGGGGGTAAAAAATAACTAAAAATCGCGTGACGTATTATGCGAACGGCCCCTATCTGCCTGTCTGTAGTAGTTGATCGTATACTCGATAATTATCGATGTAATTATCAGATTGCATTGAGGATTGGCATATACTTTATCGGAGCCGAAAAAGTAAGGACAACTTCGTTAACCAGCCACATCTAACCAAAATTGAGAAAACTAGATCATTTTTTGTGCTTTTGAAAAAAACTTTTTCAAAAAATCAAAAATTTCAATACTGGTTTTTGATAGAACTCATAAATCTCTACTAATTATTTCCATAACATTTTTCGATTAAACTAAAATTAGAAATGTTACAGCATGTTAAAACATGAAAAAAGTCAATATCAAAATTATTTTCTACATAAAGATCTACAAAATTTAATTGCAAGATTTTGTCATAAGATCTAAATTTTTCTTTTAATTTAAAAAAATACTATTGGAAATCCAAAATTCAATTTTTTTTAACATTAATATGTGAAATATGAAAAAAACGTAAGAATGCAAAGTTGTTCGTTTTAAAAGATCTACAATTTTTGTCTCACACACTTTCTGATAAAACATATATTTTTTGTTTTAATTACAAAGATACGATTAAATTTCAAAAATTCAATTTTTTAGACAAAATATGTGAGATACAAAAAAACGTTTACATGGAAAATGATTTGCCTAAATGAGGTCTATAAATTCTCATTAAGACATTTCTCGACAGGATGTATATTTTATGTTTCGATTATAAGAAACACTTGTCCGTGAAGCTGATATATAAAATAATTTTCTTGAAAAATACACACCTGCGTCCACTCGTGAAAATCAACATAAACGTCTCGAAATTATTTACTAGGTATAGGACAATAGTCTTCTTCAAGGAGGAAAAGAACCTCTCAAGATTGCTTATATAAAAAAGTTTTCGGTCAGCAAAGCTACATGTCTCGAGTCGGTTTCGAAAACAGTTCAGATCATTCTGTGAGAGACTCCGGTAACAAAGTCTTCACCGCAAAAATTTCGAAACTGTAAAATATGTTCGCGTTTTGCCATTGATAACCAATTTGGCTTAATAATAAAATTTTCTAAAAAATTCCGGTCGCTTCGTGTGCAAAATTTTTTATGTTTTTTCATTTATCCGGTTTTTTATTCACAGTGAACTCTAGATATTTTTCCAATTCATGATGCTGCATACTGGACTACTTCATGTTGAATTGCAAGCTATGAGATAAGTTTTTGAATTCCGTGATAATTCTTAATTTACTTATTTCCTGTATTCTAATGTTCTACAGAAATTTTGAATTAATCTTTGAATTTATGGCAATGAAGAGGGCCCCCATATGTGGCCGAAACGTTTGCCTTTCTTTCTTTTTGCGCATTTTCACATCTAATAGTGATATTTTTAATCGAATAAAAAAATATGAAACTGACCCTATGCCAAAATAACAAGAAATTAACAAAAATTCTATAAATTTGGGTCAATATAATAACTAGACATGTTATCAAGCATGTCACTTTAAAATTTACTATTGAAAAAATTCCATTTTTCAACCTAAATATTTGAGCTACGAAATAAGCGTTGTTCTGCAAAATCGATTCCTTAAATAAAGTCTACGATTGTTTTTCCTTTTTGAGATATTTGGAAGAAAATAAATTATTTTAATCATGTAATTTATTAAAAAGTTACTGAAATGTATGCGAAGAGCATAAGACCGAGTGCTAAGCGCGACGATCAAATCGCGCGTCCTAGGCGTGCTCAAACTTGCGACCGAAGCGAGCTACTCGCAATGAGAATATGCCTGCGAAGCGGGCAGATTTTTTAAATATGTTTTGTTAAATATACACATTTTTTATGGATGTGCATATTTTTTTATTTAACTTCGACAGCTTTTATAAATCTGAGAATTGATTAATAATTCCTTTGATTCTTCTTCTTTATCATTGTAGTTGCTATGTAATTGAAGATAAATAATACAGGTCTGCATGGTTCCGCGTTCCAGCAAAGAATACAGTAAAACCCCGTTTATCGCAACTCCCGTTTACTGCAACTTGTCTCTCCCGTTTATCGCAATAAACCATACCATTTTTTTCCCCCTCTTATTAGTAGAAGGAGTGGTTACGTGATTCTTAAGGATAGGCGGGAATACCCCTCACTTTTAAATTTGTGATGCATATATTTATATGAATTTTCGTATATTAAGGAGATATGAAATTATTTGTAGCCATTAATTTATTAAAAGGATTTTATTACATTTTTTCAAGCGTCTTTGGAATCCGTACTTATTTTGAGAGGTACATTTTTTTCTCATGAAATGCATAAATGTTTTTGAAACTCTTTATTTAGCAGTTCTTCCCAAACTATCGTTTATGTATATATTGCTACATATTTGTGTTTTATATGTAACAGAAAAATATATAAATTTTTCACATTTCAATGTATATTATTATGACAAATTATAGCATGAATTGTGCCTAGTACAGCAATCACTTTACCAATTGCGAATCAATTGTTTTACAAAATGCGGGAATATTTCTACTGAAAAAAATTCAATCATGGATTCGAAAATTATGAGGGAAATATGTAAGCTTTAAATTAATTAAAATTTATTGTTTGTACTAGTAGTTTACGTACCATCTTTCGGTTCCACGTTTTCACTCATTTATAATTGCACGTATAATGACAATAAAAAAACGCATCCGAGGTTATTGAAACACGACTGTAAACAATGATAAACAGCGAAAGCGCGTGAAACTATTCGTTTAGGCGCATGTGCTGATAATCAATTGTTCAAGCTGGTGGCGAAGAAATGGGAACCCCTACGTTTTTGCGATAAACGGGAGGCATTTGATTGGAAGGTGTTGAGATAAACGGGGTCTTACTGTATATGATTGATGCCTAATTGTATGCGCTGAATCCGATTCTGACCTCGAAATTAAAGGAACGGCTGGAAGAACGGGATGCGCGCGTAACCCGGAGCTGAGTTACCCCTGAAAGTAGTCAATTATCGCTGGAACGCCTGAACCACGTTTTCAATTCAATACCGCGTCAAATATTTTTTGCCCAGAAAACTTCCGTCATAAAAAGTTGGGCCCACAAGTCTCCCGAGTACGCATGCAGATTTTTAAGAATCTTCGTGCAGTGGGATCGAAAATATTGCGAGTTGAAATGTTTGGCGCCACCGAGCGCTTTCAATTGCCTACTTTCAGGGGCTACTCAGCTCCAGGTCACACACGCATCCCGTTCTTCCATCCGTTCCTTCAGTAATTCTATCGTGTCATGTTCCTGAGATTAATAGCCAAAAATCAGCGTTTCTGGACACATTCAACTACACTAAAAGACTTTTCGTTAAAGTAAATCATAAAAATGAATTTTATTTTAGTATGATATCGTTTCAAAATAAGGCAAACAGAGTTTACGTATAGCATGAAACTTAGTAGTTTTTTAGCATGAAGGGATCACTGCTTTTAAAAAAAAACACGTGACGATCGTATTTACGATATGTTTTTTATATATATTCGATTCTTGCCATCAAAAAATCTATTTTATGCTATAAATATGAAAAACTTCCAAAAAAGTAAAAATTAAATAATATAGTTATTTTGTAAAAAATGTAATACATAATTTTCAATAACAAATTAATCATGAATTCCTAGTATAGTAGAATAAGAATGACAAATTATTTTCATGCATTTGAAAAATTTATGAAGTAAAAAAAATATTCATTGTTGATTTTCTCCAAATATCGTGTTAACGATCCCTTATTAAATTGTTATGTAATGTTTTTAATAAATAGATTCTTTCATTATTATATCTTGAGTTAATTAAAAATAATAATTTCTCCATTTGAATGAAAAATTCAATATAATTACTTTGACTCGAAGTATTGTGTTATTATGAATAATAAATCCAGTTATCATTTCAAATGAGACTGTGGATTGAACAACAATGTAGCTCTGTTACTTTGACAGAAAAATCATGTAGTCGTGAAATAAAACTGAAAAAGTCAGTTGGTATAACTAAACTGACGATTTCTTTTGAATTAACTGAAAAAATTCTTCAGAGTAATCGAAAACTGCAGTTGCTTTTAATGCATAGAACTTTACCAAAAAATTTTAGTCAACATTACTGACGTGAGTTTCTCTTATCGTAATGTAAGACAATAAAAAACGTATGTTAAATTCATTTTGTCAAAAGTTTGAAAAGTACATTCTTGAACCAAATAAAATTGAAAGATTTATCAACATTTGAAGTTGACTTTGGAATTTTTCGCAACATTTTGACTAAAATGAAATTGATCGACGCCTTTTACTGTCTTCTCTTCTATTTTATAAATTTATGAGGCAGAAATTTTCTAATGTAGTTGATCTATGGCCCTAAAGATAGGCGAAATTATATAGTATACACAGCATTTTTATACTTCTTATACTGAGAAATATATTTGCCTATAATTACCAAATTATTGGGAAACGCATAATAAATTTTAAAGCGACGAAAGTTTTTTAATAACTCAACACTTATTAAGATTTCTATTATAAAAGACGTTAAAGTACTGATAAAAATTCCCATCTAGATGGTAAAATAATTTGAATTGAAAATTTTCTAATAATTCAATTTATTTTACCATCTAGATGGGAATATTACCCGTAATTTAGCGTATTCTATAATAGAAATAATAATAAATGTTGAAATATTTTTAAAAAGTACGTCTTTTCAGAATTTATCATGCGTTTCCCAATAATTTGGTTATTTTGGACAAATATATTTCTTCATATATAACCATAAGCTGAAAGCACACAAAGTAAAATAATCCTGCAATAAAATTTCATGAGCGTTTCACTATTTTGAGACGAGATTTTAGGAATCGTAAATATTCAGGAACATTCTTATCATGATAATCGCGCTCGATTTTCTGTATACATTTCTGTAACTTTCTAATAATTTACATGATTAAACAAAATCTATTTTCTGCTAAATATCTTAAAAAGGAAAAAAAATTCGTAAACCATTTTTAAGAAAACGATTTTTAATTTTAACACTTATTTTTTATCTCACATATTTTGGTTAAAAAATGGAATTTTGGATTTTCAATATTTAAAAACAAAAGATGAAATGTATATTTTGTTAAAAAATGTCCTACTGAGAATTTGTAGATCTTATTTAGGCGAATAATTTTCCATTACAGCGTTTCTTCCGTATCTCACATATTTTGTTTGAAAAATGGAATTTTTAAATTTTAATCGTATTTTTTAAAATTAAAATGAAAAATATACGTTTCATCAGAAACTATGTCAGGCAAAATTTGTAGATTTCATTGAAACGAACAATTTCGCAAACTCACGTTTTTTTCAAATTTTACATATTATTGTTAAAAAATTAAATTTTTGGTTTTCAGTAGTATTTTTCATTTAGATTTTCAGAGTATTTTTTTAAATTGAAAAGAGAAATATACATCTTATAAAAAAATGTTGCAATTCAAATTTGTAGATCTTTATGTAGTTAACAATTTTGTATCATAACTTTTTTTCGTATTTCGTATAATTTAACTGAAAAATGGAATTTAGATGTTGACTTTTTCAAGTTTTAACATATTTCTAACTTTCCTGAGTTTGGTTTAATCAAAAAATGTTATTAGGGATAATTAGTAGAGATTCATGAGAACTATCAAAAACCAGTACTGGAATTTTTAAATGTTTGAAAAAGAAATTTTCAAAAATACAAAAAATGCTCTTATTTTAACAATTTTAGTCGGATGTGGCTGGTTAACGAACTTGTCCTTACTTTTTCGGCTCCGATAAAGTATTTGCCAATGCTCAATGCAATCTGATAATTCCATCGATAGTTATCGAGTATACGACCTACTAAAAACAGAAAGAAACTTTCGTTAAAACAGTTTTTTCTGACTCAGGGGATGTTAAAACGTAAAGATTTGATGAAAATGTCGAAAGTCATTTTTCACATAAAACTAATACCTTCTCATTTACAATGAGAACGTAAAAACAATTCATGATTTTTCCCAGGACTAATTTGTCATTATTTCTAAATAGTTTGACATCTTCTACTGGAAATTTCTGAAAATTTGCGTTTGACAAACTTTCCTCCAAGAGTGTCAGATTTTTCAGTAAATTTTAACGGATGATTTATTTCTGTGTATGAATCTAATTTCAACTCAAAAAATCAAAAATTACTATACCCACCGTCAATTAAATATGTCTACCACTGTTAAAGTAAGGCTACGAAAACGTTTTACAGAAATTATGACCGAGCATAGCCAGAAATTCGAGTTTTATTCATTGAGAGTTCAATGTGATCCATGAAAATATTTTTATTAATATGCTAATAGTAAAATGATTTTCATACCTATATTTTGTAAATCGGCTGCCGAGAAAACAGTGACAAAAAATAATATGGAAAAAACAAGAGACATTTTAGAAGTTCGACTTTCAGAAGAAAATGATACGTTTCATTCTCAACACAGTTTTAAATAATACTTTTCAACCTTGAGTATTTAGCGTTCGTGTGCATACAATTTGTATACATAGCTTTCTCACATTCTTATCATGTAAGATCTACAAGATAATTTTTCCGTTTTCCATGTTATTACAAGATTTACTTATTCTGGTGATGTAAACATTTTTTTTTATTTTATCACGTTTATTCAATAAGTTTTACAGCAAAGAAAAATGTAAAAAAATACAATGCCATTTTGAAGACAAGTATAAGAGAAACCAATTAACATTCAAGCTCTAATTATCGAATGTGTATCACTTATTCAATTGAAAATTTAATTATGTTAGTCTAAATGTTTAATACGAGAGTAGATCAATAAGTTCTTACGATAACACAAAAAATCTCATTATTTCGAGTTCGCTTACTTTTATTCTTTAACAGTCTCCTTGTAGCTCGACATACTTCGCCCAGCGATTTTGTAATTTTTTCAAGCCGTCCAAAAAATCGTCCCCATCACCTTTCTAGCTGATTCCACCGTCTTCGTCTTCTTCGGGACTGGTTCGGCTGGTGCTTTCCACTGTTTCCACTGTCCCTTTTAACTCATCACTCAATAAGTTTTCGGTCTAAGTAAGAAAAACAGACACGCAGAAAAAAGTTCCGTATAATATACTGAAAATCCGGTAAATTTTACTTAATTTCGAAGTACTTATATGGACAACTGGCTAGTTAACTGAATGTTACTAGGCTGAACAAGTAACTGTAATCAGATTTGGTAGTTACAAATACGAATACATAAGTGGTACTGACTTGCGGATCAGTAAATTTCACCGAGCCATTTGCTATCCTACACTCTTTCTAAATACTACAAATGCTTATTGTTCTGTTACATTTCCATATCGTGTAAGAGAATGTAACTTACTGTAACGGTATAGTTTACCAAAATCTTTGTGTTCTTTACATTTGTCGAATGTCAGAATTACTTATAAGACAGTAGCTTTACCGATTTTTCCAAGTGAAAGTAGCTTGATAACCAGTAAATTCTTCTTACTAGAGTGGTGTTTTGCACGTTTGCCGAACTTCAAAAATACCTACACAACTGTACTTTTGACGAATAATTTAAGTAGAAGGAACTTCATAAATAATATATTTTATCTATCCTAGTAGTGATTTTCGCGTGTACCGAATGTTAAATTTACTTTCCAGTCTGTCACCATTACTGATTTTTCTGAATAAAAATAGCATGACATACGGTACATTTTACTAATATCTCAAGTGAAAAAGAAGTTTACAATATAATGTTAATAATGCTGTCGTTCAAAATTTATTTGTCGTATCTAGATGTATATATATATATTCCAAATAAATCACCTGTAACTTTACCAAATTTTAAACCAAATGAAAAATGCCTTTCTGATTGTTATAATCAAAATATATCTCTAAACTTAGTTAACGGCTAGGGGTCCATTAAATGAAAGTCCAGATTATTTAGAATGATAAACTTGTCTTTACTTCAACAAAATAACAGTTTGTCTTAATCCTGTAACTACCATGGTAACAACCATTTCATAACACAACTATAACATTTGCAATTTAAAAAAATATATATGAAATAATATTGAGCACGAGCCTACAAAAAATGAAGGCAATACTTCTTCGTACTTTATAACCTATAAATCTGAGGACCACTTATTCATGTTAAATATATATAAAATTTACTTACTTTCAAAACTTTCTCGTACGTTTGTATTAAGGCCTCACTGGTTCAGAATATGTGAAACGAAGTCATCCATCTTTTTTAAACCAAATTAGCACACAAAAAGCGAAAAACTTCGAACGGTGTCCCTAAGAATCCACGAGGATCACGAATGAGTTCGCTTTCGGATGACACAGTTCTTTTGTTTTGGCTACTTTCTTTGTAGTTGGAAATTCCTTTGTTCACACCTAGCTTTGCCGGCACACGTCATTTACACATGAAGGTTATGTTTTCGTGACATGTGCGCGAGTTAAGCGAAACATCCAGATCGGTAAAGTCTACTGATCTTTCGCTAATGTGTACTATACTAGTATTGTAACTCAGTTCCAGTGAATGGTACTCATCATCCTGGATTAAATACACATGATACAGGTATTTTTAACTCACAAGTGACAGAGTTAGATTTAATTTAATTTTACTATGAGATTTACGAAACGCTCAGTAATTCCGACATTTCTTTTCAGCTATGTTAACAGTTCTTACTGTTACATTTACTTAAAATCATTTACTGTTCCTGCTTAGTAAATTTCGCCTTTCTTTTTTCTGCGTGTAGTTTTTTTGAGAAGTTCGAATTTATTCATCAACATAGTTTCCTCCAAGCGTAATATATTCATTCCAACGCTTGTCTAACTTTTCGATGCCTTTCTTGTAGAATGATTCGTCTTTGCTCTCAAAATAGGTCTCAGTTTCGGCAATCACTTCTTCATTGGAGTCAAATCTCTTTCCCTGGAGCATTTTTTTCAGGTCAGCAAAAAGCCAGTAGTTGCTGGGGGCAAGATCTAGAGAATATGGTGGGTGATGAAGCAATTCGAAGCTTATAATTTATACGAGGGCTGTTCGATAAGTCCGTGATTTTGAAATGATGAACACTTTTTATAACAAAACAACTGCTTCAGCAGCAAAAAAAGGAAGGGTTTTATTCATCGCATCGTGACGGGTGATGAAAAAGGGATTCATTACAGCAACACAAAGAGAAGAAAGTCATGGGGACTGCCCGGTCATGCTTCTACGTCGTCGGCTCGGACGAATATCCACGCTGCGAAGGTTTTGCTGTGTATTTGGTGGGACCAGGTCGGTGTTATTTATTACAAGCTGTTGGAAGCGAACAAAACCATCACTGGGGACCGGTATCGAACCCAATTGATGCTTTTGAGCCGAGCACTGCGCGGAAAACGGCCACAATACGAGCACGAAAAAGTGATTCAACAGCATGTCAACGCTTGACCTCACGTTGCCAAACCTGTTAAAACCTACCTGGAAACGCTCAAATGGGAAGTCCTACCCCACCCGCCGTATTTCCTAGATATTGCGCCGTCCGATTATTACTTGTTCCGATCGATGGCACATGGTCTGGCTGATCAGCAGTTCCGCTCATATGAAGACATCGAAAAATGGCTTAATTCGTAGATAGCCTCAAAAGATGAACACTTTTACCGTAACGGTATTCGAGCTCTACCAGAAAGAAGGAGAAAAGTCGTAGCTAACGATGGGAAATACTTTGAATGATTCATTTGTAACCACTTTTTCACAATAAAGTTGCATTTTAATCAAAAAACCAGCGGGAACGTAGTTGCGCACCTAATATTATCTTTCGTAAGTTTTAAATTTTTTTTATTAAAAAATAATGTATAGAAAAATAATGTATAGAAAAACTTTTTTTCCAGAGATCTGATTTTTGGCATAACTACCTTAAATGGAAAAAATTGAAGAAATATTTACTTTGTGTCACGTCCTGTGATCATCGATATTTATTTATAATATTAAAGTATGTAAAACTAATAAAAAGAATTCACGATAGTACGTGCATGAGCAACAGGTTTCAAAAAGTATTGATTAAACGAAAATAGAATGTACGGAAGTAAAATTGTAATAGGGAGAAAGAAATAGTGAATTTATAAATAGAAAAAGTCTATGAATAAAACTTCGTAAACCCTTAATAATGTGATAACGAGGGAACCCCATCGGAATGTGCTAAGTACACAAGAATATCGATCGGCGCAGCAAAGGAGAGAAATTAAAAAATTAATCGACTTGAGAAGAAGAAACGTCGGGGAAACCAGAAGAGAAAAAACTAAGTCTAACATATTCTCCCCCTTTTCCTTCAATACAAAAAAATGCCAAGGTCAGGTCAACGTCGGAAAATTATTAGTGAAATACCAGGGCAAAAACAAGATTGAAGCAGTATCGATCCAAAATAAAAGAAAACTCATTAGGCAGCATCTTGAAGTGTCATGGCAGTATCGATCGAAAAATTGTGAACATGTCAGCATCGACCGGAAACTCTGCTCAAAAGAGTGAATCTCCGATCATTACGATAAATTTTTAAGTCCAATTGTTCGATGGTATTTAGAATTCTTCAACCAGTATCACATTCTTGAACATTTATCTTAAATTCTTAATGACAACTCGTCCATCAAAAGGGGCAGAGAGTTGATCTTTCAAAAGATCATTTTGGAGGAATGTGAAGATGCAAATAGAAGTACTTGAGATTGGAGGCTTGATGTCTGACCTAACAAGTCCTGGTATCCCTTTGATCCTGCGCCAAGGAACACAAAGTTGTATTATTTCCACCGTCTAGGATTTCAAACGGTTTTGAGATCTACGAGGCGTGAAACACGGGGTTCTGTCTCACTTTCTTTCCCTTTCTCTAGTCTACCCTTTGCAAGATCTCCTTATCGTTTTCCCCTGTTTCTTCTGTTCAATTTTCGCGGTAGACCTGTCGTCGTTTAATGATGTTGCCAATTCAATTCCTCGTTCCCTACACTTCACCATTGTCGTTTAACGTCGAAAGGACAAGAATCCCCTGCGGTTGTCCATTCTTGTACTTGTGTATACTCAGAACTCGGATAGGGTAGAAAAAACCTCTCTGTGAGTCATTTTTTTCCACTGTCTTTCGAACTTCGATTATTTTTTCTACTTTCAAAAAAACATTCCCTCGTTTTTATTGTCTCCTTGATTTTACACATTTGGTGTTTTTAATAAAGCACAGCATTAGTATTTTTTATTTTCGAAATTATTCAAATTTCAACGGTCTCTTATTTGAAAATGTTCAACTTACCATATTATTTGTTTCTAAACCTTTATTTTCGACTGAACTTTTTTTTATATCAATTTTTCAAAAATAATGGTATTCCAAAAATGAGAGCCTATTTTCTTGATAAGAAGATTCTTCACAACTACACCATATCAAGTTTTCAAATTTTAATTTTGTAGTGTCTAAAATCATAAAAAAAAAATGTTTTGAACAAAAAATTTAATTGAATAACATTAAATATTGTTGGTGTTCTTAGTTGGCTTTAGGGTCCAGAAAAAATGTAAATCAAGGCTTCATATTTCCAAACGTTCAGACTCTGATTAGAGTCCTCTTCAGTGAGAATTTATTTCTATAAAAATACAAACGGAAGAAACTCAAAAAATTGCATGTGTGATGGATAAACATTGTAGTAACAAACGATATGAATGAATTGCACGTGTGAATCTATGAAATTGGTCTGAAAAACTAAATTCACAAACAACAACTGTACAAAAAGAATAAAAATTTCTGAAAATCTGCGATCTCATCACAATAAAATATTACCAAACAAAATTGGCCTGTTATTCTATTAAGTAACCTTTTGTGTAACTTTTATATCTTATTTAAAGGAAACTAAAGGAAAACATAATTTACAAATGCACTCTTTTCATTACGCATTTGTCTTTAAAACTGAGTCGCATTTGGAACAGACTGGGAAAGGCTTTGTAAAACAAAGTAGAGGGTGAGATTTTTTCTTTGAAGAGTTTCAGATAAAAGGACAGGAGAAAAATGTGGAAAGATGTACATAAGATGACTAGAATACTGTGACAAAAGAGGGGTATAATATTTAAAACAGGTCATAAACAGTCTGTTTGTATATAAATTTTAAATTTGACAAGAAATATGTATTTTTGAATTTGATAAGAGATGTGTATTTTCAAAGAAGTTGAGGTTAATTGTTAAAGAGGGAAAGGTAAAAAATAGATAGGTTTTCTGTGTCTGTTCTTCGATTAACAACATGGGGATTGCTGGCTATATGAGTCATTTTTAATATCATTCGTTTTTTATAATTACTGGAACTGTCAACTATGTTTACTCCATTAAAATCGAATTTACAGTCTTGGTTCTAGGCATGTTTAGTTAATGTAGCCCATTTATCAGGGAGATTAAAGACATCTCTTTTATGTTCAGTAATCCTAGTTTTTAGTGGTTTGGTTGTACCTATGTAGGATGCAGTGCAACCTGTACATAGGATATTGTAAACTACATCAGCGTTATCTAGTTTTGCAATGTGATCTTTTACTAATTTAAAAAAATGGGATAAGCCATTTTCATTGCGAGGGGCAATTTTCATATTAAAGAGTTTGAAAATACCTGACAGGTTTTCAGAAAGCCTTTGTGCATAAGGCAAGGATATACGAGGTCTGTCCGGAAAGTATCGGGCCTACCTTTTTATCTCCGCGCCATAGTGCTCGAGCGACCTCTGCGGGACATAAACGTCAACAGTAAAGCCTCACGAACCTATCGGTTGCTTGCTGACATCTGGCGAATGTATAGTTCATGCGCAGCGTGTCTTCGTTTACAAATTTATTTTTGAGCTCGGAGGATTTTGTGATTGTTAAAAATGCCTGAAAAACAAGATCAACGAATTTGCATCAAATTTTGTTTTCAACTCGGAAAAACGAGTTCGGAATCTATTCAGATGATGCAGAAGGCCTTTGGGAATGAGTGTATGAGCAAAATTCGAATAAAAGAGTTGTATAATCGTTTCAAAGGAGGCAGCGCATTCATAGAATCTTGTGCAGCAGTTTCTGAGTAAACACAGTATCGCATTGCTCCTGCAACCTCCTTACAGTCCCGACATAGCCCCCTGTGACTTTTGGCTGTTTCCAAAACTCAAAAAAGCACTCAAAGGACAGCGATTCGATGACAAAACGACGGTTGAAAATAATGCGACGAGCGTACTCAAGGCCATCCCTAAAAGTGAGTTCCAAGACTGTTTCGAAAAGTGGAAACATCGCTGGAACCGTGTTATTCAATCAAGTGGGGATTACTTTAAAGGATGCCACCCACCCGATGATGAAGAATAAAGCCAGCGCGGAGATATAAAGGTAGGCCCGATACTTTCCGGACAGACCTCGTATACACAGTGCGACAAATAAGTTTCGAGACTGGTCGTGGAAAACATCATTGAAACAAGATATCTGAATATTTTTTTATTCAAAATATTCTCCTCCAGTTACAATATACTTGTTACAGCGATTCAGTAGTGATTCAAATGCGTGTTCTAGCTGATTTTGGGGAATGCCCTCTTTTGCTTGTGTTGTAACTGTTTTGATGGTCGAAATGTCATTGAAAAAACTTCCCTTTAACTTCAATTTCTTTTTTGGGAATACAGAGAAATCGCACGGGGCCAAAACAGGTAAATACGGCAGATGATTCTACACACAGACTTTATTTCGAGCCAAAAATTGAAGAACAATGAATGAAGTGTGACTCGTTGCATTAACGTGCAACAGAGACCAGGTCTCTTGACCACGATATGTTGATCCTCATAACCATCTCACTGATTCCTGGTTCATTAATTTATCTAAATAACAAATTACATCCATTTTTATCATATCTAACATTTCAAAAAATCCATAAAAAAAAATTTAATGTATTTTTTACGTAAATATGTGGAAACTGGACCAAATGGTCTACACGCACTTGCTACTTTCTTTAAGTCTTGCATACCCTCAGATATACTATTTTATTTCAAAATTGAAAACGGCATTTTCATAAAAAAAATCAGCATCCTTGAATACCATATATTCGACTTATACAAGGTGTTGGAGACTGAGTTTGAATGCGCGGAGAAAAACGCCAGAAAGCTGCTACCCGCATTGCACTAATGCACAGATAAAACCCTTTTGCAGGATCCTATGCGAATACTAATTATTTTTCAACAAAAAAATTGCATGGTGATCGCGTAAAAAGTGTATATAGAAAAGTTATGAAGTTTGTCTCACGATTTCGTCATTATTGTACGGACTTTTTTTAGATATTATATTAAAGTTAGAGGTCATTACCGTACATATTTCAAAAAAATGTTCCGGATAATAAAAAAGTGCCAAAAATTCTGAATCACGTAAACAATTGTGTTCTTATTTCAAATTTGCTTTCGCAATATCGTAGAATGTACAGTTCTCGTATAAATAAGAAAAAACTATTTACTTCTTTACCTTGTAAAAATCACAACCATATATAATACAGTGCTAAAAGTGGATTGACACATGTATATGACTTGAAGTGGTTGCTAGATCTTGATATTATTACATGCGTGAATAGTCAGAATAGTGCAATTAGTTTCATTTATGCGAAATTTTGACACATAACCTCGTAATCTGCTCACTTTTAAATTTATATCTTATTAAAATTCTCACTTTCAAGGGTGACACGACTCCGGTGGCTCGAAAATCGTGCATAGTTAAGGAATTTTTTTTGTAAATATAATAAAATGAATGAAAAATCTTATTTGAGTACTATATTGTTCATGTATTAAAAAAAAAACAAAATTTCTTAACACGGGAATAGATATTTATCGATGCCCACGTTGTAATATGTGGTATTCCACATTTGGAAAATTTTTCAGGAAACGGTAAAAACGTCTTGCTAGCACAAATAAAAAAATGTAAACAAATTTTTGTTTTCTACGTTCATAAAAATACATAAATAATAATAATTAAAGCAAAAAAAATTATTTAAATAAATTTTATAATATTTATGTTGGTTACGATATATTGATCTTACTGCCTATGTGGGATACGACATATTGTCATTAGGATTTGAGGTTATGCAAGAAGAAAAAATTAAAATGTATTTTAGGAAGAAAATTGATTTAATTGTTTTATAATTAAATATTGTTTCATCTCATACATAAAATTTTCTCTCTTATTTTGTATTGTTTAATTCATAATTATTATAATATAACATTATTGATACATTTTATTTTTACTATAACTTGTATGATATTTTTCGTCCGACTAATTGTCTTCATTTAAAAGCAGGAAAATGACCAACCTCGGACAATCAGATTTTTATTTCTTTAATAACGTTTCGATGAAACCATATGTCATCCTCATCAGATTTTACAAATTATAGTTGAGAATGTAGAATTCTATAACAGTTTTTATAAACATTCATAAGAATAACAACCATACATTTTATATAAAAATAATAATAATAAGAATATATATAAATCTAAATACCTGCAATTTTGTCAACTTTTTTACATTCTCATCATGGATGAGAAGGTATTGGTTTTATGTGAAAAATGACTTTCGAAATTTTCATCAAATCTTTACGTTTTGAGACCCCCTGAGTCAGAAAAAAGGGTTTTTACGAAAGTGTCTGTCTGTCTGTCTGTAGGTCGTGTGCGGCATAACTCGATAGAATTTTTGTGTTATTGAAAATAATTTTTTGAAAAAATCAAAAATTTCAATACTGGTTTTAGATAGTGCTCATAAATCTCTAAAAATTATCCTGATAACATTTTTTGATTAAATCAAAATTAGAAATGTTACAGTATATTCAAATTCGAAAAAAGTCAATATCGAAATTCCATTTTCCAGTTAAATTATACGAGATACGAAAAAACGTTATGATACAATATTATTTTCTGCATAAAGTCCTTAAAATTTGAATTGTAACATTTTTTCATAAGATGCATATTTTTCTTTTTAATTAAAAAAAAACAATATTGAAAATCCAAAATTCAACTTTTTAACAATAATATTCGAAATACGAAAAAAACGTAAGAATACAAAGTTTGTCGTTTCAAAAAGATCTACAAATTTTGTCTCACACAGTTTCTGATAAAACATATATTTTTCGTTTCAATTAAAAAAAAAACGATTAAAATTCAAAAATTCCATTTTTTAGACAAAATATGTGAGATACAAAAAAACGTTTAGATGGAAAATTGTTTGCCTAAATGAGGTCTACAAATTCTCATTAAGACATTTCGGGACAGGAGGTATATTTTATGTTTTGATTTTTAATATTAAAAAAATTCGATTTTTTTCACCAAAATATGTAAGATACGAAATAAGCGTTGTTCTGCAAAATCGTTTTCTTAAATAAAGTCTACGACTTTTTTTTCTTTTTGAGAGATTTGAAAGAAAATAAATTATTTTAATCTTGTAATTTATTAAAAAGTTACTGAAATGTATACAGAAAATCGAGCACGAAGCGCGAGGGCCATGATGAGAATGTGTTCCTTAAGGCTGATAGAGCCTTAAGTAAATTAAATTTCCTGTTTCACCTAAACTGAAAAAGAAATTTTAGTGAATTTGAAAAAATGAGTAATTTACATCATCTTTAATATTATAAAATTGGTTTGAGCTTCAGTATCAAATTATAATAAATAAACTTGAATGTATGTATTGTAATAAAAGTGTTGATTCACCGAAGTTAATAACAGTATACTGAGAAGTACTAAACGGAAAAACTATATGTGACGAATTTTACAGTGCCTTAGTAATAGGAAGCCACTTATTATAGTAAAATGAACCTATTTTTATTTTCAAGAATATAGAATCAAAAATTATAAGTTTATTCATTAAATTAATTTAAAACTAAATTTTATGTGAGCTGATCCAAATAATATCGTAAGAAGTGTTATAATCTTTTAAGTCAAACATCACATTAATACTATTTTCCCCTTCTTCTTTTTTTATGTAAAACATTTCTGCAATTATTCTTTTAAAATAGTTTGTTTCTTTGTGTAAAATTTTAATATTATCCCAGTCAAAATTGTGTTGAGAACCTGTATCATTTTTATTGTTAATTCTATGTTTTGTAACAACGTTGTGGTATTTTTCATTTGAATTAATGTTTTTGTTATGTTCATCACATCTGACAAAAAGTATTCTTCCCGTTTGGCCTACATAAGTTTTTGAACAATCCAAGCATGGAATCTTATAAACTGCATTTGAAATTTCAAATTTTTTCAATGGGTTTTTTCCTAATTTTATGTATTTATCTAATTTTGAAGTGTTTCTGAAAACTGTGGTTATGTTGTAATCTTTTAGTTGTCTTTTAATTTTACAAGATAGATCTCCATAATAAGGAATAGAAACTACACGTTTGTAATCTATTTCTCTTTCATTATTCTTTGGAATAAAAGAAGACTTTTTATCTTTATTTTTTAGTTAGAAAATTCTGCTTTTTATATGCTTATTAATGAAATTTTTAGGATAATTATTGAGAATCAAAAGATTTTTTATTGTTTCTAAATTTTCTTCATGAAATTTTTCATGTGACAGAAGTATTGCAGTATCTACTACATTTTTAATAATTCCAATTTTTTGATTAAGAGGATGATTTGAGAAATAGTTCAAATATCTACCTGAAAACGTGTTTTTTCTATGCCAATTCCTATCAATGGTACCATCATCATTTTTTATCATCAAAAGATTGAGAAACGAAAGTGTGTTATCCATTTCTGATTCATATGTAAAATTTAAACGTGAATGGTAGGAATTAAAGATTTTTAGAATTTCTTTACTCTTATTCTTAGGAATAATTAAAATAGTGTCATCAACATATCTGTAATAAGTCTGTATATTGAAACTTAATTTATTTAAAACCTCTTCTTCAAGATCTTGCAAAACTAAATCAGCCAAAATGCTATTGAATCAAAAGCATTTCTTTCCAAAAGCATGTATACTATGAATTCATAAAAATATACTACAAGAACTCAGTGTCGGAGTGCCAAAAACTTGCTGATAATATTTGTTATCAAATTGAAAAAACGTGTTATTCATAAGAAATTTAATACCTTTTTGAAACTCTTGTAAAGGCAAATTTGTAGCACTTTTAATGAATCACCATCTTTTTTTAATACTGTTTAAAACTAAATCAAACGGAACGTTTGTAAATAAGGACGTGACATCTAGTGAAATCATTATGTGATCTGTTGCAATTTGGAACTGGTAAAGACTTCTTTAGAATTTTTGCGAAGATTTTTTACATATAATAAGTAGGAGTGTTTATTAGTGAAACCACTGGACGTAACGGAAAATTTTGCTTATGAATTGAAGTTGAAAACTTCAAATGAAGTTGACAAAATTACAGGTATTTAGATTTATATATATTCTTATTATTATTATTTTTATATAAAATGTATGGTTGTTATTCTTATGAATGTTTGTAAAAACTATTATAGAATTCTACATACTCAACTATAATTTGTAAAATCTGATGAGGATGACATATGGTTTCATCGAAACGTTATTAAAGAAATAAACATCTGATTGTCCGAGGTTGGTCATTTTCCTGCTTTTAAATATTTTTACTATCTTTAATATTGCTTAAAACATATTTTTTTTTCATTTTAAGTACTCTTGATTTTTTTTTTTTTTACTTCAGGTACATTTTCTTGCTGAGATTGTTGAAGATTTCTTGTCCTTTTTCGTCTGGTATTATCACAATTTTTTTTATAATTAATATCATTATCTTAAGATTTTTTAAATCTATTATTAGTACGCAGTACTTTGCTTTTAACTTCAAGATTAACTTGATTAGCTTTTCGTTTCTTACTTTTAGTCTTTTCAGTTACCTTAACTATATGTTTACTCTCGACTCCCAAATTTTTTATTGATGGAGATTGGTCAGAAGCAGAGTCAGTATCATCAATATATTTTATATTATCATAGAAGCAGTGTGTATCTCTCAGTATCGTTATGCTACAAGGGAGGAAGAGGATGATTCTGACGAGTGTGAAGTCCGTTAGATGGCGACACTTGATGGTGCAAAAAATAACAAAAAAATCACGGTGCTAAGACAAATCACGCAATTATTCCCCCATAAGCGGGAGTAATTGATAATTCCCTCGGGAATTATTCATAACTCCTGCATTTTTCGTGTGTACCCCAAAAAGGTGATTTTCTTCCCGCGTTTAAGGCAAAAAAAGTTGCCATTTCTGTGCATGCATGAGAAAAAAAAATTTATATTACTCGACAACTCGCAAAATGAACCATACATGAAATGGCCTTTTATATATTCTCTAGATGTTAATACACTAATTTATGAAAAAAGTGACTTTTAAAAAAATTCTAGAGTGGTGTTAGCTCTGAAGATACAGTATAATATTTTCCGTTCAATTTGGAAACAATAATTTGAAAGAATTCATTAAAATATTATGATATATTTCAATTTGATCATGTTACTCAGCGTATAGTGCGTGAAAATTCTATGTGAGAATTTTTAATTTATATAGAATTTTAAGGTTTTCAGAATTGTTTTAAATGTCTTCTTTGACTTGAATTTTCAAAACTTTGCACCTTCTTAGTCCACTGTTCACTCCTATGTCTCAATTTCAAATTGCCTTCTTACTTCCTATTTTATAGATTTTACAGTTTCACGACTGAAACAATACATTTTTGTCCATTTTTATTACATCATTGATAATAATAAGATTGCCACTTTTGCTTTGCAAGTTTCCTTTCAATTTGATAATGACCTATATAAGCTCTGTTTTGATTTTCTCTATAATAACTTAATTCTTTTAGAAATTCTGTTTTTAAAAATTATGTAGATAATTTTTCATACAGATTCAATTCAATCACACTTTTAAGTCTATGACATATTTTTTCAAATTTCATAGAAGAGAAATAATTGATAAAGTAATTTAGCTTTGAAGAAAAAATAAATGAAAATAAGAGTATCAAAGTGCATGCAAACCTGTTTGAATAGAAGTAGCCTGGGGCTTTTGATCCTTCGACTCTCTTTAGTCTTTTGCAGTTACAAGCTTGGAAACTTGAAAGCGTTTAAACCTGTAGAGATTACTCGCTTTGTGGCTACAAAACAAAAGTTCCTTATCGCCAACTGGAGATGTCGTGAATGAAGTCACTAAGTGTGTTTAATGAATAAAGGAGCTCTCCTTTACCATAAGATTAGGTAATTAGTTTCTTTCAAATTAAAAAGAACATTTTATAAGCTATCAAAATTAAATTGCCTTTAAGTTAAATTATTGAAATTTAAAGTTAGGATAAACAAAAAATTTCTGGACCTTGGCGTTTAAAACTATTAAGTACTCGAATTGGGGGTGCTTCATCTATTTTAAAAACGAATATAAAGTAATAGTAGAATGTTAACCAAGTAGGGGATATAGGAGATTTCCAACGAGCATGAAGCTGTCGCGCGAGCGGAGCGAGCGTGGTAATTATGCAACTTGAGAATCGACTTGTCCCCCCATTCGGTTAAAAAACTATTTTTTTTTACATACTCCGAAGAAGAATGCGATTTAACAAGTAACATACGTAGCCTTTTTCTTACGCAGAGCGTGGTAAACTAATAATTGAGGTTGGAGTTCGAATATTTCCAAACTTTCTCGTCACTAGTGTAGAAAAGTAAGTTTTATCACATGGACTCATCATCGATCGTGGAATCGATCATTTTTGCTGTTTCGTGCCGTAGCCCCAAAATCGTATTTCCCGCGCCGGTATCAAAGAAAAGCTTTTTTTGTACAGTGATGCTAAAAGCTACGCCGAAATAAGATTACAGCTGAGAGAACTATATTTTGGTCCTCAGAACCAGAAAATATTCCTATCAGACCAATGCTGCGTTATGGTCCTCAGAACTATACGAGTATAGGTGAGACAGCTATACTGGTATTCCTAAACGTCATATTGCTCCGCGAAGGATACAAGTTCGTTGATATGACAATACGATGTATAGCGATCGTAACCACAATATTATGTCTGTTATAACAATGCATGCGATACAATTGTCGCATGTTCTGTAATCCGGAACTTTAATTATAAATAATAGGAAATGAAAAAATGATGGTCAAATTGAAGGTGCGCATGCAATAACGAAACTTCAGTCAATTAGTGCATGCGCACCCTCAATTATTGTAACTATGTTAGTACTTACCTTCGAAAGCTTCGATATATTTTCTTAATCCCCAATCAGTCAATTTTTTCTTTATCTACTCGTCCATCGCTGTTGTGAATTTTTGCGTGTGATAAAACAGTACGCGATACGCAAGAATGATCTTTCAAACAAAGAAAAAATCCTCCAAACAAATCGACAAACGCTTCGAACAAATAACACTTTTTCCTCTCTTCGAGGTTAGAGTCACGTGCATGCGAAGCAATGTGTAGATCGCGCGGCAAACCAGTATAGTTGTCTCACCTATACCGCATGGGTCGAAACACTATATACTGGTATACGAGGTCTGTCTGGAAAGTATCGGGCCTACCTTTATATCTCCGCGCTGGTGTTATTGTTCATCATCGGGCGGGTGGCATCCTTCAAAGTAATCCCCACTCGATCGAATAACACGGTTCCAGCGAAGTTTCCAATTCTCGAAACAGTCCTGAAACTCACTTTTAGGGATGGCCTTGAGTACGCTCGTCGCATTATTTTCAACCGTCGTTTTGTCATCGAATCGCTGTCCTTTGAGTGCTTTTTTGAGTTTTGGAAACAGCCAAAAGTCACAGGGGGCTATGTCGGGACTGTAAGGAGGTTGTAGGAGCAATGCGATACTGTGTTTACTCAAAAACTGCTGCACAAGATTCGATGAATGCGCTGGTGCGTTATCGTGGTGAAGAAGCCAGTCACCGCACACACGCGAGTCATTTCTAAAATCTTGTTCAAAGTTTCCCAAACAGTAGTTTTGGTATTCCGAGATCATTTTCTAGTTCACGAACAGTCATTCGACGATTACCTTCAATCGCAACTCGCACCCGCTCAATATTATCCAATGTTTTTATCGTCGAAGGTCGGCCAAAACGAGAATCACTATCAAGAGAAGTGCGGCCTCCTATGAAACGATTACACCACTCTTTTATTTGAATTTTGCTCACACACTCATTCCCAAAGGCCTTCTGCATCATCTGAATAGTTTCCGAACTCGTTTTTCCGAGTTGAAAACGAAATTTGATGCAAATTCGTTGATCTTGTTATTCAGTCATTTTCAACAATCACAAAATCCGCTGAACTCAAAAATAGCTTTGTAAACAAAGACACGCTGCGCATGAACTATACGTCCGGCAGTTGTCAGCATGCAACCGATAGGTTCGTGAGGCTTTACTGTTGACGTTCATGCCCCGCAGAGGTCGCTCGAACATTATGGCGTGGAGATAAAAAGTTAGGCCCGATCACGGTCGTATAGACAGGTCTGGCATCTCCCGTGGTGGTGGATGTTCCCTTATTGTAGTCAGAATGTTTCATATTTTGGCCACGGATAGCGCTAGTATCGAGTAGTGGCCCGAATGACCGCACCGTAGCATGTATGTATATAGATATACCCAAAACGTAGTCAGCTGTGAAAGCTGTCTGTAAACCACGGGTATTCCTTCAACTACTCGATTGCAGCGCTGCCCAAGCGGTCACTTTCGGAACTACTACTTGTCACGATAAGGGTACATCCCCCACCACGGGAGATGCCAGACCTGTCTATACGACCGTGGGCCTGATACTTTCCGGACAGACCTCGTAGGGCGAACAGCTATACTTGTATTCGTGCAGGAACGAAATTACAATGGTACGGTGGCAAAATACGCATTTTAGTGCGTCACGCATTCAGTTTAGCTACAATACCAATATCGTGTAGTCAGGACACGTATTTTGCTGAACTAAAATTCTGTATAGTTGTCTCAGCTATACTGTTTTTTCCGTGTAATCACCAAATTACGCATACGTAAAGCCCGCGTGCATTTAAAATATGAAAAATAGATTATCTTTTGTATTTTGTTTGTGTTGCCATCGGATAATTGGTGGGTGCAGGGATTCTTTTTGTACAGATGGTTTATTCTGTTTTTTATCACGCAATTGATCAATTTTATCGGGTAGTTATTGTTGGGTATGATATTTTTTATATATGTTTTCCTTGTGAAATGTTATATCTGCTAAAATAATACCTCTATTAAAATTGATCATTTTTCGTATTTATTAGAAACATGTATGTTTCAATAATTCAAATGGTCTTTTTCATGTGAAAAGGGAAATAGTATTTTTTACAACTATTTACTTTTTTTTGTGAATAGTTTTTGTGTGAAGGAAATTTTTTTTTTCTTTGAATAATTTTTTTTAATCGAGGCATCTAAGTATCAGTAAATAGTTAAAAGATAAAAAAGTCAATATGTTTGAAATAAAATTACTGACTAAATTCTGAATTGAATGAATAGACCTATTCGATTATCTAAAGGAAAATTTAATGGTTTAATTGCATTGTTTTTTTATGATTTCGACAAAAATCACAGTTTAACCCAATCAATATCCTCTTGAATGGATTTATATTCATCTGCGAGGCGCGATATAAATACGCATTTGGATGCCTTTATTCCAGCTGAAGTAAAAAATAATAAAAATAATAACGTTATTTGGAAAGAATGTGGCTGCTGTGTTTATGTATATCAAGCGAGTAATATGTCAAGTAGTCACAAGTGCACAGTCTCAAAAATAATTTCTGATTATAAAGACGGAATCGTTAATAGTATGGGTCGAAAGCTAGTCTGGCTTTTCCGTTTCAATTTCTACGTTCAAGGGTGTTTGCTCGCGAGTTGTTCTTGGCTTATTACAGTGTGCACTCTGCACTGAACCCGAGTCAAGTAAAGTGGCTCGCCGCTAATTAACTACGTTATTTTTCATAATTCTCTCTCCATTCCTTTCACTTCCTCTCTTTATTTCTTACTCTCTCTTTTTCTCGTGATAAATACAGTTGGCTGAATACTCTCGCATTTGCAAGAGACTTTAATAATTCTACAGCCTCAGTACTAGCTTTTCTACGTATGTTTAACTGTTTATACACGTGTGTAAACTCCTTAGCGAGTACACATGTACGTGACATAACGCATTCGAGTCATACAGAACATTAATCACAGTTAAAAGCGAGATCGAAAAAACTCAGAACCAGAAATTCTGTTATTCTCACTGTCTTGTCTTTCAAAAAACACTTTAAGTTCGTTAAGAAGATTTTATCCAATCAGAGATGTTTTTGAAAATGTTGTTTCCAGATTTTTAAAATAATTTTTTATGATTCGTTGAATGAACAAATTTTTTATGGTGATTAGTTTCTAAATAAAAACATTTGAAAAAAGTTTATATACCGAGTCGAATTGTAGAAAATATTCCAATAAACGAAACGAACTACGATTGATTGGGATGAATAAAAATGAAACATTTAATTGAAACATTGAAAGTTTCGTGAAACGTTTCATGGACCAAAGTTTCATGAAACATTCGCAAAGTTTTATAAACATGAATGCGCACTCATGCCAGGTTGAGGTTATATTATTTGAATCGTATTTATTTGTTTTGATGTGATGCAAGATGGTTTACCGGTACTTGTCGACTTAATATTTTGCGATTAAAGTATGATAAAAAGTTCTTGGAAAATGGGTCGCCAGAAGCACAAATTAATTTTAAGACAATAAATTTAAAAAAATTAAATACTAAATAATTTACATTTAACCCACGTGATTAAATCTTTTTAATTAGTTAAAATTATTTATTTATTCAAATTTTCTATATTAATTAGTTATTTATTTGATTATTTCAATTAGTTTGAATTTTTCTGCCATTTGCTTGAAACTTTGAAAACTTTGAAACGTTTAATTTTCCCAAAGTTTCATGAAACTTTACCTATCCCTGCTCTTCAGAAAGTGTTAAAGTAAAGCTTGCGTACGATTAGTTATCTCTTTCTTTGCCAGGGTCAGCTTTAGGGGCGCGCGAACCGAGTGGTGGCCCGGGGTGCCAAAAAGATACGGACGCCTTGAGATCCGGCGGTAACACAGGTCTGCGAGGGCCAGCTAGAGAAATGACAAAAAGTGTATCTTATATATTTTTTGACACTGAAAATTAATGTGAGCGTACAATTTTTCCAGCTTGTCAGGTTTAACAATAATTCAGCGAGTTAAATAGTCAACAAATGGCTATTTCAGCAAATTTTATGAATTGATTTTGGGAAAATGGATTTTTTTTTAAATATTCTTGTTGATGACATCATATAGTACTAGTCTTCAGCTTTAGAATCTCTCTTTTTTGCCATTTTACACCTTTTTTCCACTAAGATATGCAAGTTTGAATTTATAACATCGGTCATGCATATTGCACGGAGAAACTCAAGTTTACAATTTTTGCTGAACTATAACCTCTATACTAATGTTCCATATAATTTTTCGAATCTTTAGTATTTGACTACGAAAATTTTCCAGTTCGCTAGGAATAATTACCATTCCCTACAATGAATTCATAAAATTGACCAAAATAGAATTTGTTTACTATTTAACCTCAAATGATTGTAAAACCTAACATGCTGGGTAAATTTTGCGATCAGATTCATTTTTAGCGTCAAAAAAATCTATCAGATTCACCTTCTGTCATTTATGTAACTCGCTTGACACATTTTCTATATTTCATCACTTCTTCTTCACTTAGTGGCTTCTTTTTCGAAGAACAAATGGCCAGAACATCCACGTGGAGCCTTAATAGGTTCAAAATATCAATCCGTATAAGAACACTATATTCAAGAGCTTAGCCTAGCACTGAGGTTACAGTTCAACAGTCCCCGGGGGTAAAACAGCCACGATCGTTTCGGGTGGACGCAGCACCGAGGTCTCAGCCGTTTTACCTTCCACAGGTCTCTTGCAGCGAAGACACTCACAGGGAACCCAGGTAGGAGTTCCGTTCGCAGATCCAAGCTTCAGATCAGGATGGAACAAACTTTTTCTCTTCAGTAGTGTCCGCCCATACAGCCAGCAATGACCCACACTCCGAGCACGGCCCCAGGCAGCACGGCCCCGTCCATCCAGGGAAGGGATTAGAGGGAGCAGAAACCAGGGGCCACGCCGGAATAACCACCCCACCGGGTCCCTACAACACGTGGTCGCCACGCACCAAATGTCCAGCCTGCGCCACCACGATCCCAGGCCCGGGGTCAAGCACCAGATCCTCTATGGGAATCTCCTCCGGTCTGCGGTCGGGGAAGCGCCTAATAAGAAACTCATAATAGCCAGGCCTGGATTCAGCTAATAAAGGACACTTATGCAAGGCATGATCCAGGTCGCGCAGGGGAGCACCGCAAGAGCATACAGCCTCCATATTTCACCCCATCCTCTAAAAGTGATCCGCGGTACATATGTGGCCGGTGAGCAGCCTCGTAATCAAGCAAACAGAGCGCCTGGGCAAACTCAGGGACGAGAACCACGGTCTGACAGACTTATATGTAACCCGTTGAAAATATCGCGAGCAGGAGGCACCCTCTGACCCCGAGTATGGCCACAACAGTCTAACCCATGATTCAAAGTCGCGCCCCATCAGGTCGAAGGGGTCACAGAAGGGAAGGTCATACCTGATACGGTACGGCAGTCCCCCCGCGGCCCGAGCGACCTGATCCGCCGCCTCGTTACCAGCAAAACCAACGTGTCCCGGAACTCACATGAATTCAACCACCCGGCCCTAGTCGCTCAGAGCCATTAGAATATGAGCTATCTTGAAAACAAGATAGTTTCTGACGGACATGGCCAAGCAATCCCGAAGACAAGAAAGCGCCCTCCACGAGTCAGACAAAACCCTCCCCGATTCCAAGTCCACATCAATAGGCAGTGTGACAGATTGCCATGTCCAATCAAAATACCCAGGTCTTACAGTTCGTGTCATCATGCCGAGCAAATCCTCCAGACCCAGATAGGAGCTCACCAGAGAATACCTCAGTGATCCATAACGCCGTGAGGAGATAGCCCTCTCCGCCAACAGCTCCAGCTTCGTAATGAGTGGGTTACGCCTCTAAAAGAACTTTCTGATCACAAAACGGTTGTTGAAAAGATGCCGCCTAAGTTCCAGAGGGGGTTCCTCGGATTCCGAGAGAAGAATAAAGATGGGGGTGGTCCGCATCCACCCCAGCACGGCACGGAGAGCCATATACTGTGCCCGATCAAGAAGCTAAAGTGTCCCACGGCATGCCGATGAAAAGAGCGGGGAACCCCACTTAAGCGTGAACCGAACCAGATTGCTATAGGCGATCAGGAGCAGAGATAGCGTGACTCCCCAACTGACCCTAGATAACATCCGGATAACATTTACCGACCTGATTGCTCTCTCCGCTATCGTGCGAACATGAGGAGCCCAAGTGAGACGTCGATCCAGAATCACCCCCAGGTACTTGATACCACTGAGGCAGGGCAGATCATGATCCTCCACTGATAGGGCCAGACCTGATAAGTCGCCCCTTGACCTAGAAAAGACAGAAAACTGGCACTTTCCAATGGAGATTTCAATACCTAAAGACCGAAGCCACGGTATAACCAAACCGAGCGCACCAGACAGCTCATCTCTAGCGGCCGAAATCCCGCGACTCCTGGTGTAGAGGAACAGGTCGTCAGCATACATAGCGTAGCGAATGCCAAGGGGAAGAATATCGATAATCCGACTTGTATAGATACTAAACAAGATCGGGGACAGGACGCCCCCCTGAGGCACACCCACGTCGCAAGTTTTAGTGCCTGAACCGTGATAAGGTCCTAACGTGGTAATCCCGGTAGGAGATAGGATCTTATTCTAAAGAGTGGGAGTATTCAATGACAAGTCGTAGGGTTCGGTAGAAAGGTAAATTATTCTTTTCTTTCCAGAAATACAGGCTGGGGTCGTATCGTTGAAGGATCGTCGGCCGGGGGAGGAATCAATTTAATTCTCCTCCTGGGCGCTGTCCTGGCGCGGTTGTTCGACGTCAAAGGTCGACGTTCTCGTGGTGGTTTTTCGCCGTCGTCCTGGGGGCCGAAGAGTCGGCGAGATACGGCCTCACTCTTTTCTGCATCCTGGGCGAGTCTAGTGGCTCGCTTGGGTGTGAGGCGAATCGGGGAGCAGGACAGTTCCAACTCCCAGAATGGGGATCGCAGCAGCTCGATGAGTGTGCGGCTGGACTCCGAAGTTTCTTTGTCCGTTGTCGCCTCGACGCTCGCCATGTGGTACTTGGCCACCCGGTCGAACAGTTCGTCGAGGGGAAAACCTGGCGACGTCTTGGCTGCAGACGTGTGAGGGGGGCGCGGCTGTGTGGTTTTGGCCGCTGGCGTGGGGGTAGCTGGCCTAGCCAACTCGTTCTTCGGCGTGGGCTGGTAGGTGGCCAGTCCTGGCGCTATATCGGCAGGCGGGGTGGAGGAAGTCGGTGTCGAGTCGTAGCCCGGGTTCAGCGGGTTGTACCCACCGGCTTCGGTGGCTAGTCGCGCGGCCTCTTTGGCAGCGATGTAGGCTCCTGGGCGCTCGTTCTGGCGCTTCACTTGCGCCGGGCCGATCTTCTTGCGCTCTTTTTTGGCTGTGACAAAGAATTATCGGGTAAGCAATGGGACTCTTAGAGATCTAAGAGTAGTTGGAGAGAGGGAGAGAGACAGAGAGAGGGGGAAATACTCAGGGATCTGAGTGTCTCGAAAAGTTGAAGATTTGAGATAACTCTTAGGGATCTAAGAGCAAGTCTCGAGAAAAGGAAAGAAGTTAGAGGTTAGATGAACTTACAGGCTTTTTGGACTGGATTTCGGCGGGCAGAATCAGACTCCTCGCTTTTCCAGCTTTCACTTTTCCTGTCGTAGGAGTGAAGTCCGTTTCGTGCCAAGGGGGTAGCGGGGCGAGGGAAGATGCTTGTGGATCGGTCAAAACGTATGGGTGCGATAAGGAAAGGGTTTTTCCGATGTCTAAATGGCAGGACGGAAAAGCATGCATGACCAAACCGTTCTAACGGTACTGTTTTTGAGGGACCTCGAGTTGCTTTTAAGTGAATTCTATTTCGGACAAGTATCTTACTGTTAGAAAAATTGAGTGTTTTTCTAGCGTCACGGTATACGGCTTAAGGCGCGTATATCAACCGTCGGCAGAAAACACAGCTCCCTCCTAGCCGTAATGAAGTTGATGAAATTGTGTATTCTGCTCGGCAGCCCTGAACGGCCGAGTTGCTCAGAGAGGATGGCAGGAAGCACTGAGTTAAAAGCGCCCTTGATGTCAACCGAAACTGCCGCCACCGATTCCCCACATCCAAATCCTTGGAGGATGTCCGTAGTCACCATAGCCACCGCATCCATAGCAGATCTGCCCCTCTTAAAGCCGAATTGGTAATTAGGTATCCAATTATAGTGCTCCGCCTGGTGTTCGAGCCATCGATGCACAATACTCGCGAAAAGTTTACATACAGAGGAGGTCAGGGAGATTGGTCTATAGCCCCTGCCTCCTGGTTTCGGGATGAAGATCACGTACGTATCCCTCCAGGAGGCAGGGAATGATATGCTATTGAATAGGTATAGTATAAAGGCTCTGGTCACCACCGAAAACCTCCTCAAGATCTCATACGAGACGCCGTCCAACCCAGGCGTCAACTTGGCTCTGCATGCCATCATCGCAGCGTCGAAATCCCTCCGAGAGAATGACTCATCAAATTGCTCCACGCCCACCCCAACGCCCTTCAACGGAATATCCGCCGGTGGGACCTCCTCTCGTACAAGATCACTCCTAAGCTTCTCAAATTCGGGGGGATTCGTGTCCGTGAGGACATTTTTCTCAATGCTCCCGTCCTTGATGCGAGCGTCCTAAGTGTGGACCAAATCTTACTTATACGATGTGAAGGATCCATGGATTCGCAGAATGCGCGGAAGGAGGAGCCTCCTCAAGAAGATCTTAACTTCGGAGTCTATTTTCTTAAATCCGGCTTTTGTGTCCAACGTTTGATCCCTATAATAGGCCTTATAGGAGCCTCTTCTCTCTCTAATCTTATCTTTGCATTCTTTGGACCACCACAAGGGTTGGGTCCTCCTCCTCCCTTCCGAGCTGTCCCGCCTAACAGCCCCACAGCTAAGAAGATGCTGCAAAACCATCCGGATAAACTCATCATAGACTGTCGCTGGCGGAACACCAGATCCTAGAGACCCTCGCAACCTCGGCAAGTCCGCCTCAAGATACTTATGGAACCCGGCCCAACTCACATCCCCTGTATTAATACGACGCGCCGGTTTCGGAACAGCGGAAACAGCCGTCTCAAGCTCCAACACCACTGGTGGGTGGTCTGATCCAAACGGGTCAGCGATGACATCAACTTTCGCAATGTAAGATAGCGCCAGTGGAAAGAAGATCAGCTCAATGTTACTCGGGGATGACCCAGAGCCAGGAACATATGTTGGACACGAATCATTAATGGATATTAGATCATACTCAAGAGATGACTCATATAGTGCCGATCCCCGAGGCGTGGAACGATAGATCCTAGAGACCCTCGCAACCTCGGCAAGTCCGCCTCAAGATACTCATGGAACCGGGCCCAACTCATATCCCCTGTATTAATACGACGCGTCGGTTTCAGAACCGAGGAAACAGCCGTCTCAAGCTCCAACACCACTGGTAGGTGGTCAGATCCAAAGGGGTCAGCGATGACATCAACTTTCGCAATGTAAGATAGCGCCAGTGGAAAGTAGATCAGGTCAATGTTACTCGGGGATGACCCAGAGCCAGGAACATATGTTGGACACGAATCATTAATGGATATTAGATCATACTCAAGAGATGACTCATATCTCGAGCCCTTTGTTATAAACACTGTGCGCGTTCCAGGTGGCCAGCCTGAATGAAGGCCCACCTGGGGTAAGGCCCATCGGCCCCATGCCCAAAAAGAAAGCAACCGCACCAACACCAACACCAGCTAATCACTCTCCACCCTCAGCCAGCCAGCACAATTTAAAGAGAAGGAACGAATAGGTTCCCAAATGGGAAGAGCGACAAGCAAGTTCAAGTTCGCAGTACTAGTTTCGGAAGTGTAGAAAAGCTAACTTAAATCTAACATGCATTGCACTAGACCGAATACTATAACGAAAATTAAAAAATACTCTATTCCTGGAAGGGGCCCGTTGTAAGATAAGTGGGCTCACCTACGCAGCGTTCAACTTTTGTTGGTCCGTCACTTCCCCAGCCCCTGCTGTCGGGGCTGACCCGACAGGGGCCATGTTAAGAAAAAATCCTAGAGAATAGCCAAGACCCGTCCTCCAGGCCTCCACCGAAAAGAGGGGTTGGATATGCTTCTGCTCAGAAGCAATTTTTCTACCTCCTCGCAGCCACAGTTTTTAAAAGTCCTCTCCTCCATAACTGCAATCTCAAACTGAAAAATAAGGCAGTCACGACTGTATGCGGGATGTTTCTTGCCGCAATTAACGCAGCGAGGGGATAGCTTTGTGTTAATACAATCCCTAGAGGGGTGCGCCTCAGAACAATACTCGCAGGTAGCTCGTGTGGACCGGCACTGCTCCGATATGTGCCTAAATCTCTGACAACAAAAACACCGCTTTGGTGGAGGAATAACAGGAGTCAGGTCAAAAACCACACTAGCCAGACTCAATTTTCTGGGTATGTTAATTGTGGAGAAGACAAATTCCACCCTATCTGAAGCAGAACCATCGTCCAAGGTGCGACGGCGAATAGAGAGTATACTGGAGAGTATGTCAGGGTCGAATCTCGTACTAAGATCGGCAGCCGAGTACTCCGACGGGATTTTCCTAGCAAACACCTCCTTTTGAACGAGAAATGCTGGAATGTAAGCGTGCACAGCAAAATCCTGCAGGGCGGTTGAATACACCAAGACGTTGGCAGTTTGCCAGCGTGCACAAAAGACCTTGGCCTGATTGCGGCCATTAGGGAAGATTTGTCTCTTAGTGTCCCTGATGATTGAATCAATCAAGTCCCCCAAGGCAATCAAATTGAATCTGCCCGAGCTCTTTCCAGGTATTCGGGACTCTAACACCACAATGAAGGGTAGGGATGAATTATCGTCTAATCTCGTATGCAATATGCCTCCGGGGGTGGGGGTGACTCCCGCCTTATGCGAGAGGGATGGCCACTGCTTATTCAAGTCCCCGTACGACAAGCCCGAGCAATCCGTCCCGCCAACGTGAGCCCGCCTAGACTCTCCTCTTTTCGGCACCCCCTTCATTTACAGGGAGTAGGGGCGAGATAACGTTGCTTTTGCGTTTTTCCCCACTTTCTGCACCAGAGGGCGCAGAGGACCGACCCGAAAGCACCTCACCCGAGACTGGTTCCCAACTGACCCTAGACATGGAAGACGGCGTGCCTCTGGTCACACTTAACGACCGACCACCATTGGGTATAAAACCCCTTCCTCTGCCTTTACCTGTCATCATAAATTGCAAGTGCCTTAGATTTGTAAACTTGGATAGAATTAATTGAGCAACTGTAAATATGAGGCCTACTTTAATACGTACAATCACTAATCTATAATCAAGAAAATATATTCTATTATGTAAATCGATGAAAGTTAATAATCGAGAATCAATCATCACACATCAGACCATAAGTATATTAGTTAATTAGAAACCAAATTGCTAAGTACTAATTCATTAAATTTCTAAGATAATAAATTACTAAGCACTAGAACACTAAACGAGAAGCCAAGCCTAGCAAATAATAAGTCTGATCTACACTTCCCATAAGGGGTAACCAATCTAATTTAAATCATAATAAAGCGAACATAGGCATTAAGAATCATACATTCGCTCCTCCCCATCTCCGCACGCGCACAGACTCAATTTGTATCAATTATTAATTAATCACAAACATGTAGTTTTAGATAATAAATTCAGCTCCTGTAAATTTACATAACATTAGTTTATATTCAACATCACATCTAGGTACATTTCAGTTTGAATCCTAGCGCGCCAGAGACAAGAAAGCACATTCAGCCAGACAAGTGAGACCCAGCAGCCCCGGAAGCAGTCCCGGCGCTCGTAGCACGCCAGCACGGCCACAGGGCTAGTTAGAAAAGGTTGATGCAAAAGAAAGGTCTACTGGAATGGACGGGATAGCTACAATATTAAGTTCCGTCTGGTAATTGAGCCACAGCAAAGCCAATAGCCAGTCGAATCCAGAAAAGTCTTCGAATTCCGATGTTTTGTGGCAATAGTAACAAATCTATATACAGCATGCGATCATAACATGCCAGGTCAGCAGCAAAAGGTCAAAGTATCTAAGCTCGTGTAAACAGTGCGGCCAAAGTCCAAATCAACCAAAAGCTGGGTTCAATACAGTATTATAAGATCTCCTACCTTCTTCTGTGTTCAGGGTGCATTTCCACCATAACCTGTTTAATCAGCAATGCAACGTCCACCCGCTCCCTGCTTCCATAGGTTTCCAGAACGTTGGGCAGTGCTTATAATAAAATTGTCTGTCAAGCCGTCGTATTTAAATCTCATATGCGTGTACGGAACTTGTAATGGAGTCGAAGCTTGTCCAGATCAAATTAAGAAATATCTTTCTCTGTCCAGGTTGGCTGCTGTATCTTTAGTGAAAAGAAAGGATCGTTAAGGTGGATATATGGTGAAACGAAATCCATGCTCAAACGCTGAAATTTTTATTATAGCTTCTTTGATTATTTTAGAATACACCTGCAAAGTTTTAGGTTGCTTGATCGTCTAGTTATAGAGAAATAATTAATCAAAGTTTCACCGTTTGGTCATGAATTGCTATACCGTCAATGGCAATGACAAGTGAACCCAAGTTTCAAATGAGCATTATACTCATAAAATCCATGCTACGTATTCAAAAAACTTTTCAAATTTTCCGCAAACCTTGAAAAATTCGTCTGCTTTTTGAAAGAATTTTTTACCGTACAATAAGTCTGTATTGTCTTTTCAATGATCATAACTCAGTCGACTTTTATCGGCAGCCATAATCAAAGAAGACAGCAGTGAGCACGTGGCAACGTCGCAACGCATGCTCGAGCGTACACGTATATGTTGTCAGTAAAGTAGGTTAGATTTCTATACATGTGCACTTGAAGATGGCGAACTAGAGGAGTGGAGAGAGTGCGACGTTGCCACATTGCTTCATTCGAAAGTCATATAGTCGTGAATACGCAAACCGTTGAGAGATATTGTTTTATTAACTTATTTATTATTCTCATTATCAGTGTCTCCAGAACGTGGGATTTTTCGGCCCCCACCACGTTCCCATCTGGGAGAAACACATGCAAACGCGGCGTGTCAGTGTGTCGGCTCTGCTACACGCTGCGGTCACCAGCTTCGTGTAAAGCCGAAGGTGCACGAAGACGGACTTCGTTACAATGCTTGAGTTTTCAAGTTATTTTTAGATTTCACGCTTTCGATTATCGAGTCGAAATTAAGAATTGTATTTTTCTCGAGTACGTGCAAAAGACGCGCGAAGCAGACGACGAATTTGAATTTACGAAGTATATAGTAAAATAACACTTTTCTTCAATTTCTTGAAGAAAGTCTGCATGAAATAAACATCAGTATGATCTTGGAAAATTTCATGAGGATTTCAACAATTCAAAAATAAACTTTCAGTGAAATTTAGTGACAATAAATGTATAAAATTTGAATCAATATATAATTTTCCATTCAAATTTATATACTTCTTACTAATTTTGTACATTTAACAATTTTTTCAATTAGAACAATATTTTCTATCAAGATAAAATGAACATAAAATTCAAGTTCATAATTTATATTTTCAGTTAGATGTTAGAAATATTTTCATCTCACATTTTTGTGGCCTAAGCAAAAACTTTTCATTCCAAAACTTAAAACTTAAAAAGCTAAAATATGTGTTTATTGGTATTTTCATATTAACATATAAATATCAATCAACTTTAAATTTTACATAAAAATGTTCGTTCGAAGTGTTCAAATCTTGTTACAATTTGACAAGATTTTATGGAGGAGTGCAATCTTTTGGATGAAATATTTTGTAATTCTTAATTTGTCTGTCCGTCTGAAATCGTAGTAAGATTTGAACAGTAAACAACAAATTTTCCAATAGAATTCAGGATCAATAATAATTGATTCAGGAAATACTTCAACTCTGTAGAGCATTTTTGTATTTCGAATTCAAAATGTGTGCCTAAGCCACAAAAAAGTAAGCTGAAAATGTAGATATAAAACTAATTATGTCATGTTTATGTCTTCTTAATGGAAAATACTTTGCATATAATTCCCTAATTCGATATTTTTTTAATGTATGAACATTCAAGAAATTGATAAATTTTCCATCTTTTTATATGAACTAAAAATTTCCGGATAATGCTTTGATTGAGAAAGCTAAAAATTTGTCAAATATTGATGTAAATTGCAATTTTACAATTGCATTATTTTTCAAATATTTTAACATCTCTTCAATCTTGATAATTCTTACAGAAGTTTATTTCATGTGAGTGACTTTTTCTTTTTCTAATGAAAGATTTCGTAATTCTAAATTCGGCCCAATTCGTAACATTGTAAAAAGATTTTAAAACTTCATAAAAAATTTTTTTCTGTTTTATTCAAAGTCAATAAATATTCAATGTTTGGAATCGAAATATTAAGTAAATGATTTTTAATTTCTGGGAATAAACTGCTTTAATAAGACAATCTTTCTTCTTTGTGAGAAATCTCAATTTTAAAATTAAAATTCTACGCATAGGATACAAAAACATAATATGAAAATACTTTTATTACAGAATTTTGAAATATACAAGTTGACCAATTTTTAATCGAGTAAATCGGCTACTTTAAGCAAAAAATTATGTTAAAAATATTTTATCAAAAAAATAAGACACATTAAATTACGGTTTAAAATCCACATTCATAGATTGATGGTAAAAGCAGTTTAAAGTTTTTTAATCTTACGTTTTAGTGACGTATGCACAGACTTTTAATCAGATAAATGAAATGCTTTATAGAAAGTCAAAATTTTCTTATTACTGCACTTAATCAAATTTATAAAGTAAAAATATTTTTTAATTGATGCTTTCACTCAATTCTTTAAAAATTCATTAATTGAAAATTGTACTCAAAATTTAATCTTGCAGAGTTACAATATTCCCACAATGTTACAAAATCTTATTAATCATTATTTTAGTAGAATTATTTTCAAAATATTTAAAAAATAAATGTAAATATTTTGATTAAATACTCTGTCAAATTTTGCATTTGACTGATCTTGCAAAATTGTTGAAAGTTTTGAATACCGATAGAAGAAACTTTAAATGAAATTTTATGTCCATAAATGCTTAATGTTATATATAGAAATATCATCTACAACATTCTCAAATTTTATAAATAAACTACTAAATTCAAAAATTTTATGATTTTTTTAAAAAATGTACAAATTTAAAATATGAATCAGTAAAAATCTAATTAATATAAGTGAAATATGACTGATTAAAATTACAAAAAACAGTTTACTGTTAATCAGTCAAATTTCACTCTTTACTTCAGTGAAAAGTAACTGATTTAACAGTGAAAAATATTTTTTCAACTGATGATTCAGTGAAAAGGCAAATCACTGATTCAATCAGTGAAAATTTGACTGATTCAGATTTAGAGTGTATACAAATTTCAAATATAAAGTGTACTCTGTACATTAATCAAACAAATTTAGAAGATGAATATTTTAATAAATATTCCTAAATATTATTGGAATATTATACATATCGATTTAGAAAAACTTCTTCAAAGTACTCAGACATTTTTCTTATTTTACGACATTTTTGCACCATGTTTGACCTTTGGGTAGGATTCAAGAAAACAATTGTAGACATACTTTCATTACTTAGTAAAATACTATGAAGACTTGCTATAAATTAAAGCGAAAACTTTTAAAACCTTTAACAATCGGTTGCATAGATTCTGCTCTAATCTTGGACGCAAATAGAGAAATAGGTTTTTTTGCTTTTTTTAGATCTAGTTTTTGCCATAAACATAAAAGAAAGAAAACACATTTGAAATATTAAAATAAAAAAGCTGGTTCATTCTTAGAGAATCCCAAATATTCTGAAATAAAACTCCTTTCCACGCCACCACGGAGGTAGAGTTTACTAGTAATAGTTCAATAAATTTTATGTACTCTAAATAAATTTTTTCGTAATTGCAGAAAACTTATTCCAAATACAAAAATTTTATCTTTAAATGTACAGGATAATTAATTATAAAAATCGTTCGAATTTGAATTTCAAGGACTTGTACACACTTTCAAGGCACATCGTTTTTCCTTTTGCAAAAATTTTTAAAACTTCTAATTTTTCAAGTAATTGAATTTGAATTTGAAACATTTAAAAAAAAATTGTTTTCTCTACTTCCACTCGCGCTAGCTTAAAAAATTTTCAGAATTTTACGATTTTATTAATATTGTATTAAGTGTCTACATTTTCTGAAATTATCTACAGGAGAAAAATTTTAATACTTTAGTAAAGAAAGTTTTCTGAAAAGTTGTAGCTCAATCAGATTAATAGCCAAAAAGTTACCAATGTTTTAAATTGCAAACGAACGAAAACAAATAATAACAGCAACCTTCTTTTGTTTTCTTCTAAGATATACTTGATTCTCGCTTTATGCGTTATTTGAGAAGGCAAGAGTGTGGATTCTTCATATTTTTATCGTAATTCCTTATTGAAAACGGCAAAAGTAAGAATATTATATTATTATTTGGTGATACGTGAGTGCTCTTACGTACGTTATTGTTTGATGCTTGTGGGTAAGTTTATTTTGTGAAACTTAATTTGTGTGCAGATTACAAATTATTCACATTCGCTCAATTTTATCGACTTTTCATCTTATTAATTCTTTTCAAATAATTCTGTTTTCCTTCGTCGTATAATTTATTGTTCACAATGAGTAATCCGGTTGACCCAAATTCGAGTGTTTTGAAGGACAGCCAGGTTCAAACGAAGGTTGACCACCGTTTGAACTCTGGTTCAAACGAATGTCAACCCGCTAGAAAAGTCATGAAAAATGCAAAAAACTTTCAGTTGGGATGGTTTAAGGAATTTCCGTCGTGGAGAGAGTGGGTGGTTACATTAGCAGATGAAACAAGATTTCATTGCAAAATTTGCAATAAAACGTTGCTATGTGGCAAATCGGAAATTGAAAAGCATGAAGCATCTTTATCACACAGAAAGAAGCAAGAGTTTTCAAATAAATTAGAATGTTATGGAGTAGTAAGTGAAAATTCTTCTAATGTAACTGCCAATTCTTACAGTGTTGAATCTTGTGTAGCAAGTTCTTCTGCTTCAGAATTCACAAATTCCACGATTCCGGAAAGTGTTACTTTCAAACAGAAAGTACAAGAAGCAGAGATTAGGATTAGTACATTTTTCGTAGAGCATAATTTACCATTCGCGATTTCATCAGAATTGATAGGACTTTTCCAAGATATGGAACCTTCGGGGCCACACTAAAATGGTCCTAGTTGTAAATAACGTCGTATGTGCTGCTGAAACTGATCGCATGGCAAATATTTTGCGTAAGCAATCATTTTCAGTGTACGAAGACGAAACGACCGACAGGTCTCTAGAAAAGTGGCTGTCATTAATGGTTTGATATGTGGAGCCAACGACATTTTCTGTCAGAGTGGAATTGCTCCAGCTTATTAATGTAAATGCTTCGGATTGTTCTGCCTCTAAAATTTTTGATGCGTTCGAAAAAGCATTGTCCGGGCACAAAATCCCTTTATCTAATATCTGTGCTTTAGCTTGTGATAATGCACAGGTGATGGTCGGCAATAGGTCCTCATTTAAAACAAAATTAAAGGAAAAAAGTCCCCGTTTAATTGTTTTCCCGTGTGTCTCGCATTCGTCAGCAATTGTAGCAAAATATGCTTGTGCCACAATCCCAGATGTAGAGGATTTAATCAAAGATTTGCCAGCTTTTCTTAATGCTAGCTCCAAGCGAACGGCTATTTTTCGATCGATTGTTTTGGAATTAGGAAATGACTATCAAAAAATTCCTAGTCATTCTGAAACTCGCTGGCTTGTCCGCTATCGATGCATAGATATTATAATAAAGAATTGGGAAGTTATTCTTTAGTATCTTATGGTCCTCGTATCTGAGAAGGTAGAGAAGGCCAAAGACTTGTTAGGAAAAATGCAGAATCCTTTGACACTCGCATATTTCCTATTCTTGAAATTTACTTTGAATAGGTTCAACGTATACAATGCGAAATTTCAAAGTCGCGAAACAATGGTTCAGGAACTTCAGCCAAACTCGGCTAAATTCTCTGTATGGATTCTTAGCAGTTATTTGAAAGAGGGTCTTCCTCAGCCGAATTTATTCTTTCAAATCATTAGAAATGTTAACTTTGCAGATCCTAGTAATCAAAAGCCACTTCAAGACATTGACGTTGGTAAGGAAACGCGAGAATATTTCCAGCAGCAACTTACAAACAAGAAATTGCAAATAGTAGAAGTTGATCTATTTCTTCGTAATTGCTTGAAATTTTATGTCACAGCAAGCGAAGAAATTCGCAATCGACTTCCTTTTGATGACATCTTTTTGTCTTGCGTTGCTGTTTTCCGGCCTCAAGTAGCTTTCTATGCTGATCGAAGCGAAACTTTTCCTAGGGTCTGGAAAGTTTGTCAAGATTTAGGGTCGTTTGATAGAATAGGTGTACAAAAAGAGTGGGATTCTTTACTCAAAGTCAGACAGGAACTCTAAGAAAAGTGGTCGAATTTATCTTTTGACGAAATGTGGTCTAGTATCGGTGTATCTTCGACGAGTACAGGAGAAAAACTTTTTCTAAATTTGACCTCAGTATTGAATCATGTTCGGAGTCTTCCTCATTCAAATGCTGAGGCGGAGCGAGGTTTCTCCATGCTCACGGACGCGAAAACTCCCAAAAGAAATCGCTCAGGAAACAGGACGGTCAACTCAATTTGTGTTACTCGATCAGCCCTAAAGTCGACAGCTGAAACAGCCAGAACAACGAGCATCACTTCGAAGCATTTGCAATTAATGACCGAAAATCTATATGAGATGGCAGAAAGTGATAGGGAAAGTGGTTTGTCGCTCTTCGCTCACGAAGGAGAGGATTAATTCTAATGGCCAAGGCATGGCGTTAATCAATTTCAAACCCCTTTCTTACTCACAAAATAATGACATTTTATTTCTTATATCAGAGATACGTTCTTTATTCCTTTCTTCGCGTGCCTCGGGTATGGAAATTGTTTAGTTTTAATTATTATTTTGTGAGTAAGAAAACATACTGAAATTGAGTAATATCACGCTTTGGGCATAAGTGAGAGGCAAGGGGACTCACAATAATCAAGCACCCCAAATCATCCCGAATTAATCAAACTTCTTCATTATTTGATTTAAAACAAAACATTTTTGTTCGACGTATACTGGCATTTGATAGAGGCAAGCCTGAAGTACGGGCTACATTTGTAGCGTTTTTTACCACTTTGCTTCATTTTTTTCTTTTTTCTTTTTGCTTGAAAGCAAAAACCCTTTTTGTTTCGTAGGACGTGGACTAGGCCTACAGGGGATACCACGTAAAAAAAACGAGCCTTAAACTCTACCTCCGTGGTGGTGTGAAAAGGAGTTTTATTTCAGAATATTTGGGATTCTCTAAGAATGAACCAGCTTTTTTATTTTAATATTTCAAATGTGTTTTCTTTCCTTTATGTTTAAGGCAAAAACTAGATCTAAAAAAAGCAAAAAAACCTATTTCTCTAATTGCGTCCAAGATTAGAGCAGAATCTATGCAACCGATTGTTAAAGGTTTTAAAAGTTTTCGCTTTAATTTAAAAAGCAAGTCTTCATAGTATTCTACTAAGTAATGAAAGTATGTCTACAATTGTTTTCTTGAATCCTACCCAAAGGTCAAACATGGTGCAAAAATGTCGTAAAATAAGAAAAATGTCTGAGTACTTTGAAGAAGTTTTTCTAAATCGATATGTATCATATTCCAATAATATTTAGGAATATTTATTAAAATATTCATCTTCTAAATTTGTTTGATTAATGTACAGAGTACACTTTATATTTGAAATTTGTATACACTCTAAATCTGAATCAGTCAAATTTTCACTGATTGAATCAGTGATTTGCCTTTTCTCTGAATCATCAGTGGAAACAATATTTTTCACCGTTAAATCAGTTATTTTTCACTGAAGTAATCAGTGAAATTTGACTGATTCACAGTAACCTGTTTTTAGTTATTTAAATCAGTCAAATTTCACTGATAATCAGTAGATTTTGACTGATTCATATTTGAAATTTGTACAGTTTTTAAAAAAATCCGAAAATTTTTGAATTTAGTAGTTTATTTATAAAATTTGAGAATGTTGTAGATGATATTTCTATATAGAAATTTAAGCATTTATGGACATGAAATTTCATTTAATGTTTCTTCTATCGGTATTCAAATCTTTCAACAATTTTGCAAGATCAGTCAAATGCAAAATTTGACAGAGTATTTAATCAAAATATTTACATTTATTTTTAAAATATTTTGAAAATAATTCGACTAAAATAATGATTAATAAGATTTTGTAACATTGTGGGAATATTGGAACTCTGCAAGATTAAATTTTGAGTACAATTTTCAATTAATGAATGTTTAAAGAATTGAGTGAAAGTATCAATTAAAAAATATTTTTACTTTATAAATTTGATTAAGTGCAGTAATAAGAAAATTTTGACTTTCTATAAAGCATTTCATTTATCTGATTAAAAGTCTGTGCATACGTCACTAAAACGTAAGATTAAAAAACTTTAAACTGCTTTTACCATCAATCTATGAATGTGGATTTTAAACCGTAATTTAATGTGTCTTATTTTTTTTTGATAAAATATTTTTAACATAATTTTTTGCTTAAAGTAGCCGATTTACTCGATTAAAAATTGGTCAACTTGTATATTTCAAAATTCTGTAATAAAAGTATTTTCATATTATGTTTTTGTATCCTATGCGTAGAATTTTAATTTTAAAATTGAGATTTCTCACAAAGAAGAAAGATTGTCTTATTAAAGCAGTTTATTCCCAGAAATTAAAAATCATTTACTTAATATTTCGATTCCAAACATTGAATATTTATTGACTTTGAATAAAACAGAAAAAATTTTTTATGAAGTTTTAAAATCTTTTTACAATGTTACGAATTGGGCCGAATTTAGAATTACGAAATCTTTCATTAGAAAAAGAAAAAGTCACTCACATGAAATAAACTTCTGTAAGAATTATCAAGATTGAAGAGATGTTAAAATATTTGAAAAATAATGCAATTGTAAAATTGCAATTTATATCAATATTTGACAAATTTTTAGCTTTCACAATCAAAGCATTATCCGGAAATTTTTAGTTCATATAAAAAGATGGAATATTTATCAATTTCTTGAATGTTCATACATTAAAAAAATATCGAATTAGGGAATTATATGCAAAGTATTTTCCATTAAGAAGACATAAACATGACATAATTAGTTTTATATCTACATTTTCAGCTTACTTTTTTGTGGCTTAAGCACACATTTTGAATTCGAAATACAAAAATGCTCTACAGAGTTGAAGTATTTCCTGAATCAATTATTATTGATCCTGAATTCTATTGGAAAATTTTTTGTTTACTGTTCAAATCTTACTACGATTTCAGACGGACAGACAAATTAAGAACTACAAAATATTTCATCCAAAAGATTGCACTCCTCCATAAAATCTTGTCAAATTGTAACAAGATTTGAACACTTCGAACGAACATTTTTATGTAAAATTTAAAGTTGATTGATATTTATATGTTAATATGGAAATACCAATAAACACATAGTTTAGATTTTTAAGTTTTAAGTTTTGGAATGAAAAGTTTGTGCTTAGGCCACAAAAATGTGAGATGAAAATATTTCTAACATATAACTGAAAATATAAATTATGAACTTGAATTTTATGTTCATTTTATCTTGATAGAAAATATTGTTCTAATTGAAAAATTGTTAAATGTACAAAATTAGTAAGAAGTATATAAATTTGAATGGAAAATTATATATTGATTCAAATTTTATACATTTATTGTCACTAAATTTCACTGAAAGTTTATTTTTGAAGTGTTGAAATCCTCATGAAATTTTCCAAGATCTTACTGATGTTTATTTCATGCAGACTTTCTTCAAGAAATTGAAGAAAAGTGTTATTTTACTATTTACTTCGTAAATTCAAATTCGTCGTCTGCTTCGCGCCTCTTTTGCACGTACTCGAGAAAAATACAATTCTTAATTTCGACTCGATAAACGAAAGCGTGAAATCTAAAAATAACTTGAAAACTCAAGCATTGTAACGAAGTCCGTCTTCGTGCACCTTCGGCTTTACACGAAGCTGGTGACCGCAGCGTGTAGCAGAGCCGACACACTGACACGCCACGTTTGCATGTGTTTCTCCCAGATGGGAACGTGGTGGGGGCCGAAAAATCCCACGTTCTGGAGACACTGTCTCATTTACATCGCGGAACGGTCGCAAATGTCAATCTTAATTAATTTTAGGATTTTACAACACAAAAGTTTCCATGCAAATCAAGAATATTTTTTACGCTCTTGTGTGACTCACTGAGTCACGATATAACCACCTTAACCACATGCATCACTCTCCTTCACAAATACTCAACAAATGGAACAACCATAGGCGCGATTTTATTCACGCCACAAATTTCGACATAGAACTACCATCAACTACCACGGTCGAGACGCTATTTTGGCGAAAACTCTTTCGCAACTTCCGATCTCACGAGCACGTGTGGAAGAATGAAATAAAAGATATTTCTATCTCTTTCTTTCGTATGTGCTTGCGGGCCCACAAGCTGAGGTGTAAATGTACCCTAACCTTATCAGACAGTTTTAATTACATACTAAACTTCTAAACAACTTTCCCTTCAAATCGTAGTATTATAGAAAATCGTATCAATGTTTAATGGTATAAGTGCTTTTCCTTATCGCGAGTGAACGTTTAGTGCCATTCCTGGTCAATATTTCTGATTCTACATATTTGTGAGACGTGCTTTCTTCCTCACTCAAAGGTAAATGAATTTTTTATTCTCTTTCATTATTCTATCACTGTTTCCAATTTTCAAGAAATATTTCACTTATTTAAAAAAAATTCAATGCCCCACACTAAATCTGAATCAGTTACTGTTCCCACCGTTAGGATTGAGATTAAACATTGTTTGGAATAGGACATAAATACGTTTGTTTCATTTCAATCAATGGTTAATCCCGATATTAATCCTGACGGTGGAGATATGGTGAGTGAGATTCTCACTGATTCAGATTCAGAGAGCATGGGTTTCCTAAAAGCACCTATTGAGTGACAGAAAAAATTATATATATATATATTTCAAAAACCTGAGTAATTTCCGCTTGTCGTTCAAACGCTCGTAAGGCCATGAGCCATGCCTGTCTATCAATTTTTTTTTCATATGTATTTTTATAATCAAAATAATTTGGTCAAAATTTGGGAAATGATCAATAATAGCATATGGAAGAAATGTAGGAAGGCATAGTGTATTAAAATGAAATCAAAAAAAAATTTTATTAATAATACCAACTAATTGTCTTGAGTTCTGCAGTCAACGGTTCTGCTGCACTAGTCTGACACTGTCGGTAATATAGTTTGCAAATTTGCTAAAATTACTTACTTTTATCAAAATTTTCCTTTATCATTATGAATATTCAAGACATAACAGAGCTGTCTCAGTAATTTTTTATTCATTTCTCAAAATTTTAAGACTATATTCCATTATCCGTGGAAATGTAGTTACAGAATTGTAATTGCCGATAACACTTCAGTTTTATATTTTAGAATAAATGAGATTACAGAATTTTTACTAAAACTAAGATAAAAGACGTTCCTTATTATTCACTTAAAATATTAAAGTCTTCTGATACATTTATCAAATTTCTAGCAAGATATCTTATAAACAAAAAATGTTATCTTATATGGTTGTACACTCGAGGTTCCCTCTAATGAGAAGCTCAAGCTTCGGAGTGTTTAATGATGAGAAAAGTATCGATAAATATAACTATATATCGATACCACCGTATCGAAAACTATCGATACATTTTTTTCTTAACGATACCTATCGATATTTTCCTGACTTGCCGCGTCGACACCATTAAACGGCCACGGCTTGCGCTGAATATTAATATTTATATTCTGATCATCTTCAATTGTTTCAAATAGTGTTAATAATTTTTCAAAATGTTCAATTTCAATCATTTCATCATATTTTTATAACTCAAAAATTGTGAAATATAACAACAAAAAATAAATAATTTTTTTCTACTAGCGGGCCATAAAGTGGACTTTATTGCCCCGTGCGGGGCAAACAAATCCACTTTCTGGCCCGCTAGTAGAAAAAAAATCGTGTGCAACACGGGAAAAACATTTATTTTACTTGTGTGGTTGTTACCCTCGCTTTGCTCGGGCATCAAAATTCACACTCGCAAAATAAATTTTTGTTTCCCTAGTTGCACAATGTACTATTGTATTTCTTGTATTTTTTATTGTATTTCGATGTGTCATTAATTTAAATTTATTTTTAAATTGCCAAACTGTTAAATAAAGTTAGGTCAGGATGACGAATAGGGGGGGGGGGGTTTATTGATAAATATCGATATTATCGATATTTTTCCCAAAACTATGTATCGATACGTTTTTTTACCGATATTTCCGATCACTAGAGTGTTCTCTGCAACAAGCACGAGAGGGAACCCCTCCATACCCTACTTGTAAGGATCCTCTAAGGAAGGATGCGACAAACCCCGTGGCTAATACTGATTGGTCGAGCAGAGTTTGTTGGACAGTTCCGGTTAAGTATTAAGCGGTTATGTTTTTGTTTAGTAATTTGTAACGAATGTGAGTATATTCGTTTAATAAGTATTTAATTATGGTATATGCATCATAACTGATACATTGTGATGCAGATTATATACAGAAAAGTGTATTCGCTCCTAAAACTAAGCTCAAAACGTGCGCCTTTTGTTGTTGTTTTAGACCATCAAGAATGCGTATAACGTCACTTCCGATCCAATTGTCATGGCGTAGGGCTCAGTGAGGGAATATTGTCGCATCCTTACCCTACTTGTTGTTATGCGCGTTACTGTTTCAAATTGAAGCGCGCTTTATCCCATGGTAGTGGGGAAGAGTGGTCGATGAGATGCTCGTTGTAGAGAACGCTGACGCGCTCGTATAAGGGAACGTTCCATGGAGGGAATCTGGAGTCTGTTAACATATTGTTTTTGTTACGTGTCTTGTGGCCCTGAAACTTCAGTACGCTCGTTCGCAATCTAAGCAATTAGCACAGGTTTTGCATAGAAGGAAAGTATAGGGGGCTGCCTGCCGTTCAAATGGTAAAAGACGTATCTACAGTTTTTAGCGAAATTCAGTTAAAACCTTCAATATATTCCTTAGGCTTCCCCTAAATCTGCACTGAGAGTTTGAAAATTCTCGCTAATATAGAGTTGGAAAAGGTAACAAAGAAAATTCCAGTATATTATCGATAGGGCGAGAATTTGACGAGATAATATGAGAAGATTCTTTTTTTAGTATTTATCCGTTATTATTCTTTATTTTAACAACATTTCCTTGAAATTTTATGCACGAAAAAAAGGAAAATTTATTATACAACAGAGTAAATAATGTTGTCCGACAGCGGAGCGAAACGAAGCAATTCCACGCTTGTAAAGGGGGAGGATCGAAAAAGTTCGAGGTACGACGAACGATGTGCTAGAATATATGGTCGAATTTATATACTATCAAATATAATAAATTTTTAGCTCAATTTAGCTCACAAAAATGACAGACAACATATAGCAACCAACAGAACATCAGTTACTTCAAACCCGCTTTGTATATTTTCAAACGCGAAAACTCGCTTTCGCTCCGCTGCCAAAGTATCCTAACTGACACCGAAATTTGTTTCTTGATAAAGTAGACAGTGAAAAAAATTTCAAAAACTCAACCATCCTAATTGAATATGCTACATATTCCTATGAAGATGAATTTATTTGTTCATTAAATACTTTGAACAGTGAGGAACTTTTATTGCGCATATTACAGTCCTTTCACTTGACGTTTACTATCTTTTGAATAAACCAAACTAAGTACCCCCATAGCACAATACCTTCCCTGAACGTCCCCATGGAACGTTCTAAAGCAATGTTCTCTGAATGTTCCTGTGGAACATACAAAAGGAACATTGAGAGAACCTTCCGCCGGAATATTCAGAGAATATTTACAGAGAACGTTGCTGAACCTTCCACATGAACGTTCAGAGCATTTCTAGCGAGCGTTCGTAGAACTTTTCGCGGGAACATTCAGGTAACATTCGCAGAGAACTTTTCTGGAACGTTTTTCGGGAACATTTAGAGAATATTTTTTGGGAATGTTCCTGAAATTCATTACTACAGCATTCAGGGAATTTTCCTCATAGATAATCCTGCAGCTTCAAAAATACTAATAAAGGGAATACTTTTTATAAATAATTTTGAACATTAATCTATTGGTAAAATAACAAGAATTAATTACAAATATTATTCTTTGAATTATATATTTTAATATGATTTAAGTATAAAGAACAATCTACAATTATACAGATGTGAAAAGAAAAACCATTAAGGTCTTTTTGGTGCCAGAAATCCATTTTAGTGTTAATTTTATAAGCCTTACATACTATAATTTCAATTACTGACGACACGCGTACCAGTTAATCCATGAGCTTAATAGTAAAAAAAGTATAATGCGCACATACGATATCTTACAAATTATAGAAATAACTGAAGATTATTGAACGGTGTTCGATTATAAAGGAACTCTGCAATTACCATTCGGCAATGAGAAAAAAATTAGTCCCTAAGACATATCTTACTTATCTGATCTCTACCTTAAGGTCACTATTTTTTCTCGTCCTTCGCATTACCACATGAATGTTCCTGAGAAATGTTTTACGAACGTTCGCTGAAAATGCTCTCTGAACGTTCCTATGAAAGGTTCCAGGAACGTTCTCTGCGAATATTGTCTTAACGTTCCTGCGAACGTTCGGTAGAAATGCTCTCTGAACGTTCCTATGGACGGTTCCAGGAACGTTCTCTGCGAATGCTCCTGTGGAAGGTTCTCTCGATAGTCCTTTTGAACGTTCCACAGGAAAATTCAGAGAATATTGCTTTGGAATGTTCAAAAAAACCGGACATTTTCTTAGCGTAGCATTATTCTTATAAGATTCACCGCAATAATTACATTTTTAGTACAATTTTCCATCTTTGTCTACGAAGTTCTGGTCAAACTTCGAAATAATACTTTTTAGTCTTAGCATTTTTGTCCGAATCAGAACTCTCAAGGCATGAGTCTTACTGACGCAACTGCCGCTTTGACCTTTTGTAAAAAATATGAATTCTTGTAAATTTTTGAGAAAATACCGGTAATTTACCTGAACGTTCTCATCCTTCTTGATGTAATACTACTGTGGGCAAAAATAAAGGTGAATTTTGTTATAAAATGACAAATCTTTATTTATTTATTCAAATAAATTTCATCCCCTTCAAAGTAATCCCCTCCCGATATAATACACTTATGCCCACGTTTTTTCCAATCGTCGAAACACTTGTTATATTCGATTTTAAGAATTGCCTTCAAAGCCTTCTTCGATTCGGCTTGTATCTCTTCAATCGTGTCAAAGCGGTGTCCTCGGAGTGGTCTTTTGAGTTTGGGGAATAGCCAGAAGTCATATGGAGCCAAATCAGGCGAATATGGTGGTTGTGGAACGATATTCGTTGAGTTTTTGGCGAAATGGTCACGAAGAACGAGAGCATATATATATATAGTATATATTATTTATTAACGCTAAAAATTGAAAAAAAATAATACCTGTCATTAAAGGCAGTGCAGTGGTTCACCTTTTGTGGAACGTTTCAACGGTTAAAGTTGACCATTGGTTGGAGTGAGACACAACTATACTTTCATCTCACTCTAAAAAATAGTCAATCCTGACGGTGAAGACATGGAAAGTGATGAACCACTGCACTGCCTTTAATGACAGGTATTATGTTTTTTTTTAATTTTTAGCGTTAATAAATAAAATTATTGCATATTTCAATTACCAGTTAACGTTATTTTTAACGTAGAATAAGGATAAAAACATTTTGAATATTTATTTTGCCTCATTCATGAGTTATAATGCTACTTTACGATAGCTTTACGCTACAGCATAAAGCTAGCGTTCAGCCAGTTCGCTAGGGATTGTTTCAATTCAACCACAAAAAGTAGTTAAGAACAATTTCAACTACATATATCACGTCACAATGCCCAGAATTTTTTCTCTTTGTAGAAATTTTGAGTTATGAAGTAAGTCGTGATAAGTTTTCACATAGCCATAGGAAAGATTTATGGAACAATAATTTGCAGAATAATGAAACGTGAGGATAGGAAGATATCCTATTCTTACGTTTAATTCTGCAATTATTCTATAAATCTTTCCCATGGTTATGTGGAAACTTATCACGACTTGCTTCTTAACTCAGAATTTCTATAATCTATAGGGGATTTTTCCAAAAACAATTTCTCAGTGTTTAATATTTTGTGGATTTTTTTTTAAGGAAAAAAAGTTGTTCCTAATTATATGGGAAAATTTATGTAAGTTTCCTTAGAAATAAATAGCAAATACATGAAAATAATGTGCTTAATTCATTGAATAAAGGCTGTATTAGAGATTATTCTAATTTTCTCTTTAAACATTGAATTTGTATTTCACTACAATGTTCATTATTGTTTTTTAAATAATTTTGGAAAATAAAAAGTTTCATATAACTTTTCCGAATGATACGAAGGGATTTATTTTTGTTAAACAATGATTTTTCCACTTATGCCCTTACGTATTCAAGTAAATGCAAATACAAAAATACGTAACTGAAAATTCACCTCAAAAAATAAAAAAAATATGTTTTGTTGCATAACTGAAAAATTGAATGTTTTTATATACAACTGCAAACTTGAATTTCAAAATGCAGGTACGTCTTTCACCATTTGCACGGTAGGGCTATTGTGTCGCTGACGCTCGTTCTCCCCCCCTCCCCCCCCCCCCTTCCTCTCTCTCTTTGAGACATGAAAATCCTTGTGCTGACCGCTTTTCTTCTACCTGTCTAGTACAATGATCCTGTAACCGGCTTATTTCTAATGAATAAAATTGGAAAGCATCAAGCATGCCTGAGTAAGGGGAAAGTGCGCTAGGACAGGTAGTACCCTAGTTAGTACTTAATACCTTCAGTACTGTCAATGCTCTCGGGGAGAGAAAACTTGATTGAAAGGACGTGTTTCTACCAACAAAATTAACTGAAGATCAAGTCCTGCCAGCTTCACCGACGCCCTAGCCTCAGCACGACGAAGAAAAGATCAAGAATCCATTTTCTTCACTACATCTTAGCCGGTAAGCATTCTCTAGTGAGGGATCCTTTTTTTCACACTTTCTTTCCTATCCGCGAGGGACTGTTTTCTCAGACTCTGGCTTTCTTCCTCCTATCCGCGAAGACTTTGTTTTCTCGCACTTTTTCTTTCATCCGTGAGAGATTCTGTCCAGGGTTGTGCGGTTACGCGTAACTCGAGGTTGTCTACACGAACTAAAATACGTGATGTATCTTCCAACACGGAAAAAATACATTGTGTAAAAAACTAGGCAAATTAGCTAGAGTAAATTGTGCACCATCCCTGTTTCTGTTTTCTCACTTTCTCTCCAATCCACCAAAGATTTTTTCTCTGATTTGACCACGCTAAAAGAAATGTAGTGGAGGTAAACTTACTGTAAAGAGTTTGTCATCCAGTAAATTTTTTAAGTCTATATTAGAAAAATTGAAAGACACTAAAAACGTTGTTTTTTTACTAAAATTGTTTTTCCTGACATATAAGAGTATATTCAATGACAAAGTTAGTAATACTAAGGAGACACAACGCTAATGCGTTTGAAGCTGAAGAACGTACCCCGAATTTCAGCAGGTAGCTAAGTTAGGATGCATGGTGTGTTTTGTGAGTGGAATACCTGCAAGATGTTTGGCAAATCTCTTTGCTGTTGCAGATATTCCACTCATTTCTGGTGACAAGTCCTCTACCTAACTTTTTGCTAAAAAGTGGCGACAAATTTTTAACACACAGTATCGTTTCCTTACTATTACTTCATGATATAGTTTATAAACTACGACAAATTTTTAACAATAAAGCCTAGAAAGTAACAAAACATGATCCAAGTATCCCTTTTTTTCTCAGATAAAAAGTAAGGACCCGGTAAGAAAGAGTTGATTGTTAATGCCTCCAAATGCGGAACAATTCCGTTTTTGGCCGGAGGGCATAAGGAGAAAAATGAGTAGTCAGCTATGGGACAGCCATCTTATATATTCAGTTATAATATCTAAATATTCAGTAGTTGATAACTTTTTTAGAAGCTTTCATTGAAAGGTGTACGAAATTATTGAAATCGTCAAAACATTTTTTTACAATTTCAGTCCTATCCTAAAGTCGATGAAATTTGAATACAATAAAAAATTTTATCCCCATTTCATCTGAATCTTTTATTACATTTAAGGTATAAAAACTATTTTATGAAAAATCATGTTTTAGTGTAACAGTTTATATAATTTATTTAAAACTTTAAACAGCAAAAGTCTTGATAACTGTATTACATAAAATATAAAAAATCTACACTGGACTTAGAATTCACATGAATTTATCAGGCATAATAATAGTTTGGAATCCATAATTTTAAAATACATTTTTTGAAAATATATATCACAGAAAATAGGAGAATCGTCTTTTAAATGTTTTCACACAAGATACTATTTTTACTTGAGTGGGGCTCAAAAATTCTAGTCACGACACTGGTCTACAAGCTCTGAATAATTCTTGCAGGCACTATATGGGGCAATTTTCGTCAAGTGTACTCGTCTAAAAACTTTTTGTCTCCGATTTACTTGAAAGTCCGCGAAATTATTGTCCTAGTGAACCTCTTTTGATTCCCCTAAGAGCACGTCTCTAGTACGGCGGGTTGTCAGTATACAGGGGCTTGAATTTTCAACCTTTTACCGCGCACGCTGATACTCAATTAACCATAACTTCTACAAAAAATATCCAAATTAATTTTTTTATGGAGGTCTTAGAAACGATTTTTCATCAGCTTTACGCTGAAAGCAATGGTTTTAAATAAAAAAAATTATTTGAACTTCATTTTTTAATTTTAAACATATTTTTGAGTTTTTCTCCAAGTGCGGCCGCTACTTTTTTTCCAAAATTATGCTTAAAAAAAGCTTGACTTTTTCCCTTTCAAATGAGCCATCGTCGAAAGTGGGGCGAAAGAAATTGGTGGATTCGAGCCCCTGTATACTGACAACCCGTCGTACTAGAGACTTTCTCTTAGGGGAATTAAAAGAGGTTCACTAGGATAATAATTTCACGGACTTTCAAGGAAATCGGAGACAAAAAGTTTTTAGGCGGGTACATTTGACGAAATTTGGCCCATATAAGTTCAAAATTTTATGTCTTAGCGTTGTAAGCGACCGTGTGTGTGATCTGACGAAAGTGTATCGTCTTTTATACATGAGTGTAGTTATTAGTTTTATATAAGTGAGGTTGTGTATTTAAGTTTGCTTGTGGTGAAAAATATGATTGGCTGTGACTGAATGATGAGCCGATTGAAATAATGCGCTCGATGCTCATTTTACTCAGATATCGTTTGAAGCTCCTCGAGTGTCGGTCATATACTTATATTGATGCCTTGTAGTCGACCACGTTTTACTAAACTCTTCACTATTCTCTATGTCACGCTTTTTATTATTCACATTGGGTGGATTAAGTATTTATCAAATTCATTTTACTCGACGAGGATTTTAAAACATGTTGAAATGTCCTTATGTTCCAAGCTTAACCGTTCGAGTCAAGTAAAATTACATCAACTATTTTTCTCCATATGTGATTTTTGCCTAATTTTTATTCTATTTGTTCAAGGTCAATATCTTCTCAACTTCGTGGTCTGTCTCAGGAATCATGGGAAAGAAGAGAAGGGCGAAATACCGTGAAGAAACGAAACGCTTGCTGCGAGAGGGACTTTCTGCACAACCTGCCTGGCTTCTTGAGAAGCTAGGCCTGCAGGAGTACATCCTAACCCCAACGCCACCCTCTTTGGGAACCCCAGACCATTCCAGTCAACCGAAGGCCGTGACATCGAACCGTGGTGCCACCACTGAGCCAGCCGTCGCTCCGCCAATTCCGACGCCATTACCACCCGACAAGATCCAAACTACCTCATCCGTTTCAGTTGCTAACGACCGTCGAGATAAAGTGTGTATTGGCCGGCACCGTCTACCAATACATTTAATCCAAAGAAGAGGACGTAACAATATCTAGATACTTTAATATCGCTGTTCTAAAAATATTATAATTTATGATACATGTAACGGACAATTTTTCCAATTACGTATTTCACACAATGATTCCAATCGAAGCGCTTCAGGCCATTGTGCTTGCGTTAGCACAGTACGCTGCATTTTGCGCGCTATTTGGAATAAGGATAAAAAGCAGTTTTTCAAATACATATTAAATTTTACTTTGCAAAATTGTTATCAAGACTTTTCTTCAAAATCCTCAACGTTAAATTATGTAATTTTTACAATTTTGCAAGAAACAATTTCATCTTCACTTAAAAAACTGATTTTTCTTCTGATTTCAAATAGCACGCCAACCGCATCTAAAATGCGTGCCGTGCTAACGCAAGTGTGGTCTCTTTACTATTCCATTTTGTAACAATATAGAATTTGCCGAAGTTCACAGGTATTTAAAGCGCACGCATATATGTTTCTTAATCCTAAGATACATGATTCATAAATTCGATTTCAATTACCATATATTTTAAATTGTGATATTTTAGTATTTTAAAAGTGGATCAAAGCTAAGAACATTTTCAACAGTGATGTTTTGCGAAGAAAGCTTCATATATATCTGGAGACGTGTATAATATTCTGAATAGTTGAAATGATCATGGCGAAAAATTTATTTAAAATTCTAGGCAAGCCTAATACCAATTTTTTAACCGATAGAAAGCTTAGGCCTTTTACGTCTAGTCGCAATATGCAATATTGTACAGAATAACCCTGTAATTGGTATCAACTACTTGTGAGTTATATCTGAATAAAGAAAATTAAAAACCATTATAGTATATATTTACGCATAAAGTTTGGCTTTTTATGTTATTTCACAATAGCGAGTAATAATAGGAATAATATAGCATTCATTGAAATTAAGCAGGTTTCTTTTGTCTATCAACAGAATCGTTTAACTGTTAAAAAAACTCATCTGTAAAATGCGAAACGAAAATAATTTTACCGATAAAAAATTTCTGTTTACCGAAAATAAATCCTTTAACTATTAAAGGATTGCATTTTTTTTAGGCTAGAGGACGAAGTGCGCCTGCGCATCAGTGTGTGTACATCGTCTAGTGCTTAACAGTGAAATATGCGCGAGTAATTTTTGTGTTGCGCGATATATTCTTTTATCATCGCGATTAATTAACGTGGATGCGTCAGGGAAAAGGATTTCTTTGAAATATTAGAAATCGCAGAGTGCGACGTAGAAATTTTGGAAGGTATGTATACCAAAACAAACAATTTTTATCCGCATAACCTTATTTCTCATTGCTTCTGACAATCGAAGAATTAGAAATTTATTAATTTTTAATGCTTTTACCATTGAAGGGTTATCAGTTGTCCTTTTTTAAAATGATTTTTTAAAGCGTGCTTGAATTTAATTAAATATTATGGTTTTCATCAAAGTTGTATCATAAAATTTATTCAAGCTGAAATATAAGACGGGTTGTTATTATAGTATTGAAAATGATCGATTTAATATTGGCATTTGTCAAAGTTGGGCTTGTGTACATTTCTTATTAGGTTATATGGTATATTTTTTTTCTTTTATCCTTGAAATTGTATTTCCTTTGTATGACAAACTATTTCATTTCCAGGCCAAAGGAAATACTTTGACAGTAAAAGGATAGCATCTGAAACGACAATCCTTTAACTGTTAAAGGATTTCCTCTCGTGCCAATTTTGAATAGAAAATCGATTAATAGTGAAAGGAATGGTTTGGCAGTCAATAGTCTGTTTTAGAGTGTTTTTAAATTATAAAAGCTCTAATCTCGATCATAAACGGTATGACGTTAGAACATAGAAAAATTTGTAGGTTACGTCACTTATAATCTTGATTATACTTCTCATAATCTAGATTATAGTGTTTATAACCTAAATAGCTGTCTTTTGTAGTTACTGGGCCTGGATATTAACTTTTATAATCCATTTTTCACCGTGTAGGAATGGATCCTCCTTATATTCCTTTTCCATCATTAGTAATATTCAGCAATCACCTATTATCAGATTATTGTGTTACCTAGATGCTTTAGGCTGTAATGCTAGTTCTAGACGGTTATGCTTGCATAAGACTACTAAGTACTACTAGGAGTATTTAAATTATTCCTAAAAAGTCTTGTTTCCGTAAAAGTTGTTTTTTTTTCTTAATTTATGCCTTTTGCCCCAATCTTTTACCAAGTCCTTTTAAATTCACTTTACCGGCTTTTCTTCTCTTTTCCATATAGTATATTATGTCAAAAAATGGATTTGTTTGCCACGCAGAGGACCAAAATGGACTTTTTGATCCGCTAGCAGGAAAAAGTCTTGTTTCAACCTAAATCTACTTTCATGTCAGAGATATTTCTCATTAAAAATCTTGAATGGAGCCTTTTTTGTTTTATGATAGCTATACGAACTTTATCACTCCGTGATACATACTCAAATTGATCTAAATTACGTTATATTTTTTTTTTTGTAAAAACTGTCCCTAGGGAGTAAAAATAAAGGCGTAGATGTAGCTTATATTATCACCATTATTTTTATTCCCTAAGGACTGTTTCATTCCCGTTACTTTCCACTGAGAAATAAGGACGATTTTTGTTCCACCTTAAAAGCATGAAAAATAACCTAATTTATACCTGCTTGTAAAAAACTTTTTTTAATGAAAAAAAGGGATACTTCAAAGACTTCGAGTCCCTGTAGAGCGGTAGTAAGGGCGTCCATTTACGACCGGTGTTTTCACACTGTATCTGTTTTCGTTGCTTAGGTCCTGCTCTCGTTCCTTAGGTCCTACACGGAGAAAATTCATTTGTGAAAATTTAATCAAAAGTTGAGTAAGGCTGGGACATAGTGGTTTTTGGAGAAAATTAAAATTTTTTGCGTATTCACCCTAGCGAACTGGCTGAACGGTAGCTTTACGCTGTACCGTAAAGCTATCGTAAAGCTATCGTAAAGTAGCATTATAACTCATGAATGAGGCAAAATAAACATTCAAAATGTTTTTATCCTTATTCTACGTTGAAAATAACGTTAACTGGTAATTGAAATATGCAATAATTTTATTTATTTATGCTAAAAATTAAAAAAAAAACATAATATCTGTCATTGAAGGCAGTGCAGTGGTTCATCACTTTCCATGTCTTCACCGTCAGGATTGAATATTTGTTAGAGTGAGATGAAAGTATAGTTGTGTCTCACTCCAACCAATGGTCAACTTTAATCGTGGAGACGTTCCACAAAAGGTGAACCACTGCACTGCCTTCAATGACAGATATTATGTTTTTTTTTTAATTTTTAGCGTAAATAAATAAAATTATTGCATATTTCAATTACCAGTTAACGTTATTTTCAACGTAGAATAAGGATGAAAACATTTTGAATATTTATTTTGCCTCATTTATGAGTTATAATGCTACTTTACGATAGCTTAACGATACCTTTACGGTACAGTGTAAAGCTACCGTTCAGCCAGTTCGCTAGGGCATTCAATAACGAATTATAAAGTTTAATTAACTGTTTTAGAGTTAACTGAACAGTTAATCAACTTTAAAGTGATTAAAACAATCAACTGTTTTAGAGTCAACTCAATAATTGATTAAGCTTTCTAAGTCATTATTGAATGAATATGCTACAAAATTTTAATTTTCTCCAAAAGCCACTATGTCCCAGCTTTACTCAACTTTTGATTAAATTTTCACAAATGAATTTTCTCCGTGTACTTTTGTCCCTACGTCCTCTGAAGAGTTGAGACAATATGGGTCACTTTTTTTAAAATGCGTCGCTGGCACGCAGCAAACGTGTTTGGCATTGTTTATATTTATGTACGCAATTTCAAATTTTCCACCGAGTAAGTACTATATTCATGCCTGCTTTTATATTCTTTACCATATTTCCAATTATCCAGATAAAATTTTATTTATTTTAGATATAAATATTTAGAAAACTAAAATAAATCAATTTAACTTATCTCCTAAGTATCACGTGCCTTTAAAATTAATTAAAAGTAGATTTCAATCGTGAATATGTTGGCAGATAGTGGTTACATGCTGCGTGCACGCGTGTGATTTGCACGAAGTACGGCGTATTTTTCACACAATTGCGGATGCATCTGTCTCGTGATCTACATGCACTCTTCCTACGGTTAGTACACTTTAGTTTTATCCAGTGCTACCAACCTGTTAGTAAATGATGCTAATTAACCTGTAATTTTTCTTGTTACGCCTCCTTTTTACGCTCAAAGAGTAGAGGAGGGCGATGAGAGAGAAAGAGTGAAGCCTAGAAAGTCATTAAGTGAAGAAGAAGAAGAAGAAGAGGACATTTTGTCGAGGAGTGGGACAGAGATTCTCCTTCGCCTCTCAAGTATTTCCCTCCCGGCTCTCGGGAGCTCGCAGTTCGGCTCTTAGAAGTCGCTAGCTCTTAGGAACCGAGACGCTCATCCCTGCCCTAGAGTAAATACACTCGACTCGCGCTAAGGCGATCTCCGCTAAGGCGACGGCAAAATTCCTACCGTCGGGCGTTGCTTTCCCTTTACCTCCACCATGAACCATGAGTTACTAACGTGATTCTGTTTACATGTGCAGACTAGAGTTCTAAATTTCTCGGACATTTAAAATCCGGTCACGTTCTCGTGATTGTGACAGTCATTTTAAGACAACTTGAGAATTCACAGAGAATTTAAGAGAATTTTACCTTCACCAATATGTTCTTCATCATTAAGGGGGTCCACCTGTGTAAAATTTTCGAAAAATCGATTTTTTTTTTGACATTTTTTGCATCTTTAAGATATTACTAATGATGTCCTTAAGTAATTTTCATGAAGGGGAAGTTTATGGTCCTGGTATTGCAGATTAAATGTGAGTCTACAATACAAAGTTCTGTTGTGTTTCCAAACTTTAAACGTGTTTTTCTAGAAACCATGTTTTTGAAATTTGTGGGCAGGATTGAAAAAAATCTACTTAACAGATTGATTTGAAATTTTAACTGACTCATTTATAGAGATAACTGAAGGTACCCACGTAGCGGTTTTTTGAAATTTTTTTTTTTTAATTTTACAGCATATATTATATCGAAAAAGCATGAAAATGATTAATTTTTATGAAAAGTACTGCCATTTCTTCAATTTTTAAAATTTCGTCAAAATACTACGTCAGTACCTCGACAACATAAACAGAAATAAAATTTTTTTTTACTTTTTGTGTTTTAGATAACTGGTTCGAGCGGAATCTTGCCCACAATTTCGGTATTCCATTTCGAAGGGGTCACTTTCAATGCCCTTAATGAATACAAGCCTTTGGATTACACTATTGGAAAAATTTACTATTATAATAAAACCACAAACCTTCAAAATAACGTTCGAAATACCGCCCTCACACAGGTGGACCCCCTCAAACCTTATAATATTGTAAATTTATTTCCAAACGCTATGAATTGCAATAGTGAAGGTTTCATAAAAATAAAACTACGAAAAATGTCAAGTTTTATCGGAATTCAATATCAAAATTTTTTTATAGCCATTTTATTAAATTCAAACATAAAGAACAAGTAATTCAAGTTTTCTTCGCATAAATTACGCTTTGATTTAAATAATTGTTTGACAGTTTCGGGACAGTTTAAGCACTTTTTTAAGTGCTCTACTTGTCGAGTGGCATGCTTTCTGTACACCTGATCACAGTATTTGCACTTGAAAGAAGCTTTATTTTGTTTATCAATAATTTTTATAATATAATTCCAAACTATATTCTTTTTTCCCCATTTTTATTGCGCACGTTACACGAACTTCCAGAACAAAGCATTCATCAAAAACAATTGAAAGCTTGAACCGTTACGGAAAAATATTTTTAAATTCTCATAGATTCTCGAAGATCACATTCATCACAGAAATTCTCAGTCATATTCCCGTGCTCCCAGACATATTCTCGGTCACATAAACTCTTTAGAACTCTAGGCTTATCAAAACTAAACGCACGACGCATGTCGCGGAAAGTGAGTGGGATCCCCTCTCGCGGACGCCTTAACGCGAACACTCGGTTTTATATGCGTCGCCTTAGCGCGAGTCGAGTGTATAGTAAAAATTATGACGAGGGTGGATTGAAAAGTTCGCGGCCTTATGTATAGAACTAATTTTAATATTTACATGAAACTACATTATTGTAAACGAATTGGCGTTTTCTGAGATTTCAGTGAGATGGGTCCCAAAGCTGCTTTCAGTTAGACAAAAACGGAATCGACTCACGATTACTTACGACTGTTCAGAGCTGTTTGAAGCTGATCCGCAAGATTTTTTGGACAAGCTTGTGACCATGGATAAAACCTGGGTTCAGCATTATACTTCAGAGTCAAAACAACACCACAAATAGTAAAAACGAGCGGGATCACCCTCTCCAAAGATAGCAAAAACAGTTTTGTCGGTGAATAAGGTGATGGCCTCTGTTTTCTGAGATTCAAAGGGTGTCATCCTGGCGGACTATCACGAAAAGGGTAAAATAGCAAACGCAGTTTACGACTCCCTTTCACATCGTTTATTACACCACGACAACGCGTGTGTTTACATATTCGTACAATCGATGGCTAAAATTCATAATTGTGGCTTTGAATTGCTGCCTCAACCTACTTATTCACCTTACTTCGCCGCGCCTGGCTTTTATATTTTCCAGAATCTGAAGAAACACCTAGGAGGAATGAAATTTTCATCAAATGAAGAGGTCCAGGTTGCAGTCATAATTTGCAATTATTTTGTTCATATATTTCAGATTTTTGACTGTTGAAGTCGAAACTAAATTAGTTTCTTTTATTAGGTTCAAAGTGGAAAAATGCAGAAAAATAATTGAATTCTAGATTCAAAATGCAAATTAAAGGAGCTTCCATCTTGATATGTCGATATTTATGTTTGAATTAAGTAAACGACTGTGTCCGTGGTGGTTGGTGAAGGTAACTCTCGCTACCAGCTATCTCACCCTTCCACCCTACTTCAACGAAAGGTTCTTGAAATAAATTGAAAATGGCTGGCATCGCCCTGCTTCGGATAAATGATACCTATCTAGGTATAGCCACCTACATCAGCTTTCACAGTTCTCAGATTCCTTGATTTTATATTTCACTACGTATACTTTCAAAAAATGATCAAATTCCACTAGTCGCAAGGAGAAGATCAAATTTAATATGTTCGTTCCCACCTGAAAACCAGTTGTTTCCAAAAAAACCTTGTCGAGCCTGAGTTTCATGATTTCTTATGACTCTCAAGTACCCCTCTGCATGAAAAACTACCCTTTTTTACATGAGAATAATCTGGGATGACAAGAAAAGAACATTGCACTAGAAACGAAGGAAAAAGTTGTTACAGAAACAACCTCTATTTTGAAAAATCACCCCCTGACGTGGTAAAACCGATCTATCATTCAATAAAATCTCATTTTTGTACATATTTTAGGTAATAATTACTGTAAATGATAATTATAATAGCAAAACAAATAATTCAGGGAAAATTGTTGGGAATATTTCTCCTAATACAGAAAGTAGCAGTATAATGAATTACAAGTATATACAAATTTTTTGAAATCATTTCGGTCGATTATGTCGATAATTAGAAGAGTGTATCACTCACCATGATAAACGAACTCTACCATATCGACCTTATCAACCTGTGATTTAGAGTTAACGTCATTTAAGACCTGATGGAATTTTCAATATATATTTGAACAATTTTTTCTGTGAAAAAAGGAACGCTTCCACTCCTCTGGGTTTCGGGCTCAGGTCCTTTCGATTGCCGGTCGAATGCTCTATCATCTAGTGCACCAAATTGAATTTTGGAAATATGACTTTATAGTTGAAATTAGCTACCCAAAAAGCCTCTAGATGTACTATGTCTCGAGTTCAATGTTAAAAATTGGTGCGGCTTCGAACATCCAATAGGTGTTGATTTTTTATTTTTTGCATTTTTTGAGAGGGTGTTTACATGAAAGTGTAACCACAAGGGAATTTTTTAAATTTGTAGAGGTTTTTAAAGGAGATTTATGAGTTCATTTTTGTGGAAGTTATAAATTTTCAAAAGTCTTGAGACAAATATGTCCTACCCAGCATAAAAAGGCTAATTGAGGAGTTATATTCAATAAGGCGACTGGCGCTCGAAAACCTGTAAAAGTATTGTCCGCCTCGTGATGTCGTCAAAAATTGAAAGTCGAATTTCGAAAAAATCAAAAACATGGTTTTATAGCTCGTGAAAAATGAATGTCAGTTTCCACTTACAGTTTTTTTATAACGTTGCAAAGTTTTGAGTAAAGTAATAAAAAGTGTGTTGTTTTTAAAGCATAGAAACCATGTTTTATTTCAATCCCCTCGCCTCGAAAAATTCATTAATTAACGGATTGCGAAATTTTTTTTTGCGTTCTACTCGTGAATCTCTGGCGGAGGCGACAGTGCTTGCAAAAAAATTTTTTGTTCATTGTTAAATGGTTTTTTTTTTAATCTGAAGAAAAAACTAATTTTTCCGAGCTTCGGACCGAAAAAGTGATCGAGGAAGTTTGAGCTACAGTAAACTTCCCGCGAACAAGTTGATCATTAGTATATGGAGCAACTTTTTGGAAAATATCAACTTGATTGAACAATTACTTTCGAAAATACAACGAGTTGAACGCAAATGCGAATTAGGTTTTGACGCGATTTTAAAGGTTTTGTTACGAGCAATGCAGGCGCGCCGATGAGTAGAAGCGAAGGAAGATAGAGAAAGATATTAGGAGTGGCATGCGATGAAAATGAGCAAGACGACACTTTTCATTAAAATGTTATTATTGAAAGGGTAATCGTATTACATGTTAATCTCCAAAGTACAATGTTTCTCGCGTCTATTTTCCAGTTTACTTTACAAATCATAGCAGGAAAGATGTACGTGAATTTTACTTTTTACTTTTTTTGATTTGCACACTTTTTCAATAATAACATTTTAATGAAAAGTGTCGTTTCGCTCATTTTCATCGTATGCCACTCCTACTCTCATTCTCTATCTTCCTTCGCTTCTACTCATCGGCGCGCCTGCATTGCTCGTAACAAAACCTTTAAAATCGCGTCAAAACCTAATTCGCATTTGCGTTCAACTCGTTGTATTTTCGAAAGTAATTGTTCAATCAAGTTGATATTTTCCAAAAAGTTGCTCCATATACTAATGATCAACTTGTTCGCGGGAAGTTTACTGTAGCTCAAACTTCCTCGATCACTTTTTCGGTCCGAAGCTCGAAAAACTTAGTTTTTTCTTCGGATTAAAAAAAACCATTTAACAATGAACAAAAAAATTTTTGCAAGCACTGTCGCCTCCGCCAGAGATTCGCGAGTAGAACGCAAAAAAAATTTCGCAATCCGTTAATTAATGAATTTTTCGAGGCGGGTGGATTGAAATAAAACATGGTTTCTATGCTTTAAAACCAACACACTTTTTATTAATTTACTCGAAAATTTGCAACGTTATAAGAAAACTGTAACTGGAAATGCATGTTTTGGTTTTTCGAATTTCGATTTTCAATTTTTGACTATGCCATCACGAGGCGGACAATACTTTTACAGGTTTTCGAGCGCCTGTCGCCTTATTGAATATAACTCCTCAATTAGTCATTTTCACGTCCATATACAGCTAAGTTCACTTTGTAGAACACTGGCGGTGTTATTTCCATTAGAAAGGTATGGAAAGCAATCTTATTCTTTAATTGATGCTATGAAGAAGCATTTATTGTAAAAATATTATTGATGAAAATATGTTCCATTGTGGAATAGAAATCAAACTACAATAAATTCGACTAATTTCGACTGATTTTCCTATTTTAATAATTTTATTATATCTTTCTTTGCATAATATAAATACTTCTTTATTGCACAAATCGTAAAATAAGATAACTTCTAAACTCAAAACTTCCCTGTTTTCCTCTCTAGACCTTGGTGACTCGCCTTGGCCTCGGAACCGCGTTAGCATTACTTTAGGGCCATGTTCTATAGGCGCACTACGCTAAGCTTTAGCGTCCTCCTATGTTGCCTACTTTGCTTCATTTGTGGCCTTTCAAGGCTTCTTCTTCGTCGTTGCCTTCCCAAAAATCTCGCATATCATGGTCCCGGAATACTACTGTGGGCAAAAACTAAGGTGAATTTTGTTATAAAATGAAAAATCTTTATTTATTTATCCAAATAAATTTCATCCCCTTCAAAGTAATCCCCTCTCGATATAATGTACTTATGCCAACGTTTTTTCCAATCGTCGAAACACTTGTTAAATTCGATTTCCGGAATTGCCTTCAAAGCCTTCTTCGATTCGGCTTCTATCTCTTCAATCGTGTCGAAACGGTGTCCTTGGAGTGGTCTTTTGAGTTTGGGGAATAGCCAGAAGTCAAATGGAGCCAAATCAGGCGAATATGCTGGTTGTGGAATGATATGCGTTGAGTTTTTGGCGAAATGGTCATAAAGAACGAGTGCAGTGTGAAACGCCACATTATTGGATGCAAAAACCACGAGTTGTCTGCCCAAAATATCTTTTGAAACGGTGTTGAGTGATCCTTTTGAAATGCCAATAGTGTCAGCAGGATCTCTAATTGTCAATCGACGATTTTTGTGCACTAATTCTTTGACTTGATTGACGTGTTGCTCGTCAGTTGATGTTGATGGTCGTCCGGGGCGTTCCAAGTCATCAACACGTTCTCTGCCTTCTTTGAAGTCTTTGTACCACTTATAAACATTTTTCTGTGACATGGTCAAATCACCGAAAGCCTTCTGCAACATTCTGAACGTTTCTGCAACTGAAATTTCATTCCGCATTCCGCAAACTGAAGCGATTCCGCGACTGGATGAAGCTTTTGCGACTACCGTTACTGTGGTGCAGCTGACGAAGTTGTCCCATCACATCGGTTATGATGTCCCCCCTGATAATGAGGAACATATGTTTCTGTGGGCAGCAAAAATCCTCCATTCCTTCGAGGATCTGCGTGATCATCTCGATCATCTTGCCTTCCTCTGCAGCAATCTCGAGAAGGTAATCATTGTATTGGCTGGCTTGAGATTTTTCGATTAGCTAGGGAGGTATATGGTCCACCCCTGCAGAGCCCCGCGTGCAGGGGTGAGGTCTGAATACTCTAGGAGGTGACCTACTTTTCTAGAAACACTGTAAAAGACACCACTTTCGGGTGCCATGCAGTCCTCGGCATGGTAGTTAACCCGAAAAAATGTCATCATTTTTAGCTAAGGAATGGTCTTTTTATGTTACTTCAATAATCAATTTAATTAAAGTTCCTTAATATTTCCTCATCAGTATGTATTACTGTATGATATATTATGATTTAAAACAACTGACATAGTATTCGCATCAGCAAAGCGATTTAGCTTCACATTATGCACTAAAAGATCCCCGATACAACTGTTTTTTCAAAAGGTCAAAAAAGTCCCCTGATTACGAATATCTTGGGTAATTTTTCGAGAACCTGGTCAGTTTTTGTTTAAACTATTTTTTAAAACAATTTCATTATTTATGGAGAATTATTATAATTATAATTTATGGAGATTATTAAAAAAATATGTCTGTAAATAAAACATGGCTCATTGTACGAGAATATTTTAAGAAAGTAACAAGTTTCCTTTTATATCAAAGTTTGAAAAATAATTTTAAAAAAATTCAATGTAGTAAAATGAGTGATTCTGTTTATAACAATTTTTATAAATAATAAAGCAATGAGTATACTAACAATAAACAATGTTATTAATAATAGATATTTGATCGGTATATTTCTTTTTCCATTGGCAAGAGGTGATTCCGAAATAGATAATGCACAAATTTTTAATTCTTCCAATCAAATAGTTTCTGCGATAAAATTTGGAAAATATGCCATTTTTGTTAAAAAATGAATAGTTTATGGCGCTATAATTCGAAAACGGTTTGTTCTACGCAACAAGTTCATAAATAGTGAAATTGTTTAAAAAAATACTTCGACCAAAAAGTGACCAGGTTTTCCAAAAAATACCCAAGATATTCGTGATCAGGGGAATTGACCAAAAAATTAGTCAACTGTATAAGGAAATACTTTGTTTGATTCAACCAAATTTTGTTTAGATTGACTACATATTTTCCGGAGTGACGCTTGAAATATTTTTTTGTGATATTCTTTTATTTAGGATTTCTGGAAAATGAAATAATAGATGCGACATTTTATTCCTCCAAGTGTAATCATTCGCATTCCACTTCCAGAAAAAAAACGTTGAGTGGTTGAACAAAATCGTTACATGTGGACTACCTTTGGTTGATCTCAGAATTTATTTTGGTTGGATGAACAAAATTTTTGTTCATTTGATCAAATTCGTTTGCTCAAGCAAACTAAAAATGTTGATTCAACAGTTTTGTTATTCTACAAAATATTTCGTATGTGTAATAAATTTTGGGTTGAATTCACGAAATTAATTTGTTTTGGTTAGATCAATAAAATTATTTGACTGTAGCAAACAAATGTTTAGTATAATCTAGAAAAATATTCGGTAAAATCAACCAAAAAATGGTGTTGGGTCAACAAAGTATTTTAATTACAATAATTAAAAAATTAAATATACAAATTTTAAAATGTACTTTAAATTAGTAACAACTTTAATTTACAAGTTCGGAATTTGAAAAGGAATAAAATTTCAGAGCCTAATTGAACGAGGATTGAAATTTTCCCAAATAAGAATAAGCAAATGTTTAAAATAATTGTGCTTTAGCCGGCAGAGAGTTAACCACTAATTCAATTTGAGGTTATCACACGGCATCTACTGCCTTTCGTTTTGAAGCAGAATGAGACAGAAATTTCAGAAAATTTCTTGAAAGGAACTGCCTATCCAGTCAAATAAATTAAACTTACATAGGGTACCTTGTCGCTTCCAAATCTCAGTTAAAGATGTTTAACGGTTCCTTCTTAGCGAGAAACCTTAAGCAAAACATATTGACAATCCACGATGACTGACGGTAGCGACACTCCGCAGCAGCGTGACACAACTTTCAACTTTACAATACGCGTATTGTAATTCAGTATTTCGCTTAGAATTACTTTAAAATTATTGTAATTTCACTCTACAATATTCCGATTGTAATTTTACATTAAAATTTGTACTGTAATGTATTGTAAACTTACAAACATTTTTAACAGTGTAATGTCATCGAAACGTCTCTGTAAGAGTAAATAAATTTAAGAAAATATTTAAATTATCCGAGGTTGGTCATTTTCCTGTTTCTAATTTTAATTAAATATTTTTTAAGTGCACTATTTATCATTTTTTCTCTTTTCTATAGATAAATGGTGAAATTTCCAGAAATAAAATGTAAAATTTTAATGTACTCATTGACTTAAAATACTTTAAATTTGTTTAAGGTACTAGTACACTTTAGAAGGCTAAAAATAAGGCAATTTTGAATAATTTTTTTCTCAGTCCCATTGATATATTATACAGTAAAACCCCGTTTATCGCAACACCTTCCAATCAAATGCCTCCCGTTTATCGCAAAAACAGAGGGGTTCCCACTTCTTCGCCACCAGCTTGAACAACTGATTATCAGCACATGCGCCTAAACGAATAGTTTCACGCGCTTTCGCTGTTTAACATTGTTTACAGTCGAATTTCAATAACCTCGAATGCGTTTTTTTATTGTCATTACATGTGCAATTATAAATGAGTAAAAACGTGGAACCGAACGATGGTACGTAAACGACTAGTACAAACAATACATTTTAATTACTTTAAAGCTTACATATTTCTCTTATAATTTTCGAATGCATGATTGAATTTTTTTCAGTAGAAATATTCCCGCATTTTGTAAAACAATTGATTCGCAATTGGTAAAGCGATTGCTGTACTAGGCACAATTCATGCTATAATTTGTCATAATAACATACATTGAAATGTGAAAAATTTATATATTTTTCTGTTACATATAAAACACAAATAAGTAGAAATATATACATAAACGATAGTTTGGAAAGAACTGCTAAATAAAGAATTTCAAAAACATTTATGCATTTCATAAGAAAAAAAATGTACCTCTCAAAATAAGTACGGATTCCAAAGACGCTTAAAAAAATGTAATAAAATCCTTTTAATAAATTAATGGCTACAAATAATTTCATATCTCCCTAATATACGAAAATTCATATAAATATATGCATCACAAATTTAAAAGTGAGGGGTATTCCCGCCTATCCTTAACAATCACGTGACCACTCCTTCTACTAATAAGAGGGGGAAAAAAATGGTAAGGTTTATTGCGATAAACGGGAGAGACAAGTTGCAATAAACGGGAGTTGCGATAAACGGGTGTTGCGATAAACGGGGTTTTACTGTATATGAAACTTTTTTTTATCATGTAAATACATGTTTGTGGAGTACAAACAAATTTTTATTTTAAATTTTTGTTTTATGGCCCAAATCCAGGGAGCGCCAAAATCGAACATCAAAAAAAAAATTTGACGCATGGCCGACAGTTTATCTCTGGATCGGCAAGTCTGAAACAAAAAAATGAAATGGCGGGCGTTTGAAAAATTCATTGAAAAATGGCCTATTTTTCCGCTGTTTTTTGGGTCAATAAAATATTAAATTTGTATTTTTTGGCTTAATTGCGGTAAATTGTCATACAGGACATATCAATAAACAAAACCCAGCAAGGTGTTTGAAAATCGGTTCAGTAGTTCCGGAGATAATCTGTCAGCCATTTGAAAAAAGTCATTTCGAGAAAAACGCGTTTAAAGTTTTGACTAGTACTTTTTATTGAATATTTACAAAAAAATCAAGTTCTAATACTCACAATAAATAAATCGGCTATTCCTGGACCATACAGCAACAGGCCACTGTCTTGGTAAGCTGCCTCATCTTTCTGGCGGGCCTCTTTTTGGGCCAAACGGCCTTCTTTAGTAGACGCGTTTGTCGCGTTTTCAGCCAATAAAATCCGCTCTTCGTCTTTGGACTTCACGTATTGATATTATTTTAGGTGTTAAGAGTTTGAATTTTTTGAAAATATTTTAGGAGAAGATATTTAAAGGTCTAAGGAGTTGAAAAATGCAAAAAAAACGAAATCGATTTTTTCAAAATTCTAAGGTGTACTAGTACCTTAAGTAGATGGAAACATAAAGAATAAACTTTCTACAAGCAATTATTTCTTAAGATTAGAATGGTATTTTCGACAAATCTCTCAAATCTGTATTACTCATTAAATTTTTTTTCTAGGTATTTTTGACAATTCATCCTACAATTACCAAAGAAAATCAAAACGTCTATAAAAACATAAGGCATGTTATAAAACGACTTTAATTCAGAACATTATTTTATTTAATATACAATAAAGCTTCCTAATAATTGAGAAATTGTGTATTTCAACAGATTCTTTGAAGATACACTGAGAGACTTTTCGTTAGAGTAAATGATAAAGATGAATCAAAATTTAGTATAATATCGTTTCAAAATGGGGAAATCCGAGGCTTTATTATACTTATTCATATTATGATATCGAAGTTTGATATAGTCATAACGGTCTTTAATACATGAAGAAGATAAAGTAGTATTTTAAATACTAAATATTATGAATCTCTACCCAGGCGGAAATTTACAACCGGCGCAGCACCGCGCCAGCACTGCCAGCGGACTTCCAGCGCTGGCATAGTGCTGACCAGCAGTGCTGCGTTAGCGCTGACCTTCAGTGCTGGCGTGGTGCTGGCGGAACTCCGATAGTTAACAACGGCATATTGCTAACCAGCGGTACTGCGCTAGCGCTGGCCTTCAGTGCTGGTGCGGTGCTGGCACTAGTACAAAATGTTACTCGGCTGGAAGTTGTCTTTTAGTACAATCTGTATTGTACTTAGATAATAAGTACAGGGAAAGTTCGAGTTAAGACTCTAATATTTACCGTTTTTAACGGCAACGGAGGGATATTCGCTTGGAAGGTTAAGTTTACTGTTTTCACAGTAAAAAATCTGTTTTCAAGCTAGAAAATTTTTTCTGATTAAATTGACAATACTTTTTCGTTACACGTACACGGAAAAAAAATCTCAGTAGGTTTGACTACTTTTTAACTTACTTTCCGTAGTTCGTAAAGTCCCCAGTGTAATTTTTGAAGTTAAGTGAACTGCAGGAACATAGGTAAATCAAATAAGAACAGTAATTGAATCGATGAATATTCTTAGTACATTTCAAAACTTTATTTACTTTCAAGCAGACTCTAAACTTACTATTTTTATATACAAACTTACCTAGAAACACACATTCCCCCCTCTACACTACACAAACGCTCGTATAGGTAGTATTAAAAATTATTCCTAAACGCTGCGGGTTCGAACCCTCTCTACTTACAATTAACGCATTACTAACCTAACGACTAAGCCTCTCGGCTGCGCACGCCTGGAATACAAGAAAGAAAATAGCGCTTATAACCTTCAACTACTGCAGGGCCGTGTAAGAAGTGTATAGGCCCCGTGTAATCGGGAATTTTTAGATTTTATCCCAATTTATGATTCTGATTAAAATTTTTAAGATTTTTAATTATCAAGCCGATTTTCTATAAAATAAAATATTTTTGAAAGAAAGCGATCAAATTTTTGAATTAAAGAACATTACATAATAAACAGATTTATATGCATTTTAGAATTATTAACTTTTATTATTGTATATTAGTGATAATTTATACAGGTTATGATTCCTTTAATTTTTGTTTTAAAGAGTAAAATCAACGTATGTTCAGAATCTGAAAATTTGGAGTTTTTTCAATTTCAAAAATATGATGAAACTTTGGAACTGCAGCATACTTTGGTACAATCATAAAACCAATCGATGGAAAGTTTAACTAATACAAGCAATAAACTTTGGTTTACTTCAATAAAAATGTTTTTCGATCAGCGAAATTTTACTTACCATCACACCAATGCGGGCACACAATCGAATGTGTAGAATGTAATTGATTTTTTTTAGAGTACTGCTCATAGCATTACTAACATGTTTGTCGGCAATGAAAGGCGATAGAAAGGCTTGGCATTACTCAAAAGTTGGTTGTTTGCTAACACTGAACGGTGGCACTGCGCCGGTGCTGATCCAGTGCTGCGCCGATACTTGACATTACGAGATATTGGTTGATCGCCAATACTGAAAAGCGGTACCACGCCGGTGCTGCACCGACGCTTGGCATTACTCAAAAGTTGGTTGTTTGCCAACATTGAATGTTGGTACTGCGCCGGTGCTGATTCAGTGCTGCACCGATGCTTGGCAATACACAAATGTTGGTTGTTTGTCAGCACTGAAAAGCAGTACTGCGCCGGTGTTTAGCCAGTGCCGCCCCAGTGATGTGCCAACGCTTGGCACAGTGCTGATCGGCAGCACTGGCATTACTCACGGGTTACAACCGGAACGGTACCGCGCCGGTTGTAAGGATTGGCAGTACACCGATTTTTCCGCCTGGGTATTCGAGAAATTGAAAGTACGAGAAAATGATATTATGATTTCTAAGTTGTCTGAAAATAATTTGAATAAGATGAATAATGAATATCACATTTTGGAAAGCATGTTTGAGAAATTCATATTATGAATATGAACTTGCTAGAAATCTGGAGACGCGTAGCAAAAATCAAAACATTTATTCTCGGTTTTTCGTATAATTCGTTTCAGAATGCAGTACGAGTGCTTCCGATGTTTTCCGATTGGCTTCGTAGACTCAATCCAAGTCTGCCCAACTCAGTAGTGGCTTATAAGCGGTATTTCTTTCGGAATATGGCATGCGAGAATAGCCGAGAGGCTTTAGGCGTTAGACGTGCGTTTAGTTATGTAGATATAGGTAGGGTTTAGAGGGTTCGAACCTAAAAAGCGATTCTAAAATTTAATTCAAGTATGTTATTATAAAATAGTGTATTATTGCGTACTTAAATATGTGAACATAAATAAGGTATGATAATAATATTTGTGTATGTGTTTCAGCATGTCGCATCAGAAAAAGACACAAGAATTCCTTTTCTGAAGCCGTCACTTCTCAAGGTCAAACCTTTTGGTGGAGTGAGTGATTTTTCATATAGTGGTTTTCAGATTCCCATATACTTTGTTTGAAAATTTGAAAATATTCTTTCAGTCATTCGAATAAAATGTATTAACACCACTTTAAATTCGCTTCGCAACTTTAATATAGTGAATTTCAAATTCTCGTCGGTTTTATAACAGATAGTAAAACATATATTCCATTTATACAAACGAAAATATCAACTTTGCCCCTTGAAAACCACTATATTAATTTCTGATACGTAAACCCTGCTTGCCTCACTTTGAAACGATATTATACTAAAATATGATTCACTTTTACGATTTATTCTAACGAAAAGTCTCTCAATGTATCTGGTAGGATATTTATAAAATTGTATTCGGATTCATATTAGCTGTATCCCTTTTCTCTAGGAAAGCAAAGGATCGTTTTGCACACGTGCATATCGAAAGGGAAGTTTGTGTACATTATACGTATCTAGCCAACCATCGGCATAGAATATAAATTTGCACATACACTGATGTTTTGTCGAGCCACGTGCGAACACATCTATAGATGCGACTAGGTATTGAATCGACGAGTATCATGCGGTTGACAGCTACAGCTAATTGAATCTTGACTCTATCTGTCGACTGGAGCTGAGACTCGAATGGTTCCAGCGAATAGCATTCGAGTTGGACGGAATCGTTGGTGTCGGAGTACCCTCCCTTCCTCACACCCACTCATTCTTTTTCCTCCCTTTTTTTCTCACCCTGACCACCTACCCTTATATTCTTATATTTGTGTTCCTCTATACTCTTTCGCCCTGTTGCTTACTTTCTCGAATCAAAAAGCACAACACAAAAATCTTGTGCTGCCAAAAAGAAACCACCCTCCCTTACACTAAATAAGGAACTAAAAATTACTCTAAAGAGAAAGTGAGCAATTAGATTCTTGACCCTATACTGACTTATTTCAGTTAGATTAGATAAAATTTCCGATGAAAGCGATTTTTTGTTTGGCCAAAAAGCAGGAAATTTGAAAATTGAAATGGGTACATGAGTCTGTGAGTGTAAAGGTACGTGAGGTGAGACGAGATTCGACCTCGTCTTTCCATCTATAATCCGTACAATTCATTATCATCGAATTCTGTACCACCGATGCCTCGATTGCGCAATCAAGATGGCATCGGGAAAGGCATCTCTCGCCTTCGACTCAAACTACCAACAAGTATTTCAATATCCGCTCCAATATATTCCTACCAACCCTATAAACGTGTGTGCAGTTATATTGGATTCTCTCTCCGGAGCTCTCTTCTCCACCCCCTATTTCACCCCCGACCTCTCCACCCCACATATTTTATTTTTGTCTATCTCCACCTCTAACCACTTCTGACGTTGATAACGTATACGATCAGTATCGTATAGGGTCGAAAGTATTTCTAAACCTTTTATCATTCAAAAGTTCCTAAAGTAATATTAAATATTGATGAGTTAATTATTTTGTTTATTGAAAATATACATATGTTAATGTTGATAGTTCGGTTTAGGTTCCAAGGTTAATAAAAACTCAAAATTTTACATAATCAGACGTTTCGGCTTCTTCAAGTTATTTAAGTATTCATTCTAAAGCAATGTCATTTTGAATTTGTTTTATACCAAAAAAATATTTACTGACACTTACATATTTAAGCAAAAATTGTTAATTTTCTTCCAACTTTTTTTTCAAAAATGTTTTTCTGTTATTCAGAGATTTGCGTTATGTGAAAGAGATATTTACTTTGAAGTAATTACAAATTTTCTTTATCAACTTATAGAAAAGAAATGTTAATTACTTTAAATTTTGTTATTAAAGAATTCCTATGTTAGCAAACTTTTTTTTTATGTATTTTTTAGATTGAAAATAAATCACTGATGAGGGCTCCGACCAGAGCCGAAATGTCTAATTATGTTAAACTTTGAGTTTTTATCAAACTTGGACCCTAAAGCAAACTATCAACATCAACATATACCTAAGCAGAAATTAACAATAGGACAAACGTCGATCCAACGTTGGATACCAACTTCCGACTGTCGGAATCCGACTGTTGGCGGACAGTCGAAATGATAACGATGTACTGCATTGGTACAACACAAGTTTCCAACGTTGTATCAATGCTGATAACCAACATATTTTCAACGCTGGCTGTCAACATTTCTAAAATACTGGTTATATACTTTTATCATTAAATCCATGTTTTACGGTTAAAGACATTTTTTAAAGAAGACTACACTCTAAAATCAGACTATTGACATTCAAACGATTCCCTTCACTATTAAAAGATTTTCTATTCAAAACTGGCATGAGAGGAAATCCTTTAGTAGTTGGACGATTATCGTTTCAAATGCTAACCTTTTACTGTAAAAGTATTTACTTTGGTTTCGAAATGAAATCTTTCCTCGTACAAAAAACAAATAATTTCGAGGATAAGAGAAAACAAATTGTATGATATAAGCTATCTAATATAAATATTAGAAATGTACACAAGCCCAACTTTGACAAATGCCAATATTAAATCGGTCATCATCAATACTACAATAACAGTAAAACGATTCTGTTGATAGACAAAAGAAATCTGCTTATGTAATTTCAATGGATGTATTTTGAAAGGAACCTAACTTCACTATCAATAGACATTTTTTAGGGTGTACCAGTGTCGAATCAACTTTGTACAAACACTGGTATTTTATAGTGTTAATTATCAAAGTCGATTAGACACTGGGTGGACCTTGTACATTTACTGTCGGAAAATTACTGTTCCCACAGTCGGAAGAAGTTTAGGCCTGTTGTACATCCAACATTGTACAAACGCTAGTATTTTACAGTCGACTACCGGGGCTAAGTAGACACTGGCTAGACCTCGTACATCCACTGTCGGTAAATTACTTTTTCCACAGTCGGAATAAGGTTGGGCCAATTGTTTCCCAACATTGCACCAACGTTGGTAATCAACAGTCGATCTCCTACATCAGACCAACATTTAACCAATCCTCACAGTCGGCAGAGTGTCATTATTTCTGCTTGGGTATCTTCAATTATTAATTAGGGGTCAATGCAAGTCTAAAATATGAATATTCTATTTATTACTCATATTTTTGGAAAGTATTACGCTTTAATGACTGAATAATGAATTTTTTTTCCCTATATCTGCGAAATGTACAAAATTTAAATTACCGTTGGACTTGAATGTTGTGAGGCCCATTCTTAAATTACGTACCAGTTTATGTGTGTGATGTGTGTGTGTGTGTGTGTGTATGGGGGGGGGGGGGGTCAAAATGCAAAGGAATCCCTCAAAATATGATACCATTTCAATTTTGCTTTTATTAAATTATCCTATTATAAACTGTTACTGAATACTACTAAACACTTCATGACACATTTGTAATTGTTTACCTCGTTACTTGGTGCTTAAAAAATGAAAATATTTTGATAAAAGCATTATTTTTATTTGTGTAAGATAGGATGAGGTCGTCTAAACTATTTTGTTACAACTCATTACATAGTGATGGGAGAAATGGGTGTGAAATTGGCAATAAATATGTTACGCAATTTATGGACGACCCCTTACTTCTTTTGTTTGATAAAATCATCCCTGAATTAAATCTAACGAAAAATTCTTTTATTAATTAACCGTTGGCAGAAATAGATTAAAATGCAACGAGAAACTGGGATCGAGATTGAATCGACATTTGTATGAAGTGACGGACAAGATTTGGAATAATTTGCTGAAGCGTAAATTTACTGAAACCACCTGGTTACACATGAGGTTCAACCCGGTTGTACAGGTCCTCTTTATAATCTCGAAATCAGTACGCAATCAAAGTGAATAAACGATGCATTAATCATTCATAACAATCAAAGGGTTTCTTCGTTTGAATCTAATGGGATCTAGTGATCTTGTTTGCCAATCTACAAGTTTAGATCTCTTGGGAAAATTCTAATTTACTTCACTTCTCTGAGTGAATCCGAGCTATTTCAGGCCATTCCGGAATATGTTTTAAAACCATTCTGAACCAATCCGGAAAATGTTTAAAATTTTTTTTTATGCAAATCGGTTGAAAATCAATCGAATTTAATTCGATTGAAAATTTGGTTTAGACCAACCTGTGTTCGAATTCATTTGGTTTGATTTGGATTTAAAACTTGCTAAGGATTTATTTGGTTCAGAGCCTCGGATTAAGTTGGACTGAGTCGGATTGATTTTAAACGAATTTGCATCGAACGAGATTTAAAACATTTTCTGGATTGGTTTGGAATGGTTCGGAATCAGATTTTAGTATGGCTCAGATTTGCTTGAATTGAAATCCTTTCCGAAACTTTCACCAGGAAAGTTCTGCTCTTGACTTTTATGAAATAGTTTCTTTTTGCATTAAATGACATTCTCATCACATATGATAATGTATTAGATTTGTATAAAATTCAACATCCTCTTTTTTCAACAAATATCCATATGAAAATGCAAAATTGTTTGTTCAAAAAATATATGCCAATTTCGCTTTAAGCATTTTTGATAAGATGCTAATTTTTCGTTTTAATTTCAAAGAATATCATTGAAAATCAAAAATTCTGTTTTTCAGCAAAACTATCCTGTGTACAAATAATAATAATAATTACGTCTAACAGACAATTTTGGCTTAAATTTAGCCGCCCAGTGTTTAAGTGCATAATACTATCTTTTTCTAATGATGTAGTTTATATTACAGCTCGATGTAAAATGATTTTTAGACTCGAATTAAAGCTTTTTTGTTACAGTGTGTAATATAAATTATTTGTCTTAAAGATATCTACAAATTTGATTTAGATTATTTTTTTAAAGAATGCGTAGTTTTCATTTTATTTGTGAAAAATGCTATTCAAAATAAAAAATGCTATTCCTCGACTGAAATATATAACAAATATACAACATGTCAAAGGAGACATAGTTTTCATTCTATTAATTTATTTCATTTTTAACATTAATATTGAGCGCAAAGCGCGAGTATCGTGAAGAGAATTAATTCTTCAATATCGAAGTGACTTCGAAAGACGTGAATTGACCTCTATAAAATAATAAAATTGAATCAAGTCATAGTATGGAATCATGAGAAATGAATTTGAATCTTCACGAAGAACACAAGATCGAGCACAACGACTGACGACTAAATCGCGTTCAAACTTGCGAGTTGCGCGCATGGCGCATAATTAGATTATGCTCTCGCTCCTAAACGGGACCAGACAGATTTTTTAATAGTAATTTTATTATCATTTTCTGAAGATAAATGTTTTTGAATATACATTCAGTGGATTTCTTTAATCCTAAATTTAATCTAAGTTTCTGAAGAAAGGGGTTGATCCGGTATTTTTTCCCGTTACTGTTCAAAAGGATAAAGTTCTTCAGGAAAGCTACACCGCGGGCAATCTTCGATCCTCCTCCCGATAATGCGAAACCATTTATCTCAAGATTCCTGATCCTAAATTATGTCTTCTCATCCCTTTTGGTCCCACGCTGCCAACGATTCGAAAAACACACATTTCTCTAAACTAAACAATACAAATAATAAAATGGCTTTCGTAGTAAATTCTATTCAGAAACTTAACCGCGAATCAAACATTGCTTGTTGGGGAAGAGGGAGAGAAAAAAGAAATCTACCTACTCCCTTTGAACATTATACTTGCGGCCTCTTTCATCGCTAGTTTCTTCTTAAATGCTCATAATAATACGCACGAGATACTACGGGGCTTCTATTAAATTCAAACGAAGAAACCGTTTGAACAATAAGACCTTCTCTGTATTTGAACTGTACCCTAGATCGGTACCGCAATCCTTTCATTAGTCAGTAACGGGTAGTTGGTTCTTTTTTTTGAGGCTACTCATATAATTGACGAATAAAACTTTCCTTCTGATTTCGGGATAAGAAATATGATGAATAATTTATTTTCAATATTGTATTTAGAATAGGAAAATTTAGTGTGTTTTAGATTGAAATTTATAATAACGGAATATGCCCGGGTATGGGACATGACCGGGTACGGGACACCCCACTTTTTTTTTCATGCAATGTCAATATGGCCAAAATCGGACTACTGTCAAATTCCTCTTTTGACATGAGCCAGCTTTTGTACTAAGACCAAAGTGAAAAGACGCACTGCTTGTACGTACTATAGAAATCCTGTTGAAAATCGAGTAAAAAAGTTTTTTCGAGTTATTTTTAATTTGTTAAGGAAGATGTACCAGGTACAGGACGAGTTTTGTTTTTCGGCCATGTCTTTTGGCTGAGTTAAGATTTTGAGTTCATATAAGGATCAAATTAAAGCTAATGTATTTGCGAAACTTTTATTTTAAGATGGTATATTGATATCATACACAGAAAAAAATTATGACCATTTTCGTAAAGTGATGTTTTACGGACCAAAAAATTTTTGGCACCAGGTATGGGACACCTAGAAAAATTCGCTAAAAATGGGAAAATATGAAGTATAAACACCGTAAATAAAGAAAATGTCAATTTTTATTAATTCTGAAAGATTTCAGTATTTAAAAACACTTCAGTTCGATAAAAATGTCGATAAATTATAGTAAATATGTCAAAAATACATCCCGTGTGGAAAAATTCCATGGCAGTCTATTGTCTGATATGGCCCAGGTCTGGTAACGTCCAGCCCGGCTAGTCTGGAAGTTCTGGTTTGGCTCAGATCTGTTTCGAAAAATTCCTAGGTTAGTAACAAGTTTTTAAAAACATTTATTACGCGACCGGAAACAAGTATCTCTTTTTTGCAAATACTGCTACTACTTACTTTATGATTTTTAATCAAAGTCGATAAATGTTGAATTAAAATGGTTTTTCAACCAAAACTTTATTAACTGACCACCAATTAGTGGCTAACCAGCCGCGAATTCGTGGCTGACTAGCCGCTGCATAGCGGCTGATCATACAAAAACGTTATAGTTCTGGCCAGCCGCAGACCAGGCCTTATAGTCAGCGCCAGAACTGGAAATCAGACAGTCTGGTATGGCGCTGGGTAGCGCCATAAAATTTTTCCACACAGAATTTTATGTAAAAAAATCCAAGTGTCCCATACCTCGTGATATAAGCTGTCCCGCACCCGGAACATGACGCCATAAATTTTTGAAATGTTTGCAAATTGGCTCAGTGCACCATTTCATCATAAAATAGATGGAAAATACTAAATTTATATGCAAAACACTCACCTTGTTCTGTTGAATAATTTTGAATAACAGCTCTTTGAAAATAATTCGATAAAACTTTTTAAAATGATTTTCACACACAATGTCTTGTGCTAACACAAGGAATGCGACTATTCACATCGGTGTTTTACCAAAAATTAGCTACTGTCATTAGAAACATTTGACACTACTTTAATTGGCCATATTGGTATTTTAACATTGCCCGTGTGAAAAAATTCCATGGCATTCTATTGTCTGATCTGGCCCAGGTTTGGCAACGTCCAGATCGGCTAGTCTGGAAGTTCTGGTCTGGCTCAGATCTGGCGCTGGTCAGCATTCCATGACTAAAAAGTTTGTATGAGGCGAAAGAAATTTTTTTTTACAAGTTTCGAAAAATTCATAGGCCAGTAACAAGTTTTTAGAAACATTTTTTACGCGACCGGAAACAAGTATCTCTTTTTTGCAAATACTGCTACAACTTACTTCATGATTTTTAATCGAAGTCTATAAATGTTGAATTAAAATGATTTTTCTACCAAAACTTTATTATCTGAGCACCATTAGTGGTTAACCAGCTGCGAATTCGTGGCTGACTAGCCGCAGGCTTGTGGCTGGCTAGCCGCTGCCTAGCGGCTGATCGTACAAAATCGTTACAGTTCTGGCCAGCCCCAGACCAGGCCTTGTAGTCAGCGCCATGAATTTTTTCCACATGGGTGAAAGAATCAGTTGTCCCGCAACTGGTACATCTCCCCTACTTTTTCGAGTGAATCAATTGCAATAGGTGAGTGTAATGCATTTCCATATTGCATTTTGTGTCTATTTTAGGATGCAAAATTTTACTGTACCGAAGTGTGGTTGAAAAAAAAATGCTCGTCATTTTCAAAGTGGCGTCATTTCCCGAGTGTGGGACACACCATATAGCCGGGTATGGGACACTTTGTATTCGATTTGTAATCGAATACAAATGTCAAATATCGTCTTTTGTGCTGACATGACGTGTTTATATATCATTTTTATACCGCTAAACTCGTGTTTTTAGCCATGTCAACCCATACAAGGAATTTTGATGCGCTGTTTCGTGCCTTGAAATGTTGTTTGACCGAAAACAAAGGCATACGAGTGGCTGCCCAAGAATATGGTGTTCAAAAAAGCACTTTACAGCGCCATGTGCAGCACATGCAAGTGGCCTGTTCATCTGAACTGCGCTGACATACGCGCAAGTTTCTACACTTGTAAACATTATGAAAGCGATTTGGATGACGAAAGTGATGAATAAAAATTGTTATTTTTGTTTTTTCAGCCATTAAAGGTCTTCAAAATGAATAAATTCATACTTCCAAATACTTATGAGGTCTTTATTTCACATTTTTATTGGATTTTTCTAGGTGTCCCACACCCAGAAATTTTTTTTTTTTAGAATTTCACAGGTTCAGAAAATCTTGAATATTTTTTTTTTTTGTATCAACATAAAATTCAAAAGTCACTTCAGCAAAGTTGTAGTGAAAGATATACACTTTCTAACGATATATCAGACTTCCAATTCCATTTAACCAGTGAATATTTATGACTCAAAAACAAAACCCGTTCCATACCTGGGCATATTCCCTTACTTGGTACGCTTGCATTGGCTTTAGGGTCCATAAATGAAGAAGTCTATTTAATCAGACGTTTCGGCTCTGATCGGAGCCCTTATCAGTGATATTTATTAAAATGTAAAAAATACAAAAAAGATGGTGTCGCTAATTTCACATTTTTTTGGAATAACTAGAGTACTTGACATATGATACAAAAAGGAGTACTTGATGTGTTACATTAAATTTGTAATTGATAATGGAAGGTTTGGAATTATATACTTAAGTTTGAACCCAAATAAATTCTTTGGTGCGAAGCTGAATGGGAATAGCTTGATCTAGACCATTAAGGTTATTTTTGAACTATTTTTTATGAAAACTATTTTTAAACAATTTATAAAAAAATTATTTACATTTTTAAATATCTTATTCATAACGGTATCTACAAATAAATTCTTTGGTGACAAGTTGAATAGAATGAGCTTGATGTAGAACATTAATGCTATTTTGAACTATTTTGACTGGACAAACTATTTTCAAACTATTTCTAATGAATTATTTATATTTTTGAATGTCTTATCCATGACTGTATGCACAATAAATTCTTCGGTGCGAAGTTGAATTATTTTCTAAAATTCAATAAATATCACTGATGAGGGCTCCGATCAGAGCCGAAACGTCTGATTATATAGACTTCTTCATTTATGGACCCTAAAGCCAATGCAAACGTACCAAGTATTATAAATTAAATCAAGGGTCAATACAATTTACCATTTTGATTATTCAAATTGAAATCCTAATAAAAATATAGTAATTGTTTTAGGATTTTATAGCGTTCATTATTTTTGTTATTGAGAAGTTCTTTAGAATATCCATCCCATAAAAATATTTATTAAACAAATTCCAAATGTTTATCATAAAACGTATAGATCGTCAGTTTTATAGTTCTGTCAAAAAGTGAGTATATTGTACAAATTTGATTTGATAATGATAATTCAGAGTGACTTTTAATTTTTCTTTAGTCATTTTTCTTAAAACTGAATGTCCTAATTAGTGACCATGTAAGGAAAGGACAGTGCATTAAAAATAGGCTGATATTGATAAAGTTTGTTTTTTCTTGTGATTGTTTATTTTTCCGGCCTGTTGTATTATATTCTACGTTAAAAAGTAAGCGTTTGCACTTTAATCCTTTCGAAGTTAAGATGTATCATAAATTATGATCGACATATTTTTGACCCAATTAGTGACCGCTTTAAACGTTGCTACAATAATATTTACTGATTGTTAAAATTCATATTCTGTAAATGAATAATTTAGGTAACAAAAATTTACGATGAATTATAAGTGTATGAGTGGTTAAAATCAATTCAAATCCAAGCAATGATTAATAGTTATTTGGTGGTCACTAATTAGTACAAAAAAACTGTGTTCCTATTAATGACTCTTATTACAATGGATACACAGTCATTCGTGATGAATAATTTCCCGGTGAACAATACATTTGAAAGTCAGGGCGGTGAAATAAAATTTGAATGCAGAAATAATGTTTGTTCAGTTTCCTACTGGAAAAAGATACTGGATTACTTCAATAATATAGAAATTTTCAATACTCTGATGCAAATGGTCATATCGAGGGACATGCATAAATTTTTTGTACCTTTTACTGACCGGGCGAAAAAATTTATAAAAGTTTCACCTTTTGAGTAATCGCGATTTTTCTCACTTGTATGAGCTTTCCTCACTCGAATTCATAATTTATGCAAATGACCAACTTTAGTATTAATCTCGATAATTACTTTTGACGTAAGCCGGCTCCCTGAAATTATTATTGTCAGCAGCCATTTTGTACTTGAAACATTACGAAAGTTGAGGCGCGCAACTTTCAACTCCATTATGTTTTAATGTTGTTCGTAAATTCATATATATGATTTGATAATGAAATTTAAGAAATTTGAGATTTTTTAATGGTTTTATTAATATTTAGCACAAACATATCAATTAGTTATCCCGGCGAATAAAAATTTTGGTAATTGATTGGGACCTGGTCACTAATTAGGACATTCATCTTATTGGCATTAAAAATTTCAAGATCTGCTTACAAATTGATAAAAAAAAATTATGTACTATTATTTATTATTATTGCAAATGTGATTTTATTTGTAAATTTTATGATAAATATGATGCTCACTTTGAAATCTTAACTTTCCCTTTTTTCTTGTTCTTTTTTATTTTGTCTTTTTCACAACTTTTCATAGAACCTTGTCTCTATTATCCTCGCATGGGTAATTGATGCACAATACTGGACCACAACAGCGGATACACGCATAAACGCGTACATTCAACAAAAGGTAATAGCAAGGGTCTCGATACAGGAATCTTTAGCTGAACTAAAAAAAATCTCGTATTTCCTTGTCAACGAGCGATGCGTATCTTTCAGTTTTAAATCTCAAGTTTCCGTAATCGGCCGAGTCTCGCCCTACAAATTTACTTCACGTTACATTTTTCTGCCAATTCTTTGTTCATCGATTACGGGGTAACGAGATATAGCTCGATTTTACCATATCACATGAATACAACCAAATTGTGTTTTATAGTTTGAATGACGGGAGTACACCCACGATTTGAATTAGTGATCCGGACATTCTGTTCAATGTTCAGTTTATTAATGGGCAGGCACGGTTTTATATAGATCTCCTAGTGTTTAAAAATAAGTGCTCTAGTTGGGCTTCTTTGAAAGATATAATTAGAGAAGATTATAGGGATTCGAATAAAATACTTGATAATTAGGGAATTATATGATAAAATGGATTTATTATAGATGAGTATAATATACTTCTTTTGATTAATATTATATATTAAAAACAAATTGTGATTAAAACTTTTAAAATTTTTTCAAGAGTAATTGGACATGATTTGAAGCCCTTTTTGCCTGGCAATAGAGAGCAGTACTAGTTTACTTTTTAAGCGGAAAATGCCAAGTTTTAAATTTATATGTGTAAATAATAAAAATAATTAAGAATAAAACGTGGAACGGTCAGAGATAATTGACCAATCAATCTTCATTAGAAGAAGCCAGGTTAATTGCATTGCAGTGGTCTATGTAAAAGTGGGAAAAGGGTGCGAATAAGAAAGTTTCTGGGGGGTGGCGCGTTTCGAGTTTTAATTCCGAAACCTTAGTGAAGTATATAAATCAAAGAAGTGGTAAAGAGTGCAAGAGGGGTTGGAAAGTAACGGAGCACCACGCCTCTTCCTGTCTCTTTCTATTTCTCTCCACAGGACTGAATGTAGAACTTAAAATTAATTATAGAATCTTATGTTGATCATTCACTATATAAAAAAATCTATTTATAGTGAAATTACGTTCCTTTTAGAATGCATCCATTAAAATTAAGCTGATTTTTTTTTTCTATTAACAGATTCGCTTCACTGTTAAAAAATCACCTGTAAAATGCAAAACGAAAATATTTTTACCGATAAACGATTTCTTTCGACTCTGAAAAGAAACCCTTTAACTACACAGCTCTGCAACTTTTTGTTGTTGAAAAGCTATGGGTCGTTTCTGGAGTAATTTTTTATGTAGAATCCGGAATCAGAATCACACTGAGAAAAATAGATACTTAAAATGAGTTACTAGAATGTTGGATATTACTTTATATAATCTAGATTATACTACATAATATCTAATATATTCTTTTAAATATACAAGATATTAATCACCAATAACAGTTTATATTCAAAATTTACAATATTAGATATTAAACTTTAATATCTAAGATTTTTATAAACAGTAGCGTGGACGTGCCTGAGGAAAAGTCACGTGATCAGAGTCTTTGAATTCTATGTAATTTGTCTATCGCGCTCGCCCATAGTTTTACCGGTCGCATGGTTTTTGGTTTCGACGCTGAAATAATAATGTTGTGTCTATATGAAGTTTTGAAGTGTGATTTTTGAAAAATTTTTATATTACCAGTACTAAAATCAGTAAGTATCTATCTATATAAGTATATCATTTTTATACCTTCAATATTTGAAATGAATTTTCTAACCTCTCAATAACTCGTTCTTTATGTAGCCGTTTTTAAATTCAACATCGAATCGGAAATTATTTACTGGAATTCGTAATAGTTTTCAAATCTTTACAATTATGTTGAACGTTTTTATAATCTCCATTTATTAACAGGTTGCCTTGACTTTGAGAATAATAATCAACAAAATATGGACTTGCGAAAACTCTTAGATCGAGGAATTCGAGAAAAAAGAAGATTATAAGAAAATTTTGAATTCCTTGATCCATCATTATTTACATCATGTTATATTTACTTAATTTCATTTTTTCTTTCAATTTATCAATCAGTATTTTTACATAATTATTAGACAATTGCATTCAATGACATAAATATTAACTTTAATTATCTAAGATATATATTACAGTTTAATATCTCAAATAGTATGACCTGATATCTAATGTATTTTAGTTTAACATCTGAGATATTTCAAATTAACATATTGGGTTCTTTTAATTTAATATCTTAGATATTGCGAAATAACATTTTTTTTTAATATCTACAGATACTTTGTTTCAATATCTAAATGGCTGTCCCATAGTTAAATCGCAAATACATTATCGGCTAATATCAAGATATTGCGGTTTACTATCTATTTTTCTCCGTGCAGCCTATCAAGTCAGGATTTTGGGATATTTGAGGTTATGTGCTCGAAAAATGGGGTTTTTCGCTACTTTTGAGGTTATGTACAGGGCGCAAGAAATTTTTGTGGTTTTTTCCTCAAATGTCATCATTTAGCACTACTCTTTCCCTTCAAAATGAGCTATTAAACAGTCACGAGCGATTTTTTTTCACAAAGATATGGCCATATCAAGTTTTGAGAATTATCCGAACAACCTTATGAGCATTCACATTGACTCTTTGGTGCATACCATTCTGCATTCGAAAATTTATCTTCAAAATTTGTGCTTGCGGGATTTGATGGTCTGTGAATAAGAATTTACAGTCAGAAAATTGACATTTTCATTTCTAAGATGGCGGATTCAAAATGGAGGAACGAAATTTACGAAATTAAACGATTTCGCTCTCTAAAAACTCTTTATTCAAAATTATTATAAGAGGATTTATTAGGTCGCTGATTTTAAATATTATTTTATTTTTAAAAATTGCTGATGAAAAATCTCACATTACTTGTTTTCCCTGAGAATGTGTACTCGAAGCTTTTTTTGGGTCGCTTATTACAAAATCGGAATCGGCCTCTACAGGTTTTAACAGAAAAATCAAAATGGTAGACTGGAATCAAGAAATTTATACTATTTATCACTACTTAGCTAATTTTTATTCTTTATTTTAAATTCATCACCTTGAGCAAAAAATTCTTTTTTTTTCGTGAAATACTTGACGACCGTAAAACCCCCGAGTGCAGGATTTCAGATACCAATACTGTGTTCTCTGTCGATTTCGATCCTCGACATTAAATCTACCATCTTGGAAATGTAAATGTCAATCTTGCGACCTCATTTTCGTAATCAGCAACTCCGAAACCCCCGAGTAAGAGTTTTTAGAGAGCGAAATCGTTTAATTTCGTAAATTTCGATCCGCCATTTTGAATCCGCCATCTTAGAAATAGAAATGTCAATTTTCTGACTGTAAATTCTTATTCACAGACCATCAAAACCCGCAAGCACAAATTTTCAAGATAAATTTTCGAATGCAGAATGGTATGCACCAAAGAGTCAATGTGAATGCTCATAAGGTTGTTCGGATAATTGTCAAAACTTGATATGGCCATATCTTTGTGAAAAAAAATCGCTCGTGACTGTTTAATAGCTCATTTTGAAGGGAAAGAGTAGTGCTAAATGATGACATTTGACAAAAAAACCAAAAAAATTTCTTGCGCCCTGTACATAACCTCAAAAGTAGCGAAAACCCCCATTTTTCGAGCACATAACCTCAAATATCTCAAAATCCTGACGTGATAGGCTGATTCTGATTCCGGATTCAGATTCTACGTCAAAAATTACTCCAGAAACGACCCACAGCTTTTTAACAAAAAATACAAACCCTTTATTTGCAGACCTGTGCTATTAATGGATTGGATTTCTAGGCTAGCAGACGAAGTACGCCTGCCCATCAGTGAGTGTACATCGTCTAGTGCTTAACAGTGCAATATGCGCAAGTAATTTTTATGTTGTGTAATATATTCTTTTATCATCGTGATTAATTAATGTGGGTGCGTCAAGGAAATGGATTTCTTTAAAATATTAGGAATCCCATTTGCGGGAAGTTTTGATTTTCATCTTTCATTCGAAGAATACGGCAGCTAAAGCGCATCGAGAGTTCTAAAAAGTTCACGGAGATGCTGCTCTAAGTGAAACAACGTGCCGTGATTGGTTCCATCGCTTCAAAGACGGTGATTTCGATGTTGACGACCGTCCGCGTGAAGGAAGGCCAAAAACCTTCGAAGACACTGATGTTATTTATTATGAGCAGTTGAAACCGAACGAAACCATCACTGGGGAACGGTATCGGACGCAATTGATGCACTTGAGCCGAGCACTGCGCAAAAAACGGCCATAATACGAACAGAGGCACGAAAAAGTGATTCTACGGCTTGACAACACTCGGCCTCACGTTGCCAAACCCATTAAAACCTACCTGGAAACGCTCAAATGGGAAGTCCTACCCCACCCCCGTATTCCCCAGATATTGCGCCGTCCGATTATTACTTGTTCCAATCGATGGCACATGGTCTGGCTGATCAACATTTCCGCTCATATGAAAACATCGAAAAATGGCTTGATTCGTGGATAGTCTCAAAAGATGAACATTTTTACCGTAACAGTATTCGAGCTCTACCAGAAAGATGGGCAAAAGTTGTAGTTAACGATGGGCAATACTTTGAATGATTGATTTGTAACCATTTTTTCACAGTAAACATGCATTTTTATCAAAAAAACAGCGGGAACTTAGTTGCGCACCTAACATTTCAATCGAACTCATAAAAATTCTTATTTTTTAATTTTTTTAAAAATCAATTATTTCCTACTATTGGCTCAAAAAGTGCATTTATTTCCCTCTGTGGGGACAAAAAAATTCATTTTTCGACCCTTAAGTGGAAAAAAATCGTATGCAACACACACGGAGAAAAATGGATATTGAAAAGTAGATATTCAAATAAGAGATATTCATCCATAATATCTAGATATTGACACGCAATATTAACATTTTTTTTTCAGTATATAAGATTTTTCCGAGAAGTAACATTTGATATTCAAGTTCAGTAGTTTAGATATTGAAGCATGAAGTGCGCGCGCATATATATAAAGTACATGTGATCATTTTTTCGCGCTCATTGAATTCTGCTTGCATGCTTGCAGTGTGCCGTAAAGAAAAATTTTGAAAGTTTCGTAAAAATTCTAATAAGTGTTTTCAATGGAATAAAGATCGGGTGTTTAACTTGAGATGCAGTAAGTACACGGAGAAAAATGGATGTTTAACTATGGGACAGCCATCTTAAATGTTCAATTGTAATATCTAGATGTTCAACTGTAATATCCAAGATATTAATCTCAGCATATTTTAACATCTTAGATATTACAGCTGAATATCTAGATATTACAACTTAACATATAAGATGGCTGTCCCATAGTTAAACGTCTATATATTAATTCTAAACATCTATTTTTCTCTGTGTAAAATATATAAGTTATATATTTTCTCTATATATGTGGTTTATAGCCGAGAATGAAATCTAACCTTTGTGTTAAGGTTAATTTTCTAACAAGAACATTAAATTAATTTTAGACATGCCAAATAATGAAAATGAGAGCGAAGTATAAATCTGCTACATACTTATGTACATGATAAAATATAATTTGACTTTTTTCTAAAAACTGAATATGCAGTTATATCATAACCTTTAAAATAATTTTTTAAGTATCTTAGACATTGAGCTGTAATATCTATAACTTACCTTTTCAGTATACCTGATATTGATGTTAAATATCTGAGATATTCAACTTCAGTACCTCAGACATTCAAGTTTACTAACGAGGATATTCAGAAGTTTAGTATCTTGAATATTCATTTTTAATTAATTAGTTGAGTTTGAAATTTTTGTCACTGCCTACATTATCGGAGAATCACTAGTCGCGTATCAGATAGGATACGTTGTCGACAGGTGTCCTCGTAGACAATTTCAAACTCTTATATCGCAAATAATGCAAATAAATTCAATATTTAAAGAATTTGAAAATCCTTCTGTGGAAAAATGACGCTTTCGACTGCGCTGGGATTCGAGCCCAGGTCTTTCGATTGCCGGTCGACTGCTCTAACCACTGAGCTACACAGGCGTCCGACATCTCCTTCTCCACAGGAAAGCGTCATTTTTTCCACAGAAGGATTTTCAAATTCTTTAAATATTGAATTTATTTGCATTATTTGCGATATAAGAGTTTGAAATTGTCTACGAGGACACCTGTCGACAACGTATCCTATCTGATACGCGACTAGTGATTCTCCGATAATGTAGGCAGTGACAAAAATTTCAAACTCAACTAATTAATTTGAAATCATTCACAGCCGCAAGGCTGAGCCACCAGGCGATATAAGGAGATCTTCCTGTGGAGAAGGAGATGTCGGACGCCTGTGTAGCTCAGTGGTTAGAGCAGTCGACCGGCAATCGAAAGACCTGGGCTCGAATCCCAGCGCAGTCGAAAGCGTCATTTTTTCCACAGAAGGATTTTCAAATTCTTTAAATATTCATTTTTAATATCTGAGATAATCAAGCTCAATATCTGAGATACTGGTGGTTAATATCTTTTTTTTTAATATCTGCAGGCATTGAAGTAGAATATCTAAATGTTTGTCACACAGTTGAATGCTACTGACATTGTGCCTCAATATCTAGATATTATGGGTCAATATCCATTTTTCTCCGTGCAAGGAAAACGTTTATTTTACTCGTGTGATTAAACTTTTTTCTCCCTAGTTACATAATATACTTTTAGGGACATGAAATCTTGTTTCGAGTTGTCAGTGACATTGCACACCTAAAGAAAAAAGCGGACATTTTATTACTTGCAGGTGTCTTGCCTGAACATAATAATGCAAGCTTACGAAATTTTCCGCGCAAGTTGCAGACACCTATTAGGAAATAATTTGTGCTATCTGAATAATTAATATATTTCTTACTTAAATATAATGTATAAAAAAAAATAAATAAATAAAAAAAAATAAAAAAATATATAATGTATTTTTCCCCTTATCTTGATAATTTTAAGGATAACTCAATACAAAATATTAAATGATTTCAAGAGATTATACAGATTCAATTGTGAAGTTTTGTAAATAAGGGGATTTAAAAAAGAAAGTTGGTAAGATCTATTGATATTTTTAAATTATATTTTGAACGATTGAATCAAGAAGTATTATTTTAATTCCATTAAAGTTTACGTTCGTCCCTGTATCTCAGCGACACTTCGTGCTCCCTCCTTTTGCCTGGCCATAATTCGAAAAACTTTCGAAGAGAACAAAAGTGAGGACTTTTGTTCCAAGTTTAAGTTCGCGGGGGCTGTTTGCAAGCGAAGCAACGCCCCGACAGTGTTTTGTTCGCTTTGTCTCTCTTTCTATAAGATATATATAAAACCTCCCTGCCCTCCTGCCACTTCTGAGCCCTCCTCTCATCATCCAGAGGACCTACTCACATGAGAGGACGTACGCAAACACACAGATTCATGTCTCTCTTTATCTTACCCTCTTCTTTTTCTGCCCCTCACTACTAAATTCCTTTTCTCCCTCTTAATCGAAATTCTACTTATCGTACTGTTTCCTTCTCCATTTCTTTGCCTCGTAACAGAAACCGCTCGCAAACCCAGAATTGTGTTGAACCTGGTCTCGTAATTTTATACGTTAGCTATTCTTTTAATTTGACATTGTACTCTCAAAGAACTTTTCTTCTGTTCAATCTACAATGCTAGAAATGCTCTCAGCTTTAATACACTTTTAAGGCATAAAAGTATCTTAATTTCAAATGCATTGTAATTAAAATTAAGAATGAAGTATCTTACACTGAGAAAAAATGCTATTAAATCTATAGAATTTCTGCCAAAAGTATGAATATCATTGATTCAAATCAATATGTTATAGAATTGGTAGCATATGTATTGATTCTTATAGCATATTTTTTTGAATCAATATCAAATGCTTTTGGCAGAAATCCTATGGATTCAAAAAACTTTTTTTCTCAGTGTAGGTTTAAAATACACACAAGTGCCTTTGGCTGCACCAGTTTCGTTATCTACCCGCGGAGAAATTTTAGTGGGATCCTGGTAGGGCCCTAGTCACTTTTTTTCATTACTTATAGGACGCTAAGTGGAAAAAAGTGGTATGGGTCTGAGTATTTTCGTTATACAAACCAACCTAACTCAATCCTAAAATTTTTTGCTCTTTGTAAATTCGTGGTCAAACATAGGGGTTCCTGTTCAAAAAGGACAAGTTGACCTTCAAATTGCCTTGAAAATAGAGGTCGAGGTCATGACTGGGCTAATATTGGCGATTTCTATTCTTCCCAGGACGATATGTGAATTTTCGACCTCGATTTTTGCCAAAAAATCCAACTTTTCCAATTTATTAAAATCGCTAGCATCTGAACTACTGGGCCAATCTGAAAACTTTAGCATAAAAAGTTGTAGAGAATTTAGTTTCCTTCAATTTGAATGCTTGTTTAGGTAAATCGGTCTATTGGAACTCGAGATGTACTCAAAAATGTCGGAACAACTCTGAAAATTGAAAAAAAAAATTCGAATATTGATATCTCGAAAACGCTTCCATAAAAAATTTTGAGTGTGGCTTTCGTGTTCAGCGGGCCAAAATATATAAAGAAATCATATTAAGATGTGGTGAGAAAAAAAAATTTTTAATTTTGTAAACTACTGTTATTAATCGACAAACATTTTATGAAAATTCAAAATGTAGAAATTAATTAAAGGAATAATCAATTATGAAGAAAAACGCTAAAAATATAGTTAAAATAATATTTATTTATATATTTATGTTAAATTACATTGAAATTACAGACCGGTTGATTTGTAAATCAAAGAAAATGAGGTCTTTTTTAGATTGAAAGTTATTTTTTTAAAGAAAATGTATTATAAAACTCGAAAGAAAGCAAAAAAGACTGCATACATAGGAACATGGTTTAAGCTAAGAATTGTATTTTGAATCATATATCTTCTTTACCAATGCGAGAAACACATTAAATGATCAACCAATCAGAGTTTTAAATTTTAACAGAATGGAGAACACTGATTGGCAGACTACACACACATATGCTATACACTATTCAAGAGAGTGTGCTTTTACGTTTCTACGATCTTTCCTCCACTTTATTTCTGTTAAAAAAAAAAGAATCAACACTTTGATCTTCAGGGAAAAGAATCAATTCTCAGTAAAATCAACTAGTAGAGAATCGGTCTAAAAGATCGATCTTCAAAGAATCGAATCAGAATCGAACATCCCTATCATAGACCAGACGTTATTAAATCGCTTTCAAAAATATAACAATGCCCCCTTCCTTATGTTCTTATCCAATTCTGGCCAATCTCTCAACTAAAATTACACATCACAATGTTCAATTCTTTAAGAATCCCAAACTTTTAATATACTTGACTCTGCAACAGTTTTTAGCCGCCCCTGCAGTGGAGGGACTCCTTCTGCATTGCGGGGGGTTGGGGGGGGGGGTCTGGCCCACAAAATTTGAATTTGCCGCCTTTCTGTGTATTTCGGCAAACCAGGCTGACTGCGCAGTCTCTTGAGACAGGTCGCCATCGGGATCCACCCAACAATCAGTATTGCCAGACTTAGCCATCGCAATATTCTAGTGGCGGAACGGAGTTTACCCGAATAAGTTTAAAAAATTTTCGGTTATTTTAAAACTGCAAAACTGGCTCAAATTATGCAACACACTTTATTCAGTACATTTTTATTGAATAATTAACAATTTTACCGTTTAAGTATAGATTCACTCGTGCAGAAATTTTGTCGTTGCCCAGACATGACATTCCTAGTTCGAAATAAAACGCCACTCCCAATCCCGAAAAATTCCCGAGTGCACTAAAATTACCTCCAAAATTCCCCGGACATTGGCAACACTACCGTAAATCTTTTTGTTTTTTTTTGTATTCGCAATGGAATTTATTTTCTTAATAGTAATTAAGTTTCACGTCCATTTTAGAAAAATCTGCATTTCATAGCAAGAGCTGCTGAAGTTCAACTTGGTCATAACCGAATACATAAAGTCTCAGGGCAGATATAGAACCAACTTTAACTAGATGTAGAAGAAAAGGGCAACAATTGGTAAATTGTTTTATATAATGCGAGCATGTTTTTTTCACTTTTTCACGCGCGTTTTCTGGATGTAAAGTTGGTGTTTTATTTACTGTGAGCAGAAAGCGGAACTGCCAAAGAGCCAAGAGGAGGTGAATGATCACTTTTAAGTACAGTACCATTTGTGCTATTTAGCTCCTTTCAGCTTCTTCCCAATCCCGCTATGTCCTCACAGTAAACAAAACACTAACTTTACGTCCATAAAACGCGCGTAAAAAAGCGAGAAAAACATGCTTGCGTTATATAAACTATTGTGTACGCCACGGATGGGCGATCATTTAACGCCTCCGACTCGTATTGTAAATATCGCGCGCGGCATTAAATTTTTATGTTAATTTTTCAATAATGATTACACAGATTCAATGAATTTTATTTTTATTGACAAAGAATAGTACATCCCAAGTTATACATAAATCTTATTCTAAGGTGACAATTCTTTTTTGAGGAGCGCGAAATGTAAGTCAAGGACGTTATAAACATCCTTGTGTGACTATTGATTTTAGTTCAAAACCATCTGTTATAGTATTAGCCAACTAATTATATTCTTGGATGAAGTAAATTTTAATTTCTGTCTAGATACAAGGTTTTTCAAATTCGTTCTTATTTTTTTTCAAATGTCAACATTATACAGTAAATATTATGAGTTAGCAGCCACAAACAATGGGTGAATACGCGGATAAATAACTTTTAGCGGATACAAAGAATAGCTTAATAAAAATTTAAAACCGTCCATTGTAGGATATGATGAACTAATGTATGAAAATGTATTACTTATAACTAATTGCTGAATACGGATACAAATCTAAATAACCAGTTGCGGACAATATTCCGGGGATAATCACCCCTAACCAAGGTGTTAACTACCTAGCCGATGGCTACATGGCACCAGGAAGTGGTGTCTTTCACGGTGTCTCTAGGAAATCTGATCACCTACTAGAGTATTGTGACTTTATCCCTGCTTGCGGGGCTCTGCAGGGGTGGACCTAATATTTTCTTAGCTACTCGTGGGACTATTATGAAGAATAACAAATAAAATAAAATATTATGTGAGCCGATCTATGGAATGGAGGTGGATGTGTCGGAGGAGTCGAAGTCAGAAAGATCTGATGCCAGACGCTTTAGAGATGAATGAAAAGCAAATCATGAAAAGGAGATGGAACTGATCAAGTACTTGAAGAAGGTTCAGCTTGAGATGCAGGATTTCTCCTCAAGCTCATCATGGTGCAGAGGCCGCACTCCAATATTGTCGTAGGCAAAGCCGAGTTGAGTCGTAAGTTACCTGATGTGGGCAGCCAGACAGCCTCACAGCCAACGACAAAGTCTACTCCGGACCTCCGCAAGAGGCCAAGAGAGCCGACCGAGAGTCTGGAGGAGGCAGAAACCAAAAAACCGCAGAAGAGGCCGATAGCTTCCACCAAAGAGGATGAGCGGAGGATGGTTTCGGTCAAGAAGAATCCCCGGGAAAGAAAGAGAAGAGGGTTGCCAAAACACCGGTGAGGCCTAGACTCGTACGCGCAGAAGCGGTGCTCATATAGCCGGCAGAAGGAATGAGCTATGCAGTCATTTTACGTGACCTCAAGAAGCGTATCAAACCGGACGAAATGGGCGTCACAGTCCAGGGCATCAGGGAGACGCGCTCCAAGGACTTACAGATGAAACTGAAATGTTCCAAAGAAGGCAGAGGGTGGCTGGATACCGCCTTCAGAGAGGCAATTGGAGCTAGTGGGATTGTTCGTCATCTCATCCTCCGGATAGAGGTTGAGATCGCGGACTTGAAACCTAGAATTATAGCCGAGGATGCCGAGGAAGCGATAGGAGGCTTCTTCGAGCATGGACCGGAGTTGTAACTCAATGTCTCTCTAACAAAGAGACCTTATAGAAAACAGAAAAGCGTTTGTGCTTCTAGAGGAGGTAAAGGCCTTAAAACTACTCACATGGTGGCGGACTGCCGGGGGCTCGACTGAAGCAGGAGGTCCTCGTCCTCGACGAGGAGAAGTACGCTGCCGGGTCCTGCTTATTAAATTTCAGCATCTTCGAGAATTTTTTAAAAGCATTACCTATCCCACTAAATTTCTTACCCTTATCGGAATTTGAACTTTTACCTAGCGAATCATACAAGGGATTTCCCTGTGAACTTTCCAAGCATTCTGGATTGTCATTATTATATTATATAATCAAATCTTTTAAAATATTCATGATATCCTTATGATAGAAGGAGATTCTTGTATAAATACCAAGACGTTTCGAAGTGCCGCAGTCCGAAATAGCAACTCCTATAACCATGTCATGATCATCGTCTGTACTTGAATTACCTAAATTATGAATAAGAGGACCACCAACGTCTTTCTAAAACACCAAAAACTTTCAATTATTAACACGCTTTTAATTTTAGAAAACATATAGTTTCCTTCACAACTGCTTAATCTTGAATGAAATTAATTGTTTTAATTTTAAAACGATAGTAAGAGATCTTTATATCCATGTGAAATATAATTTAAACTTGTTTCATATTCAAAATCGTATTTCCAGGATTAGTAAATCCAAAATTGAGCGTTTTTTATGAGGTTTAATTTCATTTTGCCGAAAAATGTTCCTGGTAATTATTAGTATAAAAGTATACACATCCATTAAAACGTTTTAAAATCGAATTTCTTTATTACTGATTGTTGTAAGTTGGTGTACTAACCTCAGCGAAATTTCCATTTTGAGAAACTGACAGATGTGACAATCTTTGATATCCTCAATTTGGAGTTCTCTCTTGCATTTCTCGTTAGTCATTGTTGTGAGCTCCAGCACCCGTAAATACTTAGACTTAATATTCAGTTTGCGCTTATTGACTGGGCCCCATCCTAAAACATAGCTTTTAGCTTGTTCACCGATAAATTGATCCGAGAGAATTTTCCTCAATGGTTCCAATAGGGGGCTATCATGTATATTTTTCTTTAACTCCCTTAACTGTAACAAAATTAATTTTTCAAAGTTTTAAACAATAAATAAATTTTGAGTGTTCCACTGAATCTGCATGCACATCATTATGTTTTGGAGACTACTTACGGATATTAGTGCAATATCGCCAATATAAAAAGGACCTATATCGGGGTCAAAGTCAGAATGGATCACCATGTGTCTAATAGTGTAAACTGAAAATGGATCAAAAAGATCTGTAATCCTGTTGTTTTGGGATATTAAAGGACATACGAAGTTGTTTAAAAATAATACAAGAAAATAGTTAATTTCTGTTATCGAAAACACACACACTCAAAAACATATTTCGGTAATCTAATAAAAATTAAGTTTATTCAACCAAAGAATCTTCTTATAATATGGTTGAGCACATTTTTGGTTAATTTAACCAATAATTTCTTTTTTAACAATTGGCGCTGATTTGGATGGCACACAGATGAACGATTTGTGAATGTGTGCGTGTTGTGAGGATAAAGATTGAGACGAAGTATGATTCTCGCCCTACTTCATATATAAATAAAGCGAGAACCATGAATTCCCGCATTATTTGTCGATGGAATATTCCGGAATCGAAAATTATCACATCGATCCAAAGATATAAGAATCAGGCACATTGCGTACTAAAATTTATCCTAGAATGGGGTCATTCTCATGTGAGGATGACAAAAAAAATATTTCAGTTCAAGTAACTAAATTTGTGGTTACTTTGGCCAAATTTATTTTGACTTAACCAAAGATCTTACTTCATTTATCAAAATGGTGTAGCACAGAGTAATGTAAAAATAGATTATTCCTGTAATGATAAGATTTCTTTCAGATAACAATCGTGTTTGCAAAATATTCGCACTTCGTGCGAGAATATATACACTTCTAAAGCCAGCTCGAAAAAGTCGAGTATATTCTCGAGCAAATGCTCGTGCTCGAGAGAATTTATAAGAGCATTTATTTAAGCTTATTACTACTCTAGTTAGACTTTGACCTGGTTTCTCTATTGTAGAGTAAAGATAAATTCTCGCAAGGAAGAGTATAGCGCAAAGGAGAGAATCATACGAGAGAAAAGAAAGGTGTAGTATATTAGGTGCCTAGGCGCACAACGAGGGTTATTGCGCGACGAGCGACAATGCTCGCAGGAGATCGAAGCCGAGACTAAGCCGAGACGAATCCGAGGCGCGATTAGTCCTGCGAGCATTGTCGCGAGTCTCGTAATTTCCCGAAAATAAGAAAAATTCTTATTTTGATCGTAATAAATATCAATTCATTTGGTTAAAAAATTATGTACTTTTTTTGTCACATCAGTCATACCAGTAGTGGAATTTTGAAGCGTGAAACTTCTGTATGAGATTGAATTCGTTAAGTAGATCAAATGATCACTTTTGACCATTACCATATGAAAACTAAGCCAAGTAGAAGTCGAATAACTTCATTTAGCCACGTACATCAAGCGTTGGAGAATATGCAGATCGTGAAATATAAATTCAGAACTTTACGAATTTTTTCCGCTGAATTAGCGATTTCAATAAAAAAATGTCTAGAGACATTTTTGATCACATATTTTACATAAAATACGAAAATATTTTTTTCATTAGCATATTATTACATCTTCAATATTCGGACCGCCATATTGGATCCGCCATTTTGAATTTTCTAACACTGTCACCGGATTTTCATATAATGTGCCAAGAAACATAGGAAAATTGAATTTAATAAAGGTTCAGGAATTTTCATCAACGATAATCTTGAAAAAACTCGGTATTTCCCAAGTTCTCCAAGCGCCATATTGAATCCGCCATTAATCAGGTCATTACATATAGTCAAAGAGGTCTGTACATATTTAATCAATCAAACTTTGACAGTTTGATCAATAAAATTCCGTGTTTTATCCAATTATCTTAGAAATGTCATGAAAAACGCGTATTTTTCCAAATTTCCGTAGTTTTCCGCGATTTTGGAAAAGATAAAACATAGGGAGCCGTACTAAAAAATATTTTTCATAAACTACAACTATTTTTTCCACCTTTGTCCATACTTTGAAATAGATCAATATGCTTTATCCGTTTGACAAAAAATGAATAACAAAAAAATTTCAAATTTTCGGTACTTTTTAAAATTAAATCCGCCATATTGGTTTTCCAGTGCACGATAATGTAATTTTGACTTCATAAATCGAAAAAGGAGACCCAAAAAAAATATGTATACAAGGTTTGGTCATGATATATTCCCTTTTTCGCTTTGTCGACAAGGGCCAAAAATGAGTTAAAAAGTCTGTGACGTTAATGGGTTACTAAACGCATGCGCAATTCAAATATACAAGGCCATGTCACTAGGGTTCTAACGCTGTACGAAGAAGAAGAAGAATAAGATTGTGCTCCGCTGTATGGCTATAGGCGCATGCGCAGTTCAATTTTTACATTACATTCCTCTGTAGCGCAATACAAAACATTGCGCTACTCTTAACTGTAGCGAAAAAACGAGTTTACGTGCCGGAGGCACATACAAATTTAAGTGTCTTTTTTTAATTTTCTTTTTAATGCATTCCTTAGAGTCCGACTCAACTGAAACTTTAATAATTTCGTTTCGGCTTACCCCTTGTGCCTGGAATATTAGTTCCCTCATTTGAGAACATGTTAAAAATATTTTTACTGTGTGACTGAGAACTTTCTGTTGTTATCATGCTAGCAGCATATACAATTTGGACCCCACTATATTTGGGTGGTATTAATTCATAAACACAATGAGGAGCTGTTAAGATAATGTCGAAAAAAATAATAGTTGAGCCGCACAAAAGTTTACCATTTCGTCTTAAGTATACTGTGTACCTTCGATTATAAGATATTTTTCCACCATATATTTTACTGGTCAACAATGTCGAATTGGATTCTGTAAAAAACATTTAATATTTAATATTTTCATTAGATCATTTAACCTTCGCGCTAAATATTCGTGGGTCTAAAAACAGAAGATAAGAACTGAAATTTCGATTGTTTCAACAAATGATATACAAAGTTGAAAAAGGTATACACAACATTGCGCTACTCTCAACTGTAGCGAAAAAACTAGTTTACTTGCCGGAGGCACATAAAAATTATTTCCATACCTGTATCTTGTAGACTGGTGACTGATGATACCGTTGCAATAAATATTGTCGTGAAAATAGGCAACATACTGTAAGCTGCTTCGGATTATAAATACAACTACCTCCTTGTTATACTATCTATCACCAGCTCCTACTTTACCTCTCTTGAAAATATTTTCGTTCTGTTTTGATTCCACAAAGTGGGAAACCCCTATTTAATCCCTTGCCACTACATACTACGTTTGTGATTACCATCTCCTTTAAACCCCTACAGAGAGCCTTCCAACGCAAGTTGCTCCTCTCGCGCTTTTCACGCTCCTCCATTAGCACGTATTTTTCTTTTTGAATTGGGCTCGGTCTTATGGCATTTACATACATTTAAATTTATTTTATAATACTATAAGTGTGAATTAAATTTTCTCAAAGTTGCTTCGACTTTGATGGATACTTTTTTTAAGGACACTTATTCGTTCGTGACACGTACTTTCTTTCATATATTAATATATTTAAAATTTGGATATTTTGGTGTACTTAGTTGTATTCGTAATACGGTCTTTTACTTATTCATCTTAATCCTATTTGAGAAATATTAAACTAATACTGTATTTAACTTCTTGGAAATATCTCTTCATAGTTTATCATCAAAAGCAATTACAAAGTGCACAGAGAAAAAGAATTAACATTTCGTCAAGTCCGAAATGCTTTTTAGTGAATATTTCTACAATAGTTTTTAAAACTGAAATTTCGACAACTACTTTTATTGGTAAATTTTATTCATTTGCAAATTTTATTATTGATTAATTACTTTTCGTCCATTGTTTTATATTTTGAAACTAAAATTTTTATTTTTGTTTATCCTGAATAGTGGTATTTTGAGTTATTGGATCTATAACTTAATTCGTGCGTTTGTTTTTTTAAATTTGAACGTTTATTTAAGAAAAACATGTACAATAGTATTATTCAAAGTATTGCCCATCTGAAGCTATGACTTTTTCCCATCTTTCTGGCAATTTGTGGATTCCACCCCAAAAGAACTGCGCCGGCTTGGCGGCCAAGAATGAATCAAGCCAATTTTTGATACCCTGTTCTGATGTGAACCGTATTCCAGTGAGGGCGTTCTGCATCGACCGGAACAAATGGTAGTCAGAAAGGGCAAGGTCTGGGCTATAAGGCGGGTGGGGTAAAACTTCCCATCCACTGTTTTCCAAATAGTTCTTAACCGGAATAGCAACATGGGGCCAAGCGTTGTCATGATGGAAAATTATTGCTTCGTGTCTGGTCTTTTAGCAGCTCATAATACAGCACACCCTTCTGATCCCACCAAATACAGAGCATTACCTTCGCGACATGGATATTCGGCTTTGCCGTTAATTTGGCTGGTTGGCCGGGTTTCACATATCATTTTTGCGCTTGGGGTTGTCGTAATGGATCCATTTTTCATCGCCAGTAACAATCCGATGCAAAAATGACTTTTTTGTGGGATTCCAGCAGCATTTCGGACATGCAAAACCGCTTTTCAACGTCTCTCGGCTTGAGTCCATGTGGAACCCAATTTCCTTGCTTTTGAATGTATACGGCTGCTTTTAAACGTTTTGAAATGGCTGCTTGAGTGACTCCCAAAGATTCTGCGAGCTCTTCTTGTATTTGGCAACAATCTTTATCGAGTAATGCTTGCAGTTCTTCATCTTCAAACTTTTTTGGCTGCCCAGGACGTTCTTCGTCTTCCAAGCCAAAATCACCACTTTTAAATCGTGCGAACCACTTTTGGCACGTTCGCTCAGCTAAAGCATGTTCACCATAAACTTCCACCAAAATACGCTGACTTTCGGCAGCAGTTTTCTTCGTATTAAAGTAATAAAGAAGAACTCCCCGCAAAAACACTTTTTCAGGCACAAAGTTCGACATATTTGAGTGAAAAAAGATTATTATTGTTTACGCTTGAAATGAATGATATGTACTAAAAAGACGCACAATGACAGTAGCTTTCCAACGCATGTTCGGAATATTGGAAGGATGGAATAATAGTTAAGTTACGCCATCTCTTAGCAAACCGCTCGAATTAAATTATAGATCCAATACATAAGTAAATATTATATCATAATCAAGAAATTCTGTGCAAAAGATCGCATAATTAAATTACTATTCTGTAAATTAAATTAACTTTTGTCGTATTAATTATTTATTTACCGAATAGGCAAACCTCATCTTTTGCTCGAAATTTCTTAGTTTAGATGTAATGGTTATTTACCCAATTTAAAATATAATTATGTGTAATAAACAAAAAAGACAGTGTTTCAAGAATTCTAAATGACGTGCCATAAGAAAACAAATAAGGCTACTGTTTTCTTCCGCTGCACAAGCTGCGTAAAACTGTTGCGGTTTTGGGAATAACCATTAAGGTTTACTTTTCTCCGTGTAACTTCAGATGTGTTAATAGCAACCATAAAACCCCTTAAATGTCAATTTCTGAAGCAATCCGAAAATTTTTGGTAAAACTTGTCTGCCATATTAGATTTGCTATTTTAAATTTTGAAAGTTGTTCTTTGAATTTGTTATCAGCGACCCAGAAAACCTCTCTATACAAAATTTATAAGAATTGACTAAAGATTTTATAAATTTTGTGTAGCATGTTTAATCCACCACGTTTTTTGAGGTTAGAAAAAATCTTGATGTGATGGAATAAATTTGCTCTCGGATTCGTGTTCAGCGGGTCAAAGTACGTTAGGATAGGATACTGCAGTCTGCCACGCATGCCATTTTTTTAAATGTAAAATTTGACTTTCCGAATCTTTCTCAATTCTCAACGTTTTGAGATCTTCTAAATAACAACAAACCATTTTTACACACTTTATTCTCATCTCATTTTTTAATCGGATTGAAATTAACAAAGCTAAAGAATTTTAAGATTCGAAAGAAATCAATATTAATCAATTATACTCATAAAGTAAATAATTATCAGTTTTATGTAAAAAATAAAACAATCTGCCCACACAAGATAGATACATTTACATCTGATACACGTTTGATCTTGCATACTATAAAATATATGAGAATTCAAGTTTTGTATGCATCTAATTATTTTTGTTGAGTTGTTGGATTTACTTTTTATCTTAAACTTGAAGAGACCGAGCGCGTTGCGCCTGATATATATCTGCTCTAAGGGCAGATTTTTTTCAGTCTACTTTTCAGTAAATGGGATTTTAAATGGGGTATTTCGTTTTTCTTTGATATATGTTTTATTATGTTTTAAGAGAGCATACTATTGGATTCACATTACATTTCTACAAAAAGAGAAAATATATCAGCAGAATCGAGAAAAATATAATACAAGCAAAGAAATCTACAGAAAATAAATTTATTCAAGAATTCGTGTTGTTAGACAACATACTTGATATTATGAAACTTAAAAACCGATACTATTGTCCCATAAAATGTTTTATGACAATCATTAAAAGATAACACAAGCTGACAAAATTTGACAAAACTCCAGACCCTAGGACCAGACTATACTTTTCCGAAAGTTTTTGGTGCGCTAAATCCGAATCTGCCCTCAGAATTGCTTCATCACCTCAGGTTATTGAGATATCCTAACCTAAAAGTGCAAAAAACACTGTTTTTTCCTATATTCGGGGTTATATTACACCACGAAATTATTTTTTTTTAACTCGTTACGGCATCTGAAAGTACCACTTTTACCCTTCAAAACCCTTTTTGAATTTGTCAGATATCTTTTTATTCTTGGAGATTTCGTTCAATGAAGTCGAATACTTTACCCTTTTCGTGAATACAACCTTACTGAAAAAAAGTTCGTCCGGAAATCAGAAGAAATAATGCACGTTTATATTTCTTGGATTGCTAAATGCAGATCCAATCTCAGACTTGCTCCATCACCTCAAGTTTCTTAATTTAATTTAATTTTTAATTTTTTTTTTTTTAAGTACAAAATACACCATTTTTCGCTATATTAGGGGTTATTCTATACACAGCTCGGAAATGGCACAAAAGTGTTAGAATAGATCCTTAATATTAAAGGTAGTTGGCAATTTCCCGCGACCATGGAAATTTTTTTATACAAACTTGAGGGAAATACAGCCGATCGTGAAAATTTTTGGAAAATGCCATTTTTTAACACTGGGAAGAATTCTGTCTCCTTACCGCTGTAATTGAAAAAACACAAAACCCATGGTTAAAGTTGTTTATCACTCAATTGTTGACAAAATAAAAAAAAATCAAATTAATAGGTGTAGGAGACTCCAAGATTTAGGGGCATGAAAATGACCAAATTTCATCTGGCGCGGGAAATTGCCAACTACTGTTAAGCGTTCGGAGCTTCGATTACTAAAAAACATTTAAATTTCGTGTGTAGAACAGGTAAAAATCAGCATTTGTTCATAAAAAAATAATAAAAAATTAGCAACAATAAATAATTACTTGTTTTTGAGTATGTAATTGTTAGTTCTATTTGTTTTTTAACATCTCCGCAAATTTTCATCAATTTCCTCTGGAATTTTATTCAAATTTAAAGGATTTACAATCTTTCTATGAAAAAAGAGGCGCCTTCAAGTGTGCCGGGATTCGAACCCGAGTCTTTCGATTGCCGGTCCACGGCACAGTCGAAAGCGTTTCTTTCTCCACAAAAAGATTTCAAATCCTTTAAATTTCAATTTCATTTGCATTATTACGATATAAGAGTCTGAAATTGACTACGTGGACACCTGTCGGAAACGTATCCTATCTGACTAGTTATCTTCCGATAATGTAGGCAGTGGCCAAAATTTCAAACTCCACCAACTAATTTCATAATTTGGATTTATTATTCTACCAAGTATATCATAGTTTAATAATAGAAATACATTTACTATATTTTTATATTTCAAGGTGAACTCGTTCAAATTGAAAACCAGAGTATAGTATCAAATATGATTATGAGAAATTGTATATGAATAGAACTCTTCACCCTAGTTTATTTTTCTATCATGTTTACTTCTTTACACTTTTGTTTGTGGAGGAATTATACATAAGTGTAGTGATCTGGATCTGTCTGCGGGATGATCGGTATTGTCGATTAATAGGCAATTAAACGGTTGGTACTGAGCTGTCCCGAGGCAAGTAGGGTTTGCCATAACAGCGATTAAAACCCGCCACTTGTGGGTTGCCTGAGGCCACGAGCTTTGCTCTCTTCCTCCCACCCTTTATTTCTCTAGATCTCTCCTTCTGCATCCCCTCATTTCATATGTTATACCACAATACCAGACTGAAGCCTCCTACTATGGACCACACAATAGATATAATATATATCAAACAAATTCGATCTTGCTGAAATATTGACCTCGTTAATCCCCACATAAGTCAGTTACTATAGGTGGACAATAATTTCTCTTCTTAGATTGACACGTGACTTCTCAGAGACTCAGTTAGAGAGGGTATAGAAAGTAGAATAAGGGATTGTTGGATGAATGCTTAAAATGGTAAAAGGTGCTCGGGTTGTCGAAATTTAAAAACTATTTGAAACATTTATAACTATTGATTTTTTGCGTTATTTTTTGTGTTAATATTCATTGATAAAAAAATATTGAAAAGGTTTGATTCTGAAAATTAAAAAAAAAATTTATTCATCTAAATCAGAGCCCAAAAAACAATGAAAAGTTAGTCAACCAGCCATATCCGACCAAAGTTTAAAAAATTTGAGCATTTTTTTTACTTTTTAATATAATTGTGGAAGAATTTACAGAAAGCTCTACAAAGTCAGCATCGAGAAACATCTCGCTTTTGCGTTTCCTGAACTCTCTCATGCAGCGTTGCCAGACCGTACCATAATTATGTAATCATACCATAATTTTGATTCTTGTACCATGTACCATACCTCGTGTATATCATACCTCTTAATTGTACCATAATTTAAAAATATTTCTATTTTTTATTTTTCATTTTACCAAAATGAAATAAAGACAAAAGCAGTCATCCATTATTCAATGAGAATGGTTTTTTGCCCTATATGAAGCATGTTTGACCAATCAATCATTTTTTTATATGAAGCCTGAGTAGAGTTAATTTTCATGTGTTTTTCGTAAAGACATTCCAAAGACAATTACATATTATACTTGCTTGTTATAGATTATAAGCTGTTTTAGAAGAAACAAAATGTTCTTTGATAAGAGTTATTTTAAGTAAATGTTACAAAATACAAAGACTTGAAAAAGTAGAAAGTGTATTATAACTATTATTAAAATAATAAAAAATGCTGGTTTACGATCAATGAGGGTCAAATATAAAGAAGAAAACTCTTTATAGTGTCAAAATTGTTGCGACGTTTCGTTGGCTATGGGTTTGCCAACCTCATCAGGCTTTATTAAATTAAAAAAAACACCAAATATTAAACTTGTCACACACAAGAAAAATAAACATTAAATTAACTTAACATCCAGAACATACACAAAATTGTTAAAATTTTACCTTTATAAAAGAAGTTTAACTCATGATGAGTAATTTCGATAAAATAAAATTATAATAAAAGTCATGATTTACTTAATAAAATGACGTGATGTCATGGAGTCGACGACACTTTGTCTACTAAATTATTACATTCAAACAGTTAACTTAAAATATTGACAACAGTTATTGTAAACACAGAATTTGAAATGTAAACAGACATCAGCTGGAAAGCTATCATGAATTTAATCTATTAGGTAATGAAAAATAAATTCTATTCAAAGTAAATATGTCTTCTTTTTTATTTATACTAAATTTATTAAATTTTATATGGATCATCTCTGATGTTAATCTTTTTTGATAGTCAGAGACATAATCAACAATCTTGGTCCTAAAGAGTTTAGACCGAAGATGTCAACTTATTCATAATAACTGTAGAATTCCATTTGATGAAATTATAAATTGTACCAAATTTCTTTTCGAAAATACATATTTTACCTTTAATAATAATATCTATTTGCAAATTTTTGGCACTCCAATGGGTTCACCAATTTCACCTCTATTCGCAGACATTGTCATGGATGATTTGGAAAATGATTGCCTACGAATTTTAAAAGACAAACATAATTGCTCTCCTTTATTTTATTACAGATTTGTAGATGACACTATTCTGTGTGTACAAAAGAAATTTATTGACTTGGTTTTAAACATTTTTAATTCACAAGATAAGAACTTACAATTCACCTTTGAAGTTCAACAAAATAATCAAATTAACTTTCTGGACGTGTCATTAATTATAAAAGATAATAAAATTATTTCTAATTGGTTTCAAAAACCTACCTCATCAAATAGAACAATTAATTACTTTTCCAATCATCCAATTTGTCAGAAAAAAAATATTGTTTATAACTTAGTCTACAAAACTTTGATATCAATAATAAAATTAGGTAAAGACTCCACAAACAAATGGGAACAAACTAATATTGTATACAAATTTAATTGTAAAAATTGCACTGCGACTTATATTGGTGAATCTAAGAGAGCATTAAGAGTTCGTATTAATGAACACAAAAATAAAAAAAACAGTGAATCCGTAGTCTGTGAACATCAATTGGAATTCAACCATGAATTTGATCGGGAAAATACCAAGATTGTTGATTATGTCTCTGACTATCGAAAAAGATTAACATCAGAGATGATCCATATAAAATTTAATAAATTTAGTATAAATAAAAAAGAAGACATATTTGCTTTGAATAGAATTTATTTTTCATTACTTAATAGATTAAATTCATGATAGCTTTCCAGCTGATGTCTGTTTACATTTCAAATTCTGTGTTTGCAATAACTGTTGTCAATATTTTAAGTTAACTGTTTGAATGTAATAATTTAGTAGACAAAGTGTCGTCGACTCCATGACATCACGTCATTTTATTAAGTAAATCATGACTTTTATTATAATTTTATTTTCTCGACATTACTCATCATGAGTTAAACTTCTTTTATAAAGGTAAAATTTTAACAATTTTGTGTATGTTCTGGATGTAAAGTTAATTTAATGTTTATTTTTCTTGTGTGTGACAATTTTAATATTTGGTGTTTTTTTAATTTAATAAAGCCTGATGAGGTTGGCAAACCCATAGCCAACGAAACTTCGCAACAATTTTGACACTATAAAGAGTTTTCTTCTTTATATTTGACCCTCATTGATCGTAAACCAGCATTTTTTATTATAATAATATGGAGGGTGACACTACCATTTCTACACTATTATTAAAATAGTTTTATTAAAACATAATATTATTATATTTATTAACAAAATGTTATTAGCATTTTATTTATGAAAAATATTAAACTTTGAAGTATTTGAAGATATATTAATTTGAATTTCGCGCCGCACATGCGTCTTGTAATCATGTACCATAGTGTACCATAATTTTAACATGCCGATTCCATAATTTCGCTCCGTGTATCTGGCAACGCTGTTCTCATGTAGAACGTGTGGTTCTTTCATTTTTTTTCCGTACACTGAAAAGACAGTATAGCTGAGATAAATATATTTTTGTCCTCAGAACGAGAAAATATTGCTATCAGGCCAATGCTACGGTATGGTCCTCATAACTATATGAGTATAGGTGAGACAGCTATACTGGTATTCCTAAACGTCATATTGCTCCGCGAAGGATACAAGTTCATTGATATGACAATACAATGTATAGCGATTGTAACCAAAATATTATGCCTGTTATAACAATGCATGCGATAGAGTTGTCGCATGTTCTGTAATCCAGAGCTTTAATTATAAATAATAGGAATTACAAAATGATGGTCAAATTATTGTAACTATGTTAGTACTTACCTTTGAAAGCTTCGATATATTTTCTTAATCCCCAATCAGTCAATTTTTTCTTCACCCACTCTCGTCCATCGCTATTTTTAATTTTCGTGTGTGATAAAACAATACGCGATACGCAAAAATGATCTTTCAAACAATGAAAAAATGCTCCAAAAAATCGCCAAACTCTTCGAAAAAACGCCTCGAACAAATTATACTTCTTTCTCATTTCGAGGTTAGAGTCGCGTGCATGCGAAGCAATGTATAGGTCGCGCGGCAAACCAGTATAGTTGTCTCACCTTTACCGCATGGGTCGAGACACTATATGCCGGTATAGGTCGAATAGCTATACTTCTATTGTTGCACAAACGAAATTATAATGGTACAATGGCAAAATACGCATTTTGGTGCGTCACGCATTCAGTTTAGCTACAATACCAATATCGTATAGTCACGACAGCTTTTTTGCTAAACTAAAATTCTGTATAGTTTTCTCAGCTATACTGTTTTTTTCCGTGTAGCAGCGGACACTGAATCATCTGCCACTCTATCCATTTTAATTCTCACGAATTATGGAACATGGTTAAGAATCCATTCAGAAATGTCAACATAAACACAGCTAATAAACACTCAACGAGGCTTTTGGCTCTGTTTGGCTCAGCACGGCAAGCGTATGCGTGCACACATTAGCACGCATACTACTGTATGTGAGCGCGAAATTCCCTCACGTACTTTCGCTCCCACTTTTCAAGCTACGTCATATCTATGGACGCTCCCAAATCTTCCTCACAATTTCCGATTCGCTGATCATGTCAAATCTTTGTGTTCAAGACATACCGTAAGAAGTTTTACTTCAAAATATTTTTCCTTAATAAATTAAGTAGTTTATAAATCATTTAAATTCTATGCATAAAAGTATCCAATCCTGGATATTTCGTGAACTACCCTCGCGGACCCAGTCCAGTGACTGGACCGTTCTCTGACCATTCGCTGACATTGAAATAATATGAATAAGAGCATAAAAAATATTTAAATTCTTGATATTATGATTCTACGGTACATTTTGAGTTCAAAGGTATCAAAGTTGATACGATAATTTTATTTTCAAGTGTTAAAAACTAAAAAAGACATAATACTTGCCACTGAAGGCACACTTAAAAAAATTCGACGATACAGACATAATTGTGGTTTCTTGAATTATATTATATTTGAGATTTACCGAAAACCAAGGTTTGATTGTATCAGTTCAGCCTGTATGTGTATTCCAACCATATGAATTACTATTGCAGCAATATTTTTGGTTAAGTGTCAAATATATTTTGTTGAATTACTTTAAAACATTCAGCTATATTCATATGGCTGATAAATCCCAAGCTTTTCTTTCAGTGGAGTGCAGTGGTTCATCAATTTCCATGTCTCGACCGTCAGGATTGACTATCTGTTAGAGTGAGACGAAAGTAGTTGTGTCTCACTTCAACCAATGGTCAACTCTAACGGTGGAGACGTTCCACAAATGGAGGACCACTGCACTGCCCTCAATGACAGGTATTATGTTTTTTTAGTTTTTAACGCGAAAAAAATAAAATTATTGTATCAATTTCAATACCTTCAAACTCAAAATGTACCGCAGAATCATAATCAAAACAATTTAAATGTCTTTTGTGCGTTTCTTATTTATATTATTACGAGGTCAGCGAGTTCGCTGACCGTTCGCTGGACTGGGTACGCCAGAGTAAATATTTTCTTAAACCATTTCACTCGATTATAAATAATCAATCTTTATGTATGAATAAAAGTGTCCAATTCCAAAATCAATATGAAAGAGAGCTTTTGTACACAGGGAAATTATTCATTATTGATTCAAAGCTAATTATGATTCGAGTTGGTGAATACGTATAGGTATAGAATTAAACGTATACAATATAAATATAATGGGATACAGAGACTGATATAGATTTTCGGGAACCTTCAAAGATTTTTATGTAGTATTATACACATTGGAGTATAGTGGGTACATATAAACCGACGGTTAAGCCAGCCATTGTTTCCAACAACACGTGGGGGTCTAGTGATCCGCACGGTCTATTCAAAGTCCATTGTCGAAATACATCTACTCTGTCAAACGCATGTGTACCTATATCTGGCTACCCTTTCGTTGTACGAGACCGATTTTATGGCTTTTCAATCGAGATCTCGCGCACTCTCTTCCTGACCCACTGTAAATGGAATCGTGTCTAAAATTCACGCCCCTCTGCGGCATTCGCACAATCCGTCACTGTTGAATTATGCATTTTTGTTCTGACGATTCTGAACATCGTATCCCCTTAGTTTTACTGGCTTCTTGCTATAATTTTAGTACTTTTAGCCATGCTTCTTACCATTTGAAAATTTTCTGAGATTCTGTAAAAGTTATTATAATGATTGATCTGTAGATTTTGTTCCCATTTATCGTGAGGACTGCACTCGATAATAGGAGGTTTTAATAACGCACCAATAATTATGAATCTGAATATATCAACTTGTTGGCTGTAATAGACAAATTGCGGATGTATTGCAAGTACTTACACATATGTTTGGCAGAATAAGCTGGCAGCTACCGACGTCAAACCCAGTCGAGAGCCCTCGATCACGTCAGTGTCCACTAATTAACATTAATTCGTGGAAAATTTTTACAAAATGGCCTCTCTCTCTGGTCAACAAACTACTATATGTTATATACTCCTAGACAGATTTGGACGATTCCCTTGATTATATTTTCTTTCCACGATTCTCCGAATGGTATCTTAAATTTCAAGTGACAAAAGTTTTCCGCGCAGTCAGAAATTATTGATTAAAAAGGAATTTGTTCACTGATTCGAATCCCGTCAATTTTCAGTTGATTTGAATGTACATAGCACATTTCAAATTTAGACTGCTGACAGAATTAAATTTGATCTATCTTTTTAAGGCAAAAATTCCGTAATATCAAAATTATTAACATTTTAGCAGACTGACGCTTTTACACCCACACTGTTTAAGAAATTATGCCACTGTATTTTTAAGACCAGAAAAATAAAGGTCAACTCTGAGGTATAAATTTTTCTTAGAACCAATAATTTTAATTCTAATCGACCGATTGAAAATTTCGGAATCTTGCATTTTTATTTTATATTGTACTCTGAGGAAGATCCGATAATTTAAAATATAAATTTGATATTAATTTTTGAAAAAATTATTGCTAGTCACTAAGTAAACCCATACTATACAACCTCTGAGGCTTTTATACATTGTTCTGGTAATGAAACAAAATAAAACAAATATCTTTTTTTTCAATTCCTACACCGAAAAACATCTCTTTCGAATTTCGTACGAGGTGCCGTTAGAATTTTCTTACGCGACTTTTTATGTCTTATTGGTATAAGAGATTTACTATTTTTGGATAAAATCATACGATTATAGTATGGCAGTGTGGTATCCCAAATTAGTAAATGCGTATACGAAATTTGCACAAAATTGCGTATACTATTAACTCAACTTCAGTGTCTTAACAAGAAAGCACACAACTCTGCTTGCGAAAAACGTACAGCACCCGTACTCTCTCGGTATGGCCAAGATGGTTTGGCAATGTATTGCCAAATGTATTGCAATACATTGTATGGTTGCCGTGCGTTTTCACAAACAGAGTGGTTTGCTTTCTTATATGACTCTGGAACGAATTTGGTATATTGGCTTTGCTATTTTGGCATACTAATGTCCATAGGTCATTCCACAAGAGACTTACCCCCTACATTTTTTTTGCTTGAAATATATATTTTTTTTCGTTCTTTGTTGCAAAATATTTTATGTGCCTCCGGCGCGTAAACTCGTTTTTACGCTACAGTTGAGAGTAGCGTAATGTTGTGTATTGCGATACAGAGAAATTTAATGTAAAAGTTGAACTACGCATGCGCCTATTACGATACAGCGGAGCGTAATCTTCTTCTTCTTCTTCTTCGTACACCGTTAGCACCGTACTGACAAAGTCTTGTACATTTGAACTGCGCATGCTCTGTTGCAATACGCTACTACTACACAAGCTCGAGAAAATCAAAATGGCCGGAAATAATCGCGAAATATCAAGTACAATGGACGAGAATTATCATGAATACTAGATTAGATTCGAGTGTATAGATAAAAACTCGTATACCCACCGAGGTCAAATAAAATAGAGTATGTGCCAATGCACACAATTCGGGTTATTACGATACTCGCTTAAAATGCTTGCAGGACTGATCGCGCCTCGGCTTCATCTCGGCTTTGCCTCAGCTATGTCGCGGCTACGCCTTGGCTTCGTTCTCCTGCAAGCATTGTCGCTCGTCGCGTAATAACCCTCATTATGCGCCTAGGCCCATAATATACTATTATACGTATTCTTTTATTTCAATATGACGTGCAAAATTTCCGAGAAATAGAATGTTGGAAATTACCGTGTTAAAAAAAGTGATCGACTTAATTTTTTTATAATTGAAAAAGTATTTATCAAAAAAACTTCAAACATTTTATCTAATATGCGGTTAATGCCGATCTTCGAAATGAAATATATTGAAAAATTGTTCCAATGAATTTTCATAAATAAATTAGGCATTTTCATAAACAAATAGAGATTGTTAAAAAAGGACCTAATTTTTTTCACTTTTTTTGTGGATTAATATTCCTAACACATTCCAGAATATACTGTACAAATTTGAAAGTGGTTAAATGAATAGTTGTCGAGTAATAAATTTTCAATTGAAGCCGTTACACGCTTCAAGCGCCCGTGCTATCATGCGCACGACGTACGACTTCCTTATTGTGATTTGAATTTGGATATACGTTTATACATCACATCGAAAAGTGATATGCTTGTTCCCATGTTATTTTCTTTACACATAACGAATGTGAGTGTGACCTTCTACTTGTATAGATTTAGTATCCTTTTGACCTGGCATCATTGTACTAACGTCATCGCTTTCGTAGAATTGTTGCACTTTGAGATTCATTTCTTGTGAAAAAGGTAAATCTGTAGAATCGATGTAAGATCGTTTAATTATTTTTTACAATCACTTGTTGCTAAAAATTCTCATTGAATTCTAAGAAACAAATACTTACTTTTCTTTTCAGGAATCGATAAAATTCCACATTCGTTTTTTAATTTTCTCGTTTTTCTTTATTAAGTATGTTGAAAATTTATTACTCGACAACTATTTATTTCACCACTTTCAAATTTTTACAGTATATCCTGGAATGTGCTAGGAATATTAATCTACAAAAAAGTGAAAAAAATTGGTCCTTTTTTAGCAATTTCTATTTGTTTATAAAAACGCCTAACTTACTTATGAAAATTCATTGGAGTAATTTCTCAGTATATTTTATTTCTTAGTTCGGGATTAACCACATATTTGAAAAAATGTTTGAAATTTGTTTCATAAATACTTTTTTAGTTATAAAAAAGTTAAGACGATCACTTTTTTAACACGGTAATTTTCAACATTTTATTTCTCGGAAATTTTTCATATCATATTGAAATTAATAAATACGCATGTTCTGAATTTGAAAGAAGAGTGCGTGAGGGAAAAATGTTGAATCTGTTAAATTTACTGCGTCCATGAGTTAAAACAGTGCCAGCAAAAATTTCTGTGAATTTAACAGATTTTTCAGTACAAGTCACCACTTTTCTTTAAATATAACAGATTTATCGAGAAATATTACAAAAATGCCAGTTATATTTACAGAATAAAGGATTTTTTTCAAAATTTTAATTCAATAGGTATGTATTTCAGTAATATTTATGGAAAAATGTGTTGTGTTTATGAAAAATCAGTGAAACTTGTACCAGTCCATTTTAGTGCATCATTTGATTTTCCAGAATAGTATCTCAGTCAATATTATAGGGTTATATTTATCAAGTTTGAAGTAAATCTTGCTCTTAGACAATAATTATATGTACCAGGTGTACAAGTATGAAACCGGTAATGACATCTATGTGTCGCTAGGTAAAACTATACGCTCTGTCAAACCAAATCATTGACGTCATTTCTTCGCATTGAGTTCTGTCAACAATATTCAGTTCATAAACAATCAAGTTTCATACAAATAATTTTTTTTCGCTAGTAAAAATGTCGATTTTTGTGCCTTCAAACTACGATTTGCGGACATCATTGATTTTCTGTTACCAATTGAAGAAATCTGCTTTGGAAGCCCATCGAATGCTTGTGGGAGCTTACGGCCAGCATGCTCTAGGCAAAACACAGTGTTTCGAGTGGTTTAAAAAATTCAAAAGTGGTAATTTTGATGTGAGAAACGAAGATCGTGGAAAACCACCAAAATCGTGCTTCGCGCCAAAAACGTCCAGAATATCAAACTAGGCAACACAAACTTGGCTCCATCTGACTACCACTTATTTTCATCAATGGGGCACGTACTTGCTGAACAGCGCTTCGATTCGTACAAAAATGTGAAAAAATGGCTCGATGACTGGTTTGACTAAAAAAACGAACAATTTTTTTGGCGAGGCATACACAAATTGCCAGAGAGATGGGAAAAATGTGTGGCTAGCAATGGCCATTACTTTGAAGATTGAATGTATAATCATTTTTATTAAATAAACGTGTATTTTCTCAAAAAAATTACCGGTTTCATACTTGTAGAATTCATGCGCATGTATGAAAAATGTATGCATAGAAAATGATCCACTGCGGAACTCTATGTTTGTATGAACGATTTGACGGATGGTGAAAGTTATAGTAGCAAATGTTTTTTATTTATTGTAATAATTTTTTTATGAAGCGCAGCCTTAAATTTCATTAAAAAAAAATAAGACCAAAAGTGTACATATTCAGAAAAAGAGGCCAGAACGTACCCATCCTATTAAAAAAATTCTCATTTTTAATCAGAAAATCTTTTGAAAATTGAATATTATTTCAAGTTAAAAATTTAATAAAAATGAAATAATATCAAAAACCTTCTTAAAAGTATTAAAATATTTTCAGTCAATTTCTTAGTTCTTCAATTTATGAAAATCACCTTGTATTGGAAATTATATTAGAAATCGTGCTATAATTTCTTTTTCCTCAATTGTGCCAGCAGTTAATTATTTTTTTGGCTTGTTAACCAAAATTCTAACTTAGTATAAACCGCAGAAAACTTCTCGACAATGTGCGAGTAAACAGCAACTCCTACAAGCCTTTCAACAGTACGGTTATTTTCGGGAAGGTAAAATTTCTGAATTAGAGGAGCACCAGCGTCTTTCTAGAAAATAAAAAAAAATTCGATATCATTCACAATTTATTTTCACCTCTCCTAATAGAAAAGGAAAATGCAATGAAAACGGCTTTAAGTTATCGAATGTTTGTTCCGGAAACCTGGTACATATATTTATTACGAATTGTTGTAAGTCGATATACTAACCACAACAAGATTAGTATTCTGAGAAATAGTGCACATATGAGAATTTTTAATCTTGTCAGTTTTCGACTTATCATTGCAGATACTGTTATTTATTACTGTGAATTGCAGCATTTTTAAATATTCAGACACGATTCCTGCTTTGCCACTGTTTAGACCCCATCCTAACGTGTATCCTTTAGAATCAGGTTTGATAATATCAGACGAAAGAGTTATTCATTGGGGTGTGAATTAACAGTCTTTATTTATATCTTTAATATTGTGCTTCACCTAAAGCAAAATTTTGATTCTTTAAATCAAAACTGTCAAAGAAGTTTCGATGCTTTTATAGAAGGATAAGCCATCTATCTGTGACCCATTTGTTTATTAAATACAATGAAAATGCGTAAATGTTTTTACTTCCTTTGCTAATGTACACTTTATTTAGTTCATCGAAAAAATAATGTTTCGTAAATAACGGTCTTTTGCTGTTATGCAAGCGTGAGCCCGTTTTTAAACGTTTTCCATCACTTTTTGCAACATTTCGGTTGGTATTTTACGAATATCTCTGCGAATGTTGGTTTTGAGAGCACTTAGAGACTTTGGCTTGTTGATATACACTTTGGATATAAGTCATGACGACAAAAAAAGATTTGGTGATGTTGGATCGGGTAAACGCGGAGGTCAATCGAAATTGCCACTTTTCGATATGAATCGATTATTGAATAATTGCTTCAATAAGTCCATTGTTTTCACGTGCTGTGTGGTATATAGTGCCGTATTATTGCAACAAATGGCCTTTTATACCATTTTTACGCAAATCGGGCATTAAAAAATCACGAATTATCTCCCAATAACGATCACCATTCACGTAACTGGCTGACTATGAGTGTTTGCGAAAGAATACGGTCTGATGACCTTCTCAGCACTAAGACCACAACAAACAGTCAGATTTTGATTATGGAGAGGTTCTTCATGTATTATTATTCGCACGAAATCCATATTGAGTCTTCACAATTGAGTAATTACAATACTTTTAATATAGAGCTCTACTATTGGAGCGCGTTCCAATGGCGTGTACTGTTCCATGGCGCTAATTTCCATCAATTGAAGTTTCATTTGACGAATACAATAAGTCTATCCAACAGTAAATGTCAAAATGAAAGAGTAATTAAATGGGTCACAAATAGATGGCACATCTTGTACAATGGTATCGATTTTATTCTAGTACGAGGTCTGTCTGGAAAGTATCGGGCCTACCTTTATATCTCCGCGCTGGCGTTATTTTTCATAATCGGGTGGGTGGCATCCTTCAAAGTAATCCCTACTTGATTGAATAACACGGTTCCAGCGATGTTTCCACTTCTCGAAACAGTCCTGGAACTCACTTTTAGGGATGGCCTTGAGTACGCACGTCCCATTATTATCAACCGTCGTTTTGTCATCGAATCGCTGTCCTTTGAGTGCTTTTTTGAGTTTTGGAAACAGCCAAAAGTCACAGGGGGCTATATCGGGACTGTACGGAGGTTGTAGAAGCAATGCGATACTGTGTTTACTCAGAAACTGCTGCACAAGATTCGATGAATGCGCTGACGCGTTATCGTGGTGAAGAAGGCAGTCACCGCACACACGCGAGTCATTCCTAAAATCTTGTTCAAAATTTCCCAAACAGTAGTTTTCGGTATTGTAAGATCATTTTCTAGTTCACGAACAGTTAATCGACGATTATCTTCAATCGTAAGTCGCACCCACTCAATATTATCAAATGTTTTTGTCGTCGAAGGTCGGCCAGAACGAGAATCACTATTAACAGAAGTGCGGCCTCCTTTGAAACGATTATACCGCTCTTTTATTCGTGTTTTGCTCATACACTCATTCCCAAAGGCCTTCTGCATCATCTGAATAGTTTCTGAACTCGTTTTTCCGAGTTGAAAACAAAATTTGATGCATATTCGTTGATCTTGTTTTTCAGTCGTTTTTAACAATCACAAAATCCGTCGAACTCAAAAATAGCTTTGTAAACAAAGACACGCTGCGCATGAACTATACGTCCGGCAGATGTCAGCAAGCAACCGATAGGTTCGTGAGGCTTTGCTGTTGACGTTCGTGCCCCGCAGAGGTCGCTCGAACACTATGGCGTGGAGATATAAAGGTAGGCCCGATACTTTCCGGACAAACCTCGTACATTATAATTACTAGGGAGTTCAATGAGTCTATAAAATGAAAAAGTAAAGACAACTTTTTTGGCAAAGATCCTATTTAAACTCCGACATAATCTCCTTTGAGCTGCATACACTTAGTTCAACGATCTTTCAACATTTAGATGCTTCTCTTTTAATACGATTTGTCAAGGCCTTTAAAATGGCCATCGGATTTCCATTTGACCTCTTCATTTGATGAAAATCTCTGTCCATGGAGCCATCTCTTTGCACCGAGAAAAAATCCATGCTTTCAGTGTATGGTACTGACTCCTACTTTTGAAGTTAGCACAAAGTCGAACTTCTGATGCATGAAAATGATGCTCTTTGAATAAAGTAAACAATCATATTAAATTAGTATGAAATTGCACTCATTCCGTGCATTTAACGCATGTACTACATGATTTGATAGTAAGGACTGCACGCAACAGAAGCACAGCGCTGTAAGTAGCTCAAACGCTAGAGAGACCATACCATTTTCGTATGGGAGATCGAGCGTTTTGATATTTAGGCCACGCCCACTCAGTAGTCACTTGGGAAAAGCTCGGTTCTCGCATACCCAAGAGCGTTATGAGCATGAAACGCATCATACGTCTCATGTAAGATCGTGCCATCGTGGACCGAGCCCATGCAATTTAAGCTAAAAATCTTTGCTATTCAAGCAAAAGCCAAATGCTTCTGGGTTAGAGATGATAGTGTGCGTTTATACTAAGAATACCGAGCGATTCAAGTATCATTTTTATTTTAAAATATAAAAATATAATATAATAAATATAATAAAAATATATAAAATATATTTTAAATGTCGCTGTGGACCAAATCTGGAGAAGAAGGTGGGTGAGGAAACAATTCAAGGCGTAATTCATTAACTTTTGCCATCGTTTTCATCGATTTATGAGCTAGTGCATTGTCTTGCAAAAATGAATTTTTTCTAAAACAACTGAAGCCGTTTTCTTGTGATTTCTTCTCTCAATCGATCCAGTAATGCACACTAATAGTCGCTGTTGATTGTTTTTCCTTTTCCAAATAGTCGATGGAAAACATGCTACTAAAATCCCAAGAAACAGAAGCCATAACCTTTATAGCCGATTGTTGTGTCTGCTCGTTTCGGTGCAGTTCCACCGGATCCTACCCACTGCTTTTCCTGTTGTTCTGATTCTGGTGCATAGTGGTGGTACCATGTTTCATCATTGGTCACTAATCGGCGCAAAAAATCGCTCCAATTACAGTTAATGAGGTCCGAACAACTCTTTGAATCACCAACTCGTTGGCACTTTTGATCGATTGTTAGCAAATACGGCACCTGTTTTGCGGTTACCTTTCTCATGCCCGAATCTTTATGCAAAATTTTAAGCATTGACTCAATTGATATGCTTGCGGCCTCAGCTAACTCACGCACTTTCACTATTGGACCATCTAATACGATGTCATGGATTTTTTCGATGATTTCTTGAGTGCTAACGTCTTTTGGTTTTCCCGATCGTTCAAAATCATTTTAATTTTTTAATAAAAAAATCAAAACTCCTTCGCTTCTATCGTGTGTAACTATGAAAGTGAACAATACAATTTGATCAAATTTTGACAGCTGTAGTGTGAAACATTGTACTTCTTGAAAGAAATTGGAAAATGTAATTTGTGGTGTCATCTTTATGTCATCCTACGGACTTATCAAACCCCCTAGTAGATTAGATATCGAAGAACTTAAAAGAATAACTGTAATATCGGCAGTGTAAAAAGGATCTGAATCAAGTGTAAAAACAGGATGGATCTCTATACGTCTAATGTCATAAACTGAAAAAAATGAAGGTCTGTAGGATAATGTGTTAAAATATTAATTATTTAATAAAAACTTAATTTTTCTAAAAAGCTTCTTTTAACTATTTCTCTTTGCTCCCCATCTTTAGATTACAACGAATTGTAAATAATCATATAAGCCCTTCTTTTTCCAAAATTCAGATAAGTGGGGATTAATAGCGACAAATCGAAAATCGATCGAGGTGATGAGGGCAGCCAAGAATCGGCGAAAATCACTTTGCCAGGAACACCTACTTCTAGGTAGGTTGAAGTGACGCGTCCGGGTTTCATTTAAAAACGGAAAGCTCGTCTCTCGCCTACGTGTATTGTAGCATCACTTGGGCGATAGGTTTTGAGAATCCGCTTATTATATGTGGACCCACTCTCCCTATTAAGGAGTTAAGAGCATCGAATTTCAATTGTTTCGTAGGGTCAGTGAAAAGTTAAGTTCAAGTTTTCATGCCGTTGACATTAAGCGGTAAGTGATAACTTCTTCTCCCCACAGATTCCTTCACGACAGTTCCTTTGGAAGCGAGTAATTCGTCATATTGGAACTGCTCGTAAAAAAATCCTCTCCCTACAAGTAGAACTGCTTTGAAGCCGCTTGGAACATCGCAGTTTCTACAATTCCTACCATTTCTGTGCCTGCTGTTAAGTAAGACTGCTTTGTACTCGAAATAGGCATCGCAGAATTATTTAAAATTCAACCACACCTTATTGCAAAGCATCCACTTTGAAGCATTTTATAAGGGGCATCGTGGACAATTGCCAAATTTCACTGTTTAACTATATGCCAAATCTGTCGGGGAAAAGAAGTTTACGGGATTGTGTCCGCGATTAGGGAAATAGCGTGCAAAGATAAATGATGACGAATGACCATAGCGATAAAACCAAATTGGTTCATAATCACGCAGGTCTAAAACTGATGTTTATGCACGTTTGAAAGCAATAAATTTTATTTTACCATCGCATTTATAAGTGGTTGATTGGTTAGAATTAAAATCGTGAAAATTTGATATCCTCTTGAGATGCGAAAATAATTAGGAAAATTTCTAGGGATAAATATCGAAAAGCTACAAAGAGTAAGAAATTATAAGTCCAAGATTATGGTAAATGTCCTAAGACTAATGTCTTAAAGTAAAAGTCTCGGAAAATAAATTGAATATTGGAGGTTTGAGAAATTCGGAATATTTGGAACTCACTTTCTGAGTTTTGAAATTAATTATTTATTAGCAACTATATATGAAATGTTTCAAAAGGTTCCGATACACTTGATTTTACTATTTTTTCCTAAATAAACTGTATACTTTCGCGCGGTATATATCTCTCCATTATAAATTTTACCAGTTAATATTGAATTTGATTCTGCAAAAAAAAATTTTTAACAAAAATTAAGACATCAATCAAATTATCACTTAAGGTGCTAATATTTGTTTTTATTACTTGAATCAGTTTTATAGTTGTAAGGATTACACTTATTGTGATCAGTTTAAAGAGCCGGATGGGACAGTATCACAGAAAAATTAAGAGTTCCAAACAAATTGGAACAAGCTTAAGAGGAACCACTTTGCTTCATTTTGAGATTAAATTCGGGTTTTTAATTCAATTCGGTTCCTCTTGAACTTGCCACAGTTCATTTTAAACTTTTATTTTTTTATGTGTGAAATTGTCTTTGATTTTCGTTTCTTAATGTCAATGACTGCATTCAGTAAGTGAAGCAATTGGTTGTAAAAATGAATAATTAAATACACTAGACGTTCAGAATAGGTCGCTTCAGGTCAGGAACTTCCTAGAATTAGTTTGTTCATGGCGTGGTGTACCCAGGAAAAAAAAACCGATAGAACGCGCGTCTCTTTCAATTGTGTATCTGTCATTTGCATATTCAGGAAATAAAAATTCAATCGGATGGTGACACTTGGAATCTGCCATTTGTGCGCAATGTTTTAAATCTGCCATTCGACATTGGTTAAATCGTTAAGTGAATAGGGTTGAATAAGACTGATTAACCTCAAATAATTTCTAATGGCAATGTACGATTCATTGATGTTCGCATGAATCGGTTGAAATTCCAAATGAAATGGAAGTATTAAAAGGACACTCTGAATAAGAGAAATACAATAAAAACAGAATACGAATTGTATTGTAAACGATTGTTCACTTTAAATACATTATTTTCTATCGGAAATATTGGTTTTCAATCTGTTAATGCTAAAATTCCAGTGACAGATACGCAATTCAGAACACCTCAAAGCCCATTCAAATTTAACGCAAGTGAATGGTTTTTTGTTTCCTGGGTAAGGGGTCAAAAGAGCGGCGACGTAACAAACTTGAAGTCGTTAAGTGCCGTAAAAAGAAAAGTCGGCAGCGCCACTTTACTGTGTCCATTTTAACTCTCTCCCATGACTGAAATAGTTCTTACGGCCCTGATTGTTTTAATCAGAGGATAACCTGAGTTCAAGGAGTCAGTGGTTCACTTTTCCAAGGGTGAACCGTGGCCACTTCACATTATCCAGGGGGTGGACTCTGAGTTAGTACTACTGAGTTAGTTTAGCTATCAAAGCTAAATGCGCTTTTAGCATTTGCGCTATAAAAAGAACTTGTGGAAGTTATGTCTAGCGCAATAAACATGATATTATATAGGTTTCAGCATTAAATTGCGAATTACAACTCCAAAAAAATTTGAAATGAGATTCATTTAACCTCAAAAGATAGTGCTTGGATATTAATTTGTGCTATGCTACGCTCTGCTATATAATTAATCTACCGCTATGTTCATCGTGAAGTTGTCCATTTTGATGTAAAATTTACAAGAAACACGTGTTGCCAATCTTATAAACTGATTTCGAGCATGAGTGTTCGACACTGTTATTAAATCTTTGAAAAAATTTTAACCGAAAATTAATGCCCTGTTTATACCCATTCATGTTATTATTGATTCTGTTCTTATAAATGATAAGAAGAAGTGACACTTCAATATTGAATTTCCTCCTAATCCGACAACAAAATAAATTCGTTTTAATATCTTAGCTATTTTCTATATAATTTCGGAACGTCGTTATTTCAAATTTATCACTAAATTAGCCGATAATCTTTGAACATAGCAATAAAATTATTCCGCAATTACGTACACATCGATTAAAAGTATTGCGTCTTATTCAAATAGAGTTTTTATAGACAGATGCTTATCTTTACAAGATAAACGAAATCAAATGCAATACAAACAGATTTAACATACTTCTGTGAATGACGAATTGATAAAAAAATTTCAGATAGGACCACTACCATAACGACGACCAATCTTACTGAAAATCTTATTTTTGAGCCCAACATTGGTTCTGACGTCGAGATCGTGGTGGAATTTCAGGCTGCTCCCACAATGCGTCCTAAGGTTCGTACATATCGTTGATGCGCGTACGTTCTAACGTTCTCAACGCGTTGTTACCAACAGTCGCATGTGGAAATGCACGTTGAAGCACACTAAAATGCAAATCAACGAAACATGCGACTTTTGGTAACAACGCGTTGATGACATCAGAACGCACGCGTATCGACGATGTGTACGAATCTTAGGACACATTGTGGGACCAGCCTCAAATAACTTAAAGCTAAATCATTAGAAATCATGATGAAGAATTCTGCTGCATATACAGAAAAAAAATCTAACTGGAATAGCAAGAACACTGGTCATGCTTTTGTAGCAGGTTTCGTTCTTGCTATCTTTGTGCTAAAAAAGTAGTAAGTTTTATGGTTTTAGAGCAGTTGTACCTTTCTATGGTTGCAAGAAACTCATCCTATTTTAGCACGAATTCTCTTGCAACCGAGATGTTAGGCTACACCTACTTTTGAACGTAGCACATAACGTGTTCTCTTGGTTGTAAGAGAACTCTTGCTGAAATAGGATGAGTTTCTTGCAACCATAGAAATGCGAATTCCGAGCTATTTTCGTAAGGTACAACTGCTCTAAAAGCATATGATAGTTTTTTCGCCAAAGCTAAGCCTACGATCCAACTGCACCCCCAGGTACTTAATGCTAGTTTTCCATTCGACCTCGGAGAGCATGCTCTCCGAGAACGATCCTCGGTTACTGAAAGGATCTCCTGTCCGTGTCGAGCAAAGCCTCGTTCTTTTCAGGGGCCATTTTCAGACCTCTGTTATCCAACCAACGCTTTGCCCGCCACAGACTTTCATTGATCCTTAGTTCCAGGATTCTGACGTCTTCAGCGGCACACACGGCAAGTGCGTCATCCGCGAAGCCGATGATGCTCGTTCCGGTAGGTAAGTCCAAGCGCAGGAAATCGTACCCGCGACCCCTGAGGAGCGCCACATGTCATCTCTTCTTTGAGAGACCAGTTCTCGTCCTCATATATCATCCACCTGTCGCTTAAATAGTCATCTATCATCCGTAACAGGTAGTCGGGAACCTTATTCTGCACCATCGTCTCGATGCAGATCTTCCATCTCGCGGTATTAAACGCATTGCGTATATCAGTTCTGATCGACGCGCAGACCTGCCTTTCCTGAATCCGAACTGGTTTTCCGAGAGACCGTTCTCCCCGACCAAGAGAGTCTGAAGTCGTTCTAAAATCAACTCCTCTGAAGCTTGCTTTTGCCCTTTTCCATGCCTCGTGCAGCAGAGCATCCCCCTTTGAACGGGTGAATTTCCGCCGTTGCGCTAACCATCCAGAGGATTGAAGCCTTGAAACACGAAATCGAAGTTGCCATTTATGGGATTGAAGCCCAAACAATCGAAAAAATCATACTTTTGAAAACATATCCATAAGTTTTTTTTTATAGCTTTTTTTATATTCATGAATCAATTTTTGTTATCCTATCTTAAAAGTTATTGGGCAATTCCCCGCGCCTGATGAAATTTGGTCATTTTCATGCCCCTAAATCTTGGAGTCTATTTCACCTGTTAACTTGATTTTTTTTTTATTTTGTTAAGAATTGAATCGTGAATAACTTTGACCATGGGTTTTTTGTTTTTCCAATTACGGCGGCGAGGAGACAGAATTCTTCCCAGTGTTCAAAAATAACATTTTTCAACAATTTTCAAGTCTTTATGCAATTTTTGTCTTAATTGTGACAGTAATAAATTATTTTTTTGGCTTCTTGAAAAGGCTGCTTATTCTATTAAAACGGCTCTTCTTGGAAGACGAAGCTTCATTGTTAGAATCGATTGATAAACTTTCCATGGCCCTCCTCTCAGGACTTCCTTCGTAACTGTCCTCGGGACTTATCGGGTGATTTTTTGCGTACTCTTCCAAATTCATCATGGTGTCGAAAATGTATTTGTGATAGGCTGAAATTCTTGTATAAACCGCAGGAAACTTCTCGACATTGTTCGAAAAAACGGCAATTCCTACAAGCATTTCAACAAAACAGTTATTTTCGGGATGGTATACTTGTTGAATTAGAGGAGCACCAGCGTCTTCCTAGAAAATGGGAAAATTTGTTTTTATTTATTATTTATTTTCATCTCTCGTAAAAGAAAAGGAAAATGCTATAAAAATGGCTTTAAGTTATCGAATGTTCTTTCCTGAAACCGGTACATGTATTAATTTTTAAAAGTAAAAAGGTACAGAGTTTCTATCTAATCTGCAACAAACTTGGACTATGCTGAAAACTTTCCATTGTTCAACGATACATAATAAAGGGTTTTCCAATAGGGACATAGCAATTTCGTATCTTTATATGAACGCACCCTTAAACTTTTTTAATGAACTGTCAATGTCAAAACGTTAGTTAAAATCAACATTTTCATCATGGTAAAGTTCACGAACCAGTAACGTTTGGAAATTATTAAAAATTACTACCGAAATTCTGAGTCGGTGGTCGCAACTTTAAGAGCGCTTACTCCAATTTTCGGCCGTAATAATCGTCCCACCCGACAGGCTGTGCGTGCTATAGTGGATAAATTCGAGACCAAATTTACACTATTGGACGTTCCGGTGCCAAAAAGACGTCGTATTGCTCGAAGCGAAGAAATAATCGCAGCCGTAAGTGCATCGATTCAAAATGAGCCAAATCAGTCGATTCCACGTCGTTCTCAAGAATTAGGCATTGCTCAAACGACACTGTGGCGTATTATGCGAAAAGATCTTGGCCTACATGCTTTCAAGATTAAATTGACTCAAAAACTAAAGCCACTTGATCATTTGAAACGCCGAAACTTCTCCAATTGGGCTCTGGCAAAGCTTGAAGAAAATGAAGAATTTCATCGAAAAATCATCTTCAGCGATGAAGCTCATTTCTAACTCAATGGCTTTGTTAATAAGCAAAATATGCGTTATTGGTCAGCAACAAACCCAAATGTGCATCTTGAGACACCGTTGCATCCGCAAAAAGTGACTGTATGGTGCGGTTTTCATGCCGGAGGTGTGTTGGGGCCTTTTTTTTTCGATGATTAAAACGACCGTCATGTTACCGTCAATGGAGAGCGCTATCGTGCTATGTTGAAAGATTATTTGTAGCCAGAATTGGATGAACTTGACATCAACGATATGTGGTTTCAACAAGACGGTGCCACTAGCCACACAGCACGCGTCACAATCGATTTATTGAAAGGCAAATTCGGTGAACGTGTTATCTCGAGAAATGGTCCGGTCGAATGGCCGCCTCGTTCATGCGATCTAACGCCATTGGATTTTTTTTTGCCAGAGTGGTGGAAAATTGGGTCTAATGAATCGACCGCTGTAAACGGGCTCGTGGTGGTCATATGACCGATATCGAATTTCATTCATAAAATGTAATGTTTGAACTACACCCACAATAAATTTGAACTCAAAATCTCAAATATTTCTGTGTTTTATTCATAGATAAAATTGTTATGACCCTATTGGAAAACCCTTTACGTATACATAAGATTATCATTCTGTAAATACATTTATTTATTACGGATTACTGTAAGTCGATATACTAACCACAACAATATTACCCTTTTGAGAAATAGCGCACACGTGAGAATTTTTAATCTTGTCAGTTTTGAACTTTTTATTGCAGATACTATTATTCATTACTGTTAATTGCAGCATTTTCAAATGTTCAGAAACAATTCCTGCTCTGCCACTGTCTGGACCCCATCCTAATACATATCCTTTAGAATCAGATTTGATAATATCAGGAAAAAGAGGTATCCATTCGGGTGTAACTTCACAGTCTTTATTTACATCATTAATATTCTGCTTCACCTAAAGCAAAATTTTGATTTTTTAAATTAAAACTATCAAATAAGTTTATATACTTTTATACAATAGTTTTTTATTCGTTTTAGGCGCTATTTCGTGTTTTTTCCACTATTTTTTCGATTTTAAACTCAATTTTTTATCTTTGAAAAAATTGAAAAAATAGTGGAGAAAAAACACGAAATAGCACCTAAAACGAATAAAAAATACCTAAAACGCCCAATCAATTGGAGATTATGGTAGCTACGATTAGGGTCCAACACAAAAAGAAATATTTACAACATTTTAAGTTTATTACATAAAGATTTAGACGTTTTTAATACAAAGAATGAAGAAAAATCAGGTTAAAAAAATCCATATTTTTATAACTATTTTATAATTTATTGATATAATTTTTTTTACAATTAATTATCTTGAAAACAAGCGCCAACTTAGCCAAATGTCTATGCACATAAAGTCTACTCATGAATACCTAACTGATGGTGATGGTCACCACACTGTGTGATTTTGAATGTTGAAAATTCACCTACAGTGTTATCATTTCTACGAAAGCGGAATTATGAAGCTGACTGAAAGATGGCAAAAGGTCATCGAACAAAATGGTCAATACATAATTGATTAATGTTTGTTATTTGTATTAATAAACTTGCTCGTAAAATCATGAAAAAAACAAAATGAGTTTGTTGCCAACCCAATGATTAGATTAAATATCGAAAAACTTACAAGAATAACTGCAATATCGGCAATGTAATAAGGATCCGTATCAAGCGTAAACGCAGGATGGACCACTATACGTCTAATGTCATAAACTGAAAAAAAATGAAGATTTGTAGGTCTATTCGGGAATATGTTTATTTTTAGCTCGATTTATAGTCGGAAATTTTCTTGGCCATTGTAGGATTTCATGAACTCTTCATGTCAAGTTGTGAGATCTTAATGATACCCCAAGTTGAAGCCCCACTTTACTCTCTTATTCAATTAAATATTTATATTAAATCTTGGCCAGTATAGCTTAAACTCACCTATGGTGCTTGAGGCATCAGAACTGCTTTCCTTGGTAATGTATATTATTTTATAACCACCATATGATGGTGGTTCTAAGTGAGAAACACAATGTGCAGCAATTAAGATTGTATGAAACAGAATAAAGGTTCCGGTGCATAAGATTTCACTACCTTCTCCTAAATAAACTGCATACTTTCGGCCATCATATATGTCTCCATTATAAATTTTACCAGTTAATGTTGAATTTGATTCTGTACAAAAAATTATTAACAAAAATTAAGTCATCAATTAAATTATCTGTAAGATTATTCACTTTCCCACAAAAAAATGTATTCGAAAAGTGGGCTAATCCAAAAAAGAATAGATGACACGATTATTTGAATCATAAAATACTTTTCTGTTGACTAAATACACACCCAAAAAATAGTTTCTTTGATATACAGTCAGTCAAGTAAGAGTATCAGCAGTCTTATTCACAGTCGGTAATAGCTAAGATCCTTATTCATCTGCAGTCGTATAGAGGGATTCTCTGTTCTTGATGCAATGTAAAAAAATACTATTTGCCATTGACATGTAGGATCTCGCAGGAGGATAAGGACCCAAACAACGAAGCAAGCTGTGCATCACCTGGAAGGCGTAGTCTGGAATTCTGAGATTCGATTGGCCGTCACGCAAACGCCATTGAAAATGTGTGGGCCTATGTTAAGCCCAAGCTTTGAGCAGAAAACTGTGCACTTTGAAGCAGTTGTGTTGACAAATTCGTTGCACTTGGAGAGATATTCCCCACAAATATGCTAACTTAGCCGAAAATACCTTGGAGGTGCCAGGCATTTATCGGCGCTGTCGGTGACTAAAACGTTTTATTGAAACGTTTGCATCTTCCTTTTGATCAAGGTCATTACATTTATATATTTGAAGTAATTTTAAAATACATTTTCCCTATAGTGAACCCGCCTACTCTTTTACTTGACTGACTGTACGGTTGATGAAAAATTGTTCTTTGAATCAAAAAAAGTGAAAGAAGGAATATTAGAAATTTTGTGAATCGTACTCGATTTGCCAGTAAGATGAATTAATGCGCATGCATGGCAGTGAATTTCCTTCGGTTATTCAAAAAGTTTGTAAACTCAAGAAAACTTTATTTAGAACAAACAAACGAGTCCTAAAAAATAATTTTTTTAGTTTAAATACTCGAGCAGTTGAGTAAACTTTCAAACCGTAGAGTAAAATTTTAGGTGTGTAGTAATTGAAAGGAGTTTATTATTTACAAACAATTCGTCATATTTTACTCAACTGTAGATGAAAGCTTGTTCAAATGTCGTTACGTCTCCGTTTTACTAAACTCAGTCGATTAAAGTTTCGCAAAATAATTTTCTCCGTGTACTCATACTTCACGATCGATTTTCTGTATACTTTTCTGTAACTTTCTAATGATTTATATGATAAAGTACATTTTTTTCTTCTTCTAAATATCTCAAAAACCTGCCCTTGGACTGACACTTTAACGAAGTCCTTCTCTTGACTATGCCAAAAAAGGACAACGGAGGAGGTTTAGCGGACGGCTTTCGGGTCATAGAGGTTGTAGTGTCCCGACGAATCGATGAAAGAATGCCAGGACCCCATAAATGGGGATCTCCCCTGTTTCCCTGTAAACGAGTTTTTCCCAGCTGAAAGATGGCGCCCTATTGAAAATATTGAATATTGATCTCATATAGGATCTTATATAGGATCTTACATAGGATCCTACATAGGATCCTGTGTAAGATCTTATGCAAGATCATATGTAGGAATTTGGCATAGGAACTCACATAAGATCTTACATAGGATCCCATATAAGATCCAATGTATTTTAAAGTAATAATTTTCAACTTTACATTCTGATTCAAAATTTTCTGAATAATCTGATCTATATTATTTTATTTTTATAATAAAAAATATCGGTAAAATGTATTTAGTAACTCATTAATGAAATTCTGCTGCTAGCATCCTGATAGATCAGATTATTCAGAAAATTTTGAATTAGAATGTAAAATTGAAAATGATTACTTTAAAATACATAGGATCTTAAGACGTGGATTAATAGGTCCCGGGACTGACACATAGATGGCGTTGCCAACAAAAGTTCTGTACGATTTTTTATGAGTACCAACCTTCAAAAGATACCTGTCAAAATTTCATGACATTCTGATGTTTGGTCCACGAGTTACAGTGATTTAAGTGACGCTAGTCTTGATATTCTCAAAACAATGGATTCGAAACAATTTCGTGTGTTGATTTACCATTGCTTTTTGATGAAAGAAAACACAGTGCAAGCTCAGCAATGGCTTGAAAGTGCTACGGGGACTCTGCTCCATTAAAAACAACCATTTGTCGGTGGTATGCTGAGTTTAAACGTAGTCGTACAGACACTGAAGATGCTGAACGCTCCGGCCGGCCAAATGAGGTAGTTACACCGGAAACCATCAAAAAAGTCCACCAAATCGTTTTCGAAAACCATAAGTTAAAATTGCGTGAGATAGCTGACACCTTAAAGATATCATACGGCAGTGTGTACGCTATTTTGCATGAACATTTGTCCATGAGGAAGCTAATGCCAAAGTGGGTGCCGCGTTTGCTCACGGTGGATAAAAAACGACAACGTGTTGTTGATTCCGAGCGCTGTTTGAAGTTGTTTCGCCGAAATAAACCGAATTTTTTGCGTCGGTATGTGACAATGGACGAAACCTGGATCCATCGCTACACTCCGGAGTCAAAGCGGTCGTCATCCGAGTGGACTGTAGTCGGTGAGAAGCGTCCAAAGCGGCCAAAAACGCAAATTTCACATTCACTGAATCTGGCCTCCAGCGACTACTATCTGTTTGCAGACCTCAAAAAAATGCTCCGAGGAAAGAGATTCTACTCCAGTGAGGAAGTAATCACTATGTTGATGAATAAAAGCGAGTTTTGCCAAAAAGATGTGTTTTTCCCTAGTTAGTCCCGGGACTTATTGATCCACGTGTTATATAGGATCCTATGTAGGATCCTATGTAAGATCTTATGTAGAATATGTGATAGACACGTTATAGACGCGTTTATCCTCATAAATTGTGAAGGATGTACGTCCAAGGCAGTGGCGTCTGGGATGAATCTGTGGGTATCTGTGATGAGTAAATGAGGTGAATGAAGACGGACAAATGACAACGCCGCGAGGTTGGGATGATTGTTGTTTGAAGATGAGAGAAGACCCTATAAACGGGTTCTCTCTCTTGAATAGAGACAAGAGTGAACAGGTTAACGGAATCTCCTGGGAGGACATTGCAAAGCCTCCGCAGTCTGCGACTAAGATCAGTCTAAATGATCGTTCCCATATGTCATTCTACTGGGAGTGCCCCACCATCGAGTGGTGTCTTTCCCGACTCACGAGGGGATGAGGCTGATGTAAGGCTAGCTCTGTCGACGTTGTGTACTATGCGGATCAAGACCCAGTGATTTCAGGACCTTGGTGAGGAAGTACATATTGAACACAGGTGTCGGAGTCTGTGTTTCCTCCAGCGACTCCAGTCCCACCGTGTATTCCGGGACTGGCTAAGTGGAGGTTGGGTCTCGAGGAACTGGACAAGGACCGCGGACCGAGAGTATACCCGTTCCCAACTATTTCGACCACTACGCACGATGCACTGGTAAAACGATTTATGGACAATCAGAAAAAATCTTTGGCAAAAAAGGAATGTAAGGCTCTTTTAGGGGGCGGGGGATTGGTAGATATCCTCCAGCTCCTAAAAGAGCAAAGTCAGAACATGGAAAGGTTAGGTATAGCCCTATAAGTTATTTAAGACGGGATGCTGAGAAACACACCAGTTCCCGTCAAATCGAGTGTTGGAGAGCCTGCCGAGATTTTTAACCGTCTCCTCAACACTCATAAGTGTCTTTTTTAAAGCAGGGTGGAAATACTGAAGCAGCTGAAATCCCACTTTACCTCGAGGAAAATGGGTATTTTCCGGAGACCCAGGTGGATGTCTCTGGGTGATACCCCCAAAACGCAGCCCAAAGAGGATTCCAATAATTAAAAAAACTCACCATTCCAGGTCATGCGAGTTGGTCTTGAGACGTAGAATAATTTATAAATCAATCTGTCCGAGTTATTTAAATACAATTCACAAATTAAACTTTCAAAAAATTGAATAAAACTTTTGAAGTTTAGAATATTTTGTCCTTTTTTTTTCAAGGTGCATCAATATTTTATTATTCAAATGAATTGTTAGCAAGAGTTACTCAGGTTACAAGTGCTAAAAAGTGTACATTTGATTCACTTCTAAAAATTAATTGATATTGCATAAATTAGATTTTGCGCATCAATCAAAACATTTTCCAAAAAATATTGCACATTTTGGACTGCCCGTAAGATTGGTAAAGATTTATGAAAACTATCAGAAACCAATATTGCAATTTTTGACTTTTTCAGAAACACAAAAATGTAAATTCAATGTACATTTACAATATTATAATATTGACTTAAGTTTCAGTATCATATTACAAAAAGTACATAAATATTTTGAAATAAAATTATGTTCATACTTGTATTTTGTAATCTGGCTGCTGGTAAAACTGCGATGAAAAGTAAGAGAGTAAAGATAGGCAACATTTTTAAAGCTCATTGAAACTTTTGAGGGAAATGACACGTCACACATCAGATATAGTTTTATATGTTAGTGCTCATCCTTCATAAGTGGAATCATTCTGGTATTTACTTTGACTTAATAATATGCCACGTTGCGAAAGTATTTATCTTATTAACGTTCTTAATATTTTTTCATGTTTATATGTTACTGCGATTTCACAGAATATTTTTTTCGTTTTTACATGACTTTACAATATTCAGTTAATCTGGATAATTTTACCGGTTTTTTAACATTTTTTCACATTCTTTCAAAAAGATTATGTCTATCATGAACAAAAATTTAGTCTTGACATATTTTCAACAAGTGATAATCGAGAGCAAATAAGAACGAAATAAAACAACATGATAAATATAGTTCAGTAATGTTTGGTGAATGTTCTCAGCTATGATGTAAAAATGAGTCGTTGTTTGCATTGGATTTTACATTAAAAGCATTAAACCTATTATCGCTTAAGATTATATTTTCTATATGCGTAGTAAATTCTATTCAGTCATCAATTGTAATTCGTAAATCTTCAACAGAGGATACCTTCTCAAACACCACACCTTTTATCGAGTATTGGGTTGTTGTTATTTTTTGCCCTGCATGCAAATAATATCACGTTACCCTTCGTTGAATTCAATTCATAAACGTTAGATTCACACCAGTCATTAAACTTCTCCAGGTTATCTTGTAAAGTTTTACAGAAATTATTGCTAGATATTAGACAATAGTAGATTGTGTACCAAGGGCGGCATGGTGGCGATTGTGACGAGTGCGAAGTGTACCCGCCCGAGCCTAGCGAGGGCGATATTCACACGAGTCACATCGCTACCATGTCGCTCGAGGTGCACACGACGTTTTGTGTCCAAATTGGTGGAAAAAGTCGCGTTGCGTGCGAGTGCGTAGTTAGCCGCGGGCAGTCAAGTTTCGTGCGGTATGAACATTTTGCCCGATTTTGACGCCGAGGCACAATTGACTCCATGCCGCACTACGCACAAGCATGCAATGCGACTTTTTCCGCCCGTTCGGATACAAAAAAATTTAATATCATCTGTATACTTATAAATATGACCGTTCAGACCGATGTATTCAGGCCGAATTGCACTATTTACCATTCAACACGCTTCACAGGTACTGAAAATCGGATTTTCAGAAGACGCTTTGAAAATGTATTCTTTACTATTTTTCCTGCCACAGCGCAAACTGGCCATTCAAAATGTCATTTTACCTACTTTCTGTCTTGGCTAAAGATTCGCTCCTAAAAAATAATGATTATGAGATATTATAAACAATAGCATATAAATCTTATTTTAAATGTGATTAAACTGCATCCTTGAGGCTTGGAAATATATCTGCTGCTGGCATTTCAAAATCCGTGCTGCTACCCAGGAAAAAAGAAACGATTGATTGAAATTTCTGTGAATTGCATATCTTAAAATTTATGATTGAAGGTTTCTGAATCTACAGTTTTATCTAAAAACGATTACATCGAAACGTTGTTGAATTGAGATCAGGATTTTTTAATCGTATAACTTTGTTTCAATGACGTTGAGTCGTAGTTTTATGATTAAGTGTCAAAGTCCATAAAACTTGAATCGTCAAGATACGTTTCGTGAATTGTTCATCTCAATTGTGAAATCACGATCAACATCAGTAAAACAAATTTTTACGAATGGAACAAGCGTAAAAACAATTTAACAAAGTAATGATTTAATCGGTCTGGGATCAAATTGCCGATTGAAAAAGCCATGGAGAATAGACATAAGGAGACTAATCTCTTACGCATGAACTTCACAAAAGTTGAGCACGTTTTTGTCGGAAGTACATGGAAAAGGTACAAGAACTTCCCGATTGATGGCGTGAATGCAAGTGGCGTGAAAAAATGGCCGCTTCCTTCTGTTCGCTCAAAATATTCTAACATAACCGCAAATTAAGGTTATTCTTATAATAAATATATGTTACCATGACAACCTGCATGCATGCAAAAGTACACGAAGAATTCTTTTTTTACGCTATTTGCAGGAGCGCCATCTCTTGGGACGTTCCCGTACTCAATCAATGTACTTCCGACAAAAAGATGCTGATTTTCAGTTACATTAGTTTGGTTTCCTTATGGCTATTCTCCATGGAAAAAGCTTACCGATTCAAATGCCCACAACACAATTAAACAAAAATATTTTGAATCTGCAATTTTAAAATGCGCAATTCACAGCGATTTTAGCCTATCGTTTTTTGTGTCCTGGGTATAATTCCAAGAATACTATCACAACCACTGCATGATTTTCATAAATGAAAACAAATATGTAGGTACATATTAAACAAAAGACTTTTAAGATTTATTACAAACAGCTAAAACCCTGTGTCATAAAATGAAGAGTCAATACTGTGATTTCTATTTCCCAAGTTGCAAGTAATTTCTAAAATTGAAATATTTAGACACAATTCAATGTGCATGAATTTCAATTGTTTCCGAAATTTTACTAACTATGAAGTAGGTACGATTAAAGAATTATAATAAAACTTCAAATTTTAGTACTGTGCTATATTTACATTGCAACTAACGTAACGTATCTTTCATTCTATAGAATTTCACCAATTAAAAAAAAAGCTATGATCATAGAGAATTATTATAAAGGGTTAGTCGACAGAGAAAAGCAAATAAAAAATGCTATTGGAAATTTCTTATGTCGAAATATTTTTTTACAAAATAAGACGCATTAAAAGTAAAAGTTTGTGGAAATATAGTAGGTAACTCATATGATCATACTTGTCTGTAATTTGAGCGTTTGTTTAACAATATACTAAATTAAACAATTTTCCAAAAGCATTGAAAATATTATGTGAATTAGTAAATTCACATTTCAGTATATTTACATCGCATGATCGCAGACAATCTTGATATGACTTTGAATTTACGGTTAACTCTATGAATAAAGCTGCTGTCAATAAAACCAAAATCCACCTCTTTTGAACGCCTATACCACTTGTTGAACCACCTTCCGGCTTTAGACTTCGCGAGCAGTGGGTTCCGGCTTAGGGTAGCTGCCGTGCCAAAAATCAGATCTCTGGAAAAAAAGTTTTTCTATAATTTTAAGATTTCAAATGATATTATTAGTCCTATTTTATGATATAAATAGTATATTGTGTATCTAGGAGGCAAAGTAGGTCTTTTGGGGCGAGGACCAATGTATTCAGGCCGAGTCGTAGCCAAGCGCGCGCCGAAGGCGCGTGCGAGGAGGAGACGATGACTGAATACATCGGTCGAGTCCCAAAATGACCAACCTCCGTGGTACACACGATATTTTTTGCAAAATACGTCCTAAAGAAGTATTTCGAGTGTCTGTAGAATGGTATTGAGAGTGTCCAATTACGACTCGGTGGAATACTAACATGTTATAACAATAATATTGATAAATATGGCACGAAAGGTGGTGGAAAGGGCTGTAGGGGTATGGAAAAGTATAAACTTTGGTTAGATTAATTAAATATTTTTCTGGAACGTAAAATGTTTCTTCTTCAAGTTTAAAAAATTTTATGTACAATTTTTGGGGTATTGAGTATTTCAAGAAACAAATTTAATTGAATTTAATAACGTATGGAAAAGTATAAACTTTGGTTAGATTAATTAAGTATTAGCACTGAGCCCAGAACGTGCGAGATGGCTCCCTGGTGAGCAATGAAGGAGTTAGCTTAATCCCTGCTGTCGCCATCTTGCGGTCCGATCAAGTATTTGCTTGGGGGGAAATATAATCCATTTTTCGCAACTGTGCAGAGGGTGTAAGGAACAAAAGTAGGACTTAAGGAAGAAAACAGATACAATATGAACATGCTGGTCGTAAATGGACAACTTTACAGCCGCTCTACAGGGGCTCGAAGTACTACTTTAGTGCCTGTTTTGCAAAAAAACATTATTATTTTAATTTTTTAATTTTAAGGTTACGAGAAATAATACTTTCAATAATGTTTTTTATAAAATATTTAATTTTCCTTTACTGTAGCTTCTTACCAATTTTTTTTTAAATTATGGCGTTTTCAGAAATCATGGCTTATTTTTTAGGAGAAAATATTCTTTACAACTCTACTGTTTTTAATTTTAAAAATAACGTTTTCAGTGGCTGAAATCTTTAAAAGAATTTTTTTGAATGAAACATTTTTTTAAAAATAACTATAATTAAAGGTTTTATTTTTTATTTGCAAAATTAGAAACAGTAAAGTTGTAGGGAAAATTCTCCCTGCAAAAATCAGGCATGATTTATGAAAATCCAATCATTTTAAAAAATGGTAATAAGCTATAAGGTAAAATTCTGTTACAAAAACATTATTGAAAGTATTATTTTTCGAGTGTTTCGAATTTCTTTCATAAAAAATAAGGATTTCTCTTTCATAAGACAAAACTAATAATATTATTTCAAGTCTTGAAGTCATAGAAAAACTTTTTTTCCAGCACGCAAAAAATACTTACTGAATATTACTTACTTGCTTTTCTAAATCTCGCGCACATATTAAGCTTGTGTAACAAAAATGGCCGACTTCCGGATGATAGCCACACTCTCCTTTCACCCAATCTACAGCGGAGCAAAGCGCCGCGCCGCACCAGGGGCGAGGGAGCACGCATTGGCGGGAAAGAGTTCAGCACACAGCCCCTGTTGCCACGCATCACCTATTTCAGACGAAGGGTGTGTGATCTGTACCGTCCACGGAGCGACCGCAGTATCCATACACCCCTTCCATCCTCTTTTCGAAGCGCTTCAGGTATGCATTGACACAACCACTTTACGCGCGACGCGTCCGTGTTCCTTGCAGACATGCACACGGACGCTAACGCGACTCTGTTGGAAGTGGAGGGGGTTATTTTCGTGGGTTTCGCTTTTCGGACGTGATTCTTGTTTGTTGCCTCTCCCTAAATTGCCTCCCCTGTAAAATTTGTTTTTGTCCGCCATACACCTCAAGTTAGCCTTATCGATATCGATTTGCGTGCGAAAAGTTGATTTTCCCGCACTAGTGCGTTAAAATTCTAAGTGTACGGGAAATTAAAAAAAACTTAAAATTTTACAAAAAGTCGCCGTATCACGTGCAGAACTGTGTGTCTAAGACAAGTAAATGAAGTGAATGAAGATGGATAAATAACAACGCCGCGAGATTGGGATGATTCACGTTTGAAGGCGAGAGAAGACTATAAACGGGTTCTCTCTCTTGAATGGAGACAAAAGTGAACAGGTGAACGGAATCACGAGGGGGTGAGGAATGTAAGCCTAGCTCTGCCGAGGTTGTGTACCACAGTGGGTCCACTCATATAGGAGAAAAGGGGAGCTAATTATAATGTTTTCTATCAACAAGTGGTGGCGCTATTGTCGCTACCGATGTTATTTTTAAATTGTCGTAACCATAGCAACCATATCATTGCCAGTTGAAATAATACAGCCGATGCTCATTTTACTCAACTACCGTTCGAAGCACCTCAAGCGTCGGTGATATATTTATACATTTCAGATTAACCCACTGACGCATTGTGATGCCCTGTCGTCGACAACGTTTTACTCAACTCCTTACTATTTTCTAAGTAACGCTTATTGATATTCACTTTGGGTGAATTAGGTATTTATCGAATTCATTTTACCCGACTAAGATTTAATAAATGTTCAAATGTCCTTAAGTCCCAAGTTTAATCGACAGAGTTGAGTAAAATTACTTCAACTATTTTTCTCCGTGTAATAGTACAGTATTTAACTGTTCATTGTGATTCATATTTAAAAATTCTTGTTGTATTTTTATTCTTTCACAAATTATTTTCAACTTTAAATCATTTAAATTTATGAAATGGATTTCATACAATATGTTTCAAAATTTTCCGCTCTTTAGAATACATCGGGTTGGGGGGACGGGGGTTTCGTTTGCATTGATATTAGTTCTTGCTATCAAAACTTGGCGGCGCTGATGCTCATTTTTACTTTTTTAAGTACCCTCCTAAAATACATGGTTAGGTATGTCCCTAAAAGTTATTCAAGACAGGGTACTGGAGTATTTGGTTTTATAATATACAAACAAATCTGACGAACAACTTTGATTAGAATCGAGAATAGTTTAGAATATTTTCCAGAACTATGCAGCAATAATTTTAAAAATATTCAACTGACAATTCTCTGAATATAGCGCTGGCCTTATTGGAAGCATCGGATATGAATTCCAAGCTTAGCGTAAGTGTGGGGGGGGGGGGCAGTCGTTTGAAAAGACCATTACTTTGGTGTTACACACGATATTTTTTTCACACATGCACATTCATACCACTTTTTGATGCCTGCAGAGCGAGAGCAAAGCTGCCTTTTCCTAATCAATTAAATTTTCATCTACTAATTAACTAATCTGAATTTCAATCAAACCTCTTGTGTATCAGTAGACAAGGAAAGACGATTATTGACCATGAATCACATCATGGAAAAAGACATTGTTCAACAATTTGCCCGTCAGGTGGCACCACTTTCATGAGAATGACATTAGGGAGTAGGAGCAAAGCAAACGAAATTAACATGTGCGCATCCGCAAAGATTGCTTTCTCTCCCATTGAAAGGAAAAGGCAACTTTGCTTTCGCTCTGCAAGCATCGAAAAGTGGCATAAGCAATGTTGCCATTGTTACTAATTTTTCAAAAATATCCTGCTTTTTTCACTTTCTCAGCGGTGGCCCTGAGCATAAGCGTGCATGTGTGAGAAAACAAACATTTCCCAGGAATTGATTTTGAACAATAGCAACTTTTCATGATGCGCGCACTCGCATTCCAATGAAATAATCTTTAAGTGAAAGAACGAACTTGTGATTAATGTGATGATTTGGTGGGTACTATCACTCATTTTATTCTATTGGACGATCACTTTTTTTAAAAGTTCGTAATGTCACTGATTTAGTTTTGTCAGTCAATAATTTCTTCTCTCAAAGATAAAAAAGGACCTTCTTAGCGCAAGTGAATTTTACTTCTTTTAATTCATTTTTTTTTTATGTTGAACGAATTAATCATTTTGCACCAAAATTGTCAAACAAAGCAATCCTATGTTACATTTTATTTTAATCAATTTATAAAACAAAATAATACGTAACTTTCGATAGAATAATTTTTGTGAATGCTATGAATACAACATTTTCGATTAGGTTAATGTAAGACCTTTGTTTTAAAAATAATTTTGAATAAGAAATCAAATGGAAAAAAGGCAAAATAAAGTTACTAAACTTAACAGAATGATGTGCAATTATTTGTTTATTTATTTTATTTTCAAGACATTTTTTTTTTATTTTGGATAATAATATTGTTGAATAATTTTTCTCCCTTCAAGTGTAATTGTGTACTTTATTATTTTTTCGACCGATATGTTGATTTCTTGAACATTTTTCCCATATTACGAGTAAACCTCTTACTCTTGGACATTGAACATTCTTGCTTTGCAATGGGCGAGAAACGCCCCGAGACATCTCCTGAAGGACTCTTCGTGTCTCGTTTTGTATAATTTATCAAATCTACTGCAACGTCTTTAATATATTCATAAAAGTAAGAGATTCTTGTATAAACATTAGGGCGATTGCTTATGCTGTAAGAGAAAGTAGCAATTCCTGCAAGCATTTCAGGACCTTGGGTACCTTCATTGTTGGCAGTACGATGAATTAAAGAAGTACCAGCATCTTTCTAGAACATCGGAAATTATTAATTTATAATTGTAAACGAGAACTGGAAATGCCAATTTTTTCACAGCTGCTCATTTACAATCTTAGAGAAAATGAATTGTCAATGTTTTGATTATAGAAGTATAGTAAAAGGTATTACACGTATAGTTCAAATTATTGTTGTATTACAAATTAATGGATCTAAAACAGACTTCTTTTTTCAGCAGTTTTTCAAATAAAAGTGTACATATTTGTTTTAAACAGACGAATTGAGTAAGTTCAATTAAGATATATAAAAATCTCCAAGTGAGTACCAACGGCCCATGCATCTTCCATATGGAATGTGGGTTTTAATGAATATATCTGCACGGAAAATTATGTAAGATTAATTTGAGTATCTTGCGTGTCAGGCTGACTACATTTAAAAGTCAACTATGAGACATCTTTCTAGGCGGTCAAGCTGACCATTTCTAAAAGCTAAAACCGTGAACTTCGACTTGATCATTACAGAAAGTCGATTTGATCATTGCGTAGTGTTGACATACTGAGTTGGCAACAAAGTTATTTCGCTTTTTTCCGCTGGATGACTTCAGTTGTTCGAAGTCATTCTTCTCTATTGCAAACTTTAGTCCGCATATGGTATTTGATAGCTGACGTTTCATATATTATTCAGTAAAAAAAAGTTTCAAGTTTTGTTGTTTATTTATTGTTTTGCATTGATTTGAAATGAATATTCCAGGCGGTCTTTATCATCACTTTTTACTTTATTACTTCCGAAAAGGTAGAAATGCAGTGCAAACTCGGAAAAAGTTGTATGATGTTTATGGTGAAAAATCATTAACAGAATGCCAGTGCCAGAATTGGTTTGCTCGTTTTCGTTCCGGAGGCTTTCACCTCAAAGATGCACCACGCTCTGGACGCCCAACTGAAGTTGACGACGACAAAATAAGAGCAATGATAGAAAATAACCGACGTAGTACGACACGAGAGATCGCAGAGAAGCTTAACATATCACATACATACGTTGAAAGACATTTAAAACAACTTGGTTACGTTAATACCAGGGGTGTTGGTTGAAGTTTGCCGGTTTTTTCAATAAAAAAACACTTAATTCTCAAGGGAATCTCAAAAAAATTTTATTCAAAGTATTAACCATTGGATTCTACACATTTTGACCATCTTTCAGGCAAATCATGGATACCATTCCAAAAAAACTTTTTTTCTTTCAAGGCAAACCATTCGACGAGCCATTTTTCGACTTCTTCAAAATTGGCGAAGCGCTGCTCTGCGAGTGAGTGTTGCATCGATGCGAAAAGGTGATAGTCGGACGGGGCGAGGTCTGGAGAGTACGGCGGGTGCGAAAATATTTCCCAATTCAATACTTTTTATGTGTTCTTCACCACTTTAGCGGTATGAGACGGTGCGTTGTCATGTTGTAGGATAACTTTGCTATGTCTTCGGGCCCATTCCGGCCGTTTTTCGATCAACGCATGATTCAAATTGATAATTTGTTGTCGGTAGCGATCCGTATTCACCGTATCACCAGGTTTTAATAACTCGAAGTACACCACACCACACTGGTCGCACCAAACACAGAGCATTGTCTTACGGCCAAAGCGATTTGGCCTTGGAGTCGATGGGCCGACCTCACCAGGTGAAAGCCATGATTTTTTCCGCTTCGGCTTCTCGAAATAAATTCATTTTTCGTCCCCCGTGACAATTCGATGCAGAAAAGATTTCCTTTCGAACCGTTGAAGCAGCATTTCACAAATGGTTTTTCGATTTTCCATTTGTCTATCGTTCAGTTGGTGTGGTACCCATTTTCCATACTTTTGGATTTTTCCCATGGCTTTCAAACGTTGGCAAATTGCTCCTCGGGTCACATTCAGTGTTTGTACCAATTGGTGTTGCGATTGGGTTGGGTCTTCATCCAATAACGCCTGCAATTCCTCGTCTTCGAAGATTTTTGCTGCACCAGGATGTTCATTGTCTGTTAAATTGAAATCTCCACTTTTAAATTGACGAAACCATGTCTCACATGTTATAATCACTGGAACATGTTCACCATAAGTTTCTACCAGCAATCAATGAGCTTCAACTGCTTTTTTCTTTTGATGAAATAAGAAAAGCAACGAATGCCGCAAATACGATTTACTTGGAACGAAACTCGACATATTCACTGAGGTAAACAGCTATGATGCTATTATTTTGGCAGAATGTAATTGTGTAATTTTGAAGGTTATTGTCCATAGAAAAATATTACATAGATGCCAAATCATAGAAATGTATACATATCTCTAGCGACATCTATGAGTAAAACCGGCAAATTTCAACTAACACCCCTGGTAAGCTCGATATTTGGGTTCCTCACAAATTGAACAAAATTCAACTCACCAAACGAATTTACAGTTGCGATTCACTGCTGAAACATAACGTAACCGATCCATTTTCAAAGCGAATCATAACGGGCGATGAAAAAAAAGTTGTTTACGATAACATCGTGCGAAAAAGATCACGGAGTAATCGAGATGAGCCTACACAATCGACATCAAAAGTCGATATTCATCAAAAGAAGGTTATTCTGAGTGTTTGGTGAGATTTCAAAGGTATTGTGGAGATGGCAATTACGAACGTAGTATGTAGTGGCAAGAGCTTTATGTAAAAGCTATGACTGTGTAGAATCAAAACAGAACGGGAATATTTCCAAGAGCAGTAAAGTAGGACCTAGTATTAGATAGTATAACAAGGAGTCGCAAAGCAGAGGAGAAAGTTATACTTGGAGTGGTAAAGTAACGCTATATATATATAATTCAATTGTATATAATGTATGTATGTAATGTATTCAAATCTATAATTCAATTCAAATGTCTACTGTCGCCAGCTAATCAAACTGGACAAAGAAATCAAGGAAAAGCGGCCAGAACTGATAACCAGTTCAAGATGCCAGAATCAAGATAACGCCAGACCAAATACATCTTTGGTCTCTCCCAAAAAATAATTGGAGTTAGGCTGGGATGTGATGCGTCATCCACTGTATAGTCCTGACCTCTCACCATCCGATTATCATTTATTCCGTTTACTTTAAAACCATTTGAATGGAAAAACATTCGATTCAAGTGAGGCTGTCAAAAATGAGTTTATTCAGTTTTTTGCCCTAAGAACCAAACTTTCTACGATAGCGGAATTATGAAGCTGAATGAAAGGTGGCAAAAGGTCATCGAACAAAATGGTCAGTACATAATTGATTAATGTTTGTTATTTGTATTAATAAACTGACTCTTGCGGATAGTCAAGCGGAACATAAAATTACTCTTTCTAGCTATGTCTTAAAAATTGTAGAAGGCCGTATAACTATTTAGAAAATCTAACTGACACTCTAAATTTTGACTCACTAATTTTGACCCTTCATTTCTTACATCTAGATTTGTGATATCTAGACAAATAATTGTATTCCTTTTATATTTCCTGCAAGAATGTTTAAGATATTTTCAAATTTCAAATATGGGAAGTGTATTATTTTTTGCAACGCCTGTATTAAAAGTCACCTTTTGTGCCCCATTTGCCGACACAGTGACCGAGTTACTACTTATGAGGGCATTTCTACCTTTGCACTCTTGTATCGAAAAATACTATATTACGCGTACTAAAAAATATCAAGTGAGGCAACTAAAAACTTTTATGGATTTGCATTAATCTGTTTATATGTTTATGTTAAGTCCATCGATCTATGTTTTACTACAGACCAATAGAATTATCCTTTGAGAAACAAAATAGCTTTTATGAACTGTTTTGAGTCGATGTACTGACCTCGCCGAAACTTCCATTTTCAGAAACTGCACACATGTGAAAATCTTTAATTTTTTCGGACATGATTTTCTTTCGACATTCCTCGTTACTTATTGTTTTAAGTTGTAGTCGCTGTATTTTTATAGCCATGCTATTAGGTTTGCGAAAGTCGACTGGACCCCATCCTATCATGTCAACTTTATCATCAGGACCAATTTCTAGAGCTTCAAGTCGTATCACTGGTGACAGAATCGCAAATTTGTCATTCAAATCATCATCATCATCCCATAACTGAAACAAAATTAAATTTTTTGAACTGTAACCAATAATACCTTCCGAACTTTCTAATCTATCCAAATACTCACGAGTATTAGTGCAATATCATTATTATAAAAAGGACCCGAACGTGGATCAAAATCTTTATGGATCACTATTTTTCTGATAGAATAACCTGAAAAGCAATTGAAAATATTTGTAGGCCTGTTTAAAAAAGGCCAATGTGGTTTGAAAATTAAAGTTTTTTCGAACGTAAAACAATGATAATAGTATATTTCGTATCAAGTGCGGAAAGGCGTATTTTAATGCAAGAGGGAGTCGCGACTCGCTCTCGCGTTAAAATACGTTCCGAACGTGATTTTTAAAAGAAATAACTGAACTCACTTTTTTCCGCACCTGATACGAACGATATTTTTGGTTTGCTGTATACCGAAAGTTAGCCTTGTCGGTGTCGATTTGCCTGCGGAAAGTTGATTTTCCCTCACTAGCGCGGTAAAATTTTAAGTGTGCAGAAAGTCAACTTTCCGCACATAAAACGACACCGACAAGGCTTACTTTCGGTGTACATTGGGCAAAAAAAAATTATATTCATCAAAGGATATCGCTTTTGTCTGACTAAAGTTTTCACTTGAAATTCTATGAACCTTTTGGTCAACCAAAAATTCGGACAATTGTATAAGAAGCAAATTCTTCAATTCTTCCAACCGGATAATATTTTTCTGAGTGTAGTCAAAAATTAAATTTTCTTTTTCAAACCCATTCGTCCTTAGATTCATAAAAAAATGTTTGATGTAAGGAACCTTTGTTAAACGAAAAACTTGGTTTATACATGCATAATAAAGATATTTTACTTGGTACAACCATTTTATTTTAGATGAGGTTACTGTCCGTCTTGTAAAATTAAAAATGCGGACAATAACTTCAACCAGAAAAATGGTTTTATAAATGGAAAATAAACAGTATTATATTTCACAGACTCAATTTGTTGAACAAATTATTTTCTTTTTAGTGAATTGGTTATATTTTATTTTCTATCTATCAGTAAAATATCACAGTTCTTTTTATCAATAGCTGAATTTTAAAAAATTGTCTGGAACGATAGATAATGTGGTTTCAACTCACCACTGGTCTTTGCAATTTTAGTCTTTCCTGCTTTGTTCATGTCATAGACATTTATAATTTCGACTCCATTGAATATAGGTCCCTCAAATTCTAAGTCGAACACACAGTGCGCAGCAGTTAAAACAATTTTATAATAAATGGAGGTCGCCCCGCATCTAAAATCACCATCTTCTTCTCTTAAATAAACTGTATACTTTCGATCATAGGTAAATGCTCCACCATATATCTTACTAACTAGTGGAGTCGAATTGGATTCTGTACAAACAAGTAGATAATCAAAAAATGATCATTATAGTTTTTTGTAATGTGATGTTTGAAATTTTAGTAATTACTTTTTCCTTCAAAAAGCTGTACTTGTTATATATTATTTTTTAAACTTTTATGATTTTATGATTAACGAGCAGATGAGTGTAACATGAAGTTATCTGGTTAGTTTAACTGTATATCTTTTTTTTTAAATAAAATTGTTTTGTCTTTTACCGTTTCCGGAATATTTACAAGAAACCAGTTTCTTCTGAAGTAAAGAAATTTTCGTTTTTGTCATTTCTATTCATGAGAACATACCCAATTTGTGGAATTTTTTTTTATAAATTCAGAAGATAATCACGTGTATCACTTTTGAATGATCTTTTCAATAAATAAAAAGTGATATTCCCACTAGCCCTAATTCTCTTTAATATGAAATCGAGGGCCTCCATGCAAGAAGGGGACATAGTTTCCGAATTAGAGTGAGGAGTGGGCCATCTTTCTTGATTTCTGCATTCAATCGATCCAGTAATGCCATGTAATAGTCGCTGTTAATGGTTTTACCTTTCTCAAGATAGTTGATAAACAAAATACCATGCTCGCCCCAAAATACGGATGTCATAACCTTGCCAGCCCGCTGTTGAGTTTTTGGTCAGTTTGGACGGCTTTCACCAGCTGCTGTCCACTCAGGTGACGATTTTTTTGTTTTAAGTATGTAGTGGTGTCAGTGTGTCCAGATTTGAAACGGGAACGTTACACAACAACGCCAACAGCAGTACGTACGTGAGAATGGTTGCGCGCGCAGCGTAGTGTGTCTGCTGTTCGCAGTGGTTCTCTGAGATTCTCTGGTTTTCTCTCCTTGACAAGGAGCCGTCAACCAGAGAGAACTCAGAGAACCGCTGCAAACAGCAGACGCACTGCTCTGCGCGCGCAACCATTCTCACGTACGTACTGCTGTTAGCGTTGTGTGTGTAACGTTCTCGTTTCAAATCTGGACACACTGAGTGGTGGATTCATGTTTCATCCATTGTCACATACTGACGCTGAAAATCCTTTTTACCTCGCTTGAATAGCTCCAAACAGCGCTCTGAATCCTCAACGCGTTGTTGTTTTTGGTCGGGTGTGAGCAAAAGTAGCACCCACTTCAAAAACAACTTACGCATCCCCAAAGATTCGTGCAAAATTATAAACATACTACCTTCTGATATCTTTAAGCTGTCAGCTATCTCACGCAACTTTAATTTACGATCGCCCAAAACTATTTTGTGGACTTTTCTTATGTTTTCCTGAACAACTGCTGATTTTGGCCGACCAGAGTGTTCAGCGTCATCGGTGTTTGTACGACCAAAACCTCTGTAGCTTCTGAACTAAACTTCAAATTGTCATGAAAATTTGACACTTAACGTTTGAAGGTTGGTACTGCCCAGAAATCATATGGATTTGACAACAGTGGTGCCATCTATATGTCAGACCGGGAACTTATTGAGTGATGTGTTACATTTTTCCTTCGACTTAAACGCTTACCTTTGACCACAACTCACACTTATGATGAAGGTATGATACAATATTATACTAGGGTAGTTGATATTGATGTGATATTTTCATGAGAGGTCACCACTAATAACAAATGGCTATCATTGTTGACAAGTTCCATCCTTCAAACCTCTTCTGTCAAAATTTGAGCCAAACCCATTCTTTGGTTTACAAGTTACAGTGTTTGAAAGCAACAAACCTCCGAATTTTTTACAAAGATGGAAAAATGTGAATTTCGTGTGTTGATTAAACATTACTTTTTGCGTGACAAAACCTTATTAGGAACCAAGGCCAAGCTTGATAAATATTATTCGTTGTGATCGTACGAGCACAGAAACCATACCAAGTCCAGGTCATCCAAATAACATCACTACACCAGAAATCATCAATAAAATTCATGATATTGTTTTGAATGACCCGAAAGTGAAAGCGCGTAAGATAGCTGAGATCGTATCCATCTCAACTGAGCGTGTGCTCAATATTTTGCATACAGATGTGTGCATGAGAAAGCTTTGTGCAAGATAGGTGCCGCGATTGCTAACAATCAACTAAAAACGCATTCGTGTGACCACTTCGGAGCAAAATTTTGCCTATTTTAATCGCATTCCGAAAGAGTTTTTGCGTCGATTTGTGACGATGGATGAAACATGGGTCAACCACTATACTCCGGAATTACGTAAAGGGTCAAAACAGTGGGTTAAATCTGGTAAAAATGCACCAAACCGTCCAAAAACGCAACAATCGGCTGGGAAAGTTATGGCTAGTGTTTTTTGGGATGCACATGGAGTTATCTTTAGCGATTACCTTGAGAAAGGAAGGACGATTACTGGAGCATATTACGTTGCATTATTGGATCAATTGATTGACGAAATCAGGAAGAAACGGCCACATTTGAAGAAGAAAAAAATCTTTTTTTATAATGACAATGCACCATCTCACACACCAAACATTGCACAGGCAAAAGAGCATGAATTGGGTATCGAATCGCTTTCGCATCCACCGTATTCTCCAGACCTGGCCCCCAACGACTACTATCTGTTCCCAAACCTTAAGGTTGAATGTAAGTCCCATCCCTGTACAGATAGTAGAGTCCCGTGGGGTGCCGTCGAGCTATGCTGTTTTGAAAAAATTTCATGGGCTCGCATGGTGAAAATTTTAGTGCGCTACTGGCTTAAAATTCGTAGTATGTGTGCATACGTATAGTCACCAATGCTATGCCAGTGGCTGACTCGTAGATCGTGGAACACTGCAATTTAAGCCTAAGTGTGATATGCGTTTGAATAGCTGGATGTCAAAGGTTATTGTTAACAGTTAAAAAAATGCCAGGTCAAGTGAGATGGAAAGGAAGATTTGTAAAGAACAAAAGTTTAGACAATGAAGTGCGCCGGAATTCGGGACTGGTTGAAGCGAGGAAAAGAAAATATTTTGCCGGTAATTTCACGTATGCTTCCAAGCTGGTTGTGTGTGTGTGTGTATGTGTGTGTGTCGAGACCTACAGCAGACAAGCTGAAGAAAGGGAACAGTGTTGCCGGGTCGCTATACTGTTACGTTTATCTGTTCAAAAGTGACTGAAATTTAAATGTTCTACATTAGATTATCTATAAATCTGTGTGGTGGAGAGATTTGATGTTTTTATAAAAAATTTATATTTTCAAGTAGCGCAAATACCGACATTTTTTAAATTTCTCTACTAGAGAGTTTAATTACTAGAAAAAAAAATGTGGAGAGTGCCTATGCATTGCCCATGAATTACGTGTTAAAATAGTCCACTTTGACATTAATTATCTCTGCATCGGTACGGTTGAGGAATTTGAAATTAACTTAGCATATAAATAATTATTCTACTTAAATATCAGCTCCTTTTTAAAAAAATTCTACCAGAGATCGATTTTTTTACATACAACCTTAAGAGATGGCTGTGTAGTAGGCGCTTTGAGTCGGACGAAGAAGTTGAATGGAAAACAGAAGGGCATATTGTAGGGTTTGACAAATCGTATTATTTGGATGGCATGGAGAATTTGAAAGATTGATGGGTTCGTTGTATCGAGCTAAAAGGAGAGTACATTAAGAAATAAAAACGATTTTTGACAAAAAATAAATTCTTGTTCATTTTATCACGTCAATATCAAACACCCTAGTATGCCGCGCAAGTGCTGTACTCAGTACGGAATTTTTAAATACTTTTCCGCGTGGTAACTACTATTATTATAGATTAACTGCAAGCATAATTCTTTTTCACCTTACGCAAGACATTATATAATTGTAATCAGTATCAACCCTGAAAAATCCCTAGTAAGCGTTTTTAGCTGATAGCTTTGAAGGTTAAAAATTCTAACAGGTCTTTTGGATTTATTATTTAAAATTGTGTAATCTAACTGATATTTTGACTGTTGGCCAGTTTTCCGGCCTGTGCGAGAATTCAACGGCCAATTAAGACCTAATTGCAATTGGTGAAATGGGCCTTCATTGTGATTAATTTTGAGGGGAACGGTGAGAGAAGAAGGGGTAGAGAAAGAAGAGTTTGAGCGTCTTTATGGTTCTCCACCGCAGCGCACAGTTTCGTTTTTGCGATTCACACGTCTTTATTTTTTAATTTTGTTCCTCATAATTTTTCATGATTGGAGATGAATTTCTTTTATTCAATCCTTGTTACATTTTACTATGTATCGAATATCTAAGTAGGAGATGGTCAAAAATTGATTGTACGATATAATATAATATTTCAGTTATAAAGATTAGAGTTTGATGAATAAATCAATAGTATGACTGCTTTCTATTTATTAACCCTCCGTTACCAAACATATGAGGGATTCCCTCAGTGGGGTCAGTTTTTTCGAAATTACTTCTAATTTACGCTTCACACAGTCTGGTCCGTTTGAATACCTTTCTACGAATTATTCCTGAAGCTTTTTGTGGCAATAAAAAATGTTCAAGTAGAATTCTTATTCAATAATCAATTTTCAAAACCAAAGGTGACGTGAATTCTGAGGGAATCCCTCCATAGTTTGGCATTCGTGCAATGGAAATAGCTTGAGTTCTTGAGTGCGGTGTTGCCACATTTTGATGTTACATGTTCAACCAAGTAGTCGCAACATTTGGCAACACTGCAGACATTCTAACACGCAGAGGGAAATCCTCTAGGGTTTGGTAACCATGTAACAATTTTTAAGTTTGGTAACGGAGGGTTAAACTAAAAAACTCGGCCTTGCGAATTAATTCGCAAGTGTGTTTGTGTGCGCGCACGAACACCCACGAAAAGAGGTCTTTCTTTTTCCCCATCCACTTCTCCACTTGCTGGCTCGACTTCCCCTCTCGGCAGCTCGCGAGTGACCGCAACTGGCTCACAGGAGCCGAGCTGTGCATCCCTGGTTTTTATAATTACCGATTAAGGTAGTTGTTGTTCCAAAAAACAGGTCTTTAGAAAAAAAAAATTCCTATTATTTTAAGACATGAAATAATGTTATAAGTTATGTCGTATAAAAGAAAAATACATTTTTTATGGAAAAAATTTAAAAATTACGAAAATAGCACTTGAAAATGTTTTTTGTAGTAGAATTTTTCTTTACTGTTACTTCTTACTGAAAGAAAGTATTAAAAAATAAACCTTTTATTTTTTAAATAAGTATATTTGATGTTTAATTAATTGTATTAAAAATTAAAAATATTAGAGTTGTAGAGAATATTTTGCACGAAAAATAAACCATGATTTATGAAACCCAATTATATTTTTAAAAATTCGTAAAAAGAGACAATAAAATAAATTAGATTAAAAAAACGTTATCAAAAGTATTATTTTTTGTAGGTTTTAATTTTAACATCTTAAAAACTACGACTTAATGAAAACCAAATGACCACACTGAGAAAAAAATGCTATTGAATCAATAGCATTTCTTTCCAAAAGCATGTATATCACGGATTGAAATCAATATGCTATAGAATTAGTAACATATTTATTGGTTCTTGTAGTATATTTTCAAGAATCCATAGTATACATGCTTTTAGAAAGAAATGCTTTTGATTCAATAGCATTTTTTTTCTCAGTGCACGAGTGTATAAAAAAAGTTTTTAAATGTGATTTTTATCTTGCTAGTGTACTATTGAAATAATGAAATGGGGTATCTAGCTGTTTGCATTGTTTTATCAAGGGTTTTAATATGACCTATGCGAATAAAAAATTATCACCTTATTGATTGAATACCAAATATAAAAATACTTTGTTGATGGAATGATTGTCATACCTTTATTACGTAAACTGTTTGCTGATGAAATTGTGACACAAAGTAATACAGCAGAAATAGAAACCATATTAAAAGCTTTTCAAATTTCGGATAAAAGTGACACGTCTCACATTTAGTGCAGTTTTATATACCTGTATTTAACCTTCAAAGGCTTGATAATTACATTTTCATCATGGATGAGAAGGTATTAGTTTTATGTTGATGAAATTTTTGAATTCTAATCGTATTTTTTTGGAAAAACATATATTTTAGTTTTTCGGCGCGCCTGGGTGATGTAACCCCTTAAGTCTGATTGAGCCGTAAGTAAATTGAATTTCCTGTTTCACATAAACTCAGAAACAAATTTAGTGACTTTGAGAAAATATGTAATTCACAACATCTGTAATATTATAAAATTGGTTTGAGCTTCAGTATCAAATTATAAGAAATAAACTTAAATGTATACGAAGAGCATAAGACCGAGCTTTAAGCGCGATGTCCAAAAAAAACGGAGCTCGAAGCGCGACGATCAAATCGCGCGCCCTACGCGCGCTCAAACTTACGAGCGAAGCGAGCTGCGCGCGATGAGAATGTGCCGGTGAAGCGGGCAGATTTTTTTCTATTTGTTCTAACTCTATCATGCATCACATTACAAAGGTATCTTTCCTATAAAAATTTTCTTAAAGCTCCTCAGCAATACAAAATTAACCGAAATTTAATAGGTGCGTTATGCGCACTTGACTGCAAGACTTATAAAGCAATGCATTACATATCTTAAACTTACCATTTGGTAAGGCGATGGCGCCTATTTGGGATCGAAATTGCAGGCATCAGAATGTAGGTAGATTAACTAACAGCGAAAAATTGTCGAATCTTTTGAAAATGCGGTTAATGATTAAATTGTTGAGACTCAAATAGAAGTCGTTGGGACTGAAGAAAAGCGTGGGCATAGCGACTATGCCTTCAAACAAGTGGTTTATCCACCGCTTTAGGACCATTGCAACGTGTCTACATTTCTTCTGATGAAGACAGCGCAATTCCACAAGAACTGCAACATCTTTACATAGAAATTTAGCGTTCTAGAAATGATTGATAAAATTTGGGGAAATATTTTCACTGTTGATAATAACTCATTTTCAAAGGAAGTTTAAAATGAACTTTGAAAAAAATATTTTAAAATAAAAGTTCCAATTCTGATAGAAAAATTAACGCTTCTTCCATAAAAATAATTGAAGAACAAAAAAAATCTTCCTCGGCCCGGATTCGAATTGGGGTCCCCACTTCTCGTGAGTGTTACGCTAACCAATTACGTTACTAAGGTCTCACTATGAAGAACGAGGAAGAATCTGCCGAGGCACCAATGGCGTAATCGGTTACCGTACCACTCATGAAATGTGGGACCCAGTTCGAATCCGGGCCGAGACAGATTTTTTCTTGTTTTTCAATTATTTTTCTGAAAAACCGTTAATTTCTCTATTTCAATTATCATACATCCCAGACATTAAAATGAGTTGAATAAAATCTCTAACAAATGATAGTTTTAATCCTTATTCAATGCTAATAATGAAGGTCTCATTTCAGCCCTTGGAAGAATCTCTAAAACTCTCTTTGGTTGTTCTTTATTTAAATATTTAAATTTACTGGAAACAATTTTGTTTGTCAAACTAATAACTAAATAATTGATAAATAAAAATATTTTGATTTTAGGCAGATAAAGAATTTTTAGGAATCTTTGAAGTTAAATAATTAGCCTTGGATACTGAGATTGAATAAGAATTACAACTTTGACATAAAATGAAAGCAAAAGCACGAAATTTTGATGAAATGAACAATTCCTATTTGAATATTTTTTTCCAAACTTTATTTACTTTTTTGCTGAAATTATATGACAGGTATATGATGTTTTTCTAGTTTTTATCGATGAAAAATAAAATTATTGTATTTATTCCTACAGCTTATATTCCAAACTTTGCCACAGAATCATAATTGCAATGCTCTAAATGTTTTTTTTACCGTTCTTAGCCATAGTAATGTGAGGTCAGAGAACGGTAACATGGTTTGAGTAAGGGGGTTTTTTAATTATAACAGGTATGCCTAGATCTGTCCTAGAAAAGTCCTGTACTACGTCTATAAAAGATTTTGCCATTTTTCTCCTCGTCCTCAAAAAAAAAAAAAAAAAAAAAAAAAATCCGAAAAGAATGCAACGAACGGTAACGAAATGCAGTGCAAAGTAAGGTACTCCCACTACAAATAGTGATAATGATTTGGAACAATAAAAATTTTGTTGAAGGAAATTTGAATGTTCAAAAGATTTTTTATTCGATTTTCATCAAATGTCAGGTAATATAATATATACGGATTTTAAAAAAAAATGTGGAAATATTGCTGGGGATGATAGAGCAGTGAAAAATAAGTGGGGTTCCTTAATAAAGTTTTGCCAAAAGTAGTTTTTTTCGAGATACCAATAAAGGCTGAAGTTAGATAAACTATTTTGCGTACTTGTCTGTTCCGTGCATAATAACAAGATATAAATCATAAAATATCTTGAAAATGGTGCACGATGGCGACTTTTACTAAGAGTACATTTTTGTATAAAATTGAACGATCTTTCAATTTCTTCAACTTTCATGTCAAGAAAACAAACTACTTTTGGCAAAAATTTATTGAGGAAACCCCACTTATTTTTCACTGTTCTATCATGCCCAGCAATATTGTCAGATTTTTTTGAAACACCGTGTGTAAGATAATATGAGGAATAATAATGAACTGGACTTATATCGACCCTTAGTATTTGTGAATTCAGCTATTTACTAAGTCTAGAAGTATGAAACCGGAATTTCTTTGCAAAAGTTACACGTCTGTTGCATGAAAATGATCCAAAATATTTTATTCAAAGTTATCTCCATTGCTATTTACACATTTTTCCCACCTCTCCGGAAGGTGATGAATGCCACGCTAATAAAACTGTTCGTCTTTTAAATCAAACCAGTTATCCAGCCATTCTCGTACATTTTCGTATGAAGTTAAACGTTGTTTAGCGAGAGCGTGGCCCAGTGATGCGAACAGATGGTAATCCGACGGAGCCATGTCTGGAGAATAAGCGGCATGCGCCAGTATTTCCCAACTGAACGTCTCAATTTGTTTCCTTGACCCGTTTCGCTGTGTGTTTTTCTTGTAATGCTCGATTTAAATCGATCATTTGCTGTTGGTAGCGATTCGTGTTGACAGTTTCACCAGGTTTTACCAGCTCATAATAGATAACACCCTTCTGATCTCACCAAACGCACTTTTTCGGTGGTTTTCCACGATCTTCGTTTCTCACATAAAAATTACAACTTTTGAATTTTTAAACCACTCGAAACACTGTGTTTTGCCAAGAGCATGTTCACCGTAAGCTTCGACAAGCATTCGATGCCATTATGCAGCAGTTTCCTTCAAGTGATAACAAAAAACCACTGCTGTCCGCAAATCGTAGTTCGTAGGCACAAAACTCGACATGTTGATGCTTGTAGGAAATATACTGGTATATCGAACTTGGCTTGTTGTCTACTGAAAATCTTTCTCAGCTGCTAGAATGAGAAGATGGAGCTGCAGAAGCGGTCGTACGGTCCCTAAACTGATGGCAAACACCATCAATAGGGAAATTCCGGTTTCATACTTCTACTAGGTGCGTTCCAAAATAAACGAGATTGAGCTAAAATAGAAACGACAGGAGCTTTGTTCTGATAATTTCGAGTTTATTTATTCAAAATAGTCCCCTCCGGCCTCGATACACTGTTTTGCGCGATCCAAAAGCTTTTCGAAAGAGTGTTTCAGGTCATTGACCGGAATGTCCTTCAGGATGTCGGTACAAACTTTTTGGATAGCCTCTACGGACGCAAAACGTTTTCCTTTCATGGCTAAATGCAATTTTCCGAATAGGTAGAAGTCACAGGGAGCCATATCAGGCGAATACGGTGATTGGTTGACGGATAAAATGTGATTTTTGGTCAAAAAATCAGTGATAAGCGTTGAACGATGGGCAGGCGCATTATCGTGCAAAAGGCGCCAACTGCCATTTTCACAGTATTGCGGCCTCACACGGCGAATTTTCGGTCAAAATGCGATGAATTGAATCTTTTGACATGTTTAATTCCATTGCCATGTGTCGCAAAGAAGATTTTGGCTCATTTTTTATAAATTTACGCACAATTTCAATATTACTTGGTGTAATCACGAAACTTTCCTGACCGGGATGTTCGTCGTTCTTGATGTCTTCACTACTTTCTTTGAATCGTTTAAACCACTCATGGACTCTGGCACAGAATAAACAATTGTCATCATACACTTGTTTCATTAATTCAAACCTTTCAGTAAAAGTTTTACCAAGTTTCAAACAAAACTTAATATTCGCTCTTTGTCCGAAGTTCATTTTTCGACCGATGCTATAAACACACTATCCCTTATAAAGCAATAACTCGGCTTCTAATTGTCCGTTGGTCATGAAATTTTGACAGAACTTCAGTGAAGGATGTACCTTTCCAACTCCTACTCCCATCAGAAGATAGCGCCACTATAAATAGCTATTTTGAAAAAGTCTCGTTTGTTTTGGAACGCACCTTGTAGACCTGGTAGACCGTTTTTACAGCTTCCGCACGTACACACACGTTATATTGATTGTTACCACAATGTTTATCCGTCACACGTGCAATTTGTTAAGTTTTCCATTATACTTTTATAGGCAACAAATTTGCACGGTTTTTATTTCGTTGAATTTAGTTATTTAGACCAATTTTATATTTTCACATATGCAATTGATTTATATTGTTTTTACCACAACCTTTATCCGTCACACGTGCTATTTTTTAAAGTTCTCCCCATACAAGGTATTTGTACAGAACAAATTTTTTGTACAATTTTAATTTTTGAAAATGTAGTTCTTTAGACCGATTTTATAGTTTCACAAGTACATTTCATTTAGTTCGTTTTTACCACAATGTTTATCCGCCACATGTGCTATTTTTTAAGTTTCTCCCCTTAGTATTTTTACAGAAAAAATTTTTTCTACAGTTTTTATATTTTTTTTTTGTAAAGTTAATTATTTAGACCAATTTTATAGTTTCACACGTTCAATTCTTTTATATCATTTTTTACCATAATGTTTATCCGTCACATGGTGAATTTTTAAATTTCTTTCTTTGTATTTTTTATAGAAATAAAGTCTAACTGATGAGGATTCCAATCTGAGTCAAAACGTTTAAAAATATGAAACTTTGAATTATATTTTTTCTGGACCCTAAAGCCAACTAAGAACATCAACAATTTTTGAATAATATGAGGAATTAACATGAATTAGAGAATTAGTAAGTATTAAGTACCTTTTCCTCTAAATTGAAGATTATTTTTTTCTCTGTGAAGTTGAGAGTTAAAAATAATGTTTTCCAATTAATTAAGACACTTTTCAATTTCTTCTTCAATTCTTTATTTTCGAGAAATGATTTCCTTTTCACTTGTAAATCTATTGTTTATTAAATCAGAATAATTTTTTAAAGAAATTTGCCCTATTAACAGCCTTTTTAATTTTTTCGTATGTACTAGCCGGCTGAATTTCCGGGTGCCTATCTGCATAATCCATTAACTTAATTGCAAGTAATCTGATATATTCATGATAAACGGACATTCTAGCATAAACATTAGGAGAAGTCGCATTTCCGTTTGAATAAACAGCAATTCCTATAACTCGTTCATCAAAGGTGTCCCGTCCGGGTTGTCTGAAACGGTGAATTAGGGGGCCACCAGCATCTTCCTAAAACATTAAAGAATTTCAAATTTTACCTTGATTTGTACAACGAAGACAATTGCATTTTTTTTATGACTGTTTGATTGAATAAAACGAAATGTTATATTGAATCAAACTAAATTACGTTAAATTAAATTAAAAATGTCTTTTATCTAACCAAACAAATAGTCAAATAAAAAAGGTACATTTTTAGATAATTTTCTCGTAATTTTCCGAAACACGTAACTGAAGTTTTAGTCTGCTACTATACTATTATATTCTGTGCAAAAATTTCCCCGTGGCGCCAATCAGGACCCGATAGTGCATCTCCTAGTTCGGAATGACACACTGCGCCCGATCTGGGCCATATTTGGGAAACGAGTTTTTACAGCACCCTCTGCTGGATTCATAACCACCCAAACTGGGACCAGATCAGATGCGGCATTTTATTTCAGATCGGGGCCAAATTGAAAAATTGCTGCTTGGAATAAGATGAAGTTTGAGGAAATTCAGTTATCTTAAATCTTAAATTCTATCGTTACCGTTACGTTCTATCGTTCTATTGTTACGTTACCTTCGTAACGCAAAAAATTCTTCTTGCTAACAGTGTAAAATTGTATGAAACCTTCGTGGATCAGGAAATAAAAACTATTTAGTTTTATACACAATATTTTCGAATATCATAAATTTAAAGCTTTTCTGGTGTTTTTGGGGCAAACAATGAGCATTTTTATTTTATTTTTATTCGAGGATATGCTTTACCTTTCGAAAATCATTGGCAAGGATTTAATATTAACTTTTTGAATTTCTGTTTACGGATTCAAAAATCGTGGATAGAAAAGATTTGTAGTTTAAAAAAAATAGCATATTATGAATCAAGTAAGAGACAGAGGCTATTGCAAACGAGTGTGAAGTTTGCCGCGTGAAATTATCCTTTTAAAATTCCCTCAAATTGAAGTGTTAGTGAACCTCTTCAAATTCTATGAAGGGCATACACTTAGTATTAATAACGAGTTATCAACATACAGAGGCCCGAATATTCAATGATACACTCCAACCGCTTACTATTAATTGTACATAATTCCTGATACAGTTATTCAATTTTACTTTTTTATATGGGTTTTAGGGAGACTTTTTAACAAGGTTTTCAATGAAAATAATCGTTTCAGAATAAAAAAATTATTTCACCCTAATTTTTCATTTTTTCAAATATTTTAGAGTTTTTCTCACAATGTGGCATTTTTAACTTTTTTTGAGTAAGCTAGAAAAAAAGCTTGGTTTTTTCTCTTAAAAAGCGTCCCAAAACGAAAATGGGATGGAAAGTATTAGTTGAATTGTAAAAAAATCTTCGAGAGCATCTGTACTAAGCACGCAGAAAAAAGAAAGGCAAAATTTACTAACCAGGAACAGTAAATGATTTTAAGTAAGTGTAACAGTAAAAACTGTTAACATAGCTGAAAAGAAATGTCGGAATTACTGAGCGTTTCGTAAATCTCATAGTAAAATCAAAGTAAATCTAACTCTGTCACTTGTGAGTTAAAAATACCTTTATCATATGTATTAAATACAGGATGATAAGTACCATTCACTGGAACTGAATTACAATACTAGTATAATACACATTAACGAAAGATCAGCAGATTTTACCGATCTGGATGTTTCGCTTAACTCGCGCACATGTAACGAAAACATAACCTTCATGTGTAAATCACATGTGCCGGCAGCGCTGGGTGTAAACAAAGGAATTTCCAACTGCAGTGAGAAAACGGATCATAAAACCTGGATGTTAAACGTAAGGATAGTATTCGGTAAAATCAAAACATTCATTCTCGGTTTTTCATATAATTCGTTTCATAATGTCGTCCGAGTGCTTCCGACGTTATCCGAATAGCTTCGTAGACTCGAATCCTAATCTGGCCAACTCAGTAGTGACTTATAAGCGATATTTATTTCGGAATATGGCAAGCGAGAATAGCCGAGAGGCTTTAGGCGTTAGAAATGCGTTTAGTCAATGTAGATATAGGTAGAGTTTAGAGGGTTCGAACCCAAAAGCGATTCTGAAATTTAATTTCAGGCGTATGCGATCATAAATATTGTAGTATTGTGTACTTAAATATGTGAACATAAATGAGGTATGATAATAATATTTGTGTATGTGTTCCCACTGAAACCTCCCCTCTTCTGAGTGCCAAAGCTCTCCCCTCTATCTTTATTTTGTTTTGCACGCGTTAAATCTGTTATGTTTCAGTTTATAATCCAAGATATTATCCGATACTATCTTTTTTTTAACATCTACAGATTATGGTTTTAATAATTTTATATTTATTATTTATTCATTTTTCTCAGTGTGCAAAGAAAGTAGCCAAAACAAAAGAACTGTGTTATCCGAAACGAATATGCTACTTTCACTAAGAAAAATAGGTAAAGCTACTGTCTTATGAGTAATTCTGACATTCGACAAATGTAAAGAGCACTAACATTTCGGTAAACTATACCGTTACAGTAAGTTACATTCTCTTACACGCTATGGAAATGTAACAGAATAATAAGCATTTGTAGCATTTAGAAACAGTGTAGGATAGTAATTGGCTCGGTGAAATTTACTGATCCGCAAGTCAGTACCACTTATGTATTCGTATTTGTAACTGCGAAATATGATAACAGTTACTTGTTCAGCCTAGTAACATTCAGTTAACTGACCAGTTGTCCATATAAGTACTTGGAAATTAAGTAAAATTTACCGGATTTTCAGTATATTATACACGAACCATCAATTTTTTATTCTGAAATGAATATTTTCATTATAAACCTCGTTAAAAGACCTTTCTAAAACCTACATTAAGAAGTATAATTGGATAACTATATCAGGAGTTATTTACAATAAAAAGTAAGCGTTCGGAATAAATTATCGGAAATTCGAGCCCCTGTATCTTGACAACCCGCTATACTAGGTAAATCCGCTTTACAAAATTCAAAGAGGTCTGCTACATTACTATTTCAAGTTTTGATATGATAGGAGTCAAGAGAATTTTAGGCGGGCACATTCGGCAAATTTTAGAGAGCAGATGAGAGTAATTTGAACTCGGTAACGGAGTTCTACTCGAGATCTTGCATTGCGGAGAACTGTCGGCTCAGAAAGTTCGGGAATGCAAGTCATCGCGATTGGCCGGCGTGCGTGCGTAGGCCTGCTGGCTTTGCCACAGAGGTTCTCCGCTCTCATTCGCTCTCTAAACATATGTAACCATGCCTGTATTTCTGTTTTTTTCCCTTTTATATGCAATTAACACTCCTTTGGCGCGGTATGGTTATGACACTTATATGAAAATCATCGGCAATGAATACCTAACTCAATGGTACAAACTCATTTGGAATCGGCCAAAATTTCAAGGAATTATGAGAAGAATCCCTTAAAACCTATTTTACCCACTTTTATCATGTCGCGGGTTGAATTTCGAAAAATCTAGTGGGTGCCTGCGCCATGGAACAAAAATACTCCTTTAAATTTCATGCTTCGAGCTTCATACATGTATTACATATTTATAAATCTCTGCTCCGCTCCCATACGCTATTGGGCGACGATATATAGCCTATAACCTTCAGTGAAATATAGGCTTTCAACAACAACAAAAATGTACCTCTTTATGATATTAGTATCAATTACATGTGTATATATGTATTTTTTTCCTAAAGGAGGTGGGAATGCAATCACGCACTAAGTGTGGGACTCCATCGAAACAATACCTACTGAACCCACCCCCCTCTTCCGGAGCAATACCCTAGAGCCGCTTTCGCATTACTTCGGGGTTGTGTCTTATTCCTCGCTTTCTGCGAATTTCCTTCTTCTATTGCATTATTACTCTACATTCCTTATTCTGTTGCTTAAAGGTCTTAAAGGGCTCTTTTGTCCTCTTCTTTCTTCTTCATTATCTCTGTGATGAATGCCTCCATGGCTTGCCACCTCTTTTCCGTGCTTATCATTACTTTGGCGTTGTTCTCGGGTGTGATAATTTTTATTATTTGCTTTTTGCTTTGACTGGGGTCCTGAAGGGCCACTGATTCTTGGGTATTCCCGTTGCATCTCCATCTGAAAACCTTAGGCACGACCCCATAGCCCGTGCCAAAGGGTAAAGACCTGCGCCATGCCTTTGGTCTGAATTACCGCTACGTCTATGAAGTACCCGGTGAGAGTCTGGCGTGTGTTCCTGATTGCTGGAAAATAGCATAGTAAAGGGTTTCCCAATAGGGGTGATATGATTTTGAATGTCCCTATCGGGCTCATTTGAACTGAAATTTTTGACGTCTGCTGTCAGTTGTCATCAGTAAGGTTTGCCATTTAATCATGAGTAGTTTCACGCTTCCACAACGTTTGGAAATTGTCCAATTATTTTATCAAAATTCGAGAAATTTTGTCGGTGTTCAAAGAGCATATCGTGCAAAATATGGTCGTCATTCTGCTCCATCCGCGCTCTCAATTCGTCGAATAATCGATAAGTTGGAGAGTGAATTTACTCTATTGGATACTAAGCCTAAAAATCGTATGCGTACCGCACGTTCTACACAGAATATAGCCGCCGTACAGGCCAGTATCGAGGAAAACCGTGAATTGTCCGTGCCACGCCGATCTCAGGAATTGGGCCTGTCCAGGATGACTACCTGGTGTATTTTGCGATTGGATCTTGGCCTGCATCCCTATAAGATGATTCTGGCCCAAGAACTAAAGCCTAATGACCATCGTTTGCGTCGAGAGTTCGCGGATTGGGCTCTGGAATCAATTGAAAATGATCCCAATTTTCATCAAAAAATCATCTTTTCTGATGAGGCGCATTTTTGGCTCAAGTCTCGGGGGACATTTGGCCGATATATTGTTCAAATCATAAATGGCATAGAATATCCAATATAATAAAAAAGATTTCGATCAATTCCGAATGAATATTCAGTGTTTTTTTTCAATTTCAAAACATATCACCCTTATTGGGAAACCCTTTATATGGGTAGTATTTTCATTGTCCTCCCTACATAATCGGCAAAGCGGACTTTCTGCAAGCCCTATCTTATGCCTGAGATACGCGAGGTCACCATATCCAATAAACATTTCTATTAAGGTCTTCGCCTCGGTTCTGCTGAGCTTGCGCATATCTGCAGCTCGTTTGGAGTTTAGATGCTCCCCCATGAGGGTTTTGACTTGCTTACATATCGTAGCCTTGTGTCACTCTTGCTGGTGTTACGCGGCCAACTAATTACTAATATCTTCTGTGACCGACCTGTTTGAAATAGTAGTAGGTACTACTGGTTCAAGATCACTTGGATTTTATCTTGCCACTAGCATAGCTAGTCTATCCGCTATCTTGTTTGCCTTGGCATCCCTGTGTCCGGGGATCCAAGGAACTGTAACTGGCTTGCCTTGCACTAGTTTATTTAATGCTTTGAAGCATTCCCGGACCAGCATTGAGATGGCCACTGGCTCGTCTAATTTCGTGACTGCCGTTCTGCTATCAGATCAGATGTGGATGTTACTGCCGTGGCCATGATCCTGCGCTTTACGTGCGCAAGGGAGTATGGTGGCGATCTTGGTTTGTAGAACTGCGGAGTGGGGTCCCAAGGGGACCATGAGGTTCGTGTCGCTGTTCTTCCCGTAGAAACCGGCCCCCGCGCTCTCCCTGTTCTTGGAGCCATCTGCAAATCAGTTGTCTCCATCACCTGGGAAGTGTGCTTGACCCTCCTTCCAATCTTCTAAGATTAATAAGCTTATCTTGTACTTTTTGTCGAAGAAGTACCGTGGAGACATCCTGTCTCTCACTATTTTCATGATCATTCTCCTCGCAATGCTGGCAGTGGTTCGTAGCTTTTTTAAGATCACTGTACTAGTGTTTTCACCAATCCTCCAGGCCGCTTTACCAGCCTCAGCGGTAACGGTAAAGTGCAACCCCATTAGTGCACTCTGATCTAAGGATCAGCCTTCTGAGCCTTTCCAAACTAGCCATAGTTGTCTTCTGCTTGACTCTGCTCTACCAGACCACCGGTGCATAGCTTAGCCTGGATCACAAAATCGCTGTGAAGATCCACAGCAGTGTGTCGGGTTTCAGGCCTCCATTGCCACCCATAGGGTGGCTATAAATTTGTTGCACTTATCTTCAAAGTGATCTTTCCAAGTTAGTCCAGGATGACTCCCAGATATATCCAATGGGATGGCATACCTGGTCGGTGAGCAGATGCAATAGTTCATTCACCACTAGACTCCACAGCAGGGGAGATAGTACTTCTTCCTGTGGGCACCCCGCGTGAACTACCCCTCGAAGGGTGGTATTCCCTTTAGTTATCGTTATGTTCCTGTTACCTAGCATATGGCAAGTCTAGTCAACTACGGCTATGAGGACTCCTTGTCTAATCTCTCTTGCTTCTCCAGTGCCGAGCGGTCTATCGGTGGTATAATAAGCATACTCACAGAATAAATTTATCATATAAAACATATATATAGAGATATAGATATAGAGAAGAGATTACTGAATATGCCTTTATCTTTATTTGCCTATTTAAAAAATAGAAACCTTCCATTTTTCGTAAGCATTGTGTTTTCAGAAAACATGAAGGTGTTAGTCTTTTTACAAATTAAAAAGTATATCAAGATTGAATTAAATCTTACTTTGAAAAAATTTAAAACCTTCATAAACTTACATTTATTGCACTGTGTCATTTTCTTGTACGATCGTTTGTGATTTGACTACAGACTACACGATGATATAGTTCTATACTTAGATTTGTTTACTATAAATTGTGGTAAGTTGATGTATGTACTTACCGCAAGGATATTTCCAACGGGAGAAATTGCACACATGTGAGAATCTAAAATATTGTTGGTTTCCAGAATGTTGCCACATCCCTCATTATCAATTACTCTGACTTGTAACATTTGTAGTAAATAGCCATCTTTTTGCCTTTCATTAATTGGACCCCATCCTAACACATAACCTGAAGTATCCGCACAAATATGTTCATATGTCGTCATAATCATCGGTGGAGCCATGGCATAGTCGGGAGTCGCAACTTTAACTTCATTCCTTAACTAAACAAAAATTGAATTTTTTTCAGATGAACTCAATAAATGGATTTTAAATATTTTACCCCTCTTCTGGTGTTAATTTATGCACATCGCATGGAAAAAATTTTCTTCATGAAAAAGTCCCGAACTTTGTTCCTAAGTCTGGGATACAAACAAAGATCATGAGTAGTCAAAACGTACTTTAATAAAAATCTAACGAACAATTTTGAGAAAATTTAACAATGATTTCTGAAAATTTTCGGAACTATACTGTAATATTCTTGAAAAGAATTAAAAATATTTCTGTGGAAAAAGAGACGCTATCGACTGTGCTTGGATTCGAGCCCGGGTCTTTCAGTTGACGATCGACAGCTCTAACCATTTGAGCTACACAGGCGTCCGACATCTCCTTCTTCACAGAAAGACCTCTTTATATCGCCTAACGGCACTGCCTTACGGCTATAATAATTTCAAATTAAGTGGTTGAGTTCGAAATTTTTGCCACTGCCTACATTTTCAGAGGATCGCTAGTCACGTATCAGGTAGGATATGTTGCCGACAGGTGTGGCAATTAAAAGACTCGGGCTCAAATCCCGGCACAGTCGAAAGCGTCTTTTTTTCCACGGTAATATTTTAAATTCTTTAAAATTTATATTAATTTTACATTATTGCGATTTGAGAGTTAAATTATCTACGTGGATACCTGTGTTAACGGGAGTTAGCTGAGGATCCAAGAAACATTTTTAGAAGAATTCAAGGCTGAGCCATGAAAACAAATTATAGTTCATGTCAGTTCCGGAATTCTTATTAGAAGTTCGGAACCATTTGCAGAACATTCATGAATGTCTTATAAACTTTACCTCCTATCCCAGAGTTAGGCATAAGTTCCGAACTTTATCATAAACAAAGGAGCCGGCAAAATTCCTATGCCAAATATGGCTTTCGGCTGATTTTTCTGAAAATTTGTTACATGATAATTCTTAATATGTAGAAAAAAAATATCTATGCACGGAGAAAATTTGAATAGTGGCAATTACAATAAAGAATATTAAAAACAGTGTATTGTGACATTAAGGTAGCGTTTAACATTTAGCATTGTAACAGGAATTAAATAGGATTTAATAAAGTAAATATTAATTCATGAAAAACTATGAGAGATTCTCTAAAGTGCAGAGTAAACGCTAGAATAAAGCATATTGAAGCATTAATGAAAGCACTAGAACACTTATGATCGTGGATGTAGGCCATTACAATCCCTTTCAGAAGGTTACGAAGAGTTCCCCAGCGGACCCGGTCAAGTGAACAGTCAGTAAATTCGCTGACCATTCACAAACTGTTTGCTGACCATTCGCTGATCTCGTAATAATATGAAAAGGAGGAGCATAAAAATCATCTAAATTGTTGCCATTATGATTCTGTGGTATATTTTGAGTTTGAAGGTATCAAAGTTAATACAATAATTTTATTTTTTAGCGTTGAAAGCGGAAAAAAACATAATACCTGCCATTAAAGGCAGTGCAGGGGTTCATCAATTGCCATGTTCTTATCGTCAGGATTGACTATTTGTTAGAGTGAGACGAAAGTAGTTGTGTCTTACTCCAACCACTGGTCAATCTCTACAGTGGAGAGATGGCAATTGATGAACCCCTGCACTGCCTTCAATGGCAGGTATCATGTTTTTTTCCGTTTTCAACTCTAAAAAATAAAATTTTTGTAATAACTTATATACCTTCAAACTCAAAATGTACCGCAGAATCATAATGGCAACAATTTTGATGATTTTTATGCTCCTCCTTTTCATATTATTACGAGATCAGCGAATGGTTAGCGTCGTGTAAATGCCTTAGTTGGGTTGCACAATAACTTTTGTCTTAAACATTTGAAGCACATGAAAAAATGTTTAAAAGTTCCATAGAAATTAAATTGGATGTATTGACGAATTAAATTCGAGGTATTGAGTGTTTGTTATAACGAAACTTAGGAAAAATGATTGTTATATATACATATGTTTGTAGAGGCTAAGGGTTTCTAAGTAAGAGCTAACTCAATTTAATTTTAACCTCTCCCTAGCAACGTATGGAGGAACAAATTTTCAACTTTACCTGAAATAGCGGCTAATAAGGGACTCATATGAACCTTACATAGTACTTTAGCACTCCACGTTCTCCCAAAGCAGACCTCGCACGCTACTACGCAGACGTTGCACAAGGCGCCCGATTAGTTGCTTTCTTAATTTCGATTCAATATTTATTCATGTAACTCAAAATTCCACTGTTCATAATGAACAAAAATGAAAATTTTAGTTTTAAAATTTAAAACAACGGACAAAAAGTAACTAATTAGGCGCTCTGTACGACGTCTGTACAATTAGTTTAAAATTTTCTAATCCATGTATTTTAAATTTTGAAATACCTATCAACGAAGAGTTTTAAAGTCGAAATTTAAATGTGAAAGTTCAAATATTGAAATTTTAAAATAAATAAAATTTATCAATAAAAGTTGTTGTAGAAATTTAATTTTTTTTAATTATTGTAGAAATATTCATTATAAAGAATTTCGGATTTTAAAAAATGTAAATTTTTTTTCTCTGTACATTTTGTACTTGCTTTTGATGATAAACTATAAAGAGATATTTTGAAGAAGTTGAATACAGTATTAGTTTTATATTATATTTCTCAATATTTCTCAAAAGTATTAGGATGAATAAGTGAAAGATAGTATTAAAAATAATTGTTTTTCTTTTTTAACGAGAATAAATAAATGAACATGTGGAAGACAGTAATATACGTATCACAAACGAATAAGTGTCCTTAAAAAAGTATTCCTTAAAGTTGAAGAAACTTTCAAGAAAATTCAATTAACACTTACAATATTATATTGGGTTGGCAACAAAGTCATTTCGCCTTTTTCCGCTAGATGACTTAAATCGTTCAAAGCCGTTCTTCTCCATTGCAAACTTCAGACCGTATATGATATTTGACAGCTGACGTTTCATAGATTATTCAGTAAAAAAAAAGTTTCAAGTTTTGTTGTTTATTTGTTGTTTTGCATTGATTTGAAATGGAGATTCCAGACGGTCATTTTCGTCAAATATTACTTTATTACTTCCGAAAAGGTAAAAACGCAGTGCAAGATCGGAAAAAGTTGTATTTTGACCTCAAAGATGCACCACGCTCTGTACGTCCAACTGAAGTTAACGACGACAAAATAAAAGCAATGTTAGAAAATTAACAGCGTAGAACGACACGAGAGATCGCAGAGAAGCTTAACATATCACATACATACGTTGAAAGACATTTAAAACAACTTGGTTACGTTAATAAGCTCGATATTTAGGTTCCTCACAAATTGAACGAAATTCAACTCACCAAACGACTTTCCAGTTGCGATTCACTGCTGAAACGTAACGACAAACGTGGTATGTAGTGGCAAGAGCTTTATGTAAAAGCTATGATTTTGTAGAATCAAAACAGAACGGAAAGATTTTCAGGAGCGGTAAAGTAGGACCTAGTATTAGATAGTATAACAAGGAGTCGCAAAGCAGAGGAGAAGGTTATACTTGGAGTGGTAAAGTAGCGCTATATATATTCGAAGTTCCGGTAACTCATCTACTATGTTGAAGTAAAAACGAAGTGTTTCAAAAAAATCAGTATTAAATGGCATAACTTAAATAATTCTTATTAACAAATTGAATAAAAAAGCATTTGGGTGCATAAAAATAATATGGTCCATTGGTTACATCAATATAAAATATAAAAGTTCATCTACAAGATATTTTCTTTCTTAAAAGCTCCCCAAATTATAATTCTGAAATAGTGAATATTCCCAAGTCGAAATATGGCGCTACTTTGACGCTCTTCATACGCATATTTGTAGGGGCTACGAGTTTGAAAGTAGAAGCTGATTCAATGTAATTTTAGCCCCTCCTTAGCAACTCTTACAGGAACAAATTTCCAATTCTTCCTGAAGTACTTACAACAGTTTTTTACATGTCATGATATTTTTTTACGCATCTCCGGAAACCAGTAGCTTTTGCAGATCGCTTCGTATACCTTTTCTACCCTTATGTGCCCCAATTCGTCATGATACTTAAACATAATATTTTTCTCCATTATCTTAGGTACATAAAAAAGCAATGATTCCCCTTTCTTGCGATACATTACTCCGTTTCTCGATTCATAGTATTTATCCTCTGATTTTTCTAATAATTTTTGTAATTTTACAATCGTCTCATCTTTACTTTGCGCCAATGATAGATTTCGTTCGAAAGAATTATCCTCAATGACACAGATGCAATTCACCCGGCTAAGGGCATCCACATGAGTCATGCGCTTGCCTTCGCGATGTTCCGTAATGTAATCATAACATTGTAGCTCCATAACCCATCTTTCTATTTTTGGATTTATTTTGCATTTTTTAAGTGCTAAGGCGAGTAAGTTGCAGTCAGTGACAATTTTGAACGATCTACCCCATAAATAAATCCGAAATCTTCGAAGGGCGTAAATTATGGCTAGCATTTCCAACTCGAAACTATGATATTTACTTTCGGTTTTTGTCGTCCATTTAGAAAAATAGAAGATGGGGTGGAATTTCAAATTTTTTTTCATTTGCAAAAGCACGGCTTCAAACCCTAGTGTGCTTGCATCGCAATGCAATTCCGATTCTACGCTCGGATCAAAAATTGCTAAAATCGGCTTTTCCACGATTTTTGATTTTAAGAGTTCAAATGATTCTATTTCTTTTTCCCCGAATTTGAATTCCACTCCACTTCGTAAAAGGCTATATAGAGGCTTAGCCAGCAAACAAAACTTTTCGATATATTTGCGAAACCAGGTCAATCCGAGAAAGCTGATAAGGTCCTCGGGGATGGTGCAGGAAGTGGGAGTGGCACTTATGCTGAAAATGGGGTAGAATCAGGTTGAGACACACGACTCTAGTTTCATCCCGAAGGAGCGTTTATTACTTTTCCTAGTACAATCTATGTCGAGTTTCATTGTCACCTATATGGGTGTGCGGTGTGTCGTGGTGCTGGCCGGGGCCTGCCCAGGCTGCTGATGACGCACGTATGCGGGCCGCGTGGCTTCGTAGGTGGGCGGCACGGTCGCGTGGGCCGCCTCCTGGTGGACGGGTCGTCCTGGGGAGGTGGGATCAAGCCCACCTTCAGTACTGGCATTGTCTTGGCTGGCTTACGAGTCGTTGTTTTGAGGCTGTGGGGTGCACAATTCTCCTTCTCCGTAGGGGCGAAGAGCTGGCGCGGCGTTGGTCGTACGCGTGCCGTGCTGGGGGCCTGTCTAGGGCCTAACCCGGGCGACCTGTAAATCGGGGAGCCAGTCAATTCCAGTTCCCAGACTGGAGACCCTAGCACTGCGTCCAGGGAGCGTCCCCTCTGTGGGTGGGGAACGTCGGGTGTTCCTGGCAGCGGGACGGCGTACTGGCCTTCTAGCCGGTCGAAGAGCACGGAGAGTTCCGTGCTCGTCAGTGACACGGTACCGGGCGCCGATTCCGGGGCGGTCGTCGTGATCGGCCGTAATGCGTCTCCAGGGGTCGGTGGGTTGGTGGTTACCGCAATCCCTGATGAGGGCCGAGTAACACCGAGTTTCGGTGTCGGGCGGTATGCCCGGGGTGAGTCGTCAGCTCGGACGGTCGTGGCTAGCGCGTCGTAGCCGGGGTGGCTAGGGTCGTATCCTCTCAGTTCTGCTGCATCGGGGGTCGGGTCTGGGTCGTCACCCTTCTCTCCCCTGGTGCCTCCTACCCGAGCCTTCCAAGCTTCTAGGCGCTTGGCGCTCCGCCGTGCCCGGGCCGTGACTCCGCTTATGGCACTGCTTCGTTGTCAATGGCTGGGGAAAAGCAAGAAAAAAAGGTGTGTGAAGGCCGGAGTTACCGTCTGAGTTGCCAGCGGCGTGTCTGTGAGAGAGTGTGAGTCGGCTGGTTGGCAGCGACTGTGTTTAGAGTGTGTGAGTCGGCTGGTTGCCAGCGACTGTGTCGAGTGTGTGCGTCGACTGGTTGCCAGCGACTATCTTGAGAGTGTGTGTCGGCTGGTTGCCAGCGACTGTGTCTAGATTGTGTGGGTCGGCTGGTGCTAGCGACTGTGTCAAGTGTGTGGGTGGGCTGGTTGCCAGCGACTATGTTGAGAGTGTGTGTCGGCTGGTTGCCAGCGACTGTGTCTAGATTGTGTGGGTCGGCTGGTTGCTAGCGACTGTGTCGAGTGTGTGGGTGGGCTGGTTGCCAGCGACTATGTTGAGAGTGTGTGTCGGCTGGTTGCCAGCGACTGTGTCTAGAGGGTGTGTAGATGTCTAGGCGTAGAGACTTACTGCGGGCAGCGGCTGGCGATGTACTGGAATCGGATTCGGGATCAAAGTTGGCACTATTTTCTGAAGATACATCCTGATTTTATTTTTAACTCCGAATTACACTTCTTCAAAATCGAAAACTTATAATAAACGCTTACAATATCGGCGCGGCAGCTTAGTGACTGCTGTCTTAGGTCAGGTTTGCTACCCTGAACTGAACTGTCACTCAAACGTTTCGAGGCCCATTTTATAGGGATGGAAAATCGGGGAGAAGTGTCGCAGTGGAAGGAGTATCGTTTTTTTTACGTAGTTTTTGAGTACCGATACTCCTTCCTCTTGCAAGTTCGCTGACCACTTGGAGGGAGGTAATGTTGCTGTCCCTCTCACTCCTGTGGCCAGCGTCGTCTCGTCCTTTTCTTCCCAATTCGTGGCGATTGATTGAGAAGCGGTAGGCGTCGTGAGAGTGCTCTCCTCTCTGCTTTTCCTTGCCCTTTCCGACTTTCACTTTTCTAACTTGTACTGCAGGGATGCCGTTCCTTGGCAAGGGTGGTGAGACGGTAGAGGGGAGGGCACTCGCATCTGGTCGGTAGGTTGCGGTGGTGCGACGAGAACGAGGCTTTTCCGATGCTGGTGCGTGCATTGGAAGAGGACGCACTGTTGTAGCCTTCTAACGGTACTGCTTTTCGTAGGCCTCAAGACGTTTCCTAAGTGAATCTCGGACAAGTATCTTCCAGTGGTGGAAGAATTGAATATTTTTCCACTATTATTATATACGGCTGAAGGCGCGTATAACAAAGCTTTGCACCTCTCGCACATTTCTTGGTACTGGAAAGTTTACTACCGCCTCGATTGCGCTCCCCGTTGGTCTAATGCCCTTCTCGCTAATCTTATAACTCAGAAACTCAATTCTTGTAAACAGGAACTTACATTTATCGGATCTTAATTCAAGTTTGTTTTCTACTAATATTTCAAACAATCTTTTTAAAACTATCAAGTGATGATCGAGAGTTTCTGTTGCCACCATAACATCGTCTATATATGCAGTGACATCGCCGGAATTATCAATTCTTTTAATGCGGTGTTCACAAATCTCTGGAACGTACTTGGGGTCGTTTTCAGACCAAAAGGCATGCATCTAAACTCATACTGGCCGAACGGCGTTACATAAAAGGTATATTTTATCGAATCTTCCGCAATTTTTACATGATAGAATCCGTCTTTTAGATCTACTAGACTAAAATACTTTTTATTGCTCATGATATTAATCTGATCTTCGTTGATTGGTAAAGGGTAATTATCTCCAATAATGTGTTTATTAAGAGTTCGGAAATCAACGCACATCCAAGGTTCTGCGTTCTTTTTTTTTCGTGAGAACGATAGGTGAGACGTATTTCGATTGGCTTGCTCTAATGCGCTTCTGTTCAATCAATTTATCCAAAATACCTTTGACCACATTCTTCTCGGTAAAGGACAACCGACGCGGTGAAAAGTGAAAAGGTTGTTGTTCCCTCAATGATATTTTACGTTCTACTTTCGTTTTTGGATCTTCCGACCTTTTTGCCATTTCATATTTAACTTGAAATGATTCTTGGACTCTTTCACGATAAACCCAATCGATCTCTGCATTGATTTCAACCCCAGCACTTCCACCCCCGCTTATTCCCTCCACGTCAACATTCAATATTTCATTAGCTGCCTCTACAAAGGAATTGTTCTTCTGAACAAATCTCATACCAAAACAACAAATTAATTTCAATTTCGAACTATTGATGACAGCGTATTGCTTACTATTAACGTCAAGCGTTTTTACTGGGCTTGGCTTTACCAAACTTTTTTTTATCAGGCTCACTGCACTACCACTATCCAGAAGCACTCTAAACACCATATTGTACAATTCCCCATCCTCTTTCAGCTGCAGCTCCGCGACTCGATAAAAGTCGTCCTCCTCTTCTTCAACGTGGGCGACCTCTTGCGCTGGAATCCTCTTCTGGTTAGGACAATTTTTTATTACATGTTCTGTTGAATCGCATGAGTAGCAGGATCCCCTCTTTCGGTTTTGCTGATCGCATTGTACCGCAACATGACCCATTTTGCCACAATTGTAAAACCCTTGGATTGAAACCACCAGTTCCCCTATGCCCCTCCTTCTCGCCAGAGCTTTCTCCCTTTCCCCCGACTTTCTGGAGTTTATTGTTTGTATCGCTAGAGGGGTAGCTTCGCGAATTTGAAATATTATTAGTAGAGTTTGGTTGAGCTGAGGTGCTTGTGAAGGTACTCAGGACAAAGCTGTAAGTCTTCAGAGTCAGCTGAAACTGAGCACGCATAAAAATATAGCATATATTACTGTATAATGTAATTTTTATGCTGCTAGATGTTTTATTTCGAAGACATCACTTTAAGAGAAGTCGATACATAATTTCTACTCCCACCCTGAAAGGCTGTTGGACTTTTTCCACTAAGTTTCCTTGTTGATTTCCATTCCTTGGCCTCAGGACGAGATCACTGAAGGGGTAGGACCGACTTGTCTCAGTTTCGCGACTTTAGACTGTTATGAGTACAGTTTGGTTGGGCCGAGGTACTTGTGAAGGTACTCGGGACAAGGCTCCAAGTCTCCAGAGTTAGCTGCAATGGAGCAGATGTAAATATATATCATAGATTATTCAGGATAATCGATAGAAGGAACCAACCAACTTGTCTCAGTTTCGCGGCTTTGGACTATTATAAGTACAGTTTGCTTAAGTCGAGGTGCTTGTGAGGGTACTGGGGACAGTATGTGTCCCGAGGAATTTAGAGAAATCAGTTCTTATATCAATTATTACTCGCATAAAATAATAAAAGTTAATACTTTTACAATTTATATCAATATTTTTATTGTAATATTCTATAATTAAAAAATATTATTATATATTTCTTTCAAGCATATTTCATATTATAGAAATTTAATGTAATAATTGAAACTCTTAACATTTTAAATCCGAAAATCATTAATGGATATAAAATTGAAAAATTCCCGATTAAACAGGGTACATACACTTTCTATGAGGCCCTGTAGTAATTACAGCTTATAACCAAGATTATCTATTTTTGTACTCCAAGCGTGCGTAGCCGATTGGCATAGTCGTTAACTTAATAATGCGGTAGTTCTAAGATAGAGGGTTCGAACCCGCATCGTTAAGAATAATATTAATATTGTTCAAGCGAGGAGTAGTATGTTCTCGTATAGTGATTGTGTATAATACTGAGTTTGTGTGTACATGAAAGTAAACGAAATTTTTAATAATAATAATAATATTTAAAGAATTTGAAAATATTTCTGTGGAAAAAATGACGCTTTCGACTGCGCTGGGATTCGAGCCCAGGTCTTTCGAAATTTCAAACTCAACTAATTAATAATAATAATATGGGAAATATATATTTCTTAGATTTTATTTAACTATCCTTTTTTTTTCTTTTCTTTCTGCGTAAATGGAATTAAGTGAATACTTGAATTAATTTTTTGGCATTTTTATTGTTCGAAAGATCGTTTATTTTAAACCAAAATGATAAAACATGTTTTTGGAAGTATTGGCCACCGCTAGCTATAACATTTCGCTACTTTTCTGGTAATTTACGGATTCCGTTACGAAATGATTCTTCATCTTTTGAGGCTATCTACGAATCGACCCATTTTTTGATGTTCTTAAAAGACTGGAAACGCTTCTCGGCCGGGGCATGAGACATCAACCAAAACAAATAGTAGTCAGACGGCGCGATGTCAGGAGAGTATGGTGAGTGTAGTAACATTTCCCAATCAAGCCTTTCAAGGTACGTTTTTAACACATCACAAGGCGCCTTTCCAATGTCTTTCGGTTTCAACTGGTACGACAGCCAATTTCCTTGTCTTTGGATGACACCTATCGCCTTTAAACGCTTGGAAACGGTTGAGACATCAACATTGAGTTCGTCGGCCGTTATTTCAAGCGTTACACACGGGTCTTGGTCTTGGTCACATTTTTTTGGCTGCCCAGGGCGCTCTTCGTCCTCGAGGTCGAAATCTCCACTTTTGAATCTTCGAAACCAATTTTCAACAGTCTGAACTGTTGACGTATGGTTAACGTATGCCTCTACAAGCAAACGATGACATCCGGCTGCTGATTTCTTTAAATGGAAGCAGAAAAGCATAGTTTCCCACAAATTACGCTTTGTCGGCTCGATTTTCGGCATAATCGAAGCTCAAAAATAATATGTTTTTCACACTTAAACGGAATGACAAATACTGTCAAAAAAGCTCAAAGATGGTGCTTTGATGTGAAGTTTGCTGCAATTTGTTGCAATGTCAAAACATACTTGTTGCGCCATCTCTTAGACATCCCAAAAAATTAATTCAAGTACCCAATATATAATCAAAAAGTACCCGTCGTAAGACTTTAAACCCTCAGAAATTTTTGTTCTTCTTGTTGAGAACTATCATGTCAAAAATATTCAGAAAAATCAGCTGAAAGACATTTCTTACACAAATTCTGCAAGGTCTTTTTCCTGCCAAGAATGATTTTTTTAGTGTCGCCTTTATACGCCCGAAGTGTCGAATTTGGTAGCTCCAGCAATAATTTAATAAAATAGCGTCCACTTTTTTCGATTTCAAGCATTTTATGAGGTTATAAGACACTTACGAGTATGACTGCAATATCGGCAACATAATAGGGCGCCGTATCAGGTCTAAAATCACGATGAATTTTTATTTTTCTAATAGCTTCACCTGAAAAAGAAAAGAAAGATTGAAGGCCTTTTCATAAATCCGTCTAATAAAGGCCAATTTGTGGATGAAGTTCTGAAAAAGGGTCATCCCGCGTTTCCTTGAAATTACGAATACCTACACTACCGTCGGAAATTGTGCGCATGGTGCTTGTGAGCGCTATTGAAAATCACTGCTGACTTTGAACCAAGATATCTCGGTGAAAAAAAGAGATAGGGCATTTTTTAAAATACAGTTGGAAAGCTTATGAAATTTCACGTCTAGTGATGATCAACAAATATTTTTTTGACCTTCTGAAAATAATACAGCACGTGAGGAGTTAAAAAAAAATTCAAGACTTTCTCAAATTCTCTACTTCAACTTTTAGCATGACCCAGGGAAAATTTTTCCAAAATCTGAAAACTATACGACATAGAGTCTAAAATCTTATCTTTAATTTAAGCCAAGAAAACTTCAAAAATATTCGTGGGTACCCGAGATACGATTAAAAATGTTCAATCGTATCTGAGTTGAAGTTTAATCGACGATCACGGTTCTCGGCCGGTTTGTTGCTCGCCTCCTTCGTTGAAGCAGGACCGAATAGGCCACGCACAAAGGTGGCGTGGTTCAAAGTCAGCAGTGATTTTTAATAGCGCTCACAAGCACCGTGCGCACAATTTCCGACGGTAGTGTACGTATTTTTATTCGCTGATCACGAATATCGTGGTAAAAATACACGCAAATTTGATTTCATATGGTATAAGCCATGAAAATCATGTCTCTTTTGAAATTATTTCAGTTAATATAGAATACTTCAGAAAATATTTAGACAAAAGTTGTAGATCTTGTTAAAGTAAGAGAGATGTACCAGTTACGGGACGGGTTTTGTTTTTCGGTCATATCTTTTGACTGATGCAACATTTTGAGTTCATATAAGGTCCAAACATGGTTCTAAACGCTTGAACGCAGCAAAGTGACAGTGGTGGGGGGAGAAGGCGAGTAGGCTCACTGTGTCACTTTGCTGCGTTCAAGCGTTTAGAGCCATGTTTGGACCTTTTTTTAATAAACTTTGCAACATTTTAGCGAAAACCCAAGATTGACGTTCTGTTGTGCTTGATTGATATTTTTAAAAGCCGTTTTCAAAATAAAAATCGGACCACCTCTGCGGCAAGCAGACATTTTACAATTAACGCATGAAATAAATTAAAGTGTCAATAGCACGGAAACGTATTATCCTAAAGAGTTCTTTTTTTTATACATTTGAAGAGCATAAAGTCGGTTACTTTTCGACCAAACCTCAACCTGAAAAGTTAAAAATTAACTGAGATATTAATTTGTTTAACAAAAGCTCAATTTCCCGATTTTTCCGAATTTTCTCCGCTTCTAATTATCCAATCAGATCGAACAGGGGCTCATTTTGTTCGCAATTCAATTTTCTACAACTTTTCAATTAATGTCATTAATATTGGGTAATTACCTTTAATGTTATAATCAAAAAACTAAAAAAAGTACGATTTTTTTGTCTTAAATGTTAATAACAAATTTATAAATCATATTTCGTTGTCCAAAACATGACACAATTACTCTATGACCAACTTCTCTTCTGATAGTGCAGTCCGTTTTCTGAAATAAATAATGTCATAAATCATTCGTAACAAATTCCTTGTTGCTTGGTTTAGTACAGTTTCTATATGAACGAGAATGTTTCTGATGCATTTTTACTAAGTTTTGCGTGAAATTTAATAACTGCTCTTTATTCCATGTTAGTATTTCAACATTGACAAAAAAGTTTTTTTGGGAGAACTGTTATAAAATTGCTATTTTATAGGATATGAAGTAAGGCAAGAAACATACTTTCCCTCAATTTATCGGTCTGGTACGGACACGAATAAGATTTGAAGGTTTTGGAGTTGTCATTTTTGGCGCCTAGTTACAATGCGTACTTAAATCGGTATTAAAATTGGTTCTTTCTCATGTGCAACTAGCAAAAAATAGTTTGTGTTGCTCAGCTCAGCGCAGACGATGCCTCTTCGATGGATTTCCGTATTGCATGCGATTTTTTTTCCACTTGGGGATCGAAAAATAGATGTGTGCGTGTTCGGAGGAGAAAAATGCGAGAATCAAAAATCTCGCGTTGTTTCAAAAATGCGAAAATAAAGCACAATACGTACTAAAATTAGCATTAGAATGGGGTCATTCTCGTATGAAGATGACAACAAACATTTTTCCAAACCGACTCTAGTCGACCCGGTCCAGTGAACGGTCAGCGAATTTGATTACCATTCCCTGACCCTTCATTGACCTCGTAATAATATAAATAAGAAGAGCTCAAAAAACATTTACATTGTTTTTATTATGATCCTGTGGTACATTTTGAGTTTGAAGGTATGGGAAGTTAATACAATAATTTTATTTTTTAACGTTAAAAACTAAAAAAACATAATACCTGTCATTGTTTTTTTTAGTTTTTAACGCTAAAAAATAAAATTATTGTATTAATTCCGATACATTCAATCTCAAAATCTACCGCAGAATCATAATTAAAATAATTAAAATTTTTTTTATGCTCTTCTTATTCATATTATTACGAAGTCAGCGAATGATCAGTGAACGGTCAATGAATGGTGAGCGAATTCGATGACCGCTCCCTGGACCGAATCCGCTACGGGTGTCACTGCTGTCACTATAACTTTTAATAAATTTGATATTATTCCATAAGAAAAACTATGTTTTTCTACTAGTGAGTCTAAAATTGCACTCGTTGCCCTCTACAGGGCAAGCAAATCTATTTTTCGACCCCCAAGTGGAAAAATAGTCGTATGCAATACGGGAACGTCAAAATTATCATCATAAAACCTGAGAGTTTTCTTTTAAATCTTCAAAAATAGCTTTCTTTGCAGCTTGTCATACCTTTGGTTATCTTTATCAATAAATTTTCTCTATAAAGCCTTATATCAAATAATATTAGTTCAACTTTATAGGTTGTTACAACTTAAGCAATCTGGTGTCGACTGACCTTTGCTGTTTGGGATGCTAGAAGTCGCCTTTGTGGCCATGACCGGAGAATTTACAACTCTGACTCCGCCATATAAAGGTGCTTCTAAGTCATAAACACAGTGAGCAGCAACTAAGGCAACCTTAAAACCAATGTAGCATCCAGTTCCAATGACTTTCTTATTTTTTCTTAGATAAACTATGTAGTTTCGGGATTCAACATCGACTCCGCCTATTATTCTACCAGTTAGGTTTGTCTGTTTGAATTCTGTACGAAACATATTTTGAAAGCATTAGATTATCAGTTGTATTTGATCTAGGATTATATAGTCTCACTATAAAAACACAGAAAATGCGAAAGGTGGGCTATGTATAACAAATTTAAGGAATATGAATTTTGTACACTGAGAGACTTTTCGTTAGAGTAAATAATAAAGATGAATCAAAATTTAGTATAATATCGTTTCAAAATGGGGAAAGCCGAGGCTTTATTATACTTATTCATATTATGACATCGAAGTTTGATATAGTCATAACGGTCTTTAATATATGAAGAAGATAAAGTAGTATTTTAAATACTAAATATTATGAATCTCTATTCGAGAAATTGAAACTACGAGAAAATGATATTATGATTACTAAGTTGTCTAAAAATAATTTGAATAAGAGAAATAATGAATATCACATTTTGGAAAGCATGTTTGAGAAATTCATATTATGAATATCAACTTGCCAGAAACCTCGCGACGCGCAGCAAAAATCAAAACATTCATTCTCGGTTTTTCATATAATTTGTTTTAGAATGTCGTCCGAGTACTTCCGACGTTATCCGAATAGCTTCGTAGACTCGAATCGAAGTCTGCCCAACCCCCAACTCAGTAGTGACTTATAAGCGATATTTATTTCGGAATATGGCAAGCGAGAATAGCCGAGAGGCTTTAGGCGTTAGAAATGCGTTTAGTTAATGTAGATATAGGTAGAGTTAGGGGGTTCGAACCCAAAGGCGATTCTGAAATTTAATTTCAAGCGCATGCGAATATAAATAGTGTAGCATTGTGTACTTAAATATATGAACATAACTAAGGTATGATAATAATATTTGTGTATGTGTTTCCACTGAAGCCTCCCCTCTTCTGAGTACCCAAAGCTCTCCCTTCTATCTTCCTCTTGCTTCGCACGCGTTAGAAAAAGACACCACAATCCATAACCCGGAGACGTCCCTTCTGAAGGTCAAACTTTTTGGTGGAGTGAGTGATTTTTCATATAGTGGATTTCAGATTCACATATTCTTTGTTTCGCTTCGAAACTTTGATATAGTAAATTTCAAATTCTCGTAGGTTTTATAGCAGTTAGTAAAACATATATTCCATTTATTCAAACGAAAATATTAATTTCGCCGCTTGAAAACCACTATATTAATTTCTGATACGTAAACCCTGTTTGCCTCACTTTGAAACGATATTATACTAAAATATGATTCACTTTTACGATTTATTCTAACGAAAAGTATCTCAGTGTAATTATAATAGACTACCAAGTATTAGTGTAGGGTAAATGTGCCAATTACTGCGAATAGAAAATCAAGACGACTTTTAAAGATAAATAAAAGGTTTTCAGGTAAAAAATGTCTTTACGAATTAATCTATAAAGCAGAATTTGGTATTGATCAAGTAGGATACCTAAAACCTGAACCCTGAATAGAAACCAAATTCATATGGAAAATACGAATGTAAAAAAAAAATTTCGCGCAGTATTACTGCGGGCTTGCATGAATTACTGCATGGGTAAGGCTGTGATATTATTTTGAGCGAACTTACAATTAACTTAGGAGATTTGAATATTTTATTTAATCTAAATTATAGAAGGTAGACATGGCGAAGTAATATTAACAAATTGAATTTAATAATTTTATTCCTTTTATTTAACATCAACTTATATCACTCAAGTTCCTCTATTTTAATTTTTCTTTTTAATTCTGCCTTTTTAGCTTTTGCAAGTTTTTCATTTTTTTGTTCTTGTATAATTCGTTTCCATTTAGCTCCACATACAATAGATGGCATTTTGTCTCTATATTTTCATCCCTTTCCACTTTGATTTAGTTGATCATGATATGGCCAAGATAAAAATCTTTGCACAGATCCACTTTATTTTTGATTTCTGGAATTTGAAATGTCTTGTAAACAAAATTAGGTGCTTGAAATTGCGATTCTATAATTTTTGGTTTTTGACAATTTTCCAAGCAGCTCTTTTCATTTTCTAATTATTTAAAATGTTAAACTAGGTGTGTGTACATTTAAACTACTAGAAAGACCGACACTGAAAGGTATATGATACACTGCAGACTCAGTAAGCTTCGAGGTTACATAATGCGGCCTGAAAACCCACAGTAATTCATACAACTATGAAAATCATGTATCAAATACTACTTAGGTAAAAAAAACCATTTAAAATACGCATTTCTCGTTTTTCAGCATAAATGTTTAGAAAAATGATACATTTGCTATACAAAAAATAATATTGCAATAAACATTTTATTTTTAGAAACGAAATTATAACAAGTTTTTCAGAACGTGTTCATGACCCGTCAAAAAATCGAAGCACTAAAACTATCAGTTTAGGGAACAAGCGAGATTCAAATTGCAAAAAATTAACTACAAATATTGTTTCTATTGATAATTATAATGTTCAGAATATAAATTAATTTTTTGAATTTTTTTGTAACGTTATATACCTTTAAAACTCGAATATCGGATCTTTCGGACATTTTTTGTAGAAAATACTATGCACAACTTGTGAAAGAGAAAGCGATTTCCTATGAGTGTCAAGTTTGCAGAACGAGGTCGAAATCCTCGTGTCATCATCTGTACGCTCACGGTAAATCAATTTCTCTTTCACTACTTGTACATACTATTTTCCACAACTATTTTAACAAAGAAATTATTTATACATACCTGTATTTTGTAGACTTTCTGATGACAGAACCGTAACATAAAATAAAATAGTGAAGATAGAATACATTTCAGAAGCTTGTTGAAATTCCAAATGATACTAAGACGTGTCGAACTGTATACGGTTTTATGTAGCAATAAGACCTTCAAATGTGAAACCTTTTTGTATTTACCTAAGTTTGATTATACGCCATTGTGCGAAGATATTTGCCCTCTATACACTTTGAAGATGTATTTCGTTTAAAAACTAGAAAATTCAATGGTTGAAAATGATTCTTAAGGTGGCTTGATCGTTTTTGAAAAAAATTACAGATTGCTCTGAAACTTAGAGATTATCATGATAAAATATGCTAGATTCATTTGGAAAAAAGAAATACCGTGGTTGACGATGTCAATGCCGAAAAAATCGCTACCGAAAAAATGTCAGTTTAACACGTAGTCTTATGGGATTCCTCATAAAAATCGTTGAAACTCCGGAACAAAACACAAGTCCCCATAAATCAAATATATAATAGTACTTTCGATTTCGAGGAATCTATTAGTATTAATGTTGACGACTTCACTCAAGAGAAAATTGCGAGTAAAGTACAGAATATAAAAAACTGCCTCGAGGTGAAACTAATAAATTTTTACTATCACTTTTTTCAGGGGACATTTCCGTGATTTCTTACCCTTCTACTCAGATGTAACTATAATACATATGATTATTAAAAAAATAAGTAGCAATGAGCATTCATGTAACACGTGCCCCCACGGTGCCCCTCACTTCATAAGACACCAAACGCTCAAGCCACCTTAAGTATAAAAATACAATAAACATTGTATAATGTATGCAAATAAATTTCAATATCTTTCAAGTATTTTGGATCCAAGTTGTAACTTCAAAGTTCGATCTTTTCATATATGGACGTCTTTATATGTTTAACGAACACTGCATTTAATTAGATATTTTTTCGCTTAAGGGGAAGTTACCATTCACTACGATGAAAAATTCGTTTTTTTACCCATAATTTGCATCCTTGAAGTGTTTAGAATACGAGAGTAAAAGGATATTTCCATATCTAAAGTATTTTATAATTTACAGCCGGTTGAACGGGATCTCCTGGGTGAATGCAGGATCCCCAAAAATGGGCGTCCTGGAGTGGATGAAGGATCCCTATAAACGGGTTTCCTCGTGCGAATAAATAGGGTCGGGGGTGGTCCCGGTCCTTAACTCGCGTTGCGACCAAGAAACGGCTCCCCCTAAGCAAGGGTGTGCGCAACCGTGCCCATTGGAACTCTTGACACCCGGGGGTAAAAGAAGGTGCCTCGAGAACAACGGGCGACCTTCCCGAGGACTTAGCCTTAACCGTGCAAGCGAGGCTCTGCAGGGTCGTACTAAATGTTTCCCTAGCTTCTCGTCGGATTAAAAATGAATCCAAAAAATGAAATAAAGAAAAGTATAGATACTTCAAAAGATGCTAAAGGCGACGGCCTGGATCCCCAGGAAACCGGAGGACTTGACTGTCGTCCTACGGCGTCTGGAGGGGTTCAACCCCTCGCTGAAAACAGCATCCTGGCGTATTGTCAGGTATGAAAGACTTCAGGAGAATAACGCGTCGGGGGGATTAAAACACCTACTAATCGACCAGGTCCCTGAGTCTCAGGCGAGAGCCTTAGCAGACCTCAACGACAGGCCCTTCTACCATCTCGGCCAGATTACCTTTAAGGTAAGCGGTCGAGAGCAGGAGGAGCCTGCCATGAAAACGGAGAGGCCGGAACAGCCCTAATTGGCTGCATCCGGCTCAAACATAAACCAAATCAACTTGCATTACAGCAAAAGCGCTTCTGCGGTACTGCAGAAAAGCATAGCTGTAATGCACACAAGCATCTCACTCATCCAAGAACCATGGATAGACAAGGATGCCATTAGAGGATTGGGGGGGGGGGGGGCGTTTGTTGTTACAGGTACCCCGAGGCACCCAACCCGAGGACATGCATCCTAGCAAAGAACGTCAACACCGTCCCATTACTGGATTTTTTTTCCAGAGACCTCATGGTGGCTTCAGTCGACCTGACAGGAATTGGCAAGCTAGTCATAGGATCGGCATACTTTCCTCATGATAGTGCGTCCCAAACACCGGAGGGAGTCCGCTCACTAATGGACTACTGTGAGGTAAGAGGCCTGCCCCTACTCTTGGGGTGCGATGCCGACTCCCACCATAAGCTGTGGGGTAGCACGGACACCAATAGAAGGGGTGAAGACCTAGTGTACTATCTAATCACTACTGACTTGGATATTCTAAATACAGAAACGATACCGACTTTTCGGAACTCTGTGCAAGAGGAGGTAATCGACATCATCCTCTGCACCGGGAGGATTCGGGATGAAGTCAAGAAATGGAGGGAAACAGATGAACCCTCTCTACTTGACCACATGCAGATACTGTAGGAACTGGAGTCACACGCACCTTCTGGTCCTACATGGGCGAGAAACCCGAGAAAAACATACTCGGAGTGCTATTCTATAGACCTACAAGCTGCACACCACGGGACAACCATGGAAATCAGAGACCAACTGACCAATTTTCGTCAGCCATCATTACTGCGTATGAACACAACTGCTTACCTTTGAAAATCAAGAAGGCGCAGGAGACCCACTGGTGGAAAAGGAAGCTTGAGAAGCTTCGTAAAGAAACCAGAGAAAGGTTCAAACGGGCCAAGAAAGGCAATACGGAAGAACCATGGAACTTATCCAATGCAACTAGGGATGCATACAGAAAAGAAATTAGGGAGGGTACCTCCTTCTGTTCAGACATAGAGAAGGGTGCAGAGAAGGCCAGGCTGAACAGAATACTAGCCCGTAGCCTAGGAGCTATGTTAAGCACCCTACGACTACCGGACGGGACGTACTCAGAGTCGGACAAGAAGACCCTGACCCTTCTGACAGTGGCGCACTTCCCGGGCTTTAAAGGTCCAACGGAGGTGGGGTAAAAATTCTCAGAAGTGCTGACGGCTGCCCGCGACCCAATTGGGAATACGTGGGCGGCTGGCCCATGAGATCGCCTCCCCAGCGAGGGTTAGACTGGCCATGAAATCTTTTAACCCCTTCAAGTTCCCAGGTCCGGATATCATTTATCCTTTCCTCCTACAGAGGGCTGGTGACCCCATCATAGGGCCGCTAGTGAGACTTACTAGGGCCAGTCTGACTCTGGGTTACGTCCGCATCTGCTCAGATAGTAGAGCGGCCATCGCGACACTAAGTAAGTCAGTGACTATTTTGAGGCTGGTCTGGGAATGCTACGAAGCATTGAACAATCTAGAGGAAGACAACCAAGTCACAGTTCTCTGGACCCCTGGACACAGGGGAATCAAGGGCAACGAGACAGCGGATAGACTAGCCAAGATAGCGACAAAAAAAACCCAACTGGTCTAGAACCAGTAATAGGTGTTTCAAATAGGTCGGTCACAGAAGACATTAACAATTGGCTGGCCGAGAAACACCAGGAAGACTGGTGCAAGGCTCCGACATGTAAGCAAGCCAAAATCCTCATGGGGGAGCATCTAAACCCTAATGCGGAGCAGATATGCGCAGGCTTAGTAGAACCGAGGTAAAGACCCTAACAGAAGTGTTTATTGGTCACGGCAACCTCGCCTATCACAGACATAAGATAGGGGTATTATAAGATTTATTTCTTTTTCGAATGAGAAAATTACATTTTCAGATTACGACCTTCATCCTACACCCATAATTAAATTTTTTAAATGAAATTTCATGGTTCACAAAATGAATAATTCTTCTAATTTTTTTTCGAAAATATATCAAATCATCAAATTTTTGTTTTCGATACATCCGGATCATCGATATCGACCATTTCCAATGTCTGAGGTTCCTTAGTATCGAGGTTTTGCTTTCGAGGTTCCATCACTATTTGTAGGGAGCACTGTACCTTTACCAAAAGCACAAAAAATTATATTAGCGGCATTCAAAATTTAAAAAAAATCCCTTCGGACAAAAGCTGATCACGTTTTTGTTCAAATTCTAGTAAATGCATTTCAATTTTATCAAAATTATTTAGTTTAAATCCATTCTCATTCCCGATAGAAATAAATTCTCCTTTACCTGTTTACTGAAATGCAAGATAAAATGAATTCAATGCGATTTTATGCTGTTAAGCGGTTCTAAAGTTCAATGCTATCTAATAGTTTTTGTGAAAATAATATTATTGAAACAGAGTCAATTGGATTGAATGTTAACAAGTTCCATTGTTCAAACTGCTCCTGTCAAAATTCGAGCCAAATCCATTCATTAGTTTTACAAGTTACAGTGTATGAAAGCAACTGACCTTCGAATTTTTTGCAAAAATGGAAAAATGTAAATTTCGTATGTTGATTGAAAACTACATTTCGCGTGGAAAAACCTTATTAAAAACCAAGGCCAAGCTCGATAAATATTATTCGAACTCTGCTCCGTCGTATGGAATGGTTAAGAAGTAATTTACCGAATTTCGTTGTGGCCGTATGAGCACAGAAACCATACCAAGTCCAAGTCATCCAAATGAGATCACTACGCCAGAAATGATCATTAAAATCGATAATATTGTTGTTAAGGACCCGGAAGTCTATTTTAACCGCAATCTGAAAGGGTTTTTACATCGATTTGATTGATCGTTTCGAGTCGAACGATGAAGTTGAATGGGAAACAGAAGGGTGTTTTGGAGCTTTTGACAAATCGTATTAATTGGAAGGCATAGAAAAGTTGAAAGATCTTTGGACTCGTGTATCGAGCTAGAAGGAGAGTACATTGAGAAATCAAACCGAATTTTGCCAAAAAAATTAATTCTTGTTTATTTTTTTGAAACGATGAGCTCATTTCTAATCATATATCGATAAATAATGATTAATAGCATAAATCACTAAGTGACAAATAGTTCTAAATTTTTAAAAATTCTGCTTAAGAAGATTATATCATCACATATATTTTTTCCTGGCCCTACACGTTTCTTTTAACCCCTAAGCCCATCGAGATCCTTAGTCCTCATCACTTGTGAAATAAAGGACTCGATTTGCTCCCAGGATTCTTCAGACCTAAGTATTGGAGGGACCATCGTGTCGGGTGTGCATTCAGAACTCACCACGTGGCACACAGCTCCTCTTGCCACGCTTCACCTATTGCAGACTAAGAGTGTGTGCTCTGCACCGTCGACAAAGAAACCGCAGTATCCATATGCCTCTTCGTCTATCATTTTAAAGTGTTTCAGGTACACGTTGAAGGTAAGCGCCTGCGCCAGGTAGAAGCCAACTCCACCGTGCTGCCTTTGCAGTCAGGTGGAGAGCTCCGAATTAGACGATGTGTTCATCTCTCTGTCTTATCTCTATGTCATCTCGCACACTATCTTTCGACGAGCCTACTTTTAAGCCTCCTTGCGGGTGGCTTCCTTTACGCTTGCCCGGACTAGCATCGCGCTCTTTGAAACAGTTCGGTGTGCTGAGATGATTCTCAACGCAATACCTAATCGTGATAAAGATAGCTTCCTCAAAGTAATGTTTTCCTGGGTCCACCAATGTTAGGCTTGAGCCGTGCTAAGTTAGCTCTACATTGGATCATTATAAATTCTAACAAATTCATATTTAGAAATCAACACTGATTTTTCTGTATTGGAATTTCCAACGGACAATGAGATACTTTCTCTTAGGGTTTCCAATTTCAATCCAACCAGGCCCAGAGTTTGGCAAATTCCATTAAGAGTTTCAAACAGATGTAATGCTAGTTTTTATTTGGAAATTCAAACACAAACCAGTATTCCTCAACAACGGATGGAAAGGGCATAGGCAGATCTCCAATTAAAAACTGCCCCCGAACCAAATGAAGTTTCATATGAACTATTTGAAAACAATTGACCTGAAAACGTGTTTTTCACATTTTCAATCCGATAGCCGCCATATTTGATGAGTAATGGTGAATTTTTCGTTTTTTGCCTAGTTTAGGTAAACAATTTATTTTGAAAATCTGTTAAGTGTACAACTTTGCTTCCGCCGTTTTTCGATAGATGGCTGCAGCTGTAAGTGCTGGTCAAAATAGGCAGATCAAAAATGTCGCACAGTAAGCTTGGACATCTGTAAACATAACGACAGCAACACATTAGTGAATTTGTGTTTGCATCATAAATTTATTCTCAATCGAAGATATGAGTTTTCGAATTGAGCTGAAGTTTGTGACGTCTCGTGTGACGAATTTTTTTTTTTTCTTTCTTCGTCGAATGACCAACAAGACAGTCTAAAATTTGCAGAATAGTAATTTTTTACAAAAATACATTTTTTAATGCGAAAAATTAATTTTTGAAGTTTCACAAAAGCAAACAATTTCTGGACAAACTCGTTAAATTATTTCGGAAACAAAGAATGTGGCATAAAAAAAGACTTTGGTTTTTGATTGCAGAAACTTCTTGCTACTTTAAAAAAAATATAAATTTAAATTTGAGTTTGCGGAGCGAAACCAAAATTAGGAAAGTTTGACCCGGCGAAGCCATTTCTGGACAAACTCGATAAATTATCTCGGAAACTAAGAACGTGGCATAAAAAAAGACTTTGGTTTTTGATTGCAGATACATTGTGCTACTTTAAAAAAAATATAAATTTAAATTTGAGTTTGCGGAGCGAAACCAAAATTAGGAAAGTTTGACCCGGCGAAGCCATTTCTGGACAAAATCATTAAATTATCTCGGAAACTCAGAACGTGGCATGAAAAAAGACTTTGGTTTTTGATTGCAGATACTTTGTTCTACATTAAAAAAAATAATAATTTAAATTTGAGTTTGCGGAGCGAAACCAAAATTAGGAAAGTTTGACCCGGGGAAGCCATTTCTGGACAAACTCATTAAATTATCTCGGAAACTAAGAACGTGGCATAAAAAAATACTTTGGTTTTTGATTGCAGAAACTTCTTGCTACTTTAAAAAAAATATAAATTTAAATTTGAGTTTGCGGAGCGAAACCAAAATTAGGAAAGTTTGACCCGGCGAAGCCATTTCTGGACAAACTCGATAAATTATCTCGGAAACTAAGAACGTGGCATAAAAAAAGACTTTGGTTTTTGATTGCAGAAACTTCTTGCTACTTTAAAAAAAATATAAATTTAAATTTGAGTTTGCGGAGCGAAACCAAAATTAGGAAAGTTTGACCCGGCGAAGCCATTTCTGGACAAACTCGATAAATTATCTCGGAAACTAAGAACGTGGCATAAAAAAAGACTTTGGTTTTTGATTGCAGATACATTGTGCTACTTTAAAAAAAATATAAATTTAAATTTGAGTTTGCGGAGCGAAACCAAAATTAGGAAAGTTTGACCCGGCGAAGCCATTTCTGGACAAAATCATTGAATTATCTCGGAAACTAAGAACGTGGCATAAAAAAAGACTTTGGTTTTTGATTGCAGATACTTTGTTCTACATTAAAAAAAATATAAATTTAAATTTGAGTTTGCGGAGCGAAACCAAAATTAGGAAAGTTTGACCCGGGGAAGCCATTTCTGGACAAACTCATTAAATTATCTCGGAAACTAAGAACGTGGCATAAAAAAATACTTTGGTTTTTGATTGCAGAAACTTCTTGCTACTTTAAAAAAAATATAAATTTAAATTTGAGTTTGCGGAGCGAAACCAAAATTAGGAAAGTTTGACCCGGCGAAGCCATTTCTGGACAAACTCGATAAATTATCTCGGAAACTAAGAACGTGGCATAAAAAAAGACTTTGGTTTTTGATTGCAGAAACTTCTTGCTACTTTAAAAAAAATATAAATTTAAATTTGAGTTTGCGGAGCGAAACCAAAATTAGGAAAGTTTGACCCGGCGAAGCCATTTCTGGACAAACTCGATAAATTATCTCGGAAACTAAGAACGTGGCATAAAAAAAGACTTTGGTTTTTGATTGCAGATACATTGTGCTACTTTAAAAAAAATATAAATTTAAATTTGAGTTTGCGGAGCGAAACCAAAATTAGGAAAGTTTGACCCGGCGAAGCCATTTCTGGACAAAATCATTAAATTATCTCGGAAACTAAGAACGTGGCATAAAAAAAGACTTTGGTTTTTGATTGCAGATACTTTGTTCTACATTAAAAAAAATAATAATTTAAATTTGAGTTTGCGGAGCGAAACCAAAATTAGGAAAGTTTGACCCGGGGAAGCCATTTCTGGACAAATTCATTAAATTTTCTCGGAAACTAAGAACGTGGCATAAAAAAAGACTTTGGTTTTTGATTGCAGAAACTTCTTGCTACTTTAAAAAAAATATAAATTTAAATTTGAGTTTGCGGAGCGAAACCAAAATTACGAAAGACTTTGGTCCAAAGTCTTTTTTTATGCAACGTTCTTAGTTTCCGAGATAATTTATTGAGTTTGTCCAGAAATGGCTTCCCCGGGTCAAACTTTGGTAATTTTGGTTTCGCTCCGCAAACTCAAATTTAAATTTATATTTTTGTAAAAGTAGCACAATGTATCTGCAATCAAAAACCAAAGTCTTTTTTTATGCCACGTTCTTAGTTTCCGAGATAATTTATCGAGTTTGTCCAGAAATGGCTTCCCGGGTCATACTTTCGTAATTTTGGTTTCGCTCCGCAAACTCAAATTTAAATTTATATTTTTTTTAATATAGCAAAATGTATCTGCAATCAAAAACCAAAGTCTTTTTTTATGCCACATTCTTTGTTTCCGAGATAATTTAACGAGTTTGTCCAGAAATTGTTTGCTTTTGTCAAACTTCAAAAATTTATTTTTCGCATTAAAACATGTTTTTTTTTGTCAAAAATGACTATTCTGCAAATTTTTGACTGTCTTGTTGTTCATACGACGAAGAAAGAAAAAAAAATTCGTCACACGAGACGTCACAAACTTCAGCTCAATAGTTTTCGAGCCAAAGTCTCGTCATTTGCAGGAAGTTTTGATTTTTTCTTTCATTTGAAGAAAACTGCGGCTGAGGCTCATCGAATGCTCTCAAGTACTTACGGTGATTTTGATGTCAAGGACCGGCATGGCGGTAGAAAAAAGAAAATTTTCGAAGATTCTGAATTGGAGACCTCTTTGAAGATTCATGCCAAACGCAAGAAGAATTGGCAGGGTTGGAAAGGGTTTTTATATTGCATTGTGACCGGTGACGAAAAATGGGTCCTCTACGATAATTCCAAGCGCAGAAAATCATGGGGAATGCCCAGACGTGCTTCTACGTCGACGGCCAAACCGAATATTCACGGTGCCAAGGTTATGCTCTGCATTTGGTGGGACCATCTCAGTGTTGTGTTTTACACCTGATTAAAAAAATCATAGCAGTGATTTGAAGACAAAAAATTTTCAGATTTTTAAACAACTTTTAAAAAACTAGAATCTTGGAACATTTCCATTTTCCATGGTATAAGTCTATTGGAAGAGTTCCCGCTATTTTTTATCATTTATTGATTGACACATTTTCAAAGTATTCGATTCTTTCGTGAATTTTTAATATATGTAAAACAATAGCAATCAACGTTACTGATTTATTTATTAGATTTTGAGCCATAATAGAGTTTATTAAGAATGCAATACGTGAGCGCATAAATGTATTGCTTATTCGATTGATGGAGACGTTTAAAAATCTATATTTCATCAATATTGACAAATAATCATATATGAATAACATTTTACATTCCAATGTTCTTTATTTTACAATAACTCGTACTTTGAAGGTGCAAAAATTCTTAAAATTATCTGATTATCTGCTTGCATTCGCCAATTGCTTACAGGATTTACTATAAAATCTTATTTTCTTGCTTGGGAAAAACGTTGCGAGTCGATTTTTTATTTAAATACCCTCTTTGTCTTCTTCTTCTTCTTCTTTGTGGCTTCTTGCTGGAACTAGCAAATAGCCATATCAACACACAACAATAACTTTTGGTATAAGTAATTATTCTTCTAGTAGCAAAACACAGGAGAAGCAAAGCGGTAAGAAGTTAGCGAAAAGCAGTCTCAACGTATCCTCAGCAGCAGAAGTTCCAAGCCAGAAGGTGGAAGCAGCCACAGATTGTCTTAGGAAGGGCAGGTACTTAGGATAGTCTAGGGTTCATGCAACCTCTTTGTAATCACTTTAGATAAACATTGAAAAGTACTAACACATGCTTATTATTTTATGTGCCACCGGCGCGCAAACTCGTTTTTTCGCTAAAGTTAACAGTAGCGCAATGTTGTATATTGCGCAACAGAGGAATGAAATGTTAAAATTGAACTGCGCATGCGCCTATAGCCATGCAACGGAGCACAATCTTCTATCTTATTCTTCTTCTTCTTCGTAAAGCGTTAGCACCTTACTGGCAAACCCTTGTACATTTGAACTGCGCATGCGTCTATTAAAATCCATTGCTACTACACAAGATCGATAAAATCAAAATGGCCGAGACTAGTCGTGACATATCAAGTGTAATGACTAGCGCCGCAAACAACTACAATACTAGATTAGATTCGAGTGTACACATGAAAACTCGTATACGCACCGAAGTCACATAAAATAGAATACGTACCAATGCACACAATTCGGGAAATTACGACTCGCGACAATGCTCGCAGGATATCGAAGCCGAGGCGCGATCAGTCCTGCGAGCATTGTCGCTCGTCACTCAATAACCCTCATTGTGCGCCTAGGCACGTAATATACTATTGCACTCTCTAAATACAGTAATTTTTAATGACTTCTTAATTGTGGGATTTTGTTATTAGTCTATTAAGAGTACATCTTTTCAACTTTTTAATTGTTTTTACGTGTATAAATTGATCGGTCGACATGAAAAAGGAATAAAAAACTATGCCTTATGAGATTTTCTTTTTTTATGTGCGAGTTTCTTCAGAAGTCTTTGATGAAATCCCAGTAAAATGATCATGAATAATGGAAGTCTGATAACAAAATCCGACAATCAGCCCGTGAACCCGCATTCAAACCGTAAAGCAAGATTAATTACAAAAAACTAAATAAAATGAAAATTAAAAACTTTTAATTGAAACCGGATACGCTGCTGCAGATCTACACAACGATCGTGCTACCCAGGCGATAGTTTGGTGGAGCAGAGTCGATTTATCAACAGAAAAATTTCGACTTGAAAGAATCAAAGGACTGAGCCCAAAAGGGATCACGGGTGCCTTAAAGTCAATACCCTCGCTGGCATTGGAGGCTCTAGAAGAGATAAAACCCCTTCATCTTACTATCGAGGCCGTGGTTGCAAACGCAACCTGGAGAATAAATATGTAACTCGGCGGAAGGATCCCGACAAAATTACGGATCGCAGCCGAAATTACGAGCAGGCCAACCCTGAACATGACCAGGGACAAAACGTCTCGTCGCTATCTCTCCGAAAAGAAGTACCGACTAAGCCTGTCGACGAAAGAGGAATGGGCCAATGGCGAGACATGCCTCCCTAGTGACGGGGCCTACTGGTTTACAGATGGTTCCAAGAACAAGGAAAAGGCTGGAGCTAGCTAGCTAACCAAAAACCGAGTAACCTTACTTTGGATTGCTGATCACAGTGGCATCAAAGATAATGAGATCTTGGAAGGGTAGCAAGACCAGCAGTAGGGGAACTCTTTACTGGTCCTGAACTAGTCGTAGGTATTTCCAGCAGCTTGGTCACGGACAGTCACATCAGTCACTACATTAGTGAGTCAGGCATAGCTAAATGCGTGACCATGGCCCTTTCTTTATGGAGAAAGCTTATACGTAAGGCTTAAAAGGGGGACGCAACGGGAATACTCAAGCGTCAGAGGCTCTTCGGGTAATACCCAACCAATATTAATAATAATAATCCATTATTTCCTATTGAATACTAATACCTCTTAATTATATTTTCCCTTCACTTGTGATTCTGTTTTTTATTGAATTATAGTAATTTTTGAATAAAGTTTCTTTTATTAATAAATTTCTTAATCCAATTTTATACATTTGTGTAGGATTTTATTGGGTGAGATGCTGTATATTTCATAAAATACACCGCAAGGGTTCTGATAAATTTATGATAGAAGGACATCCTTGCATAAACACTAGGAGAACTAGCATTACCATTCGAGAAAATTGCAACTCCGACAACCAGTTCAAGATTTTTGGGTTGTTCGGGTTTGAGAAAAAGATGAACTAGAGGGCCACCAGCGTCTTCCTGAAACATTGAAATATTAAAAATTTTCACTTGCTTTTGGTCAACGGAAGCAAATGAAATTTTTTTGTATAAATGGTGAATTATTAATTTAGAATAATATATTGAGCAACGAGTGCGGGAAGTCGCTGACTGCCCACAAGTTTGGGATTGAGAGCACGAATGACTTCTCCCACTCGTTATTCATATTATTAATCTTAAGAAATGCTACTTTGAACGTCTGTTTAGCAAGCGACGATACTCTTATATAGGTTATATAGTTATCAAAAATAATAGAGAATCAGGATTCCTCAATTCTCTAATGTGCTTTCAATATACCAAGATATGGCGGCTGCGTCAGTAGGCTTAAATAAATATAGTCTTGCGTGGAAAAAAAATCATAATATAATGGTTTTGTGGGGAATTTATCATTTTGCGCTTGCTGAACGGACGTTCAAAGTAGTATTTCTCACGCACGTGTAAAAAAATAGTATATGATATAAGAAGTGGGGGAAGAATATAATTCCAGGCCTCGATTCAAGATTGCAACCTTCCCTCACATGTTGTACACGACATTTTTTATAACAAATGTCAGAAATATGCCACTTACCGTGTATGTACAGCGTGAAAAAGAAGTTCGATCATTTGGGTTATGATGGTTGTCAAAATCAAATAGATAAATTGAATTGATTTTCAATTGTTTCTGTTAACCAAAGTAACTCAAACTTTTGAAATTCATCACGGAAATGCGTGGGAAACGTAATATTATATTTTGCATAAAGTGCTTATGTGCATTATTCGGAGACATATTCTTTTCCGACAGTGACCTAAAATCGGTCATTTTCGGCACGCGCTTCATGCACAAAAAGTGGAAAATTTCATGCATGTGTTATAAAAAAATCAATTTTGATTGTTTTGATTCTTGAATGATGAGAAAAGTATCTAGGGAGATGCAATACTGCTGTGAAATCGTGAATAACTTAATTAAATATCACTTCAAAAAATATTGTTACTGATATCCAGTGCACAGGTATAACTAATTGATATAGTTATTATCTGATAAATTATTATGTACAATTATATAGTGATTCATGTTTTATTGTTGTTTTTTTTTTTATAAATTCACATGAAAAATGAAAATATTAATCACAATTTGAAATCGGAATAAAAATGTAAAGGGAGACTGGGGCAATCAATTTATTCATCAGTTTCAATTCACATGATAAAAATGGTGGTCGAGCCTTGTTGACGCTCAAAAATAAATAAATTTAGAAAAATTAATAAAATAAAATTATCAATATAATGAACTTATGTAAAATTGGGGACCGTAAGTTGCTTTCCCTAGTCCCGAATTTCCAACTTTTAACAACAAACTGTACGTTATTATCGTTCTAAAGTTAAGGTTGTTCAGTACAAATTGTAATATAGATGTAATGTACTAACCGTTACGATATTTCCAACGGGTGAAATTGCACACAAATGAGAACCTCTAATTTTGTCGGTTCGAAGGATTTTAGCGCATTCTTCGTTATCTATTGTTGTGAGTTCCAACTTCTGCAACAAATACTTTTCATGCTGGCAATTATTAACTGGGCCCCATCCTAACACATGACCTTTAATATTTGGTCCGATATATTCCGGAGACGTCATGATCATTGGCGGTTTTATTGTAAAATCGGCATTAAAATGTTCATCTTCGTCCTTTAACTGAATAAAAATGTATTCACGTTTTTCAAATTTAAGTCAATAAAATACTTTGAAATGCACGTAACTGAAGCTTGCATTTTAGGGGAACAAAAATTAGCGTTATATTACGTCTTGCTAATTGAAATTATTAAGCATCGATAAATTTGTGATCCCGAGGTTTGGAGATTTTTAAGAATTTTTTGTCCAAGATGCATGATAAACGTGACATCCGTGCATGTAGAGCGGGCGTAAAGTGTGACATGGTCGCCCGACGACGGTAACGCATGCACACTTTGAGAGCGGGTCGGAATCACACATTCACGCCCGTATCAGCGGGTGGGAATGGGCTTACTGACCGCTTACGATCCTGCTTTAAAAAACTGTTAGAACCCGATAGAACCCTGTTAGTACATGGGTTTTTACCTAAGTGTAAACGGAGTTGTAAACGGTTTTTTCAAATGGGTCCTGCCCCGGCTTTTACCCGGTACTAAGAACGGTTTTATAGGGTTCTAAATAGATACAAAAATTGTACAACTATCGGGTTCTACACGGGTTGCAACCAGGTTGTATCTGACCCCTAGAAGGATTCTAAATGGTTCAAAAAATTGTGCATCAATCAAGTTCTATATGGGTGTCAAGCAGGTTATAAGAAGGACTTTAAAAGGTTTTATCTTGGTTTTACGTGGGACCTGAATTGTTCCGCGTGTGTGGTTTTAAACGGGTGTTAAGCAGGTCGTATCCGGCTCTAAGAAGGGTTCTGTATGTCCATAAAAGGGTTCTATGCGGAACAAAACATCGTTACGCTAGGCCCTTTTAGACACGCAGAGTGCACTTGACCAAATTTGTCAATCTATGCCCTCGCTATGACCCATTCAGAACCTGTTAGACGCCCTTGCTTTCGATTCGAGAGATCCCTGATAGAACCACGGTAGACCCGTTTAGACACCCAGAGTAAACTTTGACCAAATTTTTCAATCTATGTCTCCGCTATAACCCGTTCAGATCCTGTTAGACGCCCATACCTGTGATTCAAGAGATCTCTGATAGAACCACGGTAGACCCTCTTAGACACACAGAGCGCGCTTGATAAAATTTGTCAATCTATGTCTCCGCTATGACCCGTTCAAACCCTGTAAGACGCCCATACCTTCGATTCAAGAGATCCCTGATAGATCCACGGTAGACCAGTTTCGACACCCGGAGCGCACTTGGTCAAATTTGTCAATCTATGTCTCCGCTATAACCCGTTCAGATCCTGTTAGACGCCCATACCTGTGATTCAAGAGATCTCTGATAGAACCATGGTAGACCCGTTTAGACACACAGAGCGCGCTTGACAAAATTTGTCAATCTATGTCTCCGCTATGACCCGTTCACACCCTGCAAGACGCCCATACCTTCGGTTCAAGAGATCTCTGATAGAACCACGGTAGATCCGCTTAGATACCCAGAGTGCACTTTGACCAAGTTCGTCAATCTATGTCCCCGCTAGGGACCGTTTAGACTCTGAAATACACCCACGCCTAAGATTCCTTAGATACCTAATGCAATCACGCTAGATCCGTTTAAACATCCAAAGTGCACTTTGGAAGAATAATTTTCATATAAAGGGTTTCCCAATAAGGGTGATATGTTTTGAAATTGAAAAAAAACACTGAATATTCATTCGGAATTGATCGAAATCTTTTTTATTATATTGGATATTCTATGCCATTTATGATTTAAACAATATATCGGCCAAATGTCCCCCGAGACTTGAGCCAAAAATGCGCCTCATCAGAAAAGATGATTTTTTGATGAAAATTGGGATCATTTTCAATTGATTCCAGAGCCCAATCCGCGAACTCCCGACGCAAATGATGGTCATTAGGCTTCAGTTCTTGGGCCAGAATCATCTTATAGGGATGCAGGCCAAGATCCAATCGCAAAATACGCCAGGTAGTCATCCTGGACAGGCCCAATTCCTGAGATCGGCGTGGCACGGACAATTCACGGTTTTCCTCGATACTGGCCTGTACGGCGGCTATATTCTGTGTAGAACGTGCGGTACGCATACGATTTTTAGGCTTAGTATCCAATAGAGTAAATTCACTCTCCAACTTATCGATTTTTCGACGAATTGAGAGCGCGGATGGAGCAGAATGACGACTATATTTTGCACGATATGCTCTTTGAACACCGACAAAACTTCTCGAATTTTGATAAAATAATTGGACAATTTCCAAACGTTGTGGAAGCGTGAAACTACTCATGATTAAATGGCAAACCTTACTGATGACAACTGACAGCAGACGTCAAAAATTTCAGTTCAAATGAGCCCGATAGGGACATTCAAAATCATATCACCCCTATTGGGAAACCCTTTACTACTCTCGGACGGTAGCCAGGTATACCCTGTTAGGTCTCATTTTCCAATTAAAATAATATAATTTGAGTACCAATTACCCATGTAGAACTCGCTTATACCCGGATAGCATTTCACAATTATGTTATAATTTCCCGGTAGATCCCAGATAGGTTGAGATAAAGTGCTAGAGCTTATGATGGGAAATACTTGTTTATCGTCATGTTTACCGTATACTTAGATAAAAAATATTTACTGTTTTTAATTGTTGCAAACTTCAGTTACGTTTAAATGCTTTAATAAAAATGTATCTACTTTATTATATTTCAAGAATTTTATCAGATATAAAGACACTCACGAGTATGACTGCAACATCGGCAGCATAATAGGGCCCCGAATCTGGTTGAAAACGAGGATGAACCGCTATTCTTCTAATAGATTCTCCTGAAAAAGATTAAAAGGATCTGTAGACATATTTATATTGTCAATGCCAATATTCCAAGTTAACGCTTTCAATTCATACTATTCTTAATCACAAAAAACTACAGTTTGGACTCTCTTCTTACGCATCCACATTCACTATGTTCAATTTTCTTGAACTTCTAACATTTTATGTCACTTCAAGTACTTATTTCTAGAATAGTTTTTTCTATTATTACCCATAAACCTAGAATTACCTAATAGTTAATATGGAAATGATGAATTTTATTGTGTTAGTGTGAATAATTTTCAATGCCCTGCGTATTTTCCTAAATTAGAGCACAAGAATGCTGAAATTTTATGTTTATTATTACAAAAATTGATACCTCAAGTTTCCCCGTCCAGATACGGGAGTAGATTGAACAATTTCCGACCTAACCAAGGAAAGGAAAGATTTCAGTCAAATTTTAATATTGGTCCAATAGATGTCAGTAAAAGAAATAGAAACAGATAAATTCGATGTGAATCTAGTGGCTCGTTTTTTCTAAGAATCCTTGAAAGTAAGCGTTTGCCAACATTTATGACAAATGGAAAAATTGGAATACCGCACCGTGATAAAATTCCTCCAATTAAAAGGTAAAACTCGTAAAACCTCAAAGCTGAACTATATTCGGCCAGTGGAAATGCTGCTCCTTCATTTACGTCGTAAACCACGTCGTAAGCTACATCGTCAACCACGCCGTAAGTTTCGTCGTAAACTACGTCGGAAATTGGCATAGTAAACTGCGTAGTATATGGCGTGGTTTGCTGCGTAGTTTACGACGTCGGAATTTTCAATAGGGTAAAGTAGGTATGAGAAAACTGAGCGCTCGTTGGGTATCGCGTTTGCTCACTGTTGATCAGAAGCGAGAGCAGTTGGACATTTCACAATCGTGTCTTGAGCGTTTCAAGCGAAATAAAAAGGATTTTCACGACGTTTTATTGCCGTTAACGAAACTTGAGAGCAACATAACACAAAATTTTAAATAGTAGATCGCAAAGGACAAACCGACTCCAAAAAAGGCAAAAGCAATTCCGTCAGCTGGAAAATAAATAACCACAGTCATCTAGGATTCCTATAGGCTAATTTTTGTGGACTACCTGGCGAAAAGTAAAACTATCAACGGAGAGTAATTATGCTGGGTATTATGCAAAATTAACAAAGAATTAAGCAGCAACGATCTGCTTACTCGTTGCATCGGCGGATATACACAAAATAGCAACGAAAGTTTCAATTCGACAGTCTGGTCAATGGCTCTGAAATCGACCTTGAGAGGCAAGAATGTGCTTGATACTCCCATATATATTGCTGTAGGCATATATAACGATGGCCTAGCAAGTTTCATGAGGCTCATGCAAAATTTAGGCATCAACATTGGGACCAATTGTTACAACTTTTGTGTCAAAGCAGACGAGCGCCGCATCAAATATTCAGAGTTATCGCTGGCTGATGCTCCAAAAGTGGCCCGATTACTGTTGAAATCATTCAGAAAAGAAGAGAAGGAGGCGAGCATCAATCTGGATGGGCAAATGTATGATGCAGGCATCACAGATTAATGGAAAACAAAAATTTCAAGGGTATAAATTTTCGTGAAACTTTAAACGCGTTTTTCTCGAAACCACTTTTTTCAATCTTGGCGAACTAATTAGTGCATGAATCACTTTGAAATTTTCACAGTAGCTTCACAATTAGAATCTCTATAGAAGTATGTATGGAATTTTTGATTCGATCTAAACTTTTCATTTCATAAATAATTTACTGCTTTTTTCTTGGAAAAAATGAACTTTTTCTTCAAAAGTGAACCATCTTTACAATATTTGATTTTTGAAAAAATTCCCTATATACTACTATAGTTATTAGTACATAGATATTGAATTTCATTGGTCTTTTGTTCCAGGTTCCATTTCCCAAGGAATTAATTCGCCACTGGAGGTGCTTCTTAAAAAGTTCATTTTGAAGATTGGCTCTTTCAATGCCATTTTATACGAAATTAATAATAAAAAATAATTTTCTATATTTAAATGTATTCTGAATAAACTTTCTGAAAAGAATTCCTATTCCCTTTATTATCCTCCCAGAGAAAAATCGACAAAGTTAGGCCTTTTTTTGGCCGCTAGAGTTGTGTTACCTCTTTAAGACGTCCATTCACGACCTGTGTTTTCATATTGTATCTGTTTTCGTTCCTTAGGTCCTACTTTTGTTCCTTAACGGTAGTTGGCAATTTCCCGCGCCTGATGAAATTTGGTCATTTTCATGCTTGAATTTTTTTTCATTTTGTCAAGAATGACGGATGAAGAACTTTGAGCATGGAAATTTTTTTATACAAACTTGGGGGAAATACAGTCGATCTGGAAAATTGTTGAAAAATGCCATTTTTGAACACCGGGAATAATTCTGTCTGCTTACCGCTGTAATTGAAAAAACACAAAACCCATGGTCAAAGTTGTTCATCACTCAATTCTTGACAAAAAAAAAAAAAAATCAAGTTAATAGGTGTAGTAGACTCCAAGATTTAGGGTCATAAACATGACCAAATTTCATCAGGCCCGGAAAATAGTCAACTTCCGTTAAGTTCTCTGAACAGCTGTGACAATATGGATTACATTTTTCCAATGAGCGTCTTTGGCACGCAGCCTACATTTTTGACATGGTCTCTACCATAATGCTAGTATTTAAGGGGGTCGTCTACCTTCGCGCTTTCAAAAAATCGAATTTTTTTTTTTGCTTATTTCGAATCTAGAAACTATAAGCAACATGCCTCATGAAGGATTTATTCGAAAACATTCAGTCAATCATGTTTTATTTTAATCATTTATCTTTAAACGCGTTTTCTCGAAAGTTGCATTTTTCAAACTTTGTGGTATGACTTCTTCTAGAAATATTGATAGAATTTGATCAAATTTTTTTTTCAGTTATTCAATAAGCATATAGCTATGTTTTCCCTGAGGCGATTTTCAAATTTTGACTTTGTTGAATTTTAACAGGCTCTAATAGGTCAAAAACAGGTCAAAAATCGAATTTTTTCAAGAACAATTGCGTAATATAAACACATTTTACAATACAAAAAATCGGCTCTGGGAAAACATAGCCAATGTAACACAGATTACAAACATATTTCATTTTATTGGTTTCAGACAATTTAAATGGCCAAAGTCTTACCACAAAGTTCTTAATGACATTTCTGCAGCGTTGAGATCAAGGACGTTCCAAGGTCGCGGATGCATTTATTATCAAGTGAAAAATAGATTTTTTCGAAGAAAAAACATGTAATAATAAAAAAAATGTTAACTGGCGTGAATATCTTTAGTAGTGTTTTTGCAATTCATTCCCAAAAATAGGCTAAAATTCTCGGCTCGAAGGTAGACGACCCCCTTAAGTCGATTAATATGTCATGTTCGTAGTGCACCAAATCGTTAATAGATACCCTCAATACTGCTGTACAGGCGCTCGAAGCACTATTTTAAGGACAATACTATTTCTTAATCAGGTCGGAAAATTTTGAATCTACTGTCGTAGATCTTAACCTACGCTTCAAATTGAGCCTCTGAATAATTTAAGGTCGTATAGAATTATTTGACTAATTTTAGACGGACCATAGCCTTGACAATTGTTAGAATTACAATCTTCATAACATACACTCTTATAGAAAATTTTAAAGTGCAACTTCTTTCCCCTATAAAAAAAGGTGTCTTAATTATTCTATATGTCCTCATACTAACCAAAGACTCAATCGCAGGATAATTACAATATGTGTAATCTACTTTGGGCTGACCTTTACTGTTTGGGATGTTAGGAGTCTCCATTTGGGTCATAACAGAAGCATTTATAACTCTAACCCCATCATATATAGGTTCTTTTAAGTCATAAACGCAGTGAGCAGCAGTTAAGACAACCTTATAACCAATAGAGATCCCGGTGCCAATGAGTTCGGTACTTTTCCTTAAATAAACCATGTAGTCTCGGTGACCGTCATATTGTCCACCATTTATCCGACTGGTTAGCAATGTCGATTTGGAATCTGTACAAAACATATTCAACAATGATTTAATGGTCAACTGAATTTGATTTCGGATTATTTGATCTGACTTAAAACATGAAATATGAGAAAGATGAGCCAGGTATTAAATATTTAGTGAATGTGATTTCTGAAATCATAACAAACTACCAAGTAATATGGAAGAAGTACAGTTCTTAGAGATAACAAATATTTTTAAAAATTTTATTACATCCTCATGGCATATGAAAAGGTATAAGATTTATGTAAAATTTTACATTCACTTCTTTCAACAAATGTCCACGTTTTATGATCCCCTGAATCCGAAAAAAAATTATTTTCAAATCCTGTCTGTCTGTCATCGCTGTTGTCGTCACTTGTAGAGACGATAAATCGTGAAAGAATTATAAGATTTAAATGCGCTGTGGTACACTTTATCAGGGCTTAAGAAGATTGTTTGCTTTGATAAGGTCTAAATGTTTTTTATTTTCACATTTTTTGAAGAGATGTATATCTTCCGTTTCAATTTTTAAAAAATAACATCAAATATAAGAAAAGTAATGTATTTAACAAGTTTTATTTTGAACAGCACTTTTTTTCAAATCGCTTTTTACCAAATTTTTAAAAATGGTGCGATTCTAATAAATCTTGGATAATTTTTTCAGGGAACAAATTTTCTACAACTTGACCGTTTCCAATTTTTGAAAATGAATTCTTTAATGGATGTAACTATCAAAAAAAAAATTTTCAAAATAAAATTTTCATAAACAAATTGCTGATTTTGATAATAATTGGTTGATTTTAAAAAATTGGAAACGGTAGAGTTGTAGAGATTCTCTTCTTTGGAAAAATGATCCATGATTTATAAAAATCGCACCATTTTTTAAAATTTGGAAAAAAGCGATATGGAAAAAAAATTCACTTGAAAAACAAAATTTTGAAATACATTATTTTCATATTTTTCAATAACAATATTGCTGTTCTTGAAAGCAAAATTATGTATTCTTGCCTGAGGACTAATTTTTTGTGACCGAATTATCTTAAGTTGTTTACGTCGACATTTCCAAAACCCAGTTCTCCTATTATAAGTCTTGAGTGTATAAACTTAACGATTCTGAGTATTCACTCTGTAAATCTGAATCAGTGAAATTTCACTTTCAATTGAACTTTTAAGCAGCATTGTTTGCATAAATATGTCTAAAGTAAAACGATATTCGTACCTGCATTTTGAAAACTAACTGTTGATATAACCGTAAAAAAAAATAAGACAACAAAGGTATAAGACATTTCAGAAGTTTTTTAAGATTTCATATAAGAATAATACGTTCCACACTAGATTAAGTTTGATATAACAAAATTCGACCTTCAAACGTGGCACCTTCTTGTATTTGTTTGGGCTTAGTGCCCGAGAACTTATGTTAAGCAAATGCTCTTGAGAGTATGCTCAGCATTTAAGCTCATACGGAGTATTTAATGAGCATTTAAAGCATTTAAATTCATCTAATGTTATGAAGGTTTATTAAATATTCAAGTGATGTTTATATTAATAAAACTATTAATAAAAGTGCATTAAAAATAATAATTAAGAAATTATTAACTAAATGTGCAAAATAAGGTACAAATAATAAAATAATGCGCTTATGTAAAGTACGCAAGATAAATACTATAATGTCCATAAAAACTTAGTTAGGGTTACCAGATTGTTTCCCGATACGTAAGTTCTCTGCTGGAAGTGAAAAGATAGAAAGAGATAGAAACAGGGTTATAGAAAGAGGTAGAACCTTTTCTATCTCTTTTAAGTTTTTGCATCCCTAAAACGCTATGCCTTTCTATCTCCAAAATGATACCCACCATGAAAGGAATATCTATCTCTTTCTATCCCTCAGTTTATCTATTTTTATGCAATATCTATCTCTTCCTATCTCCAGTCTATCCCTACGTCCGGTAATATCTATATCTTCGTATCCCCTCGTCTATTCCTGAAACCGGTAATATTTATCTCTTTCTATCATTCTAAACAAAATTTGGATCACATTGTATTCCCTCCTCGATTTTTCGTTTCAGACTTGTTAATTTCCATATCTTTATCATATATTTAACATGTTTATAAATACGAATTACTTCGTGCATAACCAATATTTTAAATTTGTTACTAACTCGTATAACACTGAAAAATCAGCATATACCGAGACTCGAACCCCAACCGCACACGCATCGATATATTGCCAAACACTTAGTCCACTGAGCTAAATTGGAACATGAGATAACTGTGAAAAATCTCGGTGTTACTCATGAGATACATTTCGCTATCCATATCTATTCCTCGACTATCCCCATCCAGTTTGTTCTATCCCTTCGTCAATTCAAAATCAATCCAATCTTGGAATTCTTTTTTCTCTATTTCGGTCCATACCTTGTATATTTGCGGTGTCCTTTTCTATCTCCTTTCTATCCGATAAAGAAAAGTAATTATTTGTAATTAACGATACAGTATGTACAAAATTAGAAGATCCAACTGCGAGGAGGGACAGAAATTAAAAGAGATAAGCGTGAACCTGGATTGACAAAGAGATATATACAAGAAATAGAAAGTGATAGAGGCAAATAAATGAGGGATATATTGAAATTTGAAATAAGGAGAACTCAAATTTAAAGAATTTGAAATCTTTCTGTGGAAAAAAAGACGCTTTCGAGTGCGCTGGGATTCGAGCCCAGGTCTTTCGAATGCCAATCGACTGCTCGAACTGAACAAACTAATCTGAAAAAGAAGAACATTGAAAGATGTAGCCGTGGATTTGGATTGGTAAAAAGATAGAAAGAGATATAGGTCAATATACGAGAGATAGGTTGAGATTAGGAGAAGGGGATTGAAAGAGATATATGTAAATTTGGACAAATAGGAGATAGAAAAAGATAGTGGTGGATAGAAAAGAGATAAACATAGATACAGGTGGATAGATGAGGATTAGGCTAAGATAATGAAAATGGGGTTAAAAAAGATAAGCATCAATCTGGTTTGATAAAGAGATATAAAGAAATAGAGGTGGATAGACAAGAGATAGATACAAATATAGGTGGATATACAAAGAAAGATATAAAGAAAACAGGTTTGAAAGATATAGTCGTGAATTCGGATTGACAAAGAGCTAGAAAGAGATAGGCATCAATCTGGATTTACAGAGATATAAAGAAATAGGCATCAATCTGAATTGACAGAGATATAAAGAAATAGAGGTGGATGTACAAAGAATAGAGTGAGATAAAGAAAACAGGTTTGAAAGATACAGCCGTGAATTTGGATTGACAAAGAGATAGAAAGAGATAGGCATCAACCTGGATTGACAGAGATATAAAGAAATAGAGGCGGATAGAAAAGAGATAGTAACAAATATAGGTGGATATACAAAGAATAGAGTGGGATAAAGAAAACGGGTTTGAAAGATATAGCCGTGAATTTGGTCTGGCAAAGAGATAGAAAGAGATAGAGGTGAATAGACAAGGGATAAGTTTTCCTTGTCTCTTTCTATTTAAGAGATAGAAAGCGATTCAAACTGATAGAATTTCTGATTTTTCAAAATCATTTCAGTCGATTATGTCGATCATTAGAAGAGTGTATCAATATCAGTGACAACGGAACTTTACTACATCGACCTTATCAAGCTGTGATTTAGAATTAATTTAACGTTATTTAAAACTAGATGGAATTTTTCGATATAAATTGAAGAAATTTTCTGTGAAAAAAGGAACGCTTCCACTCCGCTGGGTATCGAGCCCAGGACCTTTCGATCGCCGGTCCAATTTAAATAACGTTAAATTAATTCTAAATCACAGGTTGATAAGGTCTATATGGTAGAGTTCCGTTGTCGACATAATCGACTGAAATGATTTGAAAAAATCAGAAAATAGTTCCTGGTTTATCCGTAGCCACATGAGACGTAAATAGATTCGGTGAGAAAAGTTGTGTGGAACCTCCGTAGCTCAGATGATAGAGCATTCGACCGGCAATCGGAAGGTCCTGGGCTCGATAACCAGCAGAGTTGAAGCGTTTCTTTTTTCACAGAAAATTTCTTCAATTGATAGAATTTCTATCTCTTTACTTCCAGCAGGGTTGAATTGCGTGCAAGGATGGACTAAAAATATGTCGATTACTATACGAGGACACTCTAATACCTGTATATGAGTGTGTTTCTCGTAAAATAATCAGTTTCTGTAAAAACCAGGACATTTTTATAGTTTTCAAGAGATACACAAATTTTATTGACCATGAAACTTAAAGTACTATTAATTACAGGTCATTTTAGGGATTGAATCACATTTTTTAGCTTTAATAGACATAACAGAACGTGACTTAAAGAATATATTTTAAATGCTAATAAATCCTCACTATCCGTTATGAGGAAAAAAACATGTGCTCAAAGAATGGGCAATATCTGGCCACTTTTAACCCAAACGTGAGGAGCAAATATTGCGCCTCTTTGCGGACGCAGATCATAGCTATATTTCCGTAAATGCGTGATGTCATATAAAAGGCGCAAAAAGTCGTCAATTTCCGTCCTAAGTCATGGATAAAGATGACTCGAGCTTAGTGCTCGAAATTAGGTCACGGAAAAACGTGGAGTTCAGTTTAATGGTCAATTTTTTAGTAAAACTTTGGTGGTGTGATAGAATTGATCAATTCTCGCGCCCAAACTTTGACGCCACGAAACAAGCTATTTTATTGACTTCTTTTTATTATTATTACAAATTTCTAAATATTTTTGTTCAAAAATTTAAGCAGCTGTATCGAAAGTTACAAGATAATAATCCAAATTTTATATTTACTGATTAATAATTATTGCTCTACTTTTATGTATAAATTTTTATGTCGATTTTGATCTGGATCAAAATATTTGATGACGCGAAATCTCCATGATTCGAATTATTTTCTACTTTCGAAATTTCAATTACAAATGTAGAATATGTCGACATTTTTAGTACCTGAAAATCTTGTTTATTTTTTATAGAATACTGTCGAAAGTCAGGTAATCATCGAAAGAATTCATCTGTATATGATTATTAGTAGAATTATACGGAGTGTCCCGGTACTCAAGGTACATATTTATATTTTTGAATTACAAAAAAAGAAATGAAGTAAAAAATTCTAATACAAAAAATTTGTGAAGTGTATAATTATCGAGTAATTAGCAATTAAAGATTAACCAATCAAAAAATGCGTTGGATAGACGACAGTTCATGTGCCATCACTGAGAGAGTGTGAGGATGCAAGTTCAGATCGTATAATTTGCCCTCAGTTTATTTTTTTAAGAGGTTTTAACTCTTTGGTGCAACTTCACACTTAAACAACATTCGAAAATTAACTAGTATCTTTTTCGTAGCAACCAAATTAGAAATCATTGCTCGATGAGTTAATTACTTTACTTAAAATGTATGCGTTGTTTGAGTTCTGTACAATCCTCTTGAATTCTTAGCATTCCGCAGAATTCTCTCGAGTTCTGTAGAAATCCCTTCAACATTTTTGAATTACCTTGAACACTTTTGGATACATTTAATTATTTGGAATTTCAAGACTTAAATACTGTCAATTCCTCCGAATTCTGATACAATCATTGCAGTTTTCCTAATTCTTTTAAAATTAGTGTAGATAGTCGACTGCTAAGCTAGCAGTGAATGAACATGTATTTTTTAATTAAATCGCGCAGAATTCTCACGGATTTTGTAGAATTCCCATCAAATTAATTGAAATTTAAAAATTTTTAGATTGCAAATAATTAAGTGTGAAGTTGCACCAAAGAGTTAAAACCTCTTTAAAAAATCTGCTCGCTTTGCGGGCACATTCTCATTGCGCGCTTCGCGCGCAGCTCGCTTCGCTCGCAAGTTTGAGCGCGTCTAGGGCGCGCGATTCGATCGTCGCGCTTCGCGCTCCGTTCTTTCTGGACCTCGCGCTTCGCGCTCGGTCTTGTGCTCTTCGCATACGTTTAAGTTTATTTCTTATAATTTAATACTGAAGCTCAAACCAATTTAATGATATTAAAGATGATGTAAATTAGTCATTTTCTCAAATTCACTAAGTTTATTTTTCAGATTAAGTGAAACAGGAAATTCAATTTACTTAAGGCTCTATCGGCCTTAAGGAACACATTCTCATCATGACACTCGCGCTTCGCGCTCGATTTTCTGTATACATTTCAGTAACTTTTTAATAAATTACATGATTAAAATAATTTATTTTCTTCCAAATCTCTCAAAAAGAAAAAAACAATCGTAGACCTTATTTAAGGAAACGATTTTGCAGAACAACGCTTATTTCATATCTCACATATTTTGGGGAAAAAATCGAATTTTTTTAATATTAAAAATCAAAACATAAAATATACATCCTGTCCCGAAATGTCCTAACGAGAATTTGTAGACCTCATTTAGGCAAACAATTTTCCATCTAAATGTTTTTTTTGTATCTCACATATTTTGTCTAAAAAAATGGAATTTTTTCATTTTTATCGTATTTTTTGGAATTGAAACGAAAAATATATCTTTTATCAGAAACTGTGTCAGACAAAATTTGTAGATCTTTCTGAAACGAACAACTTTGTATTCTTACGTTTTTTTGGTATTTCCAATATTATTGTTAAAAAATTGAATTTTGGATTTTCAATAGTTTTTTTTTAATTAAAAAGAAAAATATGCATCTTATGAAAAAATGTTATAATTCAAATTTGTAGGTCTTTATGTATTCAATAATATTGTATCATAACGTTTTTTCGTATCTCGTATAATTTAACTGATGGAAAATAGAATTTTGATATTGACTTTTTTCGAATTTGAATATGCTGTAATATTTCTAATTTTGATTTAATCAAAAAATGTTAACAGGATAATTTTTAGAGATTCATGAGCACTATCTAAAACCAGTATTGAAATTTTTGATTTTTTCAAAAATTCCATCTGATAATTCTATCGAGTTATGCCGCACACGACCTACAGACGGACAGACAGACAGACACTTTCGTAAAAACCATTTTTTCTGACTCAGGGGGTCTCAAAACGTAAAGATTTGATGAAAATTTCGAAAGTCATTTTTCACATAAAACCAATACCTTCTCATCCATGATGAGAATGTAAAAATAAACTCAGGGCAAATTATACGATCTGAACTTGCATTCTCACATTCTCTGAGCGATGGCACATAAACTGTCGTCTATCCAACGCATTTTTTTGATTGGTTAATCTTTAATTGCTAATCACTCGATAATTATACACTTCACAAATTTTTTGTATTAGAATTTTTTTTTTTTTTGGAATTCAAAAATATAAATATTTACCTTGAGTACCGGGACACCCTGTATAATAATAAAGTATGGAAAGTTTAATTTATAAGTTTTCTTGCTCAATGTAATTTTACAAGAAATGTCGATCGTAAGTTCAAAGAAAGATACTTTTGCGAAGATTAAAATGTGTAAAAAAATTTGTGTCATTAATTATATACAATTTATTCCACATTCCCTTTTTAAGGAACGAAATTGTAAACGATCAGCATACGCTGTAACTCTTTTTCAAATCACTCAAAGAAAGGGCACAATAATTGGGGTTTCTTTGGGTTTACGAAAAATATTTTGCTGAGTAATCTCCCTTCGATATTGCCCATAAATTGATGACTTTTTGACGGGAAATCACCTGAATAGATGTGCTCATTAATTGAATATCTATTTACTTGTCGATGCCGACTCGTTCGAACTCAAAGAAAGTGCCTATTTATTGACAACCTTTTCAGTGCTGTGTTGTTGGCATAGCTTTTGACAAAATAACGCACAAAAATGCGGACGTACATAATGGCAATTATTCTCCAAAGCCGCTCAATTGCGATCGGCAAATATTGCCTCCAACTGTCCCCAAAATGTTTTCTGGGAATGCTTAGAGCACAAAAAGGTCGAACATATTCTTGAGCATATACTCGTTGGACGACTGTAGCATGTGTCACGTATAATTAAAAATTAGCGGTCAGGGCTCAGCTTCAAAAATTCAAGCCTCTGAATCATGACAACTCGTTTCTCTAGGAGCAAATCCTTTACAGGACAACAAGATTACAGGTGGATACATATTTGGAAGATTTTGCCTCATATTAGTATCAAATTTTAACAATTTCACTGAATGAATAAATTGTATGAATCTAACAAAGGTATCTGTGATATACGGGAACAAAATTTGTTTTAATTGAACATATTCAGATATTCAGATTCAGATAAATTTTCTTTCATCCAGGAAAGTAACTTCAAAATGAAAGAAAACGATTTGTTTGGCCGTATATAAAAGATACTACTGTGGGCAAAAACTAAGGTGAATTTTCAGTTTAAACTTCGCGGGCTAACCGATTCGGGCAAACTCTTTTATTTTTATGTTGGTCCTACTATTACTGACATCTGTGCCAAATATCATGTCAATGTCATCATTTGTTACATAGTTACGCTTGTGTTTTCTAAACGACAAAAAGTGATTTTTCCGATTTTTACAATATCTGAATTTATAGAGCAAAGAAGTGCCATTAAATTTTGTTTGCGGAAACGTTCAGAATGTTGCAGAAGGCCTTCGGCGATTTGAGCATGTCGCAGAAAAATTTTTATAAGTGGTACAAAGACTTCAAAGAAGGCAGAGAACGTGTTGATGACTTGGAACGCCCCGGACGACCATCAACATCAACTGACGAGCAACACGTCAATCAAGTCAAAGAATTAGTTCACAAAAATCGTCGATTGACTGTTAGAGACCTTACTGACACTATTGGCATTTCAAGAGGATCACTCAACACCGTTTTAAAAGATATTTTGGGCAGACAACTCGTGGTTTTTGCATCACGATAATGTGGCGTCTCACACTGTACTCGTTCTTTGTGACCATTTCGCCAAAAACTCAACGCATATCATACCACAAACACCTTATTCGCATGATTTGGCTCCGTGTGACTTCTGGCTATTCCCCAAACTCAAAAGACCACTCCGAGGACACCGTTTTGACACGATTGAAGAGATACAAGCCGAATCTAAGAAGGCTTTGAAGGCAATTCCGGAAATCGAATTTAACAAGTGTTTTGACGATTGGAAAAAACGTTGGCATAAGTAAATTATATCGGGAGGAGATTACTTTGAAGGGGATGAAAATTATTTGGATAGATGAATAAAGATTTTTCATTTTATAACAAAATTCACCTTAGTTTTTGCCCACAGTAGTATGTTTGTTTGATGCAAATAGTATATTGCATTACAAGGGATGAAACATAGCGATTACAACGAGTGTGAAATTTGATACCCGAGCGAAGCGAGGGCTGAAGTCACACGAGTTGCATCCGCTGTGTTTTGTTTCGAGTAATGCATTTTATTTTTCATAGCAACTCTTTTGAGAATTTGATTGAGAATACACGGAAAGAATAACATAGCACACGCTGCTATAAGACATTTCCGCGATGATACGGTACGCGTGGCATTGAACCGCGAACGATGAGGCTGGTTCCACAATGTGTCCTAAGATTCGTACATATCGTCAAGGCGCATACGTTTTGATGTCATCAACGTGTTGTTACCAACTGTCACATGTTTCGATGATTCGTGTTCTAGTCCGCTTCAGCGTGCGATTCCACTTGCAACTGTTGGTAACAACGCATTGATGACGTTAGAACGTACGCGTCGACGATATGTATGAATCTTAAGACACATTGTGGGACCAGCCTGAAAAATGGCAACAGCTGCTAGAAACATAGCGACCAGTGCTATGCTTTTATCGGAAGTACATGGAAAAGGTACAAGAACTTCCCGATTAATGGCGCGAATGCAAGTGGCATAAAAAAATGTCCGCTTTCTTCTGTTCGCTCAAAATATTCTAACATAACCGCAAATTAAAGCTAATGTTTGTAAAAATTTTTATTTGAAGTATAAAATTGAAAGCGTTGATGCATTTTTTACAAGAGCAGTATATTTGAGGTTGCTTAAAAGAAGTGTATAATGAGAGTGTAAAATTATCCCCCATAGCACAATACCTTCCCTGAACGTTCTATGAACGTTCCCGTGGATTGTTCGGAAGGTTCCATCGGAACGTTCAAGAAACGTTCCTAGAACTAAGAAAATGTCCGGGTTTTTTTAACGTTCTAAAGCAATGTTCTCTGAATGTTCCTGTGGAACGTTCCAGGAACGTTCAAAAGAAATATTGAGAGAACGTTCAGAGAGCATTTGTATCGAACGTTCGTAGAACTTTTCGTGGGAACATTCAGGGAACATTCGCGGAGTACGTTTTGGAACATTCCGCGGGAACATTTTTTGAGAATGTTCCTGGAATTATTTTCTACGGCATTCAGGAAACTTTCTTTATAGATAAAAAACCGGACATTTTCTTAGTTCTAGGAACGTTCCTTGAACGTTCCGATAGAACCTTCCGAACATTCCATGGGAACGTTCAGGGAAGGTATTGTGCTATGGGGGATGTGTCGATTACGTGAATCCACTATCGTCTTTTGTATACATGTATCTAATTAAAGAACAACAAACAGAAGTTATTAATATGAAATCTTACCATGACAACCTGCATGCATGCAAAGGTATAAAGAGAATACCATCTAATATCAGTGCGTATACAAAGTTTCAAGTCAGTAAGTTGGTTAGAAAATTTTTTACAGCCAGTTGAATTTAGTTTTTCATTGTTAAAACAAAACCATGGAAAAAAGCGAGTTTCGCGTGCTTATTAAACATAATTTTCTAAGTGGAAAATCAATCAAAGAAACTGAAGAAAAGCTCGCAAAATATTATAAGGAGTTTGCTCCATCGCATGGCATGGTTCATAAGTGGTTCACTGAATTTCGTTGCGGCCGTATTAGCACAAGTGATGCTGAGTATCCTGGCCGTCCAAAAGAGGTGACTTCTCATGAAATGATCGATAAAATCCACGACATCGTACTCAACGATCGTCGATTGAAAGTGCGTGAGATTAGTAAGACTGGAAACATTTCAGTGGGACGCGTATGGCACATTATACATGAATTTTTGGGCATGAGGAAGCTGTCTGCAAGATGGGTGCCGCGATTGATCGCAGCCGTTCACAAGCGGGCTCGTGTGGTTGCGTCAGAGCAATGTTTGGGCATGTTTCAACGTAATTCAAAGGAAATTTTGCGAGGTTATGTAACTGTTGATGAAATCGGCGAATCTCCGCCGAAAAAAGATAAGACGGTTCCATCAGCCGGTAAGATCATGGCCACAATTTTTTGGGACTCACATGCTGTAATAAAGGGTTTCCCAATAGGGGTGATATGATTTTGAATGTCCCTATCGGGCTCATTTGAACTGAAATTTTTGACGTCTGCTGTCAGTTGTCATCAGTAAGGTTTACCATTTAATCATGAGTAGTTTCACGCTTCCACAACGTTTGGAAATTGTCCAATTATTTTATCAAAATTCGAGAAGTTTTGTCGGTGTTCAAAGAGCATATCGTGCAAAATATGGTCGTCATTCTGCTCCATCCGCGCTCTCAATTCGTCGAATAATCGATAAGCTGGAGAGTGAATTTACTCTATTGGATACTAAGCCTAAAAATCGTATGCGTACCGCACGTTCTACACAGAATATAGCCGCCGTACAGGCCAGTATCGAGGAAAACCGTGAATTGTCCGTGCCACGCCGATCTCAGGAATTGGGCCTGTCCAGGATGACTACCTGGCGTATTTTGCGATTGGATCTTGGCCTGCATCCCTATAAGATGATTCTGGCCCAAGAACTGAAGCCTAATGACCATCGTTTGCGTCGGGAGTTCGCGGATTGGGCTCTGGAATCAATTGAAAATGATCCCAATTTTCATCAAAAAATCATCTTTTCTGATGAGGCGCATTTTTGGCTCAAGTCTCGGGGGACATTTGGCCGATATATTGTTTAAATCATAAATGGCATAGAATATCCAATATAATAAAAAAGATTTCGATCAATTCCGAATGAATATTCAGTGTTTTTTTTCAATTTCAAAACATATCACCCTTATTGGGAAACCCTTTATTAATCGATTATCTACAGAAGGGAAAAACTATTGCAGTAGAGTATTATGCCTCATTATTAGATCGATTTGATGCCATACTGAAGGAAAAGCGGCCCCATCTGGCAAAAAAAAAGTGCTTTTCCACCGCGACAATGCACCAGCTCAGACGAGTGCCATTGCAACGGCCAAATTATTTGATTTACGTTACGAACTACTTCCTCATCCACCTTATTCCCCAGATTTTCATCGAATGAAGAGATAATTGCTGAGACAAATGAGTATTTTGAGGGGTTTGATAAAAATTACTTTTTAGAGGGCATAAAGAAGCTTAAGTACCGCTATAATAAAAGTATACTGTTAAAAGGAGACTATGTTTAAAAATAGATTGGAATTTTTGTTATAAAAAGCGTTCTTCATTTCAAAGTCACGGACTTATTGAAAAGCCCTCGTATACTGAGAAAATGTGAATAACTTAAAAAACACAAATTCAATGTATATATTAATTTTCAATTATTTCTGCTAATCAAAATAACAGTAAATAATATTTTCATCACAAACGCATTGAAAATTTGACTTTCACTGCCTCTTGAGCGATGTGAAAATCGCGGATCCTTCCCGAGTTTAGCTGAAGTAGCGAAAATAATCTATTCCAAGTAACGATTTTTTTTTAATCTTATATTTTCAAGATATCATTCATAATTACATATATATGTATACTAATGTCTTCATATTATTTTTCTTGTCACTTGTAAATTTTTTCATATATTAAATTTCGATAAATTTTTTAATTTCCCTAAGTAAGAAATTGCTTGATTCCATTCCATGCATTGGCTTTAGCAATTTTCGTATGTGCTGTTGCATAATCTATCATCAAATTCTTGATTCTCGTGATGAATTCTTCATAGACTGACATTCTTGCATAAACACTAGGAGAACCCGTATTGCCGTTCGAGAAAGTAGCAACTCCTACAACCACTTCAAGATTTTCATTTCTGGGACCCTTAACATGAACAATGAGAGGACCACCAGCGTCTTCCTGAAATTTTAATAGTTTCAATTCTGAAATGACCGTAAGAGGTGAAAAAAGTGAGCACTATTTGAAATAAAATTGGTGATATTACACTTAAATGAAAATCATTAAGTGCATTGGCTGCATAATTAAAAGATTGGCAACATAGCTGATTTTTTAGTTCTTAAAAATATTCCAACAAAAATTACCAATTTCTTGTAAATAAAATTAACTTATTGGAGAATACTACATGAATTCAATTGAGCACCTGGATTCTAAAACTCGCCGCGCTCTCGGAAACAGGTAAAAGTATTGTCCACTGGGTCAAAATGAAGGTTTGAAAAAAATGTTTTTTAATAAAAAAATAAATATATATTCGAGTAGAGCATTTTCAGCCCCATATTTTTCCTAAGTGAAATTTTTTTATCCGTTCATTATTTTCTTCAATAAAAAAAAAAACACAAAATTTTTCCTTCGAGAAAAAGTGGTTTTTTAAACATTTAACTCGTCATTTCTCAGCAAAAAATGTATGAAATGATTTGAGACTTCCAGGACTTATGTAAAACATATCACTGAAGCCGGTAAGATCCTTTAAATAAATAAAATATGCAATTGTTTATAGATATTTAATAACAAATTGATGCGCACCGTATTTCGTGTTTTTCTAACTTCGCCGACAAAAAGTATCTGGGGAAGTTTAACATAAAAAAAAGTTCCAGCGAGAAAGTTGTTCCCATATGTACAAAGAAATTTTTCTGAAAATTTGAGATTATTCGGATGAAAACTACAGGAGTTCTATGGATTATTATTAAAAACTTCTCGGCAGCCGCATCTCGCCTCGGGCATCGAGCACGTGTCAAAGTGCAAGTTGCCGGTCGCATCTCCTTTTTTCAATGTTTCTATTTACAGGATCGTTACCTAGCGTGTAATTTAACAAAACAGTAAAACCCGCTTCATAGCCAATTTCGAAAAAGAAAATCTTTTAAAAAAATCCTGGTATCTCTTATGCTTTGCTATGTTAACGATTCACAATGGATCTGTTAGGATAGTGGTAGTGCTCCAGCTTTGTAATTATTCGAAGTTGCGTGCTTGATACTCGTTGACTGCATTATTTTTTTTTTTAATTTTATTTATTAAAATGTTTATTACTTCACTTCTCTGATAAAAGTTTTTAGAATTATGCAAATATAATACTTTTTAACACTAATTTTTTATTTTAAATTCGCTTTTTCGACTATTTTATTACCTTTTCGCAAAAAATCTTTTCTCCTACTAAAATTATTCATTCTGTTTTTGTAATATTTTGTAATATTTGTATATCAATAAATAATTTTAAAAATAAAACAAAAAATAAAATGCAGTCAGCGAGCATCGAGCACGCAACCTTCCACCTAAAAGGCTTTTTTCAATCGAACCTTGTAAGGGTTATTAATAAAGTAACGTTGATTCAAAATTCAACAAGGATTATATATTTATTTCTCGTTTCTACAATAATTTTTTTGCATTGCTTACTCTCTAAACTGGAATCCGAACATTCCTCTTAGTGTATCACTGAAATACTAACACATTTGGCTTTTTTAATACAATATCGTGTACATTATCCTGTATTTTTATTTCTATGTTTTCTTAACACCCTTCTTTGCGCGTTTTTTCACGGTTTTTTTTACAGATGTCTTTTTTAGTGACGATGTTTGACACTTTTGTTTCACAATAGAGCATTCTGTTTCATTTTCTTTTTCAACTATACCTGCGTTTTTACTACCTTTTTTGGAAGTTTTTATTGACTTTTCTTTGATTGAGGCATTTTCTATCAAATTTTCAAAAAAAGTTTTACCTTCAGGGCTCAAATATCACAATTTGTAGGAGCCGAAAAAAACATGAATCTTCAAAATAATGCTTTTATACTCTCTGCTTCTTTAAAAGTGTCCTTGAATGTATGTAAACAAAAACATCAAAACAAAAGAGATGCGACCGGCAACTTGCACTTTGGCATGTGCTCGATGCCCGAGGCGAGATGCGGCTGCCGAGAAGTTTTTAATAATAATCCATAGAACTCCTGTAGTTTTCATCCGAATAATCTCAAATTTTCAGAAAAATTTCTTTGTACATATGGGAACAACTTTCTCGCTGGAACTTTTTTGTAGGTTAAACTTCCCCAGATACTTTTTGTCGGCGAAGTTAGAAAAACACGAAATACGGTGCGCATCAATTTGTTATTAAATATCTATAAACAATTGCATATTTTATTTATTTAAAGGATCTTACCGGCTTCAGTGGTATGTTTTACATAAGTCCTGGAAGTCTCAAATCATTTCATACATTTTTTGCTGAGAAATGACGAGTTAAATGTTTAAAAAACCACTTTTTCTCGAAGGAAAAATTTTGTGTTTTTATTTTTTATTGAAGAAAGTAATGAACGGATAAAAAAATTTCACTTAGGAAAAATATGGGCTGAACATGCTCTACTCGAATATATATTTATTTTTTTTATTAAAAAACATTTTTTTCAAACCTTCTTTTTGACCCAGTGGACAATACTTTTACCTGTTTCCGAGAGCGCGGCGAGTTTTAGAATCCAGGTGCTCAATTATATTTACATTAAAAAAAAAATCTCTTATCCTGTGAATTTAACTGCACTTCTAAAGACAAAAATTCCATAAATAAAAACTGTTATTCGTGGAATTTTGGGCTAGGTTTTCATTGATTTTTGAATAATTTCTTAATATTGATAATCATTTCTATCACAATAGACATTTAAAAAACAATTATTTTTTCTCATGTATGCACAGAAATCGCCACTTTTTTTGCCTGAAATGCGGAAAGAAAACCCCCTATTAGGAGTATACATGAAAAATGTCAGTCAAAAGATTTGACAGAGACAATTTTGCACCAATTGTAGGTTTTCATAACGATGACATTGACTGCGAATACTTTCAAGTTTTTGCAACGAACTGACCTTGTGAACCGTTAAATGCCCTAGCGGATCCGGTTGAGAGAACGGTCATAGAATACTCTGACCGCTCTCTGACTGCTCTCTGACCGTCCTCTGACCTCGCATTATTATGGCCAAGAACGATAAAAAAAACATTTAAGGCATTGCAATTATGATTCCATGGCAAAATTTGGAATAGAAGGCGTAGGAATAAATACAATAATTATATTTTTCAGCGATAAATATTAGGAAAACATCAAGTACCTGTCATTGAAGGCAGTGCAGTGGTTCACCATTTGCGGAACGTCTCCACCAATATAGTAGTAAACCTTCACGGTGGAGACGTTCCGCCAATTGTGAACCACTGCACTGCCTTCAATGACAGGTATACGATGTTTTTCTAGGTTTTATCTCTGAATAATAAAATTATTGTATTTATTCCTACACCTGCTAATTCAAATTTGATCGCAGAATCATAATTGCAATGTTTTAAATGTTTTTTCATCATTCTTAGCCATAATAATGCGAGGTCAGAGAATTGTCAGAGAACAGTCAGAGAACGGTCAGAGTATTCTATGACCATTCTCTCAACCAGGTCCGCTAGGGTGGCGACACTTGATGGTACAAAAAATGACGAAAAAATCACGGTGCTAACGCAAATCACGCAATTGTTCCCCCATATGCGGGAGTTATTGATAATTCCCACGGGAATTATTGATAACTCCCGCATTTTTCGTGTGTACCCCAAAAAGGGGGTTTTTTTCCCGCGTTTCAGGCAAAAAAAGTGACAATTTCTGCGCATGCATGAGAAAAATATGTTTACACAAGATCATCTATTAGACGTCTAAAACAGCTTTTTTGGAAAAACGGGAGAGCTCTAGAAGACCTTCCGATTTTCCGCCGAAAGTGCTATTAGACGTCTAGTAGAAAAAAAGCATTTACAAGACGTGCTTATGTCGTCTTTTAGAGGTGTGTCATTCAATGAGTTTTATATTGTTTCTAAGCGTGGTGAATATTTTTCTTTTAGAATATGTATTGAGTAGCGTTCCTAACATTTTTTGGAAGGTTAATCATTTTTTCCCAACAAATTCCTCAATTGCGCTTGAACTTGATTAAATTAAATTTTAATCCCTACAGTTGTGGTAAGTTGATCTACTAACTTTAGCGATATTTCCAATTGGAGAAGTCGCACACATGTGATAACTCTTAATCCTCTCAGTTTTTAGCATATCCTGGCATTTTATGTTATCTATTACTGTGAGTTCGAGCTTTTGCAGTAAATACTTGTCATATCCGTAATCATTGACTGGGCCCCATCCTATTACATAACCTTTTACATTTGAATTGATACATGTAGGTGATATCGTGATCGAAGGTGATTTTCTTGATAAGTTATCCTTTTCATCCTGAGCTTCATCCCTCAACTGAAACAGAATTTAATTTCCACCATTAAATTTGATTATAAAACTTAATATTCATTAATAAACTAAACTTTACTTCCTTCTATTGAAATAATTTTATTGAATATTAAACCCTTACGAGTATGACTGCAACATCGCCAGGATAATAAGGTTCCATATTAGAATCAAAATCAGGATGGATCGCTATACATTTAATAGGTTCACCTGTAAAAAGGATAAAAAGATCTGTATAGCTCTGCTTTTTAAAGGACCCTGTACCAAATGAAAAGGAAATGGCTCCTGAAAAAAATCTCTGGTTCTCACACATTTTGCAGTTCACTTCTGTACTATCCCAAACAAGCTCTCATAAGTAGAGCCGTATTCAGAATGGCTTCTTCTGATTTCAAACTCTTTATTTCAATTTTGTGAATACGTATTCAAGTTCTATTTTACAAATGAAGTCATCTTTATTCGAAAAATAAGATTTTTTTTCCTTTCCTAATTTATGATAAAAATCACGATCTCTTATATTTGAGTCATTCAACAAATATAATTCGAGTTAATATTTCTCCCAAAAAGATGATAGATCGTGTTTTTAAACATCGTAAATAATTGCAAGATCAAATGCATTTTCACTATTTTTTAATCTATTCATGATGTCTGACCGCTGCGATAATGATAGCACCCGCTCTCAACTATTCCGACCCGCTCCTCTACGCACGATGCACTGGTAAAAAAGTTCATAGGTAGCGTGCTCATAGTTGGAGCCAAAGGGGCAAAGAGGGAAGCCTCTTCAAACTCCAAAGACCAAATAGCGAAAAAAAGCAAAGGCAGCACATTGCCCACGTATACTGAGGACACCAAGAGCCAGCACTCCACGAAGAAAGATGACTGGCGATTGGTGGAGAGAAAAAAAGAAGAATAAAAGGAGGAAAAAGCCGCCATAGCGCTACTTGCTCACCAGATCGAGCGACGCCATTGGGATATCGGAAAGAGAAGGGTAGTCCTAGGCCGATGTCTTAACGGAAATGAAAGCGCGGGTGAATCCCTCAGAGGCAGGACTCAAGGTCCTGTTCATCCAAAGTACAAGAAAGAGGGAGTTCCTTCTTGTCCTAAAAAAGGGAATGATGTTCCGGTCTTCCAAGAGGCGCTTGACCGGGCGATCGGGGAAAGAGCGGAAGTCAAGGCCTTAATCACCATGAGGTCTGTTAAATTTAGGGCCCATGACAAGACGGTGACCAAAGAGGAGGTCGCATCTTTTTTTTTCCTAATTATATATGCCAATTCCATTATGGATATGAAATTGCGTCATCGTAGTACGTATTGCTGACGTAGCTGAATTGACGTGAGTTTCCAACGCTATATTGCCGCTGGCAACACGTTAACCCAACGTTGTAAACGCGCCGATGCTCCTCCCCGTCAATGCAGCGGGATTTCCCGTATAACCTGGCGGTTTTTTTTTCCCTGTGTAGACGCCAAAAATAATTGAATTAATGGCCAATTTAAGCTCTACTAGACATCTAATAGCACTTTCGGCGGAAAATCGGAACGTCGTCTAGAGCTCTCCCGTTTTTCACAAAAAGCTGTTTTAGACGTCTAATATATGATCTTGTGTTACTTGGGACGTGATATCAATCGTAGAGTTTCTTAATTCAATGTGAGTCGAGAATAGACATTTTCCAGCTGACATAAACATTAACGTGCGTCCAACGTAGATCGTATGTCGTACCTGGACGCGCACGCATAGTGTTGCCAATTGTCACGAATTTTTTTGGCGTTCACATTCTATTGTTTCGGTAATTTAGAACAAGCAAAATGGCTGACAATAATTAATACCATTCTCCATGATCAAAACTTTAATTGTAGACAGCCATTTTCCTCATTCTGAATCACCGAGACAACGGAATATTAACGCCACGAACATTTGCGACAGTTAACAATACGATGCGCACGCATCCAGATACGACATGTGACGTACATCGGACGCACGTTGATGTTTGAAACAGCTGGAAAATGTCTATTCTAGACACACCTCGAACTATGAAACTCTAGGATTGATACCACGTGTAACTCAATTTTGCATGTATCGTCTGTACACTGTTAGAAATTTCTGTATTAAACTTCCATTACATGTTATGGGAGTTGTTTTCAGTAACGAATATTAAATTTCAAATACTTTCATCCTAAAAAAATACAAACTTTTATTTAAATTTTAATACACAATTTTAATCATATTTGTTACTTAATATGAATATATAAATCTATTAATTTCAATTTACCACTTATATGTTAATATTTATTAAGTAATCTCAATTCGTCGAAATTTTTGGTTGGATTAACCAAATATTTTTCGGAGTGTAGATGATGATAAATAAAAAGGCGTAAATGGTTAAATACCTAGGTTGTTTGAATGAAGTCAAAAAATCAAGAACTTGAAGAATTTTCCAAATTTTTGAAGTTAGTAGTTACCTTTGCTCTTTGGAATAGTGAGAGATTCTTTGTAGGTCATAACAGCAGCATTTACGACTCTGACTTTACTATAAGAAGTTGCATCCACATTGTAAACAAGGTGGGCAGCAGTTACGACAATCTTAGGACCAATGTAGAATCCAGTGCCAAGTAGTTTGTCCATTTTTCTTAAATAAACCATGTAGTTTCGGAATTGAGCAAATTCTCCATTATATATCCTACCGGTTAGCAACGTCGAATTTGATTCTGTATAAACAATATTTAAAATAATATTAAGGAAGAACAATTCTTTGAAATTAAATAGTATATTGTGTTGCTAGGAGCCGAGGCACGCACTTTGAAACGATGACCGATGTATTCAAGTTGGTTTATAACCTAACGCGTGCCGGTGGCGCGCGAAAAATGGAGTCGAGGTCTTAATACGTCGGTCGAGTCCCAAAATGGCCAAGCTCCGTAGCACACACGATATTTTTTGGAAAATACGTCCTCAAGAAGTATTTCGAGTGTCTGTAGAGTGGTATTAAGGGTGTTCATTCAGGACTCGTTGAACTACGAACATGTTATATCAATAATATGTATAAATATAGTACTTCGTAGACAAATTGAAATTGGGTACATGAATGCTAACCATCTCGGAAACGCAGGCCACGTGCCAACGACGCACATTGCTAAAACGTAACTCACATTGTCACAGCTTTTCAGCGGACGTAGGGAACAGAATTAGGACCTAAGCGACGAAAACAGATACAATATGAAATCGCCGATCGTAAATTGACTTCCTTACTACCGACCTATAGAAACTCAAAGTATTTGAAGAATTGATTCGACCAAGTGTAAAATCATTTTGACTAAATCATTTGAAAGATATTGATTCATCTAGAGTGTTTAACTTAGATGAAAGTGCTTATTTTCTATGCCCAAAAGGTGATAAAGTTTCATCACGTTAAGGCAGCCGAGCAGTTTATAAAGTGGATGCAGGCAACGAAAAAGAAAGTATTACTGCCTTGTTTACTGCGAGTGTCGATGGTATCATACTACCGCCCTTTCTCCTTTTCTCGTATGAACAGATTTCAGAAAATATTATCAATAGTTTACCAAGTAAATGGATTTGTGGAAGCACAGAAAGAGGTTGGATGACAGCTGAAAGTTTTTACAAATACATCTCTGGGCAATTTTACCCTTGGCTGGTAAAAAGTAAAATTGAGTTTCCAGTTGTCCTATTCGTCGATGGTCATTCATCTCATCTTACATTGGAATTAGCACAGTTTTGTAAGGAGAAGAAAATTGAGCTGATAGCTCTTCATCCAACTGCCACTCACATTTTATAGCCATTGATGTGGCAGTATTTCATGCTCTCAAACGTTCATGGAAAAAAGTTATAGATAAGTGGCGAATGGATCATCTACAACAATTGAAAAGAGAAAACTTTGGCATGCTATTAAAAAGTGCCCTGGATGCAATGGCGAATCTACCAAGTATTATACAGAATGGATTTCGCTACATGTGGTCTCTCGCTCTTCTCTGCGGATGCTGTAGATTATGATATTTTAAATAAACACTCAACAAAGAAGAAAAAAATTGTAAACATATCACAAGGTGAACCACAGCAAATACAAAACATACAATTTACTACCACTGAAGAGAATGAACACAAAAAGCATCTCGAGCATCTTGAAAGTAGACTGGCTCTGGATATTTTATTGAACTTTCAAGGAGCTGTTAAAAGCAAAAGTTTTGTAATATCGAACAGTAACAATCAAAGACTCTTTGAGTATTGGCATCAGTGTAGAATATTTTATGGTGCATCTATTATATATTCATAGAATCACATTCATTAATATATTAATTGTATATAACTAGCTTTTCTAATATTCTAAACTTAGGACAAAACATGGAAAGTAATAATGCAGATGAATATCCTAATGATGGTGAAACAGACGTTGTAAGAGAGGAGATGGATGGAGTCGCTCATATGAACCAAAAGAACGACAGGGATCCATTGTTACCTTTGGTTGGTAATCAAGATAATGATGTAGTACTACTTGAACCTGTAGTTGAAGGTGACGATACTCATCAAACCTTGAGTTTATCAGAACGTTGGTAAAGTATTTAATGAAAATGTTTGTATTTTATTTGTATTCTCAACCTATTTCATATTTAGTTATTATTATGCACATGTATAATATTTCATTTTCAGCTGATGCAGTAATTCATATGAGTGAGCATAATAATCTTGCAAGAATTATCAATGATGCTGTAATAGTTCATAATCACGAAGAAACTCCTGTAGAACATGAATCAAATGAAAGAGCTGATTCGACACCTGTTCATGGGAGAAGTAAGATTGCACACCAATCTATTTTAGGAGAAAGAGATGCTCTGATACCAATTCATGAAATCCTGGTAGAATATCAGCCTGGTTCAGCAACTTTTGACAGTAAATATTCATAAACTGGAATAATTAATTTAATTTTTTGCATATTCCAATAATCCTATTATACACAGGTAGAGACTCTATTCATAATTCTCTCAAGGAACTGCTAGCCACTAACGATGACAGTGGCATTGATCTTGACAACTAAAATACAATGCTTGATGGTAATCTTTTGAATATAACTACTACTGATAACCATGTGATCAACGAGCCAATAGATATGAATGCAAATTCATGTACCTGTAAAAATACAGAAGGGCTTGTGCTTGACCTGAGTCTTTCCATAGGTATAATAAAACATTTATACATATACAGTAATTTTGTTAATTTCAGTAGTACTTATAACGAAAAATTAACTGTTTGACAGGTGATAGCAAGTTCCACAAAAAAACTGCTTCTAACTCTCATACAAATATATCAGTCATACCAAATTTTATGACAAATGCCGAAAAAGATTTCGTTGACAACTCAGCCCAACAGAAAGTTTTAGAGGAGATGGATAAAATGACTAAAAAGCAAGATGAGACAGATGATGTCACTGAAAGTATACTATAATTTTTAATATTTCATTTTGTTTGCATAAAACAACTTTTAAATGAAAATTTGTTTGTTTAGATGATCATGCTGTAAAGGAAGGAAACGAACAAGCTAAGACCGTTAGAACGATTTTCAATGAAGTCTTACCTAGTGCACAAAATACTGTGCAAAATAAAATTAAGAAAAAAAAATTTCCTTTTTTTTTAACGTCTGAAGAATGGCAGGCATACCACGCAATAATTAAAGAAGAAAAAGAAAATAAGGAAAAACAAGTTCAGGGAAGGAAAAGGCTCCGAATACAAAAAAAAAAAAAAACAAAAAGAAGAGAAGAAAGAGAAGCAAACTAAATTAGAAGGGAAAAAGAAGTTAAATGAAGAAATAAGGAAGCTCATGACGATGATAAAGAATATTATTCAAATCAAAAAAGAAAAGTCTGAATAATAAAGTATTGTACTTATTCCTGGCCAAAACCTACAAGAAATAACTCATAGAAATGGTTTTTCGAAGTATTAATGTAAAAGTAACTAGTCTATTAATTATAAGTAAATTTTTGATCAAGATATGAGTCGTTATAAAATTTTGATGTATTTTATAATAATTAATGAGAAATCAAAATATAATTTAGTAAAAAAATATTTTGTCAATTATTTATTCACTCATACTTTCCTCACTATATTATTCTGAGCTAAGTACTTGAGTGTATTTATTTAGTTTTACTGACAATAAAAATGTTTTGCTTAAAATAGGGTCCAACTACTGGTACCAGTATTTTGGGACACAAGGACATCCTTGTTTCGCTGCTCCAGGTACTAGGAAATTAAAGATTTTTATTAATTAAAATGTCTCTTTTTTCAATTTATATCATCAAATAAATTAATATTATTTGATATAACAAAGTTTCATAGCTACTCTTGTGATTTATTTGCGTTAAATTCTGTTTAAATGCATATAGCGTTCTTAGGTGTCCAGTTATTGGTACTTTTACCTTAATTTTTTTTCATATTCATATTTTCAATATAATTAGGAAGGTGAAATTTGATAATTATTTATAATTTAATAATTCAATTTCTGATTTGAAATTTAATTTTTACGGTTTTCATTTAATCCCCACATATAAGTAAAAAAATGAATTTTACATCAGTGTCTGCTGTCGGTGAAAATAACTCTTTTGCGAATCGATTATTGTATGTTTAAATATTTATATAGTAAAACGATTTTCATACCTGAATTTTGAAAACTGACTGCTGATAACATTTTGACAAAAAATAAGACACCGAAAATAAAAGGCATTGTAGAAGCTCTTGAAATTTTTAAGTGCGAGTGACACGTTTCACTCCGAGTACAGTTTTATGTACATAACATTATTTAACCTTCAAATGTGGAATCTTTTTCTGTATTTGCTTTTGCTCTATCACAGGCTACGTGTCAAAGATATATTTGACCTATAAAAATACGTAACGTTCTCACTTTGATCAATTAGAATGAATGTTTATTAGTTTCAACTAATAAGATAAGATAATTCGAGTAGATACACTAAGTAGTCAAATGGTTGGGGTAATTAAGACTTGAAAGAAAATCTATAGTGAAAATTATCAGATAGAATTTATTCCGTCATATTTCGTGCATATCCGAAAACATATTTTCAATCTTCCTCGATTCGAATTGACTGAAACTCAACGAATCTAAACCAATTTTCCAACTCTAGACCTTAGATCTGAATTAAATCAAATGAAGTGTTTAATCCGACTCAATCCGATTTATTCCGAGTTCAGATTGAGTCGGATTCCGATGTATTAAAAACTTGGTTTGGATTAAACGGATTGATTCTTAACCAATTTTGATTGAGCGAGATTAAATTTGTTTTTCTGAAATGGCTTTTATTGGCACGGAATAGGATAGCAGGTAGTACCATCTTTAAGAGCCATTATCTTGGGATTTTATCACAAGTTTTCCTAATAATTCTGGTTTACTCATTAAGATAGTACTACTTGCTATCAAATTTCTCTCCGTGTACAGTTAAGTAAAATAAATTCTGTTAATTTTTAATAGACATTGAGATTTTTTTAACCAAAAAAAGTGAGAATTTAACGTATAGTCTTATAAAAAGTAATTGAACTGATGGTGAAAATTTATGTTACAGTTGAGTAAATCGTAAGCTACTATCGGGGGAACTTTAAAGCAGTGAGGGCAAAAAAAAACAATCTCGACCTTGAAAACTCTATGACATATTCAAATGGGACAACCATAGTGTGGTTCGCACACACATGGTCACACATATAACCCGTTCGATTACAATAGGTGAGATATATATATATATATATACTATACTGACACAACGAATGCATAAACCCAATACTTACAATAAAACGTCGCTACATGTCTAAATATCGCCCGCTTCTCGCTGAGTTTAAAGGTTCGAACTGTCCTTTTATACTAACTGGGAAAATATATTAGAGCTTATAGGGCAAAATTCGTCAAGTGTACCCGCCTAAAAAATGTTTGTCTCCGATTTCCTTGAAAGTCCGCGAAATTATTGTCCTAGTGAACCTCTTTTAATTCCCCTAAGAGAACGTCTCTAGTACGACGGGTTGTCAGTATACAGGGGCTCGAATTTTCAACCTTTGACCGCGGACGCTGATACTCAATTAACCATAACTTCTACAAAAGTTATCCAAATTAATTTTTTATGGAGGTCTTAGAAACGTTTTTTCATCAGCTTTACGCTGAAGGCAATGGTTTTAGATGAAAAAAATTATTTGAGCTTCATTTTTTAATTTTAAACATATTTTTGAGTTTTTCTGCAAGTGCGGCCGCTAATTTTTTTTCAAAAATTATGTTTAAAAAAAACTTCAACAAAAATTTAGAAACAAAAAAATCGAAAAAAAATTAGTTCCAAATTTTAAAAAAATCCAATTGTTTATAAAAATGTACTATATTGTTATTACAAAAAAAAAACAACGAAATGTGTGCTATAACTTTTTTGAAAGCTCGTACTCTTTTGCGCATTTCAAGTGCAAGGGTTACATTTTATATTCAAAACTGCTTTTACAGTGAGGTGTTAAAAAACAAAAAATTTTCCCGAGTACCAAACTTAAAAAAATTATATCTCGAAATTTTCAAGTATCACATTGAAAAAAAAATACGTGTCGATTATTTTCGAAATAAAAAGACAAAAAAAATGTTTCGTCGAAAAAAAAATTTTGACTGTAAATCTCCCATGAAATGACCCATATTTATGATGACGTGTGACTAAGGATTTGCGTTTTTCTCAACTCTTGAGTAAACCGTAACACACTCGAGAACAAAATCTTGCCAATTAAGCGTAAAGTTCAACATAAAATAATTGAGATAATATTCAAACTGACACTAAACATTCATTGAGATTTGGTTTAAACTTTACAACAGTATAATGTAATAGAAGACATTTTTTTCGAAAAGATTCACAAACATTTTTTATTCTTCGACTTATTTTAAATGAAAGATTAATACTCTGCAGTTGAAAAATTAAAATCTTTTTTAAGAATAAATTCTACCCAACTTTAGTTGAAAGATTCAATTATTTTAGGTTACTTTAAGACAAAATGTTTCGCAAACATTACACTCCTCATGTCAATTATTACACTATTAAATTTTTACTTAGCGCTCTGAAAGTTCACTCAACTGCTTGAGTATTATTTAGAATTTTTTGTTAATAAACGCACAAAATTATTTTTAAATTTCCCCAAATGTCCCCGTTTTCCTCAACTTTTGCACTGAGAGAAATTTCGGGTTTCACAAACCAAAGTTTTTTTGTTAAAATCGTCTTTACAAAAAATGTTAAGGTTGTCATGACAATCATGGTAGTGGCTGTCATACTTTGGAAAAGTGTTTACTCCAACTGCAAGGAACGCTACTGAGACCACGATTTTGGTAGGCCGAATGGCAGAAACTTGATTAATGTGTTCGGGGTAACTGCTCTTATGTACTTCAAATATCGTAAGAGCTGCGGTTATAGGAACCAAAGTCCATCGTAAAGCCGCGCATAGAGTTTAGTTAAAATGACCAATTACAGTTCTTATCAAATTGCTTTATTTATAGAATCTACATTATTTTATGAAAATTCATCTTTATTTTTTTAAGTTTTCTGCATAAAAACCAGAATCACTAGGTTATGATCATTTTCTAAGATTAATTTGTAATGCATTGCCTATGGACAATAAATACCCAGCAAAAATTATTTTTGAGGTTATAGGTATAGTTCTCCTAGTTATCAAAATACGAATTCAATTTGATTGCAAAAATAAAGTTTCACCGAAAAGATCTAGAAAAATAATCCGGTATACTGATATTTATGATAACTTTCGTCGATTATGTTAAAAATTTGTGACTTTTTTCATTACCATAAACTTGTTTTGACTGATTATAGTTTTCACAAAATATATCTTTTTGGAAGTAACTACTTATCTCCAGTGCAGTGCAAGTTAAATTGTGTGACTATTACAAGATTTAATAGTTGTCACGACAGGCTTACCTCGTTGTAAAAAATGAAAGTTATACTTGATTTGTCTAGCGCAACAGCGAACGCTGCGGTTGTAGTAAACACAGGAGCTTGGCAGTATATATAAAGAAAATTTATGTGTACTAACCGTTGGGGTACGTATAAAGCTGATTCTAATCATCAACTTTGATCACAACAACCAAATACACAAAAAAGGCCAAATTACTGTCATGATAACTATAAAAGTAGTAGCTTCTCTGAACTTTTTTGGTCAAGGCAACTACTGTACAAAAAATTTATGTGCTATGTGCACAGGAACCAAAGCCGATTTCTCTCAGTATGGGTAATGTTTCGTCAATAAATTCTCGCTGTGTGTGTATTTCTCTTTAATTAAAAACGTGAATCTTTAGCACAGAGAAGGGTTTTTTTTTATTTTAAGGGTGGATTACAGGAAAAACCTGATATGGATCTGATTAGGTTTGGTGCGACGCAGCAAAAGAAATAAAATTATCATAAGGCAGCTATAAAGGACAAGCACCATACACAAGAAGAATATATTCTAATACGGTGTCGTATTTTCTTTCTCAAGCTCACTGGGCTCGTGGCATAAGCATGCTAAGGGTGGATCTTGAACGACCAACCCCTTGCATTACGGAACGATACCTACGTTAGAAAATATAACGTATATCTATTCTGCACCTACGACAAGTGCCAGTCTACGGGGCTATTATCAACCTCGATCTTAAACGCATCTGCCAGATATTGCGCCACTGTGCCGATAAAAATTTCCATGCAAATTGTACTCAAGAGGTACGCCTACTTTCTATTTTGCATCCCATGTCTTTTTCTTATGCCATCATCATTAACTCCAGGCATTTTGCTACAAGAAATAGGTTTGTCAAATACATTCTAACGGGTCTAATTTACAGTGGGTGATCAAATTAATATGATTACTTACAATATTTACAGAAATTTATTTCCGCGCATACACTGTTAAGATTTTCTACCGTAATTTTCTTAAACCCCGTTTAAGTGATTTGTTCCGTAACCTGGACGAAATCGGTTGGAAAAAACTCCTCAAACCACGGGTTGTTCAGGACATCGTCCAAAAAGCGTTTGGATAGTCCCCACTTAGTCCGCCGTGTGAGTGGAAGAGCCCGCTTCATGACTTAAGGGGGTCTCCTGGTGTGAATCGAAAAAAAATCGATTTTTTTTAGATTAATCTGTTACAAAACTTTTTGTAAACATCCCTACAAAATTTCAGCTCTGAATTCGAAGTATTTCAGAAAATATAGCCCGGAATGCACGGACGTGTCGCCCTTTGGTGAAATAGGCCAAAACTTTAAAACGTGTTTTCATAAAATAATATATTCGCAACTTGTGTACACGATTGCGTAAAAACTATTTGACCTATCGACCTGATCCAACTTTCATTTTGTAGAGTATTAAAAACCGTTCTATATGAACCACAGGTTTATGCAACTTTGATTGTTTTTCATAATTAAAACAAAAAAATAATACTACAATTTTGAGTTGAAATTTAATTTTTGGGTTTAAAACGTGAACAAATGAAATTACAGACGTTATCTTGTATACAATCGGACCAATTCATCAGCGACACACCGTAATTCACATTAGATTATTCCACCATTTTCTAACTCTTTCAACAAGTATTTTTTTTTTAAATATTGTTTAAAAGTTACCTCAAATATACCTTTCAAATAAACTGCTTTTGCAATTTTCTTTTCGTAAAAAAAAACATCTCAAAAAATCACCTTTTTTTCGAGCTTCACACCGAGAGACCCCCTTATGAGGGTCGTCTTATATGACAGCTGTTTTTTTACACTTTTTCGGCAATTTTTTGTGACGAATAATAAAAACATAATACTTTAGTGTTGGTCGATGACTGCCACGATTCCAGATGTTCTGCTAATCTGAAATCAAAGATTCAAGCAGCGTTTTCATCGGTAGACCTGTGGCCACAGCCGGAACTAGAATTAAGTGAAAATATTTGATATTTTATTCTTAGCGGACTTTTGAATATGAATACACGATTTTCGTAATTTTTAAAAAAAATATTTTAACTTGAAAAAAAAACTATTACATATATCACAATGATTCTAGTCCGGACTAAAACTATTGATGTCCTAAGTGTACCATAAAAATTGGAGCGAAATCGGTTGATGAATTCCTGAGATATCGTGGCAGCCATTTTGAAAAGTGTAGTTTTGAGAAAAAAGCGTTTGAAAGTTTAAGTACGCATAACACAAAGAGCTTTGCTCGCTCTGTTCTTCGTCTGCATTTTTTAACGACTTTGAATATCAAAAAATCCTCTTACGGACATATTCAAGAGATGTTATAAAACCAATTTAAGCAAAAAAAAATTTTTTTAATTTTTTTATTTATCTCACCAGACGACCCCCTTAAAGGACAATTCGAATTCAATCCGACGATGAAGCCACCATGTTGTGGCAGATTTGTTGAGTCTCACATTTTAATTTTGGGCCGTTGTTCTTTTCTTTCTTTATCAAAGCAAATCTTAAGCTACTCAGTCTCTTTGATTTGAGAGCTTTTTTTATAATTTTTTCAAAAAAACTTTTTATGTATTCAAAACAAGGGATGCATAAATAATTCTAAAAAAATTGAGAATTTCCTGTTTTCCTTCTTGTTTGATAATCTATATAATCACATAAATTAGTAATTTTTTGAAAGTTACTAAATTTTTTCAAATCGTTCGCGATATGATTTTTTAAAAACATCGCTTGGCAATCCATTTCTGAATAATGTTCATAACATAGAAATATAACTGAAAATCTGCAGACATAGACAAATAGAGTGTTAAAAAATAAATCACTGTTTATAGATGTGAGTTAGAATATAAAAAAGACTCTAAAGTCTGCTTAAAAATTTAAAAATGAGGAAGGAAAATCGCCAAAATGATGTCTGAGACCCTTTCATGAAATAGCTATTCATTTAAAAACTTCAACAACAATAGATGCAATAATATATGTTTATAATGGCATTTTTTGGGCGAGCGTGCGAAGACCCTTTTTCAAAGGGCAAGATTTCTGCATTGAAATTTCTGTTCTTGCGATTCGTTGGTTGCTGCACAATAAATTCTTTATTAGTATCAGTAACTCACACATCCCCAGACAAGTGGAATACAGAGACAGGTCGTGTCCGAGTATTTGTGTTCAACGATTCATAAATTGAGTATTATGAATACCAGCCGCCTCAATAATAATACTGTTGGGGAAAAGATGTAATCCTTACTGTTTATATTTTTGAGTATTCAAGAATAGTATTTGTCTCTATACCTAAAATAATAATGATCAGAAAAGTATTCCATAATTTAGTGATTACAGTGGAGCACCTCGTATGATAGATAAATGAAAAATAAAAATTAAGAAAACAAAAGTGCTTGTAAAAACATATTGGCTTACTCGCTAGATAATTACATGCACCCTTAGGTGATTGCATCATTCTTGTGTTAGATGGAACGTATATATTCATCCAAAAAAGCAACAACTTCTCTTTTCAACGAGACACGTACTCCGGTCACAAGAAACGAAACTTAATTAAGCCAATGATGGTCGTGTTCACTGACGGTTACATAGAAGCTGTTTTCGTACCCTATCCAAGAAATGAACATGATCCAACCATACTAAATGAACTGTTAGATACAAATATTTGGTCTGAATTTGAGGCTGGCGACGTTTTCCTAGTCAACCGTGGCTTTCGAGATTAAATATATATATATATATATATATATTTGAGGATTTCAGAATTGCTTGTGCCTTACTAAACATGACATTCAAATCACCGACTACATCTGAAATGGACGAACTGATTACTTTGCGAATGCTGAGTTTTTCGAATAAAGACAATGCCTTTTCTTTATTAGTTCGAGAAGAAAACCTCAATGCATGAAATTCGTATTTCCGACGCATTGAGGTTCTTGAAATAGATATTTTCCCCCGACTGGACGACTTCCAGCTTAATTTGTATACATGTGGCACTTATCAAATAAAAATGGCGAGCAGTTACTACACCGATTACTTGAATGAAGCGGGAGATCTCAAGTTCGAAGTTTCTGCAGAAACAATACACATTAACTACCGCAAATATGGAATAGATTCAGACTTTATGAACGGCATCCTATTTAAAGCTCGCTTACGTTCTAGGCATTTTAATTCAGTCAAGTATTTTGTCTATGTGCTTGTCGATAAAACGGTGACTGGAATTAATGCCATTATTGGACATACACTGAGTTCGCGGTAAGGCGACGCTCGCGCTAACGCGACGGCAAAGTTCTCGATAAGGCGTCGAGCGTCCCTTCCCCTCTACCCCCCACCACGAACTATGAGTTACCAACGTGACTCTGTTTACATGCGCAGACATCGAAACTAACTGCACGACGAAGGTTGCAGAGAGAGAGAGTGGGGGCCCCTCTCTCGGTCGCCTTAAGGGGGTCGTCTACCTTCGCGCCTGAATTTCAGGCGTATTTTTGACAATGGATTGCGAAAAAACTACACATGATATTGACACAAAGTTTTTTTTATTTAATTAGTGCATTATTAAAATTAAAAAAATATATATATATTTTTTTTTTTCGTTATCTTGGCCTTGATGCGTCCTTGAATCGATCTCTGCCGGCGCGACATAGTAGACTTTGTGGCACGATTTCTCAGCTTCAGAACCTTGAAACATGAAAACAATCATATTTTTTTACTTTTTACTAATGCGACTACGATAAGACACAACTTTTTTGAAAGATTTTAAAATTTAACAAAATGGCAGCGATTTGAAAAAAAATTCTATTTTATACCCTGTTTTTCTAGCTTAAAAAAGCTGTAAAAAATTGAAAAAAAAATTTTGTTTAAAAAGCTCGTGTCTAATCGTAGTGAGACGTTTTTTGAATACGAAATAATTTACAGATTTCCAATATCTTCGATAGTTCCGTCAAAATGGTGCCAAAAAATTTTTAAAAACACTACTTTCGAGAAAACGCGTTTAAAGATAAATGATGAGGTCGGTCGTATTTGAACCAGCATGTTTTAGAATAAATCCTTCATAAGGCATTTTCCTTATAGTGTCTAGATTCGAAATAAGCAAAAAAAAAAAAATTCGATTTTGTGAAACCGCGAAGGTAGACGACCCCCTTAACGCGAACTCGTGATCCCGTTTTGGTGGACTCAGCGCGAACTCAGTCTACCTGCAATTGAATATTCTGTCAAAAAAGTACCGAGAATTCATCATTCAAAAAGCCCACTTGAAGAGATTGTCAAAAACCTTCTTGCTGCTAAGTTGGCACCACTGTCCTCTATGCTGACGTAGAGTTCGAGCGCGATCTGTCATTGTGTTGTTCACAGTGCTCGATGTTGTCAGTTTTTCTCAAGTGTGTTTCGCGATTTTCCCAATCGATAAGAATATCGAACAAAGAATTCATCACAAATTTTGCATTGCAAATGGAAAAGAATATTATTTGAACGTTATGAAGCGTTTGAGAGAGCAAATTCGTCGAAAAGGGGCAGATTTGTGGAAAGAAAATTCATGGATTTTGCACCACGACATCGCACCATCTCACAAGGCTATCATTGTGAACAAATATTTGACCAAAAACTTCGAGGCATCCGTTTTCAGTCGATAGAACGCATAAAAAAGAATTTGCGGCGATAACTGAAGTCGATTACAGAAAATGCGTTTAAAAATTTTTTTGATGATTGGATTGATCGTTGGCATAAGTGTGTTATTTCGGGAGGGGCCTACTTTGAAAGCGATAAAATAAATTTGGATGAATAATAAATAGTTTGTATTTTATTGATCCATTCCCGGTACTTTTTTGACAGAATTTTAAGTAGGGTAACGTTTTGTAGGATGCTAGTAAGGATAGATAGTAAATATACATTTTTGTTTAAATAGGTTAATAGGGTGTAAATACAGTGCAAATATCTTTCCTCTCAATCTGCTGTCAACATATGTTTACGTAGCAGTGATGACCTCCTAGAAGAACGAAACTGGGCATTCTTGAACGTGCTACTTGATTCAGCAACGCATAATTAGTTATCATCAATCAACTATCATTCAAAAAAGAATTATAAGAAATCTTTTTAATATGAATTTGATGAGTTTCAACTATTTGCAATTTTCAACAATTTTATTATCGGACATATTGTGTGTGTCATCATGAATTTCAGATTTTAAAACAGCACCATCGAAAACTTATGTAACTTATGTAAACCTATGTAAAGTGAATAATATTTCAACGGTAGCCATCTTGGATCTGCCATCTCGAGCTCAGAGTTTTCCTGCTCGAAATCGGGAAAAGCACCATGAAGATCCTTTGTAATATGATCTTTATGTATTTTGAAAAACATTTGCAAGTTTGAAGCATTTTAGCGGTGGCCGTGTTGGAATCGTCGTCTTGAATCTCGTATTCCTGACTTCGAAATTCAAAATAATATCACCGAAAATCCTTGTATACCAAGTTTATTGAAAATGAGGCCACAAATTTATGAAATATGGGTGGAGAATATCTGTACATGCCTCCCGTCGTTACGAGGTAAGACGAACTTTACTTAGCTCATTCTTTTTATGTTTCCAGTACCCTACAACGATATAAATTTCTCTGTCCCCTCTAAAATAGACCAAAAAACAATTTTTTGATGCGTATTCACTTTACACTCGCAGGCCAAAAATGGAGTATTTTTAACACCCTCTTTTACAAAAATGTATCTTTAAGCTACCAAAATGTAACGTATTTTGTAGTCATGCGTCACTGGATAAAACTGTGGCCACCTAAAACTATATTACCTATCAAAAATCTTTTCAGAGCAAATTTATAGAATTTTTTTATTATGAGAATGAAAAAAATAATCGAAATCAATTTTTAACATCCTTGTTTGTAAAATAATTTCCCCATTAAACTTTTTCTTCGTACACTGCATAGTTTAGCTAAAAACTAAGATTTTTCATTCTATGGTAAATGCATATCTTTTTAGTCGAATCAAAAAAGATACGTTTTAAGAAAAAATAATTGAAATGAAAATTTGCAGATCCCCAAGCAAATTATTTAATTCCTTAACTTTTTTTCGTATCTCATATACCTAGTTTGATTAGAAAATAAAATTTGCTTGATAGATTTTTACATTCTGATACCAGAACATAAAAGTGGTTGTGTCAACTTTTATTTCAATTACAAAACTATTAAATTTCGTACATAATGATATATTTCTAATTAAAAATCATCAGGACGAACTTCCTCTCTTGAGTAAGGCCCAACTTCTCAATAGGCATTGATTCACTCACTCGGTCATTCATTCACTTACGAGCTGTGAGTGGTACCTATGGGTCTTGTTCATAGTGCTATAAGTATAATAAATACAAACGCTGGAGGGCCCATTGTTCGCACATGTTTTGCGATTGCTCTTCGAAATCGCGCAAAAGATGTTGGCTACGGGGCGCTCGCCGCGGGACACTCGTGTCAAGATCCTTAAACGTTGGCTCCTGCCTAAGGGTACCAAAGGGCATCGAAGGGCAACAAAAAGAAGGGCTTAAAGCAAAAAAAAGCTCTGCGGGATCCCAGAAGCCTAAGTGTTCAGATACTTGGCTATTATACTGGTACACTTACCTCACCACTGCTTGCCCTCGATTAAGACGATAAAGCGAGCAAAGTATAATATCTATGGTTTCCATGCCAGAGCCTGGATCAATCGAATTAAACTCAAGATCTAATTACGAATACCCTTTACCTTTCTTTTATACCTAGAAATCTTTATTCTTAATAAAGCATCATACTTCAACTTTCAGTCTGATGAAGTTTACCATTGGAATCCACGACTTATATTTATTAGTTATGAGTGTTTCACATTTAATATACAAAATATAAAATGGTACATCTTAATCTAGAATCAAAGCAAAGAGGACTTTTATGAAATGTCTGATTTTCACTCTAAAAGAACACTTAGTACTTTTTGCGATTTCTTTAAAAAAGATTTCAGAATAAAGAAATATTATTTTAAATGGTAAATTCTACTACGAAAAACGTTTTTAGAATTTGTAATGAGAAAGTGGTATTGAAAATGGAAAATTTCACCATATAACTGACTATCTGTTTATGATACATAAATAATGCATAGTAATGAATAACTAATATAGAACATAATAAATAAACATAAACAGATTATCAGATTGATCATAAAACAACCTTACCATCTTCCAATACTCTTCTTTATAATAAACATTAGGATTCAGTTTTAAACGAATTTCAAAACAATTTTTATCACCGATAAGAAAACAAATTATTTTAATTATTATTATATTTTATTTATATGTTTCCATAAACTTATGTAATCTATATTTCAGTTATTGCTATTTAAAACGGCAATGAACATCACTTAACAATTTTTAGGATATCTCTATTTATAAACAGTATTTTGTGGAACGTAGTTGAGACAATCTTTACTAGTCAGTTACTGTAGATTGCTATAATCAACTTTTCTATTTTGCCATCTCATTAAACTATAAATGTCGCTAAAAATTGTGATTTTGAATAGTAAAAGGTGGCATGTTTTACAGTTTTTTAAAATAGCACCTCAACTATGCAATATTATCTCAAAACCACTGAGAAAAGTAATTTACATGTATTACTCTACGCATTTATCAATTCACGCAAATACACTGAGAGAAATCGGCTTTGGTTCCTGTGCACATAGCACATAAATTTTTTGTACAGTAGTTGCCTTGACCAAAAAAGTTGAGAGAAGCTACTACTTTTATAGTTATCATGACAGTAATTTGGACTTTTTTGTGTATTCGGTTGTTGTGACCAAAGTTGATGATTAGAATGAGCTTTATACGTACCCCAACGGTTAGTACACATACATTTTCTTTATATGTACTGGCAAGCTCCTTTGGTTACTACAACCGCAGCGTTCGCTGTTGCGCTAGATAAATCAAGTATAACTTTCATTTTTTACAACGAGGTAAGCCTGTCGTGACAACTATTAAATCTTGTAATAGTCACACAATTTAACTTGCACTGCACTGGAGATAAGTAGTTACTTCCAAAAAGATATGCAGCCTAAGTTGAATCCTGCCGATTCTCTTTCTCGATTCCTGGACTATATTTCAACGTGCCAAGCATCATCGGGTGAATAATTCTATTATAAATATAGTTTGACAATTCTTTCTAAATGGTAAACGAATTTCTTCGGGGACAATGCAATGCGTTCCAATGTTGCTGTCTCGTCGTATTTTGTGAAAACTATAATCAGTCAAAAAAAGTTTACGGTGATGAAAAAAGTGACAATTTTTTAACTTAATCGACGAAAGTTATCATAAATATCATTATACCGGATTATTTTTGTAGATCTTTACGGTGAAACTTTATTTTTTCTAATCAAATTGAATTCGTATTTTGATAACTAGGAGAACCATACCTATAACCTCAAAAATAATTTTGGCTGGTCATTACTTGGTCATTTTAACTAAACTCTATGCGCGGCTTTACGATGGACTTTGGTTCCTATAACCGCAGCGCTAACGGTATTTCAAGTACCAAAATCGTGGTCTCAGTAACGTTCCTTGCAGTTGGAGTAAACACTTTTCCAAAGTATGACAGCCACTACCATGATTGTCATGACAACTTTAACATTTTTGTAAAGACGATTTTAACAAAAAAACTTTGGTTCGTGAAACCCGAAATTTCTCTCTGTGTAGTGTCTTTAACTATTATTTTGTTCAAAGATTCTGACTTGAATAGTAACCTCCGGTAAGTGGCATATATCACAAAAAAATGTTTTCTTATGTGAGTAGTAATTTTTTGAATTACTGATATTTATCAAAATTTAATAAAGCATTGAAGATTCAATTGAAATATTAATTGAATGAAAGAGTGAAAGGAAAGTGGAATTAAAGATAAAAATCGTAAGTGTGAAAAGGTGTAGACAAAGCAACAATTTAATTTAAATTTTCCCACCCGTCTTTTATCTCTAACAACCCCATGATATTTTTCGCACTCTCCGACCCTCACTATGTTGTCAATTGCAGGTCGACACCTTTACCCCGTCACGTGCGGCTAATCGCTTTAAAATTAAATGCCAAATCTTTCTGCGGGAGAAATTAAGCTGACGCGAGAAATAATGCGATACTCATGTTGTACAAATTCAGTTTTGGTCACACATGTGGGTATATAAATACATAATGATCATTATGTGATGGAGTATTCACTTCTCTATATGGTGTTGTACAAAGTATGGATAAAATACCAAAAGCTTATAATTAATCTGAAATTTCAATTTGTGTCATTTCGCGCCGTTCTGAAATCTGTTTCTGAAACAATCCCCGCTGTCGAAAGTTCAATCTGAAATTCAGAAAAATTCGATCTGTATCAATCTGAGTGAAATTCCAATTCAGATTGATCCGAACTAATTCAAGTTCGACGCTGATTCCAAACTGACTTAACCCGAACCATTTTAAAGAACATCAACATTAAAGTAAAACATATATTTTATAGGTAAATTTTAAAAGTCACCAAAAAGGCAAGGTCCTCTAAAACTTTAACTGATCTCTTAAAACAAATATTCATAAAGCGCAAAAACGTAAAAATTGATAAAATTTTAAGGGTTCTCTAAAGGGGCAGGCCCACCAGATTAGTCACCACAGACTAATCCAGTAAATAAAACTTACAGAATTATGAATTTTGTGTTCAAAAATTTGTTTTGAATGAGTCTAACAGGATTCGTTCGGATTGAGTTTCGAAAAAATACGCAGATAGAAATGTTGTCTTGTAAAGGGTTTTCCAATAGGCATATAACAATTTTATTTATGAATAAAACACAGAAATATTTGAGATATTGAGTTGAAATTTATTGTGGGTGTAGTGCAAGCATTACATTTTATGAATGAAATTCGATATCGGTCATATGACGACCACGAGCCCGTTTACAGCGGTCTTATTCTTTGGACCCAATTTTCCACCACTCTGGCACACATTTCGACCGGAAGGTTGGCAATTTCGCGTTGGATGTTGTCTTTGAGGTTGTCTAAAGTTGCTGGCTTGTTGGCATAGACCAGTGACTTGATATGGCCCCATAAAAAGAAATCCAATGGCGTTAGATCGCATGAACGAGGCGGCCATTCGACCGGACCACTTCTCGAGATAACATGTTCACCGAATTTGCCTTTCAATAAATCGATTGTGACGCGTGCTGTATGGCTAGCGGCACCGTCTTGTAGAAACCACATATCGTTGATGTCAAGTTCATCCAATTCTGGCCACAAATAATCTTCTAACATAGCACAATAGCGCTCTCCATTGACGGTAACATGACGATCGTTTTCATCCACGAAAAAATACGGCCCAATCACACCTCTGGCATGAAAACCGCACCAAACAGTCACTTTTTGCGAATGCAACGGTGTCTAAAGAAGCACATTTGGGTTTGTTGCTGACCAATAACAAATATTTTGCTTATTAACAAAGCCATTGAGCCAGAAATGAGCTTCATCGCTGAAGATGATTTTTCGATGAAATTCTTCATTTTCTTCAAGCTTTGACAGAGCCTAATTGGAGAAGTTTCGGCGTTTCAAATGATCAAGTGGCTTTAGTTCTTGAGTCAATTTAATCTTGAAAGCATGTAGGCCAAAATCTTTTCGCATAATACGCCACAGTGTCGTTTGAGCGATGCCCAATTCTTGAGAACGACGTGGAGTCGACTGATTTGGCTCATTTTAATAGTTGCACTTACGGCTGCGATTATTTCTTCGCTTCGAGCAATACGACGTCTTCTTGGCACCGGAACGTCCAATAGTGTAAATTTGGTCTCAAATTTAATCACAATAGTACGCACAGCCTGTCGGGTGGGAGATTATTACGGCCGAAAATTGGAGTAAGCGCTCTTAAAGTTGCGACCACCGATTCAGAATTTCGGTAGTAATTTTTAATAATTTCCAAACGTTGTTGGTTTGTGAACTTTACCATGATGAAAATGTTGACTCTAACTAACGTTTTGACATTGACAGTTCAATAAAAAGGTTTAAGGGTGCGTTCATATAAAGATACGAAATTGTTATGTCCCTATTGGAAAACCCTTTATATCGCTCGGATGGAAACGATTTAGAATTATTCTTTTGATACCACAAAATAAAACGATTCGTAAACAAGGAGAGAAATCGAACTAAAAAATATAAGCGTCAGTGTTAGTAATTCAGAACTGAGTTCAAAAAATGTTTACCAATCGGATTTCTTATAAAAATTCACGTGTATTATGAACGAGTCGTAAACATTGAAGAAACGTCAGAAGACGCTATAAAAACATATTCATATGTAAACTAGGACTCAGTTCTAAACTGCGTTTTAAGGAATATAAGACGAAGAAATATGAAACAAGTGCAGAAGACACGTTTTTAGGTGCTTCTGAAGTGCAGTTCTAAACTGCGTTTTAAGGAGTATAAGAAAAAGGCGAGTGATTCACACGGTATCTTAGAAATATGAATCAAGTATGGAAGACACGTAGTTAGGCACTTCTAAAGTATCCTATTAAGTTGAATAAGTCGGTAGGATGACACAAAGATGGCAGCACAAATTAAATAATTGTATGAAGTTACGTTCCTCTAACCCCAAATTCGGCGTGAGCAGCCTACATCTGCTTGAAGAGAGGTAAGAGACCACAGATGGTTGTAAACTATGAACAATAAATTTTATTCAAGAAAATAAGTACATTGCACACGTAAAAGGTTAGGCGGGGGCTTTAGAGCCCTGGCAGTTCCACAGAATCAACGAGGTCGTACGAGCACAAATGATGCTGAACGATCGGGAAGACCAAAAGACGTTACCACTCTAAAAATCATCGGCAAAATCCATGATATCGTATTGGATGATACACGAGTGAAAGTGCGTGAGTTACCTGAGGCCGCAAGCATATCAACTGAGACAGAGGTTAAAATTTTGCACGAGGTTTGGGCACGAGAAAGCTAATGGCAAAATGGGTGCCACGTTTGCTAACAATTTATCAAAAACGCCAACGATTTCGTGATGCAAAGAGTTGTATGGACCTTTTTAACCGTAATTCAAGCGATTTTTTGCGCTGATTAGTGACCATTGATGAAACATGGATCCACCACTACACACCAGAATCGAAATAGAAAGAAAAACAGTGGGTAGGACCCGGTGGAACTGCACCAAAGTGAGTAAAGACACAACAATCGGCTGGAAAGTTTATGGCTTTTGTTTTTTGGGATTCCAGTGGCACATTGTTTATCGACTATTTAGAAGAAGGAAAAACAACCAACAGCGACTATTTCTGTGCGTTATTTGACCAATTGAAAAAATTAATCACAAGGAAACGGCTTGATTTGTTGAAGAAAAAATGCATTTTTTTGCAAGACAATGTACCAGCTCACAAATCGATAAAAATAATGGCAAAAATCAATGAATTACACTTCGAATTGCTTCCCTACTCACCTTATTTTCCAGATCTGACCTCCATTGACTTTTATGTCTAACTTTTAAATTTTATGTATAACTGAAAGAGGGCTCCATGGACAGAGATTTTCATCAAATGGAGTCAAAAATGGGAAACCAATAACTATTTTGCAGGCCTTGACAAATCGTATCACAAGAGAGACATCGAAATGTTGAAAGATCGTTGGACTAAGTGTATCGCGCTGAAAGGAGATTATGTTGAAGAATAAATAGGATTTTTGGCAAAAAGTTGTGTTTTCTTTGTCATCCTACGGACTTAATGAAGTCCCTAGTATATGGTGCAGTTTAGGATTCAGTTCTAAACTAATTTTAATAAAATTTTATTTCCAACGAGAAAAAAAAAACTGATTTATAAATTATTATATATAATTATATTATACATTATTGATTAATGTTTACTTATAGAAAGTTACACACACGGTCACCTACATACATGATCGCATATTTAAACGAAATTAAAATTCTTAAAATTTAAACGCACCGGGGATCGAACGCTACCTCACTACCTAACTTGCTTAACCTGCTTCTACGCATATCTGAATTCTAATGACTAGGCCTCTTGGCTGTCGCGACGTTTCGAATATTTTTAAAAAACCTGATAATGAGCTGTGAGTATCAACTATGAATATCATATGCAGAGCCGAGTGAGATATATCTGTGCTCGGTTTCACCAGTAACTTTTTTTTTCACAGATTTTTGAAAAGGTGTTAGTACAATTTTTTATTTTATATCCATTATTTTTCATTATTAATGAAGTATTTATAAAATAGATTATCATCAGCGCTAAATATTTTACTAACAGTAATCAAGTTATTTTGTATAACTTACAGTCTACGAGTAATTTCAATTGTAAGGTCTCATCATAAGAACGTAATTTACTATAATCAATTAAACTATGATCTTTGTAGTAGATGTATATATATATATATAAATCGATCAAGTTGTGGGTTAGAAAAAATAATTGAAACACTCATCCATAATTTGTCATGAGCGACGTTTCGTTGGCTTGGTTCGCCAACCTCATCACGCAATATTTAAATATATTTTCATAGCGCCTCTTTTGAAAATCCGATTTTCGGTACCTGCGGAGCGGGACGAAATTGCGATTTTCAACCCTAGGTGCGAAACTTTAAAGGTAGGGTTGCAAACCGTACTTTCGTCCCGCATTACAGGTACCGAAACTCAAATTCTCAAAACAGTTGCTATGAAATAGTATATTACATTACAAGGGGCGAAACACAGCGATTGCATGAGTGTGAAGTTTGCTGCCCGAGTGAAACGAGGGCTGCAATCACACGAATTGCTTTCGCTGTGTTTTGTTTCGAGTAATGCATACTATTTTTCATAGCAACTCTTTTGAGAATCTGATTGGCTGTAACTGTGGAGCGGGTTGAAACAGCGACTTTCAACCCTAGGGTTGAAAATCGTAGTTTCAACCCGCTCCACAGGTACCGCAATTCGAATTTTCAAAGGAGGCGCTATGAAAAATAGTATGTATTACTCGAAACAGAACACAGCGAATGCAACTCGTTTGCAATCGCTGTGTTTCGTCCCTTGTAATGCAATATACTATTAAACGTCACTCATGACAAATTATGGATGAGTGTTTCAATTATTTTTTCTAACCCACAACTTGATCGATTTATATATATATATATATATATATATATACATCTACTAAATACAGATCATGGAGGGTGATTATTCTACAATATTCTAAACTATGATCTATTTAACACTTAATTCCATTAGTCCAACATACATCATTCACAAGATGTAGCGATGATCTGCACTTATAATGATTCCTCAACTGTTTTCTAAATATAATTGGATTGACGTCATATTTTCTATTTGCATAGTTCTCAAAAATTGATGGAATTCAGTTTGAAATAAGTATGATAATTTTATCATAGTTAAATTAACAAAAAACGAACAAAAAAAATGTTAATTTTCGAACATTTTATTTCAGATGATGCTGACTGGGGATATCGTGCGCGCCATGGACATCCTTTTTTTAGACACTCTATTCATTGTTAAACATTACCTAAACTAAACAATAATTTTGTGTCAAAATTTTTTTTTTGTAATCTTTGAAAGTGCATAAATAAACACTAAATATTTTATTATATAAAGTAGTTGTTGAGAAAAAAATTCTTGAATATCACCTTTTTTTTGTCAAGATAGTAAAATGACGCCTTAAGTTAATTAATAATCCAGTTCATTACATTAGTTTTTTAGTTGCTTTCACTACTTTTTAAGTTAATTGCATTAGAATTCAACTAGTAATCTCAGTTTTGTTAGTGTAATCTCTCTTGGAGCAAATTGGTTGAAAATAATTCCGAATCTTATGATACAAATGAATCCAAACCAAATTTTCAATCCAACTCAATCAGGGCTCGGAACAATCCTGATTTATTCGTATTGAGTCTGATTAAATCGGATTCATCCAAAGAATTCTTGTATCGAGTCAAATTGATTTTTCCCGAGCGGAATCGAAAACTTTTTTTCAATTTTATACGGAACAGATTAAATTGTTTCGGAAACAGATTTCGAATTAGCACGGAATAGGACGGTATAGCACGGAATGAAAATATATCCTGAAGTTGTACCAAAGGGTTTACAATACCAAGTGATCAATCAATCAGAAAAACAAATACTAAACCTCTAGAAAACTACTAATAACAACAACTATCTTTCTATTTTTACTGCATTGGCTCTTCTATGGCTCTTCTCCGCAACAAACCTTTTGATAAAATATTTTCAAATTATATATAGATATGTCTTTATGTAAATCCGATTCAGCCCTAAAAGGGGAAAAGCAGGGAATAAAAATTAGTATCTATGAAGCATCATGGATATGGAAATTATTCACTTCGCCCTACAAAGAAGCGCCTCTGATCGCTTCGATGATTGAAGACAATTTTAATATCAACGTATAATAGAAGGTGGAGGGTGGCAAGGGTCTCAAAAAGCAGAAGGTATGAGGTATAAGGCAAAAGGTCACTATAAGAGTGAATGAGACGAATAGAGTGAGATAGGGTGGATCCAGATCAACTACGTGGCTGGCTACGTGAAGGGCATGTGAAACGGTATTCAATATCTTGGCTCTTTCACCCCCGCCCTTCAGAAAGGGGTGGCTCGCTTGCGGTTGGTATGCTCATTGTCACCGCAAAACCATTCCTTGCGAACTCGAAATTACGTGATCTCTTATACTCTCACGTATTCTCAGGTACAATCCTGAAAAGGCTATCGATTTTCCTCCTTGTTATACCACCAGGTCGCATTTTGCATTTTCTGCTGTGATATAAGGTAAATCTCAATGAAAAATTTCATCCGTTTATGTGTCAATACTATAATATCAATTATTAATTAATTACTACTAATTTTAGACTTCAAGCATCCCCTCCTTTTGCTGATAAAACTAATTTGCACTGTAAAAAAAGTTTTAATTCAAGTATAAAAATCTACTGACTTTAAGATGCAACAAAAAGTATTGGTCTTATGTGAAAAATCACTTTTGGAATTTTCATCAAATCCTTACGTTTTGAGACCCCCAGAGTCAGAAAAAACGGTTTTTACAAAAGTATCTGTCTGTCTGTAGTGTAGTAGTAATAGTAGTTCGTATACTCGATAACTCTATAGAATTATCGGATTGAGTTGAGCTCTGACATACTTTATTGGAGACGAAAAAGTAAGGACTACTTCGTTAAGCAGCCACAGCCGACCAAAATTCTTAAAATAAGAGCATGTTTTGTGTTTTTGAACCAATCTAAAATTCCAATACTGGTTTCTGATAGTGCTCATAAATCTCCACTAATTATCCTCATAACATTTTTTGATAAAAAAAAATTAGGAAAGTTACGGTATGTTAAAACTTGAAAAAAGTTAATATATAAATTCCATTTTCCAGTTAAATTATACGAAATACGAAAAAAAAGTTATGACACAAAATTTTTAACTACATAAAGATCTACAACTTTGAACCGCAACATTTATTCATAAGATGTATATTTTTCTTTTTAATTTAAAAAAATACTATTGAAAATCCAAAATTCAATGATTTAACAATAATATGTGAAATACGAAAAAAACGTAAGTTTGAAAAATTGTTCGTTTCAATAAGATCTACAAATTTTGACTGACATAGTTTCTGATAAAACAAATATTTTTCATTTCGATTTCAAAAAATACGATTAAAATTCAAAAATTCTATTATTTAAACAAAATATGACATACACTCCCGAACAAATATCATCGCCCACCCAAATCCAAATTTACCCGTACTTAGAAGTTTCATATTTCAGGAAAAAATTGACCTCCCGTGTAGAAATTTCCCTATCTTTCCTTATTTCAGGTTGAGTTCTAGTAGGGCCCGGACTAGAATTTCCTAATATAGAAAAAACTGGTAGGGGCACTGTTAGCACCCGATTAGTATTTCTAGGCCAGAAAAAACTGATGGAAAATCTATTTGTATCTGGCGAAGCTCCGACTAGAGAATCCCTACTTGCAATATTTGTGGTTAAGGTTAGGTCCATTAGATACAACATAACCTTTATTCATTATTCCCATTAAAATCTGGTCTTATCTCAGATGAATAGAGATTTTCTAAACACGGTCTTCGATAAGATCATTGCTTAAGAGGAATCAAGCACTTTTATGAAATTTTTTTATAATTTTGACTCAAATCCGCATGTAATCATAATGATTATATGCGAGCACATGTGTGTATGTATGTGTATCTGATTGTGTCGAGGTAGTAACAATAACTAAACATGTGGTTCAATTAACATGGAGTGAATAGTAATATCAATTAAAGCTTTCATAGTAAACATAAGCAGTAGAAGTTACTATATAAGAGTAGTTAGAAAAACAAACTGATGATGAGTAAATAAGTGTACTATTTATTTTTAATAGTTCTTCATTAGTTTGAATTTCTTATTGCGAACTTGAATTCATAATTTTGTTATGAGATAATTTTCTTGATTCAAAAGTTTCACCATATTTTTGGAATTGAAAAAACTCAAATTTTTTAGATTCTGAACATACGTTGATTTTACTCTTGAAAACAAAAATTAAAGGAATCATAACCTGTATGAAGTATCACTAATATACAATAACAAAAATTATTACTTCTAAAATTTATATTATTCTTTTCATTATGTAATGTTCTTTAATTCAAAAATTTGATCTTTTTCTTTCAAAAATATTTTATTTTATAGAAAATCGATTTAATAATTGCAAATCTTAAAAATTTTAATCATAATCATAAATTGGCATAAAATCTAAAAATTCCCGATTACACGGGGCCAAACACTTTTTACACGACCCTGCAGTAGTTGCAGGTTATAAGCGCTATTTTCTTTCTTGTATCCAAGGCGTGCGCAGCCGAGAGGCTTAGTCGTTAGGTTAGTAATGCGTTAATTATAAGTAGAGAGGGTTCGAACCCCTCAGCGTTAAGAATAATTTTTAATACTGCCTAAACCAGCCCCCTGCATCTCTGAGTTGAAAATGACATGAATTGTGACTGGCTGCCATGGTGGCGCCGACTGTTCATTGGGCCGACTTACACGAAAATCACATTACAAAACATAGTTTTTTAAGCTTTTCTCTGTAAATTTTCAAATTTTCGAGTTCTTGAACGGTAGTGAGATAAAGTTCACGAATTTAGAAACAAATTTCCAAAAAAATTGATGTAAAAAATGGTGAAATGTGTGTGTTTTGGGTGCAAATCCGGATATGAGTCTTGCTCTGACAAAGTTCGTTTTTTCATTGTACCGAAGGATGAAAATACGATAAAATTATGGCAAATTGCTATCCTTCGCGATGATATCAAATTAAAAGCAGGTCATGCGATTTTCGGAAAGCATTTTAAGCCAGAAGATATTCTTCAAGAGAGGTTAACCTATACGCCCGATGGAGTAACAGTTTTGGGAAGAGTAAGTACATCGAACACATTGTTTATTTTCTTAATTCACTGGTACACTTTATAAAAAGTCTATTGATACTGAAGTTAGGTTCCTTTCAGAATGCATCCATTGAAATTAAGCAGATTTCTTTTATCTGTCAACAGAATCGTTTTACTGTTATTGTAGTATTGATGATAACCGATTTAATATTGGAATTTGTCAAAGTTGGGCTTGTGTACATTTCTAATATTTATATTGGATAGGTTATATCATACAATTTGTTTTCTTTTATCCTCGAAATTATTGTTTTTTGTACGAGAAAGGATTTCATTTCAAGACCAAAGGAAATACTTTGCCAGTAAAAGGTTAGCATTTCAAACGATAATCGTTCAACTGCTACAGGATTTCCTCTCACGAAAATGTTGAATAGAAAATCCTCTAATAGTGAAGGGAATCATTTGAGAGTCAATAGACTGTTTTTAGAGTCTAGTCTTCTTTAAAAAATGTCCTTAACCGTAAAACATGGATTTAATAATAAAATTGTATAACCAGTATTTTAGAAATGTTGACAGCCAGCGTTGAAAATATGTTGGTTACCAGTATTGATACAACGTTGGAAACTGGTGTTGTACCAATGCAGTACATCGTTATCATTTCGACTGTCCGTCGACAGTCGGAAGTTGGTATCCAACGTTGGATCGACGTTGGTCCAATTGTTAATTTCTGCTTGGGTATTTAAAAAAAGCTACAAAATGCTTTTTTTGAAATTTTAGTGCAATTTTGTTCCAAGGTAATGCGCCAGGTCATAAATGGGCAAAAATATTGATGATTTTTTTTTTCATTTTTGACCGACAAAGAACATATATCCGAATGCATATGCTATAAACATTATTTGAAAGCCCTTGACAAGATATTTCAAACGCACCCAAGCTGGTCTCCGTAGGTCAATTTTTTGCTGAAATATGAAACTTTGAAGTATGGGTAAATTTGACTTTGGGTGGGCAAAGATTTTTGTTCGGGAGTGTACGAAAAAAACGTTAAGATGGAAAATTATATGCCTAAATGAGGTCTACAAATTCTCAGAAGGACATTTTTTGACAAGATATATATTATATAATTGACTTAAGCTTTAGTATAAAATTACAAGAAATAAAATTATATGTATGCAAAAAATATAAGACCGAGCGCGAAGCGCGAAATCCAAACAAAACGGAGTGCGAAATACGATTAAAATTTTAAAATGCCATTGTTCAAACAAAATATGTGACTTACGAAAAAAAGGTTAAGGTTGAATAGATATTTATGCTTAGAGTGACCATCCGTCCGGATTTCCCCGGACATGTCCTAATTTTAGGGCTTGTGTGAGTTGTCCTACAGGATTTTTGATTTTGTCCGGGTTTTTGTCCGGATTTTTCAAATAATAAATTTTTATTTTTTAATCAACTTTTGTATCTTTTTTTGTACAAAATTTTATCATTCATTCCATCTAACCGTTTCTTCGTCAATTGACAAGCCTCAACAACTCAAACATAAACTTTCAACTCAATAGATTATTAATTAAAATGCATCAGGATTTAAAAATAAAGCATCTATGTTAAGCGTTGATATCACTCAATAAATATTCACTTTTCTGTCCCATCTTCTCCTCTTTTTCAAACTTTTCTGTCCTACTTTCTCCTCATTTTTCAAACCTTTTTGTCCTACTTTTCGAAAGTCAATTATGGTCACCCTATTTATGCTACAAGGGAGGAAGAGAATGATTCTGACGAGTGTGAAGCTGCGCACGAGTGAAGCGATGGGCGCAAAAACAGGAATGAGAATCATCCTCTTCCTCCTGTGTAGTATACTTTATTTTTTGTCATGCATGCACAGAAATGGCGACTTTTTTGCCTAAAACGCGGCAAGAAAATCCGCTTTTTGGGATACACACGAAAAATGTCAGTCAGAAGATTCGACAGAGACAATTTTAGACCAATTGTAGGTTTTCACATCGATACATACATTTCTGTAACTTTCTAATAATTTACATGATTAAAAAATGTATTTTGTCTAAATTCCTAGATTTCATTTAGGCAAATTATTTTCCATCTCAGAGTTTTTTTCGTATCTCACATATTTTGTTTGCAAAGTGGAATTTTAACATTTTAATCGTATTTTTTGGAATTGAAACGAAAAATAATATACGTTTCATCAGATACTACTCTCTAAATTTGAATCAGTCAAAATCTACTGATTATCAGGGAAATTTGACTGATTCAAATAGCTAAAAAGAGGTTACTGTAAATCAGTCAAATTTCACTGATTATTTCAGTGAAAATTGACTGATTTAACAGTGAAAAATATTTATTGACTGATGAATCAGTGAAAAGGCAAATCACTGATTTAATCAGTGAAAATTTTACCTTTTTTTCATAGGTTTGAATTTTTTCAAAATGGTAAACAACAAAATTTCGACATAAATCTGGTAGAGGCTATAAAGGGTTACATAGAGAAGGTTCATGCCAAATTTCAAGTGAATTGGTTCATTAGAACTTGAGATATCATGTCAACCGTGTTGAAAAAAGTAGTTTCGAGAAAAACGCGTTTAAAGATTTTGCTGCTGATGCATTAGTAAAACTTCTTTCTTCTTCAACAGTATGTTGATTCCCTCGGAATTTTCTTTTTTTTTGTCTGTCTGAACGCGAAACATTTCCTCGTTCACCTTTTCTACCCATTTTGCACTGAAAAAATTAAAATTAACACTCAAAATTGTTTATTTTTTCGCTATACACAGAGTGCGTATGTCTACGTTGCTTGAAGCAAACTGAGCTAAATTGAAGACTATACATGGAAATATTTTAACGAAATATGTTATAACAACCTCCGGTTGATCGATATTATATTCTTGAAGGTCTAATCTTTGAAAATATGCACGAAAAAAATCGATTTTTTCAAAATTCTAGACCAGAATATCCCCTTAAAGGATTTTCCATTCAAAATTGGCATGACAGGAAATCTTTCAACAGTTAAAGGATTGGCGTTTCAAATGCTGTCCTTTTACTGTGAAAGTATTTCCTTTGGTCTGGAAATTAAATCCTTTGTCGTACAAAGGAAATATAATAAATTTCGGGGATAAAAGAAAAAAAATTGTATTATATAACCTAATGAGAAATGTACACAAGCCCAACTTTGACAAATGCGAATATTAAATCGATTATTTTCAATACCATAATAACGGCCTGTCTTAGATTTCCGCTTTAAAAAATTTTAAAGTACAACTTTGATGAAAACCATAATATTCATTGAAATTCAAGCACGCTTTACAAAATCATTTTAAAAAAAGACGACTGATAACACTTCGATATTTAAAAGAATTAAAAGTTAATAAATTTAAAATGCTTCGATTATCAAAAGCAATGAAAAATGAGGTTATGCGGATTGAAATTGTTCCTTTTTGGTATACGTAGATTCCAAAATTTTCACGTCGCACTCTGGGATTCCTAATATTTTAAAGAAATCCATTCCCTTGACGCATCCACGTTAATTAATCGCGGTGATAAAAGAATATTTCGCGCAACATAAAAATTACTTGCGCATATTGCACTGTTAAGCACTAGATGATGTACACTCACTGATGCGCAAGCGCACTTCTTCTACTAGTCTAGAAATCCAATCCATTAATAGTTAAAGGATTTCTTTCCAGAGTCGAAATAAATCGTTAATCGGTAAAAATATTTTCGTTTTGCATTTTACAGATGAGTTTTTTAACAGCGAAACGACTCTGTTGATAGGCAAAATAAATCTGCTTAATTTCAATGGATGCATTTTGAAAGGAACGTAATTTCACTATCAACAGACTTTTTTTAGAGTGTAGGGTAATTAGTATATATTTATGAGCACTATCAGAAACCAGTATTGAAATTTTGGATTTTTGCATAAAGTTTTTTTCAAAAACACAAAAAATTATCGTATTTCAAAAATTTTGGTCAGATGTGGCTGCCCTGCTGGAAGTAAAAAGATAAAAAAAAAAGATAGAAACAGGAGTATAGAAAGAGATAGAACCTTTTCTATCTCTTCCAAGTAGCCAATTTGCATCCTCAAAACGCTATGTCTTTCTATCTTCAAAATTATATCCACCATGCCAAGGAATATCTTTCTTTTTCTATCCCTGAGTTTATCTCTTTTTCTGGAATATCTATCTCTTCCCATTTCCAGTCTATCCTTACGTCCGGTAATATTTGTATCTTCCTATCCCCTCGTCTATTCCTGCAATCCGTAAAATTTATCTCTTTCAATCATTGTAAAAATAATTTGGATCATATTGTATTCCCTTCTCGATCTTTTGTTTCAAACTTGTTAATTTTCATACCCCTAAAATATATTTAACAATTTTATAAATACATTACTACTTTGTATATAACCAATGTTCTAAATTTGTCGCAAACGCGTATAACACTGAAAAATGAGCATGTACCGAGACTCGAACCCTAACTTCGCACGCATCGATATATTGCCAAACGCTTAGTCTACTAAGCTAAGGTAAAATACTTGTATAAGATAACTGTGAAAAGTCTCGATGTTACTCGTGACATACATTTCGCTATCCATGTCTATTCCTTGGCTACCCCGGCCAACTTTTTCTATCCCTTCGTCAATCCAAAATCAATCGAATCTTCGAATACCCTTTTATCTATTTCGGTTTATAACTTGTATATTTGCGGTGTTATTTTCTATCTTCTTTCTATTCGATAAATAGAAGTAATTATTTGTAATTAATGATACAGTATCTACAAGATTAGAAGATCTGACTACGAGGAGGGATATGGGTTGAAAGATATAAGTGTGAACCTGAATTGAAAAAGAAGCATACAAGAGATAGAAGGTGATAAAGGTAAATAGATGAGATATATATATTGAAATTAAGAAAATAACATTGAAAGATATAGCCGTGAATTTTATTGGCAAGAAGATAGAAAAATATATAGGCCAATATACGAGAAATAGGCTGAGATTAGAAAAAGGAGATTGAAAGAGATCTGTGTAAATTTGGATAAACAAGGGATAGAAAGAGATAGTGGTGGATAGAAAAAAGATAAAACTAGATATAGGTGGATAGATGGAGATTAGGCTGAGATGAAGAAAATGGGGTTGAAAGAGATAGACATCAATCTGAATTGACAAAGAGATATAAAGAAATAGAGGTGGATAGACAAGAGGTAGAAACAAATATAAGTGGATATATGAAGAATAGACAGATAACAAGAAAACGGGATTGGAAGAGATAGGCATGAATTAGGATTGACAAAGAGCTAGAAAGAGATAGAGGTGAATATACGAGGGATTAATTTTCCTTACCTCTTTCTTTCTAAGTAATAGAAAGCGATTAAAGTGATAGTATTTCTATCTCTTTACTTCCAGATAACGAACTTGTCCTTAATTTTTCAGCTCCGATAAAGTATGCCAAAGCTCAATTCAATCCTACTACAGACAGACAGACAATTTCGTATAAACCGTTTTTTCTGACTCAGGTGGGTCTCAAAACGAAAAGATTTTATGAAAAATTCGAAAGTCGTTTTTCACATAAAACTAATACCTTCTCACTTATGATGAGAATATAAAAAAGTGGGAAGAATGCATGATTCGATGGTTATGTTATTGTAGCGCTAATGGATGAGCAAATACGACACACTACCGAAACTTAAACGGAGACCGACATAGAATCCAGGTGAAAGAGAGGTAGGGAACTGGTATTCTAAGTGTACACTGCCAAGATACACCTGTCCACTCCAAGTCATTACATTATACGAAATATGTGACTATGCATCTGCTTACTCAAGATCTTTGACTTTCTTAAAAAGTGTTGTCACTCTAATGACATTTCTTTATCCTCCAATATGCATTTTAAAGTTACCTTACATTCTTAGTTTGTACGGTAAATTTAGTGAACTAATGTATACTAAATTTGATACACACATTCACCTGTTATAAAATAAATTTTTGCTAAAACCAAAAATCCATCAGTTTCATGAAAAATAAGATGTTTTGTTGTTTTATTGGTATTAAAATATTCCTATATAAGCTTACTTTCAGAGAATTTATTCTAAGCATGATATTTTCAGCTAATTAGAATCATAATTATTCTTTTTAGTCTGTCACTGCAGTGGACCGTCAATCGAAAGACTCGGGTTCGAATCTCGGCACCGTTGAAGAGGTCTTTTTTCCACAGAAAGAATCTGAATCCAAAATAAAAAATAGAGGTTCTTATTTAAAATTTCAGAGTTTATTCCCCCCTCCCACTTAGAATGTAGGGTAAATTTTTGTGGAGTTGCTTTTATCTCTTGAAAATAAAAAGTTTTTATTGCGAACATTTTTTTCGAGGGATGCATATTTCTGGAGATATTTTGATGTCTTAGGATATAAAAACTCACCCTTTATATAGATCCTTTAAAATCTTTTGATAAAAAAGATAACTCCCTTTGAATGCAAAAATTAAAGCAATTTTTACTGATGCATAAACTACTATGTCTAATCGGACTCTAAAAAAAGAATTTTGCTTTTTTTTAGCAAGTTGGCTCAACGCTATGAAAATTACTGTAAATCGGAAAGTAAATTGTAAATAATAGTAAGTCCTATGCTAAAATTAATCATATCTCTTGCTGCATTTTACTTGCTAAAAATAATCATAAAAATATCTTGCATAATAATTTGGAACTCGGAATAAGAAAAGAAGGCATTAATAACACGTTCTGTTCACTTTTAGGAGGTACCCTGGTACAAGTTTGGGATAGGATTTAGATCCGTGTTAATCTGGCTTTATCTTTCTTAATCCGAATGAATATGAACTACACTACCGGTCGGAATTGTGGGACTACCTGTTTTTCGATGATTGCTTAAAATATCTTAATTTCAATTCTGTAAGTGATGAAATTTGTACTTTTAATAATGTGAAAGCCATCAAAATTATCTTCAAACTTAGTTTGGATTGAAGTCTTTTTTTTAAATTTTGAAGAAGTTATTGCAAAAAAAGTCCAAATTTCAATGTTTTCTTAAATTTTAAATAACTTTCGAAACAATCAACATTTTTTTATGTTCTTAGGCTCATTTTAAATCTAAGATTCTACAGAATCGCAGTGAATTTTCATTTTAAATCTATCATTTTTTTCTTGCATAATGCAAAGAGTTGAAATTGTAACATAAAAGTAGGGGAATTTCGAAAACATTTCATCTATAGGTGAATCATAATAAAGATCATTTGAATAAATATTTCAAGGGAATTGAATTCAAAATTCACGATTATATGTTTTATATATCTTATAAAAATGTTTTTCTCAGCAAAAGTAATATTGTAATTTTTCCAACATTTTTCTTTAACTTTAACCTCGAGCAGTATGTAAGAAAAAAATTACACATTAATTCTAAGAATTTGGTTCGATTTTGTAGAAATTTAGCTTTAAAAGTAGTCCAAGAATATTAAAAAATGTTGATTATTTCCAAATATTATTTAAAATTTAAGAAAGCATTGAAATCTTGATTATTTCTGCAATAACTTCTTCAAATTTTAACAAAATGAATTCATGCTGGGCTCATTTTATAAAGAATTTTAATGGCTTTGAATTTAATTAAAATAACAAATTTTTTCACTTACATAATTCAAATTAGGATAATTTAAGCAATTATCGAAAAACAGGTGGTCCCACAATTCTGACCGGTACTGTAAGTTTTCAATCCTACTCAACTGGAAGTTGGAATGATCCAGATTGAACTAGATTTACTCGGGTTAAAAATCTCGGTTTGAGTCGATTGAAAACTTGGATCGTATTCATTTGGATTGAGTCGAATTGAAAACTTGACTCAGATTCATTCGGAATTGATTATTAACCAATTTGCATCGAACGATATTGAAAAATTATTTTTGGAACGGCTTGAATTGTTGCTAAACAAATTTCGGATGGGTATGGAATGGGAAGAAACAGTGTGGAATAAACTTCTATCCGAAATCTAGACTAGGGTAGACATAACATAATAGGGTAGTAGTATATTTATTTCAATACAAAACACTCAAATTCATACATTTAGTATATAAATTTCTACTCTGTATTTCCACTACAGCCAAGACTCGTTTATTGCAAGACTACGAAATGAGCAAGACTCATTTATTGCAAGACCAGAGGGGCTCCCACCACCACAACTATCGGTAAGGTTTGTTTTCAGAGCAAGAAGTGAATCTGTTGTTGCCCCAACCACGGTGTTGCATATACGTTGGGGGGGGGGGGGGCGTTTGCGCCTTGCAATAGACGAGTCTCGCACCTTGCAATAAACAAGTCTTGACCATAATTTAGTTGTAGTATATACTGTTAGAAATCTTCGGAAATTTACAGAATTTTTATGTTACAAAGGTGATGTGAAATTTGACGATATTTATGATATTTTTGAGTAAACGTATCTTAAAATTGCAAAATATGTATTGAATTTTCTAAAAATTTTCTTAATATTATAAAACTTAATATATCTCAAAACTACCAAACTGTAACAGAGTTTTTATAAAATTCATTTTAAAATTAAATTAAAGCGTTCTGATGTAATTCAACTAAGTCCATAGAATCGAATTCACTCTGTGTATTTAAATACATTTTCCACATATACTAGGGTGTCCGATATTGACGTAATATTTCTATGAGAGGTCGCCACTAATAACAAACGACTATCATTGTTGACAAATTCCTTGCTTTAAACCTCTTCTGTCAAAATTTAAGCCAAATCTATTCATTAGTATATTTCGTATCAAGTGCGAAAAGGCATATTTAGGACGCAAGAGCGAGTCACAACTCGCTCGCGCGTTAAAATACGTTCCGTACATGATACGAACGATATTTTTTGTTCGCCGCATACCGAAATTTAGCGGAGTTGGTGTTGTTTTGCGTGCGTAAAGTTGATTTTCCTGCACTAGTGCGGTAAAATTTTTAATTTGTTTTCATTTTCCACACATTTAAAATTTTACCGCACCACTGCGGGAAAATCAACTTTCCGCACGCAAAACGACACCGAAAAGGCTAACTTTCGGTGTACGTTGGACAAAAAATATTATTCGGACTCTGCTCCATCGTATGGAATGGTTCAGAAGTGGTTTACCTTTCGTTGTAGTCGTACGAGCACAGAAACCATACTAAGTACAAGTCGTCCAAATGAGATCACTACACCAGAAATGTTCATTAAAATCCATGATATTGTTTTGAATGACCCGAAAATGAAAGTGCGTGCGATAGCTGAGATCATATCCATCTCAACTGAACGAGTGATCAATATTTTGCATACACATTTGTGCATGAAAAAGTTATGGCTAGTGTTTTTTGGGATGCACATGGACCATCTTCATCGACTACCTTGAGAAAGAAAGGACGATTTCTGGAGCATATTATGCTGCATTATTGGATCGATTGGTTGACGAAGTCGGGAAGAAACGATATGATGCGAAACATAACCTCGTTCTATAAGAACTTGACGAGGATAGCGAGGCTATCATTTCGCTTTGCATACCTCAATAAAAGTACATAATAAAAATAGATAACTGAGAAAAAATACTTTTTTGAACTGAATTCATCAATACTATTCTTTTTACAAATTAATTTTCCATTTATGTACGTTTAAAATGATCGTTGGAAATTTTTGTTACTTTCAATTGAAATTATAAACTACAGAAACCTTGTAATTATATTAAAAACTTACCATGTGAAATCTATTTTCACCAAATTAGCAAATATATCTTCAATATACATAAATAGTGATAAATTTAATTCATAAACTACATATCACTGATATGTTCTAGATACGATTTGGCACAGCAGTGACTTGTGGTGCGCGCGCAAATTTTTGATGTAATTTCCGCGTTATGAGCGAGGTTTGAGAGATCACTTGACCACGACTTGAAGGCGACTACGACACCAACGAGGTCCCACTGTATCTCACACATCGAACATTGCACGGGCAAAAAAGCTCTTTTTATTAGAAAATTCCCACATTTCAGTTATTCGAATTCCGGAAATATTCACAATAAAAAAGAAAAATTTGACGCGGGGTAGCAATACAGAGATGTAGAAAGAATTTTATTGAAAAGGAAATGTCATTGACGCAAATTGAAAGTAATTAATGAAATATACTCGAATAATGGACTGAACTCGATTCTAAGGTCTTTGTCGATTGCAGAAGGGCTCGTGCCGAGTGAGAGAAAGAGCAAGAGTGAGGGAAGTAAGGGTGAGAAATAAGGGGAAGGGAACGGAACGTTATCATGGATTTAATTAATATTTCATTTGTATGCTATTTCTCGCCTTCAAAACCCCACTTTGCACAGTGAACAAGATTTCTGAGCCTGTGTGTGTCTACACAACTATACATTTGCACACCAGTGCGAATTTTCCGCTATGAATGTAGACCAATTTCACAGGGACAAATTTTAACAGGTTCTGTTCTATATGTGAGTGTATCGTGTACCACAAGGATTTACGATGTATTGGAACTCATAGTGTATACAACTAGGCTCATCCGAACGGGACAAGCAATGGAACAGACCAAGCTGTCTGTATTTCAATTTAGCACCTCCATTGTTAGATACTAATATTATTCAGTTGGGAATTGTTTCACGACACCCTTGCATTCTCGAATAATTTCAATTACTTGCACACATATACAGTCATTTATCCGTACTCTTTTAGGTGAGATATTGACTGGCTATTATTCTAGCCTTCCTGTTCCTAGCATCAATGTCTGCTCGATCATTATCAATTATCAGGTTTCGAACACAATGGAAACAGGGATAATTATTTCGGATACAGAACAATGCTTGTTGCAGTGGGAAAAATAATTCTTCCACCTATTTTACTATTTTGCTTATTAGTGGGAAAGCTTGATTAAAATATCAAGGATCATTTCTGGTGGCATCAGCCAGGAGTATTCGGTATTTTATCCATGAAATATAGTACAAATATCGAGGAATTACTAACCTATAATTAATTTTTTTCTAGTTTTTTCAACTTTTATTTATATGGGATTAGACTTGCACATATAGAGGAAATACAACAGAAAACGATGGAGAACGTCTCTCAGCTACGTTTAAGTGGGAATTTTGCAAAAAAATTTACAGTTCACTGTTGATAAGTTTTCGAATATTTTTCAAAATTTTAATAAAAAGAATTTATCAGACGTGCTTTAATATCTTTTGTTACATTTCTCAAATGTTCAGAAAGATACTTTGTAAATTAAAAAACGTTATCTTACATGAACGACCCTGCTGGAAGTAAAAATATAGAAAGAAATAGAAACAGGGATATAGAAAAAGCTAGAACCTTTTCTATCTCTTCTAAATTTTTGCATCCCTAAAACGCTATGCCTTTCTATCTCCAAAATGATGCCCACCATGAAAGGAATATCTATCTCTTTCTATCCCTCAGTTTATCTCTTGTTCTAGTATATCTATCTCTTCCTAATTCCAGTCTATCCCTACGCCCGGTAATATCTATATCTTCCTATCCCCTTGTTTATTCCTGCAACCGGTAAAATTTATCTCTTTTTAACATTGTAAAAAAATTGGATCACATTGTATTCCCTTCTCGATCATTTTTTTCAAACTTGTTAATTTTCATACGCCTAAAATATATTTAACAATTTTATAAATACATTACTACTTTGTATATAACCAATATTCTAAATTTGTCGCAAACGCGTATAACACTGGAAAATGAGCACACGGAGAAAAATAGTTGAAGTAATTTTACTCAACTCTGTCGATTAAACTTGGGACATAAGGACATTTGAACATCTATTAAATCCTAGTCGGGTAAAATCAATTTGATATATACCTAATTCACCCAAAGTGAATAACAATAAGCGTTACATAGGGAATAGTAAGGAGTTGAGTAAAACGTTATCGATGACAGGGCACCAACATGCGTCAGTGGGTTAACATCAAATGTATAAGTATATCACCGACGCTTGAGGTGCTTCAAACCGTAGTTGGGTAAAATGAGCATCGGGCGTATTATTTCAACTGGCAATGGTATGGTTCTCTCAAATAAAAAAAAATTCTTACTTACTAATACATTCACATTTCAAATTACAAATACACTTAAACATATAACCTTACATATATAAACCTAATAACTACATTTATATATAATACGATACGCTTTCGTCGAATCACGCACACGCTCGCTTACAATGCTGAGATATAAAACTTGAAACTTTCTTATATAGTGACTGCATGAGTTATTCAGAGCATGTGAGAGTAAGTGCCGTCAATAAAATTTTTTAGCCTTACTCAAGTAAAAATAAATCAACTTTTTTCATAAATGATTAATAAAATATTTATAAAAATAAATATAATTAATCAATTATTATAACTATGATTATTGATATATATAATATAATTTAACATTTAATATATCACAAATAAATACAGTGATACTAAATAACTTCTAACTTGTCCTTATGTCCTAAATCTGATCGGAAGTTGAGTAAAATTACTTCAACTATTTTTCTCCGTGCATGTACCCAGACTCGAACCCTAATCACGTACGCATCAATATATTGCCAAACGCTTAGTCTACTGAGCTAAGGTAAAATATAAGATAACTGTGAAAATCTCGATGTTACTCATGAGATACATTTCGCTATCTATGTCTATTCCTCGGCTATCCCCGTCCAACTTTTTCTGTCCCTTCGTCAATCCAAAATCAATCGAATCTTCGAATACCCTTTTCTCTATTTCGACCTATACGTTATATATTTTCGGTGTCATTTTCTATCTCCTTTTTATTCGATAAATAAAAGTAACTATTTGTAATTAATGATACAGTATGTACACGATTAGAAGATCTGACTACGAGGAGGGACATGGGTTGAAAGATATAAGTGTGAACCTGAATTGAAAAAGAAGCATACAAGAGATAGAAGGTGATAGAGGTAAATAGATGAGATATATATATTGAAATTAAGAAAATAACATTGAAAGATATAGCCGTGAATTTGGATTGGCAAGAAGATAGAAAAATATATAGCTCAATATACGAGAGATAGGCTGAGATTAGGAAAAGGGGATTGAAAGAGATATTTGGATAAACAAGAGATAGAAAGAGATAGTTGTGGAAAGAGATAAAACTAGATGCAGGTGGATAGATGGGGATTAGGCTGAGATTAAAGAAAACGGGATTGAAAGAGATAGAGGTGAATGGACAAGGGAAGAAAGAAATAGAGGTGGATAGACAAGAGATAGAATCAAATATAGGTAGATATACAAAGAATAGAGTGGGATAAAGAAAACGGGATTGAAGAGTATAGCCGTAAATTTGGATTGACAAAGAGATAGAAAGAGATAGGCGTCAATTTGGATTGACAAGGAGGTATAAAGAAATGGGAGTGGATAAAAAACAGATAGAAACAAATATAGGTGGATATACAGAGAATAGAGTGGGATAAAGAAAACGGGTTTGAAAAATATAGCCGCAAATTTAGATTGACAAAGAGATAGAAAGAGATAGGCATCAATTTGTATTGACAAGGAGGTATAAAGAAATGGGAGTGGATAAAAAACAGATAGAAACAAATATAGGTGGATATAAAGAAAAAAATGTTTACCGATAATAAGACTATTTGACAATTTACTCATAAAATTTGTTGATAACAATTAAATGGAATAATAAACAAGTTATTTGTATTCTGTGAGTCCTCAAACATTCATTTAAGACAACACTGCAAAAAGAAGTGTCTTAATTTAAGATACTTGTGTAGTCATATCTAAGATGTTTCGGTAGTCACTTTCAAGTTGCTTAAAACATCTTATTCGAATACACGTAAAATATCTTCAGTTGAGCCATCGGTAACACAGATTACTTAAGTTACCGACAGTTTATTGTTCCTATAACCTCTACACTGTGAGAAAAAGCTTACGGCATACCGGTGTCTACTACACATGTGGTGGCTTACATGGCTGTACGTACTTCTTAAAAAAATTAATTCAAGTAAATGATCTATATTGGAAAAGAAGACAAGCGATTTAGCAAACGTATCCAATACGTTCAAACAGAAGGTATACCTGATATCGAGTTACGTGTTGCTGATACGATTTACACTTTTTACATGTAGCTCCACATCCGTCATATGTAAAGTTTGAATAAAGAATCGTGTCGATGAAAATGAACAATATATTCCTCTAAATGAGTTGATATTACACCACAGAAGAAAAACATGGAACAGTCAAAACGCTCCATTTCTTGAGGTTATGAACAGTAACTATAACCCTATGAGAGCTAGATTCTATCTTTCGACCACTACTTCTTTGACACTTTACGCGTCTTAGTTTTTGCTAACTTATTGACCTGCTATATCTTACAATTCAGAAACATCTTATGCCAGAACCATCTTATGACATCCCAAACATCTTAAACTAAAACACATTATCTAACTCAATCAAGTATCTTATTTTGTAAGACGGAAATTACATCTTTATTCGTATCAAAATACGTAAGTCGTCTTAATTTTGAATAAGATACTTCGTGAGACATCTTATTTCAAGACAGAAGATGGCAAATTCCCATCTTATATCTTACAGTAAGATACTAGGTAAGACACTTCTTTTTTCAGTGAATATACGGTTTACCTAAGCAGTTTTTAAAGCATAAAAAATTTTTATGTAAAAAATGACAGTTTTTCTATACTTTGAGTACATAAATTATTAATACAAAAATAGAGGAGACAAAAGTTCTGTACCCGAAGCTCTTCAGAATTTAATGCACTTCAGTGTTTAAAAAAAAAATAAAAATCGGACCCAAATTAAAGGCTCTGGACATTTTTGAACGAAAAAAGTGCGTTTCCTCCCAGTGAGCGACTGGAGTAGAAAAGACAACTATGTTAGTCTCTTGACATTTTAGTTACTGTTCACAATTGTAATAACTATAAAATTAAGTTGACGTCTGAACGACCCAGAAAATGTGGTTACGAATCGCAAACACATGCGCTTAGTTGAAACAACTATAAATTGAGCCCCTGAAATCACCAAACCATTTTGTGAAATGAATCAAAAATTTTTGTTAAGTTTGTATCATTTAACCGAGTCGAATCCAAACAAACTATCTTTGGTTACATTAAATAAATTCTTTTATTGATTCAACCAAATTTTGGTTGGATGAAACAAATATTTTTCTGACAATTTATTAGTGCACTCAAAAAAAAGATTTGATTGAATGAAAGAAAATAATTTGTTTGAAAGGATTTGTTTGATTAAAAAAAAAGATTTATATGAATTAAATAACATTTGTTTAATTCAAACAAAATATCTTTGGGCAAAATAAATATTTGTTTGAATCGAATTAATTTTTTTTCAAAACAAACAAATTATTGCATTCGTTTATGGTAAAAAATATAATTTGTTTGATTTAAGGCAGAAATTTATTTGATTTGAACAAATTTTTATTTGGTTTGAAGATACTTTGTTTTTAATCAAAAAAATTTCATTTAATTCAAATGAATCATCTTTTTGAACTAAAGAAAGTCTTTTAAACAAATAATTTTCTCTGATTCAATCAAATCTTTTTTCTGAATGTATGTCAGAAATGAGCTGAAATTAAACGTATTTCAAATTACAAAAGTAACGGAAAACAATATTGAATTTACAAAAGCACTTGATACGAAATATACTATTAATACATATATATGAATATTTGTATATTGTAAAAGACTTGAATATCACACATTAAAGGTAATTTCTTTTAATCAACGATGTATTTTTAATAGTGACGCGATATATCAAAAATATTGATGGTTTTCTTTCAATATTTTTATTCCACATTGCAACTCTATTTTGCGTGAAACAGAAATAAAATCTGGATCAATTTTTAATGCTAGTCTTCTTTTGGAATCAGTTGTGTGATATAAAATCTTGTATTTGATATATGGAACCCTTGTATGCGAGACCGCTTTTAACATTTTTAACCTTCTCCAATATTGACTTTCACTTCGGGTGAGAACAATTTACCTAACCGCCTACCTGTATCGGTACACGTATCCATCTTTCCTTCGAGATTAATGTAAACCCATATAATGTATACACTGTTAAAATTTTCTGTAGTAATTTTACAGCTTATGTATATACGAAAATGAGTAAGAGGAACCGTCCGGCAGCGCAAATGTATTTTTTCTTAAACTCTATCGTTTTTCTTTTTCGACCGGGATAAGATGATGTCGAACCTCGGCAAACACATTTTATTTACTCATATCAAATACACGACTCTTGATACATTTATCAATCCTCCTAATACTGGGACAAAATAATATTTTTCAAAAGTGGTAATATAATAATGGGAATTTAAAAAAAAAAGTAAAAGTTAATTTTCATTTTACAAAGTCAGCATCTACTAAAAAGTGAAATTAGTCACACTTACCTTCGAAATAATATCGTCATAACTTTCCTTTCAAAGATCTTGCTGGGAAGTATTTCAAAAATTCAAAATTTGTAAAGTCTCAATTTGAAAGAGTATTTAAGTGTTTGACGGTAAAAACCTTTACTGATTCAGTCAGTGACCCATTGCTCACTGATTCGGGTTGAGAGAGTATTTTATACTTAGCCTGCAATCAAAAAAGACTTTAGGTGTAAAATTCTATGTAAATTTGGACACACTCCATGTACACTTGCTGCACCCAACTTAATTTTTTCCAAAATTTACAATTTGTACAATCTTCAATATGATGCTATGCGATTTCCAGGTTTTTCAACTCAGCTTGTTTGCAAAATGACTGTATAAAAATATTAATGTTTTCCAAACTCTACTTTATACCAAAAAAACTTCGACTTATAATTTTGTGCACAAAGTTTCAAAAAATTTTACACCTACACTGTTAAAAATTTCTACCGTAATTTCCCGAAGCACGTGACTCGAGTCGAAATCTGAAAACAATTTTTCATCTTTTGCTGCTGAAAGTCAGGTTCAAAGCAGGGGCAAACTTAATGTAATTTTTTTACCTGAAAAACTTCTCACACGTGGACAAATTGCCCTTTTCAGCATAGTTAGAGCTTAAACAAGGGGCTATTTTAAAACCTACTTTACTGCTGAATCGTGGCCTTTTGAACTATTTGGCTGGTGTTAATAAATAAATTGTTTTTTATTTTATAAAAAAAATTTTTTCAGTTGTTACCAGTTTTTGTTAATAATATTGAGGATGATGGCCTTTCTGGTAATAAAATTTTTTTTTTCAGTTTTTACCAGTTTTTGTTAATAATGTTGAGAATGATGGCCTTTCTCGTATTTGCCAGAAAGGCCATCATCCTCAACATTATTGTTTTCTATTGTTTCTTTTGTAGTATTTCAAATTTATTTGAGTTTTGGAGAATTATAATAATATCTCTTATAACAACTTGCATTTATATGAATTATGATAATGAATCCTATGTAGCGATTCCCATAAATAATAAGGAACGAGAATGACATTTATCATAATCGTTGCATTTATCAATCGTGATAATAAAATTACTATAAGTACAAACCACATTTACGAATTTAATTGCATTCCCTAATCGAATGAAACAAGAAAAATCAAACTACATACATAAAAAAAAGTATTTTTTATATTATTATTATTATGATTTTATTACATATAACTCATTGATATAGTAATATATATACTCAATTTATAGAATTTATATGATTGTGATTGTAAAGTAATTTTATGTGAATACATAATATGTATTATAATTTAAAAAATATTTCAATTGTTTATGATTCTATATATATATAATAGTTCGAGTAATCACATAAATTATATTTTCAATTTTTAGCATTGAAATTATTAAAATAACAATTCAATTACAAATGAAAACTAAGAATAATATAAATGTAGAGGATAAAGGTTAAAATCAGGTCTAAATTGTTTTATGTATTTTTTAGATACAAAATAAATCACTGATGAGGACTCCGATCAGTGATTGTAACACTAATAAATAATAATTTGTAGCAAAATTTTACTAATTCTTTATTTCAAGAGAGTAAATGAGAAGTATCATTTAACGAATTGGGATTGACTTCATCCTATCAGATTATCAAGATTCTCTTTGACACAGAAAAGTGGACGACCCTCTTGTGTATACCTGATGTTCACGAATGCTTAAGCTCCCTTGCCAATCAAATTAGGCTTAACATTCCATTCGAGCCAGCACGAAGAAGACTCCTCATCTCAAAGGCTCCAAATTATAGTGAATATATAGCTGAATAGACTCTATTGTGTATAATAGACATTGTAACCCCACTGGAGAACAAAATAGCAGGTGGTTCACGTCCTCGACATTATTATGGAATATATAGTAGAACTTAACCAGTAGCTGGCAAAACTCGACGGGGCGCAAATATATTAAAACGATCCTGTCACTTCATAAATGACACCTTATTATATACTTTTATCGATTTATCTATACACACAAAATACACAGGCCTACAAAAAAAAAGTAGTCTGAACTTTACATGTGACTAGGCTACCCTTATGGATTTTAAGTCGCCGAATCTGAATCCGGCCTCTGAATTTCCCCTAGACCCCACAATTTTCCCCTCAACTAGGGAAAAAGTGTGAAATCTTGGAAGTTTCAGGCTCTGTTAAAGTAATATTCATTCACGGGAAAGTTAATGAAACAATGTGGTTTCTGCGTATTTTGAGTTTCTACAGTACCTCAGAATTCTCCTAGCTTAGGAGAAAAAGTGTATAACGTAACAAAACTTGAAGTTTCAGGGAGGTTTTATTTTTGCACGAAAAAGATAATATTTTTCCATATTCTGTGTTGCTGAATTCATATCTGGCATAAGAATTTTTCAACAGTACCTCAGAATTCTCCTAGCTTAGGGGAAAAAGTGTATAACGTAACAAAACTTGAAGTTTCAGGGAGGTTTTATTTTTGCACGGAAAAGATAATATCTTTCCATATTTTGTGCTGCTGAATTCATATCTGGCATAAGAATTTTTCAACAGTACCTCAGAATTCTCCTAGCTTAGGGGAAAAAGTGTATAACGTAACAAAACTTGAAGTTTCAGGGAGGTTTTACTTTGCACGAAGAAGATGATATCTTTCAATATTTTGTATTAATGAATTCATATCTGCCATAAGAATTTTTCAACAGTACCTCAGAATTCTCCTAGCTTAGGGGAAAAAGTGTATAACGCAGCATAACTTGAAGTTTCAGGGAGCTTTTTATTTTTGCACGAGAAAGATTATCTTTCCATATTTTGTGTTGCTGAATTCATATCTGGCATAAGAATTTTTCAACAGTACCTCAGAATTCTCCTAGCTTAGGGGAAAAAGTGTATAACGTATCAAAACTTGAAGTTTCAGGGAGGTTTTATTCTTTGCACGGAAAAGATAATATCTTTCCATATTTTGTGTTGCTGAATTCATATCTGACATAAGAATTTTTCAACAGTACCTCAGAATTCTCCTAGCTTAGGGGAAAAAGTGTATAACGTAACAAAACTTGAAGTTTCAGGGAGGTTTTATTTTTGCACGAAGAAGATGATATCTTTCAATATTTTGTATTAATGAATTCATATCGGACATAAGAATTTTTCAACAGTACCTCAGAATTCTCCCAGCTTAGAGGAAAAAGTGTATAACGCAGCATAACTTGAAGTTTCAGGGAGCTTTTATTTTTGCATGAAAAAGCTGATATCTTTCCATATTTTGTGCTGCTGAATTCATATCTGGCATAAGAATTTTTCAACAGTACCTCAGAATTCTCCTAGCTTAGGGGAAAAAGTGTATAACGTAGAAGAACATGAAGTTTCAGGGAGGTTTTACTTTGCACGAAGAAGATGATATCTTTCAATATTTTGTATTAATGAATTCATATCGGACATAAGAATTTTTCAACAGTACCTCAGAATTCTCCCAGCTTAGAGGAAAAAGTGTATAACGCAGCATAACTTGAAGTTTCAGGGAGCTTTTATTTTTGCATGAAAAAGCTGATATCTTCCCATATTTTGTGGTGCTGAATTCATATCTGGCATAAGAATTTTTCAACAGTACCTCAGAATTCTCCTAGCTTAGAGGAAAAAGTGTATAACGCAGCATAACTTGAAGTTTCAGGGAGCTTTTATTTTTGCATGAAAAAGCTGATATCTTTCCATATTTTGTGTTGCTGAATTCATATCTGGCATAAGAATTTTTCAACAGTACCTCAGAATTCTCCTATAGCTTAGGGGAAAAAGTGTATAGGGACCGAGCGTTCGGCGGGAGGGGATAGAAGAATCGGTCACCGCGCTTGCAGTGGCGAAAAGTGAAACTTATGGAGTAAATATATGTACATGTTGTCATAGAAAAAATTCAATAACAATGGGTTTTTCATGTTGTATAGCTAATTGTAAAAATACAGCTTCGAATAGCAATTACAAATTTTATCGATTCCCAACTGCCGCACAAAAATACAGCAATGAGTTCAATGGATTTCTGCAATAAGACGAATAAGGTGAGTAGCAAAACATAACCTACCGTGTAGTCGTATAGGCACAACCAGGCACAAGTGTAAACGGTCGTAATATTAAACTTGAAAGTGTGGTTATTCATATTATTTAATTTCTTTTAAGTGCTAACGGCTCTTCATGGGATCTGGCGCCGTTTGATCGAATTTGCAGTAATCATTTCATTGGTAAGTATTAAATCAGACTCAGAACTCAGTCCAAGTTATGCTCCTACAATATTTCCTAATAAAGTTAGCATGATTAATGAAGAAGCAGCATTAAAAAGGTAATAGTTTAATCATTGACACATTAAGTAGCAAAGGAAGTTATTGAAATAATTGTCAAAATTATTTACAGACACGAACGTTTTATGCAACGTAGAATCAAAATTTATGAAAAGGAAAAATCTGCTAAAATGGAAAAGAGTACAAAGAAAGAAGCTATGGAATTCGAATACAAATATTTGAATGTATTGCCTGAAACAACTGTCAACAAGAACACTTCTGCAGATAAAGAATGCCAAGTTAAAGAGTGTCAATTTGAAATGCAACCCTTGACAAAGCACACAGATCCAGGGAAAATACTCATGTGTAATAGATTTGTAACAGTCACTATTGACAATTCAGCACAAAAGCAGACAATTACTAATGATGCAGAGATCCAGACTCATATTGTTAAAGCAAAAACTTTAACGATACCCAGTTAGAAGAAGATAAAGAATAAATGTTGCAGTACGGTAACCAAGGAGTATGCAGAGAAAAATCATTGAGCGTAGAACCCCAAGATTTGGGAACAGGACGACGTTATTTTCAAGGCTACGAGTCACTGAGTAAAGAGGAACAATTTTTGGACTTGGCTGGAGTTAGTTATGGCACTTTTGATTTTTTGTTAGGAAGAACACTCGTACCACCAGATAACTGTAAATTTAGTCAATAGAATTCTAATCCTGAAATCCATAATTAAATTGTTCAAATCTGGTCATATTTTTGATTTACTGAAAAAATCTTACTTACCGAATGTAAATACATATACAGAAAATAATTACGAGCTAACGACCTTGCAATCGTCATGTAAACATATCACGTACATAACCTTACATGATCGAATCTATTTTAGTAAAATCACAATTTTCCACTGTTATACTTACTGTTTATAATTTTTATATATTGACACTCGATGTTATTAATACGATTGAACGCCAATCGATGCTCTGTAACTGTTCTATTTTGCTATACAAATTATTTTCATGGTATTTACCTGGCATTGCTGCAAAAACTTTACTCCATTAGTTCGTCTGTTTCAGGCACCAGATAGCGCGACATGCTTTTCTCGGTCCCTATAACTTAGCAAAACTAGAGGTTTCAGGAAGGTTTTATTTTTGCATGAAAAAGATGATATCTTTCCTTATTTTGAGTTGCTGAATTCATATCTGATATAAGAATATTTCTTCAGTGCCTCAGAATTCCCCTATCCTAGAGGAAACAGTGTATAACTTAGAAAAACTTGAAGTTTCAGGGAGGTTTTATTTTTGCACGAGAACTATTATAACTTCCCATATTTCAAGTTGCTGAATTCATATCTGATATAAGAATATTTCTTCAGTGCCTCAGAATTCTCCTAGCTTAGGGGAAAAAGTGTATAACGTAACAAAACTTGAAGTTTCAGGGAGGTTTTATTTTTGCACGGAAAAGATAATATCTTTCCATATTTTGTGCTGCTGAATTCATATCTGGCATAAGAATTTTTCAACAGTACCTCAGAATTCTCCTAGCTTAGGGGAAAAAGTGTATAACGTATCAAAACTTGAAGTTTCAGGGAGGTTTTATTCTTTGCACGGAAAAGATAATATCTTTCCATATTTTGTGTTGCTGAATTCATATCTGACATGAGAATTTTTCAATAGTACCTCAGAATTCTCCAAAATTAGGAGAAAAAGTGTATATCTTAACAAAACTTGAAGTTTCGGGGAGGTTTTACTTTGCACGAATAAGATGATATCTTTCAACATTTTGTAATGCTGAATTCATATCGGACATAAGAATTTTTCAACTGTACCTCAGAATTCTCCTAGCTTAGAGGAAAAAGTGTATAACGTATCAAAACTTGAAGTTTCAGGGAGGTTTTATTCTTTGCACGGAAAAGATAATATCTTTCCATATTTTGTGTTGCTGAATTCATATCTGACATAAGAATTTTTCAACAGTACCTCAGAATTCTCCTATAGCTTAGGGGAAAAAGTGTATAACTTAGCAAATCTTGAGGTTTCAGCAAGATTTTATTTTTGCACGAGAAAGATTATCTTCCCATATTTTGTGTTGCTGAATTCATATCTGGCATAAGAATTTTTCAACAGTACCTCAGAATTCTCCTAGCTTAGGGGAAAGAATTGTATAACGTAAAAAAACTTGAGGTTTCACGGAAGTTTTATTTTTGCATTAAAAAGCTGTTATCTTTCCGTATTTTGAGTTGGTGAATTCTAATGTTGGATTTGAACTTAGCAACTTGGAATGTGTAGAAACCACATTGTTTTATTAAATTTTTCGTGGATAAATATTTCTTTAACGGGGCCTGAAACTTTCAAGATTCACACTTTTTTCTATGCTAGGGGAAAATTGTGGATTCTAGGGGAAATTCTGAGTCCGGATTCGGATTCAGCGGCTCAAAATCCATCAGAGTAGCCTAGTCACATGTAAAGTTCAAACCACTTTTTTGTGGGTCTGTGTTATGCTTTAAATGTGCATGGGCAATTAATTCTCAAAATTTTACTATTTTAAGCAAATGTTCATAATATCAATTATTTTGAATTAATTTAATAGTAAATTTTTTAAGGCATTCGATTCATAGAAAAGTTTACATAAGTAATGATATCTGGAATAAAAAGAAGATATTTAAGAAGACACACATATTAAATTGTGAAAAATTCTTTTCATTGAATCCAGTGCACTCTACTGTCAATGCGAATTAGTTTCAACCAATCGAATTATATTTCGAGCGAGTGAATTCCTCAAAAGGTTCATTCGACAATTCGAAAATTCGTCAACTGTCGCTTCGTCATTGATCTTTCAAAGGGTACCACTCTTTAAGTTTCCCCTCGATAAATTCATTCTACAATTTGTCACTAATTTCATGGATCTAAAATCAAGTGAAAAAGACACTCATGGTTTACGACATATCAATAGTTCGTTTATTGAGGTTTCCGGTCTATACATTCGTATTCGTGCACAACAGATTTACCTACAGAAAATTGTTCTTATGGTACCATTCAATCGCAGTCACCAGTCAGTATCTGGCTGAACATCTTACAGAAATTTTACATGTATTATTATAGTTGCGTATACGTATTTTCGTATTAGTGTTGAATTACAAAGAATTTTAAACAGAATTCGAATTTATATCACTATAAACTCAAAATCATTTTAACGTACAAGCAAAACTATAACTCATAATTTCAAGTAATCTGAAACAATTCGAATTCTCAAAGTACCAAAACGAACGAATTTGGAACAAACCAATCATGCAAACTTTTTCACTCAATTATAAACACCATGATTGTCAATTGGGTGAAATTGTTTCGCATTACTTGAAATTTTAAATTATAGAATTTGACTCCCAACGAATCAAAATAGAAGGTTTTTAAAGCTTGGTAGCAAACTTTTCTGCAGACCTTTTTTCGCCATTCTTTACACATAAAATGCGCATTATTTGAAAGCCTTTGAAATTTCAGTGACTCGTAAATTATTTAAAACAGCTTTGAATTGGGAGTCACAATCTTTAGAATTCCAATCGGCTTTCAAATTTCAATTAAAAGCTCATCAAAATTTGGACCATTTCAAAAAACGAAGGCTTTCAATATATCTCGATATTTTTATCGATTATTGGCATTCATCTATCGATTTATTTACATTGCCAATTATTCATTATCGACTCACTAAAACGCTAACAAGTTCACCTACACACGTTATGTATATATATATATAATACTTATTAGCAACTGCATTATATGTACTGCACTGTATCTTCGTATCTACACACTTATACTGCTATAGTATGTATACACGGATAGACCCAAAGTGGCAATATTCACCAGAATCGGCTTAATAGATTCCTAATTTTACGTTTAAATGAGATTCACTCACACTCTTTTCAATTTTCTGAATAAGTTATAGTGAAAATTTCATATACTCACACCAGATTAAGTCATGCCATTCTAGCCCTGCTAGAAGTCAATAGATACAATGTTTATCCATTCTCATTTTTTTTAATTATCAAAATTTATTTATGTCTATCTCTTCATTAACCTTTAATAAAGCTCTATTCTTCTGAATCTCAATCTATTTATCTTTAACTTACGGGGGTTTCCACACAATATTTGCCACCAAATTTTTCTATTCCATAAAATTTTTTTTTTACGGTTTAGCAGTCGGAAATATTCGATGCGTATTTTTTTATTTTAATATGATACGGGGAGTTTTTGAGAATTTTATTTTTTAAATGCCACGTTCGTAAAAGTTCGAATGAAGTATACTAAAATCCAATCTAATTATTTATTTAGTGATAAAAATTAAAAATTCACAAAAAAATAGAATTTTTCAAACTTGGACATGATTTTTTTTTATTCTTTTATTTAAAAAAGTAGACTAAATGTTATTTTTAATAATGGAAGATATATGTTGATGTTGGTAATTGGCTTTAGGGTCCAAGGTTGATAAAAACTCAGAGTTTTACATAATCAGACGTTTCGGCTCTGATCGGAGCCCTCATCAGTGATTTATTTAAATCTTGTTTAAAATTACGATTTTTTGTATAAATGTTATTATCCAGTTTTTCTTTTTCCGTTTTTTGGGAAGACACATAACTTAGACTGCACACACTTCTCCCCTGGGAGGTTGACTCGTTATTTTTAATACTGGTAAGTATTAATACTGGTTAATAATGGTTTAGTACTGCTAAGGTACGCTATAGGTCTTTCACTGTTAATCAGTGAAATTCTACTGATGAATCAGTGGAATAGAGTGAACTCACTTATTGAATCAGTGAAATCTTCAGGTAGGAATATTAAAACCAGCAATATATTTTAATGATTGATGAACTCGTTTATTTTAGGTTAAACAACACTAAAAAGAAATTACGTAATTATTATTGTGTATAATTATATTATTTATAATTAAAAACTAAAGGTCCACCGTTATATTTTAATCATTCGTAGGAACGGTCGAAATACGTGGAAATTTATGTTCACGTGGAGCGTTCACTGATTTATCAGTGAAATCAAAACAGGGCTCTGATTCATCAGTCGATATATTTTCACTGATATAATCAGTGATTATTTCACTGATTCAGGTTTAGAGAGTACCGTAGCGCGACTCGCTGGGACTCGCGATTGACTGAATTCTCCACGCCTACGCGCTGAGTAAAACACAATTGTTTACTCGCAAAATAGTTATGTTACAATTGAATACGTCAAAAATGAAGAAAGGATTTCATATAATTTTGAATTCAAGGTGGTAAATGTAAAATGACGTTGAGACTTTAATTCAATGTAATAAGTTTTCGACTGCTAAACCGTAAACAAAATTTGTGGCAAGTATTATGTGGAATCCCCCTTGTACAAGTCTATCTTTTTATATCTTTATTTATCCCCGCAAATCTTTTTGATCCTCCAAAATTTCACACTAGACCTTTTTTATCTCTTTCAAAATCTACTACCGCGGCTATATTTTTCTGTTGATTGAAACGGATAGACGAAAATATATTTAGATAGAAAAGAGAAGTTTGAAAATATCAGACGCAGTAGGGTTGCTAAAGGAATAAAAAAGGATTGAAAATTATAGGAAGAAGATTGACTTGGATACAAACATGGAGATTGAAAAGAATAGACATGCGACACATTTGAAGTACACTAGATGTCCACACTGAGAAAAAAATGCTATTGAATCAAAAGCATTTCTTTCCAAAAGCATGTATACTATGAATTCATAAAACTATACCATAAGAACTAATAAATAGTTTACTAATTCTATAGCATATTGATTTGAATCCGTAATATACATGCTTTTGGAAAGAAATGCTTTTGATTCAATAGCATTTTTTTCTCAGTGCAACAGAGCAGATTAGCTCAAGGATAGAAAGAAATAGATACTCCAAAATATGATAGTTAAACCCACGGATAGAAGAAGATAGACCGAAGTGGCACAACATACGCACACATGGATAGAAAAAAATAGCGTTTGTGTATTATACAAAGTGTACCTGGCAAGTATAGAAAGTATCTTTCTTTTTCTATCCAAAATTATATCTTTTAAATTAGAGCGTATTTTTTTCGACGCGAAAAATTGAAACAATAATTTTTTCATAATTGAAATACATTTTCCTATGAGTCTACTTTATTTTAGAATTTATGAGTTATTAGTTCTTAAACTGCAGCTCATCAAAAATTAACTTAGGTCACCATGATTCAGCGTGACAGTCTCGTTCAGAAAAAAGTATCTCAACCTAAATTTGATGATAACTGCACGGAAAGCTTACACTTTCCGCACCAAAAAATGTGCGTAAAATGGCATATTTCTAATTAAATCAAAAAGTGTGTGGGAATAAATATTCCCTACCATTTTAGGCACAGTTTTCGATACACAGAGTGCGAACATCCCGAAAAGTGTTGCAAAATATAGTATATATTGTCCCCTTTATGTGAAAACCATAAAGGTGCAAAATTTAAGTTTTGAGAAAAACAAAGAAAACTGATTTCAATTTTCGATGTAATTTAAATGGTTTATTTTTTAATAAACAAATTCATTATTTTTACATTCTCATCATGGATGAGAAGGTATTAGTTTTATGTGAAAAATGACTTTCGAAATTTCCATCAAATATTTACGTTTTGAGACCCCCTGAGTCAGAAAAAACAGTTTTTACGAGTGTCTGTCTGTAGTAGGTCGAGTGCAGCATAACTCTCGACAGGATTATCAGAATGAATTGAGCTTGGGCACACTTTATCTAAGCCGAAAAAGTAAGGACAAGTTCGTTAACCAACCACATTCAATCAAAATTCAGGGATTGAGCACTTCTTTTGTGTTTTTGAAAAAATAAAAAATTTCAATACTGGTTTTTGATAGTGCTCATAAATCTCTTCTATTTATTCCCATAACATTTTTCGATTAAACCAAAATTAGAAATGTTACATTTTCCAGTTACATTATACAAGATATGAAAAAAAGTTATAATACAAAATTATTTTCTACATGAAGATCTACAAATTTGAATTGCAAAATTTTTTCATATGATGTATATTTTTCTTTTTAATTTAAAAAAATACTATTGAAAATCCAAAATTCAATTTTTTGAACAATGATATGTGAAATACGAAAAAAACGTAAGAATGCAAAGTTGTTCGTTTTAAAAATATCTACAATTTGTATCTCACTTAGTTTCGGATAAAACATGTATTTTTTGCTTCAATTCCAAAAAATACGATTTGAATTAACAAATTCCACTTTTCAAACAAGTAAATTGAATTTCCTGTTTCAACTCGAAAACAAATTTAGTGACTTTGAGAAAATGTGTAATTCACATCATCTGTAATATTATAAAATTGGTTTGAGCTTCAGTATCAAATTATAAGAAATAAACTTAAATGTATGCGAAGAGCGTAAGACCGAGCGTTAAGCGCGCTCAAACTTGCAACGAGAATGTGCCTGCGAAGCGAGCAGAATTTTTTATTTGAATTTAAATTCTTTCAAAATTGGAATCAGTTTTCTTCATTTTTTTCAGAACTTGGATTTCCCACATTCATGGTTTTCGCATAAAAGAGACGATATTATATACTGTTACGCAGCAAGCAAATGGGATATTGTCATTTTATTATGATAATTATAAATGTAATTTTAGCTAACATTGCCATTATGGGACTATACACGCACTTGAATTTATTTTAAAATGCATTTTTCTAAAATCTTTTTTTTATTGAAAAAAGTTTCATTCCATTTCTGAAGTTTTCCATAGAATACACAAGAAATTTGATAAAAACTTGCGTTAAACAGTTCTTTCTCTTAATGAAAAACTGTATATATCACTTCCCAATTTATGAATGACAATTTCGGACAATTGCTCTTTTCAATTTGGAAGGTTGAATCACAAATTTACCCGAAACTTACACCCATTACTCTAACTTGTCCAAAGTATTGAAGACGGTGAATTATGGAATCGGAACTCACTGATGCGAAACGAACTCATAGATGATTTTCCAGTGTTACAAAAAGGACCAGAAAGAAGTCTGACCTGTTCCATGTCACTCGGAATAGCTCGTTTTGTCGCTGGCATCATCGGGACTAGTTTCTCGATACGCGTCGTTGGTTCCGTTGGAATGATTCGCTTGATTGGGTGGCCTAATGACGGTAGGAAGGTATCCTGTTCCGGTATAGGGTGCGGCCAGAAATCTGTGTCTTGTGGGTGGACTTGGACCACAATATGCACTGCGAGTTGCGTATGCTGCAGTTGCAGTTGCGGAAGCTGCAGATGCAACTGCAGCCGATGCAAGTGCTCCGGCCAATGGCGAGAAGGCAGATTTTGGTTGGAGACTGTCTTCACAAACCATCACTTCCATTGCAGAAACAACGTCACCTAACAGATTATTTATGTCTTTTTAAAACTAAACTTTATAAGAATGCGATGTATAATAAAATAATACGATAATTGAGGCGCTTAGGGCAAAAGGAAAGTAAATATTGTTGTCATAGAGAAGTAAAACATAAAAACTGTTGGAGCAAAAGGAAGACAAATCTTCTTCAGCGGTAAAGCGAAACAAAATAAAGTTGGAGCAAAAGGGAGAGAAATCTTTTTTAGCGGTAAAGCGAAACAAAATGAAGTTGAAGGAAAAGAGCGACTCGGTTGTCCTGCTTTAATGTTGGAGCAAAAGCGAGACAACCGAGTCATTCTTTTCTTCCAAATTTAATTTGTTTCGCTCTACCGCTAAAAAAGGTTGTCTCTCTTTTGTTCCAACTTTATTTTGTTTCGCTTTACCGCTGAAGAAGATTTGTCTTTCTTTTGCTCCAACCGTTTTTATGTTGCACTTTTCTATAACAATAATATTTACTTTACTTTTGCTTTAAGCGCCTCAATTTTAAAAGGATTCAAGATTAAGAGGTAATAATTCTATTTTCAAATTTTAAATTATTGACTTTCGTTTACTTTTCAACATGTTTTTGAACCTAAATTTCATGCCTGTAACAGAGGAATGAATGGATTAAAGTCAGTGTCCATTATATTTTCGAAGGTGCTCTAACTAGAAAATTAAATATGTCAGCTTCTGTATAAAGAAATGAGAAAAAATTGTACGTTTTCAATGTTTATGATTTTTGTCAGACTGAAATCATGCAAAAATCTGCATTATCCCTCAAGCACCGGTGAACAAAATTTTTGTAGTTTAAGAGGAAATTTTTGGGTTTTCATATTGATGTTTTTCCCTTTCAAAATGATGGCTACACTGAAAAAATAGTATAGTTGAGAGGACTATATTTTGGTCCTCAGAACCAGAAAATATTGCTATCAGACCAATGCTACGTTATAGTCCTCAGAACTATACGAGTATAGGTGAGACAGCTATACTGGTATTCCTAAACGTCATATTGCTTCACGAAGGATACAAGTTCGTTGATATGACAATACGATGTATAGCGATCGTAACCAAAATATTATGCCTGTTGTAACAATGCATGCGATAGAGTTGTCGCATGTTCTATAATCTAGAGCTTAAATTATAAATAATAGGAAATGAAAAAATGATGATCGAATTATTGTAACTATGCTAGTATTTACTTTCGAAAGCCTCGATATATTTTCTTAATCCCCAATCAGGCACTTTTTTCTTCACCCACTCGTCCATTGCTGTTGTGGATTTTCACGTGTGATAAAACAATACGCGATAGGCAAAAATGATCTTTCAAACAAAGAAAAAATGTTCCAGAGACAAATCGACAAACGCTTCGAAAAACGCCTCAAACAAATGACACTTCTTTCTCATTTCTAGGTTAGAGTCGCGTGCATACGAAGCAATGTATAGGTCGCGCGGCAAACCAGTATAGGCACCGTGCGTGACTGCAGCGCCATAGCATGAGTGAACTAAAGGAGGCTGTTCGAGAACTTTTACAATGTATTATAATGGGACTTAGTTAAAAAAATGTTTATTATCAATAAGAAAACAAACAAAAAAACAATTTGATTCACTTTAAAATTCGATTCTTTTTCCTTGTGAAGTATTTGTGTGAAATCAGCAGTAAAAAGTAAGTATTTTCCATGATAAAAATGATATAGAAACCAGTAAATATAAGGTTAAGGTAGTTGTCGTGCCAAAAATCAGTCTCTGGAAAAAGAAGTTTTTCTATGATTTCAAGACTGGAAATTATATCATCAGCCGTGTCATATGTAAGGAAAGAAACTCTTTTTAATGAAAAAATTTAAAAATTACGAAAAATAATTTTTTAATAATGTTTTTTGTAATAGGATTTTTCCTTACTATCGCTTCTTACCAATTTTTTAAAAATGATTGAAGTATCTTAAATCATTGCTTATTTTTTCGGGGAAAATATTCTCTACAACTTGACCGTTTCTAATTTTTGAAAATAAATTCTTTAATGACTGAAATAATTAAAAATCAATTTTCCAAAGCAAAATTTTTATAATTGAAGATATATGTTGATGTTGGTAATTGGCTTTAGGGTCCAAGGTTGATAAAAACTCAGAGTTTTACATAATCAGACGTTTCGGCTCTGATCGGAGCCCTCATCAGTGATTTATTTAAATCTTGATTAAAATTACGATTTTTTGTATAAATGTTATTATCCAGTTTTTGGATAATAACATTTATACAAAAAATCGTAATTTTAATCAAGATTTAAATAAATCACTGATGAGGGCTCCGATCAGAGCCGAAACGTCTGATTATGTAAAACTCTGAGTTTTTATCAACCTTGGACCCTAAAGCCAATTACCAACATCAACATATATCTTCAATTATTAATTAAGGGTCAATGAAAGTCCAGAATATGAATACAAAATTTTTATAAACAAATTGCTGTATTTGATAATAATTGATTTATTTTCAAAAATTGGAAACGGTTAAGTTGTAGAGAATATTTCCCCCGAAAAAATAAGCTATGATTTAAGAAACTTCAATCATTTTCAAAAAATTGGTAAGAAGCGATAGTAAAGAAATATCCTATTATAAAAAACATTATTAAAATATTATTTTTCGTAATTTTTAAATTTTTTCATTAAAAATAGTCTTTTCTTACATATGTCACGGCTGATGATATAATTCTCAGTCTTGAAATCATAGAAAAACTTCTTTTTCTAGAGACTATTTTTTGGCATGACGACTACCTTAAGTTAATGACAGATCAAAACAGACTAGAAAAATAATAAAGAATTAAATTTTAATTTCATGATGACACTTTTAGGTACTTGTTGAGTAAATAAATATTAATTGTTTATTTTCAGATTCAAATTCATCATGGATATAATTATTAAAACAGGTTTTCAATCAATTAAACATACAATAGAATTTCAACCACAAACGAAAATTAAAGGTAAAAATCTCGTTCTGGCAGAACACGTACGAGATGTCCAAGAGTTCCGTAGAAATAATGAAAGTTATTTAATAAAATCTCGTATAATTCGACAAGCATCAGTTCATGCAACACCCTACAGTACCCACTTATTCCTTTGATTTATTTTCCATTTAGACGTTGGAAATTTATAAAATTTACACTCACTTTTCCTGCTTGTATTTTAACAATTCACAACACAACAACTTCGGTGGCTCATTTCAGCTATATTTTTTTAATTAAAACAAAATTTAGATTTGCACATGTATTTTGATTGCTCGGAAATATAAAACAGCCTTCTTTAACGCCTTAATTATCCACTGCGTGCGATGGCGTCGATTTAACTCTCCCGACCATGACTTCGCACGGTGCCTATAGTTGTCTCACCTATACCGCATGGGTCGAGGCAGTATATACCGGTATAGGTCGAACAGCTATACTTCTATTGTTGCACGAAAAAAATTATAATGGTACGATGGCAAAATACGCATTTCGGTGCGTCACGCATTCAGTTTAGCTACAATACCAATATCGTATAGTTTTCTCAGCTATACTGTTTTTTCCGTGTAGAACGTAAAAATATCCTAATGACGGTTGACGCAATGATCAATTTTCAAAATAGTGGGTCCAATATGGCGGCCCCAAAGTGGCTAGAACACACTTATTTCTTTTATTTCTTGACTAACTTTTCATTTCTATGAACATTTTATAGGTAGATGTCATATCACTCATACCCTCAAATGATATTTAATCAAATGAGTGATATTCAAAATTGCAGATCCAATATGGCAACCTTTAGGTGTTAAAAATTTCTTCGAACGGATGTTTGGTAGCACATTACTCCAGTGTCCATCATGGACATCTATCCCACCCATGAAGCGATTGTAAAGATGAAACGTTTGCGGAAAAAATATCTCGATTTTGGTTCCTGCATCAGAACTATACCTCTTCGTCTGTAATAGAGAAGATACCTCTGCAGCTGTAGATGCTATCAAGACTGATTTTGAACCCATTACAGTAATGAAATTGATTCCACTGTTTTGTTCATGCTCCATTGCATATGTTCCACGTAGGGACTTCTTATCGATGATATTGTTTTCAGTTACCCAAAATTCTCTCTAATAGTTCCAGCACATTCCAACTTGAGATTTCTCAAATGTACAAGATCCAAATTTGTAAAAAAGTTATCAAAATGAAGATGGAATTAAGAACTTTTCCAGTAGCTGTCATTTTGAAAAATGGTTTCAATAAATTTATTACAACGCAAGAACCCAATGCGCATTTAGCTAATTTGTCCCCAACTAATGAAAATTTCGCACAATATAAGTCAAGATTCAGTGAATATCCATCTGCAGTGCAAAGTCCCTAGAATTTAATTCAAAATCGTATGGGTCTCTCAGATATAAACTGTTTTAACGAAGTTCTTGCATTCGATTTAGTCATCATTTCGCCTACCGATAGAGCAGTTTTCCAGATGCCAAACTTCAGAATATTCTCTTGAAATATAGTTTTATCAATGCACGAACGCCACCCTTTATCATTAAGATCACTATCTTTGGACTTCGAAACTTTCAATTTCAACTTGATTTACTCAAATTTATCGCGTGGCATTGCTGAAGACACTACCTCACAAGATAAAAATGGTTTGGGTGACCAATAATCTCTCTGAGACCCTCTTTTATTGAACGAACTGATTATGATTCCAACAAATGTATTCAAATCGTCCAATTGCAAGTCAAAAACCGTTTCCCTTACATGTATAGATGACATATTCTTTCATTTCATTAGAAAAAAATGTTTTAAATAGTTCTACTGGCTCACATTTTTGATTATTTCTCTTTACAGATTCAGTCAATAGTACCTTATCCTCAATATTATCAGAATACATTCTTTCACCATTCACCCAATAGAATTTCTGACCTTTTTCTAACTTAGCTTGATCTATTCGCTTCGACTTCGCTACACTTTCTATTCCAAAAATCGAGTGTTGAGCGAGTGTAGAGCGAATATTATATCCCTCAAACTCTCAAAAAAACTGAAGGTGAATAGTTTATAAGTTAAACGCAGAGGAGGAGGAGTACGAAGCAATAGTGAAACGAGAGCGAAATGGTATTAAAAATTCTAATTCCAAGACCAGAAAATGTCATCAACATGAGTATCAAAAAATGTTCTGTAAAACTTCAACAATTTTGTGCATCGAAGGTTGAGGGATATTCGAGATTTTTGCGCAATTGCAATCCAAAAAAATCATAAACATTGAAAATGTACAATTTTTTCTCATTCCTTTACGCGAAAGCCGCCATATTTAATTTTTTAGTGTGATTTTGGTCCAAAAACATTACTTGAAGGAGGTTTGACCGTGGCTGTAGGAAGCCCTGGGAAAACTGAATTAATAACCACTTTAAAAACTGTTTGAGTTGTTATTTGATACATGAAAATCTAAGAGGAAAATGTTCATTTTGCCGGGAAAAAAATGAAGAATATAGAATATGTATTTTTAAATAACAATTACTCTAGGTCAAAGTTCAATGCAGTTTATTACAAGTTTACTATTCAAAAATGGTCGGATGCTAAGGAATGATGACTCATTTTCTTCTTTCAATATTTTTAGAAAACGCCGCAATCTTAGATTTTTTATTTAATCTCTCACTTTATAACTGCTAATCAGAAATGTTGAAAAATTAAATAAGTTTTGTAAACAAATATCTGTAGTATAAAGTTAGAGATTTATTGAAAATTTGAGATTGTGAAGTTTTCTAAAAAGGTTCAAAGAAGAAAAGAAAACATCATTCCTGAAAATCAGATCATTTTTAAGGAAGTATACGGGTCTCAAAGGTAAAAGATAGCATATGTTTAATCATTTTTTCACAAGGTAAATAAAGAATAAATGTGTTGAGAACTTTCGCATGTTATAAGCTAACATTCATAGAGGATTTCAAAAAAATTTTATAGAAAAATATTGAGAATTGAGCCGTTGACAGCTCATTATTGGAGACGCCTAAAAGAAAAGGTGTCTTGCGGTAGGCAACATTACTCATGACTGCTTCATCATAAATAAAAAAACCAAAAAGATATCGTTAATATAACCTTTTTTCTTGATATTAAATAGAGGATTTTTTAATTTTTCGATTACAAATCATTTTACATAACATAATAATAACAAATTTTTACCACAAAACGTTTTTTTCAAGTTCTGCCAAAAATTAAAAAATCAATCATTTTCAAAACCCTCTTTTAAATTTCAACAAAAAGCCTCTATTAAGGATATTTTCTTGACTTTATATTTCAGATGAAGCGGTCATGAGTAATAGTGCCCACCATGAGACACCTTTTTTTAGGCGTCTTCGACAACACTGTCCAACATTTTTTAACTTTTTTTTTATACTTGACTAATGATAAGTGATTTCAATATTTTTCTTCCCGTGGAATCCGAATCCGGAGACGGAAGTAGAGAATTGACTCTATTTTTCGAGAGAAACGGAGTTAAAAGTCCCAAACAACGTGTTTCTGGCCATTTTGAAGGACGGGTAAAAATTTAATGCGAGCCAATAGAACCTTCTGAGATGGATGAAATGGAAGCTTGGTTCTTGACCTTTCAATGGAAAAAAGAAAAAACCAAGTTCCATGACCTTAAAATGGTCGGGAACAGACTTTGTACATGTGCGCGCACCAATTCCACCACACGCTGCAGCAACTGAAGTCGTGAGAGGCTAGGGGACTCACAATAAAAAAGCACTCCGAATTGTGGGAGGCTAGAGAATTAATGGGAGGAAAGTTAAAGAACGGAGAGCGCCAAGGTGGTAGTGTGTGGTGGAATTGGTGCGCGTACATGAACAAAGTCTGTTCCCGAACATTTTAAGGTCATGGAACTTGGTTTTTTGTTTTTAACATTGAAAGGTCAAAAACCAAGCTTCCATTTCATCCATCTCAGAAGGTTCTATTGGCTCGCGTTACATTTTTACCCGTCCTTAAAAATGTCCAAAAACACGTTGTTTGGGACTTTTGACCCCGTTTATCTCGAAAACTAGAGCCAATTCTCTACTTCCGTCTCCGGATTCGGATTCTACGGGGAAAAACTTATCGAAATCAGTTACCATTGGTCAAGTGCCTAAATCCATATCGGCCAGTGTAATGAACTGTCAACGACTCAAGTCTCAGTATTTCCCTACAAAAATTTTATATATTCTCTGAATGTACTTTATAATATGCAAAAGTTCGCAATACATTTATTTTTTATTTACCTTGTAAAAAACCATTAAAAATATGGTATATTTTTTACCTATAAGACTCGCATACCCCCTTAAAGAATAGAATTAGAAAAAACCTGCATTGAACTTTGACCTACAGTAATTCTCACTTAAAAAGACATTTTTTAAATTTTTTAATGTTTTCCTGGTAAAGCGAACATTTTGCTCCAAGATTATGAATTGAAGAACAACACCGCCATTTTTTAAAGTGATAATTAATTAAGTTTTCCTAGGGGTTCCTGGCCACGGTTGTACGTCTTTAAACTGTTCAGAATTATGATAAAACATGAATTTGACTTGTTATAAATATAGAATACATATATCTCTATATATCTCAACTGACCTTTGCATCGATGAAGTAAAGCTTCAACATCACTCCTTCGTCTTCCAGGAAAAACTCGTAACAATACATCCACAGGAGATCGTTGCTGCTGCTGTTGTTGCTGCTGCACTTGTAGACCACAAGGCTGCTGAATATTTTGCATCTGCATTTGCATTTGCATCTGGATTTCTCTTGGTTCATGAAGATGCTGATGATGTTGATGTTGGTAAAGAGCTGGTGAACAGTACAAAGAACTGGCTGCTGGTCCATATAGAGGCGCATAGGGGGAAAAGTGAGCAGCAGCTGCAGCAGCCTGCTGTATCAGAATTGCAACAAAAAAAAACTAGATATTACAAAAAATATTTATGAATTCAGGTGTTCAGACTCTCGACAGAATTATCGGATTGAATTGAGCTTTGGCATACTTTATCGGAGCCGAAAAAGTAAAGACAAGTTCGTTAACCAGTCACATCGGACCAAAATTGTTAAAATAAAAGCATTTTTTATGTCTTTGAAAAAATAAAAAAGTTTCTGATATTGCTCATGAATCTCTACTAATTATCTTCATAAAATTTTTAGATTTATCCAAAATCAGCAGAGTTAAAGTACGAGGTGTGTCCGAAAAGTATCCGACCTGCGTTCATATCTCCGCAATGGTGCTATTCTTCGTCATCCGGACCGTGGCATCCTTCGAAGTAGTCCCCATTTGATTGAACCACACGCTCCCAGCGGTGCTTCCACATCTTAAAGCAGTCCTCGAACGCAGATTTCGGAATGGCCTTCAGCTTGCGCGTCGCATTACTCTGAATCGTCTCGATGTCATCGAACTGCTTTCCTTTGAGCAGCATTTTCAATTTTGGGAATATCCAAAAGTCGCAGGGAGCTATGTCGGGACTGTATGGAGGATGGCGAAGCTGTACGTGTACAATCTTGTGTTTCGCTAAAAATTGCTGCACAAGCCACAAGGTTCGACGAATGCGCTGGCGCGTTATCGTGGTGAAGAAGCCAGTCACCGCTTGACCATAAACGCGGTCGTCTTCTTCTCACGGCATCACGCAATCTTTTCAGAACCTCAACGTAATATTCTTTGTTGGTCGCCTGACCTCTTGGATCAAATTCATAGTGCACAACACCCTCACAATCGAAAAAAATAATCAGCATTGACTTGACATGGCTGCGACTTTGACGTGCTTTTTAACCGCCTGTAACCACTTCTTTATCTATGTTATGCCCATACTTTTGTCCACAAAGGCCTTCTGTATCATTTCAATCGTCTCCGTACAACACTTGCCAAAATTGAAGCAAAACTTAATGCAAATTCGTTGATCTGTTCTTTCTGTCATTTTCAACTGTAAACAAATGCGACGAACGGAAAAAGCACGTTGGACATAAACACACGCTGCGCGCGACCCAAGGCGTCCGACCGGTAATTACGGCATTCAGGGAGTTCGTGAGGGACTACTGGTTACGCTCATACCCCGCAGAGGCCAATCGAGCGCTCTGGCGCGAAGATATAAACGCAGGTCGGATACTTTTCGGACACACCTCGTATGTTAAAACTTGAAAAAAGTCAATATCTAAATGCCATTTTCAAGTTAAATTATACGAGATACCAAAAAACGTTACGATACAAAATTTTTCCCGATAAAATGTATATTTTTTGAATATTTAAAGAATTTGAAAATATTTCTGTGGAAAAAAAGACGCTTTCGACTGCGCTGGGATTCAAGCCCAGGTCTTTCGATTGCTGGTCGACTGCTCTAAGCACTGAGCTACATAGGCGTCCGACGTCTAATTCTCCACAGGAAGATCTCCTTATATCGCCAAGTGGCTCTGCCTTGCGGCTGTAAATTGATTTCAAATTAATTAGGTGAGTTTGAAATTTTTGTCACTGCCTACATTATCGGAGGTACTCTAGTCGCGTATCAGATAGGATACGTTGTCGACAAGTGTCCTCGTAGACATTTTCAAACTCTTATATCGCAAGTATATTTTTTGTTTCAATTTGAAAAAATACCATTAAAATTAAAAAATATGTGAGAAACGAAAAAAGCTTTGAAATGTAAAATCGTTTACTTGAAACAATTCTACGATTTTTTTTCCTTATTAAGATATTTGGAAGAAAATAAACTATTTTAATCAAGTGATTTATTAGAATGTTATAGAAATGTATACAGAAAATCACAGGAAAACTTTTTTTCAGAGACCTGATTTTTGGCACGACAACTACTTTAAATGTTACTGAAAATTCGTAAATTTATCCATTGATTCAGAGTGAAAAAATTATTACTAATTCAAGTTTAGAGAATGCAGAATACAAGATACTATAGCGCAATGACATTTTATAATTGAAATTAATTAAAATAGTATGAGTTTTAATAAAATGAGGTATAAACTTGAAAATTCAACTTACAAAACTCACCGCTAAAGAAGACGGAGGTGAGCTGTGCCTAGGGTTGACGAGATCCATGGCCTGCAGATTAGGTTGCGTTTGGGGTGGACTTCCGGTTTTCCGGAGACTTAAATTTTCCGGTGCTGGTGTGCCTTCCCTCTGAGGTGTGAGGGCAGGTGTTAATGGTGGCGTGTCGTGTGGGCTAGGTGATCCAGGCTCCGCACTTCCTTCCTCTGATTCGTTAATGCTGTTCTCACACTTCCGATTGATAACCGCTTCCGATTCCGGAGTGACCACTGCGTGTGAGGGATTTGATGCTCCGTAAGTCCGTGAATCCGATCGGGAGCGTGAACGGGAGCGTGATTGGGATCGGGATTGAGATCTGGATCGGGTACCGGATGTGGAATGCTTACCCTCAGATCGGTCTCCATGTATATCCTGACCTGAATCCGAATCACGGTCCTCTTCCTCATTTACAGTTTCTGCTGAAATTCGAGCCCTTTTCGAACCTGCAAGCAAATTAAGCACAAGTCTTAAAATCAATTTAGCAGTATTTGCCACGGTATTACTCAAAATTAACTCCAGGGTGGCCGCTGGACCGGGAAATGACCGGGAATTTTTTGAAATTTTTAATAAAAACGATTTTAATTTGTTTTGAATGCGTTAAATTATTTAAAAATTGTTAATCCTTCCACTTGACCATTCAATAAAGGATCCTAGTTTCTTTAGGCCAGGTCTGTTACAAAGTCATGTAAGTTGGGCCTGGCAGGAGTTTTGCAACAATTGCTTTAAAAGAACCATTTTTAGTGTGAAGAGTTCTAAAGGAACCATTTTTAATTTGAGTCGTGACAGAATAGAACCTCTAGTTACATTCTCATCATACGAGAAGGTATTAGTTTTATGTAAAAAATTACTTTTGGGATTTTCATCAAATTTTTATGTTTTGAGACCCCTGAGTCCGAAAATATAGTTTTTACGAAAGTGTCTGTCTGTCGTATATCCAGCGTCTGTGGACATAATAACTCTTGATAAAATTATCGGATTAGATTGAAATTTGGCACACCCTTTGAGGTCTCAAAAAGAAAGGACGAGTTCGCCAACTAGCCACATCTGACCAAAATTGTGAAAATAAGAGCATTCTTTGTGTTTTGGAATTTTTTTTTGAAAAAATAAAAAATTGCAATATTAGTTGCTGAACTTGCTTATAAATCTCTATTCATTATTTTGATAACATTTTTCGATTACACTAAAATTGAGGAGTTACAATATGTTAAAACTTAAAAAAAGTCAATATCAAAACGACAATGAGGAGAGGTGGGCAGACAAGATTGACAAAAAACCTTTTTTTCGGTTTCAGATCATGAAACGTGGACATTCAGACACGTTTAAAAATAATTCCTGAATAATAATCAGTAATTGAAATCTACTCTCTAAATCTGAATCAGTCAATATTGACTAGCTCAACGTAAAATTTACTGATGAATTAGCATGAATGCGTTCATTCTCAAGTAGTAAGTAATTGTCACTATAAATTAGTTAAAATTCTACTTTGAATTAGTTAAATTTTACTATGAATTAATTGAATCCACTCATTAATTAGTTGAAATTTACAAAAAGTTAGTAATTTTTTTCATTAATTGGGTAATGAACGACTTCTTGTTAATTCTAAATTTAAAGTGTATCTTCCACACAATCAGTTTTCTTGTGGGAAATCAACTGATAAATCAGTTACATCAACTAATTTAAACGTAGAAATCTAACACTGATTTGAATTATTAAAAACTCTTTATTTTAATTAAGAGGATTCTTGCTAAATTGATATTCATTACATCTAAATTAGTACGAAATTACAAATTGAAATAGTGCGATATTATTCACTGATTACTTCTGTAAGCACCTTTGCCAATGAATAATGAGTTCCCACTAATATAACAAGTAGAACCTTAATATCCACTAATTTTTTGGTAATGACATAAACTATTTAAAATTAAACTGACGATGTATAAATTAGTAGAATTTACCTCTGAACTTTCAGCTATTAGTGATTAGTAGAAAGGTTACTGAATCAATAAATAAAATTTTTTTCCACTACTTTAATTAGTAATTTTTGACTGAAAAGCGGCTTTTGGAAGTATGTTAAAAAGGTGTGAGTAGGTGTACACAATAACTTCATAAAATTCAAAGAAGAAGCAGGGATGATAGCAAAAGCAAAACTAACAAACCAAGTAATTCGTATTTGTGACTTGAGAAGAAACCCTCTGAAATCTAAAATCCATTTTGCGCCCAGTGAAGCGGGAGCGAAATTCTGCCTGTTTGCACCCATGCATGTAAAGTCGCGTTTTCAAGAAGGGTCCGACAAAAAAAATTCCATTCATCTTTTAAAAAGAAAATACTTTTATTATTTAATTTGGTACTATTAATTCGTATTTGGGTTGAGGGGAGGGTGGTCAGTTATTATTCAAAAGAATGGACACCGTTAAAAATGTTTGAGATTTCACCAGATTTTTACAATGAGAATGTAATATAAAATTGCGTTTACAATAATGTAAAGTAAATTTACAATCTTCTAAAAGATTTTCATTTGAATATAGTTCATAAACTTCATATAATAATGCTGAAGTGACTTGAATGATAAAATCATGGAATACTATTTTCTCAATATTTCCATGTAGCAGCAATCATTATCAATTAAATAATCATGCATTAAGAATCAAAAATTCACAAACTCAATGTGAAAAAAAAATTTTCATGTTCGAAATTTTTGCTTTTAAAATTCTAATTCCATAGTTCTTTGATTTTCAAACAGTATTTTAAACAAAAAATATTCGTAGGAAACGGAAATTTTTCCATAACTCTATGTAGTTAATTGTAAAATCATATTATGTTTCGGAAACATATTCCATAATTTTAACAAAATATTTGCTGCATCCAACGAAATTCTTTGGTTAATCAAATTTGTTGATTGAACGAAAAATTTGCTTCATCTCACCAAATATTTTAGTTACGAGCTTGTTTAATAAACAAAATATTTTTTTTAAATGTAGGTTGTTTACAAATTTAATTTAATTTGCTGTGAAGCGGCGCCACCATCAGTTGTGAAATTACAAGACATTATGTGTTTTACATTTACATAACGTTTTGGTAATAAAATTCCATTACAGTATGGTGAAATTACAATAGAAAATTTTCACAGTGTAACCCATTTTTCGCTGATTTCAATTCAGTACAATTATTTGTTTACATTTATATATGTTGAAAAATTAATAATAGTTTTAGTGTAACTAAAAGAGTATCCCGAGTCGAAATCCTAAGACTCGTCTCAGTCTCTACTGTCGAGATTGAGGTGAATGTGTGACGACGGTTACGAGAATGTGAGAAGAGAGTCTATAAATGTTCAGCATTCATAGTCAACTCTCTTCTAGTCATCGAAAACTGCACATATTACCGTTTTCCCATTTTTCAAGGGTGAGGCGATGGCCAACTCTATAGAAATACGTTGTCATGGTTCTCTTAAATACCAAAAAAATTCTTACCACGAACCTGCCATTGGTCATTCGATACATACATACATACATAAACAGAATACACATACATTCACACCATTCAGTCGTAGCCAATCATATTTTTAATCACAAATACACTTGAACATATAACCTTACATATATAAACCTAATAACTACACTTATATATAGTACGATATGCTTTCGTCGAATCACGCTCACGCTCGCTTACAATGATGAGACATAAAATTCGAAACTTTCTTATATAGTGACTGTAAGAGTTATTCAGAACTTGTGAGAGAAAGTGTCGTAACTAGAGTTTTTTAGCCTTACTCAAGTAAAAATAAATCAACTTTTTTCACAAATTTTCCATATAATAATGATTTATTTTTAAATTAATGTAATTAATTAATTAATTAATTTTTATAATTATGATTGTTGATATATATAGTATAATTATTAATTGATATTTAGCATACAGTTTTATCATAACTACGTATAAAGTTTAATGAAACTAAAGTTTGAAATATACATTAAAAAATTGCATTATTTATTATCAAAAAGTATCTTGTGTAATATTATATTACGACCCTAGGGCATCAAACATTCTGGCCGTGGGTTGTATACTATTTTTCTTGATCTCCAGCCGAAAGTACGCCCAAAACCGAAACAATATTAATATTGATTTTTCGTGCAATTGCATGAAGTCACATTAAATTAAATTAAACAAACGAATTATACGATGAATTTAGCGGCATATATATAAGAAGGTTCTTTTATTTTCCGTGTTGTATATTTTCAAAATATGAATTTTATTTAAATTTTATGTAATGCATTAAAAAAAATTTATAGCTTCTTTTTAATAAATTAACCAACACGTATATCGGGATTTAAAAAAAAAAATTTTTTTTGAGAGATTTATTGATTTAAACTTTTGATAAAATTGGATAAAATGCTAAATTCTCTTATACTTATAATTCATTATTTCCGGTTGAAATAATCAAATCGATTTTAGGTTTGTTTCATTTTCTAGCTTATTACGTTAGGTTTTCAGATAAATAATTTTATAATTTATAATTTGTTAATCAACTACAGATATAGGCAATTTAATTGTTCAAACAATTTTTTCATGTTTGCCCCCTCAGTAGAAAAATTTGGAAAAAATACAGCCATATGCGCTATGTCTCAATATAACTAGCGCATATTTAATAAAAGTAGAAACTCAATTAGATCGGAAGATATTAAAGATTTTTGAGCGCGCGACGTGTTTAATCCTGTCTGAGTCGACCAAAAGCACATTATGTCTCGAGGAAGGCTAGTTGCGGCTCGACTCGGACATGATTAAACACGTCGCGCGCTCAAAAATATTTCATATCGTCCGATCTAATTGAGTCTCCACTTTTATTAAATATGCGCTAGTTATATTGAGAAATAGCGCATACGATACTATTTTTTCTAAATTTTTCTAATGAGGGGGCAAACATAAAAAAATTGTTTAAACAATTAAATTGCCTATATCTGTAGTTAATTAGCAAAATAAAATTTATAAAATTATTTATCTGAAAACCTAACGTAACAAGCTAGAAAATGAAACAAACCCAAAATCGATTTGATTATTTCAACCGGAAATAATGAATTATAAGTATAAGAGAATTTAGCATTTTATCCAATTTTATCAAAAGTTTAAATTAATATATCTCTCAAAAAAAATTTTTTTTTTTTAAATCCCGTTATACGTGTTGGTTAATTTATTAAAAGGAAGCTACAAAAATATAAGAATGTCCCATATGCATATTACTCATTGCAACTATATACATCTGCCCCAAATAATTAATTATACCTTTTTGAATTCTAAATTTTCTGATCTTGGAATTGTAATTTTCAATATCACTTCGCTCTCGTTTCACTATCGCTTTGTATTCGTTCCTCTCTGCGTTCAACTTGTAAACTATTCACCTTCAGTTTTTCGAGAATTTGAGACATAATATTCGCTCCACACTCGCCAAACACTCGATTTTTTAAATAGAAAGTGTAGCGAGGGCAAAGAGAAGGCAAGAACTTCGACTCGGGATATCCCGTGATACCTCAATAATTGAAGTACGCTCTTAGAAATGTTCGAAAATTTATAAAATTTTTATGATACAAAGGTAACGTAAAATTTGACGATATTTATAATGATTTTGAGTAAAGATATCTTAAAATTGCGATATATACTGAATTTTTAGAATTTTTTCCTAATATTATGAACTTTAACTGAATTTTCATAAGATGTATCTTAAAACTACTAAACTGTAACGGAATTTTTATAAAAATTACACAGGCCGCCAAATTTTGACGAAACTCCAAACCCTGGGACCAGACTATACTTTTCTGAAGCTGAATCCGAATCCGACCTCAGAATTGCTGTTAGGAAATTTAAAAAACCTGAAGTGATGGAGCAAATCTGAGATTGGATCTGGATTTGGCAACCCAAGAAACATAGAACCGCATTATTTCTTCTGCTTTCTGCACGAACTTTTTTTCGATAAGGTTGTATTCACGAAAACGGCAAAGTATTCAACTTCATTGAACAATATCGCCAAGAAAAAAAAAGATATCTGAAAAATTCGAAGTCTTTTGAAGGGTATAAGTGGTACTTTTAGATGCCATAACGAGTTTTTAGAAAAAAAATTAATTCGCGACTTAATTTAACCCCGAATATAGCAAAAAACAGTGTTTTTTGCGCTTATACCTGTGCAGAAATTGCCCAATTTGTTTCCAAGTTCCGATCTGGGCCCGATCGGATTTTCCACATGTGGCCGCAGGAGGGCACATGGTGTGGCCCGGGTTGGAACCACATCGGATTATGATAGACAAGATTATTTTCGAATTTGGTGTTGTGGTCCTGATATTGTATAGTGACTATATTGATATTAAAATGCCAAAAGCAAAAAGTACATGGCGAGTTCGGAAATATTTTTTTATTAACGGTAATTTGAAAAGAAAATTATAATTTTAAGTGTAGAACGTTATTGTGTTTCGTTATTTTTTATATCGTATATTCAATTTTCCAAAGTGAATTTTTTAGAAAGAAAATTATTAATAATGTAATTTATTTTTAGATACAGAAGAATCGAATAGTTCTACAGACTACGAAAATGGGTTTGAAGATTATACTGTTTTTATACTTTTAATTATACAGTTGCATCACTAATCTGAATTAATGAAATAAATTTTTTTGAACCAACTATTTATTGTTATTAAACGAAAAGCCTTTAAATTTTACTATTTTTAAAAATACAAAATTAGAAGGGGCCATATCTGGACCAGATCGGGCCCCCATTTTACAAGCCCAGATCTGGGCCCGATCGGGTAGGGCGTTTCATTACTGGTCTGGCGCTAGACAGATTACCCTATCGGGGCCACATTTTTCCCGATCGGGGCCCCTTCGGTGCCCCACCAAAATTTCTACATGGGTAGGTTCAGATTTCTTGAAAACCTGACGTGTTGGAGCTTTTCTGAGGTCGGATTCGGATTCAGCGCACCAAAAACCTTCGGAAAAAGTATAGTCTGCTCCCAGGATCTAAAAAATGTCGGCCTGTGTTATCATAAAATTACGAAACTGTAACAAAATTGTGAGTCACGTGTACTCGTAACTGTATAAAACTTCAGGTACCCAAAACGTAAAATTATTCCTGTTACAAGTTTCAGAATTCTCAGATACAAGTATCAGAGTATTTAATACTTTCTAACTGTAAATTCAGAAATTGTTTTGTGGGATAGGAGTGAGAAAGGAAAATTATATTTATTAAATGAAACTACACAATAAATAAACAAGAGTATACACGGTGACCCATTTTAATCTATAATCCCAAATATCTTCTAAAATACTTTATCTACGAAAAAATAGTTTGGACAAAGGTTGACCAGGACCGAGGGGTACATTTGACTGTACCATCAATTTTGATCTTGAGGTCAATTTTCAAGGTTAAATGGAGGTAAGACCCTTTTCTTAAATGAGAACCCCTATTTTTGACTGCGGATTTGAAAAGAGCGGGGAATTTCACGTCAAAAATGACCTGTGGAAAAATGGTTTTTGTGACCTTGCAAAGGTAAAAAATTAAGGTCAAATGTCTGAGAAACGACCAGATGCCCTTTTTCTGAATCCTCTCAGTTTTTCGGGATGATTTTCTTGTCGTGAGTTCCCCTTATCAACTTTCGTTAATCAACCACCCGAAACGTGAGAGGCAAGGGGAACTCACGACAAGTAAGCACCCCAAACGAAACAGAACTTACTACGTCCACGCCGTTGTTTCTGGGTAACGCTAAAAGTAAGGACAAAGTGTCTTTTTTTTTCTGACTAGTCACAGAGTAGTGACATTGTCAAGTTTGTCACTTTTGTAACTACATAGTCGCAGTCTTTAAAACTTATCCGAAATGATTGTTACTGTCTGGGTGTTTTTTTGGGGGGGGGGGGGGGGGGGGTGATAACAATCCAGTCTAGTCACGTGTTTCGGGAAATTATGGTAGAAATTTGTAACAGTGCGTATGGAAATTAAATAAGACTGACCGTTCGTTAAAAACTTTAAATGCTTGTTTATTATTCTCGCCGAATATGTGAGATTAGGTATTAGTAAGACGTGACTTTCATGCGATAATTTATTACAACTTTGCACGTGGTTTAAGTAAAGAAGAGTATTTCAAAGAAATGTTGGAAGTGTTTGGCGTATGGAAATTAAATAAGACTGACCGTTCGTTAAAAACTTTAAATGCTTGTTTATTATTCTCGCCGAATGAAAAACGAGGAATTGATCTCGCCATGTAATGTAGCGAGTGCTCTTTACAAGACGAGTGCCTTATACATGTATTTTAATAAGTACTACTTTTACGTAGTGCCCACCTATGCCCTTATGATATTTTCTGTGTGCAGATTCGTATCAGCGTAATAGTGTTGAGGAAGTCGAATTACCAACCCCACGTGTAATAGCTCTGTTACAAGTGCCGCGGGTAACTTTCAAGTGCCATTAGGAGAGTAAAGTTCACATTCTACCGCTACGAGTGGTTTTCGTCGTTAGGAAGGTGCAGTCAAACGGAAGCATTTAAAATGTTGCTGGCCTCGATTCTTTTTCTACTCTTGGCCATTCGAACTCGGATGCCATTGTCAAAAGGAGATAACCCTGGCTTTCATGCAACCCTCCATTCAGCGAATACCGCAGAAAACTCCTATATCGCTATCATATTATTTTACCTTTTTGCCCCAAAAATTTTGTATGTCGTTGAATAAAATTCCACTTGTTATATAACGGCACAAAAAGACCTTCTTTTTTCATTGGTTTTCTTTCTTTCAAAACATTCTTCTAAACTTAATTTCGAAGAATATCTTTTACATGAATCGAAAAACTTAACCAAGAGGAAAGAAAAATGTGAATGAGAGCTGCTTCAAACAATTCTTGATACACTTTTCTGCCCTTCATGGTAGAACACTTTAAGATTTGACGCTTCTCAGTTCTTGGAAGGAATTCAAACATCTGACAATAGCTACAGATTCTTTTTTCTTTATTTTCCTTTCATAGAATGAACACAGTTTAGATGAATCTTGAGAGATTTTTCGCTGTTGGAAATTTTTGTGATTTTACAATACTTTAATGCAATTTTATTATCGAAATTCAATGTAAAATTACAATCGTGCTATTGTAAATTAAAATTACAATATGCTTGTAAAGTAATTTTTCGGAATTACAATTCAAGTGTTGTAAATTTGCTGTGCAACGGCGCTACCAACAGTTGTGAAATTACGATATAAGGTGAGTTGTAAAATTACATTACGTTTTGACAATACACTCGAGATTCCCTCCAACACAGTACGTCCACTACATTGTATTTTAGGAGGGTACTTAAAAAAGTGAAAATGAGCATCAGCATCGCCAAGTTATGACAGTAAGAACTAATATCAATGTAAACGAAACCCCCGTACCCCGCAACCCATTAAGAAGGTAGGTATTAAATGTCATTGAAATGTCAAAATCTGGAAAAAACGGAATCGAGAATGAAACTTTTGAATGCATTTTAATTCCTAGGCATTAAAAGGCATTCAAAAGTTTCATTCTCGATTCCATTTCTTTCTAGATTATGACATTTCAATGCCATTCAATTCCCATCTTCTTAGTAGGTATATTCTAAAGAGCGGAATAATACAGTAACAATATACAATAATAACAATAATACAATAACGCCACCATTTGTTAATAGCAAACTCTATAATTCGTTCCCCTTTTCTCCTATATGAGTGAACCCACTGTGCCCTCCAACGAGGAGCTCGAGCTTCGGAGTGTTCTCTGCAACGAGCGCGAGAGGGAACACCTCCATATCCTACTTTTTATGCGCGTTACTGTATCAAATTCGAATGCGCTTTATCCCGTAGTAGTGGGGGAATAGGAGTCGATCAGCTGCTCGTTGTAGGGAACGGCGATGCGCTCGTATGAGGAAACACTCGTTGGAGAGAATCTCGCGTGTATATAAGTTGTTCCATAATTTTTGTCGTACGGTCCTGCTAAAAAGGGAAGACAAATTTCTATTACATCAATGAATAGGACGAGTGAGATTAGGTATTAGTAAGACGTGACTTTCATGCGATAATTTATTACAACTTTGCACGTGGTTTAAGTAAAGAAGAGTATTTCAAAGAAATGTTGGAAGTGTTTGGTGAGGATTGTCCTTCCGTCAGAACTGTAGAACGCTGGGATTTACAATTCCGGCGAGGAATTTCCGTACTTGAAGATCAACCACGCACAGGATACCTATCGGACGTTGCTACTCCAGAATCAGTTGATGCTGTTCGGAAGGCAATAACATTGAATAGAAGAAACACGTATAGGCAATTAGAAGATTTTCTGCACATTCCGAAATCAACTTTACAACGGATTATTTCGGAGCAGTTATCTGTGAGAAAGCTGTGCACATTGTGGGTACTTCATGCTCTTTCTAAACAGCAACGAGAGAATCGTATCAAATGGTGTAAAAAAATGCTGAAAAAGTTTAAATCTGGATTCGCGGCAGAGGTGAATTTCATTGTAACGGATGATGAAACGTGGTTGTTGTACTACTATGATGTTCCTATGAAATCTCAAAGCAAATTTTGGTTCTTTGAAGACGAGGAGGTGCCAGTGCAAGTTTGAAAATCGAAATCTATCTGTCAGCGAATAGTCACTGTGTTTCTCACTGAAGGTGGGATTCTGACAACTGTTTCTCTAGAGAAATCGAAAACAGTCACTACTAACAAGGAGCCCTAGGTGGGTGTCCCTCTCCGATTTTGTTCGTTCGCACATATGCTGTAGTACTCGAAAAACTAAGCGACACGTATTTTTTTTACGTGCCCAAAATGGTTTGTAGGGGGTGAAAATCACCCCTGAAAAGTGCGGTACCAAATACCCATTTAATTGTTTCACATATAATAACAGAATCTTTCACAATCAAACCAGTTCGAAAAATATCCTCACTGTGACAGATGAAATATGTGATTTTGTCAACTTGATAAAAAAGATTTCTAGGGGGTAAACTACCTCACAATAAGTTTTAATTATACAAAAAATTTTCAAAAGACATTATTTCAACCCGAAAAATCTGGAAAAAATATATGTTGCACGCGATAATAAAATAAAGTTTACGTATATTTGCATTTTCATGAGAAATTACTTAATAAGGGGTAACCACCCTTAAGTGCATGTTATTATATTTCTACAAAATAAAGTAAATTTCGCGTACAAAACCAAGCAGAAAAAATTCTTTCGCACAGGGGGTTTAAAAATATAAATTGCTTAATTTAGTCGAAACATTTTATGGGGGTAAACTACCCCAAAAAAAGTTACGATTATACAAGAAAATTACCAAATATATTGAATTGACGCTGAAAATTCTGAACGAAATATATATGCTATGCGATAATAAAATAAACTTTGCGTATATTTGCATATTCATGAGAAATTAATTTATAAGGGGTAACCACCCTTAAGGGGGTCTCCTCATCAGTGGCTAATAAAAAAGGTCGTTTTTTAGAATTTTTTTAAACATGAATACAGCAAGGGAAAACAATGACCTTTTGCGTATCTTTGAACATATATTTATTCAACAATAAAAAGTTTTTTGAATGTCAAAATAAATAAAAATGGCGGATTTATAAACAATCTCGCGCAGCAGCTCGCCGCGGAAAACTCAAACTCTGTGAAAAATTCAGCCCGTAATTTTTACCTGAAACAAAAAATTAAAATACTTCCTTATTCGGAAGGCTTTTCTGCACAGTATAGTCTATTATGGTGATTGAAAGTTGAAATTTGAATATTTTAGTCATTTTTTAATAAAGTACTCGATTTGTTGGCCTTTTCTTAGCAGTAAGTGCGTTAATAACATTGTAAAAAGAGATTTTTTAATACATTTTTTTAACTCAGTCTGTGCACAATTAAATTATCTAAAATCAGTGTTTTACTTGTATACATAGCTTTTATAGTTTTTTTGTAAGCGTGCACGGAATTTAAAAAAACATGGTTTTCATAAAATGGGCTTTAAAGTTTTTCGAAGGAAAAAAATCAAATTAAAGGAAACTTACAGGCATGAGATGTTAATCAGCTATACTTTGAAACTTTGCAAGAATATTCTCAGATAATAATTCTAACGATTGAAGCAACAACAAAAAAATCGATTTTTTGAAGCTGACTGATGAGGAGACCCCTTTAAGAACATTTTCTTATGCTTCTATAAATTAAAGAACTCTATATTATACATATAAGTTTATATTTGTAGAAATACATAAATTACATGTTTGACTCATGCAGAAGGTTAAACTGATTAAGCTGTTATTTATCTCTACCCACGAATCTTTACAAATGTATTGAAATGTATATGAGGCTTAATGTATTTTTTTTCAAGAGCAAGTTTTATTTTTAGGATGCGAACTTTTGTGAAAACTGCGAATGATCGTTCAATGTTGCTTTCATCGTTCTCGAGTTTAAAAGTCTATTTCTTTGTTTCTGCAGTGAAACATATCAATGAACAGTTTATCAAGTCTTGTAAGCATGCCTATAAATTCCTTAAATGTAATACAACTTTTGTTAGTTGCATTCCAAACCATGAACATACCTGACAGTGAAATTAATGATGCAGAACGGCAACTGGCAGATCATTTCAATGAAATACTAATTCAGGCTATGAATGAGTTCAATGGCGTTGAGATTGTTAAAGAAAATACGTTAGACTTTTCAGAACCATATAAAGACTGGGAGCATTCCGCTGTGGAAGACACCTATGCAGAGTGGATTCCTAAACTTAATTCTAAATCAGATGACGCTGTTTGTACGAGAGATGATGAAAATGTTGACTTCGATTATAAACAAAGAGCAGTGGAGTTTTGGGGAAACGGAATGAAAAAAAGCAATCGTGAGTTAAGTGCTGTTCAACATCGGTTCAGAAAAGTAACATCAGTACGTCAATTGAAGCAATGGGATTTTTCGGGTTGAAAGAATGTCTTTTTGAATATTTTTTGTATAATTAAAACTTATTGTGGGGTAGTTTACCCCCTAGAAATCTTTTTTATCAAGTTGACAAAATCACATATTTCATCTCTTATAGTGAGGATATTTTTTGAGTTAGTTTGATTGTGAAAAATTCTGTTATTATATGTGAAACAAATCAATGGGTATTTGGTACTGCACTTTTCGGGGGTGATTTTTACCCCCTAAAAACCATTTTGGGCACGTAAAAAAAATACGTACCGCTTAGTTTTTCGAGTACTACAACATATGTACGAACGAACAAAATCGGAGGGGGACACCCACCTAGAGTTCCTTGTAAATAGTACACAGAAACCTGCTTGCTCTCGAAACTCTTCGAAAACTTCGTTTCTCGTGTGCGCCTTTGGATTTTTAGCTCCTCTACCATGACAATGCACCTGCACATCGGGCGTTCGCGACGCAGGAGTTTTTTGAGGGAATGGAAGTTCAACTATTGAAACACCCTGCATGTATTCCAGACTTAGCACCATGCAACTTTTCCAGGAAACAAAAAGTGATAGGCTAAAATCGCTGTGAATTGCGTATTTTAAAATAGCAGAATCAAAATATTTTCATTTAATTGCGTTGTGGCCATTTGAATTGGTAAGCTTTTTCAATCAGAAATTTGACTCCAGACCGATTAAATCATTACTTTGTTGAATTGTTTTTACGCTTCTTCCATTCGTACAAATTTGTTTTACTGATGTTAATCGGAATCTCACAATTGAGATGAACAATTCACGAAACGTATCTTGACGATTCAAATTTAATGGACTGTGTCACTTAATCGTAAAACTACGACTCAACGTCATTGAAACAAATTTATACGATTGAAAAGTCCTAAACGCAATTCAACAACGTTTCGATCCAATCGTTTTCAGATAAAACTGCAGATTCAGAAACCTTTAATTGTAAATTTTAAGATACGAAATTCATAAAACTTTCAATTAGTCGTTTCTTTTTTCCTGGGTTGGTTTGTTCCCCTACGTCAAACTGTGGATGAAAGGTCGATGTCTTTCGTCCGATGAGGAGTTGATAGCCGCCTTTCAGAAGGAATGTGACTTGATACTGAAACAAATATGGAAGGAATGGTTTGATGAATGTTTTCGTCGTATGAAAAAGTGTATTAACTGTGACGGAAAGTAATTCGAAAGACTTTGAAAATGAAGCATGTACGACAAAGATTATGGGACAACCTATGTATTTGTAATTTTATAGTATACATGGGTATATTAAATTCAAGAACTTTACTAGGTGCATGAATTAGAAATTAGAATACTTGAGTATACTAAACTTCATATAAGTACACTGTTAAAAATTTTTGTTCTAAACCTAATATAAAAGTATATTAAGACATTTGCATATACAGTATATGAAATTTATTATACGCTATTGTGAATTTTAATATGCATCAAAGTGTCGCTGTAACAGAATATTTTCTAGATTCTTTGATAACTCATAAATCATTAAAACAGATTGATAATATTGCAAATCAATATTAAATATTGTTCATGTTCTTATTTGGCTTTAGGGTCCTGAAGAAATGAATGCATAATATTTCAAGAATATTGTGTCAAAACTTCAAGTCGATCGGAGCAAAATTGACGAAGTTATAAGTATTTGAGCGTCCTTTGCTCCAGGACGGGTTTCTATACCTGCTCGACAGCAAGCGGCGCACGACAGTAAAGAAGGAAGAGTTTTACGTAGACAAATACCAAAAGATGCTCTAGATCATCTTGATGAAAGCTTTTTGCTCTATTGACCTGGCATCGACGACTCTGTGTGAAAATACAAAAATCATCGAGATTTATTCTGAATTTTTTAGTGTGCAAAACTTTAAAGCGTTTTTCTGAATCTTGTTATTTTTGAAGTCCGTGTACCAGGTATCCCTGAGAGCTTTTTTGTTTTTTTTTAATAATTATTAATTTTACAATAACACATTAGCCGATTTTTTTGGGCAAAAATCGGTTTTTTGGCTTCCAAGTGCTACGAAATATTGAAAAATCGAAAAAAAAAAATTTTCCCAGGATTGCTTTCCTGGATTCCTTTAACAAATGCATTTTCATTTTTTTTTTCAGATTATATTATATATATATATATATATTTTCAATATTTTGCAATGAAAATTTAGGAAAATATTGTTCAAATGTTGCATTATTATATGGAAATTGACTAAATAAACTAACATTATCTATATCACCAAAAAAAATTCTTAGAAGCATACCTTTTTTTCACCCAATTAACCTTACGCCCCCCCCCCCCCCCTCATCTAATACACCAGTGTATTGTTTTACAAATATTTCATGTTATATATACCTGATGCCATTGCATGTTTACTAAATTTAGTACATATTTTCCTATAACAGTGTATTGGTTTTAATAAATAAAAATAATGAATATTACATGCATGGCAGTAATGAAAAATCTTTTGCTTTAACTTATTTTATTAGATTGTGATGATTAGGATTTAGAACTGGTATGAACTTGAGCCTGATGCAATTATTACTAACAACCTCGATATTTCAAGTGGTTCAGACGCTCTCGTGCGATCGATTAGTCTTGTTTGGCTCATTTCGTTGATGGCATTTATTTTCAGCCGCAAATTCCCCATATTTTTCGTTGGATCATTTCGATTGAGAACCTCAATCGTCGAGTATAGGATACTCGAAACGAAACGCGCCTGAATACGAGCATTGGTCAGTTTCAATGGGCTTTCAATTTACTTTTTATCCCTAAGGACTTTGCTTTGAGTTTATATGTCTATACCTTAAGTTAACAGAGCGCTGTTAACTTTTCTATACATAATGAAGCGGTAATACTTTCAGAAACTTGCGTTCGAATTCATCAACATATTTATATTTTATATTGATTTAAATGATAAATATCGTGTAAATCAGATTACAGGCTCAAGTGATATTATTCAATTTTTGTAAACTGGTTTGCTATCAGTAAATCGAAATAGTAAAAATGAGTAATAATACTGGACTGAATGAATTAGTAACTTGGTTTTGAAAGTTGACTTGAGAGAACCGAAATTGAATTTTTCAACTCTTGTGAAATAATAAATAAATGAGGTAATAATTTCGCGCTCTAGTTTTATTATTGGCAGATCTAGTACTTATTTTAATACTCTTTACAATACTTTTTTATAATGCTTTTTTTAAATTTAAGCAATATTTATGACTGACTCAGATTTATATAGAAGATTATAGATTTATCGCTTGAATGAAGTTTCAATACTTCTTCTATACTCCCCTGTCTGTTTATATAAGCAGGAAAATCATCATCATCTGATTCTACAGATTTATTCATTTCTGCTCACCTATTCATAATTTAAACCTTAGTTATCCGTAAACTACACTCAAAAAATATTTGGTTGAATTAACAAAATTTTTGTTGGTTCAACCCTAGAATTTTGTTATCATGGGAACAAGAAAACGTTCATATGATCGAACACAATTTTTTGGTCACAAATGTTTAATTGATTCTATCAAATTTTTTTTTCATCCTACTCTCCAAATCTAAATTAGTAAAACTTACTGGAAAACAGTACATATACACTGATTTCCAGTGAATTTTACTGATTCAGATTTAGGGAGTACTAACGGATATAATAAGAAAAATAAAGTTGGATCCAGATGGATAATTTAAAGTATATTTTAGGGATAAAGAAGATAATCTTAAGAAATAACTAAATTAATTAGGATTAACGTGAATAAAGGCCATTATTTTTTTGGGCGTCCGAATATTTATTTATCCCCCTCCCCCCTCTCTCTATATGCAAAATAATAAAATTAATCGAAATCTTCCAATTTAAATAATAAATTAGAAGCATAAGTTGGCAAAAAGTATATTTAAAAGTGAAATCAAGCATATTAAACATGTTCTTGAAAATAAGTGATCGTATATTTCCCATTCGGTTATTGAAAATTAGAATAAAGGTTCACTAAGAATTTAAAAATAAAGATAATTAAAATTGTGCGTCATGTAATTTTCTTTTGATAAAACTCATAAATTGTGAATCCCTCAATAAATAGAAAGTTTCGGCTTTTTTTGGAGTTTCATCAAGTGGATTCTTTGCGTTGAAACGAGTAATAGAAAACGTGTGGAAGGCAGGTACAAGAGATACACGTCCTTTCTGTTTGCGTTTCGCGACCTTCGAGGGCAGGGAAGCTGTTGGAAGTATATTACAATAAGTTGTAGGCACCCTTCTTGAAATTCAAGAAGCACTGCTTCGGAAAAATACGAGCTGGCAAGCGAAACCTTGTTAAGCTAGAGAGAGAGGAGAAAAGAGGGAATCATCTTCCAGTGGCGGTAGGTTTTTTTTATCTTGTTCGAAATTATGTCGCCAGGATAAAAACCTCATAGTTGGCTCGCGCCCTGAGAGACATTCTATTTTCTACAACCCCTTCTCTCTTATTTTCCTGCTTTTCTACTCTTTTCTCTCTTTTTTGCCAATTAGCTTGTCACGATTCTGGCATTGTGCCATTTTTTCAAATCTAGACTCTCCTCTTATTCCAATTTTAAGAATATGTTCAGCCCTGTTAAAAGTTTCGGATTGGATTTCATTCGGCGCCATTCCAAGCCAATATGGAAAAATGTTTTTAATCTCATTCGATGCCAGCCGGTTGAAAATCAACCTGAGACTTCCAATCCGAATTAATCCGAACCAAATTTTAATTCTGAGACTTCAGATTCGAATCATCCCGACTTCAGATTAAAACGAATTGAAATCTCAGATCGGATTAATTCGGATTGATAGTCTCAAGTTGACTTTCAGCCTACTTGCATCGAGTAAGATTGGAAACCTTTTTTCATTAGTTCGGAATGGTGTGGAATTAAATCCAATGTTATTCGATGCCATGATCTTCCCGATGCTTAAAAATTCGGATATTATTTAACTCCCTCTTTTTTCGCACGAATCCGAAAAAGGGTTATCAACTTCGATCAATGCAAATCGGGTGAAAATCAACCTGAGGCTTCCGATCCGAATTAATCCGAACCAAGTTTTTATTCCGTGACTTCAAATTCGAATCATTCCGACTTCAGATTAAAATGGATTGAAAACCTTTTTTCATTAACTCGAAATGGCGCGGAATGAAATCCAATTTTATTTGATGTGATGATCTTTCCGCTGCTAAAAAATTCGGAAATCATTTTACTCCGTCCTTTTTCGCACAAATCCGGAAAAGAGTTATCAATTTCGATCAATGAAAATCGGGTGAAAATCAACCTGAGGCTTCCAATCCGAATTAATCCGAACCAAGTTTTTATTCCGTGACATCAAATTCGAATCATTCCGACTTCAGATTAAAATGTATTGAAAACTCTATTTGAATTAATTCAGATTGGTAGTCTCAGGTTGACTTTCATTCCATTTGCATCAAGTGTGATTGAAAACCTTTTTTCATTAACTCGAAAATCAATCTGAGGCTTCCAATCCGAATTAATCCAAACCAAGTTTTAAATCCTTTTTAATCTGGAGTCGGAATGATTCGTATTTGAAGTCTCGGATTAAGAAATTTGCCCGGATTAATTCCGATTGGAAGCCTCATGTTGATTTTGAGCCGATTTGCTTTAATTTAAATTGATGACGCCTTTTTCGGATTGGCGCGGAAAAGGACAGAGTAAAATGATGTCTGAATGTTTCAGCATCAGAAAAATCATTACATCAAATAACAATTATATTTTTAATGCCTTTTTTATTTCTGAAAATGATGAATATTTGACGGATAAAATTGAAAGAGCGAATTGATTGGTGGAATCGACATTACAGCTATTAAATGAATGTATAGGTGCTTGAAAGATAAGTGTCAGAGAAACACGTTTGGAATGTAGCTGTCAATTGTTGGGTTACCATCCCCAAGCCCGGGGATGTACGTGCGTGCGCACAAATACCATGAGTGGACACCCTCACGGAGAAAGAGACAATGCGCTGGCGACGGCGGCGACACTTTAATAACCGACGCATAATGTCTACTACGAGGGAAAACTACCTCCTAGCAAAAGATATATCGCCGCCTGTCACTGTTCCTTATGGATGCGACATCATACCAACGCATCTTTTCTAAGTGATATCGTTATAATGTCTATCTTAAAATCTTCCTCATATTGCTTTTCTTCGTGGCTAACAAGTCATTTCTAGAAGTATCTTCATCTTCTTACTTATTCATTTTATGAAATTGCTCGAAATAATGTGTCTAATAAGAAGGGTACAGCATTAAGGATTTTCTGATCTGAAATGGACGTGTTTGAGTTACAAGAATGTACACCCAGAAAAAAGTTTTATTTAAATTTAAGAAATCGCGTTTTTAACTTCATTTCAAAGTAAAAACACCCTTAAAAAAATATAAATTTATTTGACTTTAATGAATCACGTTTTTAGCCTTTTTTAAATGGAAGAAATTATTATTTGAACACAATACTTTTAATTATTTATTTAATTAAAAAAAATATTTTTTCGATTTGAATACAGTACTGGCAAAAACTTAAGAAATAATTTATTTTATTCTATTACCTTGAACGAAGAAAATATTTCTGTAAATCACATTAAGTACAGTCGGAACTCGTTTGTCGGGACATTAGAACTCTATCGAGACGCTAGATCGTTCCCCTTACCCCCACTATTGAAAAGCCACGCGACGCGTCAACCAATTACGATGACACAGCGGTGACCGCGGTTGACACGACGGACCAATCAAACGCTTCCCCTCAAACAAGCTTCATTAGGTGGAAGCCCCTACCACGTCCCGATAAACGAGACCCATTTGATACGGGGTCGATCCGATAAACGAATCCCGACTGTATGTATTATGCGACTGCGTTTACATTCATTACTTTAATTCAAAGTGAAAAAAATAATCAAGAAATTTCTTTAAATCAAAGAAATTTTGTTTCACTGGATAGCAATGCACAAATTTGTTTGATTCAAAGAAATTTTTTTCTGGGTGTATAACTGTAATTTTCATAAGCATCAAAAGACTTTTTAGAAAAAATTAAATTACACTAAAAAAACTTATTGTTTATTAAACAAAATCGATTTCTTAGATTCACAAAGTATTTCTAATAAATACTTAAAATTTAATGAAATTAACAAAAATATTTAGTTGGTACAACCGCATTTTTGATTTAAGGGTCTATACCAGTATGACACTTTCAAAAAATTGATTTTTTTTTTGGCTTATTCGATAGTTTGCACTTTTAAGAATATTTTGTAAAAATTTCAAAGTCGTATCTGTAATATTTTTTGAATGGCAGTTTTATTGGTAAATATATTTTTATCTTACTAAAATCGATAGGTAAATCTTTAAACGCGTTTTTCTCAAAATGAGATTTTTCCAATTTGCGGCCATTCAAACTCGAAGACTAATTATCCGATTGACTTGAAATTTTAACTGACTACTCTTGACTATATTTGCCATATAGTGAACTAGGATATTTTTAATCGGATGAAAATTGAAATTTTAGCAGATAAAAAACCAACCATTTTTTAATCAAAAAATAGACCTTTCTTCATATTGACGCCATTTTGTTCGATTTTGGAATTTTTCAAAAATCCTAGTTCACTGTATAGAAAATACCTTCATTAGAAAGAGGAGAAATGACCAACCTCGGACTGTGTGAATTGTAATCCTTATTTATTCATCTTGATTACGTTTCGATGACTAAATGTCATCCTCTTCAGATCATCTTACATATAATGAAGTTTGAATTTCCTTTAATCTATGTACAATAAAAAACAAAATTGTAAAATTGTTAACAATTAATGAACATAAGTAACCAATCAAAAAAATTACCTGTCATTACAAACACAAGATTTACAGAAACATCACTAAGATTTTGTCAAAATCAAAAAAACCGCAAAAAACAACATCATTGGAAAATGTGTCACTATTAAAATTTTAATAACACATTAAAATAAAACACATTTTCCAATGATGTTGTTTTTTCCAAAATTTAAAACATCATGGAAAGTTGCTGACTGCGGTTTTTTTGATTTTGACAAAATCTTAATGACGTTTCTGTAAATCTTGTGTTTGTAATGACAGGTAATTTTTTTGATTGGTTACTTATGTTCATTAATTGTTAACAATTTTACAATTTTGTTTTTTATTGTACATAGATTAAAGGAAATTCAAATTTCATTATATGTAAGATGATCTGAAGAGGATGACATTTAGTCATCGAAACGTAATCAAGATGAATAAATAAGGATTACAATTCACACAGTCCGAGGTTGGTTATTTCTCCTCTTTCTAATGAAGAATTTCGTTCGGACGTAAAACCTTTTATATTAGAAAATACCTTCTAGTTTAATGCCTTTTTTTTCATTTCAGTTACTCAATCGACCGGAATCGTGGCCGCAGTGGGGGAACTTTTTTTTCGCGTTTCCGAAGACAGCGCATAACTCGCTTAATTTTCAATATTTTTTAATAAAAATTAAATGTAATATTCTTCAAATATAGCTAAATACATTATTAATTTTCAGAAATATTTAGTTTAATAGTTTTCTTTAAAAAAATTCCCAAAAATCACTTAAATTTTAAGCTCTCACACTGGTATAGCCCCTTAGTCAACGAAATTTTAATAAACAGCAACGAATTTTGTTAAGTCAATTAAATAATTATGTTGGATCAATTAAGTATTTTACTATTCATATAAAAACAAAATACTGTGGTGAAACCAAAAAAAATTTTGTGGTTTCAAACGAATCTTTTTCTGAGTGTACTTTTACGGAATTGTCTAAAAATTTTCTTAATTTACATGAATTAGAAATTTTTTCAGTTAAAGGAAAAAAGGTTTTACGTGAAGCGTTAATAAATATATGCAGACGAAACAAAGTATTATTTTTAAAAACAAACTTAATTTGAGATGAATTAAACGTATTAAAAGCCGAAAACTACTGCTAGTGAAAAATATAGCAAGTTTTATTTCATAACGAACCATTTCTTTATTTTTTGCCAAATTACACTCCACTTCTATTAATTGTATTCCATTCTATCCATTTATGTATGGAGAGAGAAAGTCTATCTTTTTTCTTCTATAAATATGATATATTTGGTTTTATTCTATAATATATTTAAATATATATGTGAATTTTGCTTTGTCCGAACGTCAAAAAGGAAGTTTTGCTATTCCATTCCATAAACGAATTTTTTTCGTACGGAAAATGGATTTCACGACTTGAGAATAAAGTGGATTTTTTTTTAATTATTATTTATTTCGATCCAGTGCAATTCTTGCGTATCCTATCAATTTAGTTTCATCAATTCGTTTTTATCGTTTTTTCTCTTTCTTTCTTATTTTTATATTGATCAATATATTTTGCAAATAAAGCTTCCCTTTTTTTTAAATTTTATTTTCGAACCTTTCTGATCAGTTTGAATAAACCCGTAGAGATATTTTGCTCTAGCCCTGGTTGGGAACAAATCGGAAATCCCGAATCGGAGATGAAACACATGGCTCGACCGGAACCAGACCTGGCAACCCAGGATCCAATTGGGGCGTGTGTTTCATGAATTAGCAATTTCTGCATGGCAAGTTTATCAAAATGTAGATTTATTGGAAAAATATATGTTATAGCCCGTGCAGAAATCCCTTGACCTGGCCTTGGCCTGGCATGAAACTTTGGTCCCGGTAAAGTAGATTAAAAGTCTGAGCCATGCCAAAATTTCTGCCCAGGCAGCTATTTTATCAGTGGAATCGCACTAATGTTAATTTAGAGGAAATAAATTCAATAAAATACAGTAAAATATATATTCTAGATATAATATTAATTATTTTTGAAGTGATATTATTAAAGTTTAATAAATAATTAGATTTATATACATATATAAACTGTAAAAATATACATATATTTATGTTATGTTCTATAGTTTAGACAACCACATCTATTTACCAGATGAAATACGTGTCAAGGAAATAAATATGAATAAAATTATTTGTATAATAACAAAATAAATTTTAAAAATTCGCAATTTTCTTAGCATGGTTAAAACAATTTAGTTTTAGTTATATCCGAAATTTATAAAGATGTATTCATTAGGAGCAATTATTTAGCTATTGCTGCCATTAATGTACCTACACTGAAACACTTTGTATAGCAAAATATATGTTTTTTTTTAATGATAATTGTGAAGAATATTAGGAATTTAGCCAAAATCAACGTGTAAGATAATTATTCCTAGTCGGCTCAAAATTTTGCAAATTTTTAAAAATGATGCGATTCTAATAAATCACGGTTCATTTTTTTAGGAAAATAATCTTTTCTCTTTCAAATTAGCCCTTCAATAATAATATTGCTATTCTTGAAAGCAAAATTATCTATTTTTGCCTGAGGTCTAATTTTCGTGATCGAATTACCTTAAAACCGCTTAAAGAACGACTAAAAATTAAACGGATTAAGGCGGTGAAACAGAGAATTTTCGAATAAAAACTAGTTTGTTCGCCCAAAGTCCATCTCAATAAATAGAATTTAAATCTGTCCAGGTCGGATACTTTCCGACTAAAATCCGTTTAAATAACGTTCTTAATTTCGACTAGGGTAGGAAGGAAAAAGTGTATCTTGATAGTGTGAAGTTTTATGCCTGAGAAAAACAAGGGTAACAATCATACGAGTAAAATGAATGTGTTTTCCCAACACGTCTAGTGAAAATTGTACATTCACCGTCTGTTTTGAGAAAGAAAAATGGCTGATTTCACAATTGTTGCTATTTTCTTGTCTCAAAACAGACCGTGAAAGCAAAATTGTCACTATAGACGTATTGGGAAATACCTATTAGTCTTACTAGTGGATAAAACGAGCAATTGCGAGACATCAATTCGAATGAATCCAAGCTCGGATTGATCGGATTGATCTGGATTGAAAACTTGGTTTCGGATTCATTCGGATTGATGTCTCGCAATTAATCTGATTAAGCCGGATTGATTTTTGACCGTTTTTTATCAAACAAGATACAAAACGTTTTTCGGATTGGTTCGGAATGATTCGCATCGGCTCGGATACAGATAACGGAGTGAATCGGAATAGTTCTGATTGGCTCGGAATGAACAGACGGTGAATGTACAATTTTTACTAGACGTGCTTGGAAAAAGTAACGTGTTTCACTCGTGGGAAACAAGCGATTGTCATTTCGTGTGATTGGAGCACTCGCCTTCGGCTCGTGTTTGCAAACTTCATACTCATTGGCAATTGCTCGTTTTCCCCACTAGTAAAGCAAATAGCTATTACCGTGTTATATACGATTTCTTTCCCACTTGGGGGCTCAAAAATGGATTTATTTGCCCTACAGTCGTCACAAAAAGACACTTTTTGACCCACTAGTAGAAAAAATTATTTTTAAAAGATAATTATTAAAAGTATTATTTTTCGTAACTTTTAAATATTTTTCATAAAAAATAACGTTTTTCCTTTCATAAAACACGACTAATAATATCATTTCAAGCCTTAAAATCATAGAAAAACTTATTTTTTCGGAGACCTGATTTTTGACACAACTACCTTTTTGTACACGGGACTTTTGGCACAAGAAATAAATATTTCTCTACAGGTTAATTAGTATTTATCGCTTTCCATAATCACAGAAAACTATTGCACACAAAGTTTGTTGGAGCTTCTGGAGCAATTATTTCCAGCATCCACGTTTATTCGATGACCGCCGGATCACGAACGAGACCTACAGACGCTGAGCACGTACCTATATTGAAAGGTATGTAAGTACATAGGTAAATGTAGTATGATGCACACATGCGTACATATGTAGATGTAGTATATCCGTAGCTATGCCGTTGTAGGTACGCCCTAACCAGTGGCGTGGCGTTTCTCGGCACGGCGGAGACAGACGCGGACAATGGAATCAACCGAGGACAATGCCGAATAATTTAGAATGGCATATAGATATTGAGCTTCCGGCCTACGGTGGTTGCTGCATAATAGAGAATAAGAGCAATAGAACACAGCCTGCAGGGCAACTGTGGAGGACACGAAACATCGCTATAAATTAGGCTTAGCCGCTTAGTCTAATGTATGCTTCCATAACTCCTGTTACACACTACCTGTGTCTTCTTGTTTTCCACCTCCTAAAAATTCAATTCCACATACATTAGAAGAAGAAAGTGTAATTTTAACCAAAAACAACCTATGGAACGAAAACTCGATTTTTTACCCAAATCCAAGATGTTATTGTTCCATATCTTCATTCCGGGGTAAAAATCCTCTTGGATTGGAAATAATAAATGATATGAGAAACTAGCTCAATTGAAAAATTTTACGTCTGGAAATACGTATTTTTTCACGTCAAAAAAAACGCCAACGAAAGTCTAAATTGCCGTCGTTTGGTCTATTGTGCCAAAAGCGATATCCACACGGAAAAAATTTTTCGCATAAAAAGTCATCGACTTTGTGTAATACTCGTGGATAGTTTAGAAAGTCGACTAAATATTATGAACCTGCTTATTGAAGAATATGATAGATAATCGCTGAAAATGTAAAACGTAAATTCGAAAGTTTAAGTGACAGTCGAAGAAAATGTTGAACAGTGTAAAAAGGAAAATATTATTTTCTGTGATATGATCCTGCACTTATAGTTAATTATTTTTCACTTTTACATTACCCATATAATCCTAACATGAACTTACTATTACATTTAACACTGTACATTACAGAAACGCAATTTTTAATAAACACTTCGCAGCACCGAGAATCGAACGCTCGCACGCACGCACGCATCCTAACCCAATTCTAATCGCACGCCCTAACCCGCATAGCTGATACATGTCGTGGAGACTTGTGTAAAATATTTGGATCACATTCAGAGTTTGAAGGGAAAACTAAAATAATAGATAAATTTCAAATTTGACATAATACACTTTATTATGAAAAATGTGCAATTAACAAAATTTTAAAAATGCCTTACATTTTCAAAAAGTATCAACTTAAACAATTCTTTTTATATTTCAATACTCGTTAAAACTTTGTTAATGTAAAAAAATAACTATAATAGTAATAGTAATAGTAATTTCAAAAAATATTATAAAAATTATAAAAACTAATTCTTCAATGTACGCTTCAATCCAGATTCAAACGAAACCAAACGACACGTAATTTCAAAATTTAACCAAAATTATTACAAAAACAAAAAGCCGAGCCGCATTGTCTGCTGCGCGATGCTACGAATTACGTTTCTGCGCATCGCTTTTTGCGACTGTCGAGAAAATTTTAGAAGACGGCATATAAAATCTGATGGACTTTAGAATACAATTTACAAAACTATTTGTTTGAATTACTTTAATTTCAAATTATTCGATGGTCTTTTAAAATCTATTTCAAATGAATCCAAAGATTATGAAACTTTTCATTACTTCACAGAGAAACGTTTTTTATCAATTTTTACTATAGTATTTTTCAATTTAGGGAAAAACGTATCAATTTGAGAATTTTTGTCAGTAAAAAAACTAAACTTTATAATAATGATATGAAACTTCAGCATAGTTCATAGCAAATTTTACTATAGTTTATACTAAAGTTTCATATCATTATTATAAAGTTTAGTATTCTTACTGACAACAATTCTCAAATTGATACGTTTTTCCCTAAATTGAAAAATACTATAGTAAAAATTGATATAAAAAGTTTCTCCGTGTTCTTAGAAAAGATCAGTTAGTGTTTAAAATACTTTTATAATAATAAATACGCGACTTTTTTTCCTCGACCTTGTTTTTTAAAAGTTATTCGACTTTTTTCTACTATTTCCTAAAAATCAGTGAAACCTTACAAGACTTTCTCCGATTTTACTTTCTGTCCACGACTCTTCGAATAGTTTGTTAAATTTTAAGCGACAAATTTTTTCCGTGCAGCGTTAAAAGCGTCATTAATATTGCAACTTACATCGCTGTTATTACATACAATGACGGTTTTTGAGGACTGTTAGATGTCATGAACACACTTCAACTGAAGATCAATTTAGAATTATACAATTTTTCCATGGAAGTCGATCAACGTCGAATTAAAGCCGCAAACCGCTCAGCATCGAAACATCAAAAAAGCGCTCGGAAAGATCTTAGGTCGCTTAGAAAAGAAGCAGAAGAGCAAAACTCATTCTTGGAAGGTCAGTTATATAGTTCTAGGATAGCAGAGTAAAGGTAAATAAAATTGGCAAGACGATATTTTGAATATTTCATATAGTAAATACTATATAGTAAAACTCGCTCAATTTTTGTCGGATTCACTTGAAATTTCAGCTGTAACTTCTTAGATAGATTATCTAGAGAAATACACATGATTTTTAAGATTGATAAATAATTACATTTTTTATAAACAATTTAAAGTCGATTTTTAGCCAAAAAATGAAAACAAAAATTCAAACTGATGCCAATTTGCGACCTTTGAAAAAAAATTTATAATCTTGGGTACTTCTCTAGAAAAACTAATATAGATTAACGATCATTTTTTTTTTGTTGCTCTAGGTGATGTTCGGAGACTATTATGTTGTACGCCATTTTCCTCCTCGGATAAAACACATCCCAGGCGGAAATTTACAAACGGCGCAGCACCGCGCTAGCACTGCCAGCGGACTTCCAGCGCTGCCATAGTGCTGGCAGTAGATCCTCATGAAGTCTGTCGCGGTGCTGGCAAAGCTTCGAAAGGTAACACCGGCATAGTGCTGACCAGCAGTGCTGCGTTAGCGCTGACCTTCAGTGCTGGCGTGGTGCTGGCGGAACTCCGATAGTTAACAACGGCATAGTGCTGACCAGCGGTACTGCGCTAGCGCTGGCCTTCAGTGCTGGTGCGATGCTGGCACTAGTACAAAATGTCACTTGGCTGGGAGTTGTCTTTTATTACTGGGACCGTACTGGAAAATGTACCGAAAATCTGTAATGTACTTAGATAAAAAGTACAGGGAAAGTTCGAGTTAAAACTCTAATATTTACCGTTTTAACGGCAACGGAGGGATATTTGCTTGGAAGGTTAAGTTTACTGTTTTCACAGTAAAAAATCTGTTTTCAAGTTAGAAAATTTTTTCTGAGTAAATTGACAATACTTTTTCGTTACACGTACACAGAAAAAAAATTTCAGTAGGTTTGACTACTTTTTAACTTACTTTCCGTAGTTCGTAAAGGCCCCACTGTCATTTTTGAAGTTAAGTGAACTGCAGGAACATAGGTAAATCAAATAAGAGCAGTAATTGAATCGATGAATATTCTTAGTACATTTCAAAACTTTATTTACTTTCAAGCAGACTCTAACTTACTATTTTTATATACAAACTTACCTACAAACACACATTCCCCTTTACACTACACAAACGCTCGTATAGGTAGTATTAAAAATTATTCTTAACGCTGCGGGTTCGAACCCTCTCCTACTTACAATTAACGCATTACTAACTTAACGACTAAGCCTCTCGGCTGCGCACGCTTGGAATACAAGAAAGAAAATAGCGGTTATAACCTTCAACTACTGCAGGGCCGTGTAAAAAGTGTATAGGCCCCGTGTAATCAGGAACTTCTAGATTTTATCCCAATTTATGATTCTGATTAACATTTTTAAGATTTTTAATTATTAAATCGATTTTCTATAAAATAAAATATTTTTGAAAGAAAGCGATCAAATTTTTGAATTAAAGAACATTACATAATAAAAAGATTTATATACATTTTAGAATTATTAACTTTTATTATTGTATATTAGTGATAATTTATACAGGTTATGCTTCCTTTAATTTTTGTTTTCAAGAGTAAAATCAACGTATGTTCAGAATCTGAAAATTTTGAGTTTTTTCAATTTCAAAAATATGATGAAACTTTGGAATCGAGAAAATTATCTCATAACGAAATTATGCATTCAAGTTCGCAATAAGTTATTCTAACTTATGAAGTACTATTAAACATTCTCATCGCGCGAATTAAACGCGAAGTAAACCGCAGCATACTTTGGTACAATCATAAAACTAATCGATGGAAAGTTTAACATTACGCGATATTTGTTGATCGTCAATACTGAAAAGCGGTACCACGCCGGTGCTGCACCGACGCTTGGCATTACTCAAAAGTTGGTTGTTTGCCAACACTGAATGTTGGTATTGCGCCGGTGCTGATTCAGTGCTGCACCGATGCTTGGCAATATACAAGTATTGGTTGTTTGCCAGCACTGAAAAGCAGTACTGCGCCGGTGTTTAGCCAGTGCCGCCCCAGCGGTGTGCCAACGCTTGGCACAGTGCTGATCGGCAGCACTGGCATTACTCACGGGTTACAACCGGAACGGTACCGCGCCGGTTGTAAGGAATGGCAGTACACCGATTTTTCCGCCTGGGATGTTCAAGCTACCAAGTGCCACGGCGCCATTTTGTATCGTAAATTTAAATAAACAATTTTTTTGTATATCTTAATACATGTATAATAAATTCTTGAAATTTCATTTCAAGTCATTCACTAGTTTTCGAGACAAAAATTCCCAAAAAAAGGTCCATTTTTCAGTGTACCTGGGTACCATAACCTCTTAAAATATATATGGTATCGTTGGCACATGTACATTACAATCATATCACATACGACCAATGACTTTAAATCGATTTGAAATCGACCAACTGAGAGCAAGAGAACCGTCGCTATAGTTTAGTCACAAATAATCAATTTTTTGATCAAATTTGGGCAACACTATTTTATCCTAATGGGAGATTTATAGCACTTTGCGGGCATTTTTTCCATCAATTTGCCACTATGAACATTTGAAGTTCGAGAAAAAATCGATAGAGTCTGGTAGAAACTGATTGATTCGACTTGGAAACATCACTAAGGCCATGGATCAGCCAGTACAGTTGACTAAATCAATGAAATCAGTTTCCCTCAAGATTTTTCCACAATAATAAATTTTTTTAGCTCAATCTTCAAGACATAATAAAGAACATATTAGCGGCTGGCTGTAGATTTTAATGAGTTTTTGACAGTTAAAAACACTTTAATGTCGGTAAAATAGGAATTTTTTTTTTGATTGTGTAGAACCGTGAACTAATTAAAGTCTACAGCCATCCGCAAATATGTCCTTTATTATGTCCTAAAGTTTCAGCAAAAAAATCCATCACTGTGGAAAAATCTTAGGGGAAACTGACTTAACCTGATTTTATATATATATATATATATATATGAATATATATATATATTCATTATACATTCAATATATATTCAATATATATATATATATATATATATATATATATATTCCTCAAGTGTTCACCTATTTCAAATTAATACAGAAATGCCAAGCTCTCGATTTAAACATGTCTGCTGCAATCCGTTCAATAAAAGAAATCATAGTGGAAAAAAGCAAAAAAAAAAATGTGCGTCTTAAGTGTATCATTTAGAGTAATTTTATCGTAAAACTTCACTCATCAATTCATCATTATAACTAATGATTCGTTTTGAAATAGTCTACGCTCAAGTTTGAATGTACTAGCAACAAAAATCTTCCATCTCCATTTCATTTGCTTCTATTCTGCATTGTGTACAAGAAACATCATCCGCTTTGAAAATTTTCAATTTTTCAAGTATCGAGGACGAAACGCGACGCAAATTTTTTTTTTTGCTTTTTTCCACTATGATTTTTTTTATTAAACGGATTGCAGCAGACATTTTCAAATCGAGAGCTTGGCATATCTGTATTAATTTGAAATAGGTGAACACTTGAGGAACATTCACAGAAAACTAAAACAGCGGTCACTGCATTCACTGCCACATGTGCTTCGAGTCCCAGCATGCTTAATCAAGCTTAAGCGTAGTTGCAGCGTGCGAGCTCGCTCGTTGCAACGCGCGGGACAGATTTTATAAATTAATTACACCTACAGTTTTCATTTTTCCATTCCAAAATTTTGCCTGCATATTGAAAAAACTTCAACAAAGAGTTAGAAACAAAAAAATCCAAAAAAAATTAGTTCCAAATTTTAAAAAAATACAATTGTTTATAAAAATGTACTATATTGTTATTACAAAAAAAAACAACGAAATGTGTACTATAACTTTTTTGAAAGCTTGTACTCTTTCGCGCATTTCAAGTGCAAGGGTTACATTTTATATTCAAAACTGATTTTACAGTGAGCTGTTGAAAAAAAAAAAAATTTTCCCGAGTGCCAAACTTAAAAAAATTATATCTCGAAATTTTCAAGTATAACATTGAAAAAAAAAATACGTGTCGATTATTTTCGAAGTAAAAAGGCAAAAAAAAATGTTTCGTTGAAAAAAAAATGTTGACTGTAAATCTCCCATGAAATGACCCATATATATATATATATTAATAATATTGATTATCAAATTTAATCAATAATATTGATACCCTATATGAATGATTCAGAAGATAAATTGTCTTCTGCGAGTTACTGTGTGCCTAACATAAAGTAACATAAATAATATTTACCATCGAAATTGTTAATTTCTGTTTACAATTTCGATGGTAAATATTATTTATGTTACTTTATGTTAGGCACACAGTACACTGTTAGAAATGTTATTAAATTTAATACACTTTAATATACATTGAGTAAATTAAATTTAATATCTTTGTAAATTAAATACAAATTAATATACATTTATCTTAAATTTATTTGTGGCTCACTGCAGCATCTGCGCAGAATGAATGATAGTCATGTGACTTGCTTGCGCTTGCGTATTTGCTTTCTTGACAAATTTCAAACGAAAAAGTTTGAACACGTGTTGTATCCTTGTATGGTCTAAAGGCATGACCTCTGAAATTTGATCGTGGTGTCTATTCAAGGACCAAAAGTTTGATATTAACAAGGTATTTGAGAGTTCAATACCATTAGATACATCGGGAGGAAAAGGTAAGTTGAGCTTTTATATACTTTTTACCATGCTTTAATTCATAACGCTCGTAGTAGATCACCACGAGATTTGTAAGGTTATGTATGTAAGTGTTGAACCTTACAACTCAATCGATCTTCTTCGCTCAATTTATATAACATTTTTTCTCCTTTATTAATCCTACGGAGAAAAGAAATATTGTCTTTGATCGAAATCCCGGGCAATATTTTTACATTTGGTTGCATTTTATGGTCATATTGTAAGGTTAATGAACGTACAATGATTGTACGTTTCATTGCATTTTGCGTTTTATTTTTGAAACTCTTGTTCTTTAAAAATTTTTTTATACAATATCTCGTTAAAAGCAATTTGAATATAAATAAATAAAATGTTTCCGTGAAATAGAGTCTCACATTTTTTACGTGTAAAATTACAGTTTGTGTTAGAAATTTTGTATGAATGTCAGGAGGTTAACGTTTTATATTTTTAGATAACTGTAAGATAATTTAATTTCCCATTAAAGTGAGTCAGATAATGTCAATAATTTAAAAAAACAATGCTCTTATGTAGAGAATAGATACCTAGCTGTAAAAAAGTTTACTTTATGGGTGTATTTTTAAAGAATCGCGAAAATAACAAATATTACAAAATCTTCTTATAAATCCCTTTAGAATAGAAGGTTAATCGATTGAGATTGAAGCCTGCACTGTAAAAAAAATAATTCGGTAGAATTACAAAAGCAGTTGTAAATGTATAAAGCGATTGTAAAAGTACTACGTTGCACGTTAGAAAATTATTTATATTTTGTGAAATTACAGTTGAATAGTAATTATGCTACGTGACACGTTGTTTTTTTACAAGACGAAATGTAATAATGCAACGTTATACGTCGTAGAATTAAAAATCATTGGCAAAATTACAATAGGAGTTATTCGGAGATCGGTTCACTATTTCGAAGAAGGACAGTGTAGCGTGAAATTCTAAACAACTAATGCTACGGTGTACGTCCATATCGGTCAACTGGCCTTTAAAGACTTTTTCCCCACCCCACTTCCAGACCTCACTATAGTGTTAAACGTAACCAACTCACTAAATCAAAAAACATAAAATCGAAGTTCCAGTGTAAAAATGAAAAAATGTATACATATGTTGATACATGTGCATAGTTTCTGATATATCTATTTCGTATTTTAATATTTCCGATTTGTTACAGAATTTTCATGCAAATCAACCCCTCAAAAGGAGGAAAGCAAGGAAATAAAAAACTGTGAGCAAAATCATTTGATTCCTCAGTTTATAAACTCGCTGAAAAACTCAGCAAATTCACCAACCACTTTATAATGACATAGAATATCTTTTCATACAATATGTAGATATTTATGATTTAATTTTTGTTTACAGATATTATATATAAAATATCTATATACTTGTATACGTTTAAAGTGTTCAATAAACTGTAATTAAAAATTATTCTCTATTTATTTTTTTTAAACATTCCTAAACTCTAATTTATTTTATTTAAGATACAAGTACATTAAATTATGTAGCATGTTGTAATATTAATAGACATACGTATTAAATTTAATTTACATGTAAATGAAATCAGCTTATTGACTTATATTAAAATTAATATACCTGTGCATAGATATAAATACATTTTATTAAAATTAATACACATGTATATTAAATTTAATATCCAATGTTTGCATTTACTAACATACAAATGTATTAAATTTAATATACGTTGCTGCAAAAAACTTCCATTACATTTGTATTAAAATTAATACAGAAATTTCTAACAGTGTAACTCGCAGAAGACAATTTATCTTCTGAATCATTCATATAGGGTATCAATATTTTAATCTTAATTCGCGAACTCAAATTATGTAAAAAGTGACTAACCAAAATTTTCTTCTACAGAGTTGATAAGTTCTCGAAGTTAATTAAGATTCTACACAAGAATCTGGGTAAATATGACATCTGGTTTTTTCCTTTGGTCACGTGACCAATTTGGTACATGACCTTGAACAAATCGCGTGGAAGTTGGTTACTGATTTCAATTCAGTGAGAATTTCACTGATTCAGATTTAGAGAGATACTAATTCCGTTAGTAAATATAAACTTCTGAATGAGCAGGTAGTAGAAAAATGACTAATGATTAGTAGAAATGATCAATAAATGTAATTAGTGGCTTTCTTAACAAATAATTCGGTAAGAAATTAAGTTCGAGCGATTCCAAGCCAATCCAAAATCTGTTTCTAAACCATTCTAAATCATTTCAAACCAATCTGGAAAACGTTTATATTCAAATCGGTTTAGAATTGGATGGATCTAAACTGAATTTTCGATTTGGATCATTCCGACTTCGGATTCATTCAGACTGATTCGAATTGAATACTTGGTTCGGATACATTGGGTTTGAAGTCTTGAATACAACCGGATTGAATTCAACCGATTTGCATGAAACGAGATTTGAAAAGTTTTTGCAATTATTTGGAAACAAATCACGGAATAGCTCTGATTTAATTCCTTTCAGAAACTTTCGTTAGGCTTACTTTTAACTAACTTAGATATATGTATGGAGAGTAGTTTAGCATTTAGTTACCAACTCTAGGTTAAGCATCTAAAATATTCACCCTTTGAGTCCTCTCTAATTTTGAATTAGTAATAATTCTTTCCTCTTAGCAAGTGACACAATTCACCAATTTTTAGTAACATTTAGCTAATTAATAAGTAAAGTTCATTAATTGATCGCTAATGCATTAGAAAAATTCACTCCTTATTAGATAATATTAACCATGGGGAGAAACCCAAATTAACATTTTTTGCTTACCTACTTTTCAATTGAACAAAAAACGTGTAATAGTAAGAATTTTTTCGCATTAGGTGCGCAACTAAGTTCCCGCTGTTTTTTTGTTATGAAAATGCAACTTTATTGTGAAAAAATGGTTACAAATGAATCATTCAAAGTATTGCCCATCGTTAGCTACAACTTTGCCCATCTTTCTGATAGAGCTCGGATACTGATCAGCCAGACCATGTGCCATCGACCGGAACAAGTAATAATCGGACAACGCAATATCTAGGGAATACGGCGGCTCCATTTGAGCGTTTGCAGGTAGGTTTCAACGGGTTTAGCAACGTGAGGCCGAGCGTTGTCATGCTCTAGAATCAATTTTTCGTGTCTCTGCTCGTATTTTCGCACAGTGCTCGGCTCAAACGCATCAATTCAATGCCCGGTTCGAATAAGGGGACGCGACACTTGAACTGGACAATACTTTCCCGATAATCAATAAAAAGTCGAAATGCATAAAAATTCGAAATAAAAAATATGTGATTACTCTTCGCGTCGAGGTGCATCTTTTTCTTATTTGAAATTTTTTTATTCGACAAATAGTTTTTGAGATAAGAATTAAAAAAACGTTGTTTTTGCATAGACCAAAAATCAATGTTTTTAAAAATATAAATCGCGATTACTCGCTCAATTCACAATGAAATGATTCGAAACGTTCACCATCTTATTTCGCTGACTCTAATGGAGTCGTCAAGTCTCAAAAAATAATAATAAAAATCATTATTGTTTATAAAATATTTAATAACAAACTCAGGACCTCCGAAACTTGTGCACTGCGACGTTCTCGTGAAGAAAGAGTCGAGGAAATTTCAGGACTCAGAAAACTTCCAGCGAGGCGATTGTTCCTTAGGGTTCAAGGAAGTTTCTTGTAAAATTTCACGCAATTATATTCATAAACAAAGAAACAGTGCCAAGTTAAAAAAACTTTCGCGCAACGTCGCGCGATCATGTGGAGCGCTTTGAGCACGAGCACTAGCAATTTTCTACCTGTTGAGTATTCTCGAAGGTTTTTTTCGGTTTCCACATAATTTTTCGGAGATTGTTTTAAATTTTATTGTTTAAATATAAAAATGAATTTATTCACACTAATCTGACTTGTATTTCGTATAATAATCTATACATAATTTACATGAATGCAGCATAGTATTAGCCATGCTTTTGTATTTTAATACTCAGTAATGACTCTTTCTTCACGAGAACGTCGCAGCGCACAAGTTTCGGAGGCCCTGAGTTTGTTATTAAATATTTTATAAACAATAATGATTTTTATTATTATTTTTTGAGACTTGACGACTCCATTAGAGTCAGCGAAATAAGATGGTGAATGTTTCGAATCATTTCATTGTGAATTGAGCGAGTAATCGCGATTTATATTTTTAAAAACATTGATTTTTGATCTATGCAAAAACAACGTTTTTTGATTCTTATCTCGAAATCTATTTGTCGAATAAAAAAATTTCAAATAAGAAAAAGATGCACCTCGACGCGAAGAGCAATCACGTATTTTTTATTTCGTATTTTTATGCATTTCGACTTTTTATTGATTATCGGGAAAGTACTGTCCAGTTGAAGTGTCGCGTCCCCTTATTCGATCCGGGCATTGAACTGCGTTCGATACCGTTCCCCAGTGATGGTTTCGTTCGGTTTCAACACCTCATAATAAATAACATCAGCGTCTTTGAAGGTTTTTGGCCTTCTTTCACGCGGACGGTCGTCAAGATCGAAATAACAGTCTTTGAAGCGACGGAACCAATCATGACACGTTGTTTCACTTAGAGCAGCTTCTGCTTAAACTTTTTGGAGTTCTCGATGCGCTTCAGTTGCTGTTTTCTTCGAATAAAAGAAGAAAATCAACACTTCCCGCAAATGACGATTATTTGTCACAAAATCAGACATTTTCACACAACCAAAAGTATATGACGCCAAAACGAAATCACTAATGTGTTAAAACGGTTTGTTTTCCATACTAGTCCAAGCAACAGGGAATTTGTTATGACATTATTTATTTCAGGAAACGGACTGTGCCATCAGAAGAAAGGTTGGTCATAAAATAATTGTGTCATGTTTTGGACAACGAAATATGATTTATAAATTTTTTATTAACATTTAAGACCAAAAAATCGCACTTTTTTTAGTTTTTGTTAATAACATTAAAAGTAATTATCCAATCTTAATGACATCAATTGGAAAGTTGTAGACGATTGAATTGCGAACAAAATTAGCTGTCGCTTGATCTGATTAGATAATTAGAAGCGGGGGGGGGGGGGGGGGAGTAGGCTCACTGAGTCACTTTGCTGCGTTCAGGCGCTTGAAGCCATGTTTGGGGCTTTTCTTAACAAACTTTGCAACATTTTAGCGAAAAACCAAGATTGACGTTCTATTGTGCTTGATTTATATTTTTAAAAGACGTTTTCAAAATGAAAATCGGACCACCTCTGCGGCAAGCAGACATTTTGCAGTTAACGCATTAAATAAATTAAAGTGTGAATAGCGCGGAAACGTATTATCTTAAAGTGTCCGTTTCTTTATACATTTGAAGAGCATAAAGTCTGCTACTTTTCCAGCAAACGTCAACCTAAAAAGTTGAAAATTAACTGAGATATTAATTTGTTTAACAAAAGCTAAATTTCCCGGTTTTTCCGAATTTTTTCAGCTTCTAATTAATCAATCAGATCGAGCGACGGCTCATTTTGTTGGCAATTTAATTGTCTATAATTTTTCAATGAATTTTATTGAGATTGGATAATTACCTTAAATGTTATAAACAAAAAACTAAAAAAAGTGCGATTCTTTGGTCTTAAATGTTAATAAAAAATTTATAAATCATATTTCGTTGTCCAAAACATGACACAATTATTCCATGACCTTAACCTTTCTTCTGATGGTGCAGTCCGTTTCCTGAAATAAATAATGTCCCTAATCATTCATAACGAATTCCCTGTTGCTTGGACTATACGTCTAAGCTTGGTTCATGACGTTTCGGATATGTCAAAATCAACCCGCACTTACTGCTGGAGCCATCTATTCACAAACAGCGGGAACTTAGTTGCGCACCTAATATATTTTTCATTCCAATTTAAGAAAATACGATTAAAATTTTTAAATTCCACTTTTCAAACAAAATATGTGAGATACGAAAAAAAACACTGAGATAGAAAATTATTTGCCCAAATGAGGTCTACAAATTTTCAGTATCACATTTTTGACAAGTTATATATTTTATGTTTTGGTTTCCAAAAAAAACTATTGAAAATCAAAAATCCCATTTTTTAACCAAAATATGTGAGATACAAAATAAGTGTTAATATAAAAAATTGTTTGCTTAAGAACAGTCCACAGATTTTTTTCCTTTTCAAGATATTTGGAAGAAGATAAATTTTTGTAATCATGTAAATTATTAGAATGTTAGAGAAATGTATACAGAAAATCGAGCGCGAGTCTCATGATAAGAATGTGTTCCTTAAGGCTGATAGAGCCTTAAGTAAATTTAATTTCCTTTTACATTTAAAATCAGAAAAAAATTTAGTAACTTTGAGAAAATGTAATTAACATCTACAATATTATAAAATTGACTTGAGCTTCGGTATTAAATTACAAAAAATAAACTTATATTTATGCGAAGAATATAAGACCGAGCGCGAAGCGCGAGATCCAAACAGAACGGAGCACGAAGCGCGACGATCGAATCGCGCGCACTCAAACTTGCGAGCTGCGCGCGAAGCGCCCGATGAAAATGTACCTGCGAAGCGGGCAGATTTTTTACAATTATCATTATAAAATAAAAGATTTATTGCTATAAAAATTTTCTCCCTGTGATATAGTTTTAGAAAGCCGATTTTTCCTTCTTAGAATCCAGCTTAGGCAAAAACTTTTTTACTCCAATATGCATCATTTTTTAGGGGTATCTTCTTTTCTCAGTAAGCTGTCCACTCCAGGAACTTTGAAGGGTTCGGCTATTAATTCTGCAAATATCGTATCTGCGAAATGTGCTTTTCCTGAAGTTGGTGAATATTTGAGTGGAGGAAAAGGGCTGAAGGAACGTAAAGTACGGAGTTGGGCGATAAATTATGGGGTTTCGAGGCGTTACAGTTCTCACCCGCACTGTCTGCGCCAATAACCATGACTGTGGGTTGCGGGTTGCGGGTTATGGCCGCTTGGTTATATGTCCTCGCTACCAAGGGTTATAGAAAGCAGAGCTATGAATTATTATCGCCTATTGTTCCTATCACAGTAAAATATCTGTGTGCTTGTCTTTGTATTCTTTCTGCTAAAACTGCTCCAATTATGAAATCATTCTAAAATTTTCACTTTGTAAAGTTTTTTTATTGGCCTCAAATCTTAAATTTTTATTCGATTGTGCTTTTTTATTTAATTAGCGTTTATACATTTTTATAGAATAACTTTTTTTACACCAAATATCTATAAAAAATTAAAAAGATACATGAGAAATGCCTATCTGGTTCGCTTTAGTAAAAATTTTGCAAAAAACCCTTTTTAGAAAAAATATAACATAAAAAATGATCGGTAAATACAGTTAAGTGTTAAGTTTCTTTTATTCAAAACAAATTTCTTTAAATCAAAAATATTTAATATCTTCCGATCTAATTAAGTCTCCACTTTTATTAAATATGCGCTAGTTATATTGAGACATAGCGCATATGATAGTATTTTTTACAAATTTTTCTACTGAGGGGGCAAACATGCAAAAATTGTTTAAACAAATAAATTGCTTATATATGTAGTTAATTAAAAAAATAAAAATTATAAAAATACTTATATGAAAACCTTAGGTTATAAGCTAAAAAATGAAAGAAACCCGAAATCGATTCTATTAGTTAAACTAGAGATAATGAATTTTAAGTACAAGAGAATTTAGCATTTTATCCAATTTTATGAAAAGTTTAAATTGATATATTTCTCGAAAAAAATTTTTTTTACGAAAATCTCTTTACACGTGTTGGTTAATTTATTAAAAAGAAGCTATAAAAAATTATTATGCAAATCTAAATTCTGAAATCAAAATAGGTGTACGATTTGTAAAAGAATGTCTCATATAGTACATACGTAATGTAACTCATAGAAATATTTTCTTTGATTAAAAGAAAAATTTGTCTTCGTTCAAAGTAATAATATTAAATAAATTATTTCTTAAGGGGATCGTCTGGTGTAGAGGGCTGAAAATGAGAGTGATTTCGTAGGATAATTTTAAAGACAAGGCAACAATGGATCTTATCGACACTTTAAGGATTTATTTGTCCACTTATATTGTACACAAAAAAATTTTAGCATACCCTCAGAGCAACACAGATTGGTTTCATAATGGTAGATGTCCAACCATTTCCGCTTCGAAAAGTAAAACGGCGGGTATGATGATTTTCGAAAAAATGGTCTGCAACCGAAAAACCAAAAATATTTCTAAAGATTATACTAGTAGTTACTAGGGGAACCACCGAAAAGTGAAAAAAAAATGTATAAAAATCGTAGACAAAAAGCGGAAAATGTCATTTTCGGCCCTAAAATTCGCTCTTTTTTGTTTTAAAAAAATATTTCAAAAAAAATATTTTTAGTTTGAAGTGGTTCACCGAATAATTACACATATTAACTGTTCGAATAGGCAAGAAAAAGTGAATCAGTTGAATATTTTTTAAGATATGCCCGCCAATTTGAAAAACGTGGCCTCGAGTAAAACGCCTTTAAAGTTTTGGATAGGGTCAAGTAATAGAAAATAGAGTCAAAATTTCTCAAACAGTTCATCAAAATTCAATGGAAATTCATTTTTGATTGCTAATAATGTTTACAATAGTATTTTACATTGCCAGGATCAATACAGATGTATTATATAAAGATTTGGCCTGTAAATAATATTAAAAATAAAAGTTTATCGACAGTTTAAAAAAAAAAAATTCATTCCGAACGATCTCATCAACCGATTTTAATGATCTTAACGGCATTCGAATCTTCGTTTAACACAAATTTATAATGTTTTATTAATCTGAAGAATCGCATTTTAGTTAATTATTTATATGTTTGTTCATAAAAATTTAAAAACGTGATTTCTTAAAATCAAATAAATTTATATTTGTCTAAAAGTGTTTTTTCGTCGAATTGAAGGTAAAAAAACGATTTCTTGAATTTAAATAAAACTTTTTTCTGGGTGTAACGAACCAGACAGAAAATCCTTATTGTATCTTATCTTATCTCCCAAATTTTTAAAAAGATATTTTGTATAGGAAAAACCTTACCTCACATCAATATAATTTTAAATATTTTTCCAAATATATTGATGATATTTAGAACTTCTTACTCATAAGAAATTCGGAACTCTTTGTCACTCAAAAATTTCTTTGATATGTGGTCAAAGAAAGATATATTATATCCATAACATAAATTCGTACCATACAAACTTCAGGTTCAATTTTGAATGAGGAAAAACTATTTGAACTATTGTCTCCTTTATTTTCTTCTTATTTAAGGGGTTATAAACCTTTTTCTGGCTCAAAAAATAAAAAAAATTTGTATGGCTTATTTTTAAAGTACATACTTTTAACAATGTTTATGCAAAATTTCATCAAGATCGGGGCACTAGAACCTAAGATACGGCCGTTCATAGCACGCAGTTTCTGGAACTACTTAATGTCCACCTAAAACTTTAAACGCGATTATCTCAGAATCGTATTTTTGAAAAAATGCAATCAAGGTGAGCACGATATCTCGCTAACCACTACATCGATCAATTTGAAATTTGTAGGGTTGTTTAGACTTACAATAGCTAGTTCGTGAACGAAGGAATTTTTTCTCAGACAAATCCTTCTGTTTTTTTAGCGGAAAACTCAATGTTTCGACCTAAAAAATCGACTTTTTTGGAAAAAATATCACTGTAGCTGTAAAAATTTTTTTTTTGTAAAATCCTTCGAAATTTTATACAAAAACTCAATAAGAGATGTACTTTTTGAAACTTCCTATCGCGTTTGAATAAAACTATGGTAACATGATTAAAAAAAAAAAAAAAAATAAAAACCCTGTATTTCCCTAGAGAAAAAGGTATATAACCTCTTAAATATAATACATTTTCACTATCATCTGCCATCTAATAATTTCTCTATTTTTCGACAACTTTTTTTTTTTTTTTTTTTTTTTTTTTTTTTTTTTTTTTTTTTTTTTTTTTTTTTTTTTTTTTTTTTTTAATTAGCAAGTATACCACCTAAAGTATTCAACGGTACACTTATAACTGTCAATCAGTGTGTATGTCGTATTTTGCATTGAATTTTACTGATTTAGATTCAGAGAGTAATCTCTTATCCCTCAGAGTGATCGCTAAGCACAGAAACTAATTACCGTTAATTATCCGATCAATTGTCGAAATTGGAGGCATTAATGAAGCATTAATTTCTTTCCGAAATAAAAAATGAAATTTCCGAAGTGAATGCTACACTACACACATAGAGTCTCAAGAAGAGAGACCACGTGACAAAAGACTCTCATTATTACGTATCGATACGCACAGAAAATAGCATTCGATCGCAGTGGTATGATCAGCTGAAGAAAAAAAGGGGGTTTGAAAAAATGGTGAAAAGAAGAAAACCGAGATGGTGTGCCTTCCGCACCAGTAGCAGCAATCAGTAACCTGGAACCTGGAACCTGGAACCGAAGCAGGTATACATAATACATATACTATAGATATAGGTATCAGGAATGAGAAGCCAGCATCGTGAACGGCGCGATCAGTCATTAAGTCGTCGCGATTCCCTTTTGTTTGGAACTCCAGGGTGGGTTTTGTTGTTGCTCTCTAGTGAAGGGAGCGATGACGATGAAAACTATCGAGAGAGAAAAAGAGGGTGAAAGAGAGAGAGAGTGAGAGGTTAAGGATGGAAGGGTGATATACGAAGCGATCGAGCGAAACGTTTTTAATTGTTTCTCGCCCAAGCGGCTTTTGTTTCGGTGCTTTTGCCTCGTAAACGGGACATTTAGAATCGAACGAGGCCTCGTGGCAGAGATCGTGACTCTTTATTTTTTTATCATAGCCTCCCACCTCCTACTCAACAGAACACCCGGAACGCTGAATTATCTCGCCCTCTCCTTATAAATTTAACTGCTTCATACCAACATTCATTTCTGAATGTATACTGACTTTGATCACTTATTGCAAGGAAAAAGAAGACTATTTTTTAAAGTGACATGTTTGATAACATGTCTGCTATTATATTGACCCAAAATTCATAGAATTTTTGTTCATTTCTCGTTATTTTGGCATTGGGACAGATTCTTTTTATTTTTTCTACTAGCAAGCCGTAAAGTGGACTTTATTGCCCCGTCCGGGGCAAAAATAGTATATTGTGCAACTAAGGAAAAAAAAATTTATTTTGCGAGTGTGAAGTTTGATGCCCGAGCAAAACGAGGGTAACAACCACACGAGTAAAATAAATGTTTTTCCCGTGTTGCACATGATTTTTTTTCTACTATAGGGTCAGAAAATGGATTGGTTTGCCCCGCACGGGGCAATAAAGTCCACTTTATGGCCCGCTAGTAGAAAAAATCCATTTTCTGACCCCATGGTAGAAAAAAAATCGTGTGCAACACGGTAAAAACATTTATTTTACTCGTGTGGTTGTTACCCTCGCAAAATAAATTTTTTTTTTCCCTAGTTACACAATATACTATTTTTCGATTAAAATTATCACTATTAGATATAAAAATTCGCAAAAAAATAAAGAAAGGCAAACGTTTCGGTCACATATGGGGGCCCTCTTCAGTGACATAAATTCAAATATTAATTCAAAATTTCTTTAAAAGATTAGAATATAGGAGATAATTAAAATAAGGATTATCATAGAAATCAAAAACTTATCTCATAGCTTGCAATTCAAAATGAAGTAGTCCAGTATGCATCATCACGAATTGAAAAAATATTTAGAGTTCACTGTGAATAAAAAACCGGATAAAATGAAAAAACAAAAAAAATTGCATACGAACCAACCGGAAATTTTTTAAAATTTTATTATTAAAGAAGGATGCCCAATTGGTTATTAATGACAAAACGCGAACAAGGTTTACATTTTTTGAGAACTTCTCTTGAGGACCTTGTTATCGGAGTCTCTCACAGAATTATCTGAACTGTTTTAAAAACCGACTATGGACATGTGGCTTTGCTGACTGACAATTTTTTTTATAAGCAATCCTGAGAGGTTCTTTTCCTCCTTGAAGAAGACTATTGTCCTATACCTAGTTAAGAAATTCGAGACGTTTATGGTAATTTTCACGATGTATTTTACCTGCAAATATTTTATTCATCCTTCATTACTTTAAAGAGTTACATCTATTTTGATTCTTGGGGAAATACATTTTTATTATTAAATTAAATTATGTATAAGGGTGATTCCACCCAAGATTTACATTAACATTTTTATCTTTGTTTTCTTTGATAGAAAATATCCTACATGTATTGTTTTATTTCAATAAGATACTAAAATTTTTTGAGTAATGGAATTTTAAACATGCTATGTTCAGAAAAACTACTTTTCTTAACTATCGGATCATAATATGAATTTTATTGCTCCCTGTGGGGCAAGCAAATCCATTTTTTGACCCCCAGTAAAAAAAAAGTAATGTGCAACATGGAAATAGTATATGTATAGTGCAGCTAGGGAAATGAATGTTTTTCCCGTATTGCACACGATTTTTTTTTCCACGGGGGGATCAAAAAAAGTGATTTGTTTATCCCGCAGTGGGAAATAAAAGGCACTTTATGACCCACCGGTAGAAAAAACATTAATTTTACTCGTGTGATTGTTGTCCTCGCTTTACTCGGGCATCAAACTTCACATTCACAAGATAAACTTTTTCCTCCCTAGTTGCACAATATACTATTTTACGATCGCGTGTACTAAATAAAGTATTTTTCTACTAGCGGGTTATAAAGTGGATTTTAATGCCCTGCGCGGGGCAAACATCCATTTTTCAACCCCCTCGTAAAAAAAAGTCGTGTGCGAAACGCAAAAAGCATTTATTTAGCGAGCGTGAAGTTTGATTCCCGAGCAAAGCGAGGGTAACAACCACACGAGTAAAATGAATGTTTTTTCCCTACTTGCACAATATACTATTACCTCAAAAATGTCCAAAAAATGCACGTTTCCTAGCCATGTAAATCAGGCTGGACGCTGCTGTGTTTTTAGACCGGAGAGCAGGTAACAGGGAAATAAAGTATCAAAACAATAAAATAAACATCGCGCTCGACCAAAACCGCCCTTTTCCAATCCTATAATTATATTATAATTATAAATAATTATATTTATAAAGTCAATCTTATAAACAAATAGATTTTTTTCAAATTTGGTACTCATCTTTTTTTTATTCCGCGGGTGGTGTATTGGTTCGAGAGAGGGGGTTTTTTGATTTTAACAGGTATGCCTAGACCCGTCCTAGGAGAGTCCTGTACAACGTCTATAAAAGATTTTGCCATTTTTCCTCCTCACCAAAAAAAAAAAAAAAAAAAAATATCTCAAAGTATACTGTGAAAATTTGGGAATGGGTAATTCAATGCTTTGCATGGAATGAATTTTCAAAGTGTAGCTTCCGTGCTCGGAGTGCGCGTTTCGAACGCGATGTTTGACATACTTGGACTTGATAGGCTCAGGTGTACGTCTACATTGTATATATACAACCTACAAGTGCACCTGATTCGAGCAAATTTTTTAAATTTTTAACACATTTTCCTCAAAATCGCATGTTTCTAAAATCGACTTGTAGCACTTTTCTAGCAAATCTAGTTTAGTTTATGAAAAAAATATTTTTATTGCTCCAGGTGCTAATTTATGGGACGTCTACTGCTGGCCGCGAAGCACCTAAAAAAGACCCTCTTTAGTCAAGTTACAAGTGTACTGCCATTTTGAATTTTTTTACACCAAAATAATTAATCCGAAAAGTAAACAATTTTTATTTTCCAAAATTCAGAATTTTCAGATCCAAGTATCGAAATACTTAGTTATTTTTTAGTGAAAATTCCAAAATTGTCTTTTAAATTTCGTGGAATTTAACTGAATTTTCTTGGAGTTATCTTACTTTTACCAAATTATAACTGAATAAAACTTGAGATTATGATTCAAAAAATGTTGGCAAACATTTCTAACATTCTACATTTGTTTCTTTATTGAGTAAGAAAATCTGAAATTATTTTATTTAACTATGACATAAATTAAACTAAAAAAGTAATCGGTGATTATAGTTAACTATGAAATGCATTGCATGTTTTTTAATATGCTCGGAAACTCCAACAAACAATATTCCCTATTGTAGAAAATTTTTTTACTATGTATTGTTATATTTTAACTACTTTTTTAATTAAATGTACTTATTATGAAAGGAGAGAAAACAAAATTTAACGAAAAAATGGAAAAGAAGAATCTGAATAAAAACTGTTCCTGTGATGTTGCGAATAAGACATCCTTCCAGAAGGAGTTGTTTAAAGAATCATGATAAATTTGGTTTTAAATTTTGACAAAACTTATTTCCACAAAGAAGACTGTAATCATTACAAAATATTTAACAACTTTTTTACAAATAGAAAGAGAAACATGCAAACTGTAGACGAATCTTTAATTTTAACAGAGTAGACAAGAACATCAATTAATTTCTTGAGTCTAGATAAATTGTGGACAAATATTTACATTAAGTTTAACAGTTTTCAATTTTTGATTGTATGCTTTGTTTGCATTGTAAATACATAAAAATTGTTGATTCGTAAGCCATCAAAGTAAAAATCATTTAAGATCAGTTTGGTAAAGTTTTTTATCGAGATTCTTCTTACGTGCCTATAATCAAAAATCAAGTCATTAAGATTGCAAAGTAATGTTTCATTATGAATTCACTAAATCAATATCATCATCTTGAAAAGAATGACATTTTTTATCTTTTAATATTTTTGTGTTTACCAATGAGTATTGACATTCATAAGTTGAAATCCGCAGATACATTAAGTCTCTCGCTTCGCAATATGGTTACTGATTTTATAATTTAAAGCAAAGAGTCTAGTTTGTACTTCGGAAAAATTGGTTTTTATATAAGTAGACATCGTCGATACGATGTAAGAGAAGGTCATCTGTGCCAAGCCATTGGCAAAAGTTTTTGTACATATATAAATACACTCAAAGACGTGTTTCTCTAACGTATACATTTATACATTTATATGTACACCTATTCAAACAATTACTTTCCCAGCTCTATGCTCAAGTGAAGCTGACTCTTTGCAAATATGTAATGTTGCTACGTATAGTTCATGCTATCACGTAGTAAATCTCTCATCTTAAACATCATGTTCTTTCACTCAATATAGTCAATATTCACTGTACCAACACATATAACCACATAGTATTTTTATTAACAAGTCTTTGAAAAATTGAATTCGAATTTGCCAATTTATTACATAGAGGAAAATGAAATAGAATAACTGTTAGAAATTGACGTGATTACAATCTGAAAATTATAGTGAATTTTTTATATAACTAGTATTTTAAATACAGCATCTGCGCCTTATATCTCTTGTGCTTGCGCAAACCTTATTGTGTAGTTCGCGCATATATTGGGCTGGCAACAAAGTCATTTCGTTTTTTCTTTCATGATTTTCAAAGCAAGTTTATTAATACAAATAACAAACATTAATTATGTATTGACCATTTTGTTCGATGACCTTTTGCCATCTTTCAGTGGGTTTCATAATTCCGCTTTCGTAGAAAGCCTCATTTGAATCGAATGTTTTTCCATTCAAATGGTTTTGAAGTGAACGGAATAATTGATAATCGGATGGTGCAAGGTCAGTACTATACGGTGGATGTCGAGGCATCACTTCCCAGCCTAACTCCAATAATTTTTTGCGAGTGATCAAAGATGTAAGTGGTCTGGCGTTATCTTGATGGAAGATGACGCCTTTACGAGTTGCCAGTTCTGACTGATTTTCCTCCATTTCTTTGTCCAATTTTATTAGTTGGCGACAGTAGACATTCGAATTGATAGTTTGGTTCCTTGGGAGCAGCTCACAATAAACAATACCTTTAAAATCCCACCAAACACTCAGCTTAACCTTCTTTTGATAAATATCGACTTTTGATATCGATTGTGTAGGCTCATCTCGCTTGCTCCATGACTCGTGAAATTCGATTGGTGAGTTGAATTTCGTTCAATTTGTGAGGAACCCAAATATCGAGCTTATTAACGTAACCAAGTTGTTTTAAATGTCTTTTAACGCATCTATGTGTTATGTTAAGCTACTCTGCGATCTCTCGTGTCGTACTACGCCGGTTATTTTCTATCATTGTTTTTATTTTGTCATCGTCAACTTCAGTTGGGCGTCCAGAGCGTGGTGCATCTTTGAGGTGAAAATCTCCGGAACGAAAATGAGCAAATCAATTCTGGCACTGGCGTTCTGTTAATGATTTTTCACGATAAACATCATACAACTTTTTCCGAGCTTGCACTGCGTTTTTACCTTTTCGGAAGTAATAAAGTAAAATGTGACGAAAATGACCGTCTGGAATCTCACTTTCAAATCAATGCAAAACAATAAATAAACGACAAAACTTGGAACTTTTTTTACTACTAGTGACATTTTTTTGGACAGTAAAATATTTCACAGTCAGTGAATATCATATATTTCAAGAAATTGATGCGCGGAAAAACTGTTATGGTTGTATAACAAGTCTAAAAATAGCTGTATTTGGCTCAACGACTCATGTATATTAGTTGCCTTAACAATACAATCATTTGCAGTAACTATTTTGTTTAATGAAGTAATGTTCATCTAAGAAAAGATCGCTAGAATGAAGATTTCAAATTTAGTATATTTCAGTATATTTTCCGTAGATTTAGGGAAACGTGTGTCCACATGGATTGTAGCCCCCCCACCCCTACTGTCCATGTGGTATATGAATGGCCCCTAAAGTAACAAACAAATGTAAAATTTTATGTAATCATTTCCAGTAACTATTCAGTTTGTTACTTCGTCCAACGTAATAGTTACTGAAAATTATTATTATTTACATAGTTGTCTCAACAATAATAGTTTTTCCGTGTTGATTCCTTATTTTAGAAAAAAATTACATTTTGCATTTAGAGGTTTAGTATATGTATACAAATTCTGCTTCAAAATTTCTAACAGTGTAGATATTCAAATTGCACAATGAAGAAGAAGTTTGGTTTACGCAACAGAAGGTTTCATTGTCGTAACCAAAAGTCTAATTCTCAAAACCGAACTACTGTTAAGAGAATCGTACACTCCCTAGCGGACCCGGTTGAGAGAACGGTCATAGAAATACAATAATTTTATTATTCAGAGATAAAAACTAGATAAACATCGTATACCTGCCATTGAAGGCAGTGCAGTGATTCACAATTGGCGGAACGTCTCCACTGTGAAGGTTTACTATGGGTGGAGACGTTCCGCAAATGGTGAACCACTGCACTGCCTTCAATGACATAGTTAATTGTGATTGATAAAAAGTTTGCTGAGAGAGTTAACAGTTTGCTGGGGCAGTTAAAAAATGTTAGCTGCAATTGAAGTTGAAAATTTGCATTGGACTCCTTAGCGTATTAAGAGTTGTAGCTAATCATTTGGTTGTTGCTGCTAAAACAGTTTACTCTCCTAGAAAATCTCAAGATTTGTACTCGTAGCTTTTAAAATTTTGCGCTGAAATGTAAGAAGTTAGCAGCGGTTGCTAACGGCTGCTTAGACATCCCGCGTTTTCTGTGCTGCTCATGCGCACAAAGCGCGACTAGTCAGATATTCTGCTGTAAATGATAAGTTGTACACCTGTCGCGTTGTTTTAAATTTAATTTATAAATAATTCGACGATTCGCGTTAATTTATAATACAAATGACTGATTTGTAACTGATCTCTGAAGATTGTATTGTAGGTTTTGTAATAGGTTCTTTATTGTGCTATTTATTATCTTCTTACTGAGGTTATCTTAATTCTAAGTGTTGTATACTAGTACAATTTTTGAAAACATTATATTGGACTGGCAAGTAAGTCGCTACTGTTCCCGGTAATGTTTCTACTTGTAGCTATAAGTTTGGTTATCAAAGCAGCTCACGTTTTATTCTTATTCTTGACAAATTATGCTGTGATTAAGGTTAGAACTGAATCAGTTTTTTTTCGTTTTTAATTTTGCAGGTTACGATATGTCGCAAGAAATTAGTTGTTTTGATATAACTTGCCAGCAGACTTTTGTGAGTATAGAAGGGTTACGAGATCATTTTTTTCTTAAGCACCCAGGTGTAACTGTATTTAAATGTAGGTTTGGAAGTTCAAAATCAATGATTTTGAGTGCTACCTCTATTTGCAGCAATTGCTAATAAAATTAACTAGTACTTCAAACGCTGTTAGAACAGGAAGATAACACGACCGATAGGCTACTGCTCACAATCGTTGTTACCAGTGCTAACGTAAATTAGCTGGCATCGCTAAAGTACTGTAGCAAATAGACATTAGTATTAGCAGCTAAGAGATTCGCTGTCCGTATATCAAGTAACTTTCTTAGCTGTGGTAGCGAATATTTAGCTAATGCAGCTAATTATTTTTTTCCGTGATGTTTTAAATGTTTTTTTTCATCGTTCTTAGCCATAATAATGCGAAGTCAGAGAACGGTCAGAGTATTCTATGGCCATTTTCTCAACCGGGACCGCTAGGGCTGAGATAAATAGATACCAGAAATGAGATACTAGAATGTTGGATATTAGCTTATATCATCTAGATTATACTACATAATATCTAATATATTCTCTTAAATATACAAGATATTAATGAGCAATAACAGTTTATATTCAAAATTTACAATAGTAGATATTAAACATTAATATCTAAGATATTATAAACAGTAGCGTGCACGTGCCTGAGGAAAAGTCACGTGATCAAAGTCTTTAAATACCATATAATTTGTCTATCGCGCTCGCTCATAGTTTTGCCAGTCGCGTGGTTTTTGGTTTCGACACTGAATTAATAATATTGTATCTATATGAAGTTTTGAAGTGTCATTTTTGAAAAAAATTCATTTTACCAGTACTGAAATCAGTAAGTATCTATTTATATAAGTATATGTCATTTTTATACCTTCAATCTTTGAAATGAATTTTCTAACCTCTCAATAACACGTTCTTTATGTAGCCGTTTTTAAATTCAACATCGAATCGGAATTTACTTACTGGAATTTGTAATAGATTCCAAATCTTTACAATTATGTTGAACGTTTTTATAATCCCCATTTATCAACAGGTTTCCTTGACTTTGAGAATAATAATCAACCAAATATGGACTTGCTAAAACTCTTAGATCGAGGAATTGGAGAAAAAAAGGAGATTATAAGAAAATTTTGATTTCCTTAATCAATCATTATTTACATCATGTTATATTTTCTTAATTTCATTTTTTTATTTCAATTTTTAAATCAGTATTTTTACATAATTATTACTATTATTATTATTATATAATAATAATTATTACATAATTATTACAGTTTATTATCTTAAATATTATGACCTGATATCTAATGTATTTCAGTTTAAGATCTGAGAAAATTCAAATTAACATATTGGGTTCTTTACTTTAATATCTTACATATTCCGAATAAACATCTTTTTTTTAATATCTGCTGATGCTCTGTTTCAATATCTAGATAGCTGTCCCATAGTTAAATCGCAAATATATTATCTGCTAATATCAAGATATTGCGGTTTACTATTTTTCTCCGTGTAGTTATGGTTACGGCAACCATTCCTTTTTTTCGTATAGATATCCATCCATAATATCTAGGTTTTGATGTGTGATACTCATATTGATAGTAATATTTTATATTCAATGTGAATGTCTTAGACATTAAAATGTACAGAGCGTATGTGCATATATATATTTGTACAGGGTGAGTTTTTTATCTTAAGCAATAGAAACTTTTTATTTTCGAGGGGGAGAAGCGACTCAGCAAAAATTTACCCCACACCTTGTGGGTGGGAGGGAGATAATGTTTTTCCGAATAAAATTTACGTATTTTTAAACGGAGAATCCGAATCTGCAATAAAAAATAGAGGTTCCCACTTTTCATTTCAAAGTTACAGGGTGTGGGGTATAAGGTAAATTTTTGCAAAGTCGCTTTTCCCCTCTTGAAAATAAAAAGTTTCAATTGCAGTCACTTTATTCGTAGGATGCATAGTTTTTGAGATAATTCAATGTCTCAAGATAAAAAAACTCACCCTGTACATATATAACGTAATGTAATCAATTTTTACGGCTCATAAATAGACATTAAAGTGTGGCACTTCAAGGGCGCTAAATTTTTTAATTTTCGTATAAAAATTAAATGAAATGAAGCGTGATAAACATTTTCATCTAATTTATCCTTGTTTTGAGACATAACTCAAACATATTTATATTTTATACTTATACTAAATGTCTATACCTCAAATAAAACTTTATAATTACAAATAAATAATTTATTTATCATTTTAACTTAACTAATTCTAAAGCTAGAAATCATTTACTGATTGAAATTAAGAGTGTTTGTAAAATTTGAAGTGTAAATAATAGAAATTTATTATATTCTTCCTGTTCTTCGATAAAAGAAAAGTTGTTCGTTAATAAATAAAAACACGGAGACTTTTAAAAATAAAATAATTTTATTGCATTTCAGAATAACATTTAACAAAGATAAATATTTTCCTTTAGTCTTCTTTAGAAGGAAAGGTAAAAGAAATGCGTATTATATCATCATTTCGTATAAATATGTGTCCTCAAAGGATTTTTGCTCCTGAAATGTTTTGGGTAATAACCGTAAGGGCCAGAGGCTAAAACCTTTCAAATAATGAATGTCACATGGATCTGTACACAGACATTATTAGATATCATTTCGAGAATATATGTATGCATTAAAACTTCATCAAATTATATAGAATTCTATATACACTGTTAGAAATATACTGGAATTGACGAAATTTTTATGTTAACGTATCTTAATCTTGAAAAAATAGACTGATATTTATAAAAAAATTTCTTATGATTACAAAATTAAACAAAATATTTTAACCTTATCTTAAAATCACGAAACTATATCAGAATTTCCAGTCACATATAATCGTATAAAGCTTCAGTTACTCAGAAAGTAAATTTTTTTCTTTCTGCAAGTTTTATAATTTTCAGATACAAGTATCAGAGTATTGAGTAATTTGTAACTGAAAGTAAAGAAATCTTCTCTAATATTTACTAAAAAATATATGAATGATCAACAATAGTATATTATGCAACTAGGAAAAAACAAAAGTTTATTTTGCGAGTATGAAATTTGATGCCCAAGCAAAGTGAGGCCAACAATCACACGAGTAAAATAAATGTTTTTCCCCTGTTGCAGAGGAATTTTTTCTCTTGGGGGTCAAAAGTTTATGAGCCGCTAGTAGAAAAATGGATTTGTTTAACCCGCAGGAGGCAATAAAATGTACTTTATGATGCGCTAGTACAAATAGTATGATGTGCAACTAGGGAAAAAAAAAATTATTTTGCGAGTATGAAGTTTGATGCCCGAGCAAAACGAAGGTAAAAACCACATGAGAAAAATAAAAGTTTTTCCCGTCTTACACAGCATTTTTTTTCTTGAGAGATCAAAAGTTGTATTTTTCTGCTCCGTAGGGGGCAATAAAATGCACTTTATGAGCCGCTAGTAGAAAAATGGATTTGTTTAACCCGCAGGAGGCAATAAAATGTACTTTATGATACGCTAGTACAAATAGTATGATGTGCAAATAGGGAAAAAAAAATTCATTTTGCGAGTGTGAAGTTTGATGCCCGAGCAAAACGAAGATAAAAACCACACGAGTAAAATAAAAGTTTTTCCCGTGTTGCACAGCATTTTTTTTCTTGAGATTTTTTTTAATTAAAAATAAAAATATACATCGTATGAAAAAATTTTGCGGTTCAAACTTGTAGATCTTTATGTAGTAAACAATTGTATATCATAACTTTTTTGTCGTATTTCGTATAATTTAACTGGAAAATAAAATTTAGATATTGACTTTTTTAAATTTTTAACATACTGAAACATTCCTAATTTTTGTTTAATCGAAAAATATTATCAGGATAATGAGTAGAGATTCATAAGCACTATCAGGAACCAATATTGGAATTTTGGATTTTTTCATAGTTTTTTTCAAAAACACAGTGCTCTTATTTGCACAATTTTGATCGGATGTGACTGGTTAACGAACTTCTCCTTACCTTTTCGACTCCAATAAAGTATAACAAAGCTCAATTTTTTGTATACATTTCTGTAACTTCCGATAATAAATTACATGATCAAAATAATTTATTTTCTTTCATATATCTCAATAAGGAAAAAAAATCGTAGACTTTAAGCGAAATATTTCGCATTTAAACGCTTTTTGCATATCTCACATATTTCGGTCAAAAATTGGAATTTTTCTTTTCAATAATGTTTTTTAAAATCAGAACAAAAAATATATACCTTCTTAAAAAATGTCCAAATGAGAAATTGCAGACCTCATTTAGGAAAATAATGTTCTATCTCAATGTTTTTTCTTATTTCATTCGTATTAATCGTATTTTTTTAAATTGAAATGAAAAATATTCATTTTATCAGAAACTGTATGAGATAAAATTTGTAAACCTTATTGAAGCGAACAATTTTGCATTTCTACGTTCATTTCGTATTTCCCATAGTATGGTTAAAAAGTGAATCATCGATTTTCAATACTATTTTTTTTAATTTAAAAGAAAAATATACATGTTATAAAAAAATATTGAGATTCAAACTTGTAGATCTTTTTTTGTATCATAGCGTTTATTTCGTATATCGTATTATTTAATTTTTTTTTGTTTAATCGAAAAACGGTATCAAGATAATTAGTAGAGATTTATGAGTACTATCAGAAACTAATATTGCAATTTTTTATTTTATCAAAATAAATTCAAAAACACAAAATATGCTATTATTTTCACAATTTTTGTTGAATGTGCCTAATTAACAAACTCGTATTTTCTTTTAGGGCCCTTAAGAGTTGTGCCAAATTTCAATCTAATCCGATAATTCTATCAAGAGTTATCGAGTATACAAAAGGTAAAGATTTTATAAAAATTTCAAGTCATTTTTCACATAAAACTAATACCTTCTCATTTATAATGAGAATCTAAAAAATTGAAATTGGAAAAATTTTTCATATCTAGTCAGGGCCAACATAATGGATCGCTAAAATTCTATAACTGGTTATTCGATGGAGCCCCTCAATTATTAACAAATTATTTGAACAGCAGAAGAAAAAAACCAAGCCCGAAAACTTCGTCAGCTGACTATCATATTTAAAGCTAAACCATGAAGCCAAATTGACTGAAGGAGAGAAAACAGTTTGGTAAATAGAGATCAAAATTGAGAGATCCTGTGTAGAATTGTAGAGGAAGCTTTAATGTTTAACCAATGCGAAATATAAAGGTGGATTTGGAGAAGAGAGTCTGTATAGTAGGGGATCGTCCAAGTTTCTCTGTATAGATACCTACACAAGATCGCATCCTCTTCACTCTTTCCACCTCATCCCCAACTCGAATCCACCTACACAAACCGACCAGCCAACCATCCCTGCCAGTTAGAGGCACTGGCCCGAGAAATTCAATTACTGATAAACTTCTCGACTGAAGTTTTACTTCAACTATACTCTGCAGGTACTGTGTCTCGAAGATCGAGACTGTGGGTGTATCTGTGTTTTTGTCGAGGAGAATACCACCACCCGAATCATGGAAATGTATATTAATGACCAGTTTACATATTTATGACTCCTGATCAAGCACAAAAACAGCCAATTTTATTTGACAATGCTAAACATAACGGTACAATTCAGGATGTTGACTATATTTCAGAACATAAAATTGCATTATCGAAACTATGAGAAAAAACAAATCTTTATTCATTTTAAGGTATTTTCATCCACAAAAATTAGATCTCAGGCAAAAATAGATAATTTTGCTTTCAAGAATAGCAATATTATTATCGAAGGGCTATTTTGAAAGAGAAAAGATTATTTTACATAAAAAGAATTTGAAACACAGAAAAATAATTTTATTAATAAATTTTATTTTTGATCCAACTTTTTTTCTTATTGCTTCTTACCAAATTTTAAAAAATTATGCGATTCTAATAAATTATGAATGATTTTTTCAGAGAAAAGATTTCCCACAACTTCACCGTTTCTGATTTTTAAAAATAAATTCCTTAATGGCTGAAACCATTAAAAAAACATTTTCCAAAACGAAATTTTAAAAAACAAATTGATGAATTTGATAATAATTTATTCATTTTCGAAAATTGGAAATGATTAAATTGTAGGAAATCTTTTTCTTGAAAAAGTGATTTATAATTTATTAAAATCGCATAATTTTTTAAAATTTGGTAAGAAGCGTTAAGAAAAAAATTTGGGCCAAAAATAAAATTTATTAATAATATTATTTTTCTGTATTTCAAATTTTTTTTATGGAAATTAATCTTTTCTCTTTCAAAATAGCCCTTCGATAATAATATTCCTATTCTTGAAAGCAAAATTATCTATTTTTGCCTGAGGTCTAATTTTCATGGATCAACTACCTTAAGAAAGATCAACCCATTGACATAACTTCAAACTAAATCGAAGTTTAAGGTAGTTCATCCACGGAAATTAGACCTCAGGCAAAAATAAATAATTTTGCTTTCAAAACTAGCAAAATTATTATTAAAGGGCTAATTTGAAAGAGGAAAGACTTTTTTCCATGAAAAAAATTTGAAATGCAGAAAAATAATGTATTTAACAAATTTTATTTTTGCCGAAAATATTTCCTCATCATTCAATATCAAATTTTACAAAATAATGCGATTCTAATAAATCACAAATCATTTTCTCCGGGAAAAGAATCTTCACAACTTTACCGTTCCCAATTTTCGGAAATAAATTCTTTAATGACTGAAACCATTAAAAATCAATTTTCCAAAACAAAATTCTTTCAAACAAATTGCTGAATTTGGTAATAATTGATTCGTTTCAGAAAGTGTATTATCAAAATGGTCCATTAATATACCGAGAAAAAAATCTGTTGTATTTATTGAGTCCTTAAGTAAAATAGTGACAGCCAAAATTGTTGTAAATTTAATAGATATTTTAGAATAACTCACCGCTTTTTTGTATACACGGTGACCCATTTTAATCTATAATCCCAAATATCTTCTAAAATACTTTATCTACGAAAAAATGGTTCGGACAAAGGTTGACCAGGACCGAGGGGGACATTTGACTATACCATAAATTTTTACCTTGAGATCAATTTTCAAGGTCAAATGGAGGTAAGACCCTTTTCTTAAATGAGAACCCCTATTTTTGACTGCGGATTTGAAAACAGCGGGAAATTTCACGTCAAAAATGACCCGTGGAAAAATGGTTTTTGTGACCTTGGAAAGGTAAAAAATGAAGGTCAAATGTCTGAGAAACGACCAGATGCCCTTTTTCTGAATTTTCTTGGTTTTTCGGGGTAAACAAACGTTCAAGATGCTTCACAAAAGTGTCATGACGATTTTTCTTAGATTGAACTCTGTGCCCGGATGAATTTTTCTTGTAGACTTCAGGCTGTGGATTGTCATTACAACACCCCCCCCCCCCCCCAAACACACCCAAACAGTAACAATCATTTCGGATAAGATGTAAAGACTGTGGACGGTTTTGAAAGACGACTACGTTTGTATCTTCAAGCCAATGAAGAGCACTTCGAACAGTTACTCCGTGGCTGATTGTAACGCTGATGGTAGCAATGGTAAGAGGCAAGGGGACTCACGTTAATCAACTATACCCGAAACGTGAGAGGCAAGGGGAACTCACGACAAGAAAGCACCCCAAAGGAAACAGAACTCACTATGCCCACGCCGTTGTTTCTAGGCAACGCTAAAAGTAAGGACAAAGTGTCTTTTTTTTGTAACTAGTCACAAAGAAGTGACATTGTCAAGATTGTCACTTTTGTAACTACATAGTCACAGTCTTTACACCTTATCCGAAATGATTGTTACTGCCTGAGTGTATTTGAGGGGTGGGGGGGGGGGGATAACAATCCACAGCCTGAAGTCTACAAGAAACATTTATCCGGGCACAGAGTTCAATCTAAGCAAAATCGTCTTGACCTTCAAGTCGACTTGAAAATTGACCTGAAGGTCGTGATGGTCAAGGTAATGTACACCTTAACATTTCATCGACTTTTATGAAGCATCTTGAACCTTTGTTTACCCCGAAAAACCGAGACAATTCAGAGAAAGGGCATCTGGTCGTTTCTCAGACATTTGACCTTAATTGTGTAACATCATCTGTACATTATTGTCATTAAAATCTTGTTTTCAATTTCTCTTTATTTTAAAATTTTCCTTATCAAAAACTTTTTATATTTTTTAGCGTTCGATAACCTTATGATTTGTCTTTAAAAAACATATCTTTATCTAGATAATTTATTACTTCCTGTAAACAGTTAAGTTCTACGAAACTTTTCGAAATACATTTTGAATAGCTTTATTTAACTTTTGTATCTTTACTCAGCTCGGACTCGGAATGATCTAGTTAAATATAATTAACTTTGTTATTGTACAACATAAAACTAATACCTTCTCATCCATGATGAGAATATAAAAACGCAGCACATGCTGCTAAAAAGTTACGTGATGTGTATGGTGAGGAAACCTTAAAAGAAATACGTGTCGAAATTGGTTTGATACATAAATTCCATTCTGGGGATTTTTGACTCAAAGGTGAGCAACGTTCAGGTTGGCCAAATGAAGTTGATGATGACCAAATCAAAGCCACACACAGAAAAAAGATCAGTAAAATTTACAGGAAGTTCGGTACTTATTTGGACAACATGACTTTTTAGTAAATTTTACAAGAAGTTGAGTTCAATCAACAGATTTTCTGCACAATTCACTTAGCGTACAGTACAATCAACAAAACTCGGATTTTTTCGTATTCAGTGGATTTTACTGGACGCTGAGTAAAACGTACAGAAAATCTGTTAATTGAACTCAACTTCTGGTACAATTTACTGAAAAGTCATGTTGTCCAAATAAGTACCGAACTTCCTGTAAATTTTACTGATCTTTTCTCTACGTGCATAATCGAATCGGATCATCATGTAACTGTACGATTGAAGAAATCTTAAAAAAAAACCAAAATCAACAATCGACCGTCATATGAAATGTCTTGGACTCGTTAAAAAACTTGATATTTGGATTCCACATGAATTGAAAGAAATTCATTTGACAAAACGCATCAACGCTTGTGATTTTCATCTTAAACGCAATGAATTCGATCCTTCTTTGAAACGAATTATCATTGGTGATAAAAAATAGATTGTATAGAATAACGTCGTTCGAAAACGATCATGGTCCAAGCGTGATGAACCACCACAAACAACATCGAAAGCTGAATCGCATCAAAAAAAGATTATGCTATCTTTTCGAGACATGTTTGTATTAATGTCTTCAGTTTTTATCTTGACCCAAATATGCATTCAGTATAGTGTCTTTATATTGGCATTCGGTCACTTGGTTTTCATTAAAAATTAATGATAAAAAAACATATTAAGGATTTTTCAATACTTAAGAAAACAAAAAATCAAAAAAACAAACAATACACGGAGAAAAATAGTTGGAGTAATTTTACTCAACTCTGTCGATTAAACTTGGGACATAAGGACATTTGAATATCTATTAAATCCTAGTCGGGTAAAATCAATTTGATATATACCTAATTCAACCAAAGTGAATAACAATAAGCGTTACATAGGGAATAGTAAGGAATTGAGTAAAACGTTATCGACGACAGGGCACCAACATGCGTCAGTGGGTTAACATGAAATGTATAAGTATATCACCGACGCTTGAGGTGCTTCAAACCGTAGTTGGGTAAAATGAGCATCGGGCGTATTATTTCAACGGGCAATGGTATGGCTCTCTCAAATAAAAAAGAATTCTTACCTCAAGCCTGCCAATAGTCATCCAGTACATACATAAACAACTTACAAATACATTCACACCATTCAGACGTAGCCAATCACATTTCAAATTACAAATAAAATTAAACATATAAACCTAATAACTACACTTATACATCGTTCGATACGCTTTCGTCGAATCACGCACACGCTCGCTTACAATGCTGAGATATAAAACTTGGAACTTTCTTATATAGTGACTGCATGAGTTATTCAGAGCTTGTGAGAGTAAGTGCCGTCAATACAATTTTTTAGCCTTACTCAAGTAAAAATAAATCAACTTTTTTCATAAATGATTAATAAAATATTTTTAAAAATTAATATAATTAATCAATTATTATAATTATGATTATTGATATATATAATATAATTATTAAATTACATTTAGTATAGATTTTTATTATAACGACGTATGAAGTTTAGTGAAACTAAATTTTCAAATGAACATTAAAAAATTGCATTATTATTAAGAAGTATCTCGTATAAAAACATTTAAAAGAAGGTTAATTTATTTTCTGTGTTTTATATTTTCAAAATATGGATTTTACATTTGCGAATTCCAAATTATTATTCTGCCTGAGTAATTTATGTGATATTTCATATTTTATGCTATACACTTATCGACTTTTTTTGTTTAAATTTTCATAATATCAATTTAATTTTAAGAATTTAAGTTTTTGAAATTAAAAATTTTTTATGTGTGCCCAAGGCGCAGATTACTTTCATTCGTTCCTGTGTGAATAGATGTAGCTGTTGGAATAAATCTTGCGATTCACGGTTTACTCAACTCTCGATTGAAGCATAGAGTAGAATGAACGGAAAGCTCTACTATTTTTGTGATTTAATAAAAGATTGGTTTTTTATAGTTATACTACGAGTAATAATATATATATTTAAAAATTTTTAATGCACGCTTTCATACTTCACCCTACACTTCTGAATTTTACTCAACTTTGATTCATTTTCGAGCATTTAATATATCACAAATAAATACAGTGATACTAAATAACTTCTAACTTGTCCTTATGTCCCAAATTTGATCAGAAGTTGAGTAAAATTACTTCAACTATTTTTCTCCGTGTAAAATATAGTATTACCATCCCGAGTCGAAAAATCGAAGGCCTCATTTGAGCCTCTGCGACATAATTTTGAGGCTGAAGAGGGGTAAAAGAGGTTCTTGTTCGTATTTTTGAACCTCTTTTAAGCCTCCAGACTTGACTTACGTCCGTTTTAGGCTCGAAACGTTCAAAGGAGGTCATACATTACGACGGGAAAAGTGCCTGTGAGGCTCTTCTCGATCGAAGAGGTTCCTGAGCGTTAAAAGAGGTTAAAAAATAAAATACAGAGGCTAAAGAGGGTTAAATGGTGACTTAACGATTATCAATAGGCTTTAAAGAGGTTGTGGAAGCTTAAAATGTTTCAAATGAGTTCAACATCACCAAGAGGCTCATATGAGGCCCTCGAAATTTCGACTTGGGATTAATAATTTATTTTTGCATGCTTACAGCCTAGCCATTAGGTTCATAAAATTAGCTGACACTGAAGAGGGCCCCCATTTGTGGCCGAAACTTTTGCCTTTTTATCCCCATAATATATTTCCTGCCTTGAAAAATCCCTAATATGTTCTTTTACTATTAATTTTTAATGAAAACAAAGTGACCCAATGCCAATATAAAGACACTATACTGAATTATGCTGTCTGTTTGGTGGGACTGGAAAGGTGTGGTATTTTTGAGCTGCTTCCAACGAACCAAACGATTAATTCGGATGTTTACTGAATTTTTCCGAAAGGAAATTTCAACTAATCAGAGGTCACGTCCCCCCAAGGGGCCGTTCACTCAAAATCGATTCTACATGAGCATAATTATTCCGTTAACTAGCTCACGCTCGAGCTCAGTGCCTAGGCGGTTATTGCATGCGTACCCTCAATTGGTCAATCGTAAAGGTGTAATTTTTCACCCTGACAACGCTACACCACACACATCTTTAGCCACTCGCCAAAAATTATTAAAGCTTGGTCGGGAAGTGATGTTACATCCACCATATAGCCCTGACCTTGCACCATCAGATTACTATTTATTTCGATCTTCTAATAAAGATCAGAAGTTCTACCTATAAGCGTGGAATCATGAAGTTACCAGAAAGATGGCAAAAGTTCATTGAACAAAATGGAAAATATATCATTGATCAAAGTTCATTCCTTGTATTTAAAAAAATGTGTTTAATTTTTATGAAAAAACCAGCAATTACTTCTGGGACAACCCAATAGAATTTTTGGAGTGGGCCGATACATAGTTTCCGAAATATTCGAATTTATGCAGAACTCTGACCGGATTTGTCTCGCTTCGTGAGTCATGCCCGTGGAGTTGGTGCGTTCAAGCGGACTTAATGGCTGGTTTTTCCCAGATTACCAATTCCATTTTGGGTTTTTCCATCTCGATTTTATAAATAATTGCAAAGGCATAGTCAGCGCTCTGTATAAATTCGAATATTTCGGAAACTATATGTCGGCCCACTCCAAAAATTTTACACAACCTTTCTTACACATTAATAAACATTTTTAGTCTGAAAAATCGAAAAACCATATAGTCCGATTGCAAAAATCGCATTGATTTGTAACATATGGAAAATTTGCAACTTAAATAACAAAAAAAATTTTTTGTTCATATTTTTATGAAAAGTTTATTATTAGGAATTTTTTTCGACGTCGAATAGTTTTTGAACAATCAGTGATTGAAAATTGTTCGTTTTTTCAAAATTCAAAATTTCAAAAAATCGTATCTTTCAAACAAAATTTTTTGTTCGAAATAAAAAAATACGTGCCGATTATTTTGCTCTAGAGAATGCTACAATAAATTTTCGTCAATATTAAAATTTTAGTTGTAAATCTGATATGGAATGACCCATATACTTTAATTTGATTAATTGAAATTTTTTTATCATCCCTTAATTCTGACTTTAGTAAGATAAAAAGTAAATGTAATTGTAGTGAAAAGTTACTCGCCAAATAACTGCAACTGTATATATTAATTTCTTAGAAAAAAAAATTGTAACAGTATTTTTTAAAAACTGAAATTAATAAATATTTAGGATGATACATAAAATGCACGATTAGCATAAATTCGATGTGTGAGTAGTATTCTATGCAATCTTTCTTTCAAAAGAAGTTAATTCAAGGGATAAATCTAATTATTAAACGTTCCAAACACTACGATTACAATTGGACTTTCACTATGGGTCTGGCAGGTTTTCCATTATTTGCTTTTACCTCGAGTTCTCGCTCTTTATACCCCTTTCATTTTTCCGCCCTTTATTGTCAGTCCCCTGAATGGAGGCTTTAGTGAGTAAATTTTCGCGAGAGCTGGTACGAAGTGAGATATTTTTTTGCATTATACTAGTACGGTAGAACTTACGAGACTCAAGTTCTATTGTACGCGGAAACAACTTTGTTCGAAAGTTTGCAATTCTTTATCTCTTCTTCATATAACACTACTTTCCAATTATCCGTCGAACTTATACAGGGCCGTGGAAAGAAAACCTAAACCTGGGGGAAACAACTTTCAAACCCTATTCTTGCATACATACGTTCAAAATTTTCCGGTTACCTGTTGTTTAAGCCACTGTCGATGCGTCTTCATTTTTATAAAAACAACAATGTTGGGAATTCCTACCGTAATTTCCAAAATTAGGATAGAATTTCAGAAAATTCAGTTAGTTTTTAGCAGTTGAATTTCATAATACCAAAAAAAAATTCAGAAAATTCAGTACATTTTTCGCAATTTTAAGATACTTTCACTCAAAAACATCATTAATATCGGCAAATTTTACGTCACCTTTGTAACATACAAATTTTGCGAATTCCCGAACATTTCTAAGAGTGGAGTTAAATAGTTAAAAACGTCGTAAAATTTTGAAAATGTGTAGATTCTTACAAGAATTTTTCAAAAATTAATGTATATCATATTTAAATAAGATTTAAGAATACCCGTGCGGAAATTGCCCAACTTGTTCCCAAGTTCCGATCCGGGCCCGATCGGATTTTCTACATGTGGCCGCAGGGGGCACATGGTGTGGCCCGGGTTGGAACCACATCGGATTATGATAGACAAGATTATTTTCAAATTTTTTGTTGTGGTCGTGATATTGTAGTGACTATATTAAAATTCAAATGCCAAAAGCAAAAAGTACATGGCGAGTTTGGAAGCACAGAATTGTTGGTGAGATTTCTTATATCCGCATTATAGATCAAGCTAGGTTAATTCAATAGATTCATTACATAAATCCTAACATTGTAATGAACTAGATTATTACTTGAAATATTTTTTTATTAACGGTAATTTGAACAGAAAAGAAAATTATAATTTGAAGTGTAGAACGTTATTGTGTTTCATTATTTTTTATATCATATATACAATTTTCCAAAGTGAATTTTTCAGAAAGAAAATTATTAATAATGTAATTTATTTTTAGATTCAGAAGAATCGAATAGTTCTACAGACTACGAAGATGAGTTTGAAGATTATACTGTTTTACTACTTTTAATTAAACTGTTGCATCACTAATCTGAATTTATGAAATACATTTTTTTGAACCAACTATTTATTGTTATTAAACGAAAAGCTTTTAAATTTTACTATTTGTAGAAATACAAAATTAGAAGGGGCCATATCTGGACCAGATTGGCCCCTCATTTTACAGGCCCAGATCTGGACCCGATCGAGTAGGGCGTTTCATTACTGGTCTGGCGCTAGACAGATTACCCTATCGGGTCCACATTTTTCTCGGTCGGCGCCCCACCAAAATTTCTGCACGGGTATTTATAAAATATTGATATTTTGTAAATATTTTTATAATGTATAGAGTGTAGTCTTTATTTCAAACGTTACGACGTTTTATACTATGTTTAACTCCAGGACAAAATCCGGGAAAAAATTCTAAAAATATCTTGATCAGTTGCTAAATTACTCTAAAGATTTACCTCAGAAGCGAGACCGAAAACTTTGAAAAATGCACATTATTTTTAGAGTTGCTAACATTTTCCTAAAAGTATTGAAATTTGACGATTTTTATAATATATTTTTATAAAATTAACATTTTACCTTCAACTTGGGATTACTAGATACAAAATGTTATTAACATTCAGTTTATAATGAATGAGATTTCAGACTTAGGAAAATTCCCTCCCCCTCTTGTCAGACCTAAACTTATACCTTCCCGTAAAGAAATTTTGTCATGGCCCAAATTAGGTCCCGACATCGCATCCCTAGTTTAAATTTCAAATTAGGGCCAGATCAGGCTATTTCTGCACTAGTTATGTAAAATCATAAAATAACATAAACCATATAACGAATATCAATAACATACTTCGGAACTAGTTTTCGACTAAGAAAGATTAAGAAAGTATTTGTCGATCTGAAGAGCTACATATGGTAAAAGAATGCTCATGGCACGTGATTAAGTACTGTAAGAGTATAATGCCTATGCACGCGTTTAGACACGCGAATGTAGGAACAACTCCCTGAGTACTTGTAAACCATGTAGGAGCACACGTACAAGTGCCCATTAGGAAGTGCGTATGAAAATGTATGTATGGTACTCACACGTGGTTGCAGTCATGAAGTTAAGTAAATAATAGCCAAACGCGAGCCCCTTATTATGCCACTCAAAATAAGTCGTTCGTTAGTGGCAGCTTAATTCATATCCCTCACTTGCGGGTTAAATGCTGTACATACCACCCTTCCTTCCCTTTCGACGACCTTACTACCTTCCTTTAAAATCTAAAGAGTCGAAATCCCGAGAAACACGCGGCCGAGTACCTATTCGAGTTACATACAACACACAACACTTGTGCTCTTTTCCACATTTTTATTATTAAATACAGGGTAAATTGATTAAGTTATTTACTTCATTTTACTAAGTTTATGCTATACTGTTAAAAATTTTATTAATTTTAATAGACTTTAATATACAAGTCGTAAATTAAAATTAATAGATTTGTATATTATGAAAAATTAATATACATTCACATTAAATTTAATAATGTATTCTTTTATTCTTAGATGTTTTGCAACAATAGACCCAATATTTAGTTGAATTTGAAGTATTTCAAAACTGAATGCGCAATTGTCTTAAAATACTTATTCATGCAATTCTGAATTCCAAAATTGTATGATTGAAGGTCAGGTTTTTTCTACTCTCATGGCTCAAAGCTGATTTTTGAAATTTCCATACTCAGCTCGCAGTACATTCTAATGAGAATGTAATCAGAATCAGAATGCCAATCAAAATATGTTAAAATTAACAAACTTTATTAAAATATTGGGTACTTGAATTAATTTTTTGGGATTTCTAAGAGATCGCGAAACAAGTATGTTTTGCCATTGGAACAAATTGCAACCAACTTCACATCAAAACACCATCCTTGAGCTTGTTTTGACAGTATTTGTCATTCCGTTTAAGTGTGAACACGGAGAAAAATAGATAGTAAACCGCAATATTTTGATATTAGCAGATAATTTATTTGCGATTTAACTATGGGACAGCCATCTAGACATTGAAACAGAGTATCTGTAGATATTTAAAAAAAAAGATGTCTTTTCGCAATATCTAAGATATTAAACTATAGAACCCAATATGTTAATTTGGAATATCTCAGATATTAAACTGTAATATCTTAGATAATTAAAGTCAATATTTATGTCATTGAATGCAATTGTCTAATAATTATGTAAAAATACTGATTGAAAAATTGAAAGAAAAAAATGAAATTAAGAAAATATAGCATGGTATAAATAATGATTGATTAAGAAATTCAAAATTTTCTTATAATCTTCTTTTTTCCTCGAATTCCTCGATCTAAGAGTTTTCGCAAGTCCATATTTGGTTGATTGTTCTCAAAGTCAAGGCAACCTGTTGATAAACGGAGATTATAAATACGTTCAACATAATTGTAAACATTTAGAATCTATTACGAATTCCAGTAAGCAAATTCCGATTCGATGTTGAATATAAAAACGGCTACATACAGAACGTGTTTTTGAGAGGTTAGAAAATTCATTTCAAAGATTGAAGATATAAAAATGACATACTTATACAGATAGATACTTATTGATTTCAGTACTGGTAATATGCAGTTTTTCAAAAATGACACTTTAAAACTTCATATAGACACAACATTATTAATTCAGTCTCGAAACCAAAAACCACGCGACTGGCAAAACTATGGGCGAGCGCGATAGATAAATTATATGAAATTCAAAGACTCTGATCACGTGACTTTTCCTCAGGCACGTGCACGCTACTGTTTATAACATCTTAGATGTTAAAGTTTAATATCTAATATTGTAAATTTTGAGTATAAACTGTTATTGCTCATTAATATCTTGTATATTTAAGAGAATATATAAGATATTATGTAGTATATGATATGATATATAAGGTAATATCCAACATTGTAGTATCTCATTTTTAGTATCTATTTTTCTCAGTGAACAACATATTATTTTTGTACTTCGATCATGCCGAAATTCGAGCCTACAATAAGTAATTTGCGGGAAGCTATGCTTTTCTGCTTTCATTTAAAAAGATCAGCAGTCGGATGTCATCGTTTGCTTGTAGAGGCATACGGTAACCATACTCCAACAGTTACATATTTCCAATATATGTTACTTTCAATTACGTTATGCAGGGTGAATTTTTTATCTTTAGACATCAAAATATCTCAAGATATACACATCGTACGAAATAAACGTCCGCAATAAAAAATTATTAAAATTTACTCCACACCCTAGGAGGGGAACTTTGAAATTTTAAATGCGCACATAAAAATAGATATTCGGGACCAATATCTAGATATTCAACTAAGTGACAAATATCTCATATATTCAATTGAAATACCTAAATATTCGGCTGTAATATCAGAGATATTCATATTAACCTATTTCAATATTCCAGATGGTGAAGCTGAATATTCAGATATTAGAGTTAAATTTGGATATTTTTGGTGTACTTAGTTGGCTTTAGGGTCCAGAAAAAATGTAAACTCAAGGTTTCATATTTTCAAACGTTTTGACTCAGGTTGGAGTCCTCATCAGTGAGAATTTATTTCTATAAAAAATACAAAGGAGGAAAACTTAAAAATTGCCCGTGTGACGGATAAACATTGTGGTGAAAAATGATATAAAAGAATTGCAAGTTTGAAACTGTAAAATTGGTCTAAATAACTAAATTTTCAAAAAGCTAAAACTGTAAAAAACTTAATTTGTAAAATTACTAAAGGGAGAACCTTAAAAATAGCACGTGTGACGGATAACATTGTGGTAAAACGATATAAATCAATTGTACAAGTGAAACTATAAAAATGGTCTAAAATAGATTTACAAGAAAACAAAATAAAAACTGTACAAAAAATGTATTCTGTACAATTACTAAGGAGAGAAAAAAATATTAAAAAATAGCACATGTGACAGATAAACATTGTCATAAAACAACATAAATGAGTTGTACATGTGAAACTATGAAATTGGTCTAAACTAAATTTCCAAAAAAATGTACCAAAAAAATTGTTTTCTATACAAATACATAGGGAAAGAACTTAAAATTTGTTTGGCACGTGTGACCGATAAACATTGTGCTAAAATGATATGAAAGAATTGCACGTGTGAAACTATAAAACTGGTATAAATAACTAAATTTACAGAAAATAAAAACTGCGAACTCATCCCAATAAAGCATTGCCAAACAAAAACTGACCTGTTATTTTGATAAGTAGACGGACAAAACGGTGGTGAAAAAAATTGATCTAAGTGACACAATCACAAAATTCCTTTTTTCCCCTTTCTTTTCTTTCGTCGCGAACAAAACAAGCACATAATTTTTGTAAAAGAAAACTCTTGTCACTACGGATTTTTCTTCAAAACTGAGTTACATTTGGAAACAGACTTGGAAAAGGCTTTGTAAAGTGAAGTGGAGGGGTAGGTTTTTGCTTTGGAAAGTTTCGGTTAAATGAAAAGGAGAAAAAAAGTGTGTAAAGATGACCAACTAAGTACACCAAAAATATCCAAATTTTAATACTAAGGGTCGATATAAGTCCTGTTTATTATTAGAGTTTAATATCTAGATATTAGAACTGAATATATGAAATGTTTATCACATAATTGAATATCCATTTTTCTCCGTGTGGAAATTTTTATTTTTTATTGCAGATTCAGACTCTCTGTTAAAAAAAAAAACGTAAGTTTAAAAAAAAATTTGTTCTATTCACAGGGAGAACATAATAAATTTGTATTATTCAGACTCAAAAATTTTACAAACTCTCTTAATTTTAATCAGTAAATGATTTCTAGCTATAGAATTAGTTAATATCAACTGATTTCTTAATCAATGTAGCTCAAAACGACTCATACTATAAAAAAAGAAAGTATAATTTTAACTTAAAATTTGGAATAAAAACAATCTCTACCCGAAACTATCCTAGAGGAATTATTTTCCCCCCAATACACCATACTTTTAGGACTTTAAGAAAGTCATTTTAATCGTGATTGAAGATAATCAAAAATTTCAAGGATTTAAACGTTTGTGAAACTTTGAACGCGTTTTTCTCGGAATCACTTTTTTCAATTTTGGCGGACACATTACTTCAAAATGGTTGCATGAATCACTTTGAATTTTTAACAATTAAATTTTATATGGAACCACGTACGGAATTTTGGATCCGATTTAAACTTTTTATTTTATAAACAATTTACTGATGAATTTTTGGTAAAAAATCGAACTTTTTCCTTCAAAAGTACACCACTTTTACAACATTTGATTTTTTAACAAATCCCTACGTAGTTCGATATTGAAATGTACAGAGATATAAAATGATTTTGATCTTTTGTTCCAAGTCCAGTATTTCACGAGGAAAGTGTCCGCGAATGGAGATGTTTTTTAAAAAAGCCATTGTGGAGATTGGCTCCCTCGCCGCCATTTTGTATGGAAATGGTAAAAAAAAATTATATTCTATACAAAAATATATTCTAGAGAGATCCACTGAAAAATTTTCCCGTTCCCAATATTATATTTCCGAAATTTTTTTTTTCAAAATTAGGTCTTTCTTCGGCTGCTAGAGTTGTGTTACCCCTTAAGGGATCATACCACTCTCGGTTCCCCAAAAAGGCTAATTTTGAGCATTTTTTTAGAGGTTACTAATATAAATATTGATATAAAACTTGCTAGGCTTAATAAATAAACTCATAAAATCAATGAATAAAAATTCTTTATATTGATTTAACACAGTTTTTGTATGCAAAAATGTCAGGCAAACACAACTCTTTGAAAAGTAGGTAGGTCGCATGCGCAGATGATTTCTCCTTGAAGGACCATCTAAAATAGATAAAGCAAAGAGTTTTAGATTTAGTACGACAGTAGTTATATCCTAAATCTCAACCACGTAAAAATTTTATTTTTTACTATTTTTGTTGTTGCAAAAAACAGTCAAAAAACATTTTTTTGCAAATATTTCTGCCATTTTGAAATTTTTGCATGTATTTTATTGATTGCGGTTCAGAATATAGCTACTGTCGTAGTAAATCTAAAACTCTTTGCTTTGTTTATTTCAGATGGTCTTTCATGGAGAAATCATCTGCGCAAGTGACCTATTTACTATTCGAAGAATTATGTTTGCCTGATATTTCTGTATACAAAAACTGTGTTAAATCAATATAAAAAAATGTTTTCATATATTTTAAGAGTTTATTTATTAATCCCAACCATTTTTATATCAATAATAATATTAGCAACCTCTAAAAAAATTCTTAAAAATAGCCCGTTTCTGGGGGGGCCTAGAGTGGTATGATCCCTTCATGAAATGTCTAATATTCGAAAAACTAGTTGTTTCGTGTCAGAAAATCTGCAGGTCTATTCCGATATTATCTCTGAAACTTGACCTATAAAGTAGGGTTGAGTTTTATTTAAGGTTTTTAGTATTTTTTTAGTTTTAGTTTTTATTTAGTATAAACATAAAATATAAATGTGTTTGATTTATGTCTCAAAACAAGGATATATTAGATGAAAATTGTTATCACGCTTTATTTCTTTTAATTTTTAGATGAAAATTCAAATAATCGGCGCCCTTGCCGTGCCACACTTTAACGTCTATTTATGAGCCGTGAAAATTGATTACATTACACTGAGAAAACTGGAGTGTCAAACTTTGAGTGTCAAAATGTAGATAGTCAGTTTGAACTTCTAGATAGTACAACACTTTCTCCGAAATTTTTTCTCTTTGGTCAGGGAGACACTCATTTGATATTCTGCTTAACTGTTACCAGAGGGTCAGAATCACTATAAAGAGTGTCGATTGGTGAAATACGCGCCAAAATTGTAAAGTCACGTGGGATCGCCTATTTTTCCACCAATATCACCAGCGTGGACTCTAACCTCATTGCCGGTTTCGCGTCCTTTACGTGTTAAAGTGTCACGAGGGTTATTTTTGCCAACTAATTGTTGAGTACCTATTTCACTTGCTATAATAACATAATAATTGTGAAAGCTTAAATGTAATAGTTTTGAGGTTAGCCATAGAGGTAGATTATAGTCTGTTTTTCCCTCTTCGATAATCTATTTTTCTCTCTGCGATGATCAACTCTTCCCTCTAAAGTATTCAAGTTGACCATCTTATTTTCACAATTCACAGGTAATAAGTTACACTATCTAGAAGGCTGTCCTATAGTTTAACCTCAAATATAGTCTGCTTCACCCTCCAAATGTTTAGGTTGACACTCCAGTTTTCTCAGTGTACTCTGTATATGTACAGAGGGAGTTTTTTATCTTGAGACATCGAAATACAATATCTCAATTCACCTTCGAGGTGGGCAATGTTTGTTCAAATAAAACTTACGTATTTTTAAAAATAATTAAAAATGGAAAAAAAACACGTAGTTTGCCGCAGAATGTTTTGCGAAAGACGTTCTGCGGTGACGATTCCAGTTCCTCAATGGATTATTCGAAATTTAAAATTCCAAATTATTTCTTTAATTTATTAGTTTCTACGGTGCTTGATCGCAGTTTGTCAAAAATGAAAAAATTCTTAAAAAATGGTAACCGGTCAAACTTGGACGCCCGATTTTCACCAATAAAATCACCCGTTTTTGACTAATAAAAGAAAAAGTCATGAATGGAAAAAATCTACAATCAAGCACCGTACTTTTATATATCAAAGAAGCCTTTCAAGTTTGAAGTGAATCGTTTAAGCGATTTTCGAGTAATCGTTGTCACCGATTTAAAAAACATGGTTTTGAGAAAAACGCATTTAAAGTTTTAAGTATAGCTTACATGTGAATAAAATTTTGGTTTGTCTACTAACATAGCTCAGTCAATTTTGCTTGAATCGACTTTAAATTTGGTGGGTATATTTTCAAGGTATTACACTATAAGAATATTCAAAAACTCAAAAATCGGTTTTTTGAAAATTCTGACTGCAACTAACCCCTTAAGATAAAAAAACTCACTCTGTTTAATGTATACCGATTAAAAAAATTATTTCAAAAATTAAGACGTCTAAACGTTTTGAATTTCTTAATTGGGTAAGGAAGCTGATTTCCGTCTTTTTTTTACAATCAAGAAGAATTTAACATCATTTACATTAACGAATCAATGTGAAATCTAGTAACACTGGACGACCACAAAATGTTTTTAATCCGCTTTCAAAGAATTTCAAGTCTTCCAAAAATCCTTTGATCTGACAATTCAAAATGGATCACCGCACCTGAGCTCTACCCGGTCTAAAGGTTAAAAATCTTGCAAAAAACGTTACAATAACACTTATAGTTCACAAAATAAAAAAAATTTCTGACCACCAGGTCTTAATATGATTTTTTCGTGTATTTCGACCCAATAAACACGAAAGTCACATTCTCTAAATCTGAATCAGTCAAATTTTCACTGATTGAATCATTAATTTGCTTTTCCACTGTTAAATCAGTTAATTTTCATCGATTAATCAGTGAAAACAACATTTTCCACTGTTAAATCAGTTACTTTTCACTGAAGTAATCAGTGAAATTTGACTGATTCACAGTAACCTCTTTTTAGCTATTTGAATCGGACAAATCTCACTGGTAATCAGTAGATTTTGACTGATTCCGATTTAGAGAGCAATCAAAATTTTTTTTTATGGAAGCGTTTTTAGATATCAATGTTCAAAATTTTTTTTTTCAATTTTCAGAGTTTTTCCGACGCTTTTGCGTATATCTCGAGTTCTAATTGACTGTTTTGCCTAAACAAGCATTCAAGTTAAAGACAACTGAATTCTCTACAACTTTCTATCCTGAAGTTTTCAGATCGGCGCAGTAGTTCAGATGCTAGCGATTTTACCAAGTTGGAAAAGTTGGATTTTTTGGCAAAAATCGAGGTCGAAAATTCACATATCGTTCTGGGAAGAATAGAAATCGCAAATATTAGCCAAATTTTTCAACTTATTAAAGTCGTTAGCATCTGAACTACTGCGCCGATCTGTGAACTTTAGAATAGAAAGTTGTAGAGGATTCAGTTGTCTTCAATTTGATATTAAGATGTGGTAGGCAGTAAAAAATTTTAATTTTGTAAACTAGTGTTATTCGTCCACAAGACCTGACCGAGATCAAGCGCGACGTATTATTTCAATCCAGGGTTTACCATGTATGGGCCTAATCTGGGCCAAGAGAATATTTCTGCACGAGAATTTGACTAATTTGCAGTCGAGATAATTATTTAGTTAGAATTTTAAAATTTGACGCCTTGCACCCCATGAGCTGTCAATTGTCCAAATTTACAAACAAAATTGCATTATAAATTTTTTCAATTAACGGGTCATATAGCGAATTTTATTGCTTCGTGTGGGGCAAACAAATCCGTTTTCTGACCCCCTAGTAGAAAAAAAATCGTGTTCGATACGGTAAAAACATTAATTTTACTCGTGTGGTTGTTACCCTCGCTATGCTCGGGCATCAACTTTCACACTCGCAAAATAAATTTTTTTTTCCCTAGTTGCTCAAAATACTATTTTTTCGTGGATCAGAGTTAAACCCAAAAAGTATGAATTTTAATTCTTTTTTTCTACTAGCGGACCATAAAGTGGACTTTATTGCCCCGTGCGGGGCAAACAAATCCACTTTCTGACCCGCTAGTAGAAAAAAATCGTGTGCAACACGGGAAAAACATTTATTTTACTCGTGTGGCTGTTACCCTCGCTTTGCTCGGGCATCAAACTTCACACTCGCAAAATAAATTTTTTTTCCCCTAGTTGCACAATGTACTATTGTGGAAGACATGAGTCGAAAATTAATTAATTTTTTCAATAAAATAGGTAAAACAATCAAATTATCTTTGCATTTGCTTTTTGTTTTAAAAAAAATCTGACTCTTATCTAAAATAACTATTGACTACTATTTTGATCCTTGAATCTTTTAAAAAATATATCAAGATTTAGCAGAATTTTCATATTCTAATAGGATTTACCAACTTACGAAATTTCCATTTGCTATCATTTACTAAATTATCTGTCTGAACATAGTTCAGAATTAGTTCTTAAAAACTCCAGTTTTGGATAGTTTGAACATTCTAAATCTCCTTAACCGCTATTAAACCATTGTTTATTATTGAGGGTAAATATAAAACTTTGATTTATTTATAAAATGTATTTATATCCTACCTATGATGGAGGTGATGGTATTACTGTGAGCCATGGTGTCATTTTTCTCAGATTTGATCTGTCTATAATCTTCCTGCGGAACTCTCATTCGCTGGAGGATTCCACAGTCGGGTTGCTGATGCTGCAGTTGCGTTTGAATTTGTGCAGCCGCTGCAGCCGCCGCTGCTGCAGCGGCAGCCGGAATCGCAAGACCTACTGGACTCGAAACATGTCCAGGATGCGGCGGAGGACTTCCTGCAGGAGTCACTGCTCCCGTAGTAGTTGGTAAAACGGGAGCAGTAGTACAACTTCCGTTATTGTATTGCAATTGCAATCCGAGCTCACGTGCTTCACTCTCCTCCTGTGCTTGTTGTCTTCTTAAGGCCACCTACACAGTTAATAAAATCACCATAAATTATAGTCTAATTATATACAATTAAAACAATTAAAAAATAATAGAACTTGCAATGTGAATCGTAAATGTTGCAAAAGAATAGCATATTATTTATTCATTCATTTTCTGAGGGTAGATTTGTCCATTTGTAATATAAATCTATGCTGTTCTTTTTTTCTATGGACTGTTAAAATTTTGATTAATATTAATAGACTTTAATATAGAAGTGGTAAATTAAGATTAATAGATTTGTATATTATGAAAAATTAATATACATTCATATTAAATTTAAAAATTTCGAACTCAACCACTTAATTTGAAATTATCATAGCCGTAAGACAGTGTCGTTAGGCGATATAAAGAGGTCTTCCTGTGAAGAAGGAGATGTCGGACGCCTGTGTAGCTCAAATGGTTAGAGCTGTCGACCGGCAATCGAAAGACCCGGGCTTGAATCCCGGCACAGTAAAAAACGTTTCTTTTTCCATAGAAAAAATTTTGAATTCTTTAAATTTGAATTAAATTTAATAATTTTTTAATCAAAATATATTAAAATTAACAAACGTTATTAAAATATCGTGTATTAAAATTCGAATAAAAATTGGTATTTTTCAAGATAAAAGTATTTCAAATTTAATATACGTTACTGAAAAAAACTCCCATTACATGTAACGGGAGTATGATACAGAAATTTCTAAAGTTTAGTCATTTAATGTATACAATATTAAAAATTATTTTCATCTTTATTTCTTTGAAACTGCAGAATGTTTCTCATTTAATTGATCAGGGAACATGTAGGGAAGAATGGCTTCTTTGCATTAAGCTTGTTGAATTTGATACCCTGAAGTATCACATATTCTTATTTTACTCGATATACTGTACTTGGCTCATAGTAAAGGTACATATATTGCCCTAGATTAGTTAATGATACATCATTACATTAATTAATCATCATATAAAATTGTACTAATAATCATCTCTATAATTAACTTTATCGCTTTTGGTATAATTAAAGAACCTAATTAATTTTGAATTCCTCTTTGGATAATGTTTTTATATTATTTTACTATATCCTAATCCGAAAAAATTAATACCATCGCTTCGAAATTCGATGTTAAACGAATAAATGTCTCCATTCTAAACTTTTTCGTCCTCTCTAATTTCACTGAGCCCCCTCTATGGAAATTCACGAAAAAAACTGTTTATGAAAAGCGAATTGTCACCATAATAATACCAGTTTTGAAGGTATATAATGTATATATCATACAGTTTGAAAATATTATTGAGTTGATACGCCAATTGTGACTGTATCCTGCTAAGTTCTAGTTCTAAATCTAAAGTGGCCTGACAAGAACGGCGTCTGTATATAAAATCTGGGGTGTGTAGCATTACAATTGTGTAACGTTACACGATCCAAGTGTAATATTCCTTGAAACTTTATCCTCGACCCCTAATACTAGAGTTTTATACGAGCACCCATATTACAAAAGTATAATTTCAACTCACAGACGCCGCTGAAGGGGTGTAACTTACTTTTGAACCCCACGTGCTAAATATAAAATCATGATACATTCGAACGAATTTCTTACATATGTACATATGCAATGTACATTATGCACTCTATGTTCATTACTACACGGTTAAGAATTAATGTTTATTCTTAGTATCTTAGATGTTAATCCGTAACAAATGATTAGTTTCTGATATCTTACACAATGCTTCAATAATATACGCAAAACAAATTACTTGATCTAATTAAACAATTTTGTTAAATGAACTAGGATCTTTATTGATATAAAAAGAATTAGGTTGGATTATCTAAAATATTTGTATGATTCAACAAAACCATATCTAAATAAATCATCTTTGTTTGTATGAAAGAAATTCTTGGTTAAACCAACCAAAAATTCGGCCAACAATATTATGATAAACAAATTCTTTGGTTGATCCAACCAAATTATGTTTGGATGAACAATATACTTTACTCAGCCTAAAGATGCAAAATGTTTAAGTTGGGGATCTAAGATTTCACACTTTGACAACCAAATCTTATTGTTAAATAACTAGATATTCATCTAGTTATTATTTTAAATATCTACAATATATTAATCATAAAGTTCAAATTTCAAATTAAGGCCAGATTAGGCTATTTCTGCGCTGGTTATGTCAAAGACATAAAACAACATAAGCCATAACGAAAATCAACATACTTTGTATGATTCAACAAAACCATATATAAACAAATCATCTTTGGTTGTATGAAAGAAATTCTTGCTTAAACCAACCAAAAATTCGGCCAACCATATTATGATAAGCAAATTCTTTGGTTGATTCAACCAAATTCTGTTTTGATTAACAAGATATTTTACTCAGCCTAAAGATGCAAAATTTTTAAGTTGAAGATCTAAGATTTCACACTTTGGTAACCAGATATTATAGTTAAAAAACCAGATAGCCGTCTAGTTATTACTTTAAATATCGTCGATATATTAATCGTAAAGATCAAATTTCTGTACGTTGAATGAAATATCAGAATGGAAATAATTTCTTTTGAAATGAAAGTAACATGATTGAATATAGATGATAATGGTTTTAAAAATTGTCCATTTTCTCACCTGAGCAGCCATGACCCTCTGCCTCTCGGCAATGAGGGTGCATTTTGCACACACGCAATCCCTCCATCGACAATAACGTTTATGTCCCTTGAGTGCCGAAACCACCCCATGGTTCCTACATCTCGCACACTTTGGTGTTCTCTGGTAACGTTCAGCACTCGCGCGAAGAAAAAAAGCCGCGGGTAACACATGATGCTGCTGTTGCTGTTGTTGATGCTGCATCAACTGTCCCACATCTACTCCCAAACCCACACCCCTTGGAAGTGACATCGTAACAATCCCTTATCTATTCCTTCAGTGACGGCTATCCAAACTCTACCGAAAAACACTTTTCCATAGATTAGTCACTTATCAGATTGCACCTCTCCATCTCATCACACCTTCAAGCAACTATGATCCTAAATTTCATTATTTTTCACAAGACCGACTAACAACTAAAAAGACCCACTAACAATTAAAAAAAACCCACTAACAGTCTCCAAATGATACTTAGTCATTTGTCTCATTATGAAACATCACCTCTCTCAAACTCCACATCATCCTTTAATAATCCTTCCGAATATTCTCAGCCTACCGACGTATTCTTATCTCTTCCACTTCACATTAAAACCACAAAACTCAACAACACTCCACTGTCTCTGAACCTCAAGTCTCTTATGAAATTCCGACGCGTAGCGTTACACCCCCGTTACATCCTCTGCACAGTAACCATTCTTGCTAGGAGATATCGTCAAGGGTGCGTTGGGGGTGCCGCGCATGACTATGCGAACTGCTCGTTCGAGGTGTTGAGGTCGAAATGCCGATTTGGGAGCACCCCACGATTCGTGTCCTTCTCTCCCTCTACCCTCAGAGTTGTCAACAATTGCAGCATCCCGGGAGACTTGATTCAGGTAAAGCGCGGCGGTGGCTGGTCGCCGCGACGCTCTTCGCGGAGGTGGTAGCTTTATGATGAAGGGGCGAAAAGGGTCAGAGGGAGAGTTGGGCCGGGGGGGGGGGAGATTTGTTAAGTAGTGGGGTGAGGCAAATGAAACTTTGCAGAGAGGAGGGTTTGGTGTAAAGAAGGGATAGGGCAGAAACTAACAGCCCCTCCACGAGCGCGCGAAATAAAACACTGTGCCACAGTGTTCCACCCCAGGGTTTCAACCAAACAGGACCCTCCGCTTGAGGCGACCACGCCTGTCACCGCCTCCTATTGGTCGATAGCGGCGTCCCACAGAGATTTTAAGAGTTTATATCTACCAAGAGAGCCAAGTGAAAGGGACATACCAACCTACCCACGTTCCACGAAACCCACCTACCCGCTTAATAAATATAGTATATCAGCATATACACATAGAAGCAAAGAGCACGAACTAACACATTATCCTTTATTTAAAACCCGTTTAATATAAACGCACAATGCTCGCGATGCTTAGACGTTTCTCTCCATGCTCCGCCTATTGTTTCGACCAACTGTTTTAACCCCAACTCTGTCTCTCTCTCTCTCTATTTCTCTCCTTTAGCTTGCAAACTCTTCTTTTTACTATCTATCCCTTTCTTTATCTTTATTTAGTTCTCTTCCTGTTTCTCTCGTTTTTTATATGTCTCTCTCATTTTTTCATATTTCATCCCTGTGCGGTCACGAATACATATCTGTATCAGGAGTCCTCTTTTTCCGCTCGACGTGAAGCACCACCACCACCACAAGGAAAACGACCATCATCGGCATTACCGTCACGCGACGAGGTTTCTTTGAATCGCATTCTACGAGATTTGAATGGGGTCGCTCTATTGTAGCTCGCAATGGCGACGGATTTTATAGTGATCTAATGTACAGATGTTATTTACCCGCAATGAGAATGGAATAAAGGCATTGTATGTTATGTATGTATGTATTATGGTTTCGACCCTGTATATCTACTTACCTACGAATCTTGCCCTTACCCCATCTACTGAGCAAAAAGTGGTGGTATACACTTCATGACACAATGCGAGGAATTACTTTTGATTCCGCGTAACTGACTATTATGTACTGTTCCGTGGATACGGAGGTGGATTGACTCATGAGCGAGGGTTGCTTTTTCAAATGTGAAATGCAATCATTTTACACACTTTTATTGAGAGTAATTTAATGTTCACAAAATGCTTTTGATTTTGCTAGACGAGGAAAAAGTAATACGTTGCTCTTTAATATGGCGAATAGTAGAAATTACAAATGAGGGAAAGAATCATATTGTGTATTATTATAAAGTTTGAATATATATTGTTGAAGCTGTTATTAACTTTAATAGACTTTAATATACAAGAGGTAAATTAAAATTAATATTTTTGTATACCATGAAAAATTAATATAGATTCGTATTAAATTTAATAGCTTTTCAATAAAAATTTATCGAAATTAATAAAGATTGTTAAAATATATAAACGTGTGTATTAAAATTCAATTAAAAGTTTGTATTCTTTGAGATGAAAGTATTTTGAATTTAATATACGTTTAAATTTAAAAAATTTGAAATCTTTCTGTGAAAAAAAAAGACGCTGGCAAAAATTTCACACTGAACTAAATAATTTAATATACATTAATGAAAAAAATGTCCGTTAGATATAATGGAAGTTTAATGCAGAAATTTCCAACAGTGTATGTTTCTTTAATACCTGCACATTATAGTTTATTTTTACCAACCAGGTTTTCGCTAAAACGATTTTTTAAATTTATTCAAGCTCTTGAGCAATTTTTGTTTTTAGAGTTTTTCAATAAACGGTTTTATATATAGGTGATTCGAAAACCTGTATATTCAAGACAATTATGTAGCATCTTTTATCATTTTTTCATAATGTTTTTGAATATTCTGTAACATATATTTCAGTACTTATTTCAAATTTTTATCAACAAAGTGCACAATTTGTTTACAAATAAAATTCTACGATTAAAATTTCTGAACTTGAGATTTCGATATATGTTTGGTAAATTCTGTAATCCTCTCGAACATTCGGAAATAAAACTACCATTATATATGCAATGGAAACCTTTTTTAGTAGCGTATATCAAATTTAATATACAAAAATTTACTTAAAATATATAGCTTTTTTAAATTTTTTCTTTGCGTGCAATGTTAAAAATATAAACTTGAATAATTATCAAGTCTATTATAGTTAAAATGTTTATTAGGTGAGAACATATACATTTTTGATTATTGAAACAAAAATAAAAATTGAACGTTGTATTGGTTATCTTCTGATAAAACTTAAATTAAAGAAAACAAAGACTTCTTTATTTTCTACGAAATAATACACTATTAGACTCTTAATGGAAGTATTTCTCAGTAACGTATATTAAATTTAAAATACATTCATCTTAAACAATACAAACTATTATTTGAATTTTAATACACATGTGTATACATTTTAATAATGTTTATTAATTTTAATATATTTTGATTCAAAAGTTAATGAATTTAATATGAAAGCACATATGAGTTTTGATTAAAAAGTTATTAAATTTAATATTAGTATATATTAATATTTCATAATATAAAAATCTATTAATTTCAAATTAACACTTGTATATATTAAAGTTTATTAAAATTAATAAGATTTTTAACAGTTTATATTACTCTGAGAACGGTAACGAAAATGAGAATATTACGGATATATAACCGGCAGATAAATTCTTCTATAATTTATGAGTATTTTGTTATTCTGGCTTGTTGGACGTGTCAAGCATTCAAGATGAATTAATATTGCAATATGAAATTATCTTTTAATATTTTAATCATATTCTGGTTATATAGTAAACCTCCATCTGCAGAATTAAAAAAAAAAATTCACTTGACTTCGAAATGTGCTCTCGAAGCTCGAGCCTTTCAGTTGTCCGATTGCTGCTTGCAACTTTGTATGTGCATTTTAGTTGTTCAGAAGAAAATGAAAAATGTATTAAATTATAATTTGTTGAATCCCCAAAAATTCCCTAACTATTTTAAGTTTTACTTATTTATCCCTGCCGATTTATAAATTCTGTGACCTGAAGCGACTTCGGGATATGCAAGAAAGAATAAAACTGTTTTGTTCCATGAAAATTTTAATTTTGATATTATATACATCATATTTTATAATAAAGGATTTTTTATGTGGTCTACAATTATAGAGATAATATAAATTTAAGCATAATATTAATATAAGATTTTTAGTATTCAATGTATTAAATTCAAAATGAACCCAACCTCAAATTTCAACAGTATATAATTTTAATATATTAGCAGTAAAACTATTCTCAAGTTCTTCATTATATATAAATATATTTGTATAATTAGGCGCCTCTTATTCAACTATAAAGGTACTATAAATATTGATAAATAATTATTTAAACCATAAATTCTTTAAATTCTCTTATATTCTCGGTTATATTAATTTTGCATGTGAGGCCGTTTCTTCTTGATTTCTACGCTCAATCGATCCAGTGATACCATGTAATAGTCGCTGTTAATGGTTCTACCTTTCTCAAAATAGTCGATAAACAAAATACCATGCGCATCCTAAAATACGGATGCCATAACCTTGCCAGGCCACAGTTGAGTTTTTGGTCGCTTTGGACGGCTTTCACCTGCTGCTGTTCACTCAACTGACCATCATAAGTCATAAGGTCTTTTTTTGAACTATTTTACCTACAAACTGTTTTAAACTATTTTGAGACTAGTTTAGAACTATTTTGAAATATGTATATATATTTCTGTATGTCCTATTCATACCCGTATCTACGAATAAATTCTTTGGTGCGAAGCTGAATTGAAAGAGCTTGATTTAGACAATTAAGGCTATTTTTGAACTATTTTACTTAAAAAAAACTATTTAAATCAGTTGATTATCACTAATTGATCAGTGGAAAAAATATTTTTACTGTTGAATCAGTTATTTTTCACTGAAGCAATCAGTGGAATTTGACTGATTTACAGTAACCTCTTTTTAGCTATTTGAATCAGTCAAATTTCACTGATAATCAGTAGATTTTGACTGATTCATATTTAAAGAGTATTCTAAAACTATTTTGAAATATGAATATATATATATTATATATGATGTAAAGATAACTAATCTACAGATACAATAGGAAAAGCATTTTTCACATTCCAAGCTGTTTCCACGCGACTGATTTACGCGACACGTCCGATATCGATATTTCTACCCGAATGTGAGCCATTTAGCGTTCGGTGTAGAGGTTTTAGCTGCATTACTAGGCGGAGATATCCGCACGAGACGCACAGCGATGAAATATATCGGTGCGACTTTTTGACGTGCTTTTAACAGATTGAATTGAAAATGGCTTCCTGGCTCGGACATACGGTCGGCATATCTGTCCTTAAACGACCGTTCGAGCGAACTACTGGGAAAAATACATAATTTTTCCCTCTTGTTTTTCATTTATTTTCACATTCGCTGACGCGGCATATTGCAAGCCAGCGGATCCGCTGAGTGGCTGGACTGGTCAGCCGAATCGTCGAGTGGGGCGCAAAAATAATGTTCCTGCTCATTTTTTAAACCCAATGCCTGGAAGGGAGTCGAGGTGAAAAAAGTGACGGATATAGATATACGCACCTATATTATACGATCGTCGCGTAATAGTTGGGGCATCGATAAAAACGGTCAAGCCTAAAAGATCTCCCCTACTTCTGTATATATGTGTGTGTATATATATATATTACCACCAACAACTCTTCAAACACAAGCATATCACTACATGTCTATAAACTAATCCCTGAATTGAAAAATCGATATTCTTTGTATTCTCTCATTCAAAAAGCACAGGATATAAAGTAAATCGTCATATTTACACTATTACAATTACCTGTGCAGAAATTGCCTGATTTGGTACTGATTTGCGATGAGGGCCCGATGAGGCTGGCCACTTCAGGCCGTGCGGCAAATTTTGCGGTCCCGATGGGGAGCATAGAGGGTTTGTTTTGAAATCAGTCGCTTGGATGTTAATGTGGCGTCTAATCTGAAATTTCTTTTTTTGGTTATTTGCCAACACTGAGCAACGGTACTGCACGGAAAAAATTTGTCGCTTAAAAAGTCATCGACTTTGTGTAATACTCGTGGATAGGTTAGAAAGTGTTGAACAGTGTAAAAAGGAAAATATTATTTTCTGTGATATGATCCTGCACTTATAGTTAATTATTTTTCACTTTTACATTACCTATAATAATCCTAATATGAACTTACTATTACATTTAACACTGTACATTACAGAAACGCAATTTTTTATAAACACTTCGCAGCACCGAGAATCGAAGGCTCGCACGCACGCACGCATCCTAACCTAATTCTAATCGCACGCCTTAACCCGCATAGCCGATATATATCGTGGAGACTTGTGTAAAATATTTGGATCACATTCAGAGTTTGAAGGCAAAACTAAAAAAATAGATAAATTTCAAATTTGACATAATACACTTTATCAAGGTAAACATATACTTACTCGGAACTAATTCTTCAATGTACGCTTCAATCCAGATTCAAACGAAACCAAATGACACGTAATCTCAAAATCTAACCAAAATTATTACAAAAACAAAAATCCGAGCTGCATTGTCTGCTGCGCGATGCTACGCATTACGTTTCTGCGCATCGCTTTTTGCGACTGTCGAGAAAATTTTAGAAGACGGCATATAAAATCTGATGGACTTTAGAATACAATTTACAAAACTATTTGTTTGAATTACTTTCATTTCAAATTATTCGATGGTCTTTTAAAATCTATGCACGGAGAAAAATGGATATTGACCCATAATATCTAGATATTGAGGCACAATGTCAGTAGCATTCAACTATGTGACAAACATTTAGATATTCTACTTCAATGCCTGCAGATATTGAAAAAAAAGATATTAACCACCAGTATCTCAGATATTGAGCTTGATTATCTCAGATATTAAAAATGATATTCTGAATATCCTCGTTAGTAAACTTTTGAATGTCTGAGGTGCTAAAGTTGAATATCTCAGATATTTAACTTCAATATCAGGTATACTGAAAAGGTAAGTTATATATATTACAGCTCAATGTCTAAGATACTCATTATTTGGCATGTCTAAAATAATTAAATGTTCTTGTTAGAAACTTAACCTTAACACTAAGGTTAGATTTCATTCTCGGCTATAAACTACATATAGAGAAAATATATAGCTTATATGTTTTACTTACTGCATCTCAAGTTAAAGACCCGATCACTTTTATTCTATTAGAAACACTTATTAGAATCTAAGAAAACTTTAATAAACCTTCAAAATTTATCTTTCCGGCACGCTGCAAGCATGTCAATCTTTAATTCACTTAGATTTCGATGAGCGCGAAAAAGTGATCACATGACCTTTATATATATGCGCGCGCACTTCATGCTTCAATATCTAAACTATTGAATTTGAATATCAAATGTTACTTCTCGGAAAAAACTTATATATTGAAAAAAAAAAAATTTAATATTGCGTGTCAATATCTAGATATTATGGATGAATATCTCCTATTTGAATATCTACTTTTCAATATCCATTTTTCTCCGTGTGACAAATGAATCCAAAGATTATGAAACTTTTCATTACTTCTTAGAAAAGATCAGTTAGTGTTTAAAATACTTTTATAATAATAAATACGCGACTTTTTTTCTTCGACCTGGTTTTCTAAAAGTTATTCGACTTTTTTCTACTATTTCCTAAAAGTCATTGAAACCTTACAAGACTTTCTCCGATTTTACTTTCTGTCCACGACTCTTCGTATAGTCTGTTAAATTTTAAGCGACAAATTTTTTCCGTGTGCGCCGGTCCTGAGCCAGTGCTGCCCCAACACTTGACATTACACAAGTGCTGGTAATTTGCCAACACTGAAAAGCAGTACTGCGCCGGTGTTTAGCCAGTGACGCCCCAGTGCTGTTTCAACGCTTGGCACAATGCTGAATCATAATCTAATAATTGCACTGCTAAAAGTCTTGTTAATTTTAATAGACATTAATATACAAGTCCTAAATTAAAATTAATAGATTTGTATATTATGAAACATTAATATACATTCATATGAAATTTAATAAATTTTCAATCTGTATATGTTAAAATTAATAAAGATTATTGAAATGTATACACATGTGTATTAAAATTCAAATAAAACTTGGTATTTTTTAACATAAAAGTATTTTAAATTTAATATACGTTACTGAAAAAAACTTCCATTACATGTAATTGAAGTTTAATACAGAAATTTCTAACAGTGTAAAGAACGTAAAAGTAATGATATTCATCTAGAAATATCATATTTAGAAGTTTTTAATAAAATAGTTTCTTTTACTCATCGAGCAGAAAATATATAAAGGATGAAAATCGTGGGAACCAACCACATAAGACTGAATCGTTATGAACCAAGTCAAAGGGTATTGTTCTATTTCCTTAAAGGGCAAGTACAAGAAATAGGAGATAAAGGAAGACACAGAAAAATAATACTGTCACCTGTAACCTCAAGTGGCTGATCAGTGCCTGAAAAAGATTTGAGATTTCAATCAAGTTTTACGGTTTTCAATTTGGTTTTCTCCCTCCCACTTGTAACTAAGGTTACGCGTACTCAGAGCTGCATATCCTTAGGACAGATCAGAGATTAGGCGAACGAAACCGTAGAAGGAACACTCGCGATTGTTACTATTTCGCCCTCAGCTACTCCTACTTTCTTTTACATGGACCACCCCTTTGTTTGGCTTTTGACAGGGCGTATCGTAACTTCTATTCTATCTGATTCGATCCGATCTAATCTTCTTCTACAGTATTACGCGTGTGTTGTCAAACAACGTAATTTGAGATTATTTCTCGATCTTGATTTCATTTTCTGCCCCTGTTTACCTAACTGTGGTGTTTGTATGGGATTAGTGCATGCGGAAAAGGTACCTGCTGTTCAAAGAAAGATCAGATACTTTTCGAAACAGTTCAATCCTGGACCGTGAGATTTTATTTTTTCAACACCGGATGTTAACATTTTTTCTTAATTTTTTTTTTTTTTTAATGTAGTTTTTATATATTTGCATGTTTGGTTTTCGTCAGATGGAAGAAATACCTTGCGGGTATCTATTATGAGAAAGTTGGTCAAAATTCTCTGGCGTTTCTTACATAAGATATAAATACAAATATAAATTTTTTCTGTTGGACACTAATACTTTTAATTAATTCGTCAAAGTAATAAATTGTAAATTTTCTAAGAGTGTTAGAAAAAAATTTCACGAAACACTCAGAAAAGATTTGGTTGAATAAACCAATTTGTTAGTTCAACTATAGCATTTTGTTGTTATATGGACAACAAAATGTTTAACAAATTCAACAAAATTATTTCATTGACTGAAGATAATTTTTTGATAATTTAAATTTGGCTCATCCAATCAAATATTTTGGTTTCTTTTCATAAATTTTAAGTGTTTATTAAATTCAACCAAAAATTCTCTTGAATCAACAAAATACTTTGTAAATTCAACAAATCGTTTTTTTTCAATGAAAAAATATTTTTTTTTAAATAAACGAAACACATAAAAAATAAGAGATCGAAATGAACTGAAATTAGTTGGTAAGTTGGATTCAAAAGAAACCGGATTTAAGCTCAAAATGAATCAAGTAGTCAAATAATCAATCAAAAATCCAAGCACTGCAAAAAATTTCTGAAGTGCAAGAGATACACAATGGAAGATAAACAGAAATAATATATAAAAGTAGTATAGGTTGTAATAGGACACATAAAAAATATATATTCATATTTCAAAATAGTTTTAGAATACTCTTTAAATATGAATCAGTCAAAATCTACTGATTATCAGTGAAATTTGACTGATTCAAATAGCTAAAAAGAGGTTACTGTAAATCAGTCAAATTCCACTGATTGCTTCAGTGAAAAATAACTGATTCAACAGTAAAAATATTTTTTCCACTGATCAATTAGTGATAATCAACTGATTTAAATAGTTTTTTTAAGTAAAATAGTTCAAAAATAGCCTTAATGGTCTAAATCGAGCTCTTTCAATTCAGCTTCGCACCAAAGAATTTATTCGTAGATACGGGTATGAATAGGACATACAGAAATATATATACATATTTCAAAATAGTTCTAAAATAGTCTCAAAATAGTTTAAAACATTTTGTAGGTAAAATAGTTCAAAAAAAGACCTTATGACTTATGATGGTCAGTTGAGTGAACAGCAGCAGGTGAAAGCCGTCCAAAGCGACCAAAAACTCAACTGTGGCCTGGCAAGGTTATGGCATCCGTATTTTGGGACGCGCATGGTATTTTGTTTATCGACTATTTTGAGAAAGGTAGAACCATTAACAGCGACTATTACATGGTATTACTGGATCGATTGAGCGTAGAAATCAAGAAGAAACGGCCTCACATGCAAAAGAAAAACGTGTTGTTCCACCAAGACAATGCACCGTGCCACAAGTCCATGAAAACGATGGTCAAATTGAATGAATTAAGCTTCGAATTGCTTCCTCACCCACCATATTGAACAGCCATGCTGAAAGTAAAGAGATAGAAATCCTATCACTTTTATCGCTTATTATCACTTAGAAAGAAAGAGGCAAGGAAAATTAATCCCTCGTATTTTCACCTGTATCTCTTTTTACCCCTCGTCTATTCACCTCTATCTCTTTCTATCTCTTTGTCAATCCTAATTCAATGTTATTTTCTCAATTTCAATATATATCTCATCTATTTATCTCTATCACTTTCTATCTCTTGTACATCTCTTTGTCAATCCGGGTCTTCTGATCTTGTAGATACTGTATCATTAATTGCAAATAATTACTTTTATTTATCGAATAGAAAGAAGATATAAAATGATACCGCAAATATTAAAGGTATAGACCGAAATAGACAAAAGGCTATTCAAAGATTGGATTGATTTTGGATTGACGAAGGGATAGAAAAAGTTGGTTGGGGATAGCCAAGGAATAGACATGGATAGCGAAATGTATGTCACGAGTAACATCAAGATTTTTCACAGTTATCTTATATTTTACCTTAGCTCAGTAGACTAAGCGTTTAGCAATATATCGATGCATGCGTGGTATTAGTTATGTATAAAGTAATGTATTTATAAAATTGTAAATATATATTAGGGGTAAGAAAATTAACAAGTTTGAAATGAAAAATAGATAAGGGAATACACTGTGATCCAAATTATTTTTACAATGATTGAAAGAGGTAAATTTTACCGATTGTACTCTCTAAATCTGAATCAGTCAAATTTTCACTGATTGAATCAGTGATTTGCCTTTTCACTGATTCATCAGTAGAAAAATATTTTTCACTGTTAAATCAGTTAATTTTCACTGATTCATCAGTGAAAAAAATATTTTTCACTGTAAAATCAGTCAATTTTCACTGAAATAATTAGTGAAATTTGACTGATTTACCTTTTTGTTGCAGAGTGCACTTTATAGTTTAATTTAAACACTAATCGATCGAGTGAGGAAAACGTAATAAGTAGAATAATTAGTACACCACTATTTAATAAACACTAAATATATTTATATAAAAGGAAATACAAAAGAAACTTTTACGTATTCAAGTACAAAGAAATTGCAAGTGAGAATAGACTTTACGCGTCGATGGTCATGACAGGACTAACTATCTTTTGACCTGCCTTACAATAAAATTCCAAAATCCCTTTTGCTTGTAGTTTCCTACATCGAATCTTTATTTTCATTCCTTATACTTAATAAATCAGTAGATTTTGACTAATTCAAATTTAGAGAGTAGGAATGGACGAGGGGATAGGATGATACAAATATTACTGGACGTGAGAATAGACTGGAAATGGGAAGAGATAGATATTCCAGAAAAAGAGATAAACTAAGGGATAGAAAAAGATAACAAAGGTTCTATCTCTTTCTATACTCCTATTTCTATCTTTTTTTATCTTTTTACTTCCAGCAGGGAGATCTGGCCCCCAACAACTACTGGCTCTTTTCTGACCTGAAAAAAATGCTCCAAGGAAAGAGATTTGGCTTCAATGAAGAAGTGATTGCCGAATCTGAGGCCTATTTGGAGAGCAAAAACGAATCATTCTACAAAAAAGGTATCGAAAAGTTAGAGAAGCGTTGGAATAAATGTGTTATGCTTGAAGGAAACTATGTTGATGAATAAAGTCGAATTTCTCAAATAAACTGTGTTTTTCGTAGTTAGACCGAAAACTTATTGAGTGATGTTGCATATCAAGTACTCGTTTTTTGTGTTTTATTATATGTTACAGCGCTATAGTTTTCTCTAAAAATGTAAAATTAGAGCCACCCTTTTTGTATTTTTTAGATTTTAATAAATATGACTCTTGAAGGCTCCGATCTGAGCCGAAATGTCTGATTAAATCGATTTAATCATTTTTGGACCCTAAAGACAATTTTTTCAAACAACGTACCATTTTATTATAATATACAAAACTTACGAAAATTGTGATAATTAATGGGAATGGTTTGAAATATTTGACCTATTTTCAAATACCAAAAGTAAATATATATGTAGAGGAGGAAGTTTATTCCAGTTTTCAGATTAGAATTCATAGTCCCCACTATATTAAAATTCAGGTAACAAAGCACATTAAAAATGTCATCATTTAATGATACATGCACGTGCTTTTTAAGGGAGAAATGGGCGTGGTTAAGAACAGGATGTTGGGTTTGCCCTCCAGATGAAATGTAGTATCAACCAATAAGCTTCTCAGATGTAGCAACTGTTGCAAACGCAAGCGCCCTAACAAGCAGATGCCGAATGCCATACCTATAGATTGTGCAAAGATTCTATACGTATACATATATATGTCACCCTCAGAGATGGGAAGGTACTAAACCCTCCTGACATCCTCCATGCTTTACACATCCATTTTCTAGCTTAACTCTCTTGATACGTGTGAACAAATTACGTTTTCATATTACTGTCGATTTATAAAAGTACAAATTCAAAAATACTTTCTAAAAAATATGATTTTTTAATGTCTTCGTGGCAATATTATTACTTTACCTTATATTTCCACTGGGAAAATTGTTTCGTGAATTTCTCAAAAATATTGAAAACACAATAAACACATAAATATTTGTAACTTTTTCTAATGTTTTTGGTGAATTTCCATATTTTCTAACTTATGAGAATTTTTTCTATAAGATTTCCTACCCAAAATAAAAAATTTACGTACAAGATTGTTAGGAAAGTTCCAGATATTTTCAATTTTCTATTACATTTTCCAACCAATGTAAACTTTTTTTGAATCTTCACCGAAAAAAGTAGTTTGTTCAACCTAATATTACTTTGATATGTAAAATATGCTAACTACTTTTCTGATTGATTTTTCTATATTGGATTTCTTCAAATTACAATGTGAATAATGGTATCAAGAATAAATGATAGTTGTGCTAGCAAACAAAATATCAGTGGCATATTTTACAAATCGAAATACTTATTGGATCAATTAATCATATTTTTCAGTGTTTTGCAATACTTTTTTGGCCTTATTGTAACAAAATCAAGTTGAATAAAGGTAACTATTTATTAAGAAGTTTCGTATGTTAAATTTAGATGTTTTAATTTAATAAAATCTAAAATCATAGAAGTCATTCTATTTTTCACGGTATATAAAAACCGAAAAATCCAGCTGTGTATTATAATCGCAATAAAATGCAAATTAAATTCAAATTTTAAGAATTTGAAATTTTCTGTGGAAAAAGACTCTCTTTCGACTGTGCCAGAATTATTTATAAAAAATTTATAAAAAAGGTCTTTGGATAGATAATTTTTAATTCAAACTATTTACATATTTAGAAAAAAGATGATAGTATTAGATAACCTGATTGGCATGTTTGGAATACAAAACATGATAACAATACAAGGTTTCTGATTATTTACAATCAATAGATTAGTCTTCATACTGGTCCCATCCAGAAGCTTCTATGGCTTCATCTTCTGAATCTTCATTTACTCCTTTTGTAGAAAAATTTTCTTTTAGCACTTTGCTTCTTTCTTTATTTAGTCGATGCTTTCTTACAATTCCTTGTAGATCTAATTTTTGGGGTAGTCTAGAAAGAATAAAAAGAAAATAACATATATAGAACAAAATTCATACCAATTGTAAATAATTTTTTACCACTCAAAGAATTCATAGATTGCTAAGACTATTAATATTAAAATACCAGGATAAGTACTTCATTTTATACGAAAATTTTAGATTAATTGAAAATTATCTCCTCAGTTCCATATTTGACATATAATTTTGAACTAGTTAATTAAACATTTATTTTGGTTTCTTTTAGTTTGTTTTAATTATTTTTCAATGGTTACCGCTTGAAATACTCACGTTTCACCATTGAAAACTTTTTCTTGTAAGAGCACAATGTCGTGTCTGATGTCGGCTAACAAAAACAATAAGAAGTCGAAGCTTCCAGCTGCCCCTTTCTGCCCCCTTGATCCTTTTTCTCCAGTTTCTCCTTTCTCTCCTGTGGCTCCAGAGGGACCGAGAGGTCCCTGCACAACAAAGATTGCTTTTTAATGTCACTTGCTTCCAACGCAATTATCATGGATGTTTTATCCAAAACTATCACAATTATCTGCTGTTAGACTTAAGCTTAAAATATTTTTGATTTTTGTGTATTGGAATTTTTTTCACATAATCACATTAATTCAATAATTCCCTTTAAAGTATAATTAATAATTAATTTTTGATTTTTATGGTCTTTAAATTCAAAGCGTGTTCAATTATTCGAATTTGACCTTTTTGCATCAGTTCAGAATCACCAATGATTCTTTATTATATATAGGAATAAATAATTATTTACAGAATTTCAGAGACCTTTCATCGTGCTTCTCTTTCTCTATAATTGCCTATGCCAATTCGCAACTTTGACGATTGATTACTCAAAACTGGGACAATCAAAAATTCTAAAATAATGCTCACGGGATGTTCGACATTAAAAGAACGTTTTTACAAAATTTTTAAAAAATCTAGTCAAACACTATACACTATACATTTCATAGTGAAATTTCATTATTGGAATTAAAAGAAAATAGGTCACTTTAAAAATAGAAAAATTGACTATTTGAAATAGTGGATTTTACTAATTAGAATAGTGGGTTTCACTAATTCGAAAAGTCCATTTCACTACTTCAAACAGTGGATTTCAGTAATTCAAACAGTGAAAAAACTAATTCTACTATTTCAATAGTGAAATAATTTTCACTAATTCAAATGGTAAAATTTTCACTATTACAGATTTGATAACAGGGGGGAAGAACAAGTCACGGCAAAACCGTTTTTCAAATCTCAACTTGTAGTTGCAATGGGACTCCATTCCTTTCTGGAAAAAAATGAAATGAATGAAAAGGAATGAAAAGTTTTCGCGGAGAGGTGTCTCACTTTCAACCCGGAATTATGCGAACAACCCTATATTTTCTCGAAGTACAGATCGTAAGCTTTCGATTCAAGTATTTATTATTTTATTAAACAGCCGGTGAAGTTATACGCCAAAAAAAATCTATTAAAATGTTTAAACAACCCATGTTTAAACCAACCTGGGGGTTGACAACCCTACAATTTTTCGCTTGTATAGTCGTCAACTTTCAATTATTGTTACTATGTTTATCTTATTAATCTTATTTGTAATTAACTCCCATAATTAGGATTTTCAATAAATAATTATTGACATAAGGACCCGGCTATGCTTAGACAAGCTAGCCGTTCCATGTTAGGACGTATATAATGCACATGTTTCGACTCGTTTTTTTCTATTAAAATTTCGGTGATGGTACTTTGCAGTGGGATCTCGAACTAAAGGGTTTCCCAATAGGGGTGATATGATTTTGAATGTCCCTATCGGGCTCATTTGAACTGAAATTTTTGACGTCTGCTGTCAGTTGTCATCAGTTAGGTTTGCCATTTAATCATGAGTAGTTTCACGCTTCCACAACGTTTGGAAATTGTCCAATTATTTAATCAAAATTCGAGAAGTTTTGTCGGTGTTCAAAGAGCATATCGTGCAAAATATGGTCGTCATTCTGCTCCATCCGCGCTCTCAATTCGTCGAATAATCGATAAGTTGGAGAGTGAATTTACTCTATTGGATACTAAGCCTAAAAATCGTATGCGTACCGCACGTTCTACACAGAATATAGCCGCCGTACAGGCCAGTATCGAGGAAAACCGTGAATTGTCCGTGCCACACCGATCTCAGGAATTGGGCCTGTCCAGGATGACTACCTGGCGTATTTTGCGATTGGATCTTGGCCTGCATCCCTATAAGATGATTCTGGCCCAAGAACTGAAGCCTAATGACCATCGTTTGCGTCGGGAGTTCGCGGATTGGGCTCTGGAATCAATTGAAAATTATCCCAATTTTCATCAAAAAATCATCTTTTCTGATGAGGCGCATTTTTGGCTCAAGTCTCGGGGGACATTTGGCCGATATATTGTTTAAATCATAAATGGCATAGAATATCCAATATAATAAAAAAGATTTCGATCAATTCCGAATGAATATTCAGTGTTTTTTTTCAATTTCAAAACATATCACCCTTATTGGGAAACCCTTTATAACTGCGTTTTTACCTTTTCGGGAGTAATAAAATAAAATGTGACGAAAATGACCACCTGGAATCTCAATTTCAAATCAATGCAAAACAATAAATAAACAATAAAACTTGAAACTTTTTTATACTGAATCACAGGTCTACCTGGTTTTATTATGGAGTAGCTGAGATACATTTCCGAAGTAATTTTTGGCGAAGAAACCGAATCCGGGCTTAGAATTGCTCCATCACGTCAGGTTTTCGAGTAATCCTAACCTAAAAGTGCGAAAAACACAGTTTTTCGCTATATTTGAGCATCGATAACTTCGCGAATTTTTATTATTTTTTAAATATGAGAAAACCATCAAAAAGACTCACTTTTCAGCTTTCCATTTCAATATTTACATGTATTATTTTAATTTTTCTAACCGGAGATATCGCCGATTGAAAAAAAAAAATTGCAGGTTTCGCAATGACCGATATATGGCGGGAACAAATTTTAGGTTAGAATTGCTCGAAAACCTGACGTGATGGAGCAATTCTGAGCTTAGATTTGGTTTCTACGCCAAAAATTACTTCGGAAATGACTATCGGTATTTCTATAATATAATCACAACCTCATATTTTGTAGACCTGTGTAATCTATGAAACGTAGGCTGTCAAATACCGTATACCGTCTGAAGTTTGCAATGGAGAAGAACGACTTCGAACGACTAAAGTCATCTAGCGGAAAAGAAGCGAAATAACTTTGTTGCCAACCCAATAAATGCTTACAAGTTTCAAATGAACCTTCAATAAGCTTCGGTCAGATCCATACGTAAGCTGTTCCCACCGCGCCAGAATTAACGCCACGTGCGCGCGCCACGCCACGTCTTACGTTTTCACTTGTTTCTCGAAAAGTTATGGAGACCCCATTTTGAAAATTACAGGGTTTCTAGAGGACAATATAAACTGTCACCAAAAAATAAGAATAAAACCTGAGATTGCTTTTTTTTGGAAATTGAATTCAAAAGTTTTTTCAAAAAAACAAAAAAGTTTTTCAAAATTTTGATTCCCAAAAATAGTTTCTTGCAACAGCGTCTTATTAGTATTCAAAAAATACACCTTAATATCATTGATAGAACCAAAGTTATATATCTTTTTTAAAAAAGCGACTAAAATTTTCAAATTTGAATATCTCCAATGTTTGAATTAAAAAAAAAAAAAAATTATAGGATGTTTTTTTCAACATCTAAGAGGAAATATACGCCAACTTTTATTGAAATTGCTAACAAGAGGTGAAATTCTTCAGATCCCTTAACATGAAATTGCTCTAATTAGTTATTCACCGTGAACGAAACTAAATTTTGTATGACGGTAGTGAACTTACAACAGGACCTCGTTGACACTTGCAATATCCAGCATTGGTTTGAACGAAACTATCAAGAACAGAATAAGTTTTTTCATCTTTCCTAGTGAAACCTTCGGCAACGAAATTCAAACCTTTTCTGGAAACACAATCCTGTGATTTGGGAGTCTTCGAAGAACTTTGTGAACTAGGAGGATCAACTGGTCCAGAGAAATAACTAGAAATTTTGATGTCACTCTCTAAAGTCAAAACTTTTTCTTGCAATTTGCGCACCTGTGAACAAAAGATTTTTCAATTTCAGGCAAAAATTATTCATGAGATGAGAGTATAAATTCATCTGACACTTAATTATATATTTATTTCCTAATTTCAAAAGATGAAATATGCATTTTTTTATTATTTAGGAAAAACCTTATTGTGTAAAAGTACAACGGAATCACAGCTTGCGTAACATCTTGTAGCAGCGGCTGCATCAGTGGGTGCTATTACTTCCGGTTTCCCTGGATCAAAATCCTTCAACTTCTCGCAGGTCTTATTGTCTCTTTTTAGAATAAAACCGTCGTTACAACCGCAGGAATAACCTCCCGGTTCGTTAATACAAAGCTGTTCGCAAACCGTGCTGTTTTCGACACATTCGTCAATGTCGACGCATACTGGTTTCTCCCCTTCTTTTTGCCTCTTAGGATTGAACCTTGACACCAAGCATAAAAAGAACAAAAGCTTTATTGTGAACGTTTTAAAATTTTGAGATTTTAATTCACAGGATGCCTTTTCTAGATATAGTCGCCAAATTCTTTTAGAAGAGGTTCTATCTCTTTTGCTAGCTAAATTATAAATGTAACAGAAAATTATATGAAATTTACAATAATTTTAAGAAAGTGTATCTTAAATTTGCTGTAAATGAATTGAAACTTCTGAAACTTTTCTTGAAATTATGAAACTAAATTACATTTCCCTGCATTTATCTTAAAATTACAAAACTGTGAAAGAGTAATCATAAAATTTATCTTGAAATTACAAAGCTGCAATAAAATATTCAGTTACATATAACTGCACTTAGAAAAAAATTTTTTTAATTGAAAAAAATCGTCTTGCCCAAATTTAAAAAAGATTTGATTGACTGCACTAAGTTTTGAGGTTGAATCTAATAAATATTTGGTTAAAGTAACCATATTTAACTGGATTTCCTCGAATGAGTAATAATGTTATTAAACTGTAACTGTATAATGCGTGATGTTGCAAAATTTTGCAAACTCTTAATTTAAAAAAAAATTCAAATTTATAACGATATTTTGGATTATTAGGTTTCTTGTTTCCGTATTTTATTTGCGATTTCAAAGGGATTGCAGAGCCTGTACGGTACTCCAAGACTTTAGGCCATTGAGAATTTATTGTTATAACGTGTTGTTTACTTTATGTACGATACTACGAGATTCTGAATTTCGGCGCCAATATAGAGATGTGAGGCGGTAATATTACCCGTTTTATTACGGTCACGGAACCGTAAAATTACAGTAACTTACAAAAATTTCGTTAACGTACAAGTAATTTTTGAGGTAATACTATCAAAAAATTCCTTATCGGTAATTTCACTTCTATATAGACGGAAGGAAAAAATGTTTATTACAAACATCGAAAAGTTTGCACTTTTTTGATTTTTAAACATTTTTTTCTCTTCATTGACCAAGTGTATTTGTGCAATTTTGAATATACACTGTATAATGTATATATGGGGCATAATTTCTCAAGTGATACCACCCCAAAATAGGAAGTCGTCCGATCGGGCTTAAAGTTTGGCTGATTGGAGTCCTATTTGATGGTACTTCCTACAAAAAAATTTATTCGTTTTGACAAATATTTGCAGAAATAGGGGTGGTGCAATTTTTAGACTTTTGATGGGAAGCCTTTTCTTCAAACGAATATAACATTTCTTTTGGCATAAAGCAAAATTTTGCTTCATATGTTTTCTTCAGTCTTTTGCGTGACCTTTCAACTGGTTGTAACCATTTTTGAAAAAAATCAAAAATAAATTTGACTTTTTCTCAAACTTGGACCTATTTTTTTTTAAATCGTCTAGTTAAAAAGCTGAGATTTTTTCTTATGAAATAGCAAAATTTCAGGATGGCGTTTTTTTTTGTTTTCGAGCAATTGTGCGATGAATAACCGGATGCTCCGCCGGAGCTGAGGCCGCGCGACCGTTCGCTACCGCCTTCACGCCAGGGAACCCGAAGAACACCCTCAAGCTAATTTTTTACTTTACATAATGTCAGTTTTCCTCCTTCTGATTTCTCTTCTTTTTTTCTTTTCCTTTTACTTCGTATATTACTTTCTATGTAAGCTTCCTTCTTAAATTGCAAAGAAGTACTTTTCTAATGATGTCTTCCAAAAAAGATCGCGAAATTTGGAGGGATAAATGCATTAATCCATTCCAAAAAAAAAGGAACATAATGGAAAAACCCTTCACCGTGTTTCTGACCACATACTCACATAAATCACATACTCACCCCTCAAGCTTTATTCCAGTGGGCCTATTTTTGAAAGAATGCGATCAAATTTTTGAATTAAAGAACATTACATAATAAAAAGATTTATATACATTTTATAATTATTAACTTTTATTATTGTATATTAGTGATACTTTATACAGGTTATGATTCCTTTAATTTTTGTTTTCAAGAGTAAAATCAACGTATGTTCAGAATCTGAAAATTTTGAGATTTTTTTAATTTCAGAAATATGATAAAACTTTGGAATCAAGAAAATTATCTCATAACGAATTTATGCATTCAAGTTCGCAATAAGTTATTCCAACTTATGAAGTACTATTAAAAAAATAGTACACATGGACTCCCTACTGGGGCAGTACTAATCAATGCCGCGCCAACGCTCGACATAAATCCCTATGTCGGCTTCCAGCCAGCACTTGGACTGCATACTGGGGCAGTGCTAAACCAGTACCGCGCCAACGCTCGGCATAAATCCCTAAGTCGGCTTCTAGCCAGCATTTGGACTCCATACTGGGGCAGTACTAAACCAGTACCGCGCCAACGCTCGGCGCGGTACTAATGATCAGTACGGGCATTGCTCCTCATTTACATCTGGCGCGGTACCATGCCGTTCGTAAGATCCGGCATAAGTTCGACTTTTCCGCCTGGGTTATCGACAATATCCATTTTGCATAATAACTCAGCTGAAGTAGAGAATTCGTAATCTGGGATAATGCATCACCCAAGTCAAAAAAAGATGAACAGCAGCACTTTAAAAACATTTATCAGATTAAAATAAATATGATCATTGATCGCCCCCTTTTTGAATTTAAATTATTTTTTTTATATTTAAGCAAATTTTTTAATTATCTCTTTTTTTTATATCAAAAAATTATTCTGTTGGTTTTATCGAAACTTGTTATTGATTTAACAATAAAATGTAAGTAATTCAGAGAATTCAACAAAAACATTCGAATGAAACCGCAGCGTACTTTGGTACAATCATAAAACCAATCGATAGAAAGTTTAACTAATTCAAGCAATAAAATTTGGTTTACTTCAATAAAAATGTTTTTTGATCAGCGAAATTTTACTTACCATCACACCAATGCGGGCACACAAACTAATGTGTAGAATGTAATTGATTTTTTTTAGAGTACTGCTCATAGCATTACTAACATGTTTGTCGGCAATGAAAGGCGATAGAAAAGCTTGGCATTACTCAAAAGTTGGTTGTTTGCTAACACTGAACGTTGGCACTGCGCCGATGCTGATCCAGTGCTGCGCCGATACTTGACATTACGCGATTTTTGTTGATCGCCAATACTGAAAAGTGGTACCACACTGGTGCTGCACCGACGATTGGCATTACTCAAAAGTTGGTTGTTTGCCAACACTGAATGTTGGTACTGCGCCGGTGCTGATTCAGTGCTGCACCGATGCTTGGCAATACCACAAATATTGGTTGTTTGCCAGCACTGAAAAGTAGTACTGCGCCGGTGTTTAGCTAGTGCCACCCCAGTGGTGTGCCAACGCTTGACACAGTGCTGATCGGCAGCACTGGTATTACTCACGGGTTGCAACCGGAACGGTACCGCAGCGGTTGTAAGGATTGGCAGTACACCGATTTTCCGCCTGGGTAGACTTACGCTATCAATGACGGCGGCGATTTTCTGCCGCCGAAACACAAACGCCGCGTTCAGGAAGATCTAGCATTTCAATGCATTATAAACAGCCGAGAGAAAACTGCTTGTTTTTCGTGAAGTCAATGTACACTGCTTTCCTCTCCTTATGTCTATACAAACACACTCGTATACATATCCTGGTATGGCGTTTCGACTGCACACTGCACATGCCAGGCGTAGTCTCCACATCTATATATTTTTACTTTAAGGCCGTGTGGTGAGGTCTGTCATCATCAATTACATACGAATGCTTAAGACCATGTTGTATGTGTGCCACGTGATCAAGCCAGTCCTCAGATTGATATTTTTTTTGTCCATATTTAAAATTAAAAGTTAAAAGAAAGCATAAAAAAGTTGGAAAAACGTTAATAAAGTATAATTGAAAGTGTGAGTGAAAGCGACATCTAGGGGAACTAAAAAAGTATGTTAAAAAATAAACAATCAAGCAATCTACATTCCCATGACAGATCTTGCTAGATCGTGCGCATAGAGAGTTATATGGCGATGGTCGATTTTCTCCCTCATCTAAATCCACCCTTAATCTGTACAATAACGGTGACCATTTCTTGCCACTACACCATAATTTGGAAGTTTCGTAACTATTAGCTTCCAAGTAAAATTCGTTTATTTTCTGTTACACTAACTGTCCACCAGCTCCCCTCTCTTGAACCTGTTGCTTTTGTCTTTATTGATGGAATTGGACTAATCGGTCTGGTACCCAACAATATTTTTGAATTGTCGCTCCCCTTAATTAAAGGAACGAATGGAAGAACAGGATGCACGCGTGACCCGGAGCTGAGTAACCTCTTAAAGTAGGCAATTATTGCTGGAAACGGCCAAACCGAGTTTTCAATTAGATACCGCGCCATAGTTGGCCAACATCTCTCCCGAGTACGCATGCAAATTTTTGAGCATCTTCGTGCTGTGCAATCGAAAATATCGCGAGGAACTGTTCGGAGCTATTCACTCGCGCACCGCCGCGCACTTTTAATTGACGTCTTTCAGTGGCTATTCAGCTCCGGGTCACGCGTGCATCCCGTTCTTCCATCCGCTTCTTTAATTTGATTTGAGTTTCGCTAAATTTTGGTGATCCTGGTGGAAATTTAGTAGTAAAGTGTGTACACGTTTTGATCCGCATAAGTTAAATAACGAGCAATAAGCGAATCGTGTGGAATGGTACAAAAGAATGCTCTTAAAATTTAAATCAGGATACAGTCAGATGTTTTCTATTGTGACAGGAGATGAAACCTGGCTCTATTATTGTGATGTGCCAACAAAATCTCAAAATCGCATATGGATGTTTGAAGAGGATGATTATTAAACCATGCCCAAGCAATTTCAGTCGATGAAAAAAAGAATGTTTGTGGTTTTCTTTTTTCGTAGCGTTATAATAGAAACAATTATCTTAGAAATTCAACATACTGTCACTGTTAACTGGTACACCCAACACTGTTTTCTCCCACACATCGCAATGCTCAAAGATTTGCGTCCCAAAAGTCAATTGCGCATATGGTTCCTTCACCATGACAATGTCGTAGCCCATTGGGCTCAGGCAACTACAGGATTTTTCAATTAGAGGTTTCATTTTGAATAGGCTGCTATTTTGGCAGCTGTCATAATAAGAGGTGTTATTTTTTGACATATGACAACTAAAAAGTATGCCATTAATAAAAATGGAACGCCCCCACTTTAAAAAACCGTTAGAACCCGATAGAACCTTGTTAGAACATTGGTTTCTAGCTGGGTGTTATCGGAGTTGTACATGGCTTTTGCAAATGGGTCCTGCCACGGGTTTATCCGACTCTAAATGTTTCAAAAAATTGTGCGTCAATCAGGTTCTATATGGGTGTCAAGCCGGTTCTAAGAAGAACTTTAAAGCCTTTTATCTGGGTTTTATGCGGGACCTGAAATTGTTCCACGTATATGATCATAAACGGGTATTAAGCAGGTCGTATCCGGCCCTAAGAAGGGTTCTGTATGTCCGTAACAGGGTTCTATACGGAACCAAACATTGTTACGCTAGGCTAGATATCCCTGATAGAACCACGGTAGACACATTTAGACGCCTAGAGCTCACGGTCAAATTTTTCAATCTACAAGTATGACCCCGCTAAAACCCATTTAGATTCTGTTAGACGCTCATACCTTCGATTCAACAGATCTCTTATAGAACCACGATAGATCCGTTTAGATACCCAGAGTGCATTTTCGGCTATCTATGATTATATCACCAATTAAATGCACTTTTTCTTATCTATTCAAAGATTCTCGGATTTTCATGAACATATTATACTCTTAGCGTAATCCAGACACAACGGTGTGGACGTGATAGAATTGTGTTTCCTTCGGGGTGCTAGATTATAGTGGGTCCCCTTGCCTCTCACTGTTCGGGGTGCTAGATTTTAATGGATCCCCTTAACTCCTACTATTCGGCATGCTAGATATTCTAGTGATTTTTTTTCCTACATGGACCGCAGAAATATAAATTACAGTTTCCACAGAAAATATAAGTTCTTATTGGACAATTGGAACAGTATTTCTGTTTACTTTATCGAGACTTTTTGTGTTTCTTCCGTTTTTGATGATTTTTATGAATTCAATTCTTAGCTATCGTTATTATGAATTTCGCTAATTCCAATTTTTTCTTACTATCTCCAGCGGCATTGACTATTACAACAGAATTCACAGTAGCGGCTTGAATAAGTTTAATAAAAACTGCCCACGTCCATTTCTTTGAATAAATGATATAAGGTTATATAAAGTCAAATGCATAAAATCACTACGTGGAGCATAGTATTTTTCATAGCACCTCTTTTGAAAGTCTGATTTTTTGTATCTGTAGAGCGGGTTAAAACTTTAAAAGTAGGGTTAAAAATCACAGTTTTTACCTGCTCTACAATTACATCAAATCAAATTCTCAAAAGAGTTGATATCAGTTACTATTAAAAATAATATGCATTACTCGAAACTACTGAAACAATACACAACGGATTCAACGAGTGTGAAGTTTGCTGCACTGGTTATAGGGACTACGTTATTCTAGTCATGAGAACTCAACGTTTCAAATTCTCAAAGGTGGTTTAAGAGTTAAGGACCATTTCAACGATGTTAACTAGTCGTCGCGACTAGGTATTCAGAATATGGCTACCATGGCTACAAATCATGTTTCTGTAGCCATGGATCAAGTAGCAATAACAAGTCTTCCTCGTTACAGTCACTTTTTTTTCTAACTACATTATTCCTAGTCATTATGACCAGATGCTATTTTTCTCTGTGTAGTAGCACATTATTGCAGTGTCTATCATGAACTTCTACCCCAACCATAAACCGATTGTAAAAATGAAACGCTTGCGGAAAAGGTATCTCGACTTTGGTCCTTGCATCCAAACTATATTATACCTCTGCGACTGTAATGGAGGAGTTGCTCCTGCAACTGTAGATATTATCGTGAATGATTCCATGATTCCACTGTTTTGTTCATGCTCCACTACATATATGTCCTACGTGGAGACGTCTTATCGATGGCATTCTTTTCAATAACACGATTCTCTCTTATAGTTCCAGTACATTTCAATTTGAGATTTTTCAAATGTACATCAAGATCCAAATTTGTAATAAACTTATCAAAATAAAGTTGGAACTGCTGAAAAAACTATCTCACAAAATAAAAATTGATCGGATGACCAATAATCTCTCTGAGACTTTCCTTTATTGAACAAACTGATAATGATGATTCCAATAAATGTATTCCAATCGTCTAATCGCAAGGCAAACCCGGTTTTCTAACAAGCATCGATGATATTCATTTCATTAGAAGCATATGTCTCAAATAGTTTTGCTGGCTAACTTTTCCAAATATTTCTCTTTACAGATTCAGCCATATCCAAATTATCAGAATACATTCTTGCACCATTCACCCAATAGAATTTATGATCTCTTTCTTTTGAGGTACACAGTGTGTTCCAAAAGTTACCGAATTTCTAATACATCTCACATTGAAGTTTAATACTTAAAATAATTTATTCATAATCATTCGAAATACATCCCTTTTGACGAAATACAGTCTTTAGAACGATCATATAGCTTTTGAAAACAACGCCGATACTCCTCCTTTATGATGGTTTTCAATGACTCGGTCAAAACTTTCTGGATTTCCGAAATCGTATCAAATCTTAATCCTTTTGAACTGTATTTTGAGTTTGGGGAACAGAAAGTAGTCACATGGTGACAAATCTGGTGAGTACGCAGGGTAGTCAAGGACTTGGACCGATTTTGATGCCAGAAATTGCGCACGGCGATGCACTTGTGAGTCGGAGCATTGTCGTGGAGGAGCGACCAGCTGCCTTACGCTTTGTATTGAGGTCAAATCCTACGAATTCTGGTCAGAAAACGCTGCATCACGCCTAAATAATATTGCCCATTCGTTGTGGAGCCTTCGGAAACAAACTCCTTATGAATCATCCCTTCAGAATCGAAGAAAGTGATGAGCATGGTTTTGACTTTCGATTTTTGCAGGCGCACTTTTCTTGGTGACTCTGCCTTCCTTAAACCTCTTGAACCACTCGTGAACTGTTGTTCGTGACAGCACTTGATTCCCATAAACGTTTCGCAACATTTCAAGCGTTTCCGTAAACGTCTTGCCCAATTTTACACAAAACTTGATGCTTGCTCTTTGCTCCATTGCGATTTCTCAACGAACCTCAAGTAGATACTGTCACTTTTTCGACTCTGGTAACACAACCACGAGTGAAAACTCAATTAAACTTACAGGACTGATAAAATAGAGTTCTACGAAGATAATGTGGCAATTGTCACACAGATGGCACTGACAGTATAGTTTTTATGAAAGAAGATCGGGAACTTTTGGGACACACTGTGTATATATTTAATCTTTAATATCAGGGGAAATAGCTCATCTTGATCGCTTTGATCATTTTTCTAGATCAATCATTCTGAATCTGCATTCTGTTAGAGCGCACACGAGAATATAAGGGACACTGACTTTTATCCATTCATTTCTCTGTTGCAAGCAAGAAATTTCAGTTCAAATCTATATTCTGTTTTGAAACTTTAAAGATTTATTGACTAAATTTTACTGAAAATTTGTTTTCAGTGTTTAAATTATCCTCAATTTTGACAAAATCTTTCGGATATTCATTTTAGGAGAGTGTTTTTCAAAGTATTTGAAAAAGTAGTGTAATTTTCTGAATAAAATATTTCGTCATTTTGAATTTGGCGATTTCTTTTGCGCCTCTTTTTCACGAAATCGAGAAAAAAATAATTTTTCCTAGACTGCCAACAGCGTGATATCGAAGTGAGATATTGGGGACATGCCGCTTTTGTTCCGTGTGAATCTACATAAGTATGTGTGAGTTATCAAAAGATTAATAAATTTCCAAGGCTTATTTGTGAATGATAATATATAATACACAATCTTGCTTGTGACAAATTTAAGAATGACGCAAAACTTTTATTAAATGATGATGTGGTAACTAGTGACGCCTAGTATACGTATAGAGTTGTAACCAAAATTCTTTACAGAATGGGATTATATAACTTAACTAGAATGAAGAGTCTACTGGCTGTTGCTGTGCTATGTGCGCTTCTTCCTGTTAATCGAGCTGCATGTAAGTTTTTTTGCCTTCGTTTAAATTATATTTGTGTACGAAAAAAATAAAAAAAGTCAAGCCTCTCTCACTCTATAATTGATAACGACTACCCTTCTGGTTGATGTTCCTACCCGAGTTGGATCAACTAACCATTTTTTAGAGAGTTTTTTTAGATATTATTTTGGTTTTCTTGTTATCAACCTTAATGATGTTTTCAGAAAAAAAACCGCTGAAGCAGATTTTGATAATACAGTCAACTTTTTCAATCATAAAACTTTTTATCTGGCTTCTGAAGAAGGTCTGTGTTTTGATTAGATCTCATGTTGGTTTTAGCAGGTAATGTGCGATTTGACGCAGACATGGGACAGAGGGAAAACAATTTGGCTCTTGTGTAGAATGAAACCGATAACTAGATATGCTAGTAATTTGACACATTTGGTTGCATGGGACGACACCATAATGATAACGTTCCAATAAATACCCTGGCGAAAGTATCGGATAGGAATTCATTCCGAGCCAATCAGAACTATTCCGATTCATTCCGATACCTTTATCCGAACCCATGCGAATCATTCCGAATCAATCTGAAAACCGATTTGTATCTCGTTTGATGAAAAACAGTCACAAATCAATCCGACTTAATCCGAATTAAACCGAGGCAACAATCCAAATAAATCCGAACCAATCCGAAACCAAGATTTCCATCCAAATCAATCCGAGCTCACATTGATCCAAGCCGAATTTTTTAATCAGAATATGATGGCCATTTAGAAAGAGTCCTTTTTGGGAGAATGGTGCCATTTATCTTCTTTGTTTAAAAAATTTCAAATAAAGTAATTTTACATCAACGCATGTTGACGCATAGTCTTTTTGAAAATAAAAAGTTTTTTTTAATTACACTTTTCATTAATAAACAAAAGATACAAATCCTATAAAAAAATCGCTATCAGCAAATTTGTAGATCTTTTTATAATAAACAATTTTGTTTCATAAAATTTTTTCCGAATCTCGTATATTTTGGGGGAAAAATTCAAGTTTTGATTTTTAGAGAAACGTTTTTGGTGGATAAAATCAGAACCGCTGGTCAAAAATCTTTGGCTATCAAACTGGTCCTTTCTTTTTGAGCCCTTAAGAAGTGTGCCAAAGCTCAATCCAATCGGATAATAATTTCGAAAGTTGTCGTGCTTACGGACGACGGCGACAGGCAGACAGACACCGTTGTAACCCTGCTGGAAGTAAAAAGATTGAAAAAGATAGGAACTGGGGGATTGGAAAAGATAGAACATTTCTATCTCTCCCAACCCATCACTTTGCATCCCCAAAACTCTATCTTTTTCTTCTATCTTTTTCTATCCCTATGTCTGGTAATATCTATCTTTTCCTATCCCTTAGTCTATCTGCGGACTGAATTAGTATTTATTCTTACCACGAAATGAAGAGTGCACTTCTAAACAGTACTGTCATGTAAAGAGAGATGATGAGAGATAGAAAGGGAGTTTAAAATTTCTAATAGGGAGAGATGGGCATCAACTTGATTGGCAAGAAGATAGAAAAAGATTCACGTGTGTAAATAAAGCATAGGGTGAGATAGAGAATGAAAGATTGAAAAAGATAGACGTGAAGTTAGATTGACAAAGAGATAAAAAAAGATTGACTTTGATAGATGTAGAATAGAATGAGATAGAAAAGGGGAGATTGAAAAAGATAAACGTGTATTGTGATTGACTAATAGATAGAAAAAGATTAAGGAGGATTGATGAAGGATTGTAAGGGATAGAAAAGTAAGTATTGGAAAGATAGACGTGAATTTATATTGAAAAAGAGATAGAAAAAGATCAAGGATGATAGATAAAGGATTGAAATGGATGAAAAAAATAATTATTAGAAAAGATAGACGTGAATTTAGAATGAAAAAGGGATAGAATTGAATAAATAATCTCTATCCTTTTCTATAATAAAGATTCAAAATGATAAGAATTCTATCTTTTCACTTCCAGCAGGGAAAAACCATTTTTTCTCACTCAAAGGGTTTCAAAACGTCGAGATTTTATGAAAATTTAAAGTCATTTTTCACATATAACCAATACTCTCGCGTATGATAAGAATGTAAAAATAGGCTCAAGGACATAGAATTCACGAAGTATACCTACATATTTTTTATCAAACTTGGTATCAAAAATATTACATGAAAAAAACTTTATGAACCTGACATCCACTGAGCTAAACTATTCAAACAATGTTCTTAAATTCTTTGAGTCCAACTGGTACACATATGTGTCCTACCTTATTTTTATAAAAATTATCTGAAAGTTGTCGAATCTTTTGGTATTTTCAAATTAATTAGTTGAGTTTGAAATTTCTGTCACTGCCTACATTATCGGAGGATCACTAATCGCATATCAGATAGGATACGTTGTCGACAGGTGTCCTCGTAGACAATTTCAAATTCTTATATCGCAAATAATGCAAATAAATTCAATATTTAAAGAATTTGAAAATCTTTCCGTGGAAAAAAGACGCTTTCGACTGCGCTGGGATTCGAGTCCAGGTCTTTCGATTTCCGGTCGACTGCTCTAACCACTGCGCTACACAGGCGTCCGACATCTCCTTCTCCACACCCTAAAAAACTTCAGTCACGCGTAACCATATAAACCTACAAGTAATAGGTTCCTAAATAGAAATTTACCGCAAATATGCGCATAGGAACTTACACAGGTGTTACGTACACGTAATTGCCAAAAAGGATGTTGTAGAAACACTGCTTGAACCTATGTATGTACCCATATGGGAGTTCCATTTATAAAATCCTATAGGAATTCCTATAAAAATTTGGTAGAAGTTTGTTAAAAAAAACCTACTCTAAAAATATCTCCAGTTTTGAAATAAGATACAATAAGTTACCAGTAACGAAATCGAAGAAAGCGTTTTCGTATACCTATTGATGTGAAAAAAACTCCTGCACAAAATTATTAAATTTTATACAAAAACAATGTTTTGATATAGGGATCAGTACTGGAAATTACGTAGGAACCTACATATTTTCTTCTAATATTCCTTGTCCTCATTACGTCTACGTGGCATTTACTCTGAAAGAAAAAAATATTAGATGTACAGGTTTGATTCTCTGAAAATTCGCTTTGGCATCAATCCGAACCAATCCAAACCAAGTTATCAACCCGAATCAATCCGAGCTCGGATTGAAGCGAAGTGAAACGGATTCAGTCGGATTGATTTTTAACCGAAGGGGTTTTCACCCACGATTATTTCTAAATAAGGGGCGAATAGCGTTACAAAATACGAGCAAGTCGGAGCGAGTCGACATTTGCGCGTGTGTACGTGTATATCAACGGTTGCGTGCGTGAATGCGCATAAAGTATCAACAGATTAGCGTGGTTTCTTCGGATAATTGGTTACGTTTATATTTTCTGTATAATTATTGATTTTTAAAGAGTTAAAGTTAAATAAACTTTTAATAAAATGATAAAAATTTTATAAGGTTGATTTAATAAAATTTTTATGAAACTTGTGATTTTTATAAAGTGGTTTTATAAAAGCTTCAGAAAAAAAAATTCTTTTTCTAAATTCCAAATTTTGATTTTAAATATTTCACATAAAATTTTTTAAAAGTTTTATAACATAAATATTATAAAAAAGGACATTTTTTTAAAAATTTTGAGCATTTTATAAAAACTAATCACTATAAGGTGATTTGCGATAACCACCCTTGCAAGGGTTAGAGCTACTAAACGGAATAGTAAATTATGGACGGGCCAACTTGACGGTAGAATGAACTGAACGCGAGTTTAGTCGATTTCACTGGTCACTAAAGAGTAGCTTCTACTGTGCAGGCAATCGCACGTACGATTCTTGATTAGTAGAACATACTGAAGTTGAGTGCGTTTCACTAAACAAGAATCGTACGTGTGACTGCGTGCGCAGCAGATGCTTCTATTTAGTAATCAGTAAAATAGCGCTTAAAATTATAATAAAGAATCCTAAAAAATATATAATTACACATGACACATGATTTTGTTAAGATATACATAGATCTACTAATGTGGGCAAAAACTAAGGCGAATTTTGTTATAAAATGAAAAATCTTTATTTATTTATCCAAATCAATTTCATCCCCTTCAAAGTAATCCTCTCCCGATATAATGCACTTGTGCCATCGTTTATTCCAATCGTCGAAACACTTATTAAATTCGATTTCCGGAATTGCCTTCAAAGCCTTCTTCGATTCGGCTTGTATCTCTTCAATCGTGTCAAAACGGTGTCCTCGGAGTGGTCTTTTGAGTTTGGGAAATAGCCAAAAGTCACACGGAGCCAAATCAGGCGAATATGGGTCTTGAGTGATCCTCTTGAAATGCCAATAGTGTCAGCGAAACATGCACGGAAAACGAACTCGGCAGAGATATTGTCGCTAGAGATATGTATACATTTCTATGATTTGACATCTATGTCATATTTTTCTATGGACAATAACCTTCAAAAATACACAATTACATTCTGCCAAAATAATAGCATCATAGTTGTTTACCTCAGTGAATATGTCGAGTTTCGTTCCAAGTAAATCGCATTTGCGGTATTCGTTGCTTTTCTTATTTCATCAAAAGAAAAAAGCAGTTGAAGCTCAGCGATTGCTGGTAGAAACTTATGGTGAACATGCTCCAGTGATTAGAACATGTGAGATATGGTTTCGTCAATTTAAAAGTGGAGATTTCGATTTAACAGACAATGAACATCCTGGTGCAGCGAAAAAGTTCGAAGACGAGGAATTGCAGGCGTTATTGGATGAAGACCCAACCCAATCGCAACAAAAATTGGCACAAACACTAAATGTGACCCGAGGAGCAATTTGCCAACGTTTAAAAGCCATGGGAAAAATCCAGAAGTATGGAAAATGGGTACCACACCAACTGAACGATAAACAAATGGAAAATCGAAAAACCATTTGTGAAATGTTGCTACTACGGTTCTAAAGGAAATCTTTTCTGCATCGAATTGTCACGGGGGACGAAAAATGGATTTATTTCGAGAACCCGAAGCTTAAAAAATCATGGCTTTCACCTGGTGAGGTCGACCCATCGACTCCAAGGCCAAATCGCTTTGGTCGTAAGACAATGCTCTGTGTTTGGTGGGACCAGTGTGGTGTGGTGTACTTCGAGTTATTAAAACCTGGTGAGACGGCGAATACGGATCGCTACCGACAACAAATTATCGATTTGAATCATGCGTTGATCGAAAAACGGCTAGAATGGGCCCGAAGACATGGCAAAGTTATCCTACAACATGACAACGCACCGTCTCATACCGCTAAAGTGGTGAAAAACAATAAAAAGCATTGAATTGGGAACTATTATCGCACCTGCCGTACTCTTCCGACCTCGCCCCGTCCGACTATCGCTTTTTCGCATCGATGGGACACTCACTTGCAGAGCAGCGCTTCACCAATTTTGAAGAAGTCGAAAAATGGCTCGTCGAATGGTTTGCCTTGAATGAGAAAAAGTTTTTTTCGAATGGTATCCATGATTTGCCTGAAAGATGGGCAAAATATGTAGAATCCAATGGTCAATACTTTGAATAAAAAATTTTTGAGATTCCCTTGAGAATTAAGTGTTTTCTTTATTGAAAAAACCGGCAAACTTCAACTAACACCCCTGGTAAGCTTTCTAAACAGGAATAGTAGCATATACTCTAACAGTTCTCTCCGTGTATTGTACAGGGTGACCCATTTTTATCGATAGATCTAAATATCCCCTAAAATACGCCATTTGCAAAATAATGGTTTTGACCAAAATTGTCAAAAACAGTGGGGGTCACTTATCTGTACTCATGATCTTGACCTTCAGATCAATTTTAGAGATCATTTGAAGATCAAGACCATTTTTCAAAATGGAAACCCCTATTTTTGACACCGGATTCGAAAAGAGCAGAAAATTTTACGTTGGAAATTATATTTATAAATTTGTTATTGTGACCTTGAGAAGGTAAAATTAAGACGAAATTGTTAAAAAGTGCTCAGAAACTGTTTATTCGAATTTAGGAAGTATTAGGGGAATAATAAAAGCTAAAGGTAACTTTAGCAAGTAGATAATATGCAAAAGTGTCAATAATATTGGCCTTTTTGACTTTCATTTGCAAATTTTAAGGTTATTTCAGGTTCGATGTCAATTTTTTTCAGTGGAATCTAGTGATTAGTATTTGGCGGCACTCTAAATATGTAGTAGAGAAGCTGAAAACAATTTCAACAACTTGTACTTACTTTTCGCGTTACCCGAAAACAGCGACGTAGACGTAGTCAGCTCTGTTCCCTTTGGGGTGCTTGATTATCGTTCATTTATTATCAGTTGATGATCTTTATAAATATTAATTATCGATAATAATAACACAGTTCAATCATGACTTATTAATTTGGAATTTTGAAATTCCACATTACTAAGTTCAATACATGCTATTGTATTTAAATTTAATTCAAACAAAGCAATACAGAATCGCCTTCAGCCGGCTAGGGAACCGACGAAGACGGCGAGTACGACGAGTGGCGAGTATTTACAGGATTGTAGTTTTAATGTTATTTCGCGTTATTTTTCCTTGTTAAGAGAAGAAATACTCGAAATACACTGTTTGACTCGGAACCGACTCATGAGTGAAAAACCCCTCGTTTTTTACCGTTTTTCATCAAACGAGATACCTTTAGGTAATCAGTCCTGTTTTTCTGATCTCCGTTTTTTCTCCGTTTATGTTTCTAAATTGATATATACATAGGAACCTATATGGGTTCTCACGTAGATTTCTATAGAATGTGGAAATTTGAAGAAGGGCAACAAGTGTCATATTCATGGAATATTCTTAAAATGTTTATTCAATTTTTTTCAAATATTTTTTTCTAGCATGCAGTTCCAACAAGCCAAACCTGGGATTTGAGAATGAGGCATCTTCTTCCTCACAATCAGAAGAAAATAAGAACTATGCTTCATGCTTAATGCATTTTGTGGACAAAGATTTAAATCCAAATATTTACATTGCTAACGGGGGCTTAATATCTAATAATAAGGTTTTAACAACTCGTCATTTTCTTGAACCATATGAAGAAGACATAGAAAATCGCCACCTCACCATTTATTCTAGTAAATGGAAAACTAGAGATCCACTAAGTTATGTCAATAAGGTACATATTGATCGTGGTGGTCGTAGTCAACTTGCAGTCGCTTCCGTAAGTAGTTGTATCTAAAGTCATTTTAGAATTTTCATCCAAATTAACTTATAATTATTATTTAATGTTAAAGCTTTCGTAATATATTGAATGGCTTTTATTGAAAAAATTAATTTCGTTGCAGCTGGTCGTATCTTTATCGTATAGTAAATTTATAACGAACTGTGTCATAACATACCAGCATAGTAAATATATTCCTAACCAACAAATTATAGTAGCAGGATGGAGATATACAAACCATTTTTCAACTTCTAAAGTAATAAAAAAAAATTTACTTTACACGTTAAGTCGTAGAGAAAAAAACGCACATGAGCTGAAGCAAGAGAGCTATCATCGTTTGTCTTTTGTCAATGCTGCTTCTAATGGTACATATATAGATCGCGATTCTGGAATGAACATAGTGAGTATTATACATTATCTTGCATCAACTATAATTTAAACAAAATTAATAACATTCAAGACTAAATTTCTCCAAAAATATAATTGAGTTTTTTCGCACCTGTCTCTATGATGGAAGATAATGTTAAACAAATTGAAACTTTTTTAATTTTCCAGGGTGATGAAGGTGCTCTAGTATCTGTAATTAAAGTAACTCCGACTGAACATCAAATGCTGTTAGTAGCGATTGCTTCTGTCGAAAAGCAAGTTTATATTCCACTTTCTTCAAGTAAAGATTTCATCAGACCAATGTATGCGAACCAGGACCGAGATTAATAAACATAGGCTTTCAATAATTTGTCCTGATTAAAATTGAAAGAGTTCATGTTTATTATTTTTCCCCGGTGCATGTTATATAATAATGTTATAATCATAAATATAAATCATTATCAAAATACAAATTTTTAAATTACTGTATGTGATATAATATATAATGCTATGGCTTCAGAGTATTGAAGTTTTACGATTCAAAATGAATCGAAATTTTAAAATCCATTTACCTATGTAAAATGAAGTTTGGGCCATCGAGGCCCAAATGAATTATCAGGTCTAAAACCATACATATGCATGGACAGAGCAACGCATGTCGAATAACCATGCAGAATAAAAAGTGTGTCAATCCATTTGAAGCAATTGACTTTTGCGACCCATCAGGGCTAAACTGGGCCCTTGACCCAAAAAACTAACCTTACAAACGAATAGGTCGTTGACGTGTGTTCGCACGTAGAAATAATTGGTTAAGAATCTTAGCATACGTGGAACCGTTGTATGATTATATACAGGGTTTTCGAATTAGAGGTTTCATTTTGATTTATAAGAAAAACGCGTGTTTTTGGTAAAAAATCATTTTATTTTTATTTTATTCAATAGTGGAAGGTTTGACATTAACAATGAAAAACAATATCATTCATATGGCCTGTATGGCTACGTTTGCAGGACCATGCTCTTTTGATGAAATTTTCCATTACATTTTCGCACATTTGGGGCTCTGTTTCGTCGATAACGGCACGAATATTACGTGACCCAAAAGAAAAAATTCTAGAGGTGTCAAATCGCATGATCTCGGCGGCCAATTATAATCGCCGTTTCGAGATATCACTCGGCCTGGAAACTTTTCACGCAAAAGACCGGTGGTTTTGCCACTAGTGTGGCACGTAGCGCCGTCTTCTTGGAAATAAACATCGTCCATATACATATCTTCCAACTCTGGCCATAAAAATTCATTAATCATGATTCGATCACGTAATCCATTTACCAAAACAGCCGCTCCAGCTTCATTTTCAAAAATATAAGGCCCAATGATCCCTCCTGCCCAAAAACCGCACCAAACAGTTACACGTAGCGGATAGAGAGGCTTTTTAATAATCATGTTTGGGTTTTCCGAGCCCCAAATGCGACAATTCTGCTTATTAACGTAGCCTCCAAGCTGAATATGAGCCTCATCGTTCATAATTATTTATCGGTGAAATTCAGGTTTATTTTCATGCATTTTTGTAGTGAATTTTAACAGTTTCAATGGGTTGTTGAAGCGTGTACCATTCCAGTTTTATTAATGGCATAGTTTTTAGTTGTCATCTGTCAAAAAATGACACCTCTTATTATAACAGCTGCCAAAATTGCGGGCTATTCAAAATAGAACCTTTAATTGGAAAACCTTGTAGTTTAGAATTCTAAGCTGCTAAGATTCTGTGGTATATTATGGTAGGTTTATATGTACATCTTACAAAAGATTTCTTTTTCCTACACGGAGAAAAATAGTTAAAGTAATTTTACTCAACTTTCGATCAAAGTTGGAACATATCGATACCCACGTTCTAATATGTCGTATCCCACATTTGGAAAATTTTTCAGGAAACGATAAAAACGTCTTGCTAGCACAAATAAATAAATGTAAACAAATTTTTGTTTTATACATTCATAAAAATGCATAAATAATAATAATTAAAGCAAAAAAAATTATTTAAATAAATTTTATGATATTTATGTAGGTTACGCAAGAAGAAAAAATTAAAATGTATTTTAGAAAGAAAATTGATTCAGTTGTTTTATAATTAAATATTGTTTCATCCCATACGTAACATTTTTCTCTCTTATTTTGTATGGTTTAATTCATAATTATTATAATATAACATTATTGATACATTTTATTTTTACTATCTTTAATATTGCTTAAAACATTTTTTTTTCATTTTAAGTACTCTTAATTTTTTTTTTTTTTTTACTTCAGGTACATTTTCTTTCTGAGATTGTTGAAAATTTCTTGTCCACTTTCGTCTGGTATTATCACAATTTTCTTTATAATTAATATCATTATCTTCAGGTTTTTTAAATCTATTATTAGTACGCAGTACTTTGCTTTTAACACCAAGATTAACTTGATTAGCTTTTCGTTTCTTACTCTTAGTCTTTTCAGTTACCTTAACTATATTTTTACTCTCGGCTTCCAAATTTTTTATTAATGGAGATTGGTCAGAAGCAGAGTCAGTATCATCAATATATTTTATATTATCATAGAAGCAGTGTGTATCTCTCAGCAACACTTTTTTTAATGCCTGTAATTGTTGCCATTTACTTTTAGTTCTTTTTAATCGATCTACAAACAGAGGTTTCAGCGGATGCTCTAGATTTAATTGGAGTTGTAAAAATATTATTTGTAATTACCTTCTTACTCATTTTATTAAATAATTTCTCAAAATAAACTTAAGACTAATCACAAAATAAAAATTGACTGTCACATCGCTGGCGCTGACTTAACCAATGGATGTGGGATACGACATATTAGAATATTTATTTAAAAATATTAAATAGACAATTTGACTCACAAGATTTTAATATAAGCTGTAAAACATTATTATTAATCCATCTATCAAAAAAATTCAATTTCTCAAATTTTGTGGGATACGACATATTAGAACGTGGGTATCGATATGTACAAAAGTTAGAAATTATTTAGTATCACTGTAATTATTTGTGATGTATTAAATGTTCAAGAATGAATCACAGTTGAGTAAAATTCAGAAGTTCTTAAAATATATGTTATTACTCGTAGTATAATTATAAAAAAAACCAATCTTTTATTAAATCACAAAAATACTAGAGATTTCCGTTTATTTTACTCTACGCTTCACTCGAGAGTTCAGTAAAACGTAAGTCGCAAGACTCATTCCTCCAGCTATATCTAGGGAATTAATTCCATGAAACGTTTCATTAAAAGATTGAAAGTTTCGTGAAACGATGAAACGTTTCATGGACCAAAGTTCCACAAACATGAATGCGCATGCGCTCTCATGCCAGGTTGAGGTTATATTATTTGAATCATATTCATTTGATTTGATGTTTTTTGATGTGATGCAAGATGGTTTACTGGTACTTGTCGACTTAATATTTTGCGTTTAAAGTATTATAAAAAGTTATTGGAAAATGGGTCATCAGAAGCACAAATTAATTCTAAAAACATAAATTAAAAAAGAAAAAACTAAATAATTTACATTTGGCTCGCATGATTTAATTTTTCTAATTAGTTAAAATTATTTATTTATTCAAATTTTCTATATAAATTAGTTATTTTATGGTCGCTCGACCAAAACAGCCCTGAGAAAAGCGGTGAATCTGATTGAGGATCAACTGAACCTTAAAGGATTCGCTATTTGAACATTCATGGATATTGAGGGTGCCTTCAACCACACATCCAGTGAAGTGATCAGGAGAGCTATGATTAGACAAGGTGTCCCCATAGCCGTAGTTAACTGGACCTGCCATATGCTAGGAAACAGAAACATCACGATATCCAAAGGAAATACTACCCTTCGAGAGATCGTCGATTCAGGATGCCGGCAGGGAGGAGTACTATCTCCCTTGCTGTGGAGTCTAATGGTGGATGAACTACTGCATCTACTCACCGACCAAGGATGTCACCCCATTCGATATGCTGATGACATCCTAGTCATAGTACGCGGAAACTATACGTCTCATGCGTAAACTTTACGTATGGCATGAGTCAGCTTTGATTTTAGATACAGTTTATCGTCGCTATAGATGAAAACTATAAATAAAAATAGATAAATAATAATAAACACTATAAATAAATATTGCATTGCATACTGCAATTGTGTTTCGTAATGGTCAATTATACGCACTGGAACGTTACAGTCCGACGCACTTTTTTAATCATATCTTTACATCTATTTATGAAAACGCATAGTTTCTTGTATGCATATGATGGAACTCCCTAAGACTCACTTTTTGTATAGAAAAGTTTGTTGAAAGTGCACTGGAACGTACAATACAACAGACTCAATTTTTTAACCTGGTGAACTATTTGCAAAAAAACTTTTTGTTATTTTGCATTACCTAGCAAAAAGGACTGAATTGAGAAGGATTGAAAAATTCGCTTTTTCATGTGAAAATTGAGAATACTGAAATCTTTTTAATTCCATTTTTCAATTTTCACATGAAAAAGCGAATTTTTCAATCCTTCTCAATTCAGTCCTTTTTGCCGGGTAGTAACTTTACATGAAATTTACGGCACATTTCATTGCGACCAAACATGCATACCAAAAATATTTCTGCTTGAAAAAAAAAATAAACCAATTATTTTTACCTTTTCTTTAAAGCATTTTTGGTATTTTTTAAAACCACCTTTTAAAAGATATAAAATTTTTATGTTAATTTCTGATAGTGCTCAAAAAGCTTTACAAACTATCCTTATGAAATTTTGTGATCAAACCAAAATTAGGAAAATTACAGCATTTTAAAACTTGAAAAAACCTGGAATTAAATTTCATTTTTCAGTCAAACTATGTGAGATACAAAAACATTATGATAAAAAATTGTTTACTCGAAAAAGATCTACAAATTTCAATTTGAACATTTTTTAATAAGATGTAGGGTGACAGCACCAGTTATCGGCCAATCACCAGTGGTCACCCTATAATTTTTGTTTTAATTTAAAAAAATAACAGTCAGAATAAAAAACTATTTTTTTTCTTCTATTTGCGAGTATTGGGCTAAAGTTTATGACGTCTTGTGAGACGAATTTTTTTGTCTTTCGTATGATCTACAAAGCAATCAAAAATATGCAATATAGTGATTTTTAACTAAAACAACATTTTTCATAGTAAAAATAAAATTTTAACTTTGAGAAAAACAAACTATTTACAGGCGAAAACGTAAAATTATCTCGCAAACTAAAAAGGAGACATATACAGGGTGAGGCACATAAAATGTTACAGAGCGATAGCACTCAAACTACTGATCATATCCAAAACCGTTTCAAACAAAAGTTTCAGCGTTTCAGAAGGCCGTCATACTCGAGCAACCTATTTTTCTTATCGGTGGAGGCGCTGAAGCTACGTCAAGGTCAACTCCACTTTTTTAAATGGAACCATGTATTTTTTTTCGATGACATTATTACTGATTTTAAAACGAATTTAGCAACCTACAGCACAAGGTCATTCTAGTCACGCAAAGTATGAAAATAGTCGAAAAATCATTTTTTTCTAATAGCGGGTTATAAAGTGGATTTTATTGCCCCGTGCGGGGAAAACAAATTCCTTTCCTAACCCCCTAGTAAAAAAAATCGTGTGCGACACGGGAAAAACATTTATTATACTCGTGTCGTTGTTACTCTCGCTTTGCTCGGGCATCAAACTTCACACACGCAAAATAAATTTTTTTTCCCTAGTTGCACAATATACTATTAATTCTTTTCATTTCTTACGATGCCCATGATAATACATATCGATAGGGTATTGTTGACATCGGCAGAACGTAAGCATTTTCTGTATCGTATGTCATTACATCAGGATTTGTACGGAAATGATTTCCTAAAACGCGTCAATTTCTGTAATTGGATTCGTAGAAAAATGCACACAGATGTCTCATTTTTGAGTCATGTGCTTTCTTCTGATGATGCTAGCTTCGCAAATACGGAAAATGTGAATAGGCATAATATGCATTATTGAGCAAATGAGAATCCTCGATGGATGAGAACTGTACCATTTCAATATCCGTGGTCCATTAATTGTTGGTGCGACATTGTCGGCGATCACGTCATTGGTCCCTATTTTTTTGAAGGTCGCTTGACTGAGCAAGTTTATGCAAACTTTCTGTAAAACGTACTGCCTCAATTAATGGAAGACGTGCCCTTGCACATTCGCATGAACATGTTGATGCAACACGACGGTGCACCACCCCATCATGCTCTGTGTTCGAGACAGGTGATGAATGAGATTTTTGACGAAAAGTGGTTAGGACGAGGCAGCCCTGCACCTTGGCCACCTTGTTCACCAGAACTAACATCACCAGATTATTTTTTATATGGTTTTTTCGAAGAACGCGTAATGGCGGTAGCACCTACCATGCCTGACGACATGAAAGAAAGAATACGCCATGCATGTACCGAAATTACACCAGAAATGTTGGCTGAAGTTAGACGGTCTTTTTATCAGCGAATTAACAAGTGCTTACAAGTCAAGGGTCATCAGTTCGAGCATCTTCTGTAGGTAGACCCCATCGCAGGGTTAGTGGATCCTTCGAAAGTGATTATTCCGATATGTTTCGATTTTTCGACTATTTTCATACTCTGCGTGACTAGAATGACCTTCTGTCGTAGGTCGCTGAATTCGTCTTAAAATCGGTAATAATGTCATCGAAAAAAAATACATGGTTCCATTTAAAAAAGTGGAGTTGACCTTGACGTAGCTTCAGCGCCTCCACCGATAAAAAGATAGGGTGGTGACGGCCTTCTTGAACACTGAAACTTTTGTCTGAAAATTTTTTGGATACGATCAATAGTTTGAGTGCTATCGCTCTGTAACACTTTATGTGCCTCACCCTGTATGTATTTTTTAGTTTGCGAGATAATTCAACGAGTTCGACCATAAATAGCTTGCTTTGGTCAAATTTTATTAATTTGGATTTCGCTCCACTAGCTTAATATTTAATTTATATATATTTTTATTGTAGTACTATGCACGGAGAAAAAAAAACTGTTGAATCAACAGATGTCATCTGCTGGAATAGGGACAGCAGATTTTTTTTTGTAATATTTAGAGATTTTTCTGTTGGATTCACAGATTGTTTGTAAACTCAACAGATGAACCTGTAAAATCTACAGACATGTCTGTTAGAATTGCGGATTTCAAGAAAAAAGAGAAATCCGTAATTCTAACAGACATTTCTGTAGATTTTACAGGTTCATCTGTTGAGTTTACAAACAATCTGTAAATCCAACAGAAAAATCTGTAAATATTACAAAAAAAATCTGCTGTCCCTATTCCAGCAGATGACATCTGTTGATTCAACAGTTTTTTTTCTCCGTGTGTGATTGTATCCAAAAAAATCATCTTTTGTTATTAAAACAAATTCTTCGGTTGAATCAACCAAAAGCTTGATCAACTGTATAATAATCAAATTCTTGGCTTAATCAATGTAAATTTTGGTTAGATTAAGATCATGCCCCCATAACACAATACCTTCCCTGAATGTTCCATGAATGTTCCCATGGAACGTTCGGAAGGTTCCATTGGAACATCCAAGGAACGTTCCTAGAGCTAAGAAAATGTCCGGGTTTTTTTAACGTTCCAAAGTAATGTTCTCTGAATCTTCCTGTGAAAAGTTCCAGAAACGTTCAAAAGGAATATTGAGAGAACCTTCCGCAGGAAAATTCGCAGAGAACGTTCCTGGAACCTTCCATAGGAAAGTTCAGAGAGCATTTCTAGCGAACGTTCGCAGAACTTTTCGCAGGAACATTAAGAGAATATTCGCAAAAAACGTTCCTGAAACCTTCAATAGGAACTTTTAGAGAGCATTTCTAGCGAACATTCGTAGAACTTTTCGCGGGAACATTCATGTAGTAATGCGAGGGACGAGAAAAAATAGTGACCTTACGGTATAGAAATCAGATAAGTAAGATATGTCTTGAGGACTAATTTTTTTCTATTTCCCGAATGGTAATTGCACAGTATCTTTATAATCGATCATCCTTCAATAATTTTAAGTTATGACTTTCTTTTGTAAGATATCGTATCTGCATATTATACTTTTTTTACCATTAAGCTCATAGATTAACTGGAACGCGTGTCGTCGATAATTGCAATTATAGTATGCAAGACTTATAAAATTAACAACTAAAATGGATTTCTGGCACCAGATAGAGATGAGAAGGTATTAGTTTAATGTGAAAAATGACTTTCGGAATTTTCATTAAATCTTTACGTTTTGAGACCCCTGAGTCGGAAAAAGTGGTTTTTACGAAAGTGTCTGTCTGTCTGTAGTAGGTCGTATACTCGATAACTCTCGATAGAATTATAAGATTGGATTGAGCTTTGGCACACTTTGTCGGAGCCGAAAAAGTAAGGACAAGTTCGTTAACCAGCTATATCCAACCAAAATTGAGGAAACTAGACCATTTTTTGTGTTTTTGAAAAAATAAAAAATTCTAATACTGGTTTTTGATAGTGCTCATAAATCTCTACAAATTATTTTCATAACATTCTTTGATTAAACCAAAATTAGAAATGTTACAGCATGTTAAAACTTGGAAAAAGTCAATATCAAAATTCCATTTTCCAGTTAAATTATACGAGGTATGAAAAAAAGTTATCATACAAAATTATTTTCTACATTAAGATCTACAAATTTGAATTGGAACATTTTTCCATTATATGTATATTTTTCTTTTTAAATTAAAATAATACTATTGAAAATCCAAAATTCAATTTTTTTAACAATAATATGTGAAATACGAAAAAAAAATACGATTAAAATTCAAAAATTCCATTTTTTAGAGAAAATATGTAAGATAAAAAAAACGTTTAGATGGAAAATTATTCGCTTAAATGAGGTCTACAAATTCTCATCAAGACACTTCTCGACAGAATCTATTTTTTATATTTTGTTATAAGAAACACTTCTGAAAAATTGCATTTTTTAGCCTAAATATGTGATATGTTTATTAAAAAGTTACAGAAATGTATACAGAAAATCGAGCGCGAATCGCGAGTGTCATGATGAGAATGTGTTTCTTAAGGCCGTTAGAGCCTTCAGTGAAATGAATTTCCTGTTTCACTTAAACTCAAAAAAAAATTTAGTGATTTTGAGAAAATGTGTAATTTACATCATCTGTAATATTATAAAATTGATTTGAGCTTCAGTATCAAATTATAAGAAATAAACTTAAATGTATGCGAAGAGCGTAAGACCGAGCGCTAAGCGCTAGGTCCAAAAAGCACGGAGCGCGAAGCGCGCGATGGGAATCTGCCCGCCAAGCGGGAAGATTTTTATAAATAATTTTGAACATTAATTTATAGGTATAATAAAAAGAAATAATTACAAATATTATTCTTTGCATTATATATTTTAATATGATTTAAATATAAAGAACAATCTACAATTATGCGAAAGTGAAAAAAAAGGACCAATAAAGTTCCCGCGAAAAGTTCTACGAACGTTCACTAGAAATGCTCTCTGAACGTTTCTATGGAAGGTTCCAGGAACGCTCTCAGCCTTGGAATATTTCTGCAGAAGGTTCTCTCAATATTCTTTTTGAACGTTACTGGAACGTTCCACAGGAACATTCAGAGAATATTTTTTTGGAATGTTCAAAAAACCCGGACATTTTCTTAGCTCTAGGAACGTTCAGAGAAGGTATTGTGCTATGGGGGTGTCTTACTTATCCGACCCATACCTTAATGACACTTTTCTTTCGCCCTTCGCATTTCCATATTAATTGAGATAACAAGTTAAATCTTTGAGTAATTAAGTATAAAAGCAGTAAAGAACGTTTATCTGGTTAAGAATTTTTATAATTATAAAAAAAACATTCATAAAATAGGACTTGTATCGACCCTCAAATAATAATTTGATACTATGTTGTTGTTCATAATTGCCTTTAGGGTCGTTTGACAGTATATAACTTCCTGAGTTATCATTTCTGGACCCTAAAGCCAATTATGAACAACAACATAGTATCAAAAAAAACATTGTTGGACATTTTTTTTCTCGTGATTTTAAATAGATAAACGTTCCTTAGTGCTTTTTATTTAATTACTCAAAGTTTTAACTTGATAACTCAATTAATATGAAAAAGTAATGGGCGAAAAAAAAGTGTCGGTAAGGTAGGGATCAGATAAGTAAGGCATGGCCTTAAGCAAATATTTTTCTCAATGTTATACATACCTGTAACCATTCCAGCAGGTACAAATTACTCTTTGTAATAAGAGACTACAACGTTGTTCACAGAGATTCAAAGTACATGGATCTTTGCCTTTCTCAATACAATGACCCCCAATAAAAATATAACCAGGGCAACAATGTACTTTCGAACAATCGACCCATTCATTTTTTGAACTTTTACATTTGTAACGAGTACGAATCAAGTTTGAAGAAGGACATTCTAAATCTCCTGGTGATAAGGTGGCTGGCAAAGATTCTGCAGTTGGATTTATAAAATATCCATCCTCTGATATTAATTCCGATTCCGAATTTTCTCCTGCCACCCACAAACTCATCAAACCTCTGTAATTTGATTTCGTAACATAAAAATACTTAAGTATTTATGAAAACAACAAAAGTTAGTTATTTTGAATCAATCATATACATGCTTTTGGCAGAAATGCTATAGATTCAATAGCATTTTTTCTCAGTGTAGACATGTTCAACTCTTAAAAATTGATTTTGTATTTTATTTATTATAAAATACTTAATTTTTCAGTGAAAAATGAATAACTTACAGCAAAATAACTTTCAATTCGCCGTTCGTCATTGATCTGAATCATGCAGTAAATTTAACAAATGTTTCAAACTACATTTGCAATTTTAAAAACTACCGGGAACAAATGTTGATAAACCTGAATTTTTTATATAAAAATATTCGATATCACTGAGTTCACGCACAATAAAATTTATGAACTTAATGAGTCTTATAAACGTTTATAATTAATTACAATTAATTTCTCTTCCATGCAGAAATAATGCAACTATTCATGATGCATCGTGAGAAATGTACTGAATGATGCTGATTCTGTTAAGCTGCATTAAGTACTGCTTTATTACTGGTGAATGTACAGGGTGTTTCTAAATTAATTTCATTCGTCTCAATATTCCATACTTTGAAATATTTTTAATCTCGAAATTTGAAGGAATAGTAAAGTATATAAATGTGTTATTGTTATTATTGAAATTTGGTTATTGAATTTTTTTTCACTGAATTGTTCGAAATTGTACTGTAATATATAGAGTATTGGATGAAGTATTGTTAGATTTTTACATTCTCATCATGGATGAGAAGGTATTGGTTTTATGTGAAAAATGACTTTCGAAATTTTCATCAAATCTTTACGTTTTGAGACCCCCTGAGTCAGAAAAAAGGGTTTTTACGAAAGTGTCTGTCAGTCTGTCTGTAGTATGTCGTGTGCGGCATAACTCTCGATAGAATTATCAGATTGAATTGAGCTTTGGCTCATTTTATCGGAGCCGAAAAAGTAAGGACAAGTTCGTTAACCAGACACATCCAATCAAAATTGAGGGATTGAGCACTACTTTTGTGTTTTTGAAAATAACTTTTTGAGAAAATAAAAAATTTCAATACTGGTTGTTGATAGTGCTCATAAATCTCTACAAATTATCCTTATAACATTTTTTGATTAAATTAAAATTAAAAATGTTACAGCATATTCAAATTCGAAAAAAGTCAATATCAAAATTCCATTTTCCGGTTAAATTATACGAAATACGAAAAAACGTTATGATACAATATTATTTTCTACATAAAGACCTACAAATTTGAATTGTAACATTTTTTTATACGATGCATATTTTTCTTTTTAATTTAAAGAAAAACTATTGAAAATCCAAAATTCAATTTTTTAACAATAATATGTGAAATACAAAAGAAACGTTTAGATGGAAAATTGTTTGCCTGAATGAGGTCTACAAATTCTCATTAAGACATTTCGGGACAGGATGTATATTTTATGTTTTAATTTTTAATATTAAAAAAATTCGATTTTTTTCACCAAAATATGTGACATACGAAATAAGCGTTGTTCTGCAAAATCGTTTCCTTAAATAAAGTCTACGATTGTTTTTTCTTTTTGAAAGATTTGGAAGAAAATAAATTATTTTAATCATGTAATTTATTAAAAAGTTACTGAAATGTATACAGAAAATCGAGCGCGAAGCGCGAGCGTCATGATGAGAATGTGTTCCTAAAGGCTGATAGAGCCTTAAGTAAATTGAATTTCCTGTTTCACTTAAATTCATAAAGAAATTGAGTGACTGAGAAAATGTGTAATTCACATCATCTGTAATATTATTATAAAATTGGCTTGAGCTTCAGTATCAAATTATAAGAAATAAACTTAAATGTATGCGAAGAGCACAAGACCGAGCGCGAAGCGTGAGGTCCAGAAAGAACGGAGCGCGAAGCGCGACGTTCAAAAATTCCAGAGCGCGCGCCTTAGGTGCGCCTAAATTTGCGAGCGAAGCGAGCTGCGCGCGATGAGAATGTGCCCGCGAAAACGGCTTTTTCCGCCAACTCCTCTGTAAATGTGCTTACAAATCATAAAAAATGCTAAAAACATAAAGAGTAAGGAAACAAGACCGTAAATAGTGTGCACAACTTTTGGTGGCGAGTTTAAGGGAAAAAATAAGTGTTTTTTCGTCTTCAAGGCGTTGCCAACCAAAAACTATGAGTCGGACAAAAAAAATTTTCAAGCAAAAGTTGTAGCCAGATGATTAATAAACAAAATGGCTCAAATCCAATTCCGCAAAAATAAATTGTTTACGAAATATGAGATTGTTAATTAAAAAATTGACCTTTCTTTATTTCAATCGTGTAGCCGCAAATAAAAAATTTACAATGTTGGTTTCTTTAAGATCGATAGTCCACCTATATGCTAAAATTGTCTGAAAATTTCAAGTTTCCCCGATTTATATTTTTTAAATTATTAAATTGTTAATTTAACGAAAGTGTCCCTATTTAGGCTCTTGTACTTTTTTTGTTAACAATCTAAAATAGTGGTAAGGTGTTGGAATCCATCCGATGGCCATTTAAATTTAATTTGCAATCAAGAAATCGCAATTTTTTTGCTTATTTATATATTTTTTTCCATTTTGCAACTAACTGGCACTTTTGATTTGACGGTTTCAGGGTTAAACTTCAATTTTTTCAAAATGAAAAAATGTGCATAAGAATCAGCGAATTTTGAAAAAAATTGAATTTTGACCCTGAAACCGTCAAATCAAAAGTGCCAGTTAGTTGCAAAATGGAAAAAAATATATAAATAAGCAAAAAAATTGCGATTTCTTGATTGCAAATTAAATTTAAATGGCCATCGGATGGATTCCAACACCTTACCACTATTTTAGATTGTTAACAAAAAAAGTACAGGGGCCTAAATAGGGACACTTTCGTTAAATTAACAATTTAATAATTTAAAAAATATAAATCGGGGAAACTTGAAATTTTCAGACAATGTTGGCATATAGGTGGACTATCGATTTTGAAGGAACCAACATTGTAAATGTTTTATTTGCGGCTACACGTTTGAAATAAAGAAAGGTCAATTTTTTAATTAACAATCTCATATTTCGTAAACAATTCATTTTTGCGGAATTGGATTTGAGCCATTTTGTTCATTAATCATCTGGCTACAACTTTTGCTTGAAAATTTTTTTTGTCCGACTCATAGTTTTTGGCTGTAAACGCCTTGAAGACAAAAAAACACTTATTTTTTCCCTTAAACTCGCCACCAAAAGTTGTGCACACTATTTACGGTTTTTTTTTCCTTATATTTTACGTTTCTAGCAGTTTTTATGATTTGTAAGCAAATTTACAGAGGAGTAGGCGAAAAAAGACGTTTTCGGCTAATTCTACTCGACTATATACTTTAAACTTCAAACGAGTAAAAAGATAAGAGAAAAACTTTCAACAAATCATTGAACAATGACTTTTTAAGAAAGTATTGAATTGAGTACTTGCGGTGCGAAATTGGTATTACATATTGAAATTTTAAATCTAATACTTAAGGCCATGGACCAACCAAATCACGTGACTAGATTCCTACTTACCACCACTTTCAATTTGTGTAACCTCATTTCTGTAAAAAATGAGACAACAAATTGAGAATTTGTGAAAGTAAATAAAATGCACCAAGTCAAGTCATTCGGGTCATAAATGTTTATAATTATAAAAAAAATTTCTTTAAGAAAAAACTAATTTCATAATCATAAACATTTATGACCAGAAAAATTACGCCGAAACAATTGTTTTTTCAAAATCGCGACTTTGAAGCGTCCTTGGCCGTACTTCCGCAAAAACGTCACAGTCGACTTTGTGGCACGATTTCGCTATTCTGGTTTCTTGAAACAGAAAAACGAAAAAATGTCTTTAATTGTTTTCACGTTGGCTAGGTCAAGACACAAGATTTTTGAAAAATATCTAAATCTTTCTAAATGGCAGACATTTTAATAAAAACAAAATTTTCGACCGTTTTTTTTCGAGCTGAAAAGAGCTGTAAAAATAAATAAAAAAACTGTTTTAGAAAAGCTCAAGTCCTGACCTAGCGATATGTCCGCTAAAAAATTAGAGAACAAGAAATCCCCGATGTTCCAAATACTGTAGACGAGATCTTTCCAAAACTTTTGAAAAACATGACTTTTGGGGAAACGCGTTTAAACCACCGCAGGGGCACGTGAAAAGTCCGCGAGTGGCCGTGAATGACATTCTACTACTCGTGAACTAACGTGTATCCGGTCAAATTATTCACAGGGCACATTTCTAGTAACGTCTAGATTCGAAATATGCAAAAAGAAATCAATTTTTAGAAACCATAAAGTTAGACGACCCCCTTAAAATATAAATTTAAATAATTGAGTTTGAAATTACTGACGGTTCGCGCTCGAATTGACTCAGCGCTCCTAAGGTTAAGTTGGCGAACTGTTTATGTCGTCAAATCGGCGGGTAAAAGAGTCTGGGGCAGCCCTCTGCCCTATCCAACTGCCTAAACATGGTAGTTCCTTAAAATCTCGACTGAGGGCGCAGTTGCACTTCAGCCTGACTTTAACATTGTTTCTTATGGGATATTGTTACAAATAATATAAAAAATTATATTTATCAATAAGAAATACTTATGGAACTATCATAATAAATTAATAAAGATATAATAGAAATTTTCAGCAAAAACAATTTTAAAAGATAATGATAGGAATGAAGACAAGAAATTGTAAACTCAGTCGCTCTTCAACCTAACTTTTTAACATTGTTTCTTATAGAATAATTTTAGAAACAATTTAAAAAATTATATTCCTCAATAAAAAAATCCTTATGAAAATATTATAATAAATTAACAGACATATCATATAGTAAAAATTTACAGCAAAAAAAAATGTTAATAGATACTGATAGCAATGGAGAAAACAAATTTGAATACATACCCTGGCGAAAGTATCGGATGGGAATTTAGCCAATCAGAACTATTCCGAATCATTCCGATATCTGTATCCGAGCCAATGCAAATCATTCTGAAACAATCCGAAAAAAGTTGTGTATCTCGTTTGATGAAAATTCGGTGTGGATCAATCCGAGCTGGGATTGATTCGGGTTGATAAGTTGGTTTCGCATTGGCTCGGATTCATTCAGTCTGTTGCCTTGGATTAAATCGGATTAGGTGGGATCAATTTTTTACCATTTTTCATCAAACGAGATACAAAACTTTTTTTGGATTGGTTCGGAATGATTCGCATTGGTTTAGATACAAATATCGGAATGAATCGGAATAGTTCTGATTGGCTCGGAATAAATTCCTATCCAATACTTTTGCCAAAGTACATATTCAAATTTGTTTTCTCCATTGCTATCAGTATCTATTAACATTTTTTTTTGCTGTACATTTTTACTATATGATATGTCTGTTAATTTATTATAATATTTTCATAAGTATTTTTTTATTGAGGAATATAAGTTTTTAAATTGTTTGTAAAACTATTCCATAAGAAACAATGTTAAAAAGTCAGGCTGAAGCACGACTAAGTTAAAAAAAAATTTTCTCCATTCCTATCATTATCTTTTAACATTTTTTTTAATGAAAATTTTTATTATAGGGTAAGTGTGCCAATTACTGCGGATCGAAAATCAAGACGGCTTTTAAAGTTAAAAAAAAAGATTTTGAGATAAAAAAGTCGTCACGAATTAATTTTTAAAGCAGTATTTGGTATTAAGTAAGTAGCATGCAGTCCTTAAACCCTGAAAAGAAACCAGATTTACTTAGAAAATGCGAATCTAAAAAAAATGTTCCATGTAGGTATTACTGCGGGTTTGTATGAATTACTGCGCACCAATTACTGCGGAAACCCCAATTTCTGTGCACGTAATACTGCGATATTATTTTGAGTGAACTTACAATTAATTTAGGAGTGTTGAAAATTTTATTTAATCTCAATTATAAAAAGTAAACACGACGAAGCATTCGTAACAAATTAAGATTAATAACTTTATTAATTTTATTTAATTTAACTTAAAATTATATCACTTGAGTTCCTCTTGCATCTTTAGCAACGATTAAGGAGTGTTGAACATTTTATTTAAGCTAAATTATAAAAAGTGAACGTGAAGTATTTTTAACAAATTAAGATTAAATAATATTATAACTCTTATTTAATTTACCTTAAAATTATATTACTTGACTTTCTCTTGCCTCATTAGCAACGATTTTGGAATTTTCAACATTACGTTTAATCTCAATTATAAAAAGTAAGCATAACGAAGCATTTGTAATAGATTGAAAGGTTATGCAGTGCCGCCTGACAGATCGCAGTAATTCATACACCTATGAAAATCATGTACCAAATACTGTTTTGGTAAAAGAATGATTAAAAAACGTATTTTTTGTTATTTTGCATAAATATTTAAAAAATTAAATATTTACTTTGCAGAAAGTAATATCACAATAAATATTTTATTTTCAGAAACGGAATTATAACAAGTTTTTCAGAACGTGTTCATGACCTTTCAACAAATCTAAGCATTAAAACTATGGGAATCGGGAACATGAGAGTTTTAAATTGCAATCAATTAGCTACAAATATCGTAACTATTGATAATTCGTTGATACTTATTATGCTTGGATTATAAATTGATTGTTTTTAATTGTTCTGTAGCGTTATATATCTTTAAAACATTGTATATCATTAGTTTTATTTGAAAGCGCAGTAACTGGGGCATCCACAGTAATACCCACACTTACCCTATCTTTATTAATTTATTATGATAGTTCCATAAGTATTTTTTATTGATAAATATAATTTTTAAAATTTTTTATAACATTATCCCATAAGAAACAATGTTAAAGTCAGGCTGAAGCGCAACTGCACCCTCAGTCGAGATTTTTAGGAAGTACCATGTGGGGGCCATATATTTACAGACGCGTTCCGTGCAAAAATAGAGGAGTTGGATAGAGCTGGCCTAGGGAGACCCAAACATTTTCGCTGAACGCGCTGTCTAGAACATGGATGTAAGAATATATGGATGGAGCCTCAAGTCCCAAATTAGCCGAGGGAACTGATTTTTTGGTAGCTAAGAAATGTTCTCAAGTAATATGGCTGCTTCTCCGCCATTCCTACTGCTTCCCCCTTACTTATTTCGATACAGGTCCCGAAGGTCAGGGTTGCAAAGTTACGCGTAATGAGTTTTATTTATGTTAAGAAACGTCTGCAAAGTGGAATCGACTAAAAAATATAATTCTGGGATAGACCTTTTCATCTTGAATATTTATTGGTGCGCATGCGTCTCGAATAATTCAAGCTCCGGCTAAGATTAGGTCATTTCAGTGCAAAGTACATTACAAATTGGCAATAATATTATTTAAAAAATAATTTGATAAAGTTTAAGTAGAAAAGTGAGTAAAAAAAGAAATTTATTTACAAACTTGATATCTTAACTTCAAATTGTGTGAAAATATAATTTAAGTTTTTATATTAAGTTAATAATATAATTTAATATTCTCGAACCAAAATCGAAGTCTCGTCATCAACTTCTTTATGTTATTGTCATTTTATCTTATTTCTTACATTCGTAAAAATATCTGTATTAAATTAAAAATATATCAACTTTTCTCTCTTTAAACGATTAATTTGCACAATAAAACGAAACCACCAGGCAGTAATACGGAATAATACGTACAAATATTATTTGTTTGGAAATAATTCTATTTTTATTTGAACATTTATCTTCGAGAAAAGGCAGCGTTACATATATATACAGAGTATATTTCTTCAGAAAATTTTATAACAAATACTTTTTCTTTATTATAACTCCCCTATTGAAAAATCCTATGTAGGATACCATATAGGATCTCATATAGGATCTTACATAGGATCCTACATAAGATCCTGTGTAAGATCTTATATAAGATCCTATGTATTTTAAAGAAATAATTTTCAACTTTACATTCTAATTCAAAATTTTCTGAATAATCTGATCTATCAGGATGCTAGCAGCAGAATTTCATTAATGAGTTACTAAATACATTTTAACGATATTTTTTATTATAAAAAGAAAATAATATAGATCAGATTATTTAGAAAATTTTGAATTAGAATGTAAAGTTGAAAATTATTACTTTAAAATACATAGGATCTTATGTAAGATCTTATGTGAGTTCTTATGTGGTATCCTACATAGGATTTTTAAATACGGTCATTAAATATAAATTTCCACATCACCTAACGCCTTCTAATTAACAATTAAATACTTCACCATTTTCATAAAAAAAGTAGATATTAGTTCAAATATGCTACTTTTTATCATTAAAACTACAAGTACCAATCTGATTTTTAAACTTTTTATAATATTACATTCTTTTTCATAGAATATTTACATGAGAAAGCATACATCACGCATCATTAAAGCATAACCTCTCACCTTGCAATTAAATCGTGTTTTCTTCCTGTAGTCGGTTGTTTTCGACAACTCAACCACCTTCGCAGTTGTTCACTGCTGTTGCTTTCCACTTTTCTATGTGGCAATATTGCACCCGGTACATCTTTCTTCTTTAAATTTATTTTTGAATAAGGTACACTTGCAGCACACATGTCGATATCCAAAATATGACCTAATTTATGAATTTCGCGGTAAGTGCCATGGCAGCCGCGTTTGCGCACATCAACTTCCTATTCAAGATAAGGCACCGTGCGAAGTCATGGTAGGTAGAGTTAAATCGACGCCAGCGCACGCAGTGGATAATTTAGGCGTTAAAGGAGGCTGTTTTATATTTCCGAGCAATCAAAATACATGTGCAAATCTAAATTTTGTTTTAATTAAAAAAATATAGCTGAAATGAGCCACCGAAGTTGTTGTGTTGTGAATTGTAAAAATACAAGCAGGAAAAGTGAGTGTAAATTTTATAAATTTCCAACGTCTAAATGGAAAATAAATCAAAGGAATAAGTGGGTACTGTAGGGTGTTGCATGGACTGATGCTTGTCGAATTATACGAGATTTTATTAAATAACTTTCATTATTTCTACGGAACTCTTGGACATCTCGTACGTGTTCTGCCAGAACGAGATTTTTACCTTTAATTTTCGTTTGTGGTTGAAATTCTATTGTATGTTTAATTGATTAAAAACCTGTTTTAATAATTATACCCATGATGAATTTGAATCTGAAAATAAACAATTAATATTTATTTACTCAACAAGTACCTAAAAGTGTCATCATGAAATTACAATTTAATTCTTTATTATTTTTCTAGTCTGTTTTGATCTGTCATTAACTTAAGGTAGTCGTCATGCCAAAAAGCAGTCTCTGGAAAAAGAAGTTTTTCTATGATTTCAAGACTGAGAATTATATCATCAGCCGTGACATATGTAAGAAAAGACACTCTTTTTAACGAAAAATTCTAAAAATTACGAAAAATAATATTTTAATAATGTTTTTTATAATAGGATATTTCTTTACTATCGCTTCTTACCAATTTTTTGAAAATGATTGAAGTTTCTTAAATCATAGCTTATTTTTTCGGGGGAAATATTCTCTACAACTTAACCGTTTCCAATTTTTGAAAATAAATCAATTATTATCAAATACAGCAATTTGTTTATAAAAATTGTGCTTTGGAAAATTGATTTTTAATTATTTCAGTCATTAAAGAATTTATTTTCAAAAATTGGAAACGGTCAAGTTGTAGAGAATATTTTCCCCGAAAAAATAAGCTATGATTTAAGAAACTTCAATCATTTTTAAAAAATTGGTAAGAAGCGATAGTAAGGAAAAATCCTATTACAAAAAACATTATTAAAAAATTATTTTTCGTAATTTTTAAATTTTTTCATTAAAAAGAGTGTCTTTCCTTACATATGACACGGCTGATGATATAATTTCCAGTCTTGAAATCATAGAAAAACTTCTTTTTCCAGAGACTGATTTTTGGCACGACAACTACCTTAACCTTATATTTATTGGTTTCTATATCATTTTTATTATGGAAAATACTTACTTTTTAATGCTGATTTCACACAAATACTTCACAAGGAAAAACAATCGAATTTTAAAGTGAATCAAATTGTTTTTTTGTTTGTTTTTTTATTGATAATAAACATTTTTATAACTAAGTCCCATTATAATACATTGTAAAAGTTCTCGAACAGCCTCCTTTAGTTCACTCATGCTATGGCGCTGCAGTCACGCACGGTGCCTATAGGGTAATAAAGGAATAGAGGAGCAGAATTCAATCAATAATATATTTGCATTTGACGCTACATGAAAATGCACACATGGGACTCGAGCTAAGGTTGTAAAGTTTCATGAAACTTTGGAAAAATGGAACGTTTCAAAGTTTCCAGACTCAAGCATAATGGCGGGGAGATTCAAACTAATTGAATTTTCAAAATTCATAAATAAATTGCATAAATAATCAAATAAATAACTAATTTATGTAGGAAATTTGAATAAATGAATAATTTTAACTAATTAGAAAGATGAAATCACGTGAGTCAAATTTAAATTATTTAGTATTTTATTTTCTTAAATTTATCGTCTTAGAATTAATTTATGCTTCTGGCGACCCATTTAAAAAAAAATGAATACGATTCAAATAATATCACCTCAACCTGGCATGAGTGCTGTGATGAGCGACTATACCTCGCTCGTTCTCCACTAGAGAGCGGCAGCGCACTAAATTTTAAATCGATTAACAAAATAAAAATTAATAATGATGAAATGAAGTAAAATTTTATATAAATGGTTATTTAGGAAATGAGGATGGTAATCGGAATGCATCATCGTTTTAACTACGTTTTAGTTTGCACTTCGAAAGGGAACTTATATTCGTAAATTTACAGCTTCGAAAATATTGCGTGGCAAAGGATAAATTCCTTCCGTGAAATATTTAGTAAATATTTTTATCCTTTGGAGTTTGTGCCGTGAGTCGGGGCTTCAGGGAACCTCACACGTGCACGTTAGAATAAGGATCTTTTGTACGATTGATTGTTAACTTTGTTTATAACTTAGTTTAGATTAATAGAACAAGTCAGATACAAAGAGTCGTAGATTTAGTATGAATGTAAATATTAATTATAATTTACGGCAAATTTTATTTATGCCGGTATCACTAGAATATGAAACTGAACTGCTTGGAAGCTAAGAGCGACGCATAAACAATTTAATGTAGGTGCAAGAAAAATGTAGATAAGATTCGAAGCGATAGGATAAATGTGACTTGATTTAAAAACTAGGGTGAGAGTTAATTACTTTTCTTGGAACATCGGTCGTGATCAAAAAGAACCATTGATCCCGATATGATATGCACGGTGTTCATCAAAGGGCAGAATAGGTGGGATCGAATTCGAGTATAATTGGCTTGCGTAGCTGCTTGATGTGTGAATATGTAAGAAATTATAATGCGATAATTGGATGATGTGAAGTGTGAGGCGTTTTTGTATTCGCTTGAGATGAGATCACAGCAACGGAGCGGGGGTTGAGAAGCTGTGGACTTGAACTTCTCTTCTCTGGAGCTCAGAACAATTTTTACCACGGACATACAACTTGAAGTGACTAATCGTCGAAGTCACTCCAAGATATCGATGGTACTTAAAATTATTTGTCTTTTCACGACGCGATCACGATTAATGTTGTAAATCTGTCTTGCTCAATAATTCGATCATTAAATTCTAAATATACTTTCAAGTTGTGTGAACTAAAAGTGTTGTTTATTTAAAAATCTACAATTCAAATTTCCCGGCTCTACGTAGTAGTTAATTCACCGACGGTCCCGACAAATCAACGTTCGACCTGAAGGAGCGAATCATCTGGCTCGTAACAGTGCGCATGCGCATTCATGTTTGTGAAACTTTACTAATGTTTCATGAAACTTTGGTCCATGAAATATTTCATCGTTTCACCAAACTTTCAATGTTTCAATGAAACGTTTCATGGACTTACATCCCTAACTGAAGTCGACGTAACGAAATCAAATACATAAAATAGATCATGGACCCAACCTTGATCCCCTTCTATCTATTCTATAAATTCCCAACCGTGTTGAGCCTTGGTGGATTGAGTATACATATGTAAGGTGCATCATGGTAGTAGAGATGGGCGATTCACAAAAAAAATGAATCGATTCTGAAGAATCGATTCCCAAATTTTCCGATTCTATATAATCGATTAATCGGTCTGAAAAAATCGATTTTTAAAAATTGTTCTATTTTAAAATTAGCTTTAATTTTTTGTTCGTAACTATTATTTTATACTGATGTTGTAAAATTGCCGAAAGTACAGTAAAGCCTTAAAGCCATGGATCAACCGGAACAGTTGACTAAATCAGTAAAATCGAATTTCCCCCAAAAGACTTTTCAAAAAAAAAAATGAATTTTTTTAGCTGTAACTATGGGACATATTAAAGGACATATTAGCGGATGGTTGTAGAATTTAATAAGTTTTTAAAGATTAAACAAAATTTAGTTTCGGTGAAATAGGAATTCATTTTTAAAATAAAAATCAACTTTACTTTAACCATGATTTTGAAATTAGAATCGAATAATTACTTCAACATTAATTCTGTAATGCATTGTTTGTGCAGAATTCTTTATTATAAATTAGTCTCAAATGATTCTAAATCTACGCAATCATAACCTTAATTTTAAATTGAAGTAATTATCAACTCGAAGTTTTAAACATTAAATAAGTCTTTTTATCGCTTATATCTAACCTTGTTTTGGCATATCTAACATCAAAACTATTTTTTACTTGGAACTCAAAATTCCACTCTTGCAATACATTCTTATCTATAATCTAATAAGTTATTTTTATCGTTTATACACTATCTAAAATATATTTTTACTTCCCGCTAAAAAAACACACTTACGTTCGCGTTTCCCGTTCCCGAAATTATTGCACTCAGTGACTCGGGTCCAGGGTAGGGTGTATTTTGGACCGTATATCGTATATTCTCCCAGGCGCACTGAACTTCACGCTGAAAATTCTAAGAATTTTCAGGCGTACATTGTAATTCACAACAAAGGAGCCTAAAAATTCTTAGGATTTCCATCGTGAAGTTCAGTGCGCCTGGGAGAATTAATGCTTTGGAGGATCGATATACGGTCCAAAGTACACCCTACCGGGTCCAGTGTTGAAAAAAAGGTAGGGTATCGATTTTCCAAAATCGAATTTCTCCAAAATACATTTTCTCCAAAAATCAGCAATTTCAGAGCGCACTAATGGTAGCATGCAATGTAGGAAGACAAGAGTGGTGCATGGTTTCAAAAAAGCGTGAAAGTCGGCAAGGGAGGCAGGTTGTTAGAAAATAAAGAAACAAATGGCACGATGAATATATTTCTTATGAGGTTACTAAAGTAAGCTGCGAAAATATTATTTTGAATGCGAAGAAGTATTTGTGATGATTTTTCAAAGAGCTCGTCATTGTAAGAAGTAAACCAGGTGATCTAAGTTCTTAAAATACATCTTCCTGAGGTAAATGAACCTGAGAACTGAAATTTAAGATTCTCAAATGTTATTTCAGCGTTTTTTAAGCACCTGGACTACTGGATATAATTTTCAAAATGACGGGATCTCTAAAATATAAACCAGGTATCTTAAATTTCAGTTCTCAGCTTTAGTTCCATGAGGAAGATGTATTTTATGCACTTGGACTACTAAATATAATTTTCAAAATGACAGGATCTCTAAAATATAAACTAGGTATCTTAAATTTCAGTTCTCAGCTTAACTTCCCTGAGGAAGGTGTATTTTAAGCACTTAGATCACCTGGTTTACTTCTTACAATGACGAGCTCTTTGAAAAATCATCTCAAATACTTCTTTGCATTCAAAATAATATTTTCGCAGAATACTTTAGTAACCTCATAAGGAATATATTTATTGTGTCATCTGTTTCTTTATTTTCTAAAAACCTGCCTACCTTACCGACTTTCACGATTTTTTGAAACCATGCACCACTCTTGTCTTCCTACCTGAAAAAAAAGAATCGGTCAAAAAGAATCGGAGAAATTAATCGATTCACCCGATTAATCGAACTTTTGATAATCGATTAACAAATCGATTAATCGTTTCAAAATAATCGATTTTCTATTAATCGAATCGAGATCGCCCATCTCTACACGGTAGATTGGGGTACATTGCCAAACACATCATGCTCTGTGTGAATAATGTCCTAAATTACTAGATAATTGTACAATGAAAATAAAATCTTCAACTGTTTTTTTTTTCGTGTTGACATTCACTTGTATAGTGTAAATAGAAGTATTTATGCCAATTGTTGTTAATATTGATCATGAAGATCAATAAAAAATCACTTGGACGAATAATTTTAAGGTTAGGAAATTAAGATTTTTAAAGGTTGTGACACAGAAAATAGCTATTTTGATAGAATATAGAAGAAAAGGAGTAACAATGACGAAGCTCTGGAAGTATTTACTGTTTCTGGTGTGGATATTTTATTTGTTGACCACAGCTCTACTACTTTTCACTGATGGATTTTTACTAAATAAAGTCGCTCGTGTCGAAAGAGGTGAGGTTTAATAGTGAATTTTATGGCATATCTTCCTTTTATCAGTATTAATTTTAAACAATAGGTATTTTTATAATCAGTGATAAACTTTAAAAGTTTCAACATCATTTTTATATTCTAAATCCATTATAAAATTGTTTACAGTTAATAGTTGATGTTAAAATATAACAAGAGACTTTTTACATTGAAATATTTAGGTGAATGTACTCCGTGCAAGGATTCAGTCTATTGTAAGAAGAAAAAAATTTTCCAAGAGCCGCAAACATCAGCTTCATTATGTCTTGAACCGCGAGCAAAAGTCGTCCTTTTGATAGTTGACGCTTTAAAATACGAATTTGTAAATTGGTACGAAACAGATACGTCGACTTCCTATTACAGAAACAAAATGCCGATAGTAAATGAACTAACAAAAAAATATCCGCTGCATACTCGTCTTTACAAATTCATGGCTGATCCACCTACAACAACCATGCAACGTTTGAAAAGTATAACAACTGGGACGCTCCCTACTTTTGTTGATATTGGGTCGAATTTTGATGCTGAAAATATTAATGAGGATAATTTGATCGAACAGAGCTCGGTAAATAATGTAGTTTTTATGGGTGATGATACCTGGATTAAACTCTTCCCTGGAAAATTCACAAGACAATATCCAGCGCCTTCTTTTAACGTTTGGGATCTGGATACTGTCGACCGTGAAGTAGAGAAACGGATATTTCCTGAATTGAAGAAGAAAGATTGGTCTCTACTCGTGGCTCATACGTTGGGAGTCGATCATTGTGGTCATAAACATGGAGCAAATCATCCGGAAATGACTAGAAAATTGAACGAGACCAATGATCTAATAAAAAGGGTTGTTGACTCTTTGGAGGATGGTATGATTAATTTATATCTTTATAGTTTACTATCAAATCTTATATGACTAATTTTATTACGATTGTACATATTCTTTTTTTTGTGAAAAAATTTACAGATATGATTTTAATGGTGGTTGGAGACCATGGCATGACGGAAACAGGGGATCACGGAGGTTCAAGCAGAAATGAAGTAGAAGCTGCAATGTTTGTTTATTCTAAAATCCCCCTAATTGGCAGACTTCTAGGCAGCAGTTCTACTATTGTGAACCAGATCGACCTCGTCCCGACACTGGCTGCGATTTTAGGAATCCCAGTTCCATTTTCTAACCTAGGTACTGTTATTGTCGATTCGCTACCAAGTGTTCATAAAAATTCCACTTTAAACTACATGGAATACGCAGTTCACTCTCTCTGGAGAAACATTGCTCAAACGAAAAAATATATCGATGTCTACTCCGCTGATACGTTCCTTTTCTCAAGTGAAAAATTGAAGGAACTTGATTCAAATTTCAATCGCCTTTTGGAGCAAGTAGAAAACATAAACCAAAATGAGGAATACGAAGCTTTTATAACCAACGGAAAAGAATATCTGCGAGGACTTCGAGAAACTTGTGTGGAAATCTGGGTACAATTTGACTCGGGTTTAATGTCGAAAGGCCTTGTTTTAATGTTCTGTACCCTCTTCTTTTTCTATATGTTTCTCAACGGTCTTCCTGAAAATAATTTAAGCAAGGTTTTAGATTCTACCTTGCTCCGATGTACCATCCTAGCGAATATTGCTAGTGTTGCCGTCGTCTGTAGCCTTTATGCGCAGGGAATTATTGATGATTTCAAAAACGCAAACTTGTTTGCCACTGGAAGCATTTCTATAGCACTTCTCGCTTTGCTTGTTGTGCAAGATTGGGACGCAATATCAACGAAATGGTACAATAGCAGACATCGAAAGGTGAAATATCTTGCAAGAATCGTCCTTTTATTGATGCTGTGTGGCGTTTTTTCCAACAGCTACGTCATCAACGAGAACAGAGTTCTTTCCTTTCTTCTCGTCACTCTCATATGCATGATTCTCTATAACGTGCAAAAAGAGAATCCTCCAGAGATTATAGAAAAAAAATCTAAATTCTTCCCAAAGACAATGTCGAAAACAGTCTTCTGGACAATTCTATTGTCTCTGGGTTTCGTTGCTTGTTATTCGGTACGAATTTCGAATTATTTCTGGAGATGTCGAGATGACTTGCAAGAAAGCATGTGTTCGAATTTTGTGATGGGCAAAGCTGGCTCAATAGATTCGAAACATTTCGATCGAGTTTTGCTGATTGTAGCACTCGTAGTTCTTGCATTCTACATCACCATCGTCAGAATCTGGATGCGGAATTGCGGAAACCTCGTGGGATTTGCTCCGAGCGTCATTCTGGCTCAATATTGTCCAGGGATTATTGTCGTTTTTATGGGCTGTTACTGGGTTCTGAGGCTTCCAAAAGATACAAAAGTGAAATTTGTTTTATCGTGGCAAATTAATGCATTGCCGGCAATGATATATTTTTTACTCATAATAGGGATTTTACTTATCTTCTATCGACCACTTACTGTGTACGTCCTACCGAAGAGGAAGGAGTCGATTAATGTTTATGAAGGAGAAAATGTTGTGCCGAGACTCTTTAAGAGAATAAAGGACATGATCTACCAAAAGAAACCAAGAGAGGATGAAGATATGCCGATTGTTTATGGATTAGGAACTATTTATAGTGCAACTTTTATTTTGTTAAGTATGTTTTTTATGCTTCTCCATGCACTTTTACTTGGATATGTCTTGGCTCCGAGTGTTTTTGCTCTCTTTGTTACCTGCATTTCGGTTTTGGGAATCACCGGCATTGATAGATATCGAAACGCTAATAATATTGGTGAGTTTTTTTTAAGTTATATTTATTTTGATAAAATGAATTAGAATTGCAAAAATCAAATTGCTAAACTTGTAACAAATATTTCGAATTTAGATAATTCTGAAAAGTTGATCACTTGAATTATAAGTGTATACCAGATTTCGAAATTTCGCTGATTTTATGAAAGTGTGTATTAGAGTGATCCAAAAAAATGGGTATCTCAAGTCTCACCCCTTCATTTTGTGTTATTTTGTGAAAAAAGATATGACTGATTATTTGATATTTAAAAAAGTGCAGTTAATCCTTCAAGTTTTAATAGTATCGTAAAATTTGCTTGGAAGTGATATGAAGGTGTTTAAATAACACGAAGACGAAAAATTTCTATATTTTAAATAAATGCGTTCTTGGGTACTCCAAAAATACATTCCTTGATACACTACAACGTAATTTTAAAGAATATTTTTTTAATGATATGAAAGTGTATTTAAAATTTTTAGTTTAAATAATATAAAAAACTAAATCTTACAAAATATAATTTTCTATGTGATTCATATTGTAAACGTTAATTTCACTTTAATTCAATTCAGAAAAGACACTTCAAAATAACTTCATAATGTCTTTGAGGAGTATTTTTTAGCGTAATTGTAAGTGCATTTATTTGAAAATTTAAATATTGGGTTCTCGTATTTTCTAATCATTTAATTTACATTGACTCTATAAAAATCTTTTGATTTCTTTAACGATTACAGAATTTAGTTTATGAGTTGACAACTACCTCTAAATTTTTGTTTAAAAATCTCTAAAAATTCAACAAAATAATATCAAAATATTTTAAATGATTTTATGTGATTGTATACATAAGATTTCAAGAGTGATAAATACTTTAGTAAAATCTAATTTTTACTTATGTTACATTCGAATTAGATGAACTTCTTCGAGTTCCGGATTCAGTGTTGCTTTGCTGGTTTCTGATATCCGAGTATTTCTTCTATGGAACTGGACACCAACCTGCTTTTCCTGCAATTCATTGGGACGCAGCTTTCGTCGGAGTCAATAATAATATTCTTTTTCAAGCTATTCTAGTTGGTATGAATTATTTTGTCAAACCGTGATATAGGCCTTAACATTTTTGAAATACTTAAAAAATTAAAATTCAGCCTAAATTTGTTAATAGCCTTGAAAATCTAAATCACTTGGTATGTCACAAGAAAGCCTACAATTTTGATTATTTTTTATTAATTTCTTACTAGAGATTTTATTTAATTAATAATTAGGAAGTAAATTTTAAAATAATTAATATAAGTATGAATTATAATATTTAATAATTTATCTGTTTCTCTTATAAAGTAACTTATTTTTGGGAATTAAATCAAACAAGTAATAAAAGGTTTTAAAAACCTTCTGTTAAATCGATAAAGAATATATAAAGAGATTTATATTGAACCTTTTTTACGACAGTATTAAATGTTTAATATTGCATTATTTTTTGAGTTCCATACTATTTCTGAGTTCTATACATTCTTTAAACAATTCTTATGCTCGTAAAAAACAGAAGTGAGAAATTTTTTATTTATACCTCTGCTTTTATTCAAAATTTGTTAAAAATAAAAAAATGCAATATCACGTTAGATTACATTTGAAAAACCAAATTTAATAACAAATTTGACTCGGGAAAATTTTATTTCCTGTTCTGGATGATCTAAAAAGAACCTTCAATTTTGTTCCAATGAATTTCCAGACACTAACGTTATTTTCTTAACTTTATAATTTTCACTGATTATTGAATAATTAATTTATTATAATAAGAATTTACGATCATTTTCAGGAATAAACACATTCGGATCTTACATAATTATGGGTGTGACACTACCTCTATTAGTAATTGTTCCATTTACATTCGGAATCATGTTTCCACACGTAGTCAAACCTAAATTCCGATTAGAAGATGGTATGAAAAAAGGAGAATTGGTACTTTATGAACAAGACGTCGCTTTCCAAACTTCTATTTTCATTACTTGTGGAAAATATGTGCTCTTCCATGGAATGAGGGTACGTTTTTGAATCAAATCACTTTCTAACTTAACCGAATCTAACTCTAAAAGCTGATCTACTCTGAGGAAAGTTTAGGAACTTTTAAAGATGAAATAAATTGATTAAATCCGTCGTTTTATCGAAAACTCACATTCATTTTATAAGCTTGATAATTTTATTGGAATATTTTTCCAGACATTTGGCTGTATGCTTGCAGCGACGATCCATTGTAGACACTTGATGGTTTGGAACATTTTTGCACCGAAGTTAATTTTTGAGGGAATTGGATTCCTAATAACTCTTGGCAGCGTCCTGGCGTCTGTATTTTTATTAATTAGGGTAGATACGTGTGTGGAGCGTCTTATAACACAAGTAACAAAGTCAAGGTGACCGTAAGTTGCCAACAAAGAAAAAAACGGGTTACTTAGTCATTAGTATTAATTCTAAATTTAATGGAGTTATTAAGTCTATTGGTATAAAGAATTCTAAGTCTAAAGGACAGTCACTGAAAAACCAAAATCAATCTTTAACGAAGTTGAAATTGTATTAATGAATAGAAATTTTATAATGTTGATATTAAAATAGAATCTAAATATGACTCTTCAATCGTACAATTTCAAATTCAGTTTTAATTGAAGTCTTAGGAATTAAGAATTTTGTGTCCTTTGGCTAATTGTTTTCGAATCTTGGAAACCAAAGTTTAAAAACAATTTTAGTAATATAAATAATAGAGTATTAGTTAAATAATTAATTAATGAGATTAAGAATCAAGTGACTTACTCATTTTTACGAATTTGCGTCTTGTACCAAATACTCGTTTTACAAAGTATTGTATAAGTTCTGAAGTGAAGTAGACATCCTGCAAATATAATTATTTTGTACAGTTTGTTGTCTAATACTAATGAATTAAAAAAAAGTCAACAATAAGAAATTTTTATTCGTTGAAGTATAGCACACTAAAGCTATCCTGCGCGCAACGCATTGCTGATTTCGTATAAACAAAGCAACGCACTTGATGCAGGATCGCACTTGTGTACTTAGAATTATATGTTTTATTCGGAAATCGAAAATGCAGTTAGAATACTATCACTTTTGAGGAGAGGCTGATTGATTTGGCTTAGTATCCGTGTTATCGTTTTATTGCTTCATACAGTGTACAAATTTAATCATTGGAAAATTTCAATTTTTCAAGGAATGATAGAATTTTGTTATTAACCTGCTCTCATGGATCTAATGATGATTATGATGATGCCTGTTATCTTGGTACTGTTTCTTTATATGATCTGCCCAATCAGCCCATTTGCTGGCAATATCATCTTCCTCTGTATCCTGCAAAAAAAATTATTTAACAAATTCCAAGCCTTCCTTATCATTTTATTCAAGTGACACTAACTTTTTCAAAATGTTGCGAACCTGAATTTGATGCAGGCATTTGAATCTGTAATTAGACGCAGTCTAGAAGTCTTTAATTTATTCAACGTGTTTGATTATTTAAAGTTGCAGTACTGACAATTTTAATACAATTATATCTAATTTCATTATCTGATTAAATTTCGCTTCTCAAATTATCCAAATGTAGGAAAAAATTCTTTGATGTCTTTGAATTTAAAATTTATTGCAAATTTACAATATTTAATAGCTCTTAGTGAATTTACTTACGAACAACTTTATTCCTCCTCCTTGGTGACCGGGAACACTTCCTCCTCCAGCTTGAATAGATTCTACAATTCCTGGTGGCATACTTTGGTATCCTTGATGCATTTGCATATCCACAGCTCTTGAATACTCATTTCTTCGATCTTCAGAGAAAACATGATCACTAACTTCAGGTACTTCTCTTTTTGAAGCTGCTGAAGAAGAAATCCAGAATGACGTTGGACTTTTTGCTAGCGTTCTAACAACCTTTTTTGGAACAAAACCGTATCCTGAAGAAGGCACTCCTGCAGATCCAGGGACATTGATGCTTGCAAGTTTATTTTTGATCGCATCCAAAATATTTTGGTTGAGAACTTCAGGTGATGGTATCGGGGCATTGTAAAGTCCTTCCCTAGAATATGAAAAACTATTTCAATTATACAAATGAAAAATTTTATTAGTATAAAAAAAACAGTTATTTACCCATCAGAAGTATAAATAAAATCATTCGATGCAGTCAAATCATCAGTGGAAGCTATTTTGTCTTTGACTGCTTCTTGAACAGCTGTTGTTATATTTTTCTGCAAATCTATTAGCATGTCGAATACTTGACTAAGCACATTCATTCTCTGTTGAAAGGGTAGAGTAGCATCAACAGTTAGTGCTGGCCAAAGACCAGGGGCAAAAGATTTGAAGGGTTTTTTCCCTGAGGCAGTTGCTGATGCAACGGTTTTCTCGTACGTGATAAAATCGTTCAATGTTGATATCATGCTGCCCTTTATAATTCCAAGTTCAGAGAGAATGGAGTCTACGATCGCGTCCTTTGCAGCTGTGATTGTTGTTAAATCATCTACTGACCTGCCAATGAAAAATAATTTTAATTTAATTCCAAAAATTTAATTTAAAAATCAAAGTTACCTTGCGACTTTGATTGATGAGGCACTAGTATCATCAGAAGACGTACCATTCAGATTCAGATTGAGTGACAGGCTATCAACAAGTTTGTCTAAGAAATCTGATACCTAGGAAGAAAAAATGTTGATTTTTTTCTTAGTAGATTTTTTTACCAAATTACCTATGATGCCATGTGAGAATTCTGATCAAGGTTTCAACTTTTCGTATTAAAAAATGTGAAAATAAAATAATAATCTAATAAATATTTATGTTGTATAGTTTTCAACCTTTTTCGAGTATTCAGAAGGACCAGGAATCGCCGAACTTGGAAACCAGAAACTAGGAGGTACAATAGTACTTTTTGGAGTTGGAGATTCTGTTGTCGTTGGAGATGGAGTTGTAGTAGCCAGAGTTTTGAAAAGCGTATCTAGAAATGCTGTCTTTTTGGCTATGAACATTCCAGGATCAACCACGGGTCCAACTGGGCCAAAGGTTCCTGGTATAAATCCAGCCCCTCCTGTCGAAAATGGTGGACCGAATAATTTCAGAAGAGGTGTGGTTTCCGAAACCTCAGGTTCTTCAGTAATTGTTTTGAGTCCTGAATACGGAGGAGGAGGACTTTGCTCTTTAGTAGATGTGCTCTCTTTCGCCGTTTGTGAGCCGGAGTCTTTGAGATAATTTTCCATGTCATTGGTCGCTGAAGAAGCATCAAGGCTTCTTTTTCTGCGAGCAGAAAAATCTGAAGAATCATAAACGTTGTTATCCAAAGTGGACCTCATGCCTCCGTAGGGGAACTTGGTTCCTATTATGCTGAATTTTGATGAACTCTCAGAAGCGAAAGGACTCACTGGAGCAAAAGGCGAAACCACGGGACCAAAAATTCCTCGTTTATAGGCAACCTAATCAAAATATGTAATTTATAATTGATCATTGTTGGTTTTTAGGAGATTATACTTAAAGGATTTTATAATTTATGAGTCTTAAGATATTTTACAATGTTCTTACTGTATTGTCTGGAATAGTGCTTTGGTATTTTTTGGAAGTGTCTGTTGCTCCTAATTTAGAATTGTACGATGTGTCTCCTGCAGATCCAAAACTATCGACTGGACCTAAGCCTCCAAAAAGATTACTTATAAAATCCATTTTTTTCGAAATCATTGTTTTTGGGTCTACAAATTTTGGAAAGATAGAGGGTTTGGATATGTATGGTACAGTTATTGTTCCAACTTCAGGACTTGGCGTTAGACCCAAAGATCTCGAGTATGCTAAAAAATGCATCATAATGTTAATTAAAAAATTGAATCATAATTTATTTCAGGATAGCGAAGTACCAAATAATAAATAATGTTTTAATCTTTACTTTGAATTTTTTCTGAAAGTTATTACCTGGTTTTCCAGCGTAACTGGTCCATTGTGACGATATTACAGAAGGTGGTGGTTTCGCAGCCACTCCAAGAACTATCGCTAAAATAACGCAGAGTCTATATCCTCTTCTTTGAATCATCGTAGCTCAACTTATGACTCCAGATACTTGTCGTCCCTATTTTATACCTGTTCTCATTTCAGCCTTAATCCTTACTAATCTCTAATTATTATTAATCTGCGTAGATTAACTCAAAGTCTGGAGTCAGACTTATTAAAATATTCCAATACCCGTATTCACATTCACACCTGTGGATTATGAACGGCTATTGCAATACCTCGAAAAAACTTTGTAATTTCCTTCTTAAATGCGTTTGCGAAGCGAAAACATGAAATCAAATTTCAATTAGGTGCGTCTCGACGTGATTCAGGTTTTCACCTCATCAATTAGAATTTTGAGAATCAAGAAATAAAATAAAATCCCTTGTAGACAAAAATAATTGGACCCGATTGGGACCGGTTGATCCGATTGACCCCATTTCAAAAACATCATTGAAACCGATTTATTAATTGGATTCAATCAGGTGAGACCATTTTGAATCCGATTAATAAATCGGTTTCAATGATGTTTTTGAAATGGGGTCAATCGGATCAATCGGTCCCAATCGGGTTTTCTTTGAAACTTGTAGTTATTAAAGTTATTTAATTATTTATTATTTTCAAATGTCATCGTGTATTTTTCAAAGATATGCATATAAATATCATAAATTTAATTAATATTATATATATATATATATATATGCTATAATTAATTTTTATGCAAACCATCTAGTTCTCGTTACTCCTCTGTTTTCTTCCATTTTCTGTAAATCCTTATCACAGTATTAGACCCTCATTTGTTTTCAACAATACAAACTCACAGTTGTTTTAGATTGTTCTCATATTTTTTCCTAGTGGACAGATATCCTTTTGGCAGCTTTCAAAAAGTAATTAATAAAACAATAGGGATAGAAAAAAGTTAGGTTTTACATTTATCTACTGAATAATCCGAATGCTATGGCATCATTGGCAAATCGTAAGTGATATGATCGATTAATAAAAACAAACGATTTATTAATATTTCAACATAAAACTTTTCAAGTTTTGTAGCAGATTAATTTATTACGTTGAATTTTGAAAAAGTTTATTGAATATGTTATAGAAAAAAGTCCTTAAAGATGAATAAATTAAGACTTGTTTTTATTTTACGTAGCAATTAATTTGACTTTTAATTATTAATCACAGGAACATCTGGAGATGTAGGTTCTGAAGTATTTGCATCTCTTTGGGCAGCTCTGCAAAATAGTTATGATGGAATAAATTTAACGAAAACGGTAGCAAGACTTTTGCACTTGTATCAACCAGAAGATGGTATCCTGGCGTATGAACGTCTTCTTCGAACTCTATATATCCTTTTAGAACATTTTGACACTAATGGATTTCGACTACTGGTCTCAATGGTTCAACCACCAAAGGATGTTCCTGATTCTTTAATTCAAGAAGTTTTCCAAAAAGCAACGGGATTTGCTAGAATAACTCATCCTATCTCCCAAACGTAATATATTTTTAAATTAAATTAATTTTATTGTAATTTTTTCAAATTGATTTAATAAATTTTCAATATTTCTAGAAACTTGATTGATTCTTCGAAACAATTTAATTCTAATGTAGATATTAACACTGAAATAACAGATCCGAATCATGGAGACCTGATTGATTGTTCAAAACTTATTGCTACAAATGAAGAAGAAGTTTCAGAAAAATTAATTGCATCGTTTCAGGTTAATAAGATTAACTTTTCTTCTTTATTAATTAATTACTCGTAGATATTTTTGAGAAATTTTAATATTTGTTTTTAGACAACATCGCCAAGTCCGGATGAATTCCGCGGATTTCCATCGACAGAGATAAGTAACACTCAAGTTCGAGTGCAAAATATAAATCAATTTTATAAACCAACATCTGTAAATTGCGAATTACAATCGTATTTTCAATCGTTTCACAATTGTAATCACAATGTAAGTCCGACTACTACAAAAATTGATAATCAACATGAAAATGAAATTTTGACCGGCCCGTCGACTGAGAACAAAATAAAAGTGATCTCCACTCCTTACTTGTTGAAAAAGAATGCAATTCACGAGGCCACAGAGCCATCTTATACAATCCAGGTCTATTAAATTTGAAAGTTCATATTATAATCAAGTATTATCCTTTTCAAATAAATTATTGAATACATTATTCGTATTTTCAGGAATGCTCAAAAAATTCGAGAAAGCTAGCTGTTATCGACCTGACTCAAAAAGAACATGACTATAACAAAGAAAGCAAAAGTAAACAATCAGTTTCTGTTGAGAAAGTTCTGCTTGGTAAAAAAGTGAAATTCAGTGACAGTTTCTCAGATGTAAAAGAAAAAAAAAAATTATCTTTCGAAGCGAAAATCACAGAAAAGAGAGAATGGAATGAAGAGGAAATAACTCTGCTTGAAGATGATGTAAAAAAGATTCAGAGGGCGATTCAAGAAGATATTTACAAAATGGATGTAGTCCAACCACCCGAAATATATTTTTGCAATTCAAATGATTCTGCAAACGCAGAAGTCAAGGTATTTAAAATGCAAATTATTACTAGCAAAAATAAAATTAAAGTAAATTTAATCAATTATTAATTAAAAGTATTGTAAGTTATATTGACCTACAATTATAATAAAATGGTACGTTGTTGGAAAAAATTGGCTTTAAGGTCCAAAAATGATTAAGTCGATTTAATCAGACGTTTCAGCTCAGATCGGAGTCTTCATCAGTGATATTTATTAAAATCTAGAAAATACAAAAAGGGGGGGGACGCTAATTTCATATTTTTCTGAACAACTATAGTACTTAAACATATAATACAAAAAACAAGTACTTAATATGATAAATTAAATTTATAAGTAAAAATGGAAGGTTTGGATATTCGACCAGAACAAAAGGTGTGAAAACACTTTAAATAGATGTGCTACATTTCTTAGAGTAATTTATAGAAATACCCTAGAAAAACACAAAATTTATGTATATTTAAGTTTAAACCCAAATCTACAATTTTTTTTAGATTTTGGAACCAGAAGACTTGGTCGTTCACGATGAACTGAGACAGAGTATTCAGAATTTTTTGGAAAGAGCTAGAACTGAAGAAGTAGTTTGTAAGTTGAGAAAATAAACGGTCAGAAAAAAAATTGAAGAACAAAAAAAAATCTACCTCGGCCTGGATTTTTTCTCGTTCTTCAATTATCCTAGACGTTAAAATGCATTAAACATCATCAACAATCATAGTTTTTGAGAATTAAACATTACAAATTTCTGTAATGAGATAAAATAAAAATAAAAATTCTTTTTTATAGCTACTCCAACCGTTTTAAAAACAAAATCCACCAGTCACAAAAATCAAAAAAATGTTTCCGACAAAAATTCTGCTTTCATAGACTCCTGGAAAAAAATAATAACCAAATCCGTATTAAGCAGAGATTTAAAATCTAGTTCTTCAAATTCAGAAAAAAAATCAGCACATTCAAGCAATAAAACTAATGCCTTCAAAAATAATTCTAAAGCGAAGAAGGGAACGCAGAAAAAAGTTCGTAGAAAAAAATCAAATCCGCCAGCGAAAAAAAAGTCGGGAACAGTAACTCGGAAATCTCTGAATCGACCCCAAACTAATGAAACCGAACATCAATCTTTTACTTCGAAAGCTTCAATAAAAAGTACCAGCCACCTTAGTACGAATAAAGGAACGATTCTTAAAGAATTTAACCCCAGGTAAAAATGTATCCTGCAATTCGAACTTAACCCCTCATATCCCTGCTGGAAGTAAAAAGATAGAAATCTTATCCTTTTGAATAATTTTGAATCTTTATTATAGAAAAAGATAGAGATAATTTATCCAATTCTATCTCTTTTTCATTCTAAATTCACGTCTATCTTTTCTGATAACTACGTTTCTATCCATTTCAATCCTTTATCTATCATCCTTAATTTTTTTCTATCTCATTCTATCCTTTATCTATACACGTGAATCTTTTTCTATCTCTTAGTCAATCACAATACGCGTCTATCTTTTTCAGTCTCCCCTTTTCTGTCATTCTATTCTACATCTATCAACGTCAATCTTTTTTTATCTCTTTGTCAATCGAACTTCACGTCTATCTTTTTCAATCTTTCATTCTCTATCTCATCCTATGCTTTATCTATCCACGTGAATCTTTTTCTATGTCTTTGTCAATCTGAATTCACATCTATCTTTTTTAATCTCCCCTTTTCTATCATTCTATTCTTTATCTGTTCACGTGAATCTTTTTCTATCTTCTTGCCAATCTAGGTCTATGGCTTAATTCACGTCTATCTTCTTCAATATCCGCTTTTCTATCTCATTCTATCCTTCATCTATCAACGTCAATCTTTTTCTATCTTTTTGCCAATCTAGTCGATGTCTATCTCTCCCTATTACAAATAAAATCTCTTTCTATATCTCCTTACAACGAAAGAATATCAGTCCACTACTAAGATATTTTATAAAATATATATATTTACAAAATGGACACAATACTTTTTAGAACTGCACTCTTCATTTCGTGGTAAGAATAGATACTGAGGGATATAGAGAGATATTAAAATTTGCACTATGGGGTGATAAATGAGGGATAGAAAAAGATACAAGTGGTCAATCACGAAAGATAGAGAAAAAGATAGATACTACTTCAGTCGGTGGATAGACTAAGGGATAGGAAAAGATAGATATTACCATGAATAGGGATAGAAACAGATAGATATTCCCGGTCACTCTGGATAAGTGCATAGATAGAAAAAGATAGAGTTTTGGAGATGCAAAGTGATGAGTTGGGAGAGATAGAAATGTTTTATCTTTTCCAATCCCCCAGTTACTATCTTTTTCAATCTTTTTACTCCCAGCAGGGATAGCTCTTTTATTTTACACTTCAATAATTATAATTAATTTCAGTGACGAAACCCAAAGTTGTGAATTAAACTCATTTAATAAGTTAGAACAGGAAAGTTCAGCGAATGAATTGGTAAATTATAAAAAACATTACTACGATGCACTGCTAAGTATCCAAAGAGCAAAAGGTAAATATAGGAATTTTAGTTTTAAAAATGTATATTCAAGAAGAAAACTTCCCTTGTAGAAAAAAATAATTAGACCCGATTGGGACCGATTGGCCCCATTTCAAAAACATCATTAAAAACGATTTATTAATCGGATTCAATCAGGCGAGACCATTTTGAATCAGATTAATAAATCGGTTTCAATAATGTTTTTGAAATAGGGTCAATCGGATCAATCTGTCCCAATTATTTTTTTTACAAGGGTTAATAATTTTCCCCTTTATTTTCAATTTTAGTCGCAGTGGCAAATTCTTTAGCAATCTCTTCAGTGACAAGTGGAACTGGATACAATCCATACTATTATAATTATTTGCATCAACAGCATCAATTAATGCAAAACCAGCAGCAGTTTTTATTAGGAACCTCATTTTCGAGTCAGAACTCTCTGCAACTTTCTAATAATCAAAGTGGCTCAAGTTCTTGGGAAAATTGCAGTGGATGGAGATACCCATCCTTTAGGCATTGCCAGTTTCCTCAAACCGTAAGTATTTATCAAATTAGAAACACTTTATTCGAAATGCAAATTTTTTTAAATTTCCATTCATGCTGTATATTTTTAAATTATTACTATAATTTTCAGTCTTATGCAGTTTATCCATCTACAGTAGAAACTTCAAATGTCAAGTAAAATTTAAAAAAATATATTTTTGAAGATAGTCAATCTTCTTACGTCAAATATGTTTTTAAAAATTTAACTATTATGTATAATGATAAACGATTTTTTGCAAATAGCTTTCTGGCCCAAAATACTGTTACAGGAGATGTTAGAAAATATGAAGACAATCAATGCGACCAATTTAGACCGAATACTAAGCGAAAAAATCTAGAAGATATTGTTGGAAAATTGAAGCAAACTGAGAACGTTGATATCAATTAAAATTCATCAATAAATTAGTTGTTAGAAAAGAAATTGCTATAAGAGAATCAATTAATTTTTTAAATTATCAAATTAATTAGATTCTTTCTGTTTTCGTATTTTCTGTATTAATAACAAGTTTATCACTTCGTTGTATTTCGTAATAAATGGTTTTAAACTGTGATAATTATTTTAATTGAAAATAATTATTTATATAACTTATTTCAATTTATTTTCATAAAATCAAGAATTTTTACTTTGATATTCAACAAAATCATACTGCAAACTTTATTTCGACTTTATTGGACCAAATGAACACTACTATGAATAGATTTAATATAGATATGTTTTAGTTTAGTTAACTTATTTACATACGCTTACAAAGTCGAAGTAAACTTTGGAAATTAAATTCATGGTCACTAATGCAGTTTTAAATTGCGAGTAGGTATATAATATTAAACATTGTTTGTGTAGAATATTAATTTAAAGTAAATTAAACACTCCATTTGCAATAATTGAAATTTAATTGTCATTTATTACGTTACTAATACTGATTACAATCCTAGATGAACACGAGAGATGTTAACTTCACTATCAAATGCGACGTAATAGGATTCGGCACTATTTGAATCAAAAATTGATTCTCCCATCTCGAAGATTCATTTTTTCACTTTGACAATTAGTCACGTACACACTAGTATCGTATCAAAAGACAACGTCGTTTTTACATCCGGATCAGTAAATTATGTGTAACTAATGGTATCGCGGATAGCGGTACAAAGAAAAATATTAGAAGGAAGTTCTAACTAGTATCGCTCAATTGATATCGTAACCCGGAAAACAATAACAATTATTCAACAATAAATCTTAATTGAATTGGATTGTACCTTTAATGCGATATGTATGCACTAAAAAGAGACTCAATGTCACTAAGTAATAATTATTAATAATGACTAGTGAACGTCTTATTTTATTAATTGTCAATCAGCGCGACAATGAATTCGTCTTATTGAACACGTTTGTACAATCTAACGCTTTATCAAGACAAATTTTCATATTCACATTGAATATTTTTTGTCATTTTATATTTTTCAGACCAATATATCATTTCTGTACAAGCACATCTGTACATACACGCAAAGTCAATATTGCACAAAAACAAAACTTTTAGCAATTTTTAATTCTAGACTTCGAATTGATTTTATTGTTTTTAATTCTTTGATACAAGATATTTTGTAGTTTTCCGACTTGCGCTTCCAGTTCGAGGATTGGACTCCATTTCCATTTTCTATTCTATTGAGCGCTATATGTATACTAATAAAAATAAAATATTTACACTTCACCGACAATGAATAAAAAGTTCCTAAATTAAACTATCTAAAAGTCTGAATTTCAAAAGTTTCACACTTTTCCACTTTCAAAATTCTATATCAGATTCGTGTAAAAATGTAAAAAATCAACTAGTGTAAAAAAAGTTTAAAATTTGTGCAAAAGTTCTGCCAATGAGGCATTTGTTAAACTCAGGTGCAGATAAAAATACTTAAGAAATGACTAGACTTTGTTTCGTTCAATAAGCTTACGAATTCCGATGAAACTTATAAATAACTCTTTGGTACAAGACTGGAATGAAATATACGAATATTTTCTACCCGTTTTATCCCTCCATAATTATCTTTTTTCTTAGAATCGTGATGTCTTCGACAGTATCTTACGATTAATACACAAATATCGGCAGTAAAAATTTACAAGGCATAAGACTTTATACAGGATCCTCAAGCTCTTGGGAAATATTTAAACGGCGATTGCACAGAATCTGAAAAATCTGCATTCTTTGTTAAATGTTCAAAATTCTGTCCAAGACTAGAGAGAATGACTCGACAGGAAACTCGTCCCCTTCAGTATTCAGTACTGAAAAAATTCGAAAGCTAATTTAAGATTCAAGAAATTTGGATAAAATCGCGAATATCTTATTTATGAAGTTCACAGCGCAAATTTTGCAGATATTTTCTCTACTTTGTGACTGTCACTTATTTTCTTCAAAGAATTCAATTTTGATCAAATTTGTTTCTTTATATTTTGCACATAAAAACAGTCACCGCTTAATGAAATAATTAAGAATTCCACTATCGTAGATCCAATTTGAGGCTAAAACGACTTTCAAACTGCAATCAACAATAGTAGATAATCAACTTGAATGTAAATTGGTAATTTCAAACGATTATTAAGCAAACGTGTAAGGATCGAGGGTTTTACTCGAACAAGGCTGAACATCATCTGGAGGTGGACGCCATTTTTCAATCCACATCGAGGCCTGAACAACATTTGTGTTAATTTCATCGGATTTCCCGTCACTCGTCTTAGGTTCAACCTCCCAATTTAAACCATTTTCTGTGACTTCGATTTGTCTTGTCTCCGTCATTTTCCAATAAGCTTGAATATCATTATTCTGAGGTTGCGATAATTTAGCAACCGTTTGTTTCGAACTTGTACTTTTCGGAGTGGAGCGAGATTGAGGTCTGTCAATATTCTTTAACGGAAGTTTCTGAGGGACTCGCCTGGGTTTTGATTCTTCAAGACTAATAATCGTGCCTGTTTTACTAGTGGCTAGACTTCCATTTCCACCTATGCTACTATCACCATTCTTTTTTTTCTTCCGCCTTCTTTGCTCCGCTTCCTCTTTTTGAGCTTCTTCGTTCTCGTCGTCGTCTAAGAAATGCTGCCTCGCCGTCGCCCAGTGATCTTTTCTATTTCCAGTTTTGAACCTATTTTCGTAACTACTAGTACTATTTCCTCTGTGGCCATTATTTTTGTTTGTATTACTATCTGCGTTGTGCTTCTTGGATTGCTGACTTTTTCCGGCCCATCTGTTTGGACTTTTCTCTTTCACTGTGACCTGAAAAATCATTTTATTCATTTCAAAATAAAAATTTAGAATTCCTTTCAATATTTTTTTTTTACAGAGTCCCTATTTCATAAAAATTATATAAGATATACAACGATTCTTTGGAGCAAAATTCGTCTAATATTTTCGGCATTACAAATGTTACTTTTAAGGTTTTTTTATATTGCACAATGGAAAATAAATTAACTTATGCCTTTATGGACAAAAATATTATATTCTCATTCACTACATCCTTTAAATGATTTTAAAAGAGATAATTATTTAAATTCCAAATAATTTTTAGTTATTCAAAGTTTTCAGAATCGCTAGGCACCCGGTTTGAACATTTCCTAAAATAAACAACAATAATGAAATAAATTGGAATTTACCCCAGAAGACGTGGAATTATCTACAGGTTTATATTGTTGATTGGTTGAGTCATCCAGCCCTGTTTGATCCTTGCAACTGGACGTTCCACGTCCATGAAGCCATGAAAGAACAAACGAGAGTAAAGCACAGGAGAGGCCTAATCCAGCTGTAGCTGATAATTGAGAACGCGTGCGTCGAGGAACCCAGCCTCCCCCATGGTATTCCAATACTGAACTTACTAATAACGCACTGCTGACTACGTAAGAGACTCCCAGACCAGTAAACATCCAAGCATTCTGAAATTGAATTTTAAAAAGTAAAAACATATTAAAAACATTTTATTAAAGATTAAATTGAATTTAACTTTTCGCGGTAACTACTTACTAGTCTAGGCCAGTTTAGAGGGAAAAAGTATATCACGTGTGAGATGTCGAGGAAGAGAAGAAGGGACGTGACTAAGAGACAAAACACAGCGACGAAGATCATGAATCTCAAGCGTCCTACTAGTGGCAACATGAAAAGGCTAACCTTGGCAGTACCCGAACTGCACAGAGTCACCAAACATGCTGCTGAAGATATCTAAAAATAATAAATTCGAATTTTAACTTTTTTTCTTAACAAAACTAAAGTTTCGTTTATAGTAAATTCTCACGAACAGGCTACTTTTATGCCTCGGAACTATTTGAACTAAATTGAATGATTGGAATTGACCTCTTTGTGGAGAATTATCCCTGTAAATATACTTACAAGCAGTAAAAGTCTAATGACTCCAGTTGAAGTCCGGAGATGACCTTGAATGTCGCAGTAAAAAACTACCTGACTGGCTCGAGGCCATGGTAGTGTATTTAAAGACCCATGTCTACCCTGACCATAATGATAATTGGCATGCGAGTCCCATGAGTGAACCGTGGAATGGATTCCTGGCGAATCCAGCTCCGATGATTGGGAGCTGACTCGCCCCCCTGTCCTGCTTCCCGCTATAGACAAAATGTATCGATTAATTTGAATCTGATAAAAGACTGAAATGAAAATTCAATAATAACAGAAATTATTGAATAAGTCTAGAATGAAGTAATCAACGATTTTCTGAATTACCAATTTCGAAGTCTTGGATATCCTCGGGTTTAGAATACGCAGTAGGCGGAGGTTCCAGGTCGCGAATTTCTTCTAAAAGAAGTACCTCTATTTCGTCGGCTGCATACAAATCCGAGACCGACCGAAGGTGATGCCGAGAATCGCTCATCACTTAGACGTGCCTGCACGCTCGCTCCTGCCTTCTTGCGTGGCTTTTGATCCACTTGGTCTGCGAATGAACAACATTCGATGACTGCTCGTGCCAATAACGAATCCATTCATCCAGCAATCTTTCTTATTTTGCCCTCAAACTGTCATCGCCAGTTTCTTTCTGCTTTTTCGTCCACATAAAAAAAAAGGTATCAAGAACATATTTTACAAAAATTCGAAAATATCACCTAATTTTTACGTAATTGAAAAGAATACTGGAAAGGGTGATTCAAAATGTCTAATTATGTAAGGTTTTGCAATAAAACTCGGTGATATTAAGTAAAGAGTTTAAACTATAAATAGTTTTTAATATTTGAACGTGTTTAAATTATTGAATGGAGCATTTATAAAAAAATTGATATATGCTTTAACATAACTGCGGTTTCTAAAGATACTCCAAAGTTAAGATACTGAATATATTTTACACACTAATTTTCAATCAAAATATAGGGCAACGCGACCTAAAATTTTGATACAACTCTACGTCCAACCTCAAAATTTCAATTTACTGTGCACCACATTTTCTCTGAAATTATATCGGATTCTTTTTGAATGGCATATTTTCTTTTACTTTCTGTACATTTAATTATTGAAAATAGCTAAACAACGCGATTTCATGAAGAGAAATCTGAAATTCGGAATAAGCGTGCTCGGTAATATTCAGAAAAACCCTTAATTGTCTTTACATAAAAGTAATAAACGTGAATAAAAGTCCTACCTGAACTAGGATTGTTCTTTAGTGGCATGTATAGATCACATTTTAAAAATATTTTTCGAAATAATCTTGCTGTTAATTCGAAGAACAGCCGCCATTGTCTATCCATCTATCACATTTCGTGATGTTCGGTCAAGCCCCTGGCCACCCCTGGCCACTGTTATGCAGTTAAAGTTAAGGAGGAATTACACCTCTGCATATAGACATTCTGCATGCACGTTACCAGCCCAGTGCTACTCCTCTAGAGGCCTGTGGAATAAAAGTTGGCTGAGAGTTGGATCACGGCCACCAGGCGAAATGGTGGGGCTGATTACCTATAGGGCCGACTTGCTTTCAAATACATGGCAAAATGTAAATATTTATGTTTTTTTTTAAATTTGAACTGCCTTTTCGTGTTTTTTTTGACAGAAAAATAAAGTTAAATGTTTTTGGCATATAATAATACAAAATATATGAGGAAAAAAGTGAAATATATTGATTTTCTGAACGATCAAGTAGGGGTGAAAGAAATAAGAAAAATTTTTCCCAGTTAATAAATTGAATAAAATAAATTTAAAACACGAAGTAATCACAATAAAATTGTTATTAATTAAATAATTAATATAATTAGTCAATTAATTAATTTTAGAATTTTAGTGCAATGATTATAAGTTATAATCAAATATGAGTACATTTATTTATACACCGGAAAGGCCATTTATATTCGCCAAATAGAAATACCGGTAACATCAAATATATGTTTTTAATATAAGTACATTTATTTGTGCAAATAAACATTAATATTAAGTTTTTCATATATTTTAAGTATGTCATAGTAATTGGGAGAAGTAAATAAAAGTGTGGAAATTGTTAGTTTTTAAAATCAAAATTCTAAATTGGTTATTGCATTTTTTAAAACTGTAGTTATAAAGTAACTGACTCAACTGTTCATTAAAATTTATTTAACATGAAGAACTATTTTTACTAACACAAATTATATTTTGCAATTATAAAAATATCAATAAACAAGAGACATTAGGCATGTATATAGGATTGATAATAAATAATAAGGCAATATTATATATAGAACAAATGAAAGAAGCATTTCAACACTAATATTATGAAAAAAATAATTATCACATTGTGAATAAAGCATAACAATAAAAAGTTTATCACAATTCTTTTAAATCGAGTCGTTCGTCCATAAACATTGTTTATTCTTTTCGTTTTACTTCAAAGGTTTCAAATACATACCGTGTACCAAAACAATTCCGTCAGGACTAATAATTGTTCTTTCGCGGATGATGTCACTTTCAGCAAAATGTTTGTCACAAACTGCTTGACCTTCAAGTTCGATATCGACTCTTAAAATTGCACGCTGCCATGTTTTAATTAAATTTTTATCTTTTGGCGCATAAAAAAATCGACGAGTTTGCTCCTCGGAACTCCGTTTCTTTTTGTAGCCAGAATCACACTTCAAAGCAATACACTTCACCATTTTTTATTGTTTTTTACATCGTTACACTAAGAGAACTATTCAGTTTTCTTTTTCAACAAAAAACACGATAAATACACTACTAAATATAAAAAAACCTCGAATCTTTACTGTTTTGCCATGCATTTGACAGTTTGTCGGCCCTAAAGCTTATCAGCGCCGCCCTCGGTCACTTTAAGTACTAATGCGCTCGCCAGTCAAAAGTCAGCCAACTTTTAGTTTTAAGTTGCAGAGGGCTGCACGTTACCATGGTAACATACAAGAAAGAAAGAGAACGACAATTTTTTTATTTCTTTCCCACTAATATGTTACCATGGTTACCTGCAGCCCTCTGCAACTTAAAACTAAAAGTGGGCTGACATTTGACTGGCGAGGGCATTAGTACTTAATGTGACCGAGCGCGGCGCTGATAAGCTTTAGGGCCGACTAACTGTCAAATGCATGGCAAAACAGTAAAGATTCGAGGTTTTTTTATATTTAGTAGTGTATTTATCGTGTTTTTTGTTGAAAAAGAAAACTGAATAGTTCTCTTAGTGTAACGATGTAAAAAACAATAAAAAATGGTGAAGTGTATTGCTTTGAAGTGTGATTCTGGCTACAAAAAGAAACGGAGTTCCGAGGAGCAAACTCGTCGATTTTTTTATGCGCCAAAAGATAAAAATTTAATTAAAACATGGCAGCGTGCAATTTTAAGAGTCGATATCGAACTTGAAGGTCAAGCAGTTTGTGACAAACATTTTGCTGAAAGTGACATCATCCGCGAAAGAACAATTATTAGTCCTGACGGAATTGTTTTGGTACACGGTATGTATTTGAAACCTTTGAAGTAAAACGAAAAGAATAAACAATGTTTATGGACGAACGACTCGATTTAAAAGAATTGTGATAAACTTTTTATTGTTATGCTTTATTCACAATGTGATAATTATTTTTTTCATAATATTAGTGTTGAAATGCTTCTTTCATTTGTTCTATATATAATATTGCCTTATTATTTATTATCAATCCTATATACATGCCTAATGTCTCTTGTTTATTGATATTTTTATAATTGCAAAATATAATTTGTGTTAGTAAAAATAGTTCTTCATGTTAAATAAATTTTAATGAACAGTTGAGTCAGTTACTTTATAACTACAGTTTTAAAAAATGCAATAACCAATTTAGAATTTTGATTTTAAAAACTAACAATTTCCACACTTTTATTTACTTCTCCCAATTACTATGACATAATTGAAATATATGAAAAACTAAATATTAATGTTTACTTGCACAAATAAATGTATTTATATTTGATTATAACTTATAATCATTGCACTAAAATCCATTAATATACTAATTATATTAATTTTTCGATTAATGACAATTTTATTGTGATTACTTCGCGTTTTATATTTATTTTATTCAATTCATTAACTGGGACAAATTTTTCTTATTGCTTTCACTTCTACTTGATCGTTCAGAAAATCAATATATTTCACTTTTTTCCCATATATTTTGTATTATTATATGCCAAAAACATTTAACTTTATTTTTCTGTAAAAAAAAAACACGAAAAGGCAGTTTAAATTTTAAAAAAACATAAATATTTACATTTTTGCCATGTATTTGAAAGCAAGTCGGCCCTAAAGGTAATCAGCGCCACCATTTCGCCTGGTGGTCGTGATCCAACTCTCAGCCAACTTTTATTCTACCAGCCTCCAGAAGAGTAGCACTGGGCTGGTTACCTGCATGCAGAATTCGTGCTGCATGCAGAGGTTCTATTAGGTGTAGAAATAAGTTTTCAGGGATTGACAAAAGATTGTGTAACTAATATTAAATCGCATCGATCCATCATGTAACTATATTCATGTTAAAGCATCACCATTTTCCTCTGATAATCAGTATGTGTCATTTCGCTAAAGTGTAAACAACACGCCTTCTTTGTGCTCTAACCATGTCAACTTTTGTGCTAACAAAACAACATTTGCGGGAAACGCTGCTTTTTTGCTTTAACTTGAAGAAAAGTGCAGCTGAAGGACATCGATTGCTATGTGAAGCATATGGGGAACATGCTCCATCAATAAAAACATGTGAGTATTGGTTCCGGCGTTTCAACAGTGGCAATTTTGACACCAGTGACAAAGAACGCGAAGGGAGGCCAGTAAAGTTTGAGGACACTGAGTTGGAGGCATTATTGGACCAAGATTCATGCCAAACTCAAGAGAAGCTCGCTAAAATCTTGGGAGTGACTCAAAAAGCGATTTCAAACCGTCTCAAGGCCAGGGGTAAAGTGCAAAAACAAGGATATTGGGTTCCGCATGAACTCAAGCCAAGAGACGTCGAACACCGTTTTTTCACGTGCGAACAACTGCTCCAAAGGCAAAATAGGAAGGATTTTTGCATCGAATAGTAACGGGGGACGAAAAGTGGATCCACTAGTACAATCCAAAGCACAGAAAATTGTGGGGTAAGCCCGGCCATGCATCAACTTCAACGGCCAAATCGAATATTCATGACAAGAAGCAAATGCTGTGCATCTAGTGGAATCAGCTCGGAATGGTCTACTACGAGCTACTCCAGCCTAACGAAACCATCACTGCGGAACATTACCAACAACAATTGATACAATTGAGCCGAGCATTGAGGTTTAAATGCCCCAAATATACCAAAAGACATGACAAAGAGATATTTCAGCACGACAATGCTCGGCAACACGTTGCTAAAGTCGTCAAGAAAACTTTGGAAGCACTTAACTGGGATGTCCTACCCCACCCGCCGTATTCGCAAGACATTGCTCCTTCTTCTTCTTCTTCTTCTTCTTCTTGTTTGTGGCAGCCACTTGTTCCGGTAGATGGCTCATGACCTGGCTGAGCCAGTGTTCGCAGAACGTGGACGTAAACGGCCCCCACCATGGACCCTACCAGCTCATGGCTTCTTCCTCGCTCCACTGCCATAGGTTAGTTGAATGAGGAAGACACAATGAACTCGAAGCATGTATGGTGGGGGCCGTTTACGTCCACGTTCTGCGAACACTGGGCTAAGCAGCATTTCACTTCTTATGAAGAAGCCAAAAATTAGCTCGATTCTTGGATCATCTCAGAAGATGAGGAATTTTTTAAACGCGGTATCCGTATGCTGCCTGAAAGATGGTCAAAGGTAGTAGAAAGAGATGGGCAATACTTTGAATAACATACGCTGTACAAATTTCTCTGAATAAATCTTCAAAATCACCAAAAAGGCCCTCAAAACCTATTTGTACACATAATAGTTTTACAGTACTAATGATTCTGATGACTTTAGCGACGAAGATGATTATGAAATAACAGAATCAGACTTGGAAGAAGCAGAAAAATGCATCTAAGCATATATTTTTGGTTGTGAAGTAATTGATTAAAACATTGACTTAATTATTTATATGATGGATATATCACTTAAGGCAGTGATGTTTTAAAAAATGTGATTGACTATACGATCTTCTAATGCTTAAACTTGTTTAAACATTTGCAGTCGCAAATAAATTTTATTTTTTTCCAATTAATGATTAATTTCTTACTTTATTTTCTTATTCTAAAAAAATATAGGTACAAGAATAACACATTTAAAAATTTTTTAAATTTAAAAGAGATATTTTCATCATTTCTGGGTTATTTTTTTAAATTAAAAATATTCAATTTATTACTAATATATATATATAAAGAAATTGTTATAGATTTCCATCATATTATTTCACATTATTTTTATTGAATTGTGAACGAATGATTATTTATCTGAGCTCATCCCAGGGTTGCGAAGGTAAAATACCTAACGTAATTTACATGGTTTTCCACACGTAATTTACGTATATGCTAGACTTAAAGTTTTGAAGGGCGCGCAAGCTAACCTAATTTTTGTGTATAGCTCGCGAATCTTGTCATTTCGTTAATAAATGTCAAAATTATAATTTAAACATGAGTGAGGGTGGTAGGCCAATATACGAAAATTACTTTTTCCCAGGAAAAGATGTATTGCCATTAAAAATGATTTGCTAGCAGATGAGCCGATGCAAATTGACAAAAGGCAAGATAGCACTTGCACTTCAAGTATGAGTCTTGTGCTCATAATAAAAGCAATATTTCTTTAGAAGAAGTAGTGCTGTTAAACAATGACAATAAGGTATGTCTTGGTTTAATTGTTAAGTGAAATAAAACTTCAATATCATATCAATTAAAAAGAATTTTTGAATATGAAATTATTAAATATCATTAATTTAATATATTCAGAATAAAAATAAAAATATTATTATTATTAAAGCTATCAATATTATTTTATTTTGCTGTAAACAAAGTATCACTGTAAAGCATATAGGGACCGAGAAAAGCATGTCGCGCTATCTGGTGACTGAAACAGACGAACTAATGGAGTAAAGTTTTTGCAGCAATGCCAGGTAAATAGCATGAAAATAATTTGTATATCATAATAGAACAGTTACAGAGCATCGTTTGGAGTTCAATCGTATTAAAAACATCGAGTGTCAATATATAAAAATTATAAGAAGTAAGCATAAAAGTGGAAAATTGTGATTTTACTAAGATAGACTCGATCATGTAAGGTTATGTTCGTGATATGTTTACACGACGATTGCAAGGTCGTTAGCTCGTACAGTACCGGTTAGAATTGTCCGGCCACATGGTTTTTGATAATTGCTTAAATTATCCTAATTTGAATTATATAAGTAAAAAAATTTGTTCTCTTGATTAAATTTAAAGCTATCAAAATTCATGATAAAATGAACCCAGCATGAATTCGTTTTGTTAAATTTTGAAGAAGTTATTGCAGAAATAGTCAAGATTTCAATGCTTTCTTACATTTTGAATAACTTTCGAAGTAATCAACATTTTTTAATATTCTTGGGCTCATTTTAGAGCTAAGATTCTACAGATTCGCACTAAATTATCATTATAAATCTATAAATTTTTTTCTTGCATAATGCAAGGAGCTAAAATTGTAACAAAAAAGTAGGGACATTTCGAAAACATTTCATCTGTAGGTAAATCATAACAAAGATCATATGAATATATATTTCAAGGGGATTCGATACAAAATTCATGATTATATGTTTCATATATCTTATAAAAATGTTTTTCTAAGCAAAAGCAATATTGGAATTTTTCCAACTTTTTTATTTGAACTTTAACCACGTGCAGTATGTAAGAAAAAAATTACACATCAATTTCAAGAATTTTTATCGATTTTTTAGAAATTTAGCTTTAAAATTAGTCCAAGAACATTAAAAAATGTTGATTATTTTGAAAGTTATTTAAAATTTAAGAAAGCATTGAAATCTTGACTATTTCTGCAATAAGTTCTTCAAAATTTAACAAAATGAATTCATGCTGGGCTCATTTTATAAAGAATTTTGATAGCTTATTAAATTTAATTAAGAGAACAAATTTTTTCACTAACATAATTCAAATTAGGATAATTTAAGCAATTATCGAAAAACAGGTGGCTGGACAATTCTGACCGGTACTGTAATTATTTTCTTCATATGTATTTACATTCAGTAGGTAAGATTTTTTTCAGTAAATCAAAAATATGACCAGACTTGGACAATTTAATTATGGATTTTAGGATTAGAATTCTTTCGACTACATTTAAAGTTATCTGATGGTACGAGTGTTCTTTCTAACAAAAAATCAAAAGTGCCATAACTGACTCCAGCCAAGTCCAAAAGTTGTTCCTCTTTTTACAGTGACTCGTAGCCTTGAAAATAACGTCTTCCTGTTCCAAACTCTTGGGGTTCTCCACTCAATGATTTATCTCAGCATACTCCTTGGTTACCGTACTGCAACATTTATTCTTTATCTTCTTCTGACTGGGTATCGTTAAAGTTTTTGCTGTAACAATATGAGTCTTATTGCAGAAATCCATTGAACTCTTTCCTGTATTTTGTGTGCGGCAGTTTAGAATCGAAAAAATTTATAATTGCTATTCGAAGCTGTATTTTTATAGTTAACTATACAACATGAAAAACCCATTGTTATTGAATTTTGCTATAACAACACGTACATATATTTACTCCATAAGTTTCACTTTTCACCACTGCGAGCCGGCGACCGATTCTTCTATCCCCTCCCGCCGAACGCTTGGTCCCTATAAGCTTTACTTTACGTTTCTTAAAGGTAAGGTCCTCTTGAGATGGATGATTCTCATTCCCAGAATTTTATTTTTTAGTCGATTCCACTTTGCAGGCGTTTCTGAACATAAATAAAACAATGAGTTAAAATAATTATAAAACAATACATTAACATACATTATTAAGTCAATATATTACTATAGTATTGATTACAAACATTTTGCCACAATTTAATCCGCTTCTATTAATCACTTGAAATTCAATTCCGACCAAGGGATGTCATTTGCGCGTTCCTTTCTTTTTGCTTCTTCAGACTTGCTCATTTTATATTTTGATTTTAATTTCAACAGTTGCCAAATTAAGAATAATGCAGATTCAAATTTCAAATATAATTAATCGCATAAGCAAACACAACAAGAGAGGTTATATATACTCTTTTAAGGTTCGCCATCTTGAATATGTAATTAACTACAGTTTTCTACTGTTTTACGTAATTTATGTAACTCACGTAATTTATGTAACTTACGTAATTTTCTGTAATTTACATAGAAAACCTCAAGTCACGCGTAACTTTACAACCCTGGCTCATCCACATCCTTCAATATGAAATTGAATATTAAAAATGTTATAAAATTGTATCCAAAATTAATGATCCATCGACTTTTTTGGTTATAAAATAAAAACCATAGAAAACATTTAAATTGCAGATAAATTACCAATTTTAGTAATATCACTGGTTATATTACCAAATCTTAAATTCTCGGTAATTTTAGAACTCTAGTAACCGCACAACCCTGGTCTTAACTACACTTATCTCTGACTTTGACTCCTTTGATACACCAAGTTGGCTTTCGACGTGAAGTTAGCACCACGACGATAAATGATCTAATTTTTTTATATGGAATCGTTTAATAATCAACGAGTGTCGGAGTTCCTCGTCAAAATCTATTCGCAAAGCTTGTCGGAGTTATAAAAGAAGGTGATATTTATGTAAAAAATAGTAGGCGAATAATGGTCTCGGTGATGCAGCCGTTTATGGTAAGTTAAAAAAATACATTGCCAAAACTCTTGTATCTTAACCGGTCCTCAGCATATTTGACATTCAGAAACAAGTTTAAAAAAATGAAAACATATTCATCAAATTTCATATTACCCTTTTCAGGACGTTGAAAGTTCAAGAAGCTACATTGATGAGCTTTATTCCTTGGACCAACAAAAGTGCCTAAATGCCCTTGTGTAAGTTTCTGAGTAAACATAACCTCATTATTTATCAAATATTTACTGCTCACAATTTTACGTTTATTTTCTTTTTAACAAGGAATTTTTCACTAAATTTATTTCTCTTTATTTAGCTGTGTCACAATACTATAAAAAATTTCTTTTCAAACTCTGTTCAATATACAATAGTAATTCTGCCCAGAGTAGTTGTATTTATAAATTAAAACTGAAATGAACTATTTATAGAAATGACTTATTTTTAAAAGCTACAAACTTCAATCTGGATTAATTTACTTGTCATTAAAATATTTCATGTCATATTCATAAATGTCTAGGTGTCTAGACATTATACAGTAAACGTCAAAAAAGTAAATAGATTTATTTATAAATGAAGCATACTAGTTTATGATGGAATTTTATTCATAACTTTGAACAGCTGCCTGAAGAACTCTGTAATTGGAAGCAATCGACAGAAGGGTTCAGTGATAGCCCAAGGAGTCGTTCCTCGACTGCTACAATTATTGGGAGACATTTCGGGTTCAATATGCGAGCGAATTCGCCTTGAGGCCGCAGTCACGTTGGGATCGCTAGCAAAAGGAACCGATCAGCATGTTTTAGCTCTTATAGACCTCGGGGTTGTTCCTTTAATTTTACAAGTTCTGCTCTCTACGCCACTTCCAGAATCTCCGACTGATGGAAAGGCGAAAGTCAATGATTTATTAATAGAAGCATGCTTGCGATGTTTACGCACCGTTTTTCAACACTCTGCTGCACCTGTTCACACGATTTATCAAAACCCTGCCCTTGTACCTCGTCTGCTCTCACTAGCAAGTCGCTCCGTTACGTGTCAGGTTTGCATCGCTACAATTTTAACCACAGCTTGCAAGGTAATTATAATCAGTATTAGAGATTGCAATTTACACATTAAATGAAAAATAATTCATATTTTTATTTTCAGACCGCTGACGAGCAGAATGCTTTATCCAAAGGAGGAGCAGTAGCAACTTTAGCAGTTCAATTAGATTCCTCCTTACCTGAAGTACAGCTTCCTGCTTTAGCGTGTTTAGCAAATATGTGTTATCAAAATCACTCGGTATCTGTTACGGTTGCTACTACTTCAACCAATAATACTCCACAAGGCAGACTCGTGCCAGCGGTTTTAGGACAGTTGATGGGACGTGAGAAAAGTTCACTAGTTCAACTCGAAGCTGCTCGGTGTCTAGCATACATGCATAGAGCGGGGGCACTTTCGTCAACAGATCCAAGGGTTATTTATCGTACGTTACCTTGCCTTGTGAGGCTCTGCCATCGAGATAGACCTCCACGAGAAAGAGTAGCAGCCGCAGAAACATTAGCTTACCTCACTGAAGTAGATACAGATTTGCAGCGTCTGGCTTCCATCAGTAATCATCTTATTCCTACCCTGGCCGAATTTCTTAGGCCGCAACCTCAAGTAAGGCATTTTTTATATCAAATATAAGAACACATTTTATTTTAACATTATTTGACTTATTCGTTACGTATTTACTTTCTTTATAAACAAATGTATTTAATGATTTCTGAATTAAGAACTGTTTCCTCATTTCTTTTATTAGGTTTTTTGAAAATCATTTGTCCTCTTTCGAATAATGTCTTTTTTATGATCCCTTTCCAGATTCATATTTGAATTAGCGCTGTTTAACTAAGTCGTATAAAACACGGGATCTTATGGAGATGTATTTCGGGAGCTCCAAAAATTTTTAATTTTGGCTCTAAAACCTGTTGAATATTGTTACAAATACTGTTTCAAAGGTAGAAAATATAATGAAAAATTTAAATTACTTCTCATTTGTGCTTATTACCAGGCTATTTGAAGTGAATTTGAACAAATAATACCGAAAAAAAGATCTCTCAAATAACTTCGACTTGAATCGAGTCAAATCAACATTAAGGCCATGGATCAATCGGACATTGTGACTAAATTATATATTAATTTGTTCATGTAAGATTAATTTTTTGATTCAAAGTTTAACAAAAAATGATAGATATACCCTTTGACTAGATTTTCCAGTAGCCAGACTACTTACATATTTTAATACAATAGAAACATAAAAATTTGCGAATATATTATTGAAATATGAAGGGACAATCAGATAAAGAAGATTTAATTAGAAATTCGTATTTATTTTTATCAAATATTTCAACCAAAGACCATTCGTATAGTAGCTGTGGGTCCTAATTGAACTGAAAAACTAGTAATTATACACATTCATAAAGTTATTTCCTTCGAAAATCATGTTTAAACGAACAAAACTCGATATTTTAGCCAAACTTCAGCTATAATCAAAATTTTAAGTACTATTACACTTACAATTTTTTTCCAATTTTAATAAAATTTACTGAATTTGTATCTTTATCTGTATTCATTATTGTGTTAAAATTGTAACATAATCGAATAAAAATTGGCAAAATGGTACTAAATAATTTTTAAAAAACGGTTTTTTTGCAATATCCTATAAACAAGAGCTGATTGAGCAAAATAATAGTCATTTTTGGATTCAGTGTCGCCAAATTACTCTAAAAATGTTGTTGCATACCCTGCAGCAAATAGAAATTTTTTTTTGTCGGCCAGTATTATCAACGAAAATAATGCCGACTTAATTACCTAGGTAGTTGTGTGACTTAAGGCTGTAACTGATTTACCTATTTTGTAAGATTTTCTTTTAATATTTCTCATTTTATTGTTATTTTATTAAACTGTGAACATATATACATATTATATGTATAAGTTATTTGTATTTTACGTACAATTGACTGTTTAGGAAATACTTTTATAAAACACTATATTTGGCGAAACATCTTCAATACCGTATTAAATGCTCAAAATCTATCGATGGGGACTTTTTATGTTTTTTTTTTTCGAAACGAACCCTGAAGGTCTGTGAAAAATTTAGCCCAATTTGGATTTGTCAAACTAAGTATACTTTTTTTTTTGATAATCAAATTATATCGTGTATTTGAAATTCAAAGTATTTTAATTAATTTCATATGTATAATTTTTTGTTGCTGAGCAGGTGCAAGATGCGACTTTATCGCAAGACATGCGACAGGCTGCCTTCAGGGCATTCGCATCATTAGGTGCAAACGATGAAGATATTCGAAAACGGATCATTGAAACGCAGAGTCTCATGGAACATGTCGTGTCTGGACTTCAAGATCCAGGAGGTCCTCGAGTTCGCTTAGCCGCTGTTAGATGCTTACATTCTCTTTCACGAAGTGTGCAACAACTGCGAACTACTTTTCAGGACCATGCTGTTTGGAGACCTTTAATGCAGTTATTACATGGTGCAGATAAAGGATTAGAAGGTAAAATTAAAAAACTAATTTTCATCTAATATTATGTTATCTTCTAATAATTTCAATTTTATATTCATATGAAAAACCTAAATTTGTTGTCCGTTAGTCTATCCATCTTGAGAATTGCAACCTACCTTTTTCTATCCCTGAGTCTATTTAGCGTGTCAATCCTGAATTATCGAGTTCATTTCAATAGAAAAAGTAAAAAAGTAAAGTAAAAAATAAAATTCTGGCACAGTCGAAAGCTTCTCTTTTTCCACAGAAAGATTTTAAATTCTTAAAAATGTTTTATTTTCTTCCAGGTAGAGGAGAAGGAGAAGAAGATCTTCTAACAGTAGCATCGAGTACGTTGTGCAATCTCTTACTCGAATTCAGCCCAAGCAAGGAACCAATTCTCGAATCGGGCGGAGTCGAACTTCTTTGTTCGTTAACGAAACGCCCAGATCCTGCATTACGTCTGAATGGTATCTGGGCTCTAATGAACGTAGCCTTCCAAGCAGAGCAGCGAGTAAAATCTCAAATTCTGTCGTGTCTGGGAACCGACCAGATATTTAGACTCCTCGCTGATCCAGAGCTCGCAGTCCTTATGAAAACTCTTGGTCTTTTGCGAAATTTACTCTCGACCAAGGCCCATATTGACCGTATAATGGGAGAACATGCTGCGCATGTTATGCAAGCAGTTATACTTGTTCTTGAAGATCCTGAGCACCCTGCTGACGTTAAGGAACAAGCTCTTTGCATCCTTGCTAACGTAGCTGATGGTGATCGAGCAAGGGATCACATCATGGCCAATGAGGATGTGCTCAAGAAACTCATGGACTATATGGTATGTAGAAAATAGAAATGTGCATATGGTTTATTATTATTCAGTCAATAATAATAAAAAGTGATAACTATTTCCAACTTTATAGATGCACAGTAACGTAAAGCTGCAAGTTGCAGCGATATTTTGTGTATGTAACCTAGTCTGGAAAGAGGAACCTGGTGCAGCTCAGAGGCAAGCTCGACTGCGAGAATTAGGTCTTTATCGAATCTTACAACAGCTACGTCATACGAAGGATTCTCAACTCTTCGATAAGTATGTAAAATTGTTTCTTAATCACAAAAATAATTCTTTTAATTTTGAAAAGTATATACATTCAAATATAATATGTAATTTGTTTCAGAGTAAAAACAGCGCTTGCGCAGTTCTTTGACCCCTGAATACGAAATGTTAGATTTTGTACAATTGCTAAGTATAGCCGTAAAATTTTAAACTTCTTAACACTGTGATCCCATCAACCCGTGTTTCATTAAAATTAAGAAATGAAATTCGATTAAAAATAAAAGTAGGTATTTTAATCCTGTATTGGATGCAAGATGTAATCCTTGAGCAACATTAATTTATAGAATCGTGCAATATGATCAAATAATGACTTGCTTCTCCCCAAATAATAAGAAAGATACTTAAGTTGTATTGCGTTTTCTTAAAATAACTGGTAACAGAATTATACGAATTAAAAGAAAAATAGGAATGTCAGAAGTAGTAAATACATTTGAAAATGTATTGTTGCACCGCTTCTTTTATTTTCATTTTGAACTCTTATGGTTATTTTTACAAACACGACATGGAGCATAATACAGTTCTTAATTATTAAAATCACGATTTCGATTATCCAGTAATTTTAGATGTTCTGCGAAACATGTATACTCATTTGAAATGTACAAAGTAATTTCGTCGATATTTAAATCCAAGAGCAACAAAAATTAGGTTGTGAATCTTATCAGTTTTACAGCTACGATCTTTGGTATAAAGTATTTATTATATTTATGTTTGGTATAAACTCTTTTTTATAACACGAAATTGATTGAGATTTACGATACTTTGTAAGTACTTTTGGAATTATAAGCACGGAATGTTTTTGTCAATACCAAATAAATATAGGAATGAAGTGTTTGATTATTTGAGATGCACTTCATAACAACTTTAGTTGAACATAAAATTATTTAAACATACTCGTAAACCTTTTGAAGCTGAAGTCAATATTTGGAAAAAGAAAAAGATTGACTTCGATTCATCGCGTTTAGTATTCTGGTTCGTAATCCTACCATCAGGCTTTAACAGTACAATTACAAACAATTATTTTAGAGCTAGCATTGAAGATACTTCTTTATATTAAGCTGGAGCATTATTAGTCTTCGAGAAATTCTCCAATGTATTGTTGGCAAAAGGATCCAATTCAGCGAACAAGTCTAGCCAAGAGTTACCCTTCTGTTTTCCACTTTTGATTCTCTTCTATAAAAAGTAATTAGATTGATATATTAATCTTATTTTCACATGATTTTATATTTATTGTATTTTTAAATTAGTTCATGTTATATCTTACAGTATTGCTGCTCATTGTTGAAGCTTTTTTCTGTTCAGTAGGAATGCAAACGTCTCCTAAACTCTGTTTCAAAATCCCCGCTGGTAAAAACGTATCTTCGCCAATAGAATCCCATTCGCTATTGGCACTTTGTCCACCATTGAGAATATCATTCAACAATGCTATATTTTCAGACGTTAACTGTTCCAGAGGTGGTTGCGTTTGGTTTTGATTTTGAGGTATTTGAGGCAACAAGCAAGGGCTATTAGGCTCGTCGAATCCAGTATTAGGTCCACTAAAAGAATCCATGGCCAAATCCAGTTCGGCTAAACTTCTTTCAAGTTCAGATATCTGCTTGCTCTTCTCTGTCCTTTTCGAAGAATCCTTATCGCTTCCGATTAGACCCGAGAAAAACTCGTCAAACTCTTTGTTAGTCTGGACTTCAGAGGTTTGTGAGATTCCATTTTTCAATAAAGTCAAGTCCAAGTCGCGTTTTTCAAATTCTGGAATGTTCTGCGAAAAGTTTTCTAAGTCTAGAAGCTTCTCATCAATTACTGTATGGTCTGACTTTGTTTCACTCATTTTGGCTTCTTGAGCTTCTTCGACGCTATCATGATAGTCCTCGAAGAATAATAATCTGAAATTAAAAATGATATGTAAAAAATATTGGAGATTAATATATTAACACAGAGATATTATTTTACTTGTCCTTGTCGTCGATATCATCATCTCCTCCAGTTTCTCTAGCTAATTTCGTAGAGGTTTCTGCAAGTTCTCGAACAACCATAAAATCATATCTTTGATAACCCTTAAAACTATTGGCTATTGTCGAGTAAGCTTGTGTGGACTTTTTGGTGAAATTCAGAAGATTGCTTTGATACAAAACCAAAGCGTGGCTAAACATATTGCACCTTGCTGCGGCTAAAAGATCTACTTTTTGAAGGCAGTCTAGAGTTAAACTGTCGAAAGAAGCTTTACCTCTGAAACAAGGACATTAGCACTTAATTTAAAATTTAGATAGAAAAAACGATAACCAATGAGATTTTAGAAAAGAAACCTACTGCCTCACTCGAGTTTGGACTTTTCTAAATTTTTCTAGCTGTTTGGTAGTATCAGGGTCTAACTCTTGGGATATATTCTTCATCCAATTAAGAGCGGCCCGATATTCTGTCCTCGCTTTTTCCAAGGCTTGTACGTTTTGCAAAGTATCTTCAATTGCTCTTTGTCGAAAAGTTTCAACCTCTTGATAAAGTCGAACCAAAGGAGCTCGAAGGGCAAGGCGTTGTTGACCGGAATAGGAAAGAGATTTGCCGACTGCTGACATCATTTTCCCTGCTCTCGTTTTGTCTTGTTTTCCAGCTTCCTTCAAAAAACGACCCATCGCATTTTCTTCTTGGGCAAGATCTGAAAAAATTTAAAAAAGTTTTTGTTTAGAAATGTCAAGACTGTGTTAGATTTTATTAAAATTTTTATGAATCTGGCTTTTATTTTGAAATTGAGATTTTTTAATTTTTTACGAAAAACTTACTGCATAATCGCTCTTGATATTTATCAATGACTCTTTGTAAAAATGCACATGACTCTTGAATACTACGAAACAATTCTAACTTAGCATCCAACTCTGCATCAGAAGAAACAATGCATTCGTCTTCTTTTTTTCCAAGCTTTCGAGAGAGAGTTTGTTTTGTTACCCAGTACTGGTGTTGCATTTTAGTTATTGCTGAATCGTCTACATTGGACCGCTGAACCCACTTGTCGTAGGCATTCCCCGAAACTCCTGCTCTCCCACTGTCACTAAAATTGCATTTTCAACTTTACTGCATTTAAATGCAATTTGTCTATGTAAAATTCAAATTTAGAAACTGACAAGATTTTAAAACATGTATATCAAGCCATATTTTAGTTCATATACTTAAAAGTAAAAGTTCTAGACAGAGAAAATTCAATGATACAGTTTTAATTAAAAACACATTATTACAGAAATAAGTAACCAAAGTATAAAAATGAAGTTTATATAACCCATGCACAGAAATACAAAGCAAAAAAACAACAAATCATTCGAAGAATAAAAGAATAGATGGAATAGCTGATAACTAATATCTCCAAGGAAAAACGGAAACCGTGTTTTATCATTTATTTAATAAATTTCGTACTGAATTCGCGTAGAAAAACCAACATTGAAAGTTGATTTTTTTTACATAAATATTATTTTTACTTAAAATAACAATAATAGAAACAAGTACTTACTATGCATTCATTTTGAAAGTGCTCAATGCGATGTTATCAACAGTTATTAACAAACTAACATCAAACACAACTAGTTTGACGTTTCATTTTGACAGATTGGACGGAACAGCCATATTAAAATAGCAGTCGACGCAAACCATGGTGGTAACAATATATAGAGGTAGCACATATGTCTTATTTTTGTCGCAAGCACTAGCAATATACCGTTTTAGAAACTTATATTTTTGAAACTTTCGATGAAAAGTTTCAGGGCGCAATCTCATGTCGAGGAGAATAGGATATTAGAGGAGTAGGGAAACAAGATTCAACCAATGAGATTATCGCACAGACTAAGTCAACTATTCTATTGATTGAACTCTGTTCCTCTATTCCTCTATTATCCTATTCTCCTCGATATGGATCCTCTCGGGAAGGATGGGGCCCACTGAGCCGGTGAGCCCTCTGCAATCATCTGCAATCACAATTGGATCGAAAGTGACGTCACACGCATTCTTGATCGTCTAAAACAACAACAGGTTTTGAGGTTAGTTTTAGGAGCGAATATACTTTCCCGTATATAATATGCATCACAATGTATCAGTTATGATGCATATATCATAATTAGATACTTATTAAACGAATATACTTATATTGCTTATAAATTACTAAACAAAAACATAACGGTTTAACACTTAACCGGAACTCTCCAACAAACTTCGCTTGACCAATCCGTATTGGGCACGCAGTGATCCCAGAACGTGGGAGCTCGCGGCCCCCACCATAGATGCCTCGAGCTCATTGTGTCTTCCTCATTCAACCAACCTATGGCAGTCGAGCGAGGAAGAAGCCATGAACTGTTGGGGACTGTGGTGGGGGCCGCCAGCTCCCACGTTCTGGGATCACTGTTGGGCACGGAGTTTGCCCAATCCTTCCCTATAGAGCCCCAGAGGATCCTTAAAAAAGACATAAAATTTGACCGTCGCCGAGGAAGGCGCTGGCAGTACTTTAGGCCGACGAGAGCAACAAATGCATGCGAAATTATACAAAATAATAATAAAAATTTGTAAAAATGTCATTAAGTTGATTTATTTTTGTTATTTCATAAACTATAAATAACTTTCTTATTAAAGAAAAATTAAATATTTCAAAAGGTGGAATAAGGAAGTCAATATAAATATAATAAAATAATTTAGACCGAGGAAATTTTTTCAAAGATTCAAACGTTATTTTTTCTAAAAGTGTAATACAATTACAATATAAAAAGAAATTTCATTTTTTGTATAATTTACTCTTTTTCAAGTTAATTAGTTGAGTTTGAAATTTCTTCCTCTTTTTTCCCACAGAAAGATTTCAAATTCTTTAAATTTGAATTTACTCAATTCTTAATAATTATAAATAAAATAAATTATTAATTATATTAATATGTATTTTATATTTTCAGTAGATTTTGTTAATTATGTATATTATTTTCGAGTAGTTTTTTGTTTTAAACATTTTTAAAAGAATATCAAGGGATCGGAATGAAAATAAGTTTACATTCACGTTTTGTGAATCGGCGTGAATTTTTGCAAATTTGACCTGTAACAATTTTTACTTGCAATAACGAATGCGTCAGTTTGTAAAAACTATGATGGCATATCTTAAGAAAGCAAATCAGGAGAAGAAGAAAATGGCAAAGCTGGATGCCACATAACGTTTCCAATAATATAGATATGTATTTATCTCTAGTTGCATGAATTTACATTTCGATTATATTGAAATCCAATTTTTAAGAAATATTGGTAAATATTAATTTCATTTAATAATGTATATGTGATATTTTCGATGTGTGTAATATTCCTGTGATAAAGAATTTAATTTTTAAATCCAATTCAAAAAAATTATAAATAATTAAAACATAGAATTTATTTGTAATTGCAGTACTCAATTACATTTAAGTAGATTTAAAACTATTCGAAAATAATATACATATTTAACAAAATTTACTGACAGTAGAAATATAGAATACATAATAATATAATTAATAATTTATTTTATTTATAATAATTAATTCAGTAAATTATACAAAGAATAAATTTTAGTCGTTTTACATTTTTAGAAACAATAACGTTTGAATCTTTGAAAAAATTTCCTCAGTCCAAATTATTTTATTATATTTATATTGACTTCATTATCACATCTTTTCAAGTATTTTATTTTTCTTTCATAAGAGAGTTATTTATAGTCTATGGAATGACAAAAATAAATCTATTTAATATGACATTTTTGAGAATTTTTATTGCAATTTTGTATAATTCCCCATGCATTTGTAGCTCTCGTCGGTAAAAAGTATTGCCAGCGCCGCCCTCGGTGACGGTCTACTCTCATGTTACTTTCTTTCCAGTGCTCTCAGATTAGGGGTTTTTCCACTATATTTAGGGGACGTTTGGTCCTTCAGTGGGAAATTTCGGGGGAGAAATTCTTTAGTGGGAAAATTCAGTATTTTTTTTAGGGCTTTATCTTATTTTATTTTAAAATCTCTAATATCCTCCAATCATCATAATGGTTTAATTTGAAATAAGCCAAGTGATTGGTTGTACTTCCTAGGCGAGTATTAACGCTCAATTTAATTGGTTTATTGTACAAATATTCCAAAAATGACCGAAGCACAAGTAAATTATAACTTATCTTTCCTTTAAATAGTCAATAAAATTTCTTGAAAAAAGAACCATATTTAAAATATTCTTTGATTTTATCAACACTTTTGAAGGCATTAGCAGTGATTAAATATTAATCAATATAATTTCTCATTATTTACTGTTTCGAAATAAATTCCTAATTTTAAAAACGCGCGTCATTAAACTTTAGGTCGTCACAGCTACCGAAAGCGAACGTTCTCGAATTTCTTCAGAAATTCCTTTGAAATTCTTTCTTTTTCTTAAAAAACAATATATAAAAAGCGTTAAAATGTTGAAAAAAGAAAAATTTATCATGTGCAAACAAGAACTTTACTATTCAGAAAAAAAAATTCAGGATTTAGTGGAAATTTTTTTTTTTCTAGTGGAAAATAGGGACTAATCTAGGGGGAAAGCGACTCAGCTATCTGGCAACACTGTTTCTTTCTTCAGGCTACAATAGCAGTACTACCCGTGTGCAGGGTTGCAAAGTTACGCGTAACTTGAGGTTTTCTATGTAAATTACATAAATTACGTAAATGTCGTAAAATACGTAGAAAACTGTAGTTGATTACATATTCAAGATGGCGAACTTTAAAAGAGTATATATAACTGATTTCAAATAAATTAGCTGAGTTTGAAATTTTTTCACTGCATACATTATCGGAGGATCACTAGTCGCGTATCAGATAGGATACGTTGCCGACAGTTGTCCTCGTAGAAGATTTGAAGCTCTTATATCGTAAATAAATGCAAATAAATTCAATATTCAAAGAATTTGAAAATCTTTCTGTGGAAAAAAAGACGCTTTCGACTGCGCTGGGATTCGTGCCCAGGTCTTTCGATTGCCAGTCGACTGCTCTAACCAGTGAGCTACACAGGCGTCTGACATCGCCTTCTCCACAGGAAGATCTCCTTATATCCGAGATGTCGGACGCCTGTGTAGCTCAGTGATTAGAGCAGTCGACCGGCAATCAAAAGACCTGGGCTCAAATCCCAGCGCAGTCGAAAGCGTCTTTTTTTCCATAGAAAGATTTTCAAATTCTTTAAATAGTATATATAACTTCTCCTTTTGTATTTGTTTATGCAATTAATTATATTCGAAATTTGAATCTGCATTCTTCTTAATTTGGCAACTATTGAAATAAAAATAAAAATATAATATGAGCAAGTCTGAAGGAGGAAAAAGAAAAGAACGCGCAAATGGGATCCCATGGTCGGAATTGCATTTCAAGCGATTAAAAGATACGGATTAAATTGTGGCAAAATGTTTTCAATAAATACTATAGTAATATATAGACTTAATAATGTATGTTAATGTTGTGATCAAATTGTTTTATAATTATTCTAACTTATTGTTTTATTCATGTTAAGAAACGTCTGCAAAGTGGAATCGACTAAAAAATAAAATTCTGGGAATGAGAATCATCCATCTGAAGAGGGCCTTACGGATTATTTTAACATGTCAGTAGTTATCAAAACACTTTTCCGTAACTCACATAGTTAACATAGACTGAAAAAGGGAATTTGATTACAGATTTTTTTCATGTATTAAAATACTATAAATTTTCTGATTTTGGTTTGATCTAAAAATTTCATGAGAATAGTTTGTCAATATTTTTAAGCTCTATCAAAAATTAGCATTAAAATTTTATATTTTTCCAAAAGGTGGTTTATAAAAATTTCACAAATCGAAGTAGTTGGATCAACTATTATCTATACAAATTTTCTTCCACCGTTTTCCCGACATTTGAGGCTTTATTCTTGTAAAGTTATTACGTGTTTATGATTCAAAGTACTGTCCGTCGCAAGTCACTACTTTTTTTCATCTTTCTGGCAATTGTCGGATACCATCTCGAAAAAACAATGCGTCTTCTGATGCGATCCACGAATCAATCAATTTTTGGACTTCTGAATAAGACCGGGGATGCTGATGAGCCAGGCCATGTGCCATCAATCAAAACAAATGGTAGACGGAAAGAGCTAGCAACGTTTGGAGATTATGGCGGTCAAGTATGTCTTGACCGGTCTTGCGACATGTGACCGAACATTGTCATGCTGGAGGATAACATTGTCGTGTCTCTCTTTGTACTGTAGCCGTTCCTCCTTCAATGCTCGGCTAAAACGCATCAATTGCGTTCGATACCAATCCCCTGTGATGGTTTCACTCGGTTTCAACAGCTTATAATACACAACAGCCAGCTAGTTCCACCAAATGCAGAGCATTTGAATATTTGGTCTGACCGTCGACGTGATACATATCAGGGCATTTCCCACGACTTTCAGCGCTTGGAAACATTGTAGTGGACCCATTTTTCGTGACCGGTCACAATGCGATGTAAAAATCCCTTTAGATTCAGTTTCTGAAGCAGCTGTACACATGCACAAAAACGCAGTTCAACATCTCTTGGCTTCAACTCGTACGGAACCCAATTTCCTTGCTTCTGAATCATTACCATGGCTTTGAGGCGTTTCGAAATGGCTTGTTCAGTCACTCCCAATGACTCTGCCAATTCTTCTTGCGTTTGGCACGAGTCTTCAGTAAGTAATGCCCCCAATTCAGAATCTTCGAAGCTCTTGAAGCGTTGAAACCACTCATGACACGTTCTTTCAATAAGAGCAGTCTCACCGTAAGTAATTGAGAGCATTTGATGAGGCTCAGCCGCAGTTTTCTATAAATGAAGGCAGAAAATCAAAACTTCCCGCAAATGACGAAAAATTGACTCGGAAACTGACATCTTCAATCGAAAATGAATTTATCATGCAAACAAAAATTATGTTAAAAGTTGTCCAAGCTTACCTTGTGACATTTTTGATCTGCCTATTTCGACCAGCACTTACCGTTGCAGCCATCTATCGAAAAACGGCGGAAGAAAAATTGTACACCTAATATTTTTCTCTGGTGTGTAATAGATTGTTTCCTACAATATTTTTAGATAAGTTAAAATGAGTTGCCGCATCAAAGGTTTGATTTGATTGATAGCCATTTTTAAATCAAGTTACAAATTATATTATATATACTATAAATAAATAAATAATATTGCATAACATATTTATCTAGGTGAATAGATTTTTTCCATTGAAGCAACTTTAATCATCAATTTTTTTTTTGTTAAACTCATTTTTCCCGAGGTATTCATGTGTATAAGACACCCTGTATACTATATTGCATACAGTATTTAAGTAAGTAAATTATACTACATACAGTAGAGGAAAATGATTGCTGTCTGCGGGAGTGTTTAGATATTGCTACCCAAGAAATTTAGCTGTGGTCTTGTTAGTGCAAATATTTAATTTAGAGATAAATTTAAACAGTCTATTGCAACACGAATCCTTTTATCTACACCAACTCTCTGAATTCATATATATTGATATTAGGAATGTTTTACTTGAATGAAGTGTAATATAAACTTGTTCTTTGACAGAAGCAATTCCTAAGAGCAACTCTTCGCTTCCGACTGTAGTTACTGGAGCACCTTCATCACCCTAGAAAATTAAAAGGGCTTTGATTTGTTAAATATCATTTTGCAGAGTAGAGACAGATGAAAAGAATAATTTTGGAGACATATATTTTAAATTTTATTAATTTTTTAAAATTAAAGTTAATGCAAGAGAATGTATAATACTTACCATGTTTATTCTAGAATTGCGATCTTTATATTTACCATGAACAGTAGCAATAGCATAAGACAAACGATGATAGCTCTCCTGTTTCAGCTGTTGTGAGGTATATTCTCTGCGATTTAACATAGAAAGTGTATTTGTTTTTAATATTTTAGAAGCTGTAATATGATTTGTAAATCTCCATCCTGATATTGTAATTTGTCCTATAGGAATATATTTACTATGATGGAATGTTATGGGACAGTGCGATACAACTTCATCATACCGTAAAGATACGGTCAGCTGCAACGAAATTGATTTCTTTAATAAAAAATATTCAGTGTTTTACGAAAGCTATGATATGAAGTCATAAATTTAAGCCGATTTAGCTGTAAATTCTTGAAGACTTTAGGTACAACTGCTTACGGAAGCGACTGCAAGTTGGCTATCACCCTCATGATCAATATATACATGATTAACTTTACTTGTTTGACCCTTAGTTTTCCATTTATTAGAATAAACGTAGAGGTTATTGTTTGTTAAATTATTGTCATATGGTTTAAGAAAATCACAAGTTGTTAAAACCTTGTTATTAAATATTAAGGCCCCGTTAGCGAGGTAAATATCATCAAATATATCTTTGTCCACAAAATGCATTAAACATGAACGATTGTCCTCTTCTGATTTTGAGGAAGAAGATGGCTCATTCCCAATTGTCAGTTTTGGCTTCTTAGAACTAGATGCTAGAAAAAAACATTTGAAAAGAATTAAATAAACAGTTTGATTACTCCATAAATATGACACAAATATCTCCACATACTGTAGAAATCTATGTAAGAACCTGTATAGGTTCCTATGTATATATCGGTGTAGAAACATACGCTCAATGAAATTATTGCAGCTTACAAAAATAATTGTTCGACGTTGGCAAGGTTTAAATACATATATTGGCGTATGGATATACGAGGTCTGTCCGGAAAGTATCGGGCCGACCTTTATATCTCCGCGCCATAGTTTTCGAGCGACCTCTGCGGGGCATGAACGTTAACAGTAAAGCCTCACGAACCTATCGGTTGCTTGCTGACATTTGCCGGACGTATAGTTCATGCGAAGCGTGTCTTTGTTTACAAAGCTATTTTTGAGTTCGGCGGATTTTGTGATTGTTAAAAATGACTGAAAAACAAGATCAACGAATTTGCATCAAATTTTGTTTTCAATTCGGAAAAACGAGTTCAGAAACTATTGAGATGATGCAGAAGGCCTTTGGGAATGAGTGTATGAGCACAATACGAATAAAAGAGTGGTATAATCGTTTCAAAGGAGGCCGCACTTCTGTTGATAGTGATTCTCGTTCGTTCTCGTTCTGGTACACGAGGGATGGTACATGGTACAAGTGGCAAAATTATAGTACGATTAGATAATTATGGTATTGTCTGGCAACACTGGAACGCAGGCTCGCACTAGACTGCCTCATCGGGCGGTGCGTAACACCGGTGGTACGCATTTGATTGTGCTATTAGACGGTAAAAATTCAGAAGATTCAGAGAGGATGAGATGAATTCACAGAGAATTTAGCCTTAGTCAATCACACAAAACTTTCCAAGATGCCATTGCCTTTGTCCTTAAAGCGCACTTGAAAGATAAAATTTAGGCAAACATGCGACAAAACAATTAAATCTTTCTCGCTTTAATGCTGTTAAGGATGTACACTACGTACAATCAGTCCCAAAAATCGTTAATCTTTATAATGATTTATGAAATCAATAAAAATAGATCCATTATTAATTCCTACGAATTTCGAAGGAGGCTTCTGAGCGCACTTTAGAAAAAAATAGTTCAGATTAAAATTGTTTACTTAAAAAAAGTTATTTCCATTTAAATTTTATGTTTTCTCTTGACAAAAAATTACAATTCTTATTTAATTATCATGATAAAGGGCTCATTTCACTCTTTAGAGGATTCTCTGCAATTCTATTCGGGTAAGTTTTATTTTAAAAATTTTGCTTAGAAATTATATAGTTATTATTGTTATTAATAATGACAGTTTAAATTTTAATAAAACTGACCCAAATAGAATTGCAAGGAATCCTTCAAAGAGTATACTGAGCCATTGATCATGATAATTAAATGTGAATAGTAATTTTTTTGTCAAAAGAAAACAAAAAATTTAAATGTGAATTTGTGTTTGCATCATAAATTTATTCTCGATCGAAGATGTCACTTTTCGAGTCAATTTTTCGTCATTTGCGGGAAGTTTTGATTTTCTGCCTTCATTTATAGAAAACTGCGGCTGAGGCTCATCAAATGCTCTCAATTACTTACGGTGAGGCTGCTCTTATTGAAAGAACGTGTCATGAGTGGTTTCAACGCTTCAAGAGCTTCGAAGATTCTGAATTGGGGGCATTACTTACTGAAGACTCGTGTCAAACGCAAGAAGAATTGGCAGAATCATTGGGAGTGACTGAACAAGCCATTTCGAAACGCCTAAAATCTGAAGATTTTTTAATGTTCCTTTTTATTTTAAAATTGTGCCCAAATTAGCGAAGGAAAAGTAATCTTCCAGATGTAAAAGTAAAATCTTATTGGACAGTTCGGACTAGAAGCTAATCTGATTGGATGAACTATCCGGGCTATCATATTGAGCAGTCCAAAAATGGAAGAAGAAACACAAACTCAACCTGGAACCCTATTCTCGAATCATCCAAATGTTTTTTATATGCGAATCGATAGTTCTGTCTTTTTTAAATGTCGTGAGTAAGAGAGAGATAGAAATATCAATTCCCATACGGTAATTGTCTACCGTTTCGAGAATAGAGACCCTGATCCGAGATCCGGCGTTTTATTGCAGAGACAATAAAGAAGATAATAGTATATTACGTGCCTGGACGCACAATGAAGGTTATTGCGTGACGAGCGACAATGCTCGCTGGAGACGAAGCCGAGACAAAGCCGAGATAAAGCTGAGGCGCGATCAGTCCTGCGAGCATTGTCGCGAGTCTCGTAATTTCCCGAATTGTGTGCATTGGCACGTATTCTATTTTTTGTGACTCTGGTGCGTATACGAGTTTTTTGCGTACACTTGAATCTAATCTAGTATTGTAGTTGTTTGCGGCGCTAGTCACTACACTTAATATGTCACGACTAGTCCCGGCCATTTTGATTTTATCGATCTTGTGACTTGTGTAGTAGTAATGGATTCTAGACACATGCGCAGTTCAAATGTACAAGGCTTTCCCAGTAAGATGCTAACGCTGTACGAAGAAGAAGAAGAAGGATTGAGCTTCGTTTCATGGCTATGGGCGCATGCGCAGTTCAATTTTTACATTTCATTCCTTTGTAGCGCAATGTACTACATTGCGCTACTGTTAACTGTAGCGAAAAAACGAGTTTGCATGCCGGTGGCACATAAATTAAATTTCCGATTTTTATTGAAATATGTATGTAGTATAATGCTTTGCTAATTGAAAATTGCTCTAAAATGATAGAAACAGTAGGAAGTCTAATACAAATTTTATACTTTCAATTTCGTATACTGATATTTGAAGCTTCTCGCCGATAAAAACGGCGAAAGCAGAGTTGTACACCTGATATTTTTTTGTAAAGTACGCACAGAAGCCTCCTTTAAAAATCGCAGGAATTAATAATGGATCTATTGTCACGTATCCATGACAGTTATATTATATATTATAATTCTATTATGCTATTATATCATATAACACGTTTTATTGTTGTTATAAATATTGTTGCTAGATACATGTAATTGTTTTTATAAATAATTTCACTATTACTATTAACTAAAATATCAATAAACAATTGATTTTATTGATAAAATACTAATTACAACAAATATTACCTTTTATTATTATTAACTATCATTATTACTATTGTTAATAATAGCAATTAACAAAATGCAACAAATGTTATATAACAACAATATTACTTCAACCTTTGTATTTAAAATTATTATTAATCACTATTATTATTAATATTTTATATTTTTATTAACAATAATTGTCAAAATGCATCAAATGTCAAATAATAACAATGTTACTTCAATTTTTGTATTTAGAATTATTATTAATCAATATTATTATTAATATTTTATATTGTTATTAACAATAATTGTCAAAATGCAACAAATATTAAATAATAACAATGTTACTTCAATTTTTGTATTTGCAATAATTATCAATCACTATTATTATCATTATTTCATATTGTTATTAAAAGTTGCAAAAAATATTATGTAACAATAATGTTACTTCAAATTTTATAATAATAATGTTTATAATAGTTATTATTATTGTTAATATTCTTATTTAATGTTAATCAACAATCAGCAATTAATTATAAAATACGTTCTTTTTAATAACTATTCAAATCACTATTATGTTATTTTATAAACAAAAGCAATGTTTAAATATAAAGATTAATAGAATTATAAACAAATCATAATCAATATTTATATACAACAATTGTATTATAGTTACTCTATTACTTACCTATGTATACAAATAATGTCGTTGACCCTTGCGACTAAATCTACCTAAAAACCTGGTGGTACGGGTTTACACAGCCCTTGAGAAGATGTGAGTACACCCACACCATGAAAGCATGACCCACACGGACTTGGAAAATCGGTGTGAGTCCCTAAGCTCACCAACGCAGCACACCAGCAAACTGGCCCATAGTCTCAACTCACCACACTGACACCTAAGATTCTAATGGACTTCGAAAAAGCTATTGAAACCATGGAACTCAAATTCCCATACTTTCTACCTACGAGTTGAGACTACAGACGATAATATAAGCCAGGCTGCAAGGCCTAAAGACCAGTCTAAGCGCGTCTAAGTCGAGTCTAAGGGAGCGTACGATCGAGCAGCATCGTTAGAACCGGTTTTCGTCGCCGTACCGCAATAAATCTAAGTAGCCGTAATTTCCACGTGTTCGGGAAAACTAATATAATAACAACGGAGTGAATTTCGATAAAACTGGATTTAGTGTCATTGTAATTGAGGTATCAAAATAAGGATACCGGTTAAACAAAGGATTGACCTGCCACTGTTGGTCAACAAGGATAATTAGGGGAGGTACCCGATTAGCAGAGGATAAACAGAACTTAAAGGATTATCGCTTTCAAGAGGCCACCTCATCAAGAACAACCGGTTGGACCAATCAGACTCGACCAACCAAAGAAAAACAGCCTGCAACCAACAACTAAAAAAGTAGCTTGGGTTAAAATAAAATTTGTATTTTTATAATAAATTATTATTAACAATAATTGTAATTTGATTCATTTGGCTTGTCCTCTACCCGGTTAATTGTTAATTTTAACAATAAACAGAGGAACATAGTTAGGGTAATTGGCTCTAGACTTTAGGTAGGAAATATTTATATTATTTTAAAACTTAGGACGTCACACTATTTTTGTTGATTATATAAATTATTATAAAAATTGGCGAATTTTGAGATTGACTGTACCTAATGTACATCGTCAAGAGATATTTTACATTTTGGCGTTTTCTAAAAATTTTAATTTGAATAATTAAAAATTTTTAATAATACTTATTCATTTTTATTAAAGATTATTTTAATTTTATGGTTTGATATATAAAAAGATATTGCAAAGCTTGCGCTCTGTTAATGTCACGTTACATCCAAGAAGTGAAGGAGGGGGTATAATCAGTGAAGTATCTAGAAATCGTGTATATTTCCCTAATGAACGTAAAACAGAAGAAAGAAAGAAAAGCAGCTGCTTTCGTTTTTGTGTTAGAGGGAAAAAAACGATTTGTGGATCTGCCACTGTGATAAAATTATGAAATATAGAAAATGAATTTATTAAAAATCTTTAACACAGAGAAGATAAATACGAGGGCTGTTCAATAAGTCCGTGACTTCTCGAAAGATGGTGCTGTTATCGTAAATATGTTACTACTCTAAGAAAATATCATCTAATATCAGTGCGTATACAAAGTTTCAAGTCAGTACGTTAATTAGAAAATTTTTTACAGCCAGTTGAATTTAGTTTTTCATTGTTAAAACAAAACCATGGAAAAAAGCGAGTTTCGCGTGCTTATTAAACATTATTTTCTACGAGGAAAATCAATCAAAGAAACTGAAGAAAAGTTCGCAAAATATTATAAGGAGTCTAATCCATCGCATGGCATGGTTCATAAGTGGTTCATTGAATTTCGTTGCGGCTGTATTAGCACAAGTGATGCTGAGCGTCCTGGTCGTCCAAAAGAGGTGACTTCTCAAGAAATGATCGATAAAATCCACAACATCGTAATCAACGGTCGTCGATTGAAAGTGCGTGAGAGTAGTGAGACTATAAACATTTTAGTGGGACGCGTATGGTATATTTTACATGAATCTTTGGGCATCAGGATTTCAACGTAATTAAAGGGAATGAAAAACTAAATTCAACTGGCTGTAAAAAATTTTCTAATTAACGTACTGACTTGAAACTTTGTATACGCACTGATATTAGATGGTATTCTCTTAGAGTAGTAACATATTTATGATAACAGCACCATCTTTCGAGAAGTCATGGACTTATTTTTCATGTTGTACATAATATAGTTAAAATCTGCCTCAGCGATTTTTCTGAAAACATAATTAATGTTGATAAGAAGGAAACCAAAATAATATCTAAAATGAACACTACAAAAAATGGTATGTAAGTTAATCCAGCTCGGATAGAAACATCAGCCACAAGGATAGTCGTCCTAACTTTCTAAGTAGAAGTAGAGGCTTAAATTTTTTCAGTTATTCTTTTACAACACATAAAAATTTAATGAAGGTAAGAATACTTACATGCAGCATAATTAATAGCAAGAAGCGCACAGAGCACAGCAACAGCAAGTAGACTCTTCATTTCAGTCGAATTACAAAAGCCCAACATTCAGAGAATTTTGATTTCAACTCTATATGTATACTAGGCTTCAGTAGATACCAGCTCACCATTTGCTAAAAATTTTGTAACATTCTCAAATTTTTCATGCTTTTATGAACTAAATTGTGTATCATATATTATATACGAGAGAAAGCCTTGGAAATTTATTAATCTTTCAATAACCTACACATACAAGAGCCATTATGTTTGCTCCTGTATCCAAATTTGTACATTCTCATCCTTAATATTAGAAGGTATTATGTATATGCAAATTATGTCATTCTTTTTTTTTTACCGATCCCCACGTTCGGAAATCATCTGAAGCCAGAAATACTGTTCTTGCTGTAATGACTGTACTTATTTTGTACCTAGTGGACACGGGGACAACCTGAACACAATTTTCGTATATGCGTCGTGGATAAACTTAGTTTCTAAGCAGATCACATACAGTATTATGGTAAACAAAATTTATACTATCTATTGTAATATGTACATATAAACCAGCCATCATATGCCGCAGAATATTATTTACAATTCTAAACTATATAATCATATAATGGTTGCACATAAACTAAAATTCTTAACCAATTGTTTCTATATGTACAGTTGCACGCATAATAATGTTATTACGTATTATATTATGTATCATTCTAGTTTCTTATCGAATTTTATAAATACCAGTCGTATTTCACAAATAATATACAGACCTAGTGCATTATATTTAGCACTCATTCTGATATTATAAGTTAGAGAAACTCTGTCTAAAAGGGACAGTTCGATAAAACGGCCAATCGTTGATACGAGGTCTGTTCAAAAAATAAGGTGAATTTTCATTTTTTTCGAAAAATATTAATTTATTCATGAATTTCTATGTTGTCCCCTTCAAAGTAATCCCCCTCAGATATAATACACTTGTGCCAGCGTTCTTTCAATCCTCGAAGCACTTCTGATATGCACTTTTTGGTATGTCCTTAAGCTCTCTCAGCGATTCGGTTTTTTTATCTCCTCAATCGTGGCAAAACGCCGTCCAATCATGGGTCTCTTCAATCTTGGGAACAAGAAAAGTCACAGGGGGCTAAATCTGGCGAATGCGGTGGCTGAGGCATGATTACGGTGTTGTTTTTGGCCAAAAAATTACGTACAAGCAATGACGAGTGAGCAGGTCAAAATTCAGTAATTTTGGAACGAACTTCGCTGCCACACGTTCAGACCCAAAATATCCGAAAAAATTGCATGGCATGAGCCAACTGATATGTCGACATCCTCAGCAAATTCTCTAATAGTGATTCGACGATTCTCCATAACAATTTCCTTCACTGCTTCAGTGTTTTCATTGGTTGTTGACGTGCTGGGCCGTCCAGGGCGAGCATCGTCATTCACCTCTTCTCGACCTTCTGTGAAGAGCTTGTAACACTTTTGAACACTTTTTGACTTACAGTACACTCACCGTATGCCACTTTCAACAGTTCGAGTGTTTTTGAGCACTTAATTCCATTTTTTACACAAAATTTAATGCATATTCTTTGATCCATTTTTTTTGACAACAGAAAATCGCCAACACACGCAAAACACTTCTAACCTTTATGCCTCTCACAAGCAAACAAACAAAAATTGCTATATTGCTGAAACTGTGAACATACATTCGGGACAAATGTGCCAACATAGGGAAAATAAATCGAAAATCGAATGTACATAGCCCGTGAAATTTGAAAATTCACCTTATTTTTGAACAGACCCCGTAATTAATTAGATAAAGTGAATAATCGTCAGGATTTAATATAGAATTATTGTTACACTTGATTAAAACCCACAGCAAGTTTGTTTAAGTATTGAATATGTAAATTGACACAATAAAAGGTAATCATAATTTTTACCTACATGATTATAAACTATTACTTAAAAATTGAAATACATTATCAAATGCTTAATATCGTGCCACATTTGCCATTATTATTGGTATAACATAGTTCAAACTTTAAATTTACATTTCAGCTCGGACTCATAAAAAATTTTGTTAAGGCGCTCAACCGAGACAAGCCAATTTTTCAATATCTGATCAAGCTGTTTCCCAAACTTTCCTACGCGAAAATCCAAGAAGGATTCTTTGTCGAACCAGATATTAGAAAATTGATTGACAACAACTTCACCAAATGTTTATCAGCTACAGAAACAGTAGAATGGGCATCATTCAAAAGCGTCGTTCGTAACTTCTTCAGCAAAAGAAAATGTAACGAATACAGGCAAATCATCGGAGATCTTTTGAGAAATTACCGAAAAATGGGCGTTCGAATATCGTTAAAAATCCACTTTCTTTATTCCCATCTGGATTTCTTCCCTGACAACTTGGGCGATACCAGTGATGAGCAAGGAGAGCGGCTACACCAAAATTTGCAGAAAATCAAGAAAAACTATATCAAGGTTTTTGGGTTGTTTGTCTCTTATACGTGAAACAGACCAAAATAATTACAAACGACGCAGTTCCACTGCACTTCATGTTGAGTTTTAGGTATGTTTTGAAAAAAAATGACGTTTCATTGTCAAAAATGGCTGAAAATAGCTTAATCATTTATCTTGAAAACCTGACCTGATCGGGAAAAACGGATTGCTGATTCGTGATCAGGAACTAAAATTACTTCAAAAACGTCTTTTACCTGCTTGGGTCCAAAACCTTGTAAGCCTGTGATATGGTCACAATCTTATGTTATATTTATTTTCTTAAGATTGAGGATTATTTAAAGAATTTGAAAATCTTTCTGTGGAAAAAAAGACGCTTTCGACTGATTATTTTTATTAAATAATTTATATTGGCCTATATTTCTTTAAATAATTTTAAAGTAAAATCTTGAGAATAATAAATTAAAATTAAAAAAAAAATTATTTATGGAATGTAAAAACACGCAATGTCATTATAAAATGTGCCTACATTTCGAGCTCCCCCGTATTCGACATTTTATTAACTAAATCGAGTCCCGATAAAAGTCGTTCAGTTTGTTTGAAAATTTAAATTAAATTTGTGCTATTAAAACTCATAATCTATTTTTTCATATTTATATGTATTTTTAGCGATAATCACTTTAATTTCATATAGTGAACTAAAAAGTCACTTGATTTCATACATGAAAAAATTAAAGTCGTTTCTTCATCAAATTCATTTGTTATACCGCAATACATACTATAAATGATTGGAATTCACAATATTTTCTCCATCAATAAATTTTCTACTACCCTCTCCCGCATAATTTAATACATCACTTACATTGAGTAAAAAGCTCTTTCCAATATTTGCATTTATTATTTATATATGTTAAACAAACATCAGACGTTGACAGTTTGAAAAGTTTATATCGGGACCAGATTTAGTTCATAAAATATACGCGCTGCGGCGCTACTGTCACTTAACATGACAAATACCTTAGTCGAGTGTTGTATTTCCCCCCCTCCACTTACTACTACTGCTACGCGTGGAGTGTGCACGTGCTTTTTGACCGATTATAGCCGAAGTAATTGGCAAACGAAGAGTGCGTGCTCTGCGTTATCCACCGAGAAATCGCAGTAGCAGCGCACCTCCTCGTCTCTCTTCTTGAAGCGCCTCAGGTACGCGGTAAAACAGCCATGGCCTGAGAGCGCTTGCGCGAAATAAAAGCCGACTTCCCCGTGCTTTCTGTTCAGCCAGGTGGCGAGCTCCGGGATCAGGCGGTATGTCTATCTCCCGGTCTGCTCACCATGCCATCTCATCTGCCATTTCTCGAAGAGTCTGCACCTTCCATCCTTGCGGATGGCCTCCTTTGCGCGAGCGATTTCCTGCATGTCGGCGCAGGTAAACTTCTTGTGAAGCTGAAAGGTCTCCTGCCTTTCCTCCGCCAATAAATCTATTGGCGGGACGCTCGCCAGGACCAACACAGCACTCGTCGAGACAGTTCTATTTGCTGAAACTATTCTCAGCGCGACAAGTCTCTGCGCCGAGAACAGTTTCCTCTGGATAGCATGGTTTCGCAGGGCATTAGCCCTGACTGGAGCTGCATAAAGCAGCTTCGAATGGACCACGCTCGCCACCAGTCTCCTTTTCACATCCCTGGGTCCACCAATGTTTGGCATAAGCCGAGCCAAGTTTGCTCCACATTAGATGGCTTTGGCAGCTGCGATCTTTAGGTGTTCGCCAAAGCTAAGACTACGATCCAGCTCCACCCCCAGGTACTAAATGCTTGTTTTCCACTCGACCTCGTGCTCTCCGAGAACAATCCTCGGGTATTGAAAGGATCTCCTGTCCGTAAAAAGCAAAGCCTCGGTTTTCTCAGGAGCCATTTTCAGGCCTCTGGTATCTAACCAGCGCTTTGCTCGCCACAGACTTTCATTGATCCTTAGCTCTAGGATTCTGACGTCGTCAGCGGTGTACACGACAAGTGCGTCATCCGCGAAGCCGATGATGCTCGTTCCAGCAGGCAAGTCCATGCGCAGGAAATCGTCGTACATGACGTTCCAAACGAGTGGACCTACCCGCGACACTTGAGGAGCACCACATGTCATCTCTTCTTTGAGAGACCATTTGTAGCCCTCGTATATCACCCACCTGTCGCTCAGATAGTCATATATTATTCGCAACAGGTAACAGGAGCCAGAATTGCGGTTATAGAGCCGGGCCTCACCAAACCCGTCAAAAACGTCCTCAAAGAAAATAGGACTGGAAAATTCTTATTCGCAGAAAAATTATCCGTAAAGTTCAAAGAAGCCAGGGCCATGGAAAAAATCGCACAAACCTTCAAGAAACCTCAGGTGAACAAAAAATACAAGTGGCCATCAAGACAAAACAATTTAAACTGGCAAGGTCAATACCAAAGAAAACGCGGGTGGAACCATAATTCGTATTCGAGAGGACAGACAAAGCGACAACAATCATCAAGAGGAGGATACAAAACCCGGACCTTCAATTCCGAATTCCAACTGAACCGAAGCCAAACCTGAAAGAAGACAAACAACAAGAAGTAAACGTATGTTTACGTATGTATGCGCAATGGCGCAATATTACAAACGATCATTTTGTATTACACGCTATAACAGGTGTTTAAATTATTTTCGACGAAAAACCGACTCAAACAAAACCAAAAATTAAAAAATTCACAACAAAAGAATTTCAGTGAGTCCTTAGATTTTTACAAAAATTATGAAACCCGTTTTATCGACATTGAAAGAAAAAGGATTTATTTCGATCAATTATCTTGACGATTGTCTTTTGATGGGGAAATCCCGCGAAGAATGTAAAAGAAATATAGAATGCACACTGTAAGTACTAAAATCTTCAGGGTTTCATATAAACAATGAGAATTGTCAATTAGAACCACAAAAAACGTGTAAATTTCTAGGTTTTATACTAGATTCAAATAAGTTACGTGTTGAACTTCCGAAAGATAAAAAGAAATAATTTAAAAGTCATTATACGAGATCAAAAATCAAAGAAAGTCAGAAAACAGAGACTTCGCACAATTAATCGGAACATTAGTCGCTGCATGCCCAAGTGCAGCATTCGGTTGGGCACATACAAAGATTTTGGAAAAAGAAAAGATTTTAGCCCTAGATTCGGTTGACGGCGATTACGATTCCGTTATGGAAATCCCCAATTCAATCTATAAAGATATAGATTGGTGGCATGACAATATAAATTTTGCATATAATCCAATCCGCCGGATTCTTACGACCTTTAAATTTTAACAGCCGCATCTAAATTCTGTTGGGGAGCCTGGTGTAATGGGAAAGAAGCATTCGGTTTATGGTCAGAGTTCGAGAAAAAATCACATAATAATGTTACATAATAATAATAATAATAATTGCTCACGGTGAAATAAGCCTTAGTAGCCTTGGTAGACGGAAAACGGAATTGCGAAATATTATTAAGAATAGATAATACGACGGCGGTGTCTTATGTTAACAGAATGGGGGGCGTAAAATACGAACATTTCAATATTTTAAGTAGCGAAATTTGGGTTTCAAAATGGGCTTTCCAAAAATTACTGCGAAATTTGGAAATCCGGAAATCGATTTATTCGAATCCTTTTGCTATAAAAAATGTGATAACTTTGTGTCATGGTACCTTGAGAAACAAGCCCTTGCAGTTGATGCTTTCACCATTAACTGGAGAAATTTCTTCTTTTACGCTTTCCCCCCATTCGCACAAATTCCGAAAATACTCAAGAAAATCATACAAGAAAAAGCTCAGGGAATTTTATTGGTACCTAACTGGCCCATGCAACCCTGGTACCCAGTTTTCAAGTTATTACTTGCGAGCGTAATTTTATTTTTCAAACTGAATACAAATTTAGTTTTGTCTCCTTTCAGGACAAAACATCGCCTGAACGAGCGGCTTTCTCTAATATCAGGGATTGTCTCAGGGCGTCATTTAGGTTGAGAGGACATCCGGTGGAGTCTTTGGATTTGATGATCGCATCATTATCTAATTCAACATTAAAACAATACGAAGTAAGTTTAAAACAGTGGTGGAGTTTTTGTCAAATGAAGGGAACCAACTTCTACGAAGTACAACGCGATAATCTTATGGAATTTCTCTCCAAAAAATTCAAAGAAGCATCGTCATACGGCTCGTTAAATACATTTAGATCAGTCGTCTCGCTTATCTACACAAATAAATTCGGAGAAGATCCAAGCGTGGTTAGGTTAATGAAAGGAATATATAAACCAGCACCTTCAAGACCACGATATGATACTGTTTAGGATACAAATGACGTCCTTAATACTTTGGAGGGTTGGTCCCCATCTGACACGCTCACTTTAAAAATGTTGTCACGAAAAACAATTATATTATTGGCTCTCCACCGGACACAGATTACAAACTTTTTCATTGTTAAAAAGATCGAATATTATAAAGACGCGTTCGGGAATTGCAATTAAAGTACCAGACATAATTAAAACTTCCGGCCCAGGGAAACCCCGACCTTTATTAGAGTTACCTTACCTTAAGGAAAAACCAAATACTTGTGTTGCGTCAACTTCAGAATACTATGTCAAAGCGACCAAAGATTTAGGTAATACGGAGAATTTGTTCCTTAGCATACGACGCCCCCATAATGCAGTTGGAGCTCAGACTTTAAGTAAATAGATAAGGTCGATGCTAGTTCAATGTAACGTAGATACTATAATTTTTTCTTCATACTCGACGAGACACGCTTCAACATCAGCAGCTTTTAGAACGGGTTTTAATATAACTTCTATTTGTAAAGCGGCATCGTGGTCAGGCCGATCCCAAACTTTCGCAAAACATTATAATAGACCATTAAAGCCAATGACCAATGCATTCGCCAACGCGGTATTGAATAATTGAAACGATATGTTCCTCCAGTGTATAAGAAATCAATTGTTTACTCATTTTTGGCCCTTGTTGACAAAGCGAAGAAGGGAATATATCATGACCAAACCTTGTATACATAACGGTTTTGGGTCTCCTCTTTCGATTTATGAAGTCAAAATTACATTATCGTGCACTGGAAAACCAATATGGCGGATTTTATTAAAAAAAAGTACCGAAAATTTGAAATTTTTTTTTTTATTCTTTTTTTTTCAAATGGATAAAACATATTGATATATTTCAAACTATGGACAAAGGTGGACAAAATAGTTTTAGTTTATGAAAAATATTTTTTGGTCCAGCTCCCAATATTTTATCTTTTCCAAAATGGCGGAAAACTATGGAAATTTAAAAAAATAAGCGTTTTTTCATGACATTTCTAAGATAATTGGATAATACACGGAATTTTATTGATCAAACTGTAAAAGTTTGATTGAATAATTATGTACAGACCTCTTCTAGTATATGTAATGACCTGATTAATGGCGGATTCAATATGGCGCTTGGGGAACTTGGGAAATACCGAGTTTTTTTCAAGATTATCGTTGGTGAAAATTTCTGAACCTTTATTCAATTCAATTTTCCTATGTTTCTTGGCACATTATATGAAAATCCGGTGACAGAGTTAGAAAATTCAAAATGGCGGATCCAATATGGCGGTACGAATATTGAAGATTTAATAATATGCTAATGAAAAAAATATTTTCGTATTTTATGTAAAATATGTGATCAAAAATGTCTCTAGACATTTTTTGATTGAGATCGTTAATTCAGCGGGAAAAATTCGTAAAGGTCTGAATTTATATTTTACGATCTGCATATTCTCCAACGCTTGATGTATGTGGCTAAATAAAGTTGGATGATGGATTTAGTAAATGAGTAGTTTGAATCAATAGGATATATATTAGAGTGAATGAGTGGATCAAATCAATATGATCTATTTTAGAAAATAAAAAAAATTCTTATTTTGATCGTAATAAATATCAATTCATTTGGTTACAAAATTATATACTTTTTTTTGTCACATCACTCATACCAGTAGTGGAATTTTGAAGCATGAAACTTCTGTATGAAATTGAATTCCTTAAGTAGATCAAATAATCACTTTTGACCATTACATTATGAAAACTAAGCCAAGTAGAAGTCGAATAACTTCATTTAGCCACATACATCAAGCGTTGGAGAATATGCAGATCGTGAAATATAAATTCAGAACTTTACGAATTTTTTCCGCTGAATTAGCGATCTCAATCAAAAAATGTCTAGAGACATTTTTGATCACATATTTTACATAAAATACGAAAATATTTTTTTCATTAGCATATTATTAAATCTTCAATATTCGGACCGCCATATTGGATTCGCCATTTTGAACTTTCTAACACTGTCACCGGATTTTCATATAATGTGCCCAGAAACATAGGAAAATTTAATTTAATAAAGGTTCAGAAATTTTCACCAACGATAATCTTGAAAAAACTTGGTATTTCCCAAGTTCGTTAATTGAATAAACCGTGGCTTTCTAAAGTAGACATGCACAGAAATTTGATTGTTACTATCTCTAGAACGTGGGCTAATCATTATAGCCTAGCGGCTAATTTGGCTAGGAAAAATGTCATTGATTCTGATGAGTGTTCCCACTATGGATTCCCTAGTGAGGATATCAATCATCTTTTATGGACACTTTCCGGTATGGCCTTCATCTCCTTCCACGAATTTTGTTTTATTGCTACAATCAAGTCAAAACGGGTATCCCGGAGCGGCAATTTTAGTTTCGGAAACAGAAAGAAGTCACACGGGGCCAGATCTGTTGAATACGGTGGTTGATCGATGGTATTTTTTGCGTTTTTCACCGTAAATTCGATCACAACTGTCGCTCTATGCGATGGTGCATTATCGTCGTGTAAAATCCATGAATAGTTCTTCCACAAATCTGTCCGTTTCTGACGGATTTTGTCACGCAAACGCTTCAATACGGCGAAATAGTATTCTTTATTGAGATTCAGATTGAAATAGTATTAATTTCTTATTACTCTTCAAGAATCTGTTGAAGTGACATTTTGTTTTTCATGGGCTTCCTCCTAAAAAGTGCGATGCTGCATGGAGAGCTGTCTGTGAAAATAACTTGTAATAAAACGGGAGGATTCTTAAAGATATAATCCTTTGCATTGGATAAATTTATTTAATAAAATTTGTGCATATAAAACAAAAGCTCTTTCTCAAAATACATCATTGGTTTCGATTATTTGTAATTCATCTGCTATTTAAGCCTTTCTCAAAGTGTCTTAATTTTTATAAAAACAAGTTACAATTTTTTGTTTTGAGGTATGAATGGTGATAAAATTTTGCATTTAATGATCCCAAGTTAAAGGCAAAATGTTACTAAGTCTGAGAATAACTAACATCTTTAACCCGTAGTGGTCACACCTATAAATAACGTAGTGGTCACGCTGGGTCCAATGGGCCCCAGGTAGGAAAACAGTTGCCATTTGCGTTCTTTTTGATGTATTGACTCGAACCTTGAACTGGAATTTAGTTTAAGACTTCCTCTTTATAATCCAATCATTTTTTTTCTCTAAAGGTGCGTAGACGCAAAGTTAGCCTGGGTTCCACTGGACCCAGTGTGAACATTTCGGGTTAAAAGAATTCTTCCTTCAAATAAAAGCAGGAAATCAAAACTTCCCACAAATGACGAGAATTTAGCTCGTAAACTGACATCTTCAATCGGGAATAAATTTATGATGCAAACACAAATTCACTAATGTGGTTCTGTCGTAATTTTTACATATTTCCAAGCTTACTGTGTGACGTTTTTGATCTGCCTATTTCGACCAGCACTTACCTCTGGCAGCCATCTATCGAAAAACGTCGGAAGCAAAGTAGTACACCTAATAGTTATTTTGAAAATTATTAATATTTTCCAAAAAGATCGAAATTTGACGTTTTTTGTAATATATTCTTATAAAATCAAGATTTTTCCTTTAACTTGTTTTTATAAAAATTAAAACACTTCGACAATGGCTTAAACAAAAAGTGAACCTATAATTTTGAACGGAAGTGTATATCAACGCATAACAAAATAATGTAAAAAGATTACGTAAAAACCTATTTGTATTGTACTAGTTCATGTGTAGTTATTTTTTTAGTATAAAAGAAGAAAGAAAGTATCTATATTTAAATCATGCTTTTTGTTATTATACTGACTATTTTTGTAATCTTTGTTATTTTAATTTGAATTATTTTTCATAATAACTGGATAAAAGTTTTCTTTTATTTTTACTTTTTTAGTTTCGATAAGAAGTTTTTATTAAATTCTTAATCATGATTAATTGTGAAAACCTATTTCAGAGAGGTTGTCAATTAAGTGCAGCATGTTATAAATTTATTAACTATTCGCATTTTTTAGTAAAATGTTAACAATAGCGAATAATAATTTTTTAATTATACATTTTTTTATCTATGCCTGATGATATGCATAGCAAACATAATTACATGAACTTATTATGCACATTACAGGTGACCATTGTAATTGTGTATATGAATTTTATTGTAATTGTATAAATAATTTGGAAGATGCTTTGATAGCATTTAAAGAATTTTTAGGTTTAGCGAAAAGGCCAGTATTATTAGTTGCTCATAACGTAAAATTGGTTGCTTGTAGATTGGTTTATAATATTTAAAAAAGTGATATGCAAACTTCATTCAACATTATTATAGGATTTGCGGATAGTTCAACTATTTTTAAGAAATCATTTTCAGATAGGAAGGGTCCTGGACTGTTTAAATTTTGAATTTTAAAATACTGCAATCTACTAATATAAATTTTTATTTAAGTTCTTTTAAAACCACTGTGTCAAGAAATATTTTTTAAAAAATGCTTAACGGAAATTTACAATATGATGACATGCTAAAAACGTAAACGTATACGTATATTATGAATTCATTTATTTTCAAACCGCAAGAATCGTTCTTTTGTAATAAATTAAAACGTTGGTTGTACCATGTGGTATACAAGAATTGTGTGTTAAAGCTGCAACTTTGGAGTGTAATATCTCGATTTTAGATCGGCAAAAGGATTTAAAACTTTGCCGATATTTGTATATCATTACAATGTACACGTATACCAATTTTCGTGAAAATCGTAAGAAAACGCTTTTTGGGATGAACTACCTTAATAACGTACATGAACTTCCCAAAAACTATACGCTATGTAAAAATCATATGTAGCGACCATCTTTTTAGTGTGCAATTTTATGAGGGAACCAACAAAAAGAAGAAAAAGTAGAAATATTTCTCGTGAAACATCCCCTCACTATGTATTTATTGAAAAGTAGCGCCGAACAATAGAACCGAACTCCATAATACAAAAGTAGAACCTTTAAAAAAAAATTTTGGTAAAAGGGCCCTTATGGACGTTCATCATAGAAACACTGTTATAATTGTTACTATATGCTATAATAGTATCACTACTGCAATTGTTAAATTTTTGTAGTGCTATTATTTGATTTAATTTGAAACCTATTTAACTTCCGACTGTAAGTGTATTTTTTGCTTACCTAAACTTTGACTTCAATTTTCTCGAAATGAGGTTTTATGAATTTCCAACTTCAAAAGTGCACTGAGAGAAAGTATTAGTCGTGGTTACCTATTTTTTTTTGTAAAAAAGGGTCACAAGTATGTTTTTTAGTCTGTCTCATCTAAGCACCTTAGTTCTTACAGCAATATTAACTGAGTAGCAATGATTAAAATTTTTAGTAAAACTTACAAAATCCGATTAGTTGGTCCGTTTTGTAGCCGCGACTATTTTCATGCATTCCCACATTGTATCGAGCTTATAATAGATGTTACCAATACGTTTTTGTAAAACTTACTAATTGCGTTAATTGCTTTTACTATTTGTCCAGTGTAGTTATTACAAAAATATACATTTTTTCGACATATCGGAGAAAAGTTGTACCAAAAACTATTTCAATATCTTAATTAGAAACTGATTAATTTTTTTCATCCATACATGATTAAAATAGTAATTGCAACATTGAAAAAAATGTTAAATTTACCATTTTATCTATTTTATTTTTCTTAATGTCGATGGGAACTTTCTTAGGTTAGAATTGTTTAGGAGAAAAACTTTTTTTAATTATTGTTTTTCAAAATGTAACAAAGAATGATAATTGTTGAGAGGTTTTTCATCAAAAACTGCACAACAGTTTACAATTATACTTTAAAATTACCATGATTTAATTCTTCTCATTTTGATGAAGAACAAAAACAAAATTTTAAGAAATCAATATATGTAACGATTTCAAAACGATTCAAAACAGTTGATAAGCAGGTTATTTCTTGAAGTTTACTATTACCAAAGAATTGCAAGTCATGTTTACACACGAAATATTGCATATGGAAATAAAATATTTACATTCCTCAAAATAAATGAATTTGATCAATTTTACAAAAAAAATTAGTAGCATTTACAAAATTTTTGGTACTGCTTACTAAAAATATATAGTTGTGACCTTTTAGTCAGCACAACTAATAGGATTTCTCTCAGTGTGCCCCGGTGACACGTTTTTCAACATAAAGTGTTTATCTTGGGCTCAAAATTTTAGAACTCCATACCGGTCATAAGGGCCCTTTTCATGCGGATGCCCACATATATTTTAATAGAAATATATACTTATTGCTTTTGATACTCATATTTCCTGTAGTTTATTCAAATAATAACGTGTATATATATCATGCCATTTGTATAGTTTTAAAATGACTTTTCACCTGATATTTTTCTATTTGCATGCTTAAAATTAAGATGTGTCTTATTTTTCCATATTTTTCACTTTTACTATAAGGGTTGGATTTCTTTTAGCCTATTCATTTTCCAGTGGTTCTGACTTATCCTTTATTTGTAAAATATCTGCTAAACAAACCCAGTCTTTTCAAAAAAGTGTTACAGAATACTCTGCAAAATAATATTGGTCTAATACATCACTCAATAAGTTCGTAGGATAACATATAGAACGATACGTGTCAAAATTTCATGACAATCTGACGTTTATTTCACAAGTTACAGTGGTTTTAATAACGCTACTTTCGTAATTTTCAAAACAATGAAAAAATCTGAATTTCGTGTGTTAATAAAGAATGGCTTTTTAAATATCGTTCAAGCAAAGCACCAAAAACGCAAATGTCAGATGGTAAGGTTTTGGCCTCCGTATTTTGGGATGCGCACGGTATTTTATTCATCGATTACCTTGAAAAAGGAAGAACCATCAATAGCGAATATTATATGGCGTTATTGGTGCGTTTGAATGAAGAAATTGCGAAAAAACGACCCCAAATGAAGAAGGAAAAAGTCGATCGCAAAAATGGCAAAATTGTACGAATTGCACTTTGAATTACTTCCCCATCCACCGTATTCTCCGGATCTGGCTTCCAGCGACTACTACCTGTTTGCAGACCTAAAAAAATGCTTCAGAAAAAGATTTGGCTCCAATGAAGAAGTGATTGCCGAAACTTAAGCTTATTTTGAGGCCAAAGATAAATCGTTCCACAAAAAAAGCATCGAAATTATAGAGAAACGTTGGAATGAATGTATCACTCTTGATGAATGAAGTCGAATTTTGCCTAAAAGTTGTTTTATTAGTCATCCTACGAACTTATTAAGTGATGTGTTATTATCCCATAGAATGCTATATGGACGATATTCTTTTCTTAACAATTCTTCACAGAACTCAATTACATTTTACAAAGTTCTAGAAGAAATAAGGCTACTTTTCATTGCCTGAATAATTTAATTTTTTTTCTTTGGAGAAGAATTCACATTGTAAATAGCACTTTTTTCTAGCATTCTGAAAATTTAGGCACCGATTTATTGTAATTAAATTTTGCTCTGAATAAAGCAATGTTCAGAAAACTTCTAGCCGCACCAGCTAATTCACATGGCGCACTTGAACTTACTGTCGTGACTGCATCCAGAAAAATAAATTTTGAATTAGTGATATTACCCTCCATGGTTAATTCTTAGAAAGATTTGTAGCGATCAGTAAGGGTAAAAAATCTCTAAAAACTCGTATTAATGAACATAGGGATAACAAAAATAGCGAATCTATTGTTTTTAAACATCAGGCTGAATTTAATCACGAATTTAATTGGTAAAAACTGAAAATTATTGATTACGAATGTGACTATAAAAAAAGATTAACATCTGAAATGATCCATATAAAATGTAACCAATTTAGTATTAACAAAAAAAAAAAAACATATGTACTTTAAATAGAATTTACTTTCCATTATTAAAAAGATTGAATTCGTGATTAAATTTCATTTTAAACCTCTTACACATTGATACTTATTTGTGTTGGTTTCTTTGTTAGAATTTATAGAATAAACTCTCATCGGAATAGTCCTTTAGTATACAAACGCCGTTTACTCATTATACACCTTCAATAAAGATGGATTCAGCTCTTAATAATTAACGACATGTGACGCGTTAAAATCATTTTTAACTAATTTTTATTATGGTAATTATTGTTTGTTTTTTCTTATTTATTAGTTATTGGTTTCATAAGATATTTGTGTTTTTCAATGTTTTTCTGTGTTTTTTTCTTCTAATAAAGTATAAGCCTGATGAGGTTGGCGAACCCATGCCAACGAAACGTCGCTCTTGACAACGCAACATCTTGTCTTCCTTTTCTTCTTTTTTTACCCTTACTGATCTCTACAAATCTTTCTAAAAAAAATAAGTTTTGTTTCAGTTTTAGAGTTAGAGTCTTGAAAATGAGAAGTTTTCATTTGTCGAATCCCTGTCAATAAAAACACATAAAATGCATTTCGAAGAAGAGCAAGATCAAAATATACACGGCAAAAATTTGTCGCTTAAAATTTAACAGACTATTCGAAGAGTCGTGGACAGAAAGTAAAATCGGAGAAAGTCTTGTAAGGTTTCAATGACTTTTAGGAAATAGTAGAAAAAAGTCGACTAACTTTTAGAAAACCAGGTCGAAGAAAAAAAGTCGCGTATTTACTATTATAAAAGTATTTTAAACACTAACTGATCTTTTCTAAGAAGTAATGAAAAGTTTCATAATCTTTGGATTCATTTGTCATAGATTTTAAAAGACTATCGAATAATTTGAAATTAAAGTAATTCAAACAAATAGTTTTGTAAATTGTATTCTAAAGTCCATCAGATTTTATATGCCGTCTTCTAAAATTTCTTCGACAGTCGCAAAAAGCGATGCGCAGAAACGTAATTCGTAGCATCGCACAGCAGACAATGCAGCTCAGCTTTATGTTTTTGTAATAATTTTGGTTAGATTTTGAGATTACGTGTCGTTTGGTTTCGTTTGAATCTGGATTGAAGCGTACATTGAAGAATTAGTTCCAAGTATATGTTTACCTTGATAAAGTGTATTACGTCAAATTTGAAATTTATCTATTATTTTAGATTTGCCTTCAAACTCTGAATGTGATCCAAATATTTTACACAAGTCTCCATGACATGTAACGGATATGCGGGTTAAGGCGTGCGATTAGAATTAGGTTAGGATGCGTGCGTGCGTGCGAGCGTTCGATTCTCGGTGCTGCGAAGTGTTTATAAAAAATTGCGTTTCTGTAATGTGCAGTGTTAAATATAATGGTAAGTTCATATTAGGATTATATAGGTAGTGTAAAAGTGAAAAATAATTAACTATATAAGTGCAGGATCATATCACAGAAAATAATATTTTCCTTTTTACACTGTTCAAAATTTTCTTCGACTGTCACTTAGACTTTCGATGCCTGGTTTAGAGACAATGGAACCCAACCCACGGTGTTTTAAATTTTCTGCGACTGTCACTTAAACTTTCGAATTTAAGTTTTACATTTTCAGCGACTATCTATCATATTCTTCAATAAGGAGGCTCATAATGTTTAGTCGACTTTCTAACCTATCCACGAGTATTATACAAAGTCGATGACTTTTTAAGCGACAAATTTTTTCCGTGTATATGACACGATCTGAGAAAAGGGCTTAGCCTCCCAGCGAAGATTTTACAGGAGAAGGAAAAGAATAGTCAACGAGCCGATTAGATCTTCCGATATTCTTTACTCTCTCTTACGTCTCAAAAATACAGTGGAAGTGACTTTATGAAAAGAGAGAGAGTATTTAAACGTGATTCGGACGTATTTCAAACCCCTGATAGAAAAAGTCTTACTGAACGAAAAATATTTCCAAAAAAATTATTTTGATTTCATAAAATTAAAGAGCGACATTGAATTAATCTGAAACGATCATAATCCCGAAAATAATTTTGGACGCTAAAGTTCCTTTTCTCAGATCGCGTCACATATATGTTGTAAAAATTGATCAATTTTTTACAATTTTTTAAAATTTTAAACTGTTCAAGATAAATTTTACATTGGTAATTGTGGAAATTCGAACGTTCAGAGTTTCTTATATTTAAGTGTCTAATTTAAAAGTTTAAAAAATATAGTTCTGTCTTTTAAATCTCTTTATTTGACATTTTAACAAAGCACTCCTGTCAGCTTATTGATAATCCAAGTCTGCGAAGAACTTAGGCACATCGACAAAAGTAATTTAAAGTATATATATATACATATGACGTAAATACATATTCTGGCGGGGCTAGAAGTTTTCTGGTCTTTTCTCAGATGTAAAAATCATTTTCTTTGTACAACCTCAATTGAGGCACACGAAACAATGAATGTTTCAATACTCATAATAGAGGGAATCAACGTGTAATCCATAGTCAAGCAACACGTCATCTTTTTAATCGATCATAATCCATTGCTGCTAATGTTGAACACACGTCGATACGCGTACATCCACTCTGCTGTTGTACACGTGAAATAAGCAATGCATTGGTTGATTGCCATCTGAAATAAAAATTTCTATCTCATAGTTATGTAGACCTGCATCAATTATTTTTTTTAATGCTAGGTATTTCTCATATCTTTTTGTCTGCTAAACACGAATCTGAGCTTAACAATTATTCATCACATCAGGTTTTTGAGCAAATCGGGTTTAAAATTTCAAAATACGGATTTTTGATTAGCTTCAAGAACTAAAGAGCCGGAAATCAAAAGGGGCTAACCTAAACTTTTTTCGAAATGAGTTTATTTACAAAATTGAATAGTTTTGGGCAAGGCTGATATTATGCCGTTGCCCAAACTTTAAAATTGTTTATAGATTATTCATAAAAAATTGTGAAACTAGGACTTGGGGCTAACCCTGAGTGTTGACACAAATAAAAAGGAGCTAACCCCTCAATTAAATACACATGGAAATTCTGTGTTGTTATAGGTTCAGCCTAATGTTTTAGAGAAAAATACGGCATATTGATATCTTGTTCTCACGGATGAAAATTTCTTTTTTTAATTTAACCGTATTGTGAGGTTCATTACAGAACCATGCTAATAATTTATGAAGAATGAGTGTAAACAATTGTTATTAACTAAGTTTTTAACGAATTGTTACTTTTAATAGTTTTATATAGAAATATAAATAATATATATAAATATATATATATTGATTATTATTTAATGTTTTAGTTTTTAACAGGTTGAAGTATAGCTAGTGAAACACATAAATAGTAATTGCAGCGAAAAAAATGACCTATTTTTTACGAAAAACTAATAGAGATGGCAATTTTTTTAAAACTTTATTAATAACAATTATACACTAAAGTTGTTAGAATATACAGTTATTTGCAACAAAACCAAATGAAAAGCTGAATTTTCAACGACGAGAAAATGTTTATTTAAGCTTTTCATTATATTATTTGTTATTATTAACCCCTTGACCTACGATTTAAGTTCCAACAGCGTGGGCCCGAAACGAAAAGATATTTGATAAAATGGCACGTGATGTTTACTTTTGGCCAGACCATCGTACCGTGGGCCAGGCTTGTGATGATCAGTTTTGGCCCGAATAACTGACCAGGAGTCTCACACGTGGTTGTAGGGCAAAGGGTTAATAACAAACAATTTTTTTAAGAATGTTTTATTATTAAAAATTACTTCTCACAATGTTTCAATCTGGTATGTTAATAACAATTATACTCATTGCCCAGACAATTGTTTTTGTTTATTATAAATATGTATATATTAATTCCTACTGATAATTAGTTTCAAAAAAATATTTATGAAGAAATAAAAAATAATTGATTATTAATATAATTCTTAACAGTGCACATTTTAGTCTTGGAATCAATCTGACATGCTGAAGGCTTAAAATCGTCTTGAACTAAAAATTCTATAAATTTTTTAAAATAGCTAAATCGCGCCTTTTGGGGGTTTTCATCCCGATTTTTTCAAAAGCTTGACGTGATAAATACTTTTAAGCTCGGATTCAAACTTAGTGGATAAAAATATATCACAAATGCCTTGTGATGTTATCTTGAATGAGTAAAATCATTAAACCGTAATTGCAGATTAGTCTGAGACATACTTAAAATTGAGTTAATTATCCACTTTAAAACAATAGACTCCATCATCCACAAATTCAAACGATTTTCAGTACAATATTTAAACAATTGTCATTGACCCGACTTTCTACAACTTGATCAAAGCAAAGATCCATTCAAAGCTTAGGAAAGTATACACCATGGCAATATACTCACATCAAAGTGCTTCACGGTCCATGGCTCAGACTGAGACAAGGAAGCTTTTGAACCACAAGAACGCGTTCCCACGCGACCTGCAGGGATCTTCTATATACCTGACAAGAATATATTTCACATTAGGACACGGAAGAAATTACTCTAAATAAAATCACCAATACGTGGAGTCTTGTCATCCCATTAAAAAAATTATATGATATTTAGCTACATGGTTTTCTTAACTTCTTAAACATGACTAATGATAATTACAGAAATTTATCAGTGAATAAAGATATATCGACGTAATATTAATATTGTATTACATGGAAGAATTTATGATTCTGAGTAGTTGATATTAGATTAGGAAATAACAAACTATTTACAGTGCTTGCTTTTATTATTTGATTTTTATTTCTTATCTTTATGACAGTTACATATGTTGAAGTAAGTAATGAATTAGTTTACCGTTGAAGATATTTAGGAAATTACTAAATATATTTCGCTGACAGTTTATACTCCTATTTCATTTAAACAAGATATTTTAGAAAAATTCTATTACAATTTTTTGTAACAAATAATTATACATTGGCATAATCGTTTTACATATTAAATTTAACTAATCTATATTCTACATTGAAGAATACATTAATTGATGCGAAATTCTTTGACAATTAAAAATGATTATGTTTTATATTTTCACAATTATCATTCAAATAATTAATTTAAAACTGCATATGTGCGCAGAATGGTTATTACAATTAATGAATGTGTTATGGATTGATTTGCTACGTTTCAGCTTGAATTTATCAAATATAATCCTGTGGCAATTAACAAATTGTTATAAATGGATTATTTTATTTAAATATGATAATCCACGCTTTTTTATTAACGTTTAAATACCTAATTATTTTTCACAATTTAAAACATTTTTAGATTTTTTTCGCACAATGCCGAGACTGCTGTATATATCTTATTCATAAACGATTTAACTACAAACAATATTTCTTAACATCATAAAAAGATTCTAAACGCCTTTTATCCTCTTGATCCTTTATGTTTAATTATATCCATGCGGTAGGTCATGATTTAAGAAGTTATAGGAGTAATGGTTATATTTTGTCATAAAGAAATAGATCATATTATTATTTAAAATAAAAAATCATACGAATTCCGCATACACGGAATATTACTTAATTCGCGCTGCTTTTATTACGTTATGTCATGTATTTACGTTACATGTTTCCAAGTCCACCTGAGGATTTATCCATTCCGAACATAGGTTTCATAAGGTTGAACGGCATCTGGGGTCTGAAAATATATTAAGGGGACAAAAAAAGAAAAAAAAGGACGATGGGAAAGGGAAGGTGGGACGATCGCGTGTGTTTAGTTTAAAATAAAGTTATTTTAAATTGAAGTTTTATAAAACAATAATTAAAAAGAAAAATTGTCTCCAAGTAAAATCGCGTCTAAGTGAAAACAAAATAAATTGAGTTTGAAAAATAAAACAATGGAAATTCATAATAAGGAAGTGAACTAACTTAAATTGAATATGAATGGGGAGTTATTTTTTAGTTTGTTTAAAGGAAATTTTTACTTGGAGGGTCGTGTATACGGAGCTGTGCGGTAGCGCGAGGCTGAACCTGAAGTTGTTGTTGTCTTGTAAGATTTCCAAGCGCGGCTTGATGAGTCCTCTGCGAATTTCATGGATTGAGGCATTTTCATTATTGGAGCTTTCAGACAATACCGAAGAAACATTAATAAATGATATACATGCTATGTATAAATTTTGAAAGATAAATTATTATTTACATGGTAAATTAACATTTATAATATCACAGACGAGAGTTTCTATTTAATTTAAATCTATTTATTAGAAATAAAATTAGCAATGTCTTACGCACGCTTTTAAAAAAGTTTAGTGAATAGTCATTATACACGCAATTAGCTACTTAACCATTGCTTAATTCAGCTTACTTGAATTTAAAGTTTACATGTGATATTTTTCATTTAATATTGTTATTACATTTTTATTCCTTCTGTGTATTTAATGCGCGAATAGACAAGCCAGTTTGATTTATATTAAGAATTACAAAGATCAAGGATACACCTTTGTCTTTGTAAAATTATTGTCTTCAAATAGAGTGCAATATTCTTTTACTAGTATCAGGATTGTAACGAAATAATAATTTTTCCATTTAAAAATGAAAATAATCAAATTAATTATTATATTTAATTTAATGAATTATTAACATGCAAAACTTTCTAGATTTGATTTTTTTCTCTTACCTGGATACTCCGATGAATCGTAATAATCATGTGATGAATGAGGTAAAGTTTCATCCTCATAATCATAGGATGCATATCTTCCAGGAGATTGGTACATATCGTCACTAAAAAAAATACATAAATAAATAAATTCATAAAGAACATAGAAATTAAATATTTGTGTCTTTGAATTATGGTTTCGTCGTATATAATATCTAGTTGTTATATAGTTATAGTATAGATAGATAATTATCATTATATTTAAATTTAATTATTTAATCTTATTACGTATATAGAGGATTAATGGATATCCATTTTATTGAAATATTAGATTTCATGAGGACCGAATGCCGTGGTAACAACTAACTGAAAGTTAGCATTTTTATCGTCAATAAAGCTCTAACTATAAATATTAGGAAGTCAACCTGAAGCCAAAAATCTCATCCATTAAGGTTGCATAAGGGTAATTTATAAAGTACTTTAAATCTCTATTACCTTGAAACAGTAATAAGATTTGTGATAAAGTCTCTTATGTTCAAGAATTAGCACCAGTTAATATCTAAAGTGCATTTTTGCTATTATCTTAACAGCCATCTACAAATGCCTGAAAGAAAAAACTTACTTAAATCACTGTATTTAAAGAAGAGCTACCGCCATTTTCAATGCTAATGACTTTATTTCTCAATGTATGTGGAAAATCTACTTTCAATAATTAAGATATTTGCAAAATAGTTTCATTACCATCAGATTAACATAATTTAGTATTTAATTTCTTGCTTGGTTTTAGTTTCGCTTATCTAACTCCTTTAAAATTTCGACTCATACTTCTATACGTTCTGCATCTATCAAATCATTAATCTCTAGACTTGGACTAGTGTGGAGTAATTATTTTTAATAGCGTATACTACAAACTCGTTAATGACCATAATGAGGCTGATGCACAGGCATTTTCTGCACTCCAGGCTACAAAACTCTACATTAGTAATGAAAAAGTAATCGTTTACTCAATCAATAATTCAACCAAAATTCCATTGGTTTTTAGTCACTTTTCCGGAGATTTACTGCGATGAAAGCATCAAGCCAGCACATAGTACCAATAATATAATCATTACCTTAAACCATCTTCAGGAAATGTAAAGCAGAAACTTGAAAAATTAAGACGTAACTTGAAAGAAAAGAAATTAGGTTGATTTACCATCTAAAATTGTCAAATCAAGTTCTTGTTTGCAATAAAAATTCAATACTGTCTCCGAATTTCAACATGACAATAATTTTCAAAACCTAGATATATAATAACATTTTTGTCAAAGTTTTTTTGCATCAAATGAGAAATGTATCTAAGACAAATAATCATGATATTTGAAATAAATAAACCAAATTTTCTCTAGATATAGTTATACAAATTTTACGGGTTAATTCCTTTTGCAATAGAGAAAGAGATTACAATGCGGAAGATCAAAATACAGGATAAGAGAAGATTTTACATTCTGCTTATATGAGGGAGTAGACACAATGGCATAGGCTACAAAATTTTTATAGGGGGTGATAACTGCTATTCTCTACTCATAATATTCTCGGCGAAATAACAACGGTCGACCGAGTTTTGAAAAGCACTCGAAAATAGTTAGGCAAATATATCCTAACAATACATGAACTTTCGCAACGTCAAGTGAACAGGAAGTTTATTTCACAAATACTTACGCAGTCGAGGATTTGTAGTGGCGATCGCCGTATCGGCTACTGGTCGAAGATCCATGATAGTCGTAGTCATGTTGAGACCCTACGCGACTGGGTGGAGGAGTGAGTGTGTCGTATCTACCGAGAAAAATGTATTCTAAACATTTTTTCCACCCTACCTCTCATCAAAATTATAATCCCCAACAAAAACGAATAAATATCTTCTTAAACAAATAAAATTTTCAAAAATGACTATCAAAGAATAAACCACCGATCGACCAGTACAATGTCCTCGACGCGTCTTAAGCTTTAGAAGGCTAGGACATATAAGTAGTGCAATTCGACTACGAAAATTTGTCAAAGCTGCATTCAAAGAAGAACAGATTATTTACCTAAAACTTAAAAAACTAAAATAAAATTAACTAAATAAATCATTCTTGATTTAGAAATTTAGTAAACTGAAATCATCATTAAATAAGCCTTATCCCTTGAATAAAATAAAAGTGTGATAAATCAATTCAGTATAAACTTTATATGTGATGTATTATAAATATTTCCAAAATAGGTTATTAAAGTCAGATTTAAGATGAAAAGTAAATGACGTTTCGGTCACAAATATAGAAGATTTTTCAGATTTATTATTTGGTGTAAAAAAATATATAAATCATGTAAGTGAAAGGACAATAAGATTAACCACATTTCCCCTTATTTTCCAGTTGTAAATATTGAATATTCTCTTACTATTGTTAGAAGCGAGACCAAAGTGCATTAAAGGTTTCTCTGTTTGTAATTTTACCTATTGAGCTATCCTATTGTATTGAAAATATAATATATTTATAGTTTCTTAGATCTAAAACTTACAAACTTTGCATGATAGAGAATGATTCTGCACATTTTTTCGGATGGAGTTCTTATCTCAAAGTAGATTTTGAGAAAAGTTTCAAAATTTTAGTTGACCTTGATTAGAAATGGTAAACTAAAATAGAGCTAAAATTTAGGAATCCACAGTTCAATTAAAACGTATTATTATATTTCTTAGTGAACTAAGAATCTTTCAATGCATTTAGAGAAATTAAGAATCCTTCAGATATTCATAAAAACATAAAAAGATATAATTTACCTATTATATCGATTCCCTTTACAAAAATACTCTTCAATTTCTAAATTTGATTTTTTAATTCTATTTTGTGATTCAATTATTCAAAGAAATGCTTTAGTTGCGTTTCAGAAGTTTTTTCATACAAAAAAAGTAATAATGATAATTCAGATCAGATTTCCCAATTTTTAGCAACGATCCATATACATGATTTATGACTACAATTTGTTTATCTTCTAGACTGATTAAGGAGGTCGTCTAGTGTGATAGATAAAAATAATCGTAAAAAATAATTTTTACATAAGCGTATGTGTATGTAATGGTAATTGGTGACGCCAGACCTTAACATAAGGCCTTAAGGTAGTTCAACCACGAAAATTAGACCTTAGGCAAAAATAGATAATTTTGCTTTCAAGAATAGTAATATTATTCTTGAAGGGATCATTTGAAAGAGAAAGGATTATTTTTCATGAAAAAAATTTGAAATGCAGAAAAATAATGCATTTAACAAATTTTATTTTTACCCGAACTTTTTTTCTTATCGCTTCATACCAAATTTTAAAAAATGATGTGATTCTAATAATTTACGAATAATTTTTTCAGGAAAAAGATTCTCTACTACTTAACCGTTTCCAATTTTCTAAAATGAATAAATTATTACCAAATTCAGCAATTTGTTTTTTTAGAATTTTGTTTTGGAAAATTAATTTTTAATGGTTTCAGCCACTAGAGAATTTATTTTCAAAAATCGAGAACGGTAAAGTTGTGAAGATTCTTTTTCCTGAAAAAATGATTCGTGATTCATTAGAATCGCATCATTTTGTAAAATTTGGTATGAAGCGATAAGGAAAAAAGTTTGGGTAAAAATAAAATTTGTTAAATGCATTATTTTTCTGCATTTCAATTTTTTTTCATGGGAAATAATTTTTTCTCTTTCAAATTAGCTCTTCAATAACAATATTACTATTCTTGAAAGAAAAATTATCTATTTTTGCATGAAGTCTAATTTCCGTGAATGAACTACCTTAAGCTAAAAATCTCGAAAAAATGACGAAAATCGTAACATTGTGATTGAAAATTGTAGCATAAATTGAATTTTTAATACTTTGACTTAATTCTAATTCTGACATAGCCACATGCCTACAGATTGATATGCTTTTCTTCTAAAAAATTCAAACGATTGTTGAAACGTCAATAAATATGTACTGAAGAAATCAAGATTGTATATTTTTATGATTCGTCAGAAAAAATTGCCAAAAAAGCACAAAAAAACACAGCCGTCACACCAGACGACCCCTTAATAGACCTTAAAATTGTTTTCTGCATGTGACCGAAACGTCATTTACTTTTCGAAATTTCGATAGAGTTGTCACTTTAAATCTGAAATTCAAAAGAAGCATTCAAAAAGAATTTGAGACATTTATATAAAATAATCAACATAATTACCCGTAAGTTTGATCCATAGCGGCTCTTGCACGGTCGAGGATAGAGAAGACCTTTGTTTTAGCTGGTACTGGACGAGTGATGGGTGGTCCACGAGCAGGAGGTGGTGGAAGGATAGCTGTTGAAAAAAGAACAAGCAGATCAATGACGGTGTCGGGCTTAGTGCAAAGTGCAGTTAACCACAAGTTCAAAGAATACGAAGACACATCTTGTATATCTCGGAAGTGGCGTGGAGAAAATTCAAGCTGTCCCCAGCTGTCGATACGCGACACGAGATATGGATGGTGTTTCTTGGGGTCTCTCACTATTCTCCCGATAATCGAAAAGAGTGAATAAAACGTTTCTTTGTAAGTGGTACTCTGAACCTTCTCTTATTCTTTCGCGACAAATGAAAAGAAGTCGTTATTCATCGGAATCAAAACAGTATTTCCAACAGAATTCACTTTTGAATCAAGTGAAAGCGTCGCACGCTTTTCAGGATGCTCACATTTCTGAAAGAAACCACTTTCGCAGTTTTTCTTCAAATACCCTCACCATTTTTTCACTTCTTTTCAATCAAATTTAAAACGCATTATCGATGATATATGGGAAATTCTTTTGCAAATCGTACGGATTTAAAAAAAAAAAAAAATTGTTCACATTTTTAAAAGACTTAAATTTTTTTTGTGACATCTTTTTATTAATTTAATCGAGACGTATATCGGGATTTTCGAAAAAGAAATTTTTTTTCAGAGATATATTAATTTAAACTTTTGATACAATTGGAAAAAATGCTAAATTCTCTTGTGCTTAAAATTCATTATCTCCGGTTGAAATAATCAAATAGATTTCAGGTTTGTTTAATTTTTTAGCTTATTACGTTTGGTCTTCAGATCAATATTTTTATAATTTTTATTTTGTTAATTAACTACAGATATTAGAAGTTTAATTGTTTAAACAATTTTCGTATGTTTGCAAATAAAAATTATAAAAATATTTATCTGAAGACCTAACGTAATAAGCTAAAAAATGAAACAAACCTGAAATCTATTTGATTATTTCAACCGGAGATAATGAATTTTAAGCACAAGAGAATTTAGCATTTTGTTCAATTTTATCAAAAGTTTAAATTAATATATCTCTGAAAAACATTTCTTTTTCGAAAATCCCAATATACGTGTTGGTTAATTTATTAAAAAGAAGCTATAAAATTTTTTTTACGCAAATCCAAATTCTGAACTCAAAATGGGTGTATGATTTGCAAAAGAATGTCCCACATATACGAGTATTCTAACTTTGATGTCCGTTTAGTTTGAAAAATTAGATTTCACCTTCCTTTTTTTAAAATTATTCCTTACTGTGTCCACAAAAAATAAATTTATGAATTTAAAATATGAAAACGGATTTACTTCAATATTTTTTCGTTAAATCTTGCAAAATGAAACTTGGATCAGTATTTAATTTCCATACTTTAAAAATATTTTGCTAAATTATGTGAATTTTCTATGCTTAGTTTCACTCAGTATTTTAAAATTAAATTTTACTACTGAAAAAGTTTTAGGTATGTAACCTTCATTTAAATTTCTGAGTTTCTTTTACGTTGAACTAAATTTATGTTTTTGTAGAGAAGCTGTTACGAGTTAAGAAACTAATAAGAAGCAAAATCATGGGGACAAGGAAAATCTTTTCTGTTTTACATAAATACGTTGTCACTTACGTCGAGCTACCCTTGGTGGCATACCCGGTGGAGGTGGTCTAACAGAGGGTCTGAGAATTCCGACAGGAGGTCTCATGCCTGGTGGTCTTCTATCATCTACCACCATACCGTCATCGCCCAAAGTCAGTTCCATTTCGCGCATCTGCTCCTGACGGATGTTGTCATTATTGTCTGGTATTAGATATTTGCGAACCTCAGCAAGAGCGAAGGCAATACGAGCATAGGCTTCAGCCGGAGGGGCCAAAGCAGCGATTTCAACATGAAGATCGTCAGACAGGTGAGCGTACTTCGGGTCCAGAGACAGGCGGCATTCCTCCTCCTGTGAAATGACATATTCATTGTTAATCCATCAGTATATCATACATAATATTCAAAAGCATTCAAGGGTACTTCATTATGCAAAGTTTCATATAATTATATAGCGGTTTGGTAATTCTATTTTAGAGAGGATATTAATAAATAGTTCTGTCATGGATGTTCAATTTTCTTGACATTTCACAATAAAAATATGATTTATTCAATGAGATTTTTAAAATGAAAATTCTTTTCATCCTTATCAAAACTTTAAAAAGGAGGAAGAAGTCATAAAATTCTTAAATATAGAGACTTTTTTACAGTTTTTTTTAGATTAATAACGAACAAAGAATACTAGAAGGGTTGGAGACGTCAATAACAGTTAGGATATTTTGGTGTCCTTTTTTTAAATAAAAAATTAATTTTATTAGCAAGCCACGAAAATTAGACCTCATGCAAAAATAGATAATTTTTCTTTCAAGAATAGTAATATTAAAAAAACAAATAAATATTCAATAGTAATATTGTTATTGAAAAGCTAATTTGGAAGAGAAAAGATTATTTTCGATGAACAAAATTTGAAATGCAGAAAATAATGTATTTAACAAATTTTTAAGTTTGCCGAACTTTTTTCCTTATTGTTTCATACCAAATTTTACAAAATTATGCGATTCTAATAAATCACGAATCATTTTTTCAGGAAAAACAATCTTCACAACATTACCGTTCCTAATTTTTGGAAATAAATTCTTTAATGACTGAAACCATTCAAAATCAATTTTCCAAAACAAAATTCTAAAAAAACAAATTGCTGAATTTGATAATAATTTATTCATTTTAGAAAATTGAAAACGGTTAAGTAGTAGAGAATCTTTTTCCTGAAAAAATGATTCGTGAATTATTAGAATCATATCATTTTTTAAAATTTGGTATGAAGCGATAAGAAAAAAAGTTCGGGTAAAAATAAAATTTGTTAAATGCATTATTTTTCTGCATTTCAATTTTTTTTCATGGGAAATAATCTTTTCTCTTTCAAATTAGCTCTTCAATAACAATATTACTATTCTTGAAAGAAAAATTATCTATTTTTGCATGAAGTCTAATTTCCGTGAATGAACTACCTTAAGCTTTACAGTTTTTTCAAAAATGGAAATCCATTAAGCCACATTACGTCTTGTTTATTTTGATATATAAAAAGATTATAAAGCTCATTCCTGTAATTTTTTTCTAAAAAACTGTCGGTTTCATAAGGAAATTGAAAAATATTAATTTATGAAAAATACAGTAAAATAGCAAAAAATTAAATTGAAATTTTCAGGAAAGTAGGTCTTTCCGGTTTTGTATAATTATTTAAGTTCGTGAAATATGTAAAATGGGTAATATTTTAGATGGTAAAATATTTTAAGACCGAAACAAATTTGAAAGCGTGCATCTTGCATGTTTTTCGGTCTTAAAATATTTTACCATCTAAAATATTATCCATTTTACATATTTCACGAACTTAAATAATTATACAAAACCGGAAAGGCCATCTACTTTCCTGAAAATTATAATACCGGTAGCACCAAAATCTATAAATTAAATTGAAATATTTTTCGTGTCTAAAAGTTGACGGTGTTAAATTTCTGTGGAAATTTTTTATGAAGCTTACATATAAATTAATAAATAAAATATTCAAAAGTGTAGAAGCCAAACTTAGGGCCTACGTGACTGATTAATTATCAAATATTAAAGGTATAAAAAAATGCTAACCTGCACAAAGAATACATTTAATAATTTGCTTGACTTTTGGTTAGAATGAGCCTATATTATATTTATTCAAGTGGATGAAATCAATAAATGAACCTGGGGCCAGATCAAACTTGTGACTATTGTTAATTGTTAGTTAACCAACTGCATAATACGAACGATAACTTGGGAATGCACAATAGCCATGTTAATAACGTCGACCTGAACGAAAGTTAGTGAAGCACGCGATCTAATAAATTTCCTCTTGACAGTATCGTTTTATGAAATACGAAGTGTGGCCCCACTTAACCGAAAGTAAGAAGCTTCTTTCGTCTTCTCCATCCCACAATGGACTGTCATAACACGAATTATTACTTAGGTATGAAGGTAAGAAAATACTGCTGTCGACTTGCTAAGCAATTTTCTTCAAAATTGCATATAAATAAATCTGAAGATTCTCAATCATTTTTGAATGACTGCAATTCCACTAAAAAATTTCCAGACAATTTATGATTTTCTCTCCTCTACATTGAGACTCAATAGAATTTGACTGAAAATCAAATGGTCGATAAAGTAAGTCAACGAATTTGATCGGGGAATGGTAAATTCATTGAATTCTATTAAATTTAATTGAAATTCAGTGCACTAAACGACATCACACTTGAATATAAGTGGATGCGATGGAATTCAAATGCGCTGTAGCGAAAAAAATTTACCTCAAGTTGATTTTATAAATTTTATTTAATCGGAATGATTTTAGAGAAATTGACTGGATCAGGGCATCTATTCAAATTCAGGAAGAAAATGATTTAAATAACTCTAGGTTTTGTCCGAAAGTTTAGTAGCTTTTTCTAACATCCTTATTTTTATTTGTTTTTTTTCCATTAAGGTAGTATCTTTGCGGAAAAACAGATCTCGAAAAAAATATTTAATTGTACATTTGAGAATTGCAATATTATTATTATTAATATATAAAAATTATTTGGTTCGATCTTTTATTTTTGATTGAACTTTTCTCTTACCGCTGAACACCAATTTAAAAAAAAAATGATGGGATTTCGGTCAATAAGAAGTTATTGTTCTACACGGAGAAAAAAAAACTGTTGAATCAACAGATGTCATCTGCTGGAATAGGGACAGCAGATTTTTTTTGTAATATTTACAGATTTTTCTGTTGGATTCACAGATTATTTGTAAACTCAACAGATGAACCTGTAAAAATGCTTAAAATGCATTATTCTATACTTTTCTACTTGATGCTTTTCATTTAAAACCCTTGAAATTGAATATCTAGAAGGTCCAATTTCAAAATAAGCGAAGCTTATAGATATATTTTTCAAAATTCTTTCAACATATAAAACAATAGGTGAAAGAATTTTTATCAAAATCGCTATCGATCAACGAAATTCTTTGACTCACTTGGCATAGAGTTCCTCTAATAAAATTGAATAGAATCAATAAAAATTAACGTACAATATAAATAGTTGATGATTTATAAAGTCGAACAAACTTTGAACTGAATTTAACAAATCAGTAGAATTCAATAGTGAATTTATACGATTTCAGTTGATTTTACTTAAATTCACATAACCCTGGTGAATTATTATAAATTGAATTGAATAAAATTTAATTGATCTTAAAATTCATCAAGTTTATTGAGAAATTCAGTTTTCCAGTACTTTATTTGATAGGAATAATAAAATAAATTGTTTAAAATGTTATTGAACTAATTTAAGTGATTTTCTAAAAAATTTCATTTAAAAATTCTAAAAGCTGAAGAACAGCAGAAACCTGTGTTATTTGAAACTTGTTACTTCACGTTAAATTTAAACTACAGATGTAATGGTTTCTGACAAGGTATATGATACATTTAAAACATTTTAGGTGAAATGCAAACGCATGCATATGAGTTTCTTGAAATTCAAATAGGATATTTTCATTCAAATATAAAATTACGTTACGCCCTCCTAACTGAAAACTATCTTGTTCCTGAATATAAAATATTGAATTTTTTCAAATGAACACATCATCTTTAAGTAGGTACAGATAATATTGTTCAGCTGTTAAAGTCACAGGTTGAATCAATATGCTTAAGAGAATCTCAGAATCCATGAATTTCGAAGTTACACTAAACTTAATGGAACAGAAACTCCAAGATCCAATCAAGGAACAAAGTAACTACCATTGAGAAGTTGATTTTCCTGAAAGGATCAAATTCTGCATGCAGTATGAGTATTTGCTACTAATAATATTCAAAATTTTATTTTTACAAGTTTCTGATGAAAACTCATTGTTTTCAAGTATATGAGGCATTATAGAAACATTTTTCATACCTTTATGTGTATGTACTTGAATCTTATTAAAGACGTCTTCACCTTGTTGGTTAAAAAAAAATCGATTTTTTTTTGCATTTTTGTGGCCTAGAAGGTGCTAGAAATATAATCTTAAAAGGGTATAACCGAAATCTTATTATTTCGGGGTTTCCAGACCTGTCAAATATAGCTCCACTCCGCTCCGCGATTCATGCATGAATATCTTTAAATGCGATTTCCCAAAAGTTGCGTTTTTACAACTGGTTGACATGATATCTCGAAAAGTAATTGATAAATTAACTAAAGTCATATATCAAAATTTGTGAAAAACATGTCGCTATCGTTTGACACGAGCTTTTTGGATTTTTTCCATTTCAAGAATTTTTACAGCTGTTCTTGACCTTGAAAACATAGAAATTTTCAAATTTTGCAAATTCCTTGTGTCAAACGATAGCCAAAGGCATACAAAAACTGAATCATTTTGGTTTTTTTGTTTCAGACGACTTTCCTGAGCTAAATCGTGTCAACCGTTTTGGTATACATTTTTCGTAAGGGATATTTTAAGGTCAAATCACGGTCAAATTGGAGGCAGTAAAATTTCAGTAAAATTTTTGTTGAAAGTATATAAATAAATAAGTTAAATGCAAAAAACCGCACCTCGATTGCATTATTGGTTTCCCTACAATTAATTCTCAAAAAACAGTATCAAAAACGAGGCCACAAGGTAGAAGACCCCCTTAAGGTCTTTTAAGGTGGCACCTCCACAACGGAAATTTACTATTTATTATGGCTTAGAATTTTGGGCTTTCTTTGGGCACCGATAAAAAATTTTGGGCTCCTTTACTTTTTAAAGAAAATAAAATTTCTTGTGGAGGTGCTAGCTTACATAAAGCTAGCACCTCCACTATCTCAAAACAATATTGAGCAAAAATACAAAAGTACCCGAATTTTGGGCTTTTTTTGGGCTCTTCAAATCAACAAATATCGATAACAAAAAACTACCCTTTTCATCCAAAAATCAACCCTTGGAAGAAAATTTGCAATTCTACAAAAAGAGACACGCTGTATTTTTGGGCTCTTCAAAAATGTCTATATCGATTTTCGATGATGAATTTTAGTGAAAGTCGTTTCTACATGGTCATATAGGGGTACATTTTGATGTTAAGGGTTGGAGCCCAAAAATTGAAAGAGACATTTTCGAAGAGCCCAAAAAACAGAGAGTATTTATAGACAATAAAATTTACAGAATGATGATTTTAAGTTAAAGTCGTCTATACATGGCCATGCAGAGGTTCATTTTGATGTTCAGGGTTGAAGCCCAAAAATCGATATAGACATTTTTGAAGAGCCCAAAAATAGCGCGAAAATACAGCGGGACTTTTTTTGTAGAATTGAAATTTTTTTTTCAAGGGTTGATTTTTTGATGAAAGGGGTAGTTTTTTGTCATCGGTATTTGTTGATTTAAAGAGCCCAAAAATTTTTATTGGTGCCCAAAAAAAGCCCAAAAAAACCCAAAATTCTAAGCCATAATAGATAGTGGATTTTCGTTATGGAGGTCACACCTTAACGGACCTTTCGTATTATTTGAATTCAGTAAAGTCAGTCTGACAATGAAAAAACACAAGTATTAGACAAAATAAATTAAAATAAATAATATTTAATTATTAATTAATAAATGGTTTGAATCAATCCAAGCTCCAATTGATTCGGCTTCATTCAAATTAAGGTCTTGGATTGGCTATTAACCAATTTTTATCAGAAGTGAATCAAAATGTTTTACGGATTCGTTCAGAATGATTCGGAATGGTTAAAAAACAGATTCCGGAATGGCTCGGATTGAATTTCATTCTAAAAATTTCAGCACCCTGGCGAAAGTATAGGATAGAAATTCATTCCGAATTAATCAGAACTATTCCATTTCATTCCGATATCTGTATCTGAGTCAATGCGAATCATCCCGAACCAATCCAAAAAACGTTTTGTAATTCGTTTGATCAAAAACGGTAAAAAATCGATCCGACCTGAACCGATTTAATCCAAGGCAACAATCCGAATTAATCCGAACCAATCCGAAACCAAGTTTTCAATCCGAATCAATCCGAGCTCGGGTTGATCCAAACCGAATTTTCAATCAAAATTAATCCAAAGCATTCCAACCTCGGATTCATTCGGATTGATCCTGATTGAAAATTCGATTTGGATCAATCCGAGCTCGGATTGATTCAGATTGATCTGGATTGAAAACTTGGTTTCGGATTGGTTCGGATTCATTTTTTACCGTTTTTCATCAAACGAGTTATACAACGTTTTTCGGATTGGTTCGGAATGATTCGCATTAGCTCGGATACAGATATCGGAATGAATCGGAATAGTTCTGGTTGGCTCGGAATAAATTTCTATCCGATACTTTCGTCAGGGCAGCCAGGGAATTTTATTACACAGCTTAACGAATTCAAACATACTCGGAGTATCTTTTTATAGCTATATATGTTTTATTTTATAATGATAATTCTAAAAAATATAAGAAATCTAAACAAAATCAAGGTCAAATGGTAATTATTCCCAAAGGACTGGAAAATTTTGCAGTCAAAATACTAAAGATTCGAATATTTTTATGAAACTGTACTATAGATTACTGTAAAGTTTGATACAATGTATAGTAAATTATCATATAAATTGAAACGTATAGTTTAGCAAAAATTCTAAACTTTGGTTTATCCATGTAGGTATTTTGTTTCATTCAAATAAAAAATTGTATTACTTCAAAGTTTGTATGAAACTAATGCCAACTAATTTAAAAATGGCAAAATAAAAATGCTGTTAAGCGTATATGGTGGTCGAAATTTTGAAAAACAATAAATTGGACGATTTTTGTAAACGTGGGTACTTGAAAGTTTTTCTAAAAATTTTCCAAAATCAAAATTTTGAAAAATTGCAATAAATTGGCCGATTTCTACACAAATCGGAACTGAAGAGTTTTTGTTTTGCTGAATAAGAAATTTTATGTCCCTAATTCGATAAATTTGATAATAAGACATTAAAATCAAAGTTGTATTCAGCCACCTTAAAAATCCCCTAAACATTAAACCCGCTATTTCGAATCTTACTGACAAATTTGATCAAAATCGAGCAATTTATTGTATTGTATTTTCTTAAAAACTAAGGACACAATATTAAATTTTTTATTTTGATTCTTAGAAACTGAACATAAAATTTACATTCTACAAACTAAGCAACCCTATAAAACTAAAATCTAGAAAAATCCGTAAATTTATAAAATTTTTAAAAAATGATAGCCACTACATTGATTTTTGTAATGTGGAACTTAAACTCGTATTTAGCGAACTAAGAATCCCCTAAAAACTAAATTTTGGTAAACTGCCTCAAATTTATTGAATTTTTAAAAAATTGTCGTCATATTAGATCCGGCATAGTAAACTTTGGAATTTGGACATCAAATTCATATTCAATGACCTCATAAACTCTCTCCTACGAAATTTCATGAACATTTTCTAGACAAGAGAAAAATGAAATGTACGCCAAAATGCGTCAATATCAGTTTTGGTCCATCGTTTTTTTACACCAAAATGCGCCAATAAGAGTCATACACTTAAGGCAATGTATCACCAGCACTGGGAAGTTACTTTCCCTCATTGCTCTATAATTGCTCATTTTCGCCACACTCTGCATGTACGAAAAGTGGCACATTTCATGCAAGTATTAAAAAATAATATAATTCATATCAAGTACGGAAAGGCGTATTTTAACACAAGATCGAGTCGCAACTCGCTCGCGCGTTAAAATACGTTCAGCAAGTGATATCAACGATATTTTTTATTCGCTGCATACCGAAAATTAGCCGAATCAGTGTCATTTTGAGTGCGAAAAGTTGATTTCCCGCATACTTAAAGTGTGGTAAAATTTTAAGTGTGCGAAAAATCAACTTCCGCACGCAAAACGACACCAACAAGACTAACTTTCCGTATACAGTGGACAAAAAATATATTATCAAATAATTTCCTTTCGTAATTGCTTGCAATTGCAATTACCGACATATCGTGACTCACTTAGTATGTATAGAGCCTTAAAAAAATAATTATTTAATTCCACTTCATTATCAAAATGGATTTAATTCTCAAAGTAAACATGTGCTAAACTTTGAAATTCAGTTTATATGTGAAGGAAAATGCTATCAAGCACATAACGATTCGACGGATGCGGTAAAGAAGATATACAGGTATTATTTGCGATATATGACGGCAGGATAAGATCTTATTGAGCCATGTGACATCACTCGAGGCTAAAGGTAAAAAGAGAAAATGCTGTAGTAGAAGAGACTCCTAGCTTCTAGTAAAAACGGAAAAATAAAGAGATAAAAGTTTCAAGCGAAGCCCCTGAATATAAGAAGTCCAAGTGATAAATCTCGCCTTGTGCTATGATCTAGGCTAAGAACCTTCAGTATTTTCCTAAGATATTTAATGTAGTTTTCATCCACGAAAATTAGACCTCAGGCAAAAGTAGATAATTTTGCTTTCAAGAATAGCAATATTATTATTGAAGGGCTATTTTGAAAGAGAAAAGATTATTTTACATGAAAAAAATTTTAAACACAGAAAAATAATTTTATTAATAAATTTTATTTTTGACCCAACTTTTTTTCTTATCGCTTCTTACCAAATTTAAAGAAATTATCCGTTTTTAATAAATTGCAAATCACTTTTTCAAGAAAAAGATTCCCACAACTTCACCGTTTCTAATTTTTAAAAATAAATTCTATAATGGCTGAAACCATTAAATAAAACATTTCAAAAAACGAAATTTTTATAAACAAATCGCTGAATTTGATAATAATTTATTCATTTTCGAAAATTGGAAATGGTTGAGTTGTAGGGAATCTTTTTCTTGAAAAAGTGATTTGCAATTTATTAAAATCGCATAACTTTTTAAAATTTGGTAAGAAGCAATAAGAAAAACAGTTGGGGCAAAAATAAAATTTATTAATAAAATGATTTTTCTGTATTTCAAATTTTTTTCATGGAAATTAGTATTTTCTCTTCCAAAATAGCCCTTCAATAATAATATTGCTATTCTTGAAAGAAAAATTATCTATTTTTACCTGAGGTCTAATTTTCGTGGATCAACTACCTTAACTCTCTTTTACACTCTCACTTTTCTTTTTTCTTTTGACAGAAAACAGAGCCTGCTTTAGAGTCGTACAGTGGGCCCTGACATTATTAATAACATCCGACAAATTATTGATAAATAAATTGTTCTCAGCAAATTTCCCTAAAAGATAACATGAAATCGGGCTCAAAAATTAACCATTATGTCAATTTTTGATAAAATTGGGGTCAAAATAAAAAAAAAAACAGGTTCGAAGTACAATATTGGAAATATTCTGAAATTTAAAAAATTTTTAAGTTGCAAAAGTAATGAAATAGTATATTTCGTACCTAGTGCGGAAATGCGTATTTTAACACAAGAGCGAGTCGCGACTCGCTTGCGCGTTAAAATACGTTATCTTAAGCTTAAGAGAAACTGAATGAAATTTATCAGAAAAATTTTCACATCATGAAACTGTAACCGAATTTTCTGTCATTTGTACCCGTCTGAAAAAATTTTGGGGCGTTAAAAGGGCCAAAATTATACAATCTAAAAGCTAATGTGGCGCTAATTAGATGGACTAATCTGGTGCTAATTAGAAGTATAAGTTTTTTTTATTTAGTATTCTGAATAAAATCGATCTCTAAAAATATTACAATGAACATGTGCTTGTTTTTTTCAATTTAATTACACAATTAGAAATTTCTATTGTAATTTCCCGAAACACGTGACTGGAGTTTAATTCAGATAGTTTCGTAAAATTAAGATAAAATTTCCGAAAATTCACTTACTTGTTAGTAAATTTAAGAAACAGTTTCTTAATTTTCATTTAAAAATGTTGAATATTCCTATACTTGTATCTGGAAATTCGAAAACTTGCAACAGGAATAACCTTACGTTTTGTGTAACTAAATTCTCTAAGTCTAAATTAGTGCGAAGTCGGTCACTAATGTGCTTTAATGAAAATACTTACTAATCATTAGTCATTTTTCACTACAACTTTAGTGAAAAATTGAAAATCAGTAAAAAAAGTAGGAAAAAATAACTAATGATTAGTAGAAATTTTCATTAAAGCAAATTAGTGACTGCCTTCTCACTAATTCAGATTTAGAGAGAAGTTTTATCCAGTCACATATAACTGAAAATTTTGTTAAAGTTTCGTAATTTTATGTACATTTACTGCAATTTTTAAATACCTTTACTCCACAAACATCGTAAATATCAAAAAATTTTACGTTTTATAAAAATTTTGTAAATTTCCGAACATTTTTAACAGTATATTGTGTAACAAGTGAGGGAAAATGCAATTACATAATACACAAATTATTTTTTATAACAAATGTAAGAAATATGCAACTTACCATGAATGAAAAATGTGCAGAAAGTAAATTAATTTTGAGTTATGAATGGCAAAAAAAATTTGATAACTCGAATCGATTTCCAATTGTTTTTGTCAACTAAAACAACACAAACTTTTGTAGTTTACGATCGAGGTGTGTCGTAAATTGTCATGCAAATGTTACAAAAAGTGTATTTTCTGTCAGCGCGATTTTTCACGCAGTATTATGTTTTAAACTTGAAACATCTATAACAAAGTATGGAACGAAAATATGAAAAAAATAAAATAAAAATTAGATTAAATAATGAGTCATACACATAAATATTACAACACGTGATGATTTGGAAAAATAAAAATCTGGACAAATACTTTTTCTGAAATATAAACATTAGGTTATGTGATGAATCGAAATTATTAAAATTATAGTCCAAGCAACAGGGAATTTGTTATGACATTATTTATTTCATAAAACGGACTGCGCCATCAAAAGAAAGGTTGGTATAGAGTAATTATTTCATGTTTTGGACAACGAAATATGATTTATAAATTTTTTATTAACATTTAAGACCAAAAAATCGCATTTTTTTAGTTTTTTGTTTATAACATTAAAGGTAATCATCCAATCTTGATGAAATCCATTGAAAAGTTGTAGACAATTGAATTGCGGACAAAATGACCCGTCGCTCGATCTGATTGAATAATTAGAAGCGGAAAAAATTCGGAAAAACCGGGAAATTTAGTTTTTGTTAAACAAATTAATATCTCAGTTAATTTTTAACTTTTTAGGTTGAGGTTTGGTGGAAAAGTAACAGACTTTATGCTCTTCAAATGTATAAAAAACGGACACTTTAAGATAATACGTTTCCGCGCTATTGACGCTTTAATTTATTTAATGCGTTAATTGTAAAATGTCTGTTTGCCGCAGAGGTGGTCCGATTTTTATTTTGAAAACGGCCTTTAAAAATATAAATCAAGCAAAACAGAACGTCAATCTTGTTTTTTCGCTAAAATGTTGCAAAGTTCATTAAAAAACGGCCCAAACATGACTTCAAACCCTGAAAGCAGCAAAGTGACAGTGGTGGGGGGAGAAGGCAAGTAGGCTCACAGAGTCACATTTTACAATTAACGCATTAAATAAATTAATGTGTCAATAGCGCGGAAACGTATTATCTTAAAGTGTCCGTTTTTTTATACATTTGAAGAGCATGAAGTCTGTTACTTTTCCACCAAACCTCAACCTAAAAAATTAAAAATTAACTGAGATATTAATTTGTTTAACAAAAGCTAAATTTCTCGGTTTTTCCGAATTTTTTCCGCTTCTAATTATTCAATCAGATCGAGCGACGGGTCATTTTGTCCGCAATTCAATTGTTTACAACTTTTCAATGGATTTCGTCAAGATTGGATGATTACCTTTAATGTTATAAACAAAAAACTAAAAAATGCGATTTTTTGGTCTTAAATGTTGATAAAAAATTTATAAATCATATTTCGTTGTCCAAAACATGATATAATTACTCTATGACCAACCTTTCTTCTGATGGCGCAGTCCGTTTTATGAAATAAATAATGTCATAACACATTCCCTGTTGCTTGGACTATTAGAGCAACTGGTAATTAGGTAACATAAATTTTGCTAAAATATATTTGAGGAAATATAGAATCCGGGAAATATTCATGCGCCATGAAAATCTATATTCCGATCTCGCCTTTAATTACAACATAACATCGACAAATTTGATACTCACTAGAATATTAAAAACTTGAAACAGGATATGGGGAGAGTTGATTCAGTAAAGGGAAAAAAGATTGTTCCACTCATTGAAAAAGAAAGAGAGCGACGGATCACATTTTCCTATTCGAGAGACGCAAAAGTTTCCACTTCGATGCCTCCGATGTTCGATTTATTCAAGTCGAACGCATTTTTTATATCTCAGTGAATATCACGTCATACGAGATCTGGATATTGGAAAATGCAAAGAAATATTTCATGAACTTAGTCCAGGCACGATAATGATATATCTGCCAAATCATTATTCACAGAATTTTATTTTCAATTTATTTACTTCAAATAGTACATTGATATCGCATTACTATAAAATTTCATTGTTGTCTTGTTAATCGGATAAATTATCTGAGTGCTTCGAGGAGATTTAAGAACCCGTGAAAGATGATATTTTTAAAAAGCGAATTACGATGATGCTCATTTACGATCCTGTACGGAGCATTGCAAACTGTTCGAGTGTTAACTTATACTCGATTAATCAAGAGTTTTGATATAATCGAATACTTTTTTCTTTAACGATCAGCCTAAATACAAATTTCAATTCGGATTTATCATTCCACAGAATCTAAATGAAATCAATCTGAACAATTACTCTAAATATACTTAAAATCTCTAATTTTTAGAACTCTATCATTTATTATAACTTTTGTATTGGCTTGTCCCAGAAGTAATTGCCGATTTCACATATAGATGTCTTTGACCATCTTTTTGAATGGCTTCTTTCAATGTCATCATTTTTCCCTTCTGGCATTAGTTAGCTCCGACTCTTAGCTTGCTTTACAAATAAATTGTGCGTAATTTCGTTTACAGTTGTTAGTTTGGCATCAACTTTAAGATGGAGTCTAAAAACGAGCATTTTCGTCATATTTTGCTTTTTTATTTCCGTGAAGAAAAGAACGCAGCACAGGCTGCTAAAAAGTTACGTGATGTGTATGGTGAGGAAGCCTTAAAAGACAGACAGTGTCGAAATTGGTTGGATAAATTCCGTTCTGGGGATTTTTCACTCACAGATGAGCAACGTTCAGGTCGGCCAAATGAAGTTTGTGATGACCAAATCAAAGCCATAATCGAATCGGATCATCATGTAACTGTACGATTGAAGAAATCTTAAAAAAAACCAAAATCAACAATCGACCGTCATATGAAATGTCTTGGACTCGTTAAAAAACTTGATATTTGGATTCCACATGAATTGAAAGAAATTCATTTGACAAAACGCATCAACGCTTGTGATTGGCATCTTAAACGCAATGAATTCGATCCTTTTTTGAAATGAATTATCACTGGTGATGAAAAATGGATTGTTTACAATAACTTCGTTTGAAAACGACCGTGGTTCAAGCGTGATGAACCACCTCAAACAACATCGAAACCTGAATTGCATCAAAAAAAGATTATGTTGTCTGCTTGGTAGGGTTGGAAAGTGTGGTATTGGGTCGGCAACAAAGTCATTTCGTTTTTTTTTATGATTTTCAAAGCAAGTTTATTAATACAAATAACAAACATTAATCAATTATGTATTGACCATTTTGTTTAATGACCTTTTGCCATCTTTCAGTCAGCTTCATAATTCCGCTTTCGCAGAAAGTTTGGTTCTTAGAGGCAAAAAACTGAATCAACTCATTTTTGACAGCCTCATTTGAATCAAATGTTTTTCCATTCAGATGGTTTTCAAGTGAACGGAATAAATGATAATCGGATGGTGCAAGGTCAGGACTATACAGTGGATGAGGTATCACTTCCCAGCCTAACTCCAATAATTTTTTGCGAGTGACCAAAGATGTAAGTGGTCTGGCGTTATCTTGATGGAAGATGACGCCTTTACGAGTTGCCAGTTCTGACTGATTTTCCTCCATTTCTTTGTCCAATTTTATTAGTTGGCGACAGTAGACATTCGAATTGATAGTTTGGTTCCTTGGGAGCAGCTCACAATAAACAATACCTTTGAAATCCCACTAAACACTCAGCATAACCTTCTTTTGATGAATATCGACTTTTGATGTCGATTGTGCAGGCTCATCTCGTTTGCTCCATGATCTTTTTCGCACGATGTTATCGTAAACAACCCATTTTTCATCGTCCGTTATGATTCGCTTTAAAAATGGATCGATTTCGTTACGTTTCAGCAGTGAATAGCAAATGGAAATTCGTTTGGTGAGTTGAATTTCGTTCAATTTGTGAGGAACCCAAATATCGAGCTTATTAACGTGACCAAGTTGTTTTAAATGTCTTTCAGCGCATGTATGTGATATGTTAAGCTTCTCTGTGATCTTTTCTGTCGTACTACGCCAGTATGGTATGGTGAGGAAGCCTTAAAAGAGTGACATTGTCGAAATTGGTTTGATAAATTCCGTTCTTGGGATTTTTCACTCAAAGATGAGACACGTTCACGTCGGTCAAATGAAACTGATGCATCCAGAAAACAGTTTCTTTGATATACGGTCAAAGAAAAAATTTCTTTGAATTGAAAGTTTTTTGAATTAAAAAAACTTTCTTTGACCGTGTATCAAAGAAATGTTTCTTTCCTTCTGGCATTTGTTAGCTCCCACTCTCAGCTTTCTTTACAAACAAATTGTGCGTCATTTCGTTTACAGTTGTTAGTTTGGCATCAACTTTAAGATGTATTGTAAAAACGAACATTTTCGTCATATTTTGCTTTTTTATTTTCGTAAAAGAAAGAACGCAGCGCAGGCTGCTAAAAAGTTACGTGATGTGTATGGTGAGGAAGCCTTAAAAGACAGACAGTGTCGAAATTGGTTTGATAAATTCCGTTCTGGAGATTTTCTACCAAAGATGAGCAACGTTCAGGTCGGTCAAATGAAGTTTATGATGACCAAATCGAAGCCATAATCGAATCGGATCGTCATGTAACTATGCGAAAGATTGAAGAAATGTTAAAAATACCAAAATCAACAATCGACCGTCATACACAACGTCTTGGACTCATTAAAAAACTTGATATTTGGATTCCACATGAATTGAAATAAATTCAATTGATAAAACGCATCAACGCTTGTGATTTGCATCTTAAACGCAATGAATTCGATCCTTTTTTGAAACGAATCATAACTGATGATGAAAACTGGATTGTTTAGAATAACGTCGTTCGAAAAGGATTATGGTCCAAGCGTGATGAACCACCACAAACAACATCGAAACCTGAATTGCATCAAAAAAAGATTAAGTTGTCTGTTTGGTGTGATTGGAAAGTGTGGTATGTTTTGAGCTGCTTCTAAGGAACCAAACGATTAATTCGGATGTCTACTGTCGTCAGCTGAACAAATTGAAGGCAGTGATCAAAGGAAAACGGCCAGAATTGGTCAATCGTAAAGGCGTAATTTTTCACCGTGACAACGCTACACTACACAGATCTTTAGCCGCTCGCCAAAAATTATTAAGGCTTGATTGGGAGATGATGTTACATCCACCATATAGCCCTGTCCTTGCATCATCAGATTACTATTTATTTGGATCTTTGCAGAAGTCCTTGAATTGTAAAACTTCCAATGATGATGAAGCTGTGAAATCGCACTTGGTTCAGTTTTTTGCCGATAAAGACCGGAAGTTCTATAAGCGTGGAATCATGAAGTTACCAGAAAGATGGGAAAAGATCATTGAACAAAATGGAAAATATATCATTGATTAAAGTTCATTCCTTGTATTTAAAAAAATGAGTCTAATTTGTATGAAAAAATCAGCAATTACTTCTGGGACAACCCAATTGTAATATTAATTAGAGTTAAAGATACTTGAAAATTTAAATGTTTCCAGATCTCAAAATCCTATAATTTATTTTCCTCAAGTTAAAAATTAAAATTTCAAATGAAAAACTGCATATACTTGCATAGATATGTTATGTAGATACGTTTGTACACAGCAGAAAAAAAGGACCGGGAAAAATGTTCTCTCACATTAAGAAATTTCTCCCTCGAAAAACTTTAAGCATTACTAATACTTTTCCATTTGTAAACCTGTATACAGAGAATTCCACGCAATGTATGCCATGAGTTACTGAAACAAATTTATCTAGCACAATTTGCGATTTGTTTTTACCATCAAGTACGACCGCTATTTTATATTACCATATTTCATGTCTGAAATATATTGCTAAATAATACAATACATTTAAAAAATATTTAATGTCACTTTTTTAAAACATAAAGACCCTCTATATAAGCTCAGAATTTTTTACACTCTCATCATATGAGAAGGTATTGGTTATATGTGAAAAATCACTTTTGGAATTTTCATCAAATCTTTACGACGTAGTAGTAGTAGTAGTAGTAGTAATAGTAGTAGTAGTAGTAGTAGTAGTAGTAGTAGTAGTAGTAGTAGTAGTAGTAGTAGTAGTAGTAGTAGTAGTAGTAGTAGTAGTAGTAGTAGTAGTAGTAGTAGTAGTAGTAGTAGTAGTAGTAGTAGTAGTAGTAGTAGTAGTAGTAGTAGTAGTAGTAGTAGTAGTAGTAGTAGTAGTAGTAGTAGTAGTAGTAGTAGTAGTAGTAGTAGTAGTAGTAGTAGTAGTAGTAGTAGTAGTAGTAGTAGTAGTAGTAGTAGTAGTAGTAGTAGTAGTAGTAGTAGTAGTAGTAGTAGTAGTAGTAGTAGTAGTAGTAGTAGTAGTAATAGTATTAAATTTTTAATCAATCTGAATGAACAAAAATCAATTATTTGAACTAAAATTTTTTCATGATTTGTTAAATAAACACATTTTATAAAATGTGTAGTTTCTAAAAAAAAATTTAAAAACTTTTACGAATAAAAATTGTAAAAAATGTTCCAATGAACGAAATGAACTATTGTTCTGAAACATCGTGAGATCTTTATAATAATAAAAAAGTTTACTGATATGTATGAATAGCCCAATCAGAGACAAGTTAACGAGGTCTTTAAGGTGATGGAGTAGCCAGAACGCGTGATTCAATTCCAGTGAAATTTCCTCTGAGATAACTTTTTTAGTTTAAGGGCATGTGATACTCAGGAAATTAGCAAATTTAATTGATTTTAGGTTTCTACATGTTTGTGTCCAAAGTACATAAAATTATCTTTTCAAAATTTGGGAAATGGTAGAGAAGACAATAACCGACGTAGATAGACTACTTTTAGTTTTGATAATTAAAAAACATTTTCCGATATATTTTCCTAAAATTGAAGTTTTTATCAATTTCGAAAACAAAAGTAGTCTATCTACGTCCGGTTTTATCTTCTTTACCATTTCCCAAATTTTGATAAGATAATTTTATGTACTTTAGACACAAACATGTATAAACCTAAAATCAATTAAATTTTCTTATTTTCCAAGTGTCACATGCCCTTAAAAAATTTCTTTCTGTAAATTTCGTTCTAGTGAAAATTTTGAAATTGTTTTTACAGTTAACTGTAATAGTCAATAAATATATCCGAAATTTTCAAAAAGATATTTTGCAAATTAAAAAAGCTATTTTACAGGAATAAATCTATAAATATTTTATTCACGTGATCCGGTCAATCTGTGGCATTAAAAACAGCATAAATCCTTCGCTAAAAATAAACTAATCCTACCCTTATTATTTTTATTTTCCATGTTTATATATTAATAATTTTTAAACTTTTTACATTAATCCCTGCAAAGGGCTGTACTTATTAAAAAAACGGTACCTATATTTTCACTTTATACTTTATTACAGATGTTTTAAGCTAAAGATATAATATTTCAGGGAAAATAGTGCTGACAGAAAATACACTTTTTATAACATTTGCATGACAATTTGCCACACACCTCGGTCGTAAAAACGCTTTACATGCACGGCAAGTGGCATATTTCTTGGAATTTTTATAAAAAATATTGTGTGCATCATGTAATTGCATGCTTCCCTTACTTGTTACAAAATATAATGTTTAAAACATTTGAGAAATATTGACAATGCTTATAACAGTGAGAAGGGGGCTTGAGAGGATTCGCCACCTTTCATTGGTATATTTTTGATTTTTTTGACATTTTCCAAAAAATAAAAATAAAATTCACTACGATTCACAAATAACGCGTTTTTAACCAAAATTAGCTTTTTACACAAAATAATTTGTTTATTTATTTACTAATATTTCTGAATTATATGGAAAATAGTATATAACAGGTATCCCTATAAAAACACAATATATATATTGCCTTTATATATATATACATACACTACCGATCAGAATTGTGGCCCCACCTGTTTTTCGATGATTGCTTAAGGCCATGGATCAATCGGACCACGTGACTAAATTATACATTTATTCGTTCATGTAAGATAACTTTTTAAATTTACAAAGTATCTTTCTGAAAATTTGGGAAACGTAAAAAGAAAACAGTAAAGAACGTCTGTTAACTTATTTTAAGTAAAAATTTGGAAAAAAATTCGAAAACTTATCGACAATAAATTACAGTTAACTGTAAAAATGTTTGCAACATTTCCACTCAAAAGAAGTTGACAAACGTTCTCTGTCCCGTTCTGTAGTATTTTCCAAATTTTCAGAAAAATATTTTTTAAAATAAAAAAGTTATCTTACACGAACTTTTACAGGAATGTGGTCACGTGATCTGGTTGATCCATGCGGCCTTAAATTATCTTAATTTCAATTCTGTGAGTGATGAAATTTGTAGTCTTAATAATGCGAAAGCCATCAAAATTATCTTTAAAATTAGTCTGGAATGAAGTCGTTTCGTTAAATTTTGAAGAAGTTATTGCAAAAAAGTTCAAATTTCAATATTTTCTTAAATTTTAAATAACTTTCGAAACAATCAACATTTTTTAATGTTCTTAGGCTCATTTTAAAGCTAAGATTCTACAGAATCGCAGTAAATTGTCATTATAAATCTTTAATTTCTTTCTTGCATAATGCAAAGAGTTGAAATTGTAACAAAAAAGTATGGGAATTTCGAAAACATTTCATCTATAGGTAAATCATAATAAAGATCATACGAATATATATTTTAAGGGAATTTAATACAAAATTGATGATTATATGTTTTATATATCTTATAAAAATGTTTTTCTCAGCAAAAGCAATATTGGAATTTTTCCAACTTTTTTATTTGAACTTTAACCTCGAGCAGTATGTAAGAATAATATTACACATTAATTCTAAGAATTTGGTTCGATTTTGTAGAAATTTATCTTTAAGATTAGTCCAAGAGCATTAAAAAATGTTGATTATTTCGAAAGTTATTTAAAATTTATGAAAGCATTGAAATCTTGATTATTTCTGCAATAACTTCTTCAAAATTTAACAAAACGAATTCATGCTGGGCTCATTTTATAAATAATTTTGATAGCTTTGAAATTAATTAAAAGAACAAATTTGTTCACTTACATAATTCAAATTAGGACAATTTAAGCAATTATCGAAAAACAGGTGGTCCCACAATTCTGACCGGTACTGTATATGATTTAGTAACAGAATATTAAGACTTCACTACAAGACTTTACTTAAAACTCCGTTTTCCGCAAGTTGTGATTTTCCGTGTTTGTTGCAACATATGTCTGAATAAAATCTAAACTATTAGACACAGGCTTTTGAAATTTTCACCACTTATTCTTTGTTATATCATCAATATTTTTGGGTATGAAAAGCACTTTAGCTAAAAAAATAACTATACATTTTTGTTTTATATTTTGGGATATTTTTATTTTATTTTATTTGTAACTTTTTTTAAGTCATTTTACCTTATTTTCCAAAACTAAAAAGTTGCTAAAAATTGCCAGGAACAACATAAAAAAAGAATCATGACAATTGGTTAAAACACAAAAATGTTATTCAAAGTCAAAAAAATATTTAAAAAATGCCCAAAAACTCTAAATTTGTGGTTTAAAAATACATAAAGGTAAAAAATATAATACATAATACATAAATATAATACATAAAGGTTTAAAAATACATAAAGGGTAAAGGAAAAAATGTACGTAAGTGTCTAAATAAATCGGAGTTCAATCTTTCACATTTTTCCAATTACCATTTCCACTAAGAAATGCGAAAAACAGAATTTGCATAATCAGCGAATACTGACTCAATATAGCGATAATAGAATTTAAAAAATTATCAAGAAAATTATTATGAATGCGAGTATATCACCGATTAAACGAATAACGCCTACAAGAAAAACCGGTAATAATATATTTCCAACGACGAGTACCATCGAAACCGCCGATTTTGGACATTATCGATTTTTTAAGTGTCGCCCACATTTTTTAAAAATCTGAAAAAATTATCACATACGCGTCTTTAGTAGACATATTATTGACGAAAAGCTCAACTTTGTTCTCGAATTTTTTCATCAAAAAAATTGCAACCAAACATTTTTGCAATTTTTTTCTTAGCGAATTTTACGCGCAAAAATTCGCGAAAAATTTACAGGAGTTTCTCCTGATAAGAGTAAATGCTGTGAATTTTTTCAGATTTTCCCAACTATTAGTTGAGGTAAAAAAATGCAAAAAACGAAATTTGTATAATCAGTGATGACTCATCCAATATGGCGGCTATCGGGTTGAAAATTTGCACAAAACAATCTTAGAACAAATGCCTTTGAATACTTGATACTAGATCTCATTTGGGTTAGGGGCCGTTTTTTCATGGAAACCCCGCTAGGCCCTTTAATTTTAAAGAATTCACTTTAACATGAAAATTCATTTACCTGTCGATTTTCTTGTCATGAATTGACGGCAGTACATTCTAGATAGCAGAGAATTTAATTGCATTTGCGTTGGGAACGCGTTTGCATTAACGAGCAATAGTACTGGGGACACGATTGGGGAATGAACCTTCAATCCAATACCGTTATGTTGAATATTTCAGCAAATGCGAATCAGAGACTGTTGTTATATCCGACTGAAATTTTAATTTTCAGCTCATCTACAGCTCTATCAAAGTCTTTGATGAATAAACCCTTACGATTTCTTTTATTGACAAATTAATGCTACTGACCACGCTTTTTAACAATCATGACCATAACGCACGATAAAAATCGTAATAAATTTTCATGATTGTAAAAAATTCAAGATTATATATTTTGGAGAAACGGTATTTATGAATTTTATAACTTTTTAATTAAGAATGCACAAAAATCTCGGTTAATTCGAGTTTAATATGTAAAATTGGCAATTGGATAATATACAATTTTACTAAATTTTTTGATTGCAAATGAAAAAGAAAATCATGAGACTCGCGCTTTGCGCTCGATTTTCTCTATACATTTCTGTAACTTTCTAATAATTTACAAGATTAAACAAAATTTATCTTCTTCCAAATATCTGAAAAAGGACAAAAATTTGTAGACTGTTTTTAAGCAAACGATTTTATATTTTAATGCTTATTTTGTATCTCTCATATTTTGGTTAAAAAATGGAATTTATTTTGATTTTCAATGGTGATTTTTTAAAATCAAAACATAAAATATACATCTTGTCAAAAAATATCCCGATGAGAATTTGTAGACCTCATTCAGGCAAATAATTTTCCATTTCAACGTTTTTTTCGTATCTCACATATTTTGTTTAATTAATGGAATTTTTAAATTTAAATCGTATTTTTTGAAATTAAAATGAAAAATATACGTCTTATTAGAAACTATGTCAGACAAAATTTGTAGACCTTATTGAAAGGAACAATTTTGAAAACTTACGTTTTTTTCGTATTCAACATATTATTGTTAAAAAATTGAATTTTTGATTTTCAATATTTAAAATCAAATTATCTAATTAAATTCGACATTTTTGCCATTGCCTACTTACGAACTCAACTAAATAATTTGAAATAATTTTGAGCTGTAAGACAGTACTACTAAGCGATACAAAGAGGTTATCATGTGGAGAAGATGTCAGACGCCTGTGTAGCTCATGTTGGGTACACGTGTTTTTTAGGTTATATCAGCCATATTTATGGTTAGGATAGTTAATAATATAGCTGGAACAGCGATGTGTTTCTTTGTACCAGCTACACATTTTTTTGCGTGTAGAGCAGTCGACCGGCAATCGAAAGACCTGGGCTCGAATCCCAGCGCAATCGAAAGCGTCTTTTTTTCCACAGACAGATTTTAAATTATTTAAATTTAAAATCAAAACATAAAATATACATCTTATTAAAAAATATTCTATTGAGAATATGTAGACCTCATTCAGGCAAATAATTTTCCATTTCAACGTTTTTTTCTTATCTCACATATTTTGTTTAATTAATGGAATTTTTAAATTTAAATCGTATTTTTTGAAATTAAAATGAAAAATATACGTCTTATTAGAAACTATGTCAGACAAAATTTGTAGACCTTATTGAAAGGAACAATTATGAAAACTTACGTTTTTACCGTATTTCACATATTATTGTAATATTGTAATTGAATATTGAATTGTAATTGAATTTTGCATCTTTAGTATTTAAAATCAAATTATCTAATTAAATTCGACATTTTTGCCATTGCCTACTTACGAACTCAACTAAATAATTTGAAATAATTTTCAGCCATAAGGCAGTGCCACTAGGCGATATGTCGGACGCCTGTGTAGCTCAGTTGGTTGGGGCAGTCGACCGGCAATCGAAAGACCTGGGCTTCAAATCCCAGCGCAATCGAAAGCGTCTTTTTTCCACAGATTTCAAATTCTTTAAATTTAAACAAATTCTCAGTAGGACATTTTTTGACAAGATGTATATTTTATGTTTTGGTTTTAAAAAATCACCAGTGAAAATAAAAAATTCCATTTTTTAACCAAAATATGTGAGATACAAAATAAGCGTTAAAATAAATAATCGCTTGCTTAAAAACAGTCTACGAATTTTTTTCCTTAGATATTTGGAAGATACATTTTTTTTACCTTGTAAATTATTAGAAAGTTACAGAAATGTATACAGAAAATCGAGCGTGAAGCGCGAGTGCCATGATGAGAATGTGTCCCTTAAGGCTGATAGAGCCTTACGTAAATTGAATTTCCTTTTTCATTTGCAATCAAAAAATTTAGTAACTTTGTGAAAATTTAATTCACATTTACAATATTGTAAAATTGACTTGACCTTCAGTATAAAATTACAAGAAATATATGTATATTTTTGGGTAATAAACAATTCGATATATAAATTATCTAACAAATCTTTAATTTTATTAAAATGACGAAAATCCATGAATTGTACAGAACTTAAAATCATTTACTGTCTGTACATGGAAAATACAAAACTTTAGGGGTTTCCCTCAACTGATATTTGATTTTTGGATAAGAAGAATTCCAAAGAGTCATTGGAACACACAACAAATTATCTCTAAAATAAAATTTACGTCCAGATGTATTTCTAAAAAATTTAAGTTACGTAAATAGCGTTACCAAAGATACGTAACTACCGCTTGCAACGTTTATAAACGAAAATACAAAACCAAAATTCCATCATCTGCAAATAAAATTTAAAATAATTTACGACCAGTTTATATTTTAGTGTATCAATGTTCAAAATGACAATAGAAGTATTAATCAGTCAATCATTAAAAACCAACAAATCATAATTGAAAACAAATTTTATCTTTTTGGCTATCAACGTTACAAACGGCAGTTACATCAAAATATTGATAATTTTTAAATTCCAAGGCATACACAAATCTTAATTAATTAGGTTTTCATACATTATTTTTATATATACAATAAATATTTATACATTTCCATGTATTTATAATGAAGGGATGAACGGTACGATGCCCCAAATTTAAATTCGTTTAATTATTTTGATGTACTAACGGTAAACCCAGTTCTTTTTGGTTCTCCGCGAAAGCTTCAAGTTCCATATTCATGTAAAGAGAATTCGAAATTGAATTTCACATAAATATGCTAAATTTTTTGCGCCTTAAGTAGGCTCTCCGAACGCGAACGATTCCTCTCGTTTTGTTCGAGTTTCACTGTGCTTTTGAAGTTAACTGCAAGCTCTCCCGAACTTTTGCTGCAGAATCGCGTAAAATTACAATTGGTGATAGTGGAAAAACTATATATGCGTTCACCCGCATTTTACACTAGGGGATAATTTATTTTGTGAGTTCAAAAAGTGGCATCTTTTCAGCGACTTTAAGTCGCTCGACGATGCTGCATCCGCGATTATTATGTATATGTAATAAAACTGTCAGAGCTTTGCACCATCCTATTCTTATCAGGAAAGGACAGAAGTTTCTAAATTCCTCTACTTCGTATTCTTCCTTTGCGAATCATGAATTTACGTTGGAACAAAGATCAAAGAATTTTTTGCAACTTAGTGGTTAAAAAATATATAGGTCATTTACACTCTTATAAGATTTTCTGAAATTGCAATATTTTAAAATAATTTCAAATTAATTAGTTGAGTTTTTAAATTTTTGTCACTGCCTAGATTATCGGAGGATCACTCAATCGAAAGACTTGCGTTCGAATCCCAGCGCAGTCGAAAGCGTCTCTTTTATCAGTTTTATTCAGTTATCCGAAACGTTCAATTTTTAGAATTTTCAGATAAAAGTACTACAATATTCAGTGATTTGTAACTGAAAATTAAAACTTTTACTTTCAAATTCAATTGGTTAACTACTTTCTAAATCTGAATCAGTCAAATTTTCACTGATTGAATCAGTAATTTGCCTTTTCACTGATTCATCAATGAATCAATGAAAAAAATGTTTTCATTGTTAAATCAGTTGATTTCCACTGAAGTAATCAGTGAAATTTGACTGATTTACAGTAACCTCTTTTTAGCTATTTGAATTAGTCAAATTTCACTGATAATCAGCAGATTTTGACTGATTCAGATTTAGAGAGTATATTTTTTATTAATTCATCTTTATTTTACAAAATTTTAACAGCGTAAAACTTTAGTCAAATGTTTTGGGAAATTTCAGTAGAAATTTTAAAAAGTGGATGCGAAAAAAGTGTCTACACCCAGAAAAAAGTTTCTTCAATTCAGAACAAATTTTTTTGAATCAAAGAAAGTGCCAAAGAAAAATTCCTTTGATTTAAATGAATTTCTTTATTTTTTTCTTTCTTTGAATTTAAAAAATAAATGTCTGCGTAGTCACATAAGTACATGTGTAATGTGATGATTAACAGAAATATTTTCTTTAATTTAAAGAAAAAATTATCTTCGTTCCAGGGAATAAAATTAAATAAATCATTTCTCAATTTTTCGCCTGTACTGTATTTGAATTAGACTACATTTTACATTCTTTTCTGCTGGTTTCAAACAGAATTCTGGTTATGCCAACCAGATTTTCTAGTAATTTGTAAAAAAATCTAGTTAACAACCTGAATGCTCAGTTATTTAATCCAGAAAATAACGTTGAACAATGCTTAATAATCGGAATTCCGGTTGTTTTAAGAATAATTTTGTGTGTTTTTTGTCCGTCGTAGACCGTAAGTTAGCCTTGTTGTTGTCGTTTTGCGTGTGGAAAGTTGATTTTTTCGAACTAGTGCGGTAAAATTTTAAGTGCCCGGAAAATCAACTTTCCGCACGCAAAACGCATTTTAACAAACGAGCGAGTCGCGACTCGCTCTTGCGTTAAAATACGCCTTTCCGCACTTGATTCAAACAATACTATTAAGTCGATTTATGAAATGGACCTTTACATTACTGAAACTTTTTATCTTAATAGCACAAGGGATTTCCTATTTTCTAAGAAAAATTAAGGTAAAAGATAAGCATGGTGTAACATAGGATCTTACCTTTTGACGGTCTTTCATAGATCCTCTACCCAAAACTGCCATTTTGCACATAGTTTCCTCCTGTAGACGCTTCATAGAGTTACCCTTGGGACCCAACAGTTTTCCAACAAAATTGAACTGTAACAAAGAAGAGATAATACGGTTATTTTATATAAGACACACAAATGATGTTCTCCTACCTGAACATTGATATAAATGATTAAAACTAAATTAAATCAAATATAAAATATCCTATTAAGATTTTTTTTATACAATAGATTGATTTAAAAAAGTGTTCTAATAAACTAGAAGAAAAATTAGACCTCAGGCAAAAATAAATAATTTTGCTATCAAGAATAGCAATATTATTATTGAAGGGCTAATTTGAGAGAAAAAAGATTATTTTACAAGAAAAAAATTTGAAACATAAAAAATAATGCATATAACAAATTTTATTTTTACCCAAACTTTTTTTCTTATCGCTTCAATACGAAATTTAAAAAAATGATGCAATTCTGTTTAATCAAAGATCATTTTTTTAGGAAAAAGATTCTCTAAAACTTAAACGTTTCCAATTTTCTAAAATGAGTAAATTATTACCAAATTCAGCAATTTGTTTATAAGAATTTTGTTTTGGAAAATTGATTTTTAATGGTTTCGGCCATTAAAGAATTAGTTTCCAAAAATTGGGAACGGCAAAGTCGTGAAGATTCTTTTTCCTGAAAAAATGATTCATGATATATTAAAATCGCATCATTTTTTAAAATTTGGTATAAAGCGATAAGGAAAAAAGTTCGGTGAAAATAAAATTTGTTAAATACATTTTTTCAAATTTTTTTTATGGAAAATAATCTTTTCTCTCTCAAATTAGCCCTTCAATAATAATATTGCTATTCTTGAAAGCAAAATTATCTATTTTTGCCTGAGGTCTAACTTTCGTGGACGAACTACCTTAATTACCTATTCTTAGACAGAATAAAAAGATTGTGAGACCAAATTTCTTTCATTTTTATTGCTGAAATGAAAAAAGCTTTCTGTGAGTGTAAATATTATTTTTATCGGACTGTTTTAATTACAAAAACTTTCAATTATAAATTTATTCACCAATAATGACACTTTTGCAATTTTGCTGGTAGAGTTGAAATGTCACTGTCTACTAAAATTATTAAATGCTGAAACGAACATAACGAGGTCTGCCTGTGGAGAAGGGGATGTCGGACGCCCGTGTAGCTCAGTTTGTTAGAGCAGTCGAGTGGCAATCGAAAGACCCGGGCTCAAATCCCGGCACAGTCGAAAGCGTCTTTTTTTCCACAAAAAGATTTTGAATTATTTCAAAATTAATAATTGCACTGTTAGATATTTCTACCGAAATTTACCAAAACACGTAACTGAAGTTCTATTCAGTTACAATTTCGTAAAATTAAGATAGAATTTCAGAAAATTCAGTTACTTTTTATTAAATTTAAGAACAAATTTCTAAATTTTCAGTTAGAAAGTGTTGAATTATCCGATACTTGTATTTTGAAATTCTGAAACTTGCAATAGGAAAAATTCAACGTTTTGGGTAACTGAAATTTTATGCAGTCACACGTAACTGAAAATTGTGGTACCATTTCGTAATTTTATGATGAATTTTATGAAAACTCTGTTACAGTTTGGTAGATTCAGGATCAATTTTATGTAAATTCTGTAATATTATTATTGAAGGGCTAACTTGAAAGAGAAAAGATTATTTTCCATGAAAAAAATTTGAAATGTAAATAAATAATGCATTTAACAAATTTTATTTTTATCCGAACTTTTTTTCTTATCGCTTCATACCAAATTTAATATAATTATGTGATTCTAATGAATCACGGATCATCTTTTCAGGAAAAAGATTCTCTGCAACATAATCGTTTCCAATTTTCTAAAATGTATGAATTTGTAACAAATTCAGCAATTTGTTTACAAAAAATTGGGAACAGTAAAGTTGTGAAGATTCTTTTTCCTGGAAAAATGATTTGTCATTTATTAAAATCGGATCTTTGTAAAATTTGGTATCGTGGTCACCAGCTTGAAAAATACAGTTTTGAAAAAAACGCGTTTAAAGGTTCTAATACGATTACCACCAATAAAATTTCGACTCACCGTCAATCTGCTATCTGTCACATATTCTACTCTACATTTGGATGCAATTTTCAAAAACAAATTCGATTTTTTGAACCAGTTACACTGGATGACCCCCTTAAAACTTTCAAGTAAAAAAGGGGGTCGTATTCTTTGACCGCCATGTTTGTTTCCTTTTATTCCTCATTTGGCTTCACCTCTGTGATATTTACTACAGGCAAGCATAAACACAGACACACACATAAATCCCCGTGTTTATCCTGCACTTGATCACATTCACGTCTGCATTTAATTCGTTGTTCTAGAGTACTCTTAACTGTAACAACTGAAAAAAATGCTTCTTTTTAAAAAAAAAATGTTTGCCTCTCTCACATTTTTTCCTGATTCTATATTTCCACTAATTTATACTGCCTCAAAAAGTTTTTTACTGCAACAGTAAATATTTTAGTTTTGCAGTGTCTATTTCATGATACACAAGAGTACGAAGTAACGATTTTTTAAGGATAATTTATGACTGCAAAGAAAGCGCTATCAATCAACTAACTTGACAAAACTCTGATTTAATATCCGTGAGATAAAGCCTTAACCGTTTTTCCAGTTTAGTTCGGAAATGAAAAACAAACTCCATTCAATGTGCTGTATGTGTTCGTTTGTTTAAAAGTTTTCAACTTGTTCTCTTTAAACTATACACTGTTAAAAATCTTAGTAATTTTAATAGACTTTAACATAGAAGTGGTAAATTAAAATTAATAGATTTGTATATTAAGAGAAATTAATGTACATTCATATTAAATTTGATAACTTTTCAATAAAAATATATTAAAATTTAAACGTTACTGAAAAAAAACTTCCATTAGATGTAATGGAAATTTAATACAGAAATTTCTAACAGTGTAGTTATTTAAAAAATAATAATTTTTCCACAAAATTAATAATTTTTATTAATAAAAACTGATACACAGAACATAATGATAAAAAATTCAATTGATTTAAAAACAGTTATCAAAAATATTAATAAAAATTGTATTCTTCTTCCTTTTTACAACGAAGAAAGATAAATTTTCCTTTTTTGCTTTCGGCAACTTTAGGATATATATCAACATGTTTTAATTAATTTCTCTTTCATCATAAATTCAAAATTGTTTTTAAATAAAAATAATTCTTTAAATCCCATAAAACTGTGCATTGACATAAGATAACAAAATTCCACTTAAACCAATTTCATTTTATTCAAGAAGGAATCGTTTCTTTGACAACGACTTGTTTTAGTAAACAATTTTCTTTAGCTAATTTATCTGCTGATTTTGACAAATTTAACTTATTTAAACTTTTCAAAAAATTTTTATTCCTACCCAAGAGTCCTACTTAAGGTAGTTTTCATCCACGAAAATTAGACCTCAGACAAAAATAGATAATTTATTATTGAAGGGCTATTTTGAAAGAGAAAAGATTATTTTCCATGAAAAAAATTTGAAATACAGAAAAATCATTTTATTAATAAATTTTATTTTTGCCTCAACTTTTTTCTTATCGCTTCTTACCAAATTTTAAAAAATTATGCGATTTTAATAAATTACAAATCACTTTTTCAGACAAAAGATTTCCCACAACTTCACTGTTTCTGATTTTTAAAAGTAAATTCTTTAATGGCTGAAACCATTAAAAAAACATTTTCCAAAACGAAATTTTTACAAACAAATTGCTGAATTTGATAATAATTTATTCATTTTCGAAAATTGGAAATGGTTAAGTTGTAGGGAATATTTTTTCTTGAAAAAGTGATTTGTAATTTATTAAAATCGCATAATTTTTTAAAATTTAGTAAAAAGCAATGAGAAAAAGTCGGGGCAAAAATAAAATTTATTCATAAAATTATTTTTCCGCATTTCAAATTTTTTTCATGACAAATAATCTTTTCTCTTCCAAAATAGCCCTTCAATAATAATATTGCTATTCTTGAAAGCAAAATTATCTATTTTTGCCTGAGGTCTAATTTTCGTGAATCAACTACCTTAAATACCTAACTTGTTTTAAAAAATTACACCCAATAATCGTCTCAACTAACAATAATCAGCGAAATGTTAAGTCATCAATCGTTTACGAGTAGAGTTAGTGTGGATGCATTAGTGTTCCTGGTAACAGCTTTTGTTTACGCATGTTGCATCTAATTCTATGATCATATGGTACGACTATACATGAACTATAAATAGTTAAATGTGCTTTTATCAGATTATATCGCACATTAAGCCATTAAACGAATGAAGCATAAGAAGTATTTTAAAATTAGAAAATGTATTTAATTAAGATTAAAAAAATCTTTCAAATTAGGCCACATACTTCAATTAAATTGCTTTTATCCTATACAGTCGGGACTCGTTTATCGGGACGCGGTAGGGGCTCATTTGAGGGGAAGCGTTTTATTAATCCATCGAGTCAACCGCGGTCACCACTGTGTCATCGCAATTGGTTGACAATAGTTCAATAGTGGGGATAAGGGGAACGATCGAGCGTCTCGATAGACAAGTCTCTAATGTTCCGATAAACGAGTCCCGACTGTATCTTCGCTATTTATTCTTATACCCGAGTCAAAGTCTCGGAGCAAGTTTAACGTTTTTAGGTACTGCTTACCCCTGCTTCTTCTCATTTACCCGTGCTTCGATACTTCTTGAAATATTTATAACCTGAATTAATCTTTATTTGCTGCTTCTCAAAGCTAAAACCTAATTTAGACCTTATGTTTCGAATATTGAAAACCTTTTAGACCTGATTTGAACATCAATCTCCCACATTGCTATTATTCTTAGTTTTTATTTGTAATTGGATTGTTATTTAAATAATTTTAAAGATAAAAATTAAATATATAAATTATGCGGTTACTCGAACTATAATATATATTATATTAAATCATAATATAAATCAATTATATATCTATATAATCATGAACAATTAAAATATTGTTTAAATCATAATAAATATCATGTATTCACATAAAATTACTTTACATGCACAATCATAAAATTTCGATAAATTTATTATATATATATTTTATATATATTATTATATTGATAAATTATATATAAAAAAAATTATATCAACAGAGTGTCTAGTGATTAGGCAATTTGAAATTCCCGGTTTTTTCACGCTCAACTTTTTTTTCCCCGATAAGGTTAAAGATGTATTTTGTTGGTTTCTGAAAGTGAACGTATTCGAAATTAATTTAACAAACCATTAATAAATATGAGGCATGTCTTTTCATTAAAATTTCCTAATTGGATAATTTTATTATAATATTTCCAAGGAACTTAATAAAAACTGATGTAAGAAATATAAATTCTAACCTTAAAAGCGAAAAAACATTTACTTTTAATATTTGTTCAGTGGAATGAAATTATTGAACTTTAAGGTTAGAACTTTTATCCAGCACTCTTAATGAGGAAAAAAGTGGATTTTGCGATGAAATAAAAAAAATTGCTGTCCTAAATAAAATTCTTGGGCTTTTCTCGATTTCCAGGTCCGCTATACACCCTCCAAGTCTCAAAAGTAAAATGCAAATAGAGATTATCTCATTTGGAAACTAATGCAACTTTATTATAAAAATAGGAAAAATGAAAGTTCAAGTTTATTTATCACTATAAATTTCATTACATAGAATAAATATTGTATTGGAACTTGTCGCCTGATGCACATAAAGCCAAAAGGTGTAAATGGAAGCTGAAGTAAAAAAGAAGTAGATTTTGCAGTAAAATAAAAAATCCCGATCCTAAATACTTGTACACTGAGAAAAAAATTTATCCAACAAAACTTTTTTTGTTATCCTGACAAAATATTTTGTTGTCCCAACAAAACATTTTGTTTAAGTAACAAAATTTGTTTGATATAGCAAAATGTTTTGTTGGCACAACAAAATAATTTTGTTAGCTAAATACTAACCAAATATTTTTGTTGATTTGACAAAACTGTTTTCTCAGTGTATAATTGCCAGGGGTTTCCTGATTTTTCCCGGTTAAAAAAAAATCTCGGGTTTTTCTCGGCTTTTACCGGTCCACTCAACACTCGGATTAATTATCGATAGTTATAATCATATAATAATGATAATGATAATAATATAAAAAATACTTTCGTTTTATGTATGTAGTTTGATTTTTTTGTTTTATCTGATTAGGAAATGCAATTATAATTGTAAATGTGGCTTGTACTTATAATCATTTTATTATCACGATTGATAAATGCATACATTATGATAAGCGTCATCCTCGTTCCTTATTATTTATGGGAATCGCTACATAGGCTTCATTATCAAAATTCATATAAATGCAGGTTATTATAAGAGATATTATTATAATTACCCGGAATTCAAATAAATTTGAAAAACAATCAAAAACATATTTATTTATTTATTTATTAATACCAGACAAATAATTCAAAAGGCCACGATTGAGCAGTAAAGTAGGTTTCAAACTCGCGAAAAAACTCTAGTTTACAAATTTTACTAAACTATGTTTCAATTTAGGACAAAAGGTGTCATAGTGAGAATTTTTCGTATGAAAATACTGAATTTTAGATGAACTATATTATAATTTACTATAGATTGTACTCTCTAAATCTGAATCATTCAAATTTTCACTGATTGAATCAATGATTTGCTATTTCACTGATTCATCAGTGAAATTGATATATTTCACTGTTAAATCAGTTCATTTTCACTGATTCGTCAGTGAAAAAATATTTCATACTGTTGAATCAGTCAATTTTCACTAAAGTAATCAGTGAAATTTGACTGATTCACAGTAACCTCTTTTTAGCTATTTGAATTAGTCAAATTTCACTGATAATCAGTAGAGTTTGACTTATTCAGATTTAGAGAGTATCAAACTTTACCATAACCTATACTAAAGTTTTATATCATTTTTCGAATCTTTAGTATTTCAACTGCAAAAAATTTCCAGTTCCCCAGAAATAATTACCATTGTACCTCGATTACTATTTGACTCTTTCTTAGAAAGTTGATAAAGGTCATTTTTAATTTTCAAGATCCGACACTGTTCACTTTGAAAGATTAATAATCACGTCTAATTTCAGAATATGTACTCTGCAAATGAAGTTCTTTTAACTTGAAAGAGGAAGACGTTCGCCTTAACGAAGCTTCTGGCAGGAATATAGTAAGCGAAGAAAGAACAGTCGGTAATCAAGGGACCCCCAAAACAGATTTTCTCAATCTTTGTACGGCCTTCTGTTATAATTAATCTCTGAATATTAATTCCGCGAATAAGTAATATTTTACGAATGCTTTCTGGGGGTCTGATGCTATTCATACACAGAAAACTTTACAGAAACAACTATTATTTGAATTTATTTTAAAAATTGAAATTTACATTTTCTGGTTAATCTAATCAGTTATTTTAGGTGAAAATACTGTATTTTATATAGTTAAATCTAGAAAATATTTGCGGTTGAAATTTTTTGGTAATTTGAGAAAAAAAAAAAAAATGTCACATGCCAGGGCGTGAACCCGGGTCATCGGTGTAACAGCCAAGAAGCTTGTCCATTCTGCTACGATTGCTGTTTATTTAAATTGAGCAGAAACAAATATGGTAAATATAATTCAACCAGTTTGGTTAAAGTAACCAAAAAAAACTTTAAATTTAACCACAATTTTTCCTTAATGTTTGATTTACAATTAGTCAAAAAGAAAATAAGATCATTACGAGGATCGACATACTAGTCATTATGGTGTGCCAAATGAAAAATACAAAATTGTTATGTCTTACCTCCTAATTTCTTTCCTATTAAGTAAAATATTAACTGACATATTTTATCAGATTAAAAAATGTTTTTATCCACGTTGCTAAGCTTTTAAACCATTCTAAATCGTGTAAAATGGTAACCCTAATATCTTTCAAGGGAATCCGACCTAATTAATATTTTTATTTTTATTTTTACCTTTATTTAGAAAGGTTTTGGGGTTTTTAGAAATTCCAGCACCTTTATGTATTTTTTAATTAAAAATTTTGAGTTTTTTGGGCATTTTTTTGACATTTTTTGACTGTGAATAAATTTGTATGTTTTTTAACCAATTATCATGATTCTTTTTTTATTTTGTTCCTTACAATAATGTGTGGCAACTTTTTGCATATGGAAAATACGGTAACATGACTGAAAAAAGTTACAGATAAAATAAAATAAATAAAAATATCCCAAAATATGAAAAACAAATTTTGTAGTTATTTTTTTTAGCTAGAGTGCTTTCTATACCCAAAAAGTTGCTACACATTGTAAGGAACGAAATAAAAAAAAAAGTTATTCGAAGTTAAAAAATGTTAAAAAAAACTCCAACACCTTTCTAAATAAAGGTAGTAAACATGAAAAAAGTTATACGGAATATCTGAACTCATAAAATAAAAGTATTAATAAAGGCAAAAATGTAATGCTTTACGTTAAAAGACGAAACGAACAACTCGTTATACACTCAGAGAAATTTTCAGGATAATTTAAACTGATGAGTCCCAATTAATTGCTTTTAGTAAAAGCTACTAAATATATATATATGTATATATATGGGTCATTCCATATTAGATTGACAGTCGATGTCACAGATTTGAACAAGATAATTTTTTTTCGGTTCTTTATCAACAATAAATAGACACGTATTTTTTTGTTTGGCCAAAAAAATTTTTTTTACAAGTATACGATTTTTCGAATTTTCTGAGAAATGATATTTTCGATATAACAAGCGCACTTTCAAGCCTGTTTATCTTGAAAACAATTGTTCGCACAAAAAATTGTCCAAATTACGAAAATTAGGGTTTTGACTCGTCTTTACAAAGATTGTTGCGAAAAAATTGTTTAAACATTTTTTAACATACAAAAGTAAAGAAATAAACGCAAAATCTTTTTTTTCCAAATTTGGCCCCTTTCGAAATCAATGATCCAGCCATTTTTATTCGATTGTCATATTTTATAACAGACTATCAAAGAATCTAGATCCACGAAAAAAAAAAATTTCAAAAGGGGCCAAATTTGGAAAAAAAAGATTTTGCGTTTATTTCTTTACTTTTGTATGTTAAAAATGTTTAAACAATTTTTTCGCAACAATCTTTGTAAAGACGAGTCAAAACCCTAATTTTCGTAATTTGGCCAATTTTTTGTGCGAACAATTATTTTCAAGATAAACAGGCTTGAAAGTGCGCTTGCTATATCGAAAATATAATTTCTCAGAAAATTCGAAAAATCGTATACTTGTAAAAAAATTTTTTTTGGCCAAACAAAAAAATACGTGTCTATTATTTATTGTTGATAAAGAACCGAAAAAAAATTATCTTGTTCAAATCTGTGACATCGACTGTCAATCTAATATGGAATGACCCATATATATATAATTGGTTATTTAAACCACATTATCTTAATTAAACTAATCAAATTTTTAATTTAGTTTCATAATTTAATTTCCGATAGGCACTTCTAGCTCTTATAATTTTTAATGATGAATGGTTAATACTTTTCGAAATTAATATAATAAGAACGTGTATAATTAAGTTCTGATGTCGGTTGAAAAAAATTGTAGCCTCTTCAACGAACGCGTATGTAGCTGTGAAACCCGGATACATAATCATAGTGATCTACTTTTAAGGCAAAGAAAAAAAAAGAAGTCAAAGTCAAACGCGGACGTCGCTGAGTCCCATTAAAAATAACCAACGATGCAAATCTCGTTGAATTCCGTACAAAAATGCAAGTAGTGCAAGCTGCACCCACTTAAGCTCGATAAAAAATAATGTCTTCGTTTATTTGCTTTGAAACTTACCTTGTTCAACATCATAAAAATGTTAGATGAAATTAAAATCGTTCTATTCAAAAATGCTTAGTTGATAGTTTATGCTTCATATAATTTTTGATTTGGTAAACTTTCAAAAATTTAAATGTTCACATAACCAATCTGCTCTCTAAATCTTAATCAGTTAAAATCTAATGATTATCAGTGAAATTTGACTGATTCAAATAGTTAAAAAGAGGTTACTGTAAATCAATAAAATTTCACTAATTACTTCAGTGAAAATTAATTGATTTAACAGTGAATAACTGATTTAATAAGTGAAAATTTGACTGATTTAGATTTAGAGAGTGAAATACTTCTTTTTTTTTATTTTCAAGATTCTAAAGCCATTGATCAACCAGATCACGTGACCAAATTCCTGTAAAAGTTCATATAAGATAACTTTTTTATTTTACAAAATGTCTTCTTGGAAATTTGGAAAAAAATTTTTAAAATTTTACAGTTAACTGTAATTATCGCTAAGTTATCGAATTTGTTTTAAACTGTTTACTAAAAAGAAGTTAAGAGACGTGCTTTATTGTCTTTTGTTGAATTTCCTAAATTTTCAGAAAGATACTTTGTAAATTAAAAAAGTTATGATATGAAAAAAGATATGATTCTACAACAAAATACAATAAATTCCAATAAACCACAAAAATTTGTTCTACGTTGTGGAAAAATATAATATAATTTACATCAAATTATATTTTTTTTAAACCTGAAGAATTTTATAAAAATTAATTTTCTACAAAAAGAAGTAGATTAGATATTCGTAAATAAATTCGTAAAAAATACCTTCACCACATTTGTTGTTTTCCTATTCGTTGCAGAGAAACCAAGTAAAGATGTATACGTCCATCAAATCTTCGCATTTCAAAAAACAATTATTGCATGAAACGCTTTGTTGAGAGTAAAAAAATAAAAAAATGGACAAAAAACGGTACGATATCCACGCTGCAGTATAATAGAAGAACAAAAGCTGAAGTTTTGTTCAGGGAATCACATTCTGCACGAAACGAGTTCACAATAGCTGTTATTTGATGAATGGACATGAGGTTCATAAATAACTTGAAATAGATCCCAATAAAATTTTGCTTCGGTTTGGAAAAAAGTATAAACCATTTTTCGATTAAATATATAATAGTCATATTTATTTCAACCGGTTTTTTTTTTCATCAGAAACATTTACTTCAAATATATTATATTCAATTTGTTATATCTTGACATAGAATTTATGCATTTCATGAACTTGAAAAAATGTTCAGTTCTAATGCATAAAAAATATTTCGTTAATATTGTACTTGGAACGTAAACTATAATCACTTTCTTAGTATTGGATAATATATTTAGAACCAATTTTCGTTGAAATGTCAATTAAATTACATAATGTATTCAATTATCGATCGCGGGATAATGCATTCACGATTCAAATTCGCATTTTGAATTTGCATTAAGGAAATCGGTATGCAAAACCTAAATTTATCGTTAATGCAGTTTGCACTTAGTCTGCAACTAGAGTAGGTCATTGACAATGAGTTGAAAGAGAATAGTAAACACAAGAGGAAAATAAATAATTTAATGAAAATGTAGCTTTTAAATTACAACACATAAAAAGATAAACATTTATGCAAGTGAATTTTATTCCAAAAAATTGTTTTCTTTTCTGCCTTGCGAAATTGATGTTTTTTCCGTTAGATAATGGGAAAATCCTATAAACTCTGTGGAGCAACAAATCATAATGATGTTGGACGTGGCGTTTGTTAGTAGTCATTAGTTACGTACAATTAGTTCAAGTTAATAGGATATGGAATGGCTTAACTTTCGACAAAAGTATCGACGTTCTATAGACAACACTAATAAATCAAGACTCATAAATGGACAATAAAGTTCCATTATAACAAGACAGCAATGTAGATAGAGAAAGAATTCAAGCTATTGTATACATGTATATATTCGATTTTTACATCATCATCACTCTCAACATCTAAATCAGTCAACTTCTACTAATTAGCAGTGAAGTATGACTGATTAAAGTAGTTGAAAACAGTTAACTGGAAATCAGTCACATCGCATTGATTTTATCAATGAAAATTAACTGGTTTAGCGGTAAAAAATATTTTTTACTGCTGAATCAATGATTTAGCAGTGAAAAATAGTTTTACATTGATGAATCAGCAAACAGGCAAATCAATGATTCAATCAGTGAAAATTTGACTGATTCAGCAGTAAACAATATTTTTCACTGCTAAACCAGTTAATTTTTACTGATTAAATCAGTAATATTGGCCTGATTCACAGTAACTTTTTCATCAATTTGAATCATTCGAATTCCACTAATTCAATGAGTGAAAATTAACTGTTTTAACAGTGAAAATCAACTGATATAGCAGTGAAAAATAGTTTTACATTGATGAATCAGCAAAAAGGCAAGTCAATTATTCAATCAGTAAAAATTTGACTGATTCAGCAGTAAACAATATTTTTCACTGCTAAAAGGGTTAACTTGCTTTTCAAACTTGTTTTTAATGACTTTGTCCAGAAATTAATTTCTTATTCAACGCAAAATCTATACTTTATCTGTTAATGTTGAATCAACTTTTAAAAGAAAGAAGATGAACCACCGAGTAGGAAATTAAAAGTAATAAATGTGAGTTAGTTAAAGACGAGATGATCTCGTCCTGGACTTTCGAAACTCGAAGCGAAGCCGTTGAGCGGCGGCCGGACAGAGCAGTTTGATTTATTACCTACCGATTACGATAGAAATGTGGGCCAACTCTACTTCCATATACGATGAATTAAGCTTTTTTCCATCAAACCAATTCCTGGGTAATTCCAAATTACCGTACCTTTTTAGGATCTGGCAGTTGTATTCGACCTCGAACGAACCCTTAATAAATCTTATCGAAATGGAAGAACCAACCTTTCAGTCAGGTCAAAGCTTGACTGGACTTCCTGTCGATGAGGATTTTGAGGAAGGACGAAGAGAACTGAAGAGGAGGAAAGCCTTTGATTTATGTAGTACCTGAGGCTCCAGTGGAATCGGTCATCTTCAACTCTGACTTTAACAGCACAAGTTAAAATTTAGAGCCAGAATTTAGTACATTCGCTCCTTCAAGCAGAACTAACGATTTTAAGGAATCAGTCTAATATTTTTAGCTATGTGCAATTTTTATTTAGGTCATAGATCAACCGGACCATGTGATTAAATTATACAGGAAAGAAATAATCCTTTGAGATTTCATGAACAGATCAGCACTTTTGGGCAAGCTTCCAAAAATCGTAAATTTTTAGAAAAATTCTGCAAAGGATGGTCAACTGTTGAGAAATAATGACAAAAAAAGTTAAGGAAAAAATCATAAACTGCTCAGGAATTCTAAAGTATTAATGAAGAGTTGCTAAATTTTACCTGAGCTGTGTTTTTTATTATCGCTGAATGATTGAGTATTTTTTACTAAAGTTTTATGAAAATTTGAAATCATTAAAAGCTCTTTCAAAAGTTCTAAACTTAAATAAATTTTTAATAGAATTCTTTTCTGATTACTTATTTATTTTTCATGAACTGTACTACTTAGAAATATAAAAATGCCTGTAATTAATCATACGTTCATATTCTCGTCATTTTTAAAATACAAGAGTTATAAAATGCTCTGCAAAATATTCAAAAGCCTAAAAAAATTTTTTTTTAACTGATCAGAGTATATTTTTTAAAAATGGTGTGCAATTTAAGGTAGTTTGTTCACGAAAATTAGACCTCAGGCAAAAATATATAATTTTGCATTCAAGAATAGCAATATTATTATTGAAGAACTAATTTGAAAGAGAAAAGATTATTTTTCATGAAAAAAATTTGAAACACAAAAAAATAATTTTATCAATAAATTTTATTTTTGCCCAAACTTATTTTCTTATCGCTTCGAGACAAATTTTTAAAAATGATGCGATTCTAATAAATCACGGTTCATTTTTTTAGGAAAAAGATTCTCTACAACGTGACCGTTTCCTATTTTTGAAATCGAATTAATTATTATCAAATACAGCAATTTGTTTATAAAAATTGTTTTTTTATAATTTCAGCCATTAAAGAATTCAATTTCAAAAATAGGAAACGGTCATGTTGTAGAAAATCTTTTTCCTACAAAAATGAACCGTGATTTATTAGAATCGCATGATTTTTAAAAATTTGGCTCGAAGCGATAAGAAAATAAGTTTGGGCAAAAATAAAATTTATTAGAACTTCTTAGAGTGAATTTCGTGTTAATATGTGTTGTTCAGAGAAGCCTTTCAACAAAAAGAGGAAAAAAACTTTCAACTTTGGATTTTGTGCAAATTATTGAATTTTTCTCTATCCACTTGAAAGATTTTAATAAATATCACTGATGAGGGCTCCGATCAGAGCCGAAACGTTTGATTAAATTTGACTTAATCATTTTATGGACCCTAAAGCCAATTTTCCAACAACATACCATTCTATTAATAAAATTATTTTTTTGTGTTCCAAATTTTTTTGTTTGGAAAATAATCTTTTCTCTTTCAAATTAGCCCTTCAATAATAATATTGCTATTCTTGAAAGCAAAATTATCCATTTTTGCCTGAGGTCTAACTTTCGTGATCGAACTACCTTAAGAGATTGTCACTGTTATTTATTCAAATAATGAGGAAAATTGTTTAAAAATTGCATCACATGCAAAACTTTTCACATTCACTGAAAAACTTGCACTTTCAATTTTTGATGAACTATGTTTTAATTTACGAGAAAATGTGACATATTGAGAAAGTAAGCTGAACAAAACAAAATATAAGAGTTATAAAATCTTCTCCAAAATATTCCAAAACCTAAAAAATTAGTTATAAATCATCAGAGTATATTTTTAAAATACGGTGTGCAATTTATGAGATTGTAGCTTTTATTTATTCAAATAAAATCAAAGATTTTTTAAAAAATTGCATCACATGCAAAACTTTTCACATTCACTGAAAAAGCTGCGCTTTTCACATATTTTCCAATTTGTTAACTAAATAGCTATAATTTTTTCTTTGTGCGTAAATTATATCATCGTTTTAATTTGATTGTTTTGTCATTATAACCAATTTTTACTTCACTCTGATCCAACATTCCAAAACCGATTAAATTTTATCATGGAAAAGTTAGACAAAAGGGAGATCATTCAATATTCATGTATAAAGCAAAAAAGCTGTCACCTGGGAAAAAAAGTACATGGAGGCGTACTAGAGGACAATAGCTTTTGATTCAACTTGAAGATGAAATCATGTTTTGTTGAGTGATGTAGAGACTCAATTAATTAGCAGACAGATGGAATTTCATTGACTTAGAGAGCTTTTCTTAATTGGAATTATTGCTCCGGACGTCTTGTAATGATTCGATTCGATGAACTTTTAAAATGAATAAGCTTCTGATCGTAAGTATATTAATCTATTTCATTGAATTCACTTCATTCACTAATTGGTTCTAGTCTACTCTTTCATACTCAGGATTGTACAGTTATTGTCAGATCACAGAATTTATAACAAAATTACAGACTTGAAAAATAAAAACTTTTTTCACGTCATAATATGCAAAACAAAATTTTAAAAAATGCATAAATTTGTTTTTTTTTTAAAGTGTCTTTTATATAGAAGATTCTAAAATTTCTCAATTAAGGATCAAAGTTTTGAAAAAAACCTCAAAATGTCCGCAAGATTTTTATTTTATTTTCAAGTGTGATATAAAATTTTTTTTTCAAATTAAAAATTAAATTTAAAAAAAATAAAACTTGCGTATTTTTAAATAGAGAATCCGAATCTGCAATAAAAAATAAAAGCGTTACATCTCTGCCTAGGTACTTTTTCAAATTACTTGACAGATACTCGCCAGCATCCGGAAATACTGTTTAGTATCCTAACAATTTCTATTAGAGTTGTTTATTTATATTGAACAAATATCAAGATTAATTATAGGGAGGTTAAGAAAAAATCTAAATTGTCATATAATTATTAATTAATAAAGAATTTTGACCTAAACCAATTTTTAAAAATGTAGATGTATTATTTCTTCATCCAAAATGCATAAAAATTGATTTTTGTTTTATACTCTCTACTTTCTAAGAAATTATATTCAGTTTGAGGTTATACCAATGATTCGATCTCTCTTTAAGTAGAAAGTAAGGAGAATAGATCAAGTCTGATCAAATAACAATCTATACTACTGATATTCTAAGTTACATTTGATGTTAACTCACGCCAGTGTTGCCAATTGCATGGAAATTTCCCGGAATCCGGGAAATTTTGACTGACTTGGGAAATTTTACGGGATGACAAGAAATTCCGGGAATTTCCGGGATATTGTCTTATAATTGCCTTATTATGTATTAAATTTGCATAGAAGATTTAATAAGAGATCTTTCGTTAAACACAACCAATCATAATGAGTTTTGATAAAAAAAAAGAAGCATTTTATTGGTTGCAGGCCCTTAGGGCGCTTTCATATGTCATAGTGCTCTCATGCCACCAAGTAGAAAAGGCCTATTGCTATTCATTTCACTCTAACTCCTTCTGACGTCATATGCTAAAGTGAGATGATCAGATTTTTTAGGTTTTCAAATGAATGAGTCACATCTCTTGATAGTCGCTTATGTGTAAAATTAGCCTAAAGTTTCTCACAGTATCTATGTTGATTGGATAAAAGTATTATGTCCCAAAAAAGAATCATTGAATGGAATTTGAAATAGATTTTTAAAATATAGAGTTCGGAAATGTATATATTTTTGATTAGAAAAGAGAATCCCAAATTACCTTGTATGCCTGTAAGTATAAATTATATAATTATTTTGATTCTCTTTGATTATAGGAGTGAAAAGATAGAAAAGTAAAGATATGTTTCTGTACAGTATTTTCTAAACGTGATCAGTACGCATATATTGTTTATACGTTTATTAGTAAAATATTGTCTCTAGTAGGGCATGTGGTACTTTACCATAAGAGTAATTTAGTTCCTACGGGTCTTTATCCACAATTTTTTAAAATAATATTTGTTCATCAACGTAAAGAACATAAAGACTGAGGTCGATGGACAATTATTTGATTTAGAATTTTGATTATTTTTCGAAATTAACAAATATATATTTTTTTAAAACTATGAAAACCTAGGATAAGACATATTTTTAACAGAGTTTAAAATATTTAAACAATTTTAAGAAGTTTTAGATGATTTTAATTTACGGGAAAATTCCGGGAAGTTTTGAAATTTGTCCGGGAAAAGTTGGGAATTTTCTTTTGAGCTGCCGGGAAGTTAAGAGCGCTCACTCCGGCAACACTGACTCACGCTAAACTTTTTATATCACTCAGAATCTCCATAAAAAGTCTCAAGACGTTAAAATGTTAATAAAATACTGTAATTAAAGTTAGTGAAATATGGACCAACAAATTATCTCTATTAATTATGTATTAAGATGGCTTCTTGAATTCAAAGCTAAATCGCTGAAAATCTTCTTTTTTGTCTAAAAGTCAAATGTAAGTCGGAAAAAATCCAAAAAATTTACAGAAAAAAATACAAATATGTGCAACAGTATTTGAAATCTTTTTTCAGATAATAAAATTTTCATTAATTTTATTTGAATTAGTACTTGAAAAAAAATAAAGTTTAAACTATGTGAATATTAATCTTGCTGATTGATTATTAATAGAATATATTTTTAGAATATATTAAGTAGATTTTTAACTGATTCCATAAATTCGATTTTTTTTTTCATTTTTCGAATCTATGAACTATCGAAAATTCATGATCAGGAAGGAAAACTGTACGGCCATGGTATTACAGACTAGTGGAAAGTCTTTTTTTCATGATAAATCACGCTGAAAACTTTAAACGCGTTTTTCTCAAAACTATTTTTTTCGAAACTGTGACCACGATTACAAGAAAAGTATTTGGTGAATCGAACTGATTTTTGAAATGAATATTCATTGAACATGCCTCTTCCGTTCGGGATGCAAAATTCATTTTATTTTCATTTTTCGCATATTATAACTAAATGTACTAAATAAAATAGGCCAAAAATTCATTTTTTTTTTACAAATAGGTGCCATTTTGCTTCATTTCAAAATTTTGGAAAATGTATATCCCGAACGAAAGCCAACACGCTACTGATTAAAACTGTGTTGTGCTTTTTTGTTTCAGTCGGTCTGGGATGCTAAAATCATGGTCACATTTTGGCTCCAACTTTCCGAAAAGGTCACGTTCAAGGACGACTATATCGCGAAAAATTTCTGTTGAACTTTTCATGTAAATATATTTTTTATATATATATTTTTTATCCTTTGACTATTATTAACTTTTAGACAGTTTTTAATAACCCCGTGTACTTTTTAGTAAAAAGTTCAAAAATAATTGCCAAATTTTTTTTGATCGTCAAATGTCTCAGTCACAAAATGTTGACATTTATTTTAGAACTCTTAATTAAAAAGTATACGAGATTGATCAGAGAATCTCTATTAAAAGTTTTTAAACTATATCCCTTTTCAAATATCAATGACAGTCAACGAAATTCCGATAACTTATCTTTTCCTTGCAAATGGTTGTCCTATAGTTAAATCGCAAATGTATTTCCAAATAATATCTAGATATTACGGTTCAATATCTATTTTTCACGATGAAGTTTCCAACATACATAGGAAAATGGTTTCAGATAGATATAAAATAAGTTTTGCTTAGCTTCTCTCATTAGTGTTACATGGTTTGAAGTTTACCGCCTCGCGGAAGCGAATTCGGGGAAACAGTCGTAGCGTCCAGTTTACCGGTTATGATATTTATGAGGTGCATAAAGTTATATATACTACAAATGGACTAACGAACAAAGGACAGTATCGAACTGTAAGTATTGGCAAGGCTCTACAGTTATGTATTCCGAAAACCAAACTCAGCAGAATATTGTCACAAATGCGAATGTAGTTTAAGCCAGTCGCTAAAATAAATTATGATTAAGAGCATATGATACTTATAAAGTTATCGAATTCATGTGAGCAACCAGGTCTACTTTTTACACATTTATGTTCAAAATAATTAAAACTATCAAACAAAAATTTGAGAGATGCTAAGAAACATACAAATGGAAGTAGATAGTATATTTTGAATTTTGATAGTAAAAAAAAATTCTGCTGAAAATTTTACTAAAATTGAACCTTTTTTGATTACCCAAATTGAAAATTGCCTATTCATGTCCGTTTCTATTTTTTCTACCATTTTTAAAATTAAAAAGAAGGATTTTATTCATTTTTTGTATAAATGTGTAGAAATCTCTAATAAAATTGACTAATTTTCCAAGTATCACATTTTCTTAAGGGAATCCACCACCTTCAATATTTTTACATTCTCATCATGGATGAGAAGGTATTAGTTTTATGTGAAGAATGACTTTCCAAATTTTCATCAAATTTTTACGTTTTGAGACCCCCTGAGTCAGAAAAGGTGGTTTTTACGAAAGTGTCTGTCTGTATGTTGTAGGTCGTATACTCGATAACTCTCGATAGAATTATCAGATTGAATTGAGCTTGATGGGCATACTTTATCGGAGCAGAAAAAGTAAGGACAAGTTCGTTAACCAGCCATATCCAACCAAAATTACGGAAACTAGACCATTTTTTGTGTTTTTGAAAAAATCAAAAATTCTAATACTGGTTTTTGATAGTGCTCATAAATCTCTACAAATTATCTACATAACATTCTTTGATTAAACCAAAATTAAAAATGTTACAGCATGTTAAATCTTGAAAAAAGTCAATATCAAAATTCCATTTTCCAGTTAAATTATACAAGATATGAAAAAAAGGTATCATACAAAATTATTTTCTACATTAAGATCTACAAATTTGAACTGCAACATTTTTTTCATAAGATGTATATTTTTCTTTTTAATTTAAAAAAATAAAAAAATTTAAAAAAAATTTTAAAAAATCCAAAATTTAATTTTTTTCAACAATAATATGTGAAGTATGAAAAAACATAATGCAAAGTTGTTCGTTTTAAAAAGATCTACAATTTTTGTCTCACACAGTTTCTGCTAAAACATATATTTTTCGTTTCAATTCCAAAAATTCCATTTTTTAGACAAAATATGTGAAATACAAAAAAAAACGTTGAGATGGAAAATTATTTGCCTAAATGAGGTCTACGAATTCTCATCAAGACACTTTTCGACAGAATGTATATTTTATGTTTTGATTGTAAGAAACACAATTGAAAAAATTCCATTTTTTAACCTAAATATGTGATATATTTATTAGAAAGTTACTGAAATGTATACAGAAAATCGAGAGCGAAGCGCGAGTGTCATGATGAGAATGTGTTCCTTAAAGCCCTGACTAGTTTTCCACGGTAGATCTCGACTAGAACTAGGACAAACTCGTCAGGCCCCCAGTATATCATCTGCAATATTATAAAATTGATTTGAGCTTCATTATCAAATTATAAGAAATAAATTTAAATGTATGCGAAGAGCATTAGACCGAGCGCTAAGCGCGAGGTCCAAAAAAAAACGGAGCGCGAAGCGCGCGATGAGAATGTGTACCGCGAAGCGGGCAGATTTTTATATTTATTTTTGTGAGTTTAGACCTTCCATATAATTTTTTCATGTTTAGTACGATTATTGACAAAGGTTTTGGGTTTTTTTCTTTAAATTCCAGCACCTTTGTGTTACAAATAAAATAAATAAAAATATCCCAAAATATAAAAAAAAAATTATAGTTATTTTATTAGCTAGAGTGCTTTCCATATCCAAAAATATTGATAATATAAAAAGAATAAGTGGTAAAAATAACAAAGGCCTGTGTCTAATACATTTACTCTCTAAATCTGAAACAGTTAAACTTTCACTGATTCAATCAGTGATTTGCCTTTTCACTGGTTCAGCAGTGAAAAAAAATATTTTTCTCTGTTAAATCAATTAATTTGCACTGATTCATCAGTAGAAAAAATATTTTCCACTGTTAAATCAGTTACTTTTCACTGAAGTAATCAGTGAAATTTGACTGATTGACAGTAACCTCTTTTTAGTTATTTGAATCGGTAAAATTTCACTGATAATCAGTAGATTTTGACTGATTTAGATTTAGAGAGTAGATTTTATTCGAAAATATGTTGCAACAACACGGAAAATCACAACTTGCGGAAAACGGAGTTCAAAGTAAAGTCTTGCAGTAAAGCCTTAATACTGTGTTACTAAATCATATATGTACTCTCTGAATCTGAATCAGTCAAATTTTCACTGATTAAATCAGTTATTTGCCTTTTCACTGAATCATCAGTGGATACAATATTTTTCACTGTTAAATCAGTTAATTCTCACTGTTCAATTAGTGAAAACAATATTTTCCACTGTTAAAGCAGTTTCTTTTCACTGAAGTAATCAGTGAAATTTGGCTGATTCGCAGTAACCTCTTTTTAGCTATTTGAATTAGTCAAATTTCACTCATAATCAGTAGATTTTGACTGATTCATATTTAAAGAGTATATACTATTTACCATTTAATTTATAAATATTAGTAAATAAATAAACAAACTATTTTGTGTAAAAGGCTGATTTTCGCTAAAAACGCATTATTCGTAAATCGTAGTAACTTTTAATTTTACTTATTTTGCCAAGAAAAAAAATCAGATTGCCCTGAAAATATACACACGTACTCAAAAAAGTATACAGAATTAAAAAATAACATTTTTTGAAAATGTCAAAAAAATATACAAATTAAAGGTGGCGGATCCCATTAAGAGTAAGAGCGTATTATTTCAAAAGATCTCTTTCCTGTAAAATATCACTATATATATATGTATTTATATGCATGTAAATGTACATGTGTAAGTGAGGTGATGTTTCTATGAATCTAACTTGCAGAGCAGCTTCTTTTACAATTATAAATATAAAGTTTGTAGTTTCATTTTATTTGAAAACAGGAGTATATTCTGTGCTTGTTAAAATGAGCTAGTCCGAAAATTTATGCAAAATTCACGCGCGATGTGTGCACGAATGAGAGTAAGACTTCATTAAAATTCCTCGGTGGTCAAGCATTTATTTCTGCTCCGAGGCTGACCGCGGAATTCGCGCAGTAAAGTTTTTTACGGTTTTGTTCTTAAAAATACTCATGTTCAGATTTTAAATACAAAAATTTCGCCTCGAATTTAAAAAGCATACGATCATAGTTTCGGTAAGAAATTCTCATCAAAGCCAACTAACGTATCCACTTCTCCTTTCTCTCACTTTCAAGTATTTAACTTTGTCCTCGGAAGCGAAGCTTAAGGGTGACTCTGAGAATAGAATTCTGTAGAGCATTAAAGAATTATATTCGTTTGCAAAGGGCAAACATGAAACCCTTCTGTTTGGAGGTGGACCGGATGATATAAAAACGCGAGAGTAAATTGTTCCGGAACCAAATCTTAAGGCTAATTTTTGTTCATATTTCCCATATTGATTTTTACTTACACTTAAAATTATAAATATTTCATATTTTTTAATTATTTAATTTTCAAGCGGCTGAATTTTTAAAAGTTTTAGAATTTCTGATACTTTCAATTTTTGCTAAAGTACTCTCTGAATCTGAATCAGTCAAATTTTTACTGATTGAATCAGTGACTTACCGTTTCACTGATTCACCAGTTAAAAAATATATTTCACTGTTAAATCAGTTCATTATCACTAATTGAATCAGTGGAAAAAATATTTTCATTGTTAAATCAATTAATTTTCACTGAAGCAATCAGTGGAATTTGACTGATTTACAGTAACCTCTTTTTAGCTATTTTAATCAGTCAAATTTCACTGGTAATCAGTAGATTTTGACTGATTCATATTTAGAGAGTACCTTTCCAACTTTTAAAAAATGTCTCTTCGTGAAAATGTTTCACAGTAGAGATTAAACTTCAGAAGAATGGTTGAAAGTTTAGCAAAGCTTATAATGAAGTTTGCTGTGATATTTGACAATATTTTAATTGCTTTTCTGGAATTTCATATTTTCATGGATAAAAATTCTCACATTTTTTTCATGAATATCAAAACATAGTCAGGTGAAAATTGTAAAAGCGAGACTTTCAGTGTAATGAACATTAAGCAATAAAATACATTTCAAATTTCTCCACTTTAATCACCAGATTGTAAATATTCTACGCTGCAACTTTGGGTCATGAAAAATAAAATGCAAGCGAATGTATAAATTTGAGTGGACTGTTAGAAATGTTTGGAAATTTAAAAAAAATGTTTGTTGCAAAGGTAACGTAAAATTTGACGATATTTATAATGTTTTTGAGTAAACGTGTATCTTAAAATTGCAAAAAATGTACTGAAATTTATGCCATTTTTCTTAATCCGAATCAGTCAAAATCTACTGATTTTCAGTGAAATTGGACTGATTCAATTTGCTAAAAAGATGTTACTGTGAATTAGTCAAATTGCAATGTTGAAACAGTGGAACGTATTTTTTCCACTGATGAATCACAGTGAAAATTAACTGATTTAACAGTGAAACTAATATTTTTTCACTGTTAAAAAGGCGGGTCACTGATTCAATCAGTGAAAATTTGACTGAATCAAATTTAGAGAGAAGTATCAGAACTGAAAATTAAAAAATAGTTTCTTAAATTTACTGAAAAGTAACTGAATTTTCTGAAATTCTGTCTTAATTAATTGCCCTGATAATGAGGAAAATGTTTGTCACTGTGAGATTAGATTAAGAGTTGTTACAGGGTTTTGTACTAAAATTCAATATTTTGCTTAGAATGATACACTGAGAAAATTTATCTTTAAAAAAAATGTCTTGCTGTACAGACAACAAAATTGTTTTATATAGACATCAATTCTTGCTCTCTGAAATTAGATTTATGAAAAGTTAGCCACTAATTCAAATTGATAACAATTTTATCAATTATTAGTCATTATCCACTAATTTAATTGGTAGATAAAAACAAAAAGAAAGGTCGAATTCGTTAACCGGCCTTTTTCGACCAATGGTTCTGGTTTTATCCATCGAAGACGCTTTTTAGAAAATAAAATATTTCACTTTGTAGCCAAACTATGCAAAATATGAAAAAATGTTGCAAAGTAGTAAAGTTGTTAACTTTAAAAAGATCTAGAAGTTCTCCATAGATCATTTTTCCATTGGATAAGTAGTTTTATTTTTATAGTCACAAAAAATACTGTTAAAAAACTAACAATCGCATTTTACCGTCAAACTATGCTTTTAAATTGACCATTTTTTTTATAATAAAACCAAAATTTCAGTAATTCTAACAAAATTTAATCAACAAAACTATTGTCTTTGATTTTTCATTCTTTTCAGTGAATTATACGAATGTCAGAATCTAAAAAATGTTCTTTATGGCACATTCGACAAAAATTGTCAAAATAGGAGCATTTTTTGTATTTTTGAAAAAAACTTTATGAAAAAATTAAAAATTCCAATACTGTTATCTGATAGTTCTCATAAATCACTACTAATTATCCTAATAACATTTTTCGATTAAACTAAAATTAGGAAAGTTACAGTATTTTAAAACTTTAAAAAAGTCAATATCTAAATTCCATTTTTCAGTTAAATTTAACGAAATTCGAAAAAAAAGTTATGACACAAAATTGTTTACTACATAAAGATCTAGAAGTTTGAATCGTAACATTTTTTCATAAGATGTTTATTTTTCTTTTTAATTTAAAAAAATACTTTAAACAAAATAAGTGAGTTACGAAAAAAACGTTAAGAAGGAAAATTATTTGCCTAAATGAGGTCTACACGGATAAAAATTTGATGGTTAAAAGTACCATTTTTAACGGTAAACCAGAACCATTAGGAATTTCTGCCGGTTAGTCTCAAAAATATGCTACTCAATATAAAACGTTACGGGAAATATCACCAAGAATGATGGTAAAAATTGAAAATTCATATGCCAACTTTTTTTTTGGACAAAATATAACTTTAAAGATATGTATGCATATATTTCGTGTTTATATCATAAGACATTCCATAGGTTGAAATATTACTTTCACGCATTTACGGAATGTTATAATCGTAACGTAACGAAATAATGCATTGGAAAAAATTGTTTTTCTTTAATTTGGAATTATTATCATCGGATTACTTTTATTGATTTGACTTCCTAAGCCCTAGTGTAGTTGAAATATGAGAATGCTCGTGAAACCGGCGTGGCTTTGAAAGGTAACTTGGTTGGAAATTTTCCATCAGTACTGGCGCGGTACTGGACATCGGTACCATCCCAGCACTGAAATCTGTACTGGTTTAGTACTGGCATTACTCCGAAGTTTGTTGTTAGCCGACACTTGGTCTCAGGACTGAGGCTGTAATATGCCAGTACCGCGCCAACCCTCGGCTCGGTACCCACTGTCCAGTACAGGCATTGCTCCTTGTTTACAACCGACTTGGTACCACGCCAGTACCGCAGAAGGATTTGCAGTACTGGTACGTACGGTACTGGCATAAGTTCGTCCTAACACCGGCGCTGCTCCGAAATTTAACTTGGCTGGAAGTAATCCATCAGTACAGGCACGGCATTGGACATCGGTACCATCCCAGCACTGAAATCTGTACTGGTTCAGTACTGGCATTACTCCGAAGTCGGTTGTTAGCCGACACTTGGTCTCAGGACTGAGGCTGTAATATGCCAGTACCGCGCCAACCCTCGGCCCGGTACCCACTGTCCAGTACAGGCATTGCTCCTTGTTTACAACCGGCTTGGTACCACGCCAGTACCGCAGAAGGATTTGCAGTACTGGTACGGTACTGGCATAAGTTCGTCCTACCACCGGCGCTGCTCCGAAATTTAACTTGGCTGGAAGTAATCCATCAGTACAGGCACGGTATTGGACATCGGTACCATGCCAGCACTGAAATCTGTACTGGTTCAGTACTGGCATTACTATGAAATCGGTTATTAGCCGACACTTGGTCTCAGGACTGAAGCTGTAATATGCCAGTACCGCGCCAACCCTCGGCCCGGTACCAACTGTCCAGTATAGGCATTCCTCCTTGTTTAACTCTGGCGCGGTAATGTGCCGTTTGTAAATACTGGCATGAATCCGACTTTTCCACCTGGGTTAAGGCTGATAGAAAGCCTTAAGTAAATTGAATTTCCTTCTTCATTTGAAATAAAAAAATTTAGTAACTTTGTGAAAATGTAATTCACATCTACAATATTATATAATTTCGTGTGATCAAAATTTAAACCTGAGTGCTATAAAAGACCTAGAAATATTGTTGAAATTTTACATTTTTCAGTCAATACTAAGTTTCTACTTCCCAAGTGCGAATTGCCGAAGGTGATAATACGGCACAATATTGACCCAATCTCGGCAGCCAAGAGTCGGCCATTGTTATTGGGCCAGTGTCATTGTTTGCATCGGTCAAGTGCTGGGCCGACGACGGCGGCCTTTTTCGACTGTTTAAATTTACCAACCTTCAGCCGAAACTTGGCCCAGTATCGGCCCTATACCAAGCCGATTGTCATTTTTACTATGGCATCCAGTTCTGAAAGTAGAAGAGCCAGAGTCGGGCTCATGGACGGCACATTACTGGACTTTTACCACGGCAAACCATCCTGGAAGTGAAAAAACCAGAGTTCGGCACAGCATTGGCCCGTTGCTGTGCCGAAAACAAGTGCTGGCGGCCAGAGTTTGGGCCAGCATTGGCCGCCAAGTGCATACCGGAGTTATCATTCCAGAAACGGCACGATATTGGCAACCGATCTTCGGCAAATTTTTGGCGATACTGGGCCAGTGTTGGGCCGTATCTAATTTCGCACTTGGGTTACTACAACTTTAAAAAATTTTTATCAATTGTAAAATTTTCTCATGAGAATAAGAACAGGACTGTCTTATACTTAATGCTCTTGGATTATTCGCATGAACATATTTTTGATTAGTAGGTGAAACTTTTCCCGTCAAATTCTCTGAAATTGAAACATGTCTGCTTAGGTCGAGAGTAGTTAGAGAGATGTTATTTACGAAGTATAACTTTATGCCGTTTCACTTCCCTCTATCAGTTCAGCACAAGTTTTGATGAATATCTCCAGGATGCGACGCAACATTCAATTAAGTATCGGATGCTGGGGAATTTTTTCCCTTACTTTTTATTCTGCTTATATCTTGATTCAGAGTTGGCACCTTTTTCTTTATATAAATCATTTCAGAGAGAGGTAATATTTTATAAAAACAAAAACTAAAAAATATAAATGCATCTGTATACTTTATATGCTTTCCGGAGATACGATAATTACCAGGGGATGCACAAATGAGCGCGTCCCAAAAAATATTATCTTTAATACCCAGTATAATTTAGAGCAAACGCGGAAATAGGATGGGATGATAAACAGTTAGTGTAAGATTGATAAATCGTATGCTTGATTAAAAATACACACAAAATTCTGAACGAGAAAATGAGTTGATAGTAGAATTATTTAACTCTTTAACAAAGCAGGATTGTTCACCCAGGAAACAGTTTCTTTGATATACAGTCTAAGAAAAAATTTCTTTGAATTAAAGCAAGTTTTGCTGATTCAAAAAAAATTTCTTTAATGTAAACAAATTAATTTTTTTGTGTTAACAAAACTTTCTTTAATTCAAAGAAATTTTTGTTTGACCGTATATCAAAGAAACTGTTTTCTCAGTTTTGAAAGCATGATTCATGGGGAAACTAGTAATCAATGGAAAAATGGTGAATAATTCAAATACACGAAGAAAAACAGTTCGAGAAACTTTACTCTGCTTTTTAACAATGTTGGGCACATGGATAAGTTGGAGATTATTTAATATTATTTTAATAATTTGAGACGTACATTTTGAAACTTTACTCTACATTTTTAAAGTTTACGGAACTGTGATGCATCCTTTAACATTTGGTACGTTGCAAATTATTACAATATTAGTAAATAGTCTCCAACTTGTCCATATATCCTAACTTTGCTGATAGTTGCGAAAAGTTTCTCGAACTATTTTTCTCCGTGTACATTTAATGTTCATGAAGCTAATATTATAAGAGTATTTAAGAGTATTTTAAAATTATTTTAAAAGTGCTGTTTTCGACTATGGAGTGAAAAAAAAACTGACAAAAATTCAAAAAGTTGACCACGTTGGGTTGGCCATCTTGAAGTTCAAATTTTAACTTCAGAAAAAAAGACACCATCTGAAACCCATTATAATATGAGTTTTTTGGATATTGAATGATATTTACATTTTTGGACCATTTTAGGCTCGTCATCTTGAATTATGAATTTTTTTACTTCAGATTCCAAAAGAGCACCACCAAAAACCACACACGACATTTTTTTTCATGCAGGTATGAATTTGGCGAGTTTATTTATCGTGCTTGTAAGAAGGGACAAAATTACGAGTGAAGGGAGGAAGAGCGGAGTAAAAATTGTCCCTACGGACTAAAAATAATGGCGTAAATGTAACTTACATTGGCAACATTATTTTTACTGTTGCCAATGTAAGTTACATTTACGCCATTATATTAAAGTCTTAACGAGAAGTTTTCATGAATGTAAAACTTGTTCGCGTTTTGCCATTGTGAACCAATTTGGCATCATTCTTTAATAATAAAAATTTTTTGAATTAAAAAAAAAAAAAAAAAAAAAATTCCGGTCGGTTCGTGTGCAAAAACTTTTATATTTTTTCATTTTATCCGGTTTTTATTCATAGTGAACTTCAAGTAATTTTTCAATTCGTGATGCTGCATACTGGACTACTTCATTTTGAATTGCAAGCTATGAGATAAGTTTTTAATTTTTATGATAATTCTTTTTTAATTATCTTCTATATTGTAATTTTTTACAGAAATTTTGAATTAGTCTCTGAATTTATGGCACTGAAGAGGACCCCCATATGTGGCCGAAACGTTTGCCTTTCTTTCTTTTTGCGCATTTTTAAATGTAATAATAATTTTAATCAAAGAAAATAAGAAGAAACTGACCCTATGCCAAAGAAATGAACAAACATTATATGAATTTGGGTCAATACAATAATAGACATGTTATCAAACATGTCAATTTGAAATTTAAAAATGGCACTTTCACTATAAAGCTAGAATATCTAACAGTTCTGACCATTTTCAGAACTAGTTAAATTTAATAATAACTTCAAATGTGATAATTAATATCACGAATATTCAAATTGCATTTTTATTAATTTTTAAAGATAAATTTATTATCATTTTTCCAAAACATCTCAGAATAAATCTGTATGTGAAAATAAACAACTTTCAATTTTTTTAAATATGGAGTAAAATTACATATATGGATATTATAATATTTTATCTCTATGTAACGCCTTGCTTGCAAATTCAGTGTAAAATGGATTGTCCGTGAAGCTTATATACAAAATCGTTTTCTTGAAAAATAAACGCCTTCGTCCACTCGTGAAAATCATCATAAACGTCTCGAATTTCTTAACTAAGTACAGGACAATAGTCTTCTTCAAGGAGGAAAAGAACCTCTCAGGATTGCTTATAGGAAAAAAATTTTCGGTCAGCAAAGCCACATGTCCCGAGTCGGTTTTTAAAACACCCGTTTGGAAATTGCCAAATTTTTGCCCTATTACAAGTTTGGTCCCAACTTAGAAAATTATTATTTGGCTACAACATGGCGAATGTCTTGGATGTGGCATGGAGCCAACCTGGATACTTGTTTAATAGTTGTTGCGGTTACAGCGCCACCTATTTTTAATAAATGAATGGGCTGTCGTGAACTCCATTAAAAGGTTCTTAAAAAGTTCATACTTGGTTTCACAGTGTATCACGGAGAAAAATGGATATTGAAAAGTAGATATTCAAATAGGAAATATTCATCCATAATATCTAGATATTGACACGCAATATTAAAATTTTTTTTTTAATATATAAGATTTTGCCGAGAAGTAACATTTGATATTCAGATTCAATAGTTTAGATATTGAAGCATGAAGTGCGCGCGTATTAAAGGTTATGTGATCACTTTTTCGCTCTCATCGAAATCTAAGTGAATCTAATATTGACATGCTTGCAGCGTTTCGGAAAGATAAATTTTAAAAGTTTATTAAAGTTTACTTAAATTCTAATAAGTGTTTCTAATGGAATAAAAGTGATCGGGTCATTAACTTGAGATGTGGTAAGTAAAACATATAAGTTATATATTTTCTCTGTATGTGGTTTATAGCCGAAAATGAAATCTAACCTTAGTGTTAAGTTTAAGTTTCTAACAAGAACATGAAATTAATTTTAGACATGCCAGATAATGAAAATTTGGTTCAAACATCTACATTACTTCTACAGAAAAGAACATAATAAAATATAATTTGACTTTTTTCTAAAAACTGAATATGTAGTTATTTTATAACCTTTAAAATAATTTCAAATTAATTAGTTGAGTTTGAAATTTTTGTCACTGCCTACATTATCGGAGGATCACTAGTCGCGTCATTTTTTCCACAGAAAGATTTTCAAATTCTTTAAAACTTTAAAATAATTTTTTGAGTATCTTAGATATTAAGCTGATGTAACATCTATAACTTACATTTCCAGTATACCTGATATTGATGTTAAATATCTGAGATAGTCAACTCTAGTACCTCAGGCATTCAAGTTTACTAACGAGGATATTCAGAAGTTTAGTATCTCGAATATTCATTCTTAATATCTGAGATAATCAAGTTCAATATCTGAGATACTGGTGGTTAATATCTCTTTTTCAATATCTGCAGGCATTGAAGTAGAATATCTAAATGTTTGTCACATAGTTGAATGCTACTGACATTGTGCCTCAATATCTAGATATTATGGGTCAATATCCATTTTTCTCCGTGTCAAAATCAAATTCAATTCAAAATATTTGTTAATAATATTAAAATATATGACTTGGACTACATTTTAAATCTCGAAAATTATTCTAGAAGGATTAGATGAAGACATTAAAAAAAAAATTTATGTGGCTGAGGCACTGATTCAATTTGACTGAGACTCACAAAATGAACGGTGCCAAGTTGGGACCAAACTGGGACATGAGGTAGGCTTTGGTCGGATTAGGCGTTTCATTTGCGGTTTGGTCCTGCCTCGATACCCAAGTTGGGGCCCGGTTTTTCCTGGTTGGGGCCTGGCTCGCGCCAGGACAAAATTTCCACACGGGCAGTTCAGATCATTCTGTGAGAGACGCCGGTATTAAAGTCTTAACGAGAAGTTTTCATGAATGTAAAACTTGTTCGCGTTTTGCCATTGTGAACCAATTTGGCATCATTCTTTAATAATAAACATTTTTTGAATGAAAAAAAAAAAAAAAAAAAAAATTCCGGTCGGTTCGTGTGCAAAATTTGTTATGTTTTTGATTTATCCGGTTTTTTATTCATAGTGAACTTCACGTAATTTTTCAATTCGTGATGCTGCATACTGGACTACTTCCTTTTTGAATTGCAAGCTATGTGATAAGTTTTTAATTTTTATTATAATTCTTTTTTGATTATCTTCTATATTGTAATTCTTTACATAAATTTTGAATTAATCTTTGAATTTATGGCACTGAAGAGGGCCCCCATATGTGGCCGAAACGTTTGCCTTTCATTCTTTTTACGCATTTTTAAATGTAATAATAATTTTAATCAAAGAAAATAAGAAGAATCTGACCCTATGCCAAAGAAATGAACAAACATTATTTTTACTCCCCAGGGACTGTTTTATTCCCTTTCTTTTGCACTAAGACAAAAAGGTCGATTTTTGCACCGCCTTACAAGCATGAAAAAGAGCCAAATTCATATACCTGGTCGGAAAAATAATATATTGTGCAACTAGGAGAAATAAATTTATTTTACGGGTGTAAAGTTTTATCCCCGAGTAAAGCGAGGGCAATAATCACACGAGTAAAGGGAATGTTTTTCTTTGATACCCGCACGGAAAATGTGATTTTGGGGCCTTGGTGCGAAACAGCTAAAATGATCGATTCCACGATCAATGATGAGTCCGTGTGATAAAACTTACTTTTTATACTACGTGGTCATAAAGTGGATTTTATTGCCCTGTGCGTGGCAAACAAATCCATTTGCTGACCCCCTAGTAGAAAAAAAATATTTAAGGTAGTTGTTATGCCAAAAATTAAGTTTCTAGATAAAAAGTTTTTCTACACGGAAAAAAAGTGTAGTTGTGACAGCAAAGTTATTCTTTGCGACAGTTAAACATTTAGCTGGTAACGAACGAGCGAATGAAGGAATATCTCGGATTCAGCCAAAGTGAATATCCGTAACCACTTTAGCTATTCCAGCGATATTCTATAGTCGAGAAAGGCACTGTTTATAGCTAGAATTGAGATTTTACAATTATAAACGAAGGCTAATTGAAATGTATAGCTACCGCAGTTATAACCTTAAGAACATGACAATAACAAAATAATTTTGAGTCATTTGTAGGTTATGTGACACGATACATATTTATGGAGTATAAGCAAATAAAAATATGACATAATTTTTCCGTGCTTGAAATCTTTATAACCAGTATTAAGGATTTTCATTTTCTCAAAACGAAAAAACCTTTTGTTTATATTTGCAAATAGTAGCAAAATTTAGAAGAACTTTTTGTGTTCGTTACAATAAGAAATTGCAAGCAGTTTGTAAACATACATATTTTGATTGCAGTAAGTAAAAAGACATGAAAATGGAAAAATATGCAAAACTAACCTTCAAATACGGGAATGTACTTATCCAACTTCCACTGTTGGAGAATGTTACGTACATAAAAATCAGCCATCGTTTAACAGTTTGCTTACCTTTAATACTTTAAAATTACAGTAATTTAAACTTTAAATACTGCACTTGAACTTTAGTTGTCATTTTAAATACATCACCACATAAACTCGCAGGGATTTACAATATAGCTAGCATAGAGATATATATTGAAATTGACAATAGCTGATAAACAAGTTGCTGCTATGGTAATATATATTTCTATTTCATTTATACTTTTTACTTAATTCTACCATATTGGAAGCATATGCAATTTGTAAAAAATAATAATTTCTGTTATTCAGCAACTGTGTGAAATGTGCTTCTTCACCTAAACAGTTTATACAATTTGACTAAAGTTTTATATGATTTGAACAGATTAATTCTTTGAAATTGGGATCATTCTTCATTCGCTCGGTCGCCTAGTTAAATTTTTTTCCGTGTATGATTTTAAGACTTGAAATGATATTATGAGTCGTGTATTATAAAAGAGAAAACATTATTTTTTATGAAAACAATTTTAAAGATAAATCAAATAATACTTTTAATAATGTTTTTTGTAATAGAATTTTTCCTTACTATCGCCCCTTACCAATTTAAAAAAAAATAATAAATCATGATTTTTTCGGGAAAAGTATTTTCTACAACTCTGCTGTTTACAATTTCGAAAGTAAAGATTTTAATTGCTGAAATCGTTTGGAAAAAATGTTTAAAAAGAAAAATTTTATTTTTTCTAACTATACTTGAAGAGTGTTCATTGATTTTTAAAATTGGAAGCAGTAGAGTTGTAGAAAATATTTCCCTTGAAAAAAATAGCCATGATTTATGAAAGTCCAATCATTTTTAAAAAATTGGTAAGAAGCGATAGTAAGGAAAAATGGTATTACAAAAAACAATATTAAAAGTATTATTTTTCGTAAGTTTTAAAGTTTTTTCATCAAAAATAATGTTTTCCCTTTCATAAGACACGACTCATAATAAAGGGTTTCCCAATAAGGGTGATATGTTTTGAAATTGAAAAAAAACACTGAATATTCATTCGGAATTGATCGAAATCTTTTTTATTATATTGGATATTCTATGCCATTTATGATTTAAACAATATATCGGCCAAATGTCCCCCGAGACTTGAGCCAAAAATGCGCCTCATCAGAAAAGATGATTTTTTGATGAAAATTGGGATCATTTTCAATTGATTCCAGAGCCCAATCCGCGAACTCCCGACGCAAACGATGGTCATTAGGCTTCAGTTCTTGGGCCAGAATCATCTTATAGGGATGCAGGCCAAGATCCAATCGCAAAATACGCCAGGTAGTCATCCTGGACAGGCCCAATTCCTGAGATCGGCGTGGCACGGACAATTCACGGTTTTCCTCGATACTGGCCTGTACGGCGGCTATATTCTGTGTAGAACGTGCGGTACGCATACGATTTTTAGGCTTAGTATCCAATAGAGTAAATTCACTCTCCAACTTATCGATTATTCGACGAATTGAGAGCGCGGATGGAGCAGAATGACGACCATATTTTGCACGATATGCTCTTTCAACACCGACAAAACTTCTCGAATTTTGATAAAATAATTGGACAATTTCCAAACGTTGTGGAAGCGTGAAACTACTCATGATTAAATGGCAAACCTTACTGTTGACAACTGACAGCAGACGTCAAAAATTTCAGTTCAAATCAGCCCGATAGGGACATTCAAAATCATATTACCCCTATTGGGAAACCCTTTATAATTTTAAGTCTCAAAATCATAGAAAATCTTTTTTTCCCAGAAACCTGATTTTACTCACAACTATACCTTAATTATGGATAAATAGAATACTTTAGTATTATGATTTTATAATCGTTTAAAATAAAATTCTTCATTTGTAATTGAACGCATTCGAATTTAGATATTGAAATAGCAATTTGATATCTCACTATGCTTTTTTATTATGTAATTTGGAATTGGTAAAATTAAGAACTTTCAAAAAATAGTAATCCTTAGAATTCAGAATAGCGTTGATCTCTTTGCAAAGAGTTTCGAAAAAAGATGGGTTCAAAAGGATAAATTGGATGAAAGGTGGAGTGGTGAAGATCAGAGAACTAGGAAATTATGAGATCATAGACTTTGTCTGAATTCACCTAAAGCAATAGATTCTGGGGTTTCCGTTAACCGCCTTGTCTAATCAACAAGTACACAAATAGAGAATATTAATTGAAATTGTAAAAAATCCGTCAAATTTGCAAAATTTATAAGTTAACATAGTGAAGTTCGAAAAATTAAACGAGAAATTATCTGCGGTAGCAAATGTCTTAACTGATTTTACTACTTTTTCAGAAAATTTTATTAAAATTTCCTAGTAATCCTATTTTTTTAAATGCAAGTGAAATTTTTTTCTTTGAATTAAAGAAATGAATGTCTACGCAAATAGTACATATGTAATGTGGTTCACAGAAACGTTTTCTTTAATTCAAAGAAAAAAATTTCTTCGTTCAAGATTATAAAATTAAATAAATTATTTCTTCAGTTTTTGCCAGTACTTTATTTGAATAAAAAAAAATATCTTTTTAAATCCAGTAAATAATGTTCAAAAACTCATTTCTTTTATTTAAAAAAGGCTGAAAACGTGATTTCTTAAAATCAAATAAATTTATATTTGTTCTAAAACGATATCCGGGGCAAACGTTCCAAGTTTTGGTCAAGCAAAGCAAACTGAATTTTTAATTTATATGTTCATCGGTGTGGTAAGTAACTTAGTGTTATTGATAAACTGTTTCACCGCTGACATGTCAATGGAATAAACTGATCGCAACATTCGGTTATCAGGCCATTAAACACGCGTGTTTTGCATGAAAGCCTGACTCTGACAGGGGTTAAAAACTAACACAAAGCGGACGGTTCAAAATCGGGTTTGCTCACTTGTTCAAAATCCGTTTGATTTAACTCACTCGTATGAAACGTTATCGATGAATAAACATCAATTTTGCATTAATTAACATAATATTACCTACCCTCATATTCAATATAAAAATTGATAAATGATAAAATATATTTTCGTAGTGAAATGGAACATTTTCAATTTTCTGCCCATAAATCGTTAAATTTACTCATTGTAAAATTATTTTCAATGTATATATTTCCTAAAATCTGAAATCCAAAAATCACACACCACACTAATTTTACAGCTATTCAATATTTATAAATATAAATTTAAAGAATTTGAAATCTTTCTGTGGAAAAAAGACGCTTTCGACTGCGCTGGGATTCGAACCCAGGTCTTTCGATTGCCGGTCGACTGCTCTAACCACTGAGCTACACAGGCGTGTATTTAAATTTAAATTGCATTTATTTGCGATATAAGAGTTTGAAATTTTCTACGAGGACTCCTGTCGGCAACGTATCCTATCCCATACGCGACTAGTAATTCTCCGATAATGTAGTCAGTGGCAGAAATTTCAAACTCAACTAATTAACTTGAAATCATTTATAAATATATTTAATGTTAAAATTAATTTTCTCAAATTGTGCATTTAACAACCTTGGGTGAAGATTTTTTATTCGCACTAGTCTCATTTCTCTAAAAATCAGTTAATCAAGAAATCACCAGACGATGAAGAACAGAAATTGAAATATTTGTTTATTATTTGTTTAAAAATATATAGCGATTGCCACCTAATTAGAAACTATTTAATTAGTACAAATGTCCTCGTACGTACATTAGTACAAATAAATGTTAATAAATGTACAAAAAAATCTCGAGTACTCAAAAACGAAACAAAACGAAAGGAAATTTTAATTAAAAGATGATAACAATAAATTTCAAGAATTGCACTGTGAAAAGAACTTGAACTAATTCAGTTTAAGTTTTATACAGCTATCGAGGCTGATGAATGAATTTACAAATGAAAAATAAAATAATTTTAAGTGTGAATATTGGAAAATGTATTCTTTTTTCAAAAGATTGATCCCTACGTCATTTCATACATTAATAGAAAAATATGATACCATTTTGATACTAGGAATGATACTAATCAAGATACAATCTGGTTAGTTTTAAATAATACATAAAATGATTTTTCCTTTAATGTTCAATTGAGACCCAAATAAAAAAACAGTAAAATGCAATTCCCTATGTTGAATTTCTCATCATTGCTTTTTAAATTATTTTCATAATTCTTAAACTTCATGCGCCCCATGCAATTATCAATCATTGTAAACTCGCTTCATTATGTCAAAAGCATCTGACTGACTTTTCCCGAGTTTTACAACAAAAAAACTAGAAATTAACGCGCTGTTCCAGTTTCGAGCTGAATATTGCACTAGCAAAAATCTATAGATAAAATAAAAAGGGCCTCCACTTGCAAACACTATTACTTCCATAGAAAATAATTAAGAGAATCAACACTAGGTAGGTAATTAAATTTGGTATCAAAGTCAAAAGTCGTTGTTCAATAGAAAAAACGAAATTAGTGTATTTGAATTATAGTTCAATAAACTATAATCAATAAATAAAGGTATGGCGAATAAAAATAAATTAAGGTATAATCAATAAAGGTTCTGTTCTATATTTCACTTAATTCAATTTATTATAACTCATATACCACTAATACAATTACAATTAAGAACAAACATTATAAGTATAATAGACATTTTTTGATGTGTCGCGAGATCAGAGGTGCATGGATCGAGTACGTGGTTCTAAGTTGTGGTTCGTGCACATAAGCGGTCTCTGATTTTACTTAACCAAAAGGGTCCCTTTTTACCCACCTCTCGTCATTAGGGTAGACCGGGGCAAACTGCTCGGGTAAACATTCATTAATTTCATAAAGTTAATAGAGCGTATTATTGATGCATTCTTTTCTTATTCCGAGTCTCAAATTATTATATAAGATATTTTTATGTGCAATTATAATTTCAAACATACAAATAATTGATAATTTAATTATTCTCAACCAGTTGCATGCGGACAACTTTGTCCTAATCACCGGATTAGAGTTGTTCACAGTATTTTTATATCGAGAGAAACATCTTAACATTAAAAATTTCCATAATTTGTATACAAGAAATAAAAATATTTTTTCGTTAAGAATACTTATATATGTAATAGAATCTTCCATTCTTTTGTCATCAAAAATTTTTTTATATACATTTTTTTTGTAGCGTGAATTATAAAAATGTTTGTTTATAATATGATTCTTATCATAAAATTAATGTATCTTATGCAAAAAATAGTAATGTTATTTCCAAAAACAATATGGCCCCAGTGGATAACTTTGCCCTGGTCTATCCTACCTACGTTACCATTACAAGTTGAATCATTACAATCATAGTAATTATGACAGTGTTGGAAAAAACCACATAAATTATGATAAACGCCCGAACAAATTAGTGAGAGGTTTCTAATTCTAGCTAAAGTTTAAATAACCGTGTAATATAAGCTAACAAGTGTACATAGATCGGACAAGAGACGAAGCTGTCTGGTTGCTTTATGGCCGGACGTCGTAAATATTAATTCCTACCATAACAATAGTAGGCTGTATAATAGTTTATTGTTCGAAGACGGACTAGCATTAAACTACTGGTACACTGTAAAAAATTTACGTCAACCTTAGTATTAAAAGACTATGCACTGAGAAAAAAGATTACTTGGCCCATCCAATTCTTTGGATTCTGGAACGCCATCCAATTTATTGAATTTATTGAACCTTTTTGCTCAGTGTATTAAATTTCCACATTTTAAAGTTTACACTCATAAAAATATTTGGTTAATCCAAGCAAAATGTAGTTGGATAAAGGAAGTAAGTTGCTTATTATACGGTTGCTCAAATTTTTGGTTAATTCAATCAAAGATAGTGTCTTTAGATACAATTATGATACCAAAGTTTGTATCACTTCACCAATTATCTTGGTTTATTTAATCAAAAGGTTTGGTTATATAAAGGAAATTTTTTTTCAAAATGTAAAAGGGTTTCTACCAGGAGTAAAAAAAGGTTAGTTTATATTATAAAATTTTCTTTCTCTCCGAATAATCCCCTTTTATTTGAAGCTAACTCTAGATAGACACAACTATCAAGTCCAAAGAGCACGCGGAAAAAAATTTGGTTTACTTTTTTGTGGACTAACTGCTCTCCCACAATTGCGGGAGAGCTGCTGCCCCACAGGAGGGAATGCAGCGGCGAGTCATATAAACTGAGAGTTGACTATACTTTTCAATTGATAATTCGATTGTTTTGATATTTCTGAATTCGTCATTAATTATTATATATCTTTTGAAGAATTTGTTTAATTTCTTAAAATTATGTGAAATTATTTGAAATCTCAACATTGAGGTTAGGTTATTTGTAAACAGATCGTAATGAACCAAAAAGTACTTCTATATATCTATATATACAGAAAACACCATTTCAATGGGCACTTTTATCTAAATCATAAAAAACTTGAAAGTTGTACTTTCTCCTGCTTTCGCATTTGCCTGACGATGCGGTGCAACTACACTCCCTACCGAAAGGAGTGCTAGGGGCAGCATTTGTGCCAAATTTTTTTCCGTGCAAACTTTATAAAAGTCGAAGCTATTTAATCTACAGATTTTGAACACACTCCAACCAATACTGTATTTTTATCTCCGTGTAGAATTTATAAACTAAATTGATTTATTGCAAGTATAAAGAATTTCGAAACAAATCACAAACTAATAAAACTTAACAAAGGTCTTCAATCGACTTAATTCGTGTTTTTTGATGGTGGTGAGACCTAGCAACAAGAGTAAATGTATCTATCAACCACTGAAAGTTTGCATAGTCAGTAATATGTGTTATGGGTGTATGATTCTGGTCATATAGGATAGCTTGCAACGCAGCATTTCGACCCATTAATCACGACGATGCAAGAAGATCCGACCTATCCCACTTCTATTAGCCGATAATGATACTACGGCTATCAACCACGACTCATAGGAGAGAGACGAAAGGAGATTGTACAATATCACAAGTCGTAATATTGTAAAAATGTATATGAAGAATGATATTCGAATATCCATAAACAGTGGTATTAAAATATTTCATTAGAACTCCCAACGGATTTCGATTTCACAAAATGCAATCTTGGAACTGATTATCTGAATGTTCCATTTTAATTAACTGTTAAAAGCATCTACTGTGGCTAAAATCCATTCAAGCTCTGTTTAGAAAATATACCTGGATTCATTTTTCTATAATGAAAGTAGGTAATCAGTTTCAAAATAAAAATTTCTTGAGATATTATTAAACCAAGAAATTTTTCTTGGCAGAGTTCAGTAGAATTTAGGTAAATCCGTGTACTATTCCAAAGATTAGTATTGTCATTATTAAAAATTGTAACTAGTCGAAAATTAACATAAACGCACATATTAACAACTTGACAGAAATTTCATTTTGAGCTTCAATCCGGTTCTTTTTAAACCCAATTCAGAAATTTTCCAAGTTCCGAAGTTTAAACACTGTAAATGCTAATTTCCAAAGTTCACGCTTTCGATTCATGCTATTTTAAAATATAGAAAACCATGGTTCTTAGAGGAAATATTCGGAAAGGAATTCAATCCGATTTATTCCGGAATCTGTTTCTGAATCATTCCGTACCAATCTAAGAAACTTTTCGAGCCTCGTTTGACGTAAAAAAGTTAAAAATCAATCCAATTTTATCCGATACAATCTAAATAAATCCTAACTAAGTTTTCAATGACATAATCCGAGTCAATCCGATCTAGGGTTGATCTGAGCTAATTTTTCAATCGGAATAAATCCGAGGTCTGAATTATTTGAATTAATTCAGATTAAGTCGGATTGAGACGGATAGATTCCAACAGATTTGCATCAAACGGTATTGAAAACGCTTTTTGGATTCGTTCAAAAACAGATTTTGGAATGACTTGGAACAAATTTAATTCTCCAAGTTTTCAATACGAAATATTCCGAGTCAATCCGATCTAGAGTTGATCTGAGCTAATTTTTCAATCGGAGCAAATCCGAGGTCTGAATTATTTGAATTAATTCAGATTAAGTCGGACTGAGACGGATAGATTCCAACAGATTTGTATCAAAAGGTATTGAATACGTTTTTTGGATTCGTTTAGAAACGGATTTTGGAATGACTTGGAACAACTCTAATTCATTCATATTGAATTCCAATCCAAAATTTTTCCAGACTCCCGACCTTCTTTTTGCATATGTATCCACATTTATAATGTTAACTTTTCGTAAACTTCTATTATTTTATATTATTTTAATTCCTTATTACTATAATTGTTCACAGAAAAACCAGGTATTTTATTTACCCAGACTTTGCTGTTAAATCGACCCGCAACAGAAATTACCCATTGTGGAGGTGCCACTTTCCACTCGCTTTGGCTATATACTAAAACTACCTGCTATCAAATTTAGCCTGTTTTATCAGTGTTTTTAATATTATTTTATAGTGACCACTACCAATATTTCCTAGTCTCAAAATTTTTAGTCCTAATAGTAATTTTTCGTATCGCTTATACTAATTCTCATTCTTCAAAATAATGAGCAAAAAAATAATAAATCTTATTATTGCATTGTGTATACAATTCCCATTTTAGCGCATATTTCTCTAAATTAGAACAGTAGAATGCTAAAATTTTTTATTAGTTATCAGAAACATATTTAAAGTTTCCCCATGTATGTACAAACTAAGCTTGGCCAGAAAATTAATCGAAATCGTACGCTTAGCTCAGAACATGCATTATCCAATTGCAGATTGCCCTACGTGCTCATGCACATATTGATGGTTTCCAACAGAAACTGTTCATACATATGTGCTCATATCCTGGACATGAAAATTGAAACCGTAATTTAGCGCTGATAACAATTACATACGAAATTAATCCAATTTGCTTAATGAACAAATCTTAATTTGATTCATTTAATAATTAAACGATGAGCTAAAGCCAAAAGATATAATTTAGTGAGTAAATTGAATAATATAGTAAGTGAAATCATTTTAATTGACTTCATTCAAGGATAATAAAATATAGTCTTATTTCCATACATTTAAGTGACGTAACTACTGGTAATTTAACTAATTTGTCAGGATAGTTACTCTACTTTCCTCATCGCCCTATCTTTGTCCTGTGCTTCTATATATTAGAGGGTTGACTAGCGTTTAATTCGACAAACTTGATGCGGTAGAGAAGAGGAAATCGCTCGGATTAATGTCAAAGCCTCACAATATTATAGCCATGATCAAAACTGATGCCTGAGGTTTTTTACATACTTTCAAAAATTTCCTGCCATAGAAAAATAAGTAAAAAAAAATCTAAAAATATTGTCTAAAAAAGTTTTTTAACAGATTCTATTTACAGTCGGATTTACACAGAAACTTGAAGTTAGCCAATGATAATTCTCATTATTTGAACTCTCACTTGGAAAAGTATGACAATTTCACAACCAGACTGCTGGGATTTTCAACTTATTAAATATATAAGTATAGCCAGAGAAAAATAATACATCTGCACGCGTACCTCATTAAATGTGCCTCTAGCGTACACTTAGCTTCAAATGGGCGCGAAAGATAGAAATGTTATGTCCAAAGCCCTTTCTTCACCAAGTCTATAGAGAATAAATCGCAAAGTGCACGGAGAAAAATAGTTTGAGAAACTTTACTTGACTCAATTGGGTAAACTTGGGACATCAAGATATTTCGACATATTTTCACTTCTAGTTCGGTAAAATGAAACTCATGAATACTTAATTCGTCCAACGTGAAAGTGTGACTTTATATGAATATCTTCCAAAAAGGTCTATAATAAATACTGTTCTTGGTAGTTGGAATTTTGGTGCACAAAATTTTGAAATAGTAATGAACGCTGGTTAGAGAATACTGAAGAGTTCGGTAAAGTGTGGTCGAAGACAAGGCATCAATATTTGAGTGGGTTTACATGAAAGGTATGAGTGTATCACTGATGCCCGTCAAACTTTAACCGTCAATTCAGTAAATTGTGGATATTGGGCGTGAGATTTTAACCAGCAGTAGTGTGGTCCTGTTGAGTAAAAATCAACTCTTATTTCGAGATTATCATCAATCATTCGATACATATTTACAAAAAGAGCATACACATGCATACACACCAGTCAGTCACAGGCAATCATATTATTTCATCACAAATACACTAAAACATAGAACTATACATGTACAAGGTGAGATTTTTATTTTGAGACATCAAAATATCTCAAGGAATACGCATCATACAAAAAAAATGTCCACAATGAAAACTTTTTATTTTTGAGAGAGAAAAATGACTCACTCTGTATAAAACCATACGCTTGTGAGAAACAGAAAATCAGGAGCAAATGAATAACTTTTTGCTTACCAAGAAATTATTGTTACAAACTACCAGTGTAAAAATAGATAAAATATTTAAAAAATTGTAGGTGTCATATTTAATTTATTCTTATCAATAAGTAAACCTAATAGTGGACATAATTTTGATCCACGCAGTCACTTAATTAATTTTTTATAAACATTTTTATTATAACTATGTATAAGGTTTAATGGAACTAAATTTTAAAATGTCCATTAAAAAATTGCATTATTATCAAAAAGTATCTTGAGTGAAAACATTTATGAAAAGATTCTTTTATTTTCTGTCTTGAATATTTTTAAAATATGGATTTTACAATTGTGAATCCCAAATTATTATTGTGCCTAAGAAATTTACATACATTAATTAGGCATAATAATAATTTGGAGTTCGAAATGCTATGTAATTTTTTAAAAATTATTTTATGTAATACAGTAATTCAGACTTTCGCTGTTTAAATTTCCATGAAATCAATTAAATTTCAAAAACTTTAGTTTTACATTCATCTCTTTTCAATATACATAATTCAATCTTGTAACTTGTGAGTAATGGAAAGTTGAATTTCTATTATATCCTTCTCTGAAATTAGTTTCCAGGAAAATTTTTTTAAGACACAAATTTTGAAAGCTCAAAAATGCTCATCAAAATCCTAATCATTCCTACGCCGAAAAAAATTCCTTGTACCCGTGTACAAGGAATCAACTATTTTGCCTAGTTAGGACAAGCGCCAACTTTGCAATCCTAGTTGAAATGACAAAGTTCAAGTTTAGTAAGAAAAACAAAGAAAGCAAGTTGATTTGACGGACAGATCCTTTCAAGCGCATGTATTTAACATTACCAAAAAACAACTTTACGTTTATGATCTACTAGAGCAAAATTTATATTGATAAAAGTGGGTCTTTAAGAATTATTGACAAAAATAAATTTTTGTTTGCATAGTGAAAAAGTAATAAATACAGAAGATATTCTTTTCACAGCGGAGTTTTGTAATAACAGCATAGCAATATTAATTGAATTTAATTGTAAATAGGACTAGAATTATTTATTTCTCTGTAACAAGGTTTATATTAGTATGTTTAACTGTATGTACGTGATTCTCTTAAACAGGAATCCGTGTTATTTCAACTAGGTTAGACTTAACTATGCGTGATAGTTGACTCTCGGAAAAAAAAAAATTTTCGGTGTATGATGTGCAACAATCTGGAAGTTGTTTTCGTTTGCAATGAAATTATGAACAACGTAAAAATGTGGACTGTCTTTCCAAAGTAAAACTTTGCTTATTGCTTATCCAATCTGTTACCAAGAAAATGCTAGGGGATTATTTCCACATAAAATGAAAAAAATGACCAAATTCGGGAAATTTTTCGAAAGTAATCATTTTTGTAGGACCAATAGAAGACACTTGATAGGCTGGTGTTTTGCTCATTAATCGATAATTTAGAATCAACTGGTGCTTCGATGCAATAGTGCGACAGACATTCACGCGACTAATTGATTCACGAGATGTAACTTTTCCATTTCGGTGTATAGATTCAAGACATATACAACTAATGTTCCAAAGAGGACCTACTGCGCGCATTACTCTTGTTTGTATTATTCCCTTACTAAATCAGTCAGCAATGTGGATGTTTCGACATGAAAAGTCGGACTCACAACTATTTCAACTACTTATTTTATTATTGTTAAAAAGTTCTAGTATTCATTATCTTGGGGTATTAAGTGTCCGATCAGAAAGCATAAACACCTAATAAGTGTCAGCATTTCTAACGACAACATTATTAAGCAGTGATTTTCAATTTGTTAGAGAGACAAAATACTGTTCGTTAATAATGATATCCAAAATCGAAAGCTAAGTTATATCGCCCTGTCCCTTTCAAAACGTCGTGTATTACATCAGCCGCTAGATTTTTTGTTACATGAAAACCCGGCACCTTGTGGAAAATACATTCTTCTTTAATCTTAGTTGCACAATCTATTCTTTTGAAGGCTAAATTTATATTATCATGGACGGTAAAGCAAAATCTACAAAACAAGTTTGAACGAAAACTTTCATTAAAATACAGTAACGAATGAAAACCCAAGTTGTCTCCTAAAAGTAATGTAAATACAAAATATTTTCCGATAGAGTAGAAACTGTAATTCCGTATTTTTGAAAAAATTTGATTTCGACGATAAATCTAGAGAATATAATTTTGCTTTTGAAAGTTTTGTGTACAAATTGTATGAAAAGTAAGTTATGTTGCAATCATTTTCCAGACATAGAAATGTTGGCAACGATGAGTGCACCAATTATTTAAAATAGCGGAATACGATAAATAAATTGCTATATATGTTAATTATAAACTTGATTTTTTATAAACGAAAGATATCACTTTGAAAATACTAATTGAATACAAAAACTCGTTTTACAGAGAGGAACACAATAAAATCGCCTGCGACCTAAACTGAAATCTATTTTCTTAAATTATCGAGATACTACACTCCGAAATATTGGTTCAACGTATAAGGCGTTTAATTTCACCCTCAAGGTCTCTATGCTGTACTGATAATCTTTCGCCAGGTTTGCGGATTTCGTAAATTACTATTTGAATGAATAGCCACATGGGCAGAGAAAAATCCGGATACAAACAATCGAAAACGAAAAATATTTTAAAATTTAAATCTATCGCATCAAGCATCGTTTTTACCGTGTACCTGATATCATCCACGATTACATAAATATGTTGAATACTTAACAGAGGCCCTACAATGACAATCAGTGGCTGAGGTTTTAATTTCTGAGCATGTTGATTACTTCTTACCCTCGCTAATGCCATTTCTAACTCTGCAGCGTCCTAGCAGAAAAAAATAAATTTTTCTTTTAAAAAACACACTTGGATCATTGTTAAAATGTGGAAAATTTAGAAAAATTAAACTGCAGAATAAAATATTCAAAATGTATATATATTTTTAAAATTCAACTTTCTGTCAACGACCTTCGTGAAAAATTATTCTTACTTTTATGTGCAAAAGATAAGAATTTCTTTTGTCCTCAGAACTTAATTTTTTAGCATCAACACCACCAGTTTCTGGAGATTCCTCGTATTTTCGTTTTCTATTCCATCTAGATGTCGTTGTAATGTAGTGTAGCAAATAGTACAAAAGTACGTCTTGTTGTTCTAAAACGTTAACTTTCTTAATATTGAATTACATTTTTAATAGATATATTCTTATAAAAATAAATATTACATACCAATTTCTAGTTTTGGTAATATCGAAACATATGGTGCATCATCTGCAGTTACCGATTTACCTGATTTTAAGAGACTAATAAAAAAGTCTCTTATTTTAGGCCACTTATCTTTTAATTTCGAATGATGATTTTTGTAACGACATACAAAATCAAGGTTAATCTACAATTTAGATAAACATGTTACATATTATACATTATTTTATGTTAAAAAACTTTACCTGCTAAAAATAATACATTAAATATATTTACCAATTCTTGTCCCTGTTGATTATGTCTCAGTGATTTCACACTCAACATATAATCGAAAAGAGACACATTTTGTACCTGTAAAAGTTGCTTCCTCAACTCACTCGTTCGTTTGAAAGCATTCTTCACATCCTCAAATGGTTCCGAATGATTTTTTAAATATTCAAGGTCATTGTTCAGGGATTCTGCAAAATAAATTACTTGAGTAAGAAAATGTTAAATAATAAATAAGTAATTATTAAGTGGCATATGAGTCCAAATAATGAAAGATTCAGTAAAATGAATAAATATAATTAAACCTATTTTACTGATCGGCTGCTCGCTGATATCTGCTGCTTCTCTAAGTCGTCTACGCTCTTTACTATCTTTGAGAATTCCATCTATTCTCATTAAACGTTTAACATAACTGATGTGGTCAAGCAATTTGCCAGTGGCTGACATACGAGTTCCATTTTCTACGCAAAACGGATGATAATAGGAGGTAGCTGATTGTCCTTCGAATGTTGCTGCAATCTCATTAGCCAAATAAATCAATCGAGCTTTTGGAACTCTGTGAGAAGTCGATAATAAAAATTTATAAACTATAAGCTAGTGATAATAATGCATTATTTTTACTAAAAAATTTACGCACTCCCAAGATTCTAGTACTTCACCACGTTTTAAATGTCTTAAAACTTCATCCTTCTCTCTGTCAATAACGAGATGCACCAATTCTTTCGACATTCTCCACAACAATGTATTATTGTTTATGTCATAAGATCTTAAAATTTCTATCCCTTTCGAGCAACCTTCCAAGAACTCTAACAAAGGCTAGAAAATTTTATTGAATTACTTAAAAGAAATTTTTTACTTGAAAAAATCGAAAATAAATTTTATGAATTGAAAAACGCAATGAAGAGAAATCACATTAATGGAAATAAATGTTTCGTTTACCAAATTGTATTGTAACGATGGTCTGTCCATATGGCTGAAACCAATAATAGACGTTGAATGTTGAGGTTGTTCAGGAGCTTCAATAATGATATTGCTAAACTGAGTATCAGGTGAGGATTCACCTAAAGGGCTTAGCTTGTCGCAGAATAATGGATCGGATTCTTCGTTTTTCTAAAAAAAAAAAAAAACAGTAATTGTTTCAAACGATTCAAAAAAGTAAAATACAAGAAATAGTTGAAAAAAATAAATATTTATTTGTTCAATTATTCACAAATAATGTTCTTATTTTCAATAAACTTCCATATATTGTAAATAAAAATAATTGATTTCAATGAGACAAATGTGTTTAATGCAATTTTTTCTAAATTACATTTTTAATCGGGGTGTTCTCGAAGTCTCAAATTCTAGAGATTTTCGATAACTGGAATAGTTTCGGGTTATCAAATGACTTCGAGCACCTGAAAATTTCGAGAACTTGAAGGGTTTCAGATTCTTGAAAGTTTCAGGTCAATTCCCACTGTTACAAAACTAAGAGTCGGTTTCATTTATACACAAAATTTTTTCTACAGAAAGTGTTTTTTACAGAAAATATAAAGATCTGTTTTAATTAAAACCCAGAATCGGAAAATATCTTCAGAATTTTGGTTCCCGATTAAATTAAATCTTTGTATTTTCTGTAAAAAACACTTTCTGTAGAAAAAATTTTGTGTATATATGATACCGATTCAAAAATAAAAGAATTTTTAAAAAGCCGAAAAAAACTAAAACCCTACGACAACCCAAAATCGTTCCAGAACCCGAAAAATATTAAGTTTTAGGGCCAACCTAAACTCGACTCCAAGTCTGAAAAACTCGACTTGACTCGTTTGAATTTCGGGTTAGGATAGGATATTTTACACTGAGAAAAATAGTTCAAGTAACTTTACTCAACTTTCAATCAAAGTTGGGACATATGGACAAGTTAGAAATTATTTAGTATCACTCTAATTATTTATGATGTATTAAATGTTCAAGAATGAATCAAAGTTTAGTAAAATCCAGAAGCGTAGGGTGAAGTATGAAAGCGTGCATTAAAGATTTCTAAAAATACATATTATTAGTCATAGTATAATTATAAAAACCCAATCTTTTATTCAATCACAAAAATACTAGTGCTTTCCGTTTATTCTATTTTACGCTTCACTCGAGAGTTGAGTGAACCGTGAGTCGCAAGACTCGTTCCACCAGCTATATCTATTCACAAAGGAACGAATGAAAGTAATCAACACTTTGGGCACACATAAAAGTTTTCTAATTTCAAAAAATTGTTGAATTTTCTGCATACTGATGTTCTACATTATTAATTTAATAATAAAAACCAATTATAAAGATACAAAATAAAATTATAGTTTATTTTAGTAGGAAGTTATTAATTTGATTCTAATAGATTTAAGTGAACGCTCCTGCACGGAAAATTTTAGTTGTCGATACTTTCTTTAATTGTCATCGACTTTTGAATATGACTATTGACATGATCGTCAATGGTTTTTTTTACAATTTCAGTCCTTTCCAAAAGTCGATGACAGGTGACTACGATAAGAATTTTTATTCCCATTCCATCTGAATCTTTCGTTACTTTTAAGGTATAAAAACTATAGTAAATTCAGTGAAAAAAAGTAATTTTTCTCATCTAACACTTTTATGAAAAATCCTGTTGTAGTCTAAAAGTTTATATTATTTATTTAAAACTTTAACATAATCAAGTTATATAGATTTTTTAAGTTTTATAAATTCTTGATTCAAAATTTCTTCTTAATTCATTCATAATCACTTCTTTATTTTTCACTTAAGTTTTTTAAATTAAAATTTAAAGAATATTTTCGAACTCAACCATCTAATTGTGAAATTGTTTAATTAATTTAATTTTATAAAAATTCAAACAGTAAACGTTTTAATAAGCGTATTACATAAAATATAAAAAATCTACACAGGATTCAGATTTTACATAAATTTCTTCGGCACAAAAATAATTTGGAATTCACAATTTCGAAATAGATATTCTAAAAATGTGCAATACAGAAAATAAAAGAATCTTTTTATCAATGCTTTTTCTCAAGATACTTTTTGATAATAATGTAATTTTTAATGTATATTTCATAATTTAGTTTCATTAAACTTCATACGTGGTTATAATAAAAATGTATACTAAATATTAATTAATAATTATAATAATAATAATTAATTAAATTGATTTTTATTAATATTTTATGAAAAAAGTTGATTTATTTTTACACGAGTGAGGCTCAAAAACTCTAGTCACGACACTGGTACTCTCGCAAGCTCTGAATAATTTTTGCAGTCATTATACAAGGTGCGTTCCAAAATAAACGAGACTTTTGACATAAAAATTTTTTTGGTGGCGCCATCTGTGAATGAGGTAGTGCGTTGGGAAGTTATATAGCTCCCTAGCTTCCAGTGACAGTTTCATGACATTCGGTTCAGTGGAAGCGAAGTTATTGCGTCTAAAGTGTCAGTGTGTTTGTGTCAACGGTACAAAAATGAGTTTCGAACAAAGAGCTAATATCAAATTTTGTTTTAAAATCGGTAAAACGTTTACCGAAACATTTGAATTGATGAAAAAAGTTTATGGCGATGATTGTTTATCTCGTGCCAGAGTTCATGAGTGGTTTACACGTTTCAGAGATGGTCGTGAGGACATAAATGACGATGAACATACGGGCCGCCCAAAATTAGTGATTACCGAAAACTCCATCGAAATTGTGCGTGAATTTATCAAAAATGAGCCGAAATCATCTTTGAAATTCATGGAATCGGAGTTGAATATCTCCAAAACATCGATTTATCGCATTTTAACCGATCATTTGGGCTTACGAAAGGTCTGTGCACGTTTTGTTCCCCACAAGTTATCTGATGACCAAAAATTGCTCAGAATTCAACATTCGAAAGACATCATTAAAGAGGCGAGAAAAGACGAGAACTTCCTTTACAACATTGTAACTGGTGATGAAACTTGGTGTTTCCAGTATGAACCCGAAACCAATTTTCTATCTTGGCGTTTTGAAGCGTTTGTTGCATCGCATTCGTCGAATTTGGCCTGAATACCGCGAAGGAGGAAGCTGGCGCTTATTGCATGATAATGCACCATCTCATCGATCCACTCTTGTGACTGATTTTTTGACTAGAAATCGCATTTTAACCACCAATCACTCACCGTATTCGCCTGATATGGCTCCCTGTGACTTCTACCTATTCGGAAAATTGCATTTGGCCATGAAAGGAAAACGTTTTGCGTCCGTAGAGGCCATCCAAAAGGCTTGTACCGACATCCTGGAGGACATTCCGGTCAATGACCTGAAACACTCTTTCGAAAAGCTTTTGGATCGCGCAAAACAGTGTATTGAGGCCGGAGGGGACTATTTTGAATAAATAAACTCGAATTTATCAGAACAAAACTCCTGTCGTTTCTATTTTAGCTCAGTCTCGTTTATTTTGGAACGCACCTTGTATAAGAAAGTTCCAAGTTTTATGTCTCAGCGTTCTAAGTGAGCGTCTGCGCACTAAGAAAACAGTTTCTTTGAATCAAAGAAACATTTCTTTCATATAAAGTGAAAGAAAAAATGTCTTTGAATTAAAAAAAGTTTTCTTTTTTTGAATCACAAAAACTTTCTTCAATTCAAAGAAATTTTTTCTTTAACCGTATATCAAAGAAACAGTTTTCTGGGTGCGTGATTCGACGAAAGCGTATCATCCTATATATAAGTAGTTTTATATACGTGAGGTTTTATATTTAAGTGTATTTGTGATGAAAAATATGATAGCCTGCGACTGACTGGTGTGTTGTATGAATCTGTATGCTCTTTATGTATGTATGTATCGGATGACTAATGGCAAGCTTGAGGTAAGAATTTTTTTTTACTCAAGAAAGCCATAGAACTGTCGGTTGAAGTAACACGTTTCGATGCCCAGTTCACCGAACTACCGTTTGAAGCTCCTCGAGTGTCAGTGATATACATTTCACATGAACCCACTGACGCATATTGATGCCTTGTCCTCGACCACGTTTTACTCAACTTCTTACTATTCCCTATGTAACGCTTATTATTATTCACGCTGGGTGAATTAGATATTTATCAAATTCATTTCACTCGACTAGGATTTAAAAGATGTTCAAATGTCCTTATGTCCCAAAATTAACCGACAGAGTCGAGTAAAATTACTTCAACTATTTTTCTCCGTGTGGTTTATTTTGTAAATATCCATAATGCACTGAAGGATCAGATTGGGTTCAGGGTGTCTACTAATTTTTGCCCACGGAATTCCCGGACTATTCCCGCATTTTTCCCGCTTATAAATATAATGTTCTTCTTAATATAGAAGCACAAATACAATGCATAGTGGGTTGGGACATGCGTAATTTGTTTGACTGCAATATTATAATTCATTTAGAAAATATAATTTTTTAATAATTTTTAAGAATTTCAAGTCTAAGAAAAAAGTAGTGCACGTTTTGTTGTAAATAATGCGTAAAATATAGATTAATATTAAAAGGTTTTTCATGTTTTGAACATTTATTTGAAACGTTTATAAATTAATACAATGCACGAATCCGTCAGATATACAATAAGTACTGTGTACAATCTTATTAAGTCTGTTTTAATAATTTTAATCTACATCATTTGAACAGTCTTATTGTCAATATATGTCTCGAGGCAAATGTACAGCTCATCACAGTATTTAATATTTAGGAAAAACAATCCCATATTTAATACGACTTAATATTGAATTCGTCTCGAGTTCTAGATTAAAGTATTATAAAGTAATTCAGGTATTGAAAAGTACTTATATCCAATATCCGCATAAGTATAAATTTAAACACCAAAATTAGAAGTTACTTATTGTGTAATCTCAAAGGGACAGAAAAAAATGATAAATTATAAGAAAATAAAATGCACTTCCCGCACCAAAAATAATATCAAGGACAGTTACCGAATTTTCCCGGATTTTTTTTTCAATTTTCGGATTTCCTGAAATTCCCGCACAGTAGACACCCTGCAGATTGGGTTGTACCGGATGAAAAAATCAGAGCTTGTGTGAAGGCTGCTTCTGATGATTTACAACTTTTAATGTTGCTTCCAGATAAATCAGTCAGTTGACTGGAGAGCGTCTGTAAGAAGATACTCTTATTCTCGACGAAACAATTCATATGCAAACAAAATTTTAAGTGCTATCCAACACTTCAAATTTAAATAAAAATAAAACTTTTTATGATATAAATAATATAAATAAAGTATCGACACATATTACGGGACTTATTGAAATATATTTTATCGAAATTATGTAAGTGTATTTGAAGGTACAGGAAAGAATTCAAATATAACGGAAACTATATTTATGTCATGTTTCAATGACCTTTACATAGAGAAAAATAGTTCGAGAAACTTTACTCAACTTTTTAGTAAAGTTGGGACACATAGACAAGTTGGAGATTATTTAATACTATCGTAATAATTTGTGAGGTACTAAATGTTAAAAAGAATACATCACAGTTCGATAAACTTTAAAAATGTAGAGTAAAGTTTTAAAGTCTACACGGAAAAAATAGTTTATTAAAGCTTATGGAACTGTTCAAGAGTTGGAGAATCAGGCATTTATGGGACCGAGTTTTAGAAAATTGAAAGGAATTTTCAGAATAAAATGCAGAACTTTCAATGATTTTTCCTGAATGTTACGCATTGTATTATGAAAAGTTCTGTAAATTTTTCAGAACTCTGTTCCATAAATGCCTGCATCCTGAACTCTTAAACAGTTCTATAAACTTTACTGAACTATTTTTTTCCGCGTAGGGCACAAATTATTAGAATAATATTAAATAATCTCCAACTTGTTTATATGTCCCAACATTGCTGAAAAGTTAAGTAAAGTTTCTCGAACTATTTCTCTTCGTGTATTCAAGTGACACTTTCATAATTTCAAATCCATATTTCATTATTGAAAAACCCATATAGAATATTACATAATTTATGTATTAAAATACCTTCTCAAATGAGTGATAAAAATGTAAAAATCACTTTTTAAACAATTAACATTACCAATTTGTGGACGTCTTGTGAATTCACAATATCCGCTTACCTGCGGTGCAACGTTTTCCATTCCTTGCAAAGCTGTAAAATTTATGCACGGAAGAAATTTGTTTCGGAAAAAGTCCGGGACTTTTATGAACGTTTGACAAAAATTCAGGAACAGCCCAGAAAAAATAATTAAACGGTTCTTAACTTTTTTTCAGTAATTATTTAAAATTAGTTAAGAAGAAAATCGAGAATAATATCTAACATCTTAGGAAATTTCGAATAAATATTCTGATCTGTCGTTTTAATTTTTTCGTTTTCCTTCAAACCAGATAATTATGATTCTTGGTTTGTAAGAATACCGGAACTGATTGCCGAATCTGACTGCGCAATCGTCGATGTGCATTGGATAACTTTGTTAGTGCATAAGAGCTATAGTTGTGTTATGTCAGTGTGAAGTGTTATTAAGGTATAGTTTATCCACGAAAATTAGATCTTAGACTAAAATAGATAATTTTGCTTTCAAGAATAGGAATATTATTATTGAAGGGCTAATTTGAAAGAGGAAAAATTATTTTCCATGAAGAAAATTTGAAATGCAGAAAAATAATGTATTTACCAAATTTTATTTTTGCCGAACTTTTTCCCTTATCGCTTCATACCAAAGTTTAAAAAATGATTCGATTCTAATAAATCACAAATCATTTTTGCAGGAAAAAGAATCTTCACAACTCTACCGTTCTCAATTTTCGAAAATACATTCTTTAATGGCTAAAACCACTAAAATACAATTTTCCAGAACAAAATTTTTATAAACAAATTCCTGAATTTGGTAAAAATTTATTTATTTTAGAAAACTGGATACGGTCAAGTTGCAGAGAATCTTTTTCCTGAAAAAATGATCCGTGATTTATCAGAATCACATTATTTTTTCAAATTTGGTACGAAGCGATAAGAAAAAAAGTTCGGGTGAAAATAAAATTTGTTAAATGCATTATTTTTTTGTTTCAATTTTTGTTTTCTTAGGAAATAATCTTTTTTCTTCTAAATGATCCCTTCAATAATAATATTGCTATTCTTGATAGCAAAATTATATATTTTTACCTGAGGTCTAATTTTCGCGGATGAACTATCTTAAATAAATTTGGGGATACTTCAGCGCGCCGGAAACTATTATCAATAGAAATATTATGTAAGTATTACTTTATAGTTGACAAACTATTGTTTAGAATATTGTATCTTGATTTCATGTAAGAAGCATGCATGTGAAACGCATGAACCACATAAAAGTACCGCAATTTGAGGTTATAAATATAAATGTTATGCACGTGTTTATTTTTTTAATATTTCCGTATATATTACAAGCAATTTGTTACAAATTTATCTTTCACTACTTCATGTTAATATACTCCCTAAATCCGAAAATGTGAAAAACCACTGTTTCGAATTTTACAAGTCTCCCACAGAGAATCAGTGAAATTTAACTGATATCACTACTCTCTAAATCTGAATCAGTCAAATTTTCACTGATTCATCAGTGAAAAAAATATTTCTCACTGTCAAATCAGTCAATTTTCACTGAAATAATCAGTGAAATTTGACTGATTTACAGTAACCTCTTTTTAGCTATTTGAATCAGTCAAATTTCACTGATAATCAGTATATTTTGACTGATTCAAATTTAGAGAGTAGGGAAACTCATTGGTTGGCCAGCGAATTTCACTGCTGACCAGTATATTTTACTAATTAACTAGTGAGATTTCCTGATGGAATCAGGGAAATTCCACTGATTTCTATGTGGAAGACTTATAACATTCGCAACAATGGTTTCCCACTGTGAATCAGTGAGTTTTTATCTAGTCAAAAATCTTGTGAAAGAAAAAATATTACCAACTTATCAATATTGTAATTAAAAGTGTATGGGTTATTGTTGAATGAGTGTTTGCTGATTCGGAGACCCGTCTTCGATTCCCGCCAGCTTCTTCTAATACGATTTTTTATGCTTCAGCGTTACAATACAATTTAATACTTTATTCTGTGTTAACTATTAACTGAACAATTTCCTGAAATAAATTCTTTAACGGCTGAAACCATTAAAAATCAATTTTCCAAAACAAAATTCTCATAAAAAAATTGCTGAAATTGGTAATAATTTATTTATTTTAGAAAATTGGAAACGGTTAAGTTGCAGAGAATCTTTTTCCAGAAAAAATTTAATACAATTTAATACTTTATTCTGTGTTAACTATTAACTATGTGTATTATTTATAATTGGTTTCAATTTTTTTTTCACGCAGCCTTAATATTTGCCAGAACACTTCTTAATTATTCACCTGATATTTTTCTATGAATTTATTAATGTACGAATTTGCGAGAATTTTCCGAAACAAATTTTTTCCGTGAGATAACGTGCACTATTTATTATCAACAATGAGATAAAAGATAGATTGAATAATCCATTTATAGAATTTATAACACTTTAATTTTTTCAATCGAAAAAAAGTGACCATAACCTCAAATACACAAGCATAAAACTATATTCATTAAAGATGTGAAAAGTACTTACTACTTATCCCACAGATGAATCGAAGATTTATCCAGTAGATGAAACGAAAATTTAAACTTGTGTTTCACTGCTTTATACTTATAATTTGCGATTTATTCACTCGCGAACGGCGGCAAGCACAGCATCTTTAAACGGTCCAACGGTCTATTCAAAATAGGGTCTATGGTGCCTTACCAAATGAGCTGTACGATTATCCTCTAACACAAATCGAAATTTCTAACAAATATACATAATCATTTACACATTTTTTTAACTTTATTTCTTCAATTCGAAGTAAAAACACCTTTAGAACAAATATAAATTTATTTTATTTTAAGAGAACACGTTTTTAGCTTATTTTAAATGAAAGAAATGATTTTTTTTATTATTATTTATTTGATTTAAAAAAAATACTTTTACGATTAAAATACAGTACTGGAAAAAACTTAAAAAATAATTTATTAAATTTTATTATCTTTGAACAAAGACAATTATTTGTTTAAATTAAAGAAAATATTTCTGTGAGTCACATTACGCATGTGCTATGCGACTGCGCAGACATTCATTTATTTTAAAGATTGTTTGATTAAAAGAAATTTTGTTTGAATCAAAGGATTTTTTTTATAAAACTACAATGTATTTGTGTAAAATAAAAATGATTTTACTCTCGGTTTACCAAACTGTCGAGTAAAGTCTAACGTAGTAAAAACAATAGATTCCAGCACAATTAATTTTCCTCTGCAATTTATTTAAAGCTTTACCAAACTTTTGAGTAAATAATACATTCTTCAATAAGAAAGATGCAACAAAATTTATCATTCTACAAATAATTTTAAGAGAATTATTAGCATTGCACAATCCAAAGTTATCTTCTTTATAAATTGCAAAATTAGCACGAAAAACATGAAATTTTATCGAATTTTTCGACATTTTATGGCAGACTAGTTTTTAATAATGAAACTACGAGTATTAAAATTTAAACATGGAGAAAAATAGTTCGAGAAACTTCACTCAACTTCTTAGCAAAGTTGGGACAAATGGACAAGTTCGAATTTATTTAATATTATTGTAATAATTTGTGACGTATTAAATGTTAAAGGATGTATCACAGTTCGGTAAACTTTAAAATCTTAACAACGTTTTTGATTCCAAATTATTATTATGCCTAATAAATTTATGTAAATTTATTAGGGATAGTGACAATTCGGAATTCAAAATTTCGGGATAGATATTCTAAAAATATGCAATACAGAAAATAAAAGAATCTTTTTATCAATGTTTTTTCCCAAAATAATTTTTGATATTAATGCATTTTTTTAATGTACGCTCCAAAATTTAGTTTCATTAAACTTTACACATAGTTATAAACAAAAACATTTATTAAATAATAATTAAGTAAATAATGAATGAATGAAATATGCCTGATTTTTTTTTATGTTTCATACATAATTTATACATAAATTATATAAAAAATAAATTTTTTGACTTGGGTGGGGCTCAAAAAATTCAGTTACAATGACACTGGTAGTTTCTCACAAATGCTGAATAATTCTTGCAGTTACTATATAAGAATGTTCCAAATTTACGTCTCAGCGCTATAAGCGTTTATGTGCGTAATTTCAACGAGAGCATATATATATATATATTTCTATATTTGAGTATATTTGTGATGAAATAATATGATTGGATGTGACTGACTGGTGTAGCATATATATGTATAACCTTAAAGACATACGTATCGGATGACTATTGATAGGCTCGAAATAAGAATTTTTTGTCCACCCTATACCGAAAGTTAGCCTTGTCGGTGTCGTTCTGTGTGCAGAAGCTTGATTTTCCCGCACTAGTGCGGTAATATTATTATCGGTATACAACGAACAAAAAATTTCGTTCGTATCACGTGTGGAACGTATTTTAACTTACGAGCGAGGCGCGACTCGCTCTCGCGTTAAAATACGCCTTTCCGCACTTGATACGAAATATACTATTTTCTACTCAACAGGACGACACTACTGCCAGTTAATGTCCCACGATCTATGCTCACAGTTTACCGAACTGTCGGTTAAAGTTTCACGGGCATCAGTAATGCACTTATACCTTATATGTAAACCCACTCAATTATTGATGCCTTGTCATCGACCACACTTTACCGAACTCTTCAGTATTCTCTATCCAACGTTCATTACCATTTAAAAATTTTGTGCATCAAAATTTCAACTACCAAGAACAGTATTTATTACAGACCATTTCGGAAGATATTTATTCAAATTTGTCACACTTTCATATTGAACGAATTAACTATTCATGAATTTCACTTTACCAAACTAGAAGTGAAAATATGTCGAAATGTCTTGATATCCCAACTTCACCCAACTGAGTCGAGTAAAGTTTCTCAAACTATTTTTCTCTGTAATGTACATAGAGTTTTATAAAACGTAGTCGCAGATGATTTCAGTAAATTTCTATTAAATAATATAAGAAGTTCATTAAATGGTAGAAAAAATTTAACACTTATTTAATAAAAGTCACCAAAATATTCTGCGACTGCGTCTTATAAAACTCTATGTCCAAGTTCCAAGAGTCTTCAACAGTAACTTAAATTTTAAGCGACTAATATTTTCCGAGTGGAATTGAATTGAATTAATTGGGGTTTAATATTGAATATTGAGAAATGAATTTCAATGTGCGCGAATTTTCTTGACATTCATGTTATACAAGTATGATAAGATATTGCTTCTGTGTAAAATGTGGCTTCCCATTTCTCATCAAATGGCCATATTTTATGACCCCATCAAGCATAAAAAAAGTTTTATGATCATGTTTGTTTTTGTCGCCATTGTTATTAGAGTCTATAAACACCACATACGCACACAAAATTTTGTATCCAAATTTTATTTCACCGTCTTTATTACCTTTACTACATGTTTGTGTCTAAAGTACATAAAATTTTCTTTTCAAAATTTGAGAAATGGTAGATAAGATAAAAACGGGCATAGATACTCCCTAAATCCGAAACTGTGAAAAACCACTGTTTCGAATGTTATAAGTCATCCACATAGAATCAGTGAAATTTCACTGATATCACTAAGGAAACTCCCTGGTTGACTAGCGAATTTCACTATTGACCAGTATATTTCACTAATTGACCAGTGAGTTTCCCTGGTGGAATCAGGTCAATTCCGCTGATTTCTATATGGAAGACTTATAGCATTCAAAACAGTGGTTTTTCGCTGCGAGTCAGTGAGTTTTTAGTGTTTCGGATTCAAGGACTGGACAACTTTCGGTTTCGAAATTAAAAAAAAGTTCAATTTTAGCAAAATATATCGGAAAAATTGTTTTCATTGTCAAAACCAAAAGTAGTCTATCTACGTCCATTTTTATCTTCTCTACCATTTCCCAAATTAAAAAAAATAAAATTCAATGCTCTCTAAATCTGAATCAGTCAAATTTTCACTGATTGAATTAGTAATTTGCCTTTTCACTGATTGAATCAATGAAAAAAATATTTTTCACTGTTAAATCAGTTGATTTCAACTGAAGTAATCAGTTAAATTTGACTGATTTACAGTAACATCTTTTTAGCTATTTTAATCAGTCAAATTTCACTGATAATCAGTAGATTTTGATTGATTCATATTTAGAGAGTGTATTTTGGACACAAACATATAGAAACTAGACCAAATTGTTCACATAAACTTGCTATTTTTCTTCAAGTATCACATGTCCTCAAATGTGTATTTAACTTTAATGTATACATTATGCCTCTATTAATTATATACAAAGGGAGAGATAAGGAGGTGCGATATTCCACCTGGAACTTGAAAAGCTAAGTAGTCATTTCTATTCTCCCTGGAGAGAGCGCTGATGGTTCATTTAATTTTAGGCCGCTTGCATAAATTTAAACTTTTATAACACGAAAGAGGGCACATTGAATGGGTGAATTTAAATATCTTCATCCGGTTTTGGTTAACAAAAAAAGCTTTGGTACTTGAGTTATAAAAAAAAATTATAAACGTCATTTATACACGATTGAGATGAGAAATTCAGTCAGCTACACCATGGAGTTTTATTCGAAATCCACTAGCGGGCATGCGCTGTATGACGAGTTTAGAGGATTATGGCAATGCGAGTAAACAATTAATTTAATCAGAAGTTAAAATGTATAATGGAACGCTACGCAACTTAACCAAAATTAGTGAAATCGGCTCTTAGACACCCTAGGTAAACGAATCGTAACAACTTATGTCTAATTTTCATCAAGCGAATGTTGCAAATTGTCTTCCTTAGACTTTCGAGGTGCTCTAATAATAATTTTACGATTATTTCAGGTCATTTACGAAATGAGAAACGTGATTAAAAAAAATATATTTTAGTTTACCCAAGATTTTTTTACACATTGAAAAAAAGTAACCACAACAAAATAGTTTTGTTCATCATATTTTGTTGGCATTATTAAAATTTAGTTGTAATTTCGAAAATAACCAGTTGGTGTAACAAAAAAATATATTTTTTTCAAATAAATTATTTTGTTCAAAGCTATCTCAGCAATATCGATTTTTCTATGTAGAACTAACGACGGGCACATATTGTACACGGCATATTGTTATTAAATTTCGTTTTCTATCTTGTTAGTGTTCAAGATCAAATACACGGAAAAAATAGTTAAATAAAGTTCATAGAACCGTTTAAAAATTTTCATAATTAATGTGGAACTTTCAATCATTTTTCCTAGCTGTTCCGCATTTTATACTGAAAAGTTCTATAAATTTTGCAGAACTCTGTTCCGTAAATGCCTGTATCCCTAACTCTTGAACAGTTCTATAAACTTTACTGAACTTTTCTTTTCTGTGTATATTTACTGCCTTTGTACAACTTGCGACATATGTTTGTACCTTCTAAAAGAAGAACTAATTGTTTTACAACTAGGAAAATGATAATAAGGAGAAAATTTTAAAAATAAGACAAATTCTTTAGTAGTCCTACAGTTATGTTCCTTAACCATTCTCCTGAAATTTTCTACTGAAATTCTAAGATATTAGAAAAGTATGACTATGGTTTGCGTAATAATAAAAAAATAAAAAAAATAAATTACTTTTACTCTTTTGATATTAAAGTAATAACAAGTAAGAAACAACTTGTAACATCGCGGTCCAGCGGATGTGGATTACGTCGAATTACCCCGCATGAACCTGGAGTACCCGGATTACCCTGGACTACTCCAGATTACTCCGATTTACTTCAGATTACAGCGGATTACTTCAGATTACCGCAGATTACCCCGGATTACCAGTTCGTATCACCAAGTGGTCCAGCGGATTACCAGAGTTGTTCCCCCTCGGTATTAGAGAGGATTACGGTGCATTACCAATTCGTATCACCAAGTGGTCGAACGGATTACCAGAGTTGTTTCTCCCTCGGGATTACCAGGGATTACTCCGATTTACTTCAGATTACCGCAGATTACCGCAGATTACCCGGATTACTCTGGATTACCAGTTCGTATTACCAAGTGGTCCAACGAATTACCAGAGTTGTTTTCCCCTCGGCATTACTCCAGATTATTCCAATTTACTTCGAATTACTATGGATTACTCCGATTACCCGGATTACTTCAGATTACCGCAGATTACCGGATTACTCTGGATTACCAGAATTGTTCCCCCTCGGGATTACATCGGATTACCAATGTTTCCATGTAAAAACGGCCCCCAAACCAAATGAGATCTAGTATCAAGTATTCGAATACATTTGCCCTGGAATTGTTTTGTGCAAGTTTTCAAGCCGATAGTCGCCATATTGGATGAGTTATCGCTGATTATGCAAATTCCGTTTTTTGCATTTCTTACCTCGACTAATAGTTGAGAAATTCTGATAAAATTCGCAGTATTTAGTCTTATCACGAGGAAATTCTGTACATTTTACGCGAATTTTTTTTATGTAAAAATTCGAGAACAAAGTTGAGTTTTTGGTCAATAATATATCTACTAAAGACGCGTATGTGATAATTTTTTCAGATATTTGAAAAATGTAGACGACACTTAAAAAGTCGATAATGTCCAAAATCGGCGGTTTCGATGGTACTCTCGTCGTTGGAAATGTATCATTGCCGGTTTTTGTTGTAGACGTTATTCTGAACGAATAATATTTTAATTTATTTTAATTCTATTATCGCTATATTGAATCAGTATTCGCTAATTATTTTAATTCTATTTTTCCCATTTTTTAGTGGAACTGGTCATTGGAAAAATGTGGAAGATTGAACTCCGATTTATTTAGAGAAATCTACGTTCATTTTTTCGCGAACCTGTCTACCTGCAATTCGTGTTGGATAAAATAGCAAAAAATTCTGCATGCAATTTTGCCTGCAAAAAATAAGTATTTCAAAAAAGCATATTATCTAATTTATTCAGATTTTCCAACGAGGGTTATTGCGTGACGAGCGACAATGCTCGCAGGAGACGAAGCCAATGCGTAGTCGAGGCGTAGGTGAGGCATAGTCGAGACAAAGCCGAGACGAATCCGAGGCGCGATCAGTCCTGCGAGCATTTTCGCGAGTCTCGCAATGTCCCGAATTGTGTGCATTGTCGCATATTCTATTTTATGTGACTTCGGCGCATTTACGAGTTTTTCTGTGTACACTCGAATCTAATCTAGTATTTTAGTTGTTTGCGGCGCGTACAAAAACTCGTTTTTCCGTTACAGCTGAGAGTAAAGCAATGTTGTATATTCCGTTACAGAGGAATACAATGTAGAAATTGAACTGCGCATGTGCATTATAGTCTTACAGCGGAACGCAATCTATTTCTTATTCTTCTTGTTCTCACTTCTTCTTCGTACAGCGTTAACACTGACTACTACACAAGACCGATAAAATCAAAATGGCCGGGACTAGTCGCCAATTTGCGCCCGCTTCGTACAACTAGCGCAGCAAACAACTACAATAAGTACTAGATTAGATTCCAATGTACGCATAAAAACTCGTATCCGCACTACAGTCACATAAAATAGAATATCTGCCAATGCACACAATTCGGGACATTGCGAGACTCGCGACAATGCTCGCAGGACTGATTGCGCCTCGGCTTCGTCTCGGCTTTGCCTCAGTTACGTCTCGACTACGCCTTGGCTTGGATCTCCTGCGAACATTGTCGCTCGTCACGCAATCACCCTCATTGTGTGCCTAGGCACATAATATACTATTGTTCAAAATATAGACAGTAAAAATGTTATCAATTTGAATTTATTTTGAACAAATCTTCTCTTTCCCAGTAAATAAATTTTTCTTGAAGTATAGACAATAAAAGTTTCATTAAAACAATGAATTTTTTGAGCGATAAAATAGAATAATTTAAATCCAACGTAATTATTTTATCTTCTACGCAAGGTAATATGAAATGTAATAAGAATGTTGTAATAAGCGTTCAAAGTAATCAAATGGTGTAATTTACTGTCAACATTATTGGAAAATCTGAATAAATTATAAAATATGATTTATTGAAAGACTTATTTTTCGCTGGCAAAATCGGCTTCGGTCACTGATTTTCATTTATGAAGATATTGAGTGCAGTAGTTTTTGCTACCTCATCTAACACGAATTGCGGGTAGAAAGGTTCGCAAAAAAATGAACGTAGATGTCTCTAAATAAATCAGAGATCAATCTTCCACATTTTTCCAATTACCAGTTCCACTAAAAAATGGGAAAAACAGAATAAAAATAATCAGCAAATACTGACTCAATGTAGCGATAATAGAATTTAAATAAATTAAAAATTATTCGTTTAGAATAACGCCCACAACAAAAACCGGCAATGATACATTTTCAACGACGAGTACCATCGAAACCGCCGATTTTGGACATCAACGATTTTTTAAGTGTCGTCCACATTTTTTAAAAATTATCACATACGCGTTTTTAGTAGAAATATTATTGACGAAAAACTCAACTTTGTTCTCGAATTTTTACATTAAAAAAATTGCATGCAAACATTTCTGCAATTTTTGTCTTTGCGAATTTTTCGCCCAAAAAATTCCGAAAAATGTACAGAATTTCCTCTTGATAAGACTAAATGCTGTGAATTTTTTCAGATTTTCCCAACTATTAGTTGAGGTAGAATATGCAAGAAAAAAATGCACAAAACAATCCTAGGGCAAATGCATTCGAATACTTGATACTTGATCTCATTTAGGTGGGGGGGGGGGGGGGGTACATGGAAACTCGGCTAGGCCCTTTTCGCGCTTTTAATATCTGTTAGTAAAGCCGGCAAATAAAAAATCTATAGAATGGGTAATATTAGTGCATCGAACTTTATTGTAATAAAGTTTTAATTAATATTTATCCGTGTTGTATATACTCCTATTCGTTTCTATATTTATACATTTCAATTCTCCATTTTCTATTCGCGAGCAATATGGATTATTCGCGTCACCTGTAATCCACTGAAAATTTCGACGAGTTTGATAAATTCAGATCTGAACGGATAGAAGCAGATTTAATTTTACATTTTACGCATCAAAAATTATTCTGGAAAAGCAGAATTTAAAAATGCTCAACAGATTATCATTAATAAAAAAAGCATGTGCAAAGTTCTTATAAAAACGGTTACAAAACTTATATTATTTTGACGGATATGCTAGTTGTCGGTCACTATTTGTGTCACAACTAATCTTACCCGACTATTCAGGTTATATTTGGGTGCTTCCATCCAAGATTTACATAAAAACACTTTTTGTGTTTTTACATAAAAAATAATTGATACCTATTATATTTTTTAATTTTAATATATTAAAATTGTTGAATAGAGAATTTCAAAACCTTTGAGGTTCGGAAAAAGTATTTTTTTTACGATCACGTATACTAAAAAAAGTATTTTGAGGCCATTGATTAATTGGACCACGTGACTAAATTACAGTCGGGACTCGTTTATCGGGACATTAGAGACTTGTCTATCGAGACGCTCGATCGTTCCCCTTACCCCCTACTATTGAAAAGCCACCCGACACGTCAATCAATTGCGATGACACAGCGATGGTCGCGGTTGACACGACGGACCAATCAAACGCTTCTCCTCAAACAAGCCCCATTAGGTGGGAGACCCTACCGCGTTCCGATAAACGAGACCCATTCGTTTCGGGGTCGTCCGATAAACGAGTCCCAACTGTATACATTTATTTGTTCATGTAAGATAACATTTTTAATTTGGATAATATCTTCCTGAAAATTTGGGAAACGTAACAAAAGACAATAAAGCACGTCTGTTAACTTCTTTTTAGTAAAGTTTTGAAAAAAATTCGAAAACTTATCGACAATTAGAGTTAACTGAAAACCATTTTGCAAAATTTTCACTCAAACGAAGTTGACTGACGTTCTCTATCGTGTTCTGTAGTATTTTCCGAATTTTCACGAAGATATTTTGTAAAATAAAAAAGTTATCTTACACGAACTTTTACAGGAATTTGGTCACGTGGTCTGGTTGATCCATGGCCTTAATTAAAAAATTACTGCACATCATAAAATTGACGTTTTTTCTCAGTTGTCGAAAGAGGTTTATTAAAAATCTATTCAATTTTTTGTTAAGGGAGTTAGTCACCTACCCACCTAGTCAAAACAGGGTTAAACACGCAGGTTGACTACAGTAGTACTTGATCTGGCAACGTCGCATCTTGTTTGTTCGTGTGCGCACGGGTGTACAGTCGCACATATGGTCACGTCAGTACCTAAGAAATGTTTCTCAGACATGAAATTATACAATGAATTAAAAGTTGCACATTCGTCCAAATGAGGAAAAAAATGATTGCCTCTGACATCACGGTAGCTATGGTTATCGATGCATGCAAAGAACATGGTTTTGATGGATTATCTCGTTTTTTTGGTGCTGATAAAAACGGGAAAATTCGTGACAAATAATAGGAAGGTTAAAAATAAAATCTGTGATTATCTGAAAACAAAATACTAATTTACTTTAGTTTAGTTGGTATATATTTATTGTATATGTATCAAATATTCTAAATAATAATTAATGAACGATTGTGATGATAATAGATATGTATTAAAAAATTGTTATATCGATTCAAGACTGTGAAAATGAGACAAATTTAGTATGTCATTGAGAAAGATATGTTATATTTCATTCATTAAAAACATGATTTTCATAACAAATTTTAATCACCAGTTGGTACGAGTTGCTGAATAGATATAATGCATACATTTCAAATTTCCCGCACGTAACCTACGAATGCGACGTTGCCACATACCTAACCAAAGACCAGAATCACACAAAATTTCCAATCTTCATCGTATTTGTTATCACCTTTAGAACCCACCTTTGAATGTTATTAAAGTTAATAACTATTCCTGAACATCTTGTTTTTCTACTGTTCAAATCCCGTTATGATCTGTTCGTCAGTTGAAAAGATATCAATGATAATACACGATAACCTTCGCGATTTCTCATAAGAGCCCATGTTGAATCAACTAGAGAGGCGCAAAATAGAAATATGAATATCTCACTAAAAAACCCACCTCAGACCTTGAATTTTCGTACGGATAATTTTTTAATTATATTCTAACGCTCTGCAAAGTTTAAGATTTTTCTGTTCGTTAATTCTTCATCCTGAGTAACTCCCTTAATAAGAAAATGGGAGATTTTATAAACAAATAGATTTTTTTCAAATTTGATACCAATTTTAGTTTTGTTTCTTTTTTATCGATAAATTTCCCTTAAATATTGCAGAGTATACTCTAAAAATTCGGGAATGGGAGATTTTATATTTTTTGTGGAATGAATTATTAAAGAGTAGCTTCCGCGCTTGGAGCGCGCGCTTTGAGCACGATATTTGACTGAGATAAGAGCGTGATTTTCATGATGTGCAGACATTTTTCGAAGATTTAACTTTAAAATAACAAACATTAAATGCATATCAATTTTTCACACATTTTTATCACTTCGAAATTAGAGTGTGATTATGCTCAAGAAAAATGATATATGTGACCGGGACAGTTAAAAGGAACCTATCGTCCGAAAACAAGTTTTCGAGAAAACGGCTGTTAAAGTTAACAAATCGATACTGATGCTCTTGCGAGTTGCTACGGCTTAAAACTCGTTACTCGGATGTTTTCGGGGTCGCTGATTACGAATCTGGCATCAAATTTCAAAATGACGGACGAGGTTAGGAAAAATTCGCCGAATTTGCTTCAATTTTGTTACTTGGGGTTTTTTAGAGTCGCTGATCACGAATCTGAAGTCAGTGTTCAAAAATTCAAAATGGCTGATCCAATATGGCGGACTTTTATTTAAGTTCATCAGATCCGCTTGAAAGCCACTCTTGTATTTTCGGGATCGCTGATTACTAATCTGATGTCAGTTTTTCATTATTCAAAATGGCGGATCTAACATGGCGGACGAATTTTGAAAAAATTATTGGATTTTTATACAAATTGGTATTTATCATATTAATTGGTAAGTAAAATTATTTTAGGGATTTCTTCAAGTTATTTATTACTAAGCATTTATTTGATAAACCAGATCCAGAGGTGAAATTGAAGAAAACACGTAAGAAACAGAATTGATTATAAAAAAAAAACAAGTTTTTAAACTCTTTGTATCTACTGATGTTTGTTTAACTTATTTTAAGTTACTGTATTCTCCTCTGAAGGGCATTTGAAAAAAAATAAATCAGTTCAAAATATACACTTTGTTTCATTAAAAAGAGCGTACTTTTTTTTTAATCAGAATCGACAAAAAAAAAGAAAATCGATTTTTTCTAACGATAGGTCCCTTTTAACTGTCCCAGTCACATATTATAGTAATTTCATGGAATAAATATGAAGATAGATTACCTTGGGGTGCTCACGAACCGGTACCAAAACTTTGACAGCAACTCTTATTGGCTTCTCACGATAGATGTCCACATACTTTTGGTCCCTCAGAGGCTTTCCAATGGCTTGAGTTTTCTGAATCTCTGAAACATAAAGTAGATACATTTCTTCTTTATCGCCTGTCGAATCTAAGAGCAATAGTCCTTCCAGAGCAACATATTCATATATATATGCTAGACAATGGCAAAACCTATCCCAGTACACGATACGATAAGACACATAGGTATCGAAAAGTTTTCAGGAAGTTGGCCGTGCATATTTATCGGGACAACGTAAATCTCAAAACTCGTTTGCACGATAAGAAAGGTAATGAATTTTTTAGCCAGGAATTCAAAATGTCATCTATACACTTAGGGTCTTGGGAAATCAACTTTATCTTGGTTCATAACTTGCCCAAATACGAGGGAATACCCAGAAAAAAGTTTCTTTGATTCAAAAAAAATTTCTTTGAATCGAAGAAATTAGTGCATTGTTAAACGGTTAGAGAAAAGTTTCTTTGATTCTAAGAAATTTCTTGATTTTTTTTTTCTCTTTGAATCAAAGAAATAAATTTCTAAAGGTGCTTTTACTTCGAAATGAAAAAATGAAGTTAAAAAACGATTTCTTAAATTTAAATAAAATTTTTTTCTAGATGTACTTTTTACGACATAAATTTTCCATATGATTTACATCTAATACTAATACTTTAAAAAAATCTGCTCTGATGTGAATTCAATTTTTTTTAAATTATACTTCGATTTTCAGGAATATATTCTTATTGCGACACTTGTAGTTTGCTCTCGAAATCAAAATTTTTCAATTCAAACAAAAAGCATAAAAAATCAAAAATTCCGAATTATTAAAAAAGTAATTTAAATGAATTTTTAAAATGGTCTGATTTTTCAGACTTTTGTCAGATATGGCTGGCTCAGTGTTGCCAGATGTCTGAGTCGCTTTCCCCCTAGATTAGTCCCTATTTTCCACTAAACAAAAAAAAATTTCCACTAGATCCTGAAATTTTTTTTTTAATAGTAAAATTCTTATATGTACATGATAAATTTTTCTTTTTTCAACATTTAAACGCCTTGTATATATTTTTTTTAAGAAAAAGAAAAAATTTCAAAGGAATTTCTGAAGAAATTCGAGAACGCTCGCTTTTGGTAGCTGTGCCGACCTAACGTTCAATGATGCGCGTTTTTAAAATTAGGAATTTATTTCGAAACAGTAAATAATGAGAAATTATATTGATTAATATTTAATCGCTGCTAATGTCTTTAAAAGTGTTGATAAAATCAAAAAATATTATAAATATGGTTCTTTGTTCAAGAAATTTTATTGACTATTTAAAGGAAAGAACAGTTATAATTTACTTGTGCTTTGGTCATTTTTGGAACATGTGTACAATAAGCCAATGAAATTGAGCGTTAATACTCGCATAGGAAGTACAACCAATCACTTGGCTTATTTCAAATTAAACAATTACGGCGATTGGAGGATATTAGATTTTAAAATAAAATAAAATAAACCCCTAAAAAACCCTGAATAAAAAAAAAACCACTAAATTTTACCGCTAAATAATTTCTCCACCTAAATTTCCCACTGAAGGACCAAAAATCTCCTAAATCTAGTGGAATAACCCCTAACCTGGCAACACTGGGCTGGCTAAAAAATTCCTTCTTTCTTTTTAGGCATTGATAGAATTTCCTAAAATGCGTGTTTTCATTCTGAAGTTGATCCTAGACAAAGAATGTGAAATATGTAAAAAAACAAAAATAAAAAAATCTGCCCGCTTCGCGGGCATATTCTCATCGCGCGCTTCGCGCTCCGTTCTTTCTGGACCTCGCGCTTCGCGCTCGGTCTTGTGCTCTTCGCATACATTTAAGTTTATTTCTTATATTTTGATACTGAAGCTCAAACCAATTTTATAATAATATTACAGATGACGTGAATTACACATTTTCTCAAAGTCACTGAATTTCTTTTTGAATTTAAGTGAAACAGGAAATTCAATTTACTTAAGGCTCTATCGGCCTTAAGGAACACATTCTCATCATGACACTCGCGCTCGATTTTCTGTATACATTTCAGTATAACTTTTTAATAAATTACATGATTAAAAGAATTTACTTTCTTCCACATATCTAAAAAGGAAAAACAATCGTAGACTTTATTTAAGGAAACGATTTTGCAGAACAACGCTTATTTCGTATCTCACATATTTTGGTGAAAAAAATCGAATTTTTTCAATATTAAAAATCAAAACATAAAATATACATCCTGCCCCAAAATTTCTTTATCAGAATTTGTAGACCTCATTTAGGCAAACAATTTTCCATTTAAACGTTTTTTTTTGTATTTCACATATTTTGTCTAAAAAATGAATTTTTTCATTTTTATCGTATTTTTTGGAATTGAAACGAAAAATATATGTTTTTTCAGAAACTGCGCCAGACAAAATTTGTAGATCTTTTTGAAACGAACAACTTTGTATTCTTACGTTTTTTTGGTATTTCCAATATTATTGTTAAAAAATTGAATTTTGGATTTTCAATAGTTTTTTTTTTAATTAAAAAGAAAAATATGCATCTTATGAAAAAATGTTATAATTCAAATTTGTAGGCCTTTATGTATTCAATAATATTGTATCATAACGTTTTTTCGTATCTCGTATAATTTAACTGGAAAATGGAATTTTGATATTGACTTTTTTCGAATTTGAATATGCTGTAACATTTCTAATTTTGATTTAATCAAAAAATGTTATAAGGATAATTTGTAGAGATTTATGAGCACTATCAAAAACCAGGATTGGAATTTTTGATTTTTTCAAAAAATTATTTTCAAAAACACAAAAGTAGTGCTCCATCCCTCAATTTTGATTGGATGTGGCTGGTTAACGAACTTGTCCTTACTTTTTCGGCTCTGATAAAGTGTACCAAAGCTCAATTCAATCTGATAATTCTATCGAGAGTTATGCCGCACACGACCTACTACAGACAGACAGACAGACACTTTCGTAAAAACCATTTTTTCTGACTCAGGGGGTCTCAAAACGTAAAGATTTGATGAAAATTTCGAAAGTCATTTTTCACATAAAACCAATACCTTCTCATCCATGATGAGAATGTAAAAACAGTCATAGATAAGTATGCACCATTTGACTACCTCTTAAGGAGAGTAAAAAGTCGCAAAGAGGATAAGTAACAGTCAGGAGTCTAAAATTACGAGCTAAAAGACACCAAGTAAGGAACGTGGTTTTAAAATATTCTCTCGAGTAAAATCTCTCTATCCTGTCAACAAGACTTTTAATGAGACGCACTACTACAGTTACAGAAAACTCTACTTAAAAAAGTTTAAAAACTACGCTTTTCACGTTTTCCTCTCAAAATTAAAATTTCATAACAATTAATGATACATTTTAATAAACATTTAAGTCTAATGAAACAGAAAGCTCGATTCTTGTTTTTTATATTAACAACAATAGTCAGATATTACCAGTTATATCAGTAGATATTTAAAAAATTTCCATTTTAAAAAAAGTAGATAGAAATGCATTTCCTCAAAATGACATAAAAAATTCTTTACTGGATCAGAAATTTGATTTATATTATAAAGTTGAAAATATGAGCTTTGTTTGCGGCATAAAATTTTTTCTTTTATAATATATATACGTATCATACTTTGCGTTTAATGAGATTTCAAAGTTTTCCGTATTCACTGTGGGCTACGTTCCCCTACTTTATTCCCAGGACAAAAGTTTTATCGGATTTTAACCTCATCTGCTTCGTTGTAGGGATTCTAGTCTGGAACGACAACTCTGATTGCTACAGAGTGCAGCTTCATGTCACTGTGATGAAAGGTGAATAGTTGGGCAAATGACATCACAATTTCAGATGTTGCTTCAAATGAAAGACGATTTCTCTCGCAGTGGAAATTATTTCAATACTTCAAGATTGTTTTTAAATTCGCATTATAAATGAGAAGCTATTATTTTAATGTGAAAAATGACTTTCGAAATTTTCATCAAATTTTTACGTATTAAGACCCCCTGAATCAGAAAAAAACTCTTGATAGAATTATCGGATTGAATTGAGTTTTGGCATACTTTAACGGAGCCCAAAAAGTGAAGACAAGTTCGTTAACCAGCCAAATCCGACAAATAATGTGAATATAGGAGCATTTTGGTGTTTTGGAAAAAAACTTTATGAGAAATACTGATTTTGGATAATTCTCATAATTTTCTACTAATTATCCCAATAACATTTTTCAATTAAACTAAATTAAATTAAACAAAATAAGAAAAAAAAGTTAAGATACAAAATTGTTTACTACATAAAGATCTACAAGTTTGAACAGTAACATTTTTCATAAAATGTATATTTTTCTTTTTAATTTAAAAAAAAAATAGTATTGAAAACCCAAAATTCAATTTTTTAACATAAAATGTAAAATACAAAAAAAACGTAATTTTGCAAAATTGTTCGTTTCAATAAGGTCTACAAATTTTGAATGACAGTTTCTGATAAAAGGTAGATTTTTCATTATAATTTCAAAAAATACGAATAAAATTAAAAAATTCCATTATTTATATAAAATATGTGACATACGAAAAAAACTTTGAGATAAACAATTATTTGCCTAAATGAGGTCTACAAATCCTCAGTAGGACATTTTTCGACAATATATATATTTTATGTTTTGATTTTAAATATTGAAAATCAAAAATTCCACTTTTTAACTAAAACATACGAGATACAAAATAAGCGCTAAAATAAAAAATCCTTTGCTTAAACAATCTATGAATTCTTTCCTTTTTTAGATATTTGGAAGAAACTAAATTTTTTTAAATCATTTAAATTATTACAAAGTTACAGGAATGTATACAGAAAGCGCGAATGTCACAATGAGAATGTGTTCCTTAAGGCAGATAAAGCCTTAAGTAAATTAAATTTCCTATTAGAAATCAAACACAAATTTTTTGAACGGACTAAATTTTCAACGAGCAAAACCTGTATATTCGAAAAATATTCAAGAATATAAATAGATAATTTTCGCAACACTCTTTCGACTTGCGAATAACGACAATCAACCATTTGTTCACAATGCATGTAAAAATTTCAATTTCACGCAACAACAAAAATTCGCAAAATATTTTGCAAAATTATTGCAAAAATTTCACCAGTAAACCGTGTTAGAGATTGATTACCAAATAAATTTTTTTTTTCATTTATCTACTGTTATTATAAAACGTGCTTTAATAGTAAGATGTTGAAAGAATGCGTATTTTGACAGGTTTTTATTTTTTTTTTACCCCCGTCCATACCTTGCAAAAATCTGCAAAAATTCTGTTTTAATCATCGATAGGTAACTAATGAATGGAATAATTCAAAAGAGTGGTCGCGCAATTCAAACATGAACAAAATTGCAAAAATTTTCGCAATTTTTTGCATCGCGAATTATGCATGAAAAAATCTGCAAAAATTTACAAATGTGTCTTCTATTGGAAAAAACAAACCTGATTTTATTCAAAATTTTCCTATGATTAGTTTAGTTCACATGGAAACCCGGCTATGCCCTTTGAAATTATTGTTTGGAAACTGTGCTTATATTCAAATATTAAGTTCCTAATTTCTTGTATAACAAAGTCCAATAATCAATAAAAAGAAGTGACCAACCCTTGTCAGAGCAGTTATACTTAATAGTCTAGTTTACATTAAATTTAAACTTCTTAAGACTCTTAATGACTCAACTTACGTTGTGCTCTTAGTTCATAAACTAAAGCCAAGTAAGGCAAACACGAAACAAGTATAATTATAAAACAAACTGCCCTTATGAAATAGGGCAATATATATACATGAGATATTTTAAGGCTTTTACTATTGTCATAAATCTCAATTTAATTTTCAGCATTTTTGCGTTGAATTACACTTTAACATTATGAGTTATAATTTGTATAAAAGTGAAAAATAGTTATGTAATTATTATTATATTATTTTTATTATTATTACAAATAGAACACTTAATGAGTTTTATCACCTTTGTATTTTCAAAAAATACCTACGACTTTTAAGATTGGTTGACAATTGTTTATTTGTTTAGCAAATTAAGGTCGTTTCTGGGGCGAAAATCGAGTGTTACATTCAAATGCTCACCATTTTTGCAAAAATGAATATTTTTTTATAATCTCGGGTACTGCACTGGGTAATCTTATCGACATTAGGAAAAAATTTGTTTTTCTTTTTGTTCCGGGTGCAAATCTAAATTTTTAGAATTTCTTGCCGCAGACGACCTTCGAAATTTTTTTTTTTTGGACATGGCAATTCTCAGCCGCCATTCTGTATTTCTTGACAAAATTTTTTAAAAATAAAGTTAATATATTAGTTGATAAATTCTATAAATTTTAATTACAGCTTTTGTTATCTGCGTAAAAATAAATTATAAAAATGACACTATTTTTGGAGGCTCAAAGGTGTTGAAATTCCTTAAATAACAATGATAGTCCAACTATTTATTTTAAAGTTAGGATTACAGTTGTAAACAATAATAATCTAAGAAACTCTGAAATTTGATAAAAAGGTATGATAAACGATCGATGCCTTCAAGTTCTTTCTGCTTTTCCAATTGAATTTTTTCTTTTTTTTTTTTCTTTTAATTCTTGCATTTTGTCTAAAATCTGTCTTTTTTTCTAGTTTTCTTTTCCTTTTTCCTTCTCTTCTTCTTTTTGATTTTTGATAACATCTGAATATTCTAAAATAATTATTAAGAGTTTAAAATAGAGGCGACTTCAATACTTCGCCACTTTTTTAAAACTCCATGACTTTTCCAGGTTTTCCAAAAGTTTTTCAAAATTCAATGACTTTCCCATGTCTTCCAAGTCATCCATGTCTAGTAGCAACCCTGATTGAATTCAAAGAATTCATTTTTTATGAAACTGCTTAACATCAGCACAACAATTTTGAATTGTCTCTACCAGGGGTGTTAGTTGAAATTTGCCGGTTTTACTCATAGATGTCGCTGGAGATACGTATACATTTCTATGATTTGGCATCTATGTCATATTTTTCTATGGACAATAACCTTCAGAAATACACAATTACATTCTGCCAAAATAATAGCATCATAGTTGTTTACCTCAGTGAATATGTCGAGTTTCATTCCAAGTAAATCGCATTTGCGGCATTCGTTGCTTTTCTTATTTCATCAAAAGAAAAAAGCAGTTGAAGCTCATCGATTGCTGGTAGAAACTTATGGTGAACATGCTCCAGTGATTAGAACATGTGAGACATGGTTTCGTCAATTTAAAAGTGGAGATTTCGATTTAACAGACAATGAACAACCTAGTGCAGCGAAAAAGTTCGAAGACGAGGAATTGCAGGCGTTATTAGATGAAGACCCATCCCAATCGCAACAACACTAAATGTGAAAAAAACACTAAATGTGACCCGAGGAGCAATTTTCCAACGTTTAAAAGCCATGGGAAAAATCCAAAAGTATGGAAAATGGGTACCACAGCAACTGAACGATAAACAAATGGAAAATCGAAATCCATTTGTGAAATGCTGCTTCAACGGTTCGAAAGGAAATCTTTTCTGCATCGAATTGTCACGGGGGACGAAAAATGGATTTATTTCGAGAACCCGAAGCGGAAAAAATCATGGCTTTCACCTGGTGAGGTCGGCCCATCGACTCCAAGGCCAAATCGCTTTGGCCGTAAGACAATGCTCTGTGTTTGGTGGGAACAGTGTGGTGTGGTGTAGTTCAAGTTATTAAAACCTGGTGAGACGGTGAATACGGATCGCTACCGACAACAAATTACAATTTGAATCATGCGTTGATCGAAAAACGGCCGGAATGGTCCCGAAGACATGGCAAAGTTATCCTACAACATGACAACGCACCGTCTCATACCGCTAAAGTGGTGAAGAACACATTAAAAGCATTGAATTGGGAAATACTATCACCTTTTCGCATCGATGGGACACTCACTCGCAGAGCAGCGCTTCGCCAATTTTGAAGAAGTCAAAAAATGGCTCGTCGAATGGTTTGCCTTGAAAGAGAAAAAGTTTTTTTCGAATGGTATCCATAATTTGCCTGAAAGATGGGCAAAATGTGTAGAATCCAATGGTCAATACTTTGAATAAAATTTTTTTGAGATTCCCTTGAGAATTAAGTGTTTTCTTTATTGAAAAAACCGGCAAACTTCAACTAACTCCCCTGGTATACACCGGTCATCGTGATAGGTAATAATTTATGAAAAATCTCATTGCTCCGAAAAATCACTAAATTGTTACTAGGCTTTAAATCTACTCTTACAAAAATACAATCGGGCACAGATCTGCCACAGGAATTTTCTTCAAGATCCAGTGTACCTAGTAACAATTTAATATTTTTCGAAGGGAAGGAAACTTAAATTTTAGTTGCAAAAAAAAGTTGCGAATTTCAATTAGATTCTTTGTATTCTTTTTTCAAGAATGTGAGAGAATTGATAAGTGATAAAAAAAATAAGTCGATTTCCTCTGCATGGTAGTTGCCACAATAGTTGATCAAGAAGAGTACAAAGGAAAAAGCTTCGCAATCTTTTTTCCTCTGATAAATTTCACGTTCTTGATAAAACTCTTTGGAAGGCTGCAGCTTCGTGTTTCGCACTGACAACATAGATTCTCAGGATTTCTATGAACACAAACACAAAGAATGCTGGTACATTCTGTGCCACTATATGTTTAAGACCTTCTTTTCAAATGCATTACCTTCCCTTGCTTTTCGTTCTATTACATCATACCAGTAAATTTTATGCGGTTTATACTTGGAATACATGTAGCGTTCACGGATTATATAGATGCTGCGAGTCCTTTATGATGAAATGACAGCAAGCTTCACAGAGAATAACAGTGGAATGTTCGGCATTTATGATAATAAAAGCATGAACCAAGGATATTATTGACATTCTCATCGAAGCGTTTGATATAATTAATCTCGGCATATAATTTATGAAAATAAGTGCTTTTTGCGTTAAACTAAGCTTCACGGTATGTTAAATCCAGTGAAAAGTCCATAAACAAACTTACTCAACTTATCCAAAAAAAAATTAATAACTTTTGAAACGTAATTGACATGTGGGTAATTTTAAGCTGAAAAATTACTTTAAACTGATGATGCAGGACAATGTTTTCATGTCATGATTAAAGGCGCAATTAAATTTCGGACCCATGAGCGGTCCGTATAACCACCAGCACTGCTATCGTATTTTTTTATTTTTTAAAATAAAGAGCGATGAATTTATTGTTAATGATAATAAATTGTACTTGACATTAAACATATAAAAAAAAGAATTATCGAAAGTTCTACCTGCTAAACTACCACTACGTGAAAAAAATCTCTTGCAATGAATCACGCTAAAAAGAGCATTCGTTAAATCCGAACGCATTTGCCGTATTTAGGGCTGCTTAAAATTTCATTCATAAAAAAGGAAAATATTTTCGGAATATCGGAAAAAAAATTTTGATTTGGGCGAAAGTTAAAAATAAGAAAAGTGTTTCTTAAATTCCGAACAAGACTTTTGGAAATTCTGAAATTCTGAAATTCAATATGTGATTGTTAATTACCGATATTAAGAAAATTATGTCCGAAATATAGCAAATCAATTTCTTATTTTCAGAATTTTGTCTTCGGATGCGACTACAATACGTCTTTCGTATATTCCGTAAATGATTTTCTGATTTTCGGAATGACTTATTTAACACATTTGAAAGTCACTTCCGAATTTTTTGAATTTCGTTTTCAGAGCAAAAAAGAAAACGACTTTCCGAAATTCAGATAATGATTCTCTGAATTTCAGAATGTTACATTCTAAAAATTTGAAAATCATATCCTACTTCATTAATTTATGATTTATGTGAAGTATATAAATTAATTATTTATTCACTATCAATTAATGCAAATTTTAATTTTATTTATATAATATTCATTTAATAATTATTTTTATTGAATTTTTGTTAATTTCTCATTTCTTTGGCATAGGGTCAGTTTCTTTTTATTTTATTTGATTAAAATTATCAATTCTATAGTAGATTTTGACTGATTCAAATTTAGAGAGCATGTATATTGATGTTAATATTTGGTTGGATTACGTCACAACGTGAAATGCCTAATCAATCTTGGTTGTTTGTCCTTTTCGCACTCGTAGTATATTTTGCAACCCACTCATGACTACCCTCTATACATTTTATGTCTAATTGGAAATTCAAAGCACGCAAAAATAGTAAATGCGTCACGTTTTAACTGGCGCTTTTTTACACAAACTTTAATATTATAGCAGTACTTAAAATACTGTGGAATATAAAGTTATAAAAATTGCACGTAAAACAAATAAGCAGAACTCTAGAGTGGTTTGCATGCAATTATTAAACAACGAATTTTTCATCATTCGTATCTCGTTTGTACGTTACACAGCTCGCGGAGACGTAAAAGATTCATGAGCTCTCAACAACTTCGTACAATAGCAAAGAACTAGATTGTACATGCTCTCGGTTCAACTTCATTCAAGAATTTCAAAATGAATTTACAAACTCTTTTACATATAGACAAACTTCTGTGTGGGTTATAAATCATGAAAAAGCAAATCACCTTATTCTCCAATATCATATATATTAGGTCCGCTATTTTGAATTTTTCATGTAATATTTGGAACTTGCGATTGAAAAACTCCTTAGAAAAGTAGGTTTTATACAAATCAGATAATTTTGAAATTTATAAACAGTTTCTCTGAACGATAAAAAATAGTAATTTCCACTATGCCAATTCTACACAGGTTAAGGGAATCCGCTACTTTTAATTGGCATATTTTTGATTTTTTTGACATTTTCAAAAAATGTTATTTTTCATTCTCTATACTTTTTTGAGTATATATGTCAATTTTCAGGGCAATCTGATTTTTTTTCTTGGAAAAATAAATAAAATTAAAAGTATTACGATTTACGAATAACGCGTTTTTAGCGAAAATTAGCTATTTACACAAAATAGTTTATTTATTTACTAATGTTTCTGAATTATGTGGAAAATAGTATATAACAGGTATCCCTGTCAAAATACAAAATATATATATATATATATATGATTTAGTAGCACAGTATTAACGCTTCACTACAAGACTCTACTTTAAACTCCGTTTTCCGCAAGTTGTGATTTTCCGTGCTTGTTGCAACATATATTTGAATAAAATCTGAAGTATTATACACAGGCCTTTAAAATTTTTACCACTTATTCTTTGTTATACTATCAATATTTTTGGGTATGGAAAGTACTCTACCTGAAAAAATAACTACAAAATTTTTTAAAAAATATTTTGGGATATTTTAAATTATTTTTTTATTTTATTTTATTTGTAACTTTTTTTCAGTCATGTTACCTTATTTTCCATACCCAAAAAGTTGCTACACATTGTAAGGAACAAAATAAAAAAATAATCATAACAATAGGTTAAAAAATAAAAAAGTTATTCATAGTCAAAAAGTGTCAAAAAAATGCCCAAAAACTCAAAATTCTTCGATTAAAAATACATAAAGCTGCTGGAATTCTTAAAAAAACCAAAAATTATTCTAAATAAAGGTACTAAACATAACAAAAATCATATGGAAGGTCTAAACTAAAAAAATAAAAATACTAGAAATGGCGGATACCCCTCAAAGGAGGTTTTATACAGGGTGACTTTTATCTTGAGACATTGAAATATCTCAAGTAATACGCATTGCACAAAAAAAATTTTTGCGATAAAAACTTTTTACTTTTGAGGGGGAAAAGCGATTCAGCAAAAATTAACCCCATACCCTGGGGGTGGGAGAAGGGGTAAATAAAAATTTTTAATTTCTGTCACGAATGAAAAAATAATTTTCGAATTAAATATATGTATTTTTTAATGAAGAATCCGAATTTGCAATAAAAAAAGAGGTTCCCATTTCACACGATGCATATTTATTGAGATATTTTGATGTCTGATGATAAAAAATTCATCCTGTATATCGCGGATATTTAATTTATAATTTGAGAAAAGAGGTGGAGTTGTTTAACTGGTCTTTTTGTTGAAGAATTTATTTGTCACTAACAAAAAGACAAATTAAACAGCTTCATTCTGTCAGCTTTAGAAAAATGTGAATTCTTCCTAATAAAATACCGATAACTAACTTACTCAAGTTCACACTGGTTTTTTATTTTATGTATAATTCAATCATACTTAATAATTATTTACGATCATTTAGATCGATTCTTCGATTCCGATTTTTCAATAAAATTTAATATTTCTAACACTTGCTTTGAAAACCAAAAACAAGTTCCAATGAAACACCAGTTTTTCCAAAATGGGGCATGGGTTACTCTATTATTATTGTTCGAAAAATTATATCAATTTAAGGTTAAGTAACCAAAAGTGAATCGGGGTTCCAAATGTATATCAGTGTTTTTTCCTTTACAAATATCGAAATTATTTTAAATTTCAAGTTATAAATTTTTAGTGTGATATATGATGGATCATTAGCAATAAGAATATAATAATTTTGATATTCATAGAAGAAAAAACACCAAATTATTAAAAAGCACTAAAATAGGTTTGTCTAGTCATAAACGTTTATAATTATATTATATATAATATATATAATATAAAAAAAATTTCTATGAAAAAAGTAATTTCATAATCATAAACGCATTTATAACAACAGATCAATCTTAGTGTATTTCATTTACTCTCACAATTTTTCAACTTGTTACCTCCTTTTTTACAGAAATGGGGTTAAACAAATTGAAAATGATGGTAAAGTAGGAATCTAGTCACGTGATCTGATTGGTCCATGGCCTTAAAGCTGATACAATAAAAGAACAGACGATCAGAATACTTCAGTATAGTACAAAAATATATGTAACTGTTAATTTATCGGCTGGCCCAACAATTGTATCATCAGCCAAAAAAAATAGTTGTGCCAACAAGTTAATTACCAGTTTTTTTCTGTTTTATCATAGCATAGAAACTCCTTGATCGCTATTGTTTTTTATGTCAGAATACTGGCTAGTGCTTTAGTTTAAAAAGCTGAAAAAGATTAACCTCTCGTAACGGTGGAGGAGACCCGATTGGGTATTAGATTTTCATGTGAGCCAGTGCTGGACAATACTTATTCCTATCGATGCCGTTCCTGCAAGCATTATCTTCTGGATTATTGATAAATACGTTCCAGTTCTACTGTGAGTACGTGCACGTATGTGAAGTATGCAATAAACGAGCCGATGCTGAATACGTGGATAAAGATGACCATCTAGAACAATTTCGAATCTATCTTGCCTTACTTACTTAATTAAATAATTGTATTTAAAAACATCAAGTTCAACAATTTTATATCATTGCAAGGAATCGAATTATTCGTCTATTTGATCATTTTATTGCAATTAAAACTTTTTAGCCACAAGGTATTTCATAAAAAATGTTATTCTCAATTTCATTTTACCAATTTAACTCTGGGTATCCGGCAACGCTTTGGAAATAAACTCTAGAAGGATTTCAGCTTTTCCAGGACAAAGAAACTGACTTTTTTATTTAACATTTCTGAGGCTTTTAATGGTTTGAAATTAATAAGTTTTCAATTAAAAAAAAAAGTAAACATTCCTTTATAGCTTTTGTCAAATATATTACACATAGATAATTAAACAAATAAACGGAATTTAAGGGGATCCACCATCTTTAATATTTTTATTTTTTGCGTTTAGACCTTCCATATAATTTTTTTCATGTTTATTACCTTTATTTCGAAAAGTTTTGGGTTTTTTTTTAAATTCCAGCACTTTTATGTATTTTTAAATTCAAAATTTCGAGCTTTTTGGGTATTTTTTTGACAATTTTCGACATTGAATAACTTTTTTGTTTTCTAACCAATTGTCATGATTTTGTAGTTATTTTTGAGGGTATCCGCCATTTCTAGTATTTTTATTTTTTTAGTTTAGACCTTCCATATGATTTTTGTTATGTTTAGTACCTTTATTTAGAATAATTTTTGGTTTTTTTAAGAATTCCAGCAGCTTTATGTATTTTTAATCGAAGAATTTTGAGTTTTTGGGCATTTTTTTGACACTTTTTGACTATGAATAACTTTTTTATTTTTTAACCTATTGTTATGATTATTTTTTTATTTTGTTCCTTACAATGTGTAGCAACTTTTTGGGTATGGAAAATAAGGTAACATGACTGAAAAAAAGTTACAAATAAAATAAAATAAAAAAATAATTTAAAATATCCCAAAATATTTTTTAAAAAATTTTGTAGTTATTTTTTCAGGTAGTGTACTTTCCATACCCAAAAATATTGATGGTATAACAAATAATATGTGGTAAAACTTTCAAAGGCCTGTGTATAATACTTCAGATTTTATTCAAACATATGTTGTAACAAACACGGAAAATCACAACTTGCGGAAAACGGAGTTTAAAGTAGTCTTGTAGTGAAGCGTTAATACTGTGCTACTAAATCATATATATATATATATATATATATATATTGTATTTTTATAGGGATACCTGTTATATACTATTTTCCACATAATTCATAAATATTAGTAAGTAAATAAACTATTTTGTTTAGATAGCTTATTTTCGCTAAAAACGCGTTATTCGTAAATCGTAATAATTTTAATTTTATTTATTTTTCAAAGAAAAAAAATCAGATTGCCCTGAAAATCGATATACATACTCAGAAAAGTATAGAGAATAAAAAAATAAAATTTTTTGAAAATGTCAAAAAAATCAAAAATATGCCAATTAAAAGTGGCGGATCCCCTTACTAATCGAAAACCAAACAACTTTGAAATTTAGATTAAAACCATAAAATTGGAAGTGTTAAAAATTGTTTTTTTTTTCAAAAGTTAGAAAATTGATAAAAATTTGAAAAGTAGATATTAATGGGTTACAGATAATATGAATTACACATTTTCTCAAAGTCACTAAATTTCTTTTTGAATTTAAGTGAAACAGGAAATTCAATTTACTTAAGACTCTATCGGCCTTAAGGAAAACATTCTCATTATGGCACTCGCGTTTCGCGCTCGATTTTCTGTATACATTTCAGAAACTTTTTAACAAATTACACGATTAAAATAATTTATTCTCTTCCAAATATCTCAAAAAGGAGAAACAATCGTAGACTTTATTTAAGGAAAAGATTTTGCAAAACAACGCTTATTTCGTATCTCACATATTTAGATTAAAAAATGGAATTTCAATGGTGTTTCTTATAATCAAAACATAAAATATACATCCTGTCGAGAAGTATCTTTATGAGAATTTGTAGACTTCATGTACACTGAGAGAAATCCTATTAGTAGTGCTGACTAAAAGGGTCACAACTATATTCTTTTAGTAAGCAGTACCAAAAATTTTGTAAATGCTACTAATTTTTACATTCTCATCATGGATGAGAAGGTATTGGTTTTATGTGAAAAATGACTTTCGAAATTTTCATTAAATCTTTACGTTTTGAGACCCCCTGAGTCAGAAAAAATGGTTTTTACGAAAGTGTCTGTCTGTCTGTCTGTAGTAGGTCGTGTGCGGCATAACTCTCGATAGAATTATCAGATTGAATTGAGCTTTGGTACACTTTATGGGAGCCGAAAAAGTAAGGACAAGTTCGTTAACCATCCACATCCAATCAAAATTGAGGGATGGAGCACTACTTTTGTGTTTTTGAAAATAATTTTTTGAAAAAATCAAAAATTCCAATCCTGGTTTTTGATAGTGCTCATAAATCTCTAAAAATTATCCTAATAACATTTTTTGATTAAATCAAAATTAGAAATGTTACAGCATATTCAAATTCGAAAAAAGTCAATATCAAAATTCCATTTTCCAGTTAAATTATACGAGATACGAAAAAACGTCATGATACAATATTATTGAATACATAAAGACCTACAAATTTGAATTATAACATTTTTTCATAAGATGCATATTTTTCTTTTTAATTAAAAAAAAAACTATTGAAAATCCAAAATTCAATTTTTTAACAATAATATTGGAAATATTTTAAAGAATTTTGAAAATCTTTCTGTGGAGATGTCGGACGCCTGTGTAGCTCAGTGGTCAGAGCAGTCGACCGGCAATCGAAAGACCTGGGCTCGAATCCCAGCGCAGTCGAAAGCGTCATTTTTTCCACAGAAAGATTTTCAAAATTCTTTAAAATATTAAATTTATTTGCATTATTTGCGATATAAGAGTTTGAAATTGTCTACGAGGACACCTGTCGACAACGTATCCTATCTGACACGCGACTAGTGATCCTCCGATAATGTAGGCAGTGACAAAAATTTCAAACTCAACTAATTAATTTGAAATATTGGAAATACCAAAAAAACGTAAGAATACAAAGTTGTTCGTTTCAAAAAGATCTACAAATTTTGTCTGACACAGTTTCTGATAAAAGATATATTTTTCGTTTCAATTCCAAAAAATACGATAAAAATGAAAAAATTCCATTTTTTAGACAAAATATGTGAGATGCAAAAAAAACATTTAGATGGAAAATTGTTTGCCCAAATGAGGTCTACAAATTCTGATAAAGAAATTTCGGGACAGGATGTATATTTTATGTTTTGATTTTTAATATTAAAAAAATTCGATTTTTTTCACCAAAATATGTGAGATACGAAATAAGCGTTGTTCTGCAAAATCGTTTCCTTAAATAAAGTCTACGATTGTTTTTCCTTTTTAGATATGTGGAAGAAAGTCAATTCTTTTAATCATGTAATTTATTAAAAAGTTATACTGAAATGTATACAGAAAATCGAGCGCGAATAATAGTAATAATAGTAATAATAGTAATAATAGTAATAGTAAACTTTAAGAAATTATTGTACAGACGAATTAGATTTTACCTGCTTATCAACTGTTTTGAATCGTTTTGAAATCGTTACATAAATTGATTTCTTAAAATTTTGCTTTTGTTCTTCATCAAAATGAGAAGAATTAAATCATGGTAATTTTAAAGTATAACTGTAAACTGTTGTGCAGTTTTTGATGAAAAACCTCTCAACAATTATCATCCTTTGTTACATTTTGATAAACAATAATTAAAAAAGTTTTTCTCCTAAACAATTCTAACCTAAGAAAGTTCCCATCGACATTAACAAAAATAAAATAGATAGAATGGTAAATTTAACATTTTTTTCAATGTTGCAATTACTATTTTAATCATGTACGGATGAAACAAATTAATCAGTTTCTAATTAAGATATTGGAATAATTTTTGGTACAACTTTTCTCCGTTATGTCGAAAAAATATATATTTTTGTAATAACTACACTGGACAAATAGTAAAAGCAATTAACGCAGTTAGTAAGTTTTACAAAAACGTATTGGTAACACCTATTATGAGCTCGATACAATGTGGAAATGCATGAAAATAGTCGCGGCTACAAAACGAACCGACTAATCGGATTTTGTAAGTTTTACTAAAAATTTTAATCATTGCTACTCAGTTAATATTGCTGTAAGAACTAAGGTGCTTAGATGATACAGATTAAAAAACATACTTGTGACCCTTTTTTTAAAAAAAAATAGGTAACCACGACTAATACTTTCTCTCAGTGTAGGCAATTAATATTCCATCTAAACATTTTTTTTATCTCTTATATTTCTTCTAAGAAATGGAATTTTTGAATTTTAATCGTATTTTTTGGAATTGAAACGAAAAATATGTTTCATCAGAAACTATGTGAGACAACATTTGAGGAGGGTGCTGCAAGAACCGTCTTAGCGCGCGGCAGTGCACGGCCTAGTCCAACCGAAGATTCACAAAGGCTCAAATCGGGGAGAATTTTTAAAATTTCTCGAATTTTAAATTGACTGATACCAATCTATAGAAAATTTTACTGCGCTTTTTTTTATATGTAATATTTGTATTGAATTTTTGCATGTTTTTGAATTATCTATCAAAAACGTCATTTTTTTACTAACCTGAAAAACAATAAAATTTTGTCTTCAACTCGCGAAAATAAAAAAACCACTGAATATTTTCTAACAAAAATTTAGCACCTAATTTTTCAACTCTTTTCACGTCCGAATAATTGATTTAGAAGTGTTCATTTTGATTTAGGACTGCTTTATGATTTTTTGAAAAAAAAAGTTCCAATTTTTTTAGGACTAACTTCGGATTAAAAAAGAGTCGAGGGAACTTTCGAGTTGAAAAAACTTGTTGCGACAAAGTTGTTCATTATTTATCAAAGAAGTTTTTTGGAGAGTTTTAGATAAAAATATTCATTAGGTAAAAAATGGGAGGAGTTTTTATATTGCCGTCCGTAAAAGTGGCACAGCCCGACCAGCCTCAGCGGGCGTGTAATGTACGGCGTTCCATCTTAGTTACGTTCTAAAAATATTCAGTGGTTTTTTTATTTTTGCGAGTTGAAGATAAAATTTTATTGTTTTTCAGGTTAGTAAAAAAATGACGTTTTTGATAGATAACTCAAAAACATGCAAAAATTCAATGGAAATATTACATATAAAAAAAAAGCGTAGTAAAATTTTCTATAGATTGGTATCAGTCAATTTAAAATTTGAGAAATTTTAAAAATTCTCCCCGATTTGAGCCTTCGTCAATCTTCGGTTGGACTAGGCCGTGCTCTGCCGCGCGCTAAGGCGGTTCTTGCAGCACCCTCCTCATTTGTAGACCATATTGAAACGAACAAATTTGCATTCCTACGTATATTTCGCATTTCACATATTATTGTTAAAAGAAAATTACATAAATTGCGGTAATTACGTAAACTACGTAGAAAACTGTAGTTAATTACATATTTAAGATGGAGAACCTTAAAAGAGTATTTATAACCTCTCAGGCAGACAGACAGACAGACAGACACTTTCGTAAAAACCGTTTTTTCTAACTCAGGGGGTCTCAAAACGTAAAGATTTCATGAAAATTTCGAAAGTCATTTTTCACATATGTGAATGTAAAAATATGCTAAAAGACCTAATAAATATGTTAGAAATTCTATAAGATAATAATTTGAATCAGTGATATATATGCTTTTGGCAGAAATGCTATTAATAGATTCAATAGTTTTTTCCTCAATGAACGATTAAAAAAGTTTCTCATTTGAAGGAATAAAAGTTCCAAAACGATTTCCGTGAAAGGAAAGTATTATAAAGACGCTAAAGGCACCCATACGAAAATGCCATTCGTGTCAAATAAAAATTTATGTTTCTATTGACGAAAGAAACATTTTATTTGATTTAAATAAAGAAACGATGTCAAAAAAGACATTAAATTTACCCCTTTCAACCCCAGCGATCACAGTTTTTATGAAGCTTTCCTTTCACCTGATGAATAAAATATGAAGATTTATCAGTCATATTTATTATGATGAAGTATGCTCGACTTGTAAACAAGTACTATAGTGCTACAATGAACCATTAAAAACTGATTTTTCATATTTTTTCCAAAAAATAAAGATAGTAAAGAAAAAATTAACATAGGAGAAAATTTTTATTAGGACATTCATTTAACGATGAAAAATATTTTTCCCAAAACGAAATGATTGTTTTTTACCCCACTAATTCAAAAAGTAGCTCAAATTTCGTGACAGATTGTATATCTGAAGGACCCTGAATATAAATTAATATTTATGAAAAAAAGTATTTTGAATTACGTTACAAAATCTTCCAAGATTTTTTAAACTCTTAAATTTTTTTTTGAAATTTTATAAAACATCTTGAAATATTTTAAAAACACAAAATAATATTTCTAGTTCCCTTTAAATATTTTACAATTCATTAAATTTCCTTTAAAATCATTAAAGTAGTATTAAAAACCTTGATAGTTTTCTGGAATTTCTCTGGACTAGTTTAAAATCGAATTAAATTTTGTTAATCTTTTAAAACTCTCTGAATACTTTCAAATCCTTTGATAGATAAAAAAGTATTTTTTATTTGGCTGAATCAATTAAGGATGATTTATTTCACTACTATCAAAATATGAGTCAATCATAATTTGACTCATTTTTAATTAATTATTCACTTCTTGCTATATAATTGGATTGATTATATAGCATTGATTGATTCGACAAAATTTTGCTGGATTCAACCAAGTTTTTTTTACATTTAACAAAAAATTTTGGATTATTTAACAAAATGGTTTGGTTGAAACAAAATTTTGTCTGAAAACAGGTAATTTCTACCTTCATCTGGGTTTAAATTATGAAATTGATTGCATGGAAGGAATTAGTACTTCAAACTCATGCCTCATTCATCATTTTCTCACGAATTGCTCCATCCTCACTTTCTTAAGGGGGTCTCTTCATCAGTCAGCTTCAAAAAATCGATTTTTTTTTTGTTGCTTCAATCGTTAGAATTATTATCTGAGAATATTCTTGTACGGACCGGGTATAGCTGATTAACATCTCATGCTCGTAAGTTTCCTTTAATTTGATTTTTTTCCTTCGAAAAACTTTAAAGCCCATTTTATAAAAACCATGTTTTTTGAAATTCCGTGCACGATTACAAAAAAACTATAAAAGCTATGTATACAAGTAAAACACTGTTTTTTAGATAATTTAATTGTGCACGGACTGAGTTAAAAAATGTATTAAAAAATCTCTTTTTACAATGTTATTAACGCACTTACTGCTAAAAAAAAGGCCGAAAAATCGAGTACTTTATTAAAAAATGACTAAAATATTCAAATTTCAACTTTCAATCACCATAATAGACTATACTGTGCAGAAAAGCCTTCCGAATAAGGAAGTATTTTAATTTATTGTTTCAGGTAAAAATTACGGGCTGAATTTTTCACGGAGTTTGAGTTGTCCGCGGCGAGCTGCTGCGCGAGATTGTTTATAAATCCGCCATTTTTATTTATTTTGACATTCAAAAAAACTTTTTATTGTTGAATAAATATATGTTCAAAGATACGCAAAAGATCATTTGTTTCTCTTGCTGTTTTCATGTTTAAAAAAATCCTAAAAAACCACCTTTTTTATGAGCCACTGATGAGGAGACCCCCTTAAGGGGTTTCAAACTATTCAGCCTCCAAAAATAGTGTCATTTTTATGATTTATTTTCAGACAGATAACAAAACGTAAAAAATTTTAAAAATTGAGATTTGCACCTGGAACAAAAAAAATTGTCCTAATGTTTATAAGATTACCCAGCGGAGTACCCAAGATTATAAAAAAATATTTATTTTTGCAAAAATGGTGAGCATTTGAATGTAACACTCAATTTTCGCCCAAAAAAGCGATCTTAATTTGTTAAACAAATAAACAATTGTCAACCGATCTTAAAAATCGTGGGTACTTCACTAGATAATTAAATAATATTTTATTTGAAACAAGATTCGTGTTAATCGGTTGAAAATTGTTGAAATGGCGTGTCTGGCCGATTTGAAAAAGTCAGTTTCGAGAAAAACGCGTTTAAAGTTTAAATTACGTAAAAAAGTACTATAATTTTGATATACCTCTAATCTGCTATACCCCGCCCCCACAAAAAACCTATTGGGCATCATTCTTAGGACCCTAAGGGACCTTTTTATGCAATAAAAAAAATTAGTTTTTGAAAATGCAAAGGTGATGAAACCTCTTAAAATCAATGCTCGAAATTCAAACACCATTATTCTGAGTATCGAGATCGAGCATATAAATTTTGAAATGAATTCGTTTTATACAGTTTGCTTTTACAATAAATTTCTTTCTTTATCAAACCTGGATATAAAAGTTTTTTACGAGACTTTACTTGAGTAAGATCCCGTAACGGCATCATCACCCACGCGGAAGTAAGTCTCAGCATTACTGAAACCTTTTGTTATTTTATATAGACACTACTTTTTTATAATCAAAAATGTTATTATTCTTTCAAAGTATTATTTTTATAAACGAAGTTCGTCTTCTAGTACTAACATGTAAAATTAAATACCAAATCATTGATGAATTCAAAATTAGTTTCAATCTTTAAGGTAGTTGATTCACGAAAATGAGACCTCAGGCAAAAATAGATAACTTTACTTCCGAGAATAGCAATATTATTATTGAAGGGCTATTTTGGAAGAGAAAAGATTAATTTCCATGAAAAAAATTTGAAATATAGAAAAATAATTTAATTAATACATTTTATTTTTGCCCCAACTTTTTTTCTCATCGCTTCTTACCAAATTTTAAAAAATTATGAGATTTTAATAAATTAAAAATCACTTTTTCAAGAAAAAGATTCCCTACAACTTAACCATTTCCAATTTTCGAAAATGAATAAATTTATTTATTAAAATCGGAAACGGTGAAGTTGTGGGAAATATTTTCTCTGAAAAAATGATTCATGATTTATTAGAATCGCATAATTTTTTAAAATTTGGTAAGAAGCGATAAGAAAAAAAGTTGGGACAAAAATAAAATTTATTAATAACATTATTCTTCTGTATTTCAAACTTTTTTCATGGAAATTAATCTTTTCTCTTCCAAAATAGCCCTTCAATAATAATATTGCTATTCTTGAAAGCAAAATTATCTATTTTTGCCTGAGGTCTAATTTTTCTAGATGAAAACTACCTTAAGGGCATGTGATACTTGAGAAAAGTAGGCAAGTTCATGTGAACAATTTGGTCCAGTTTCTACATGTTTGCGTTCAAAATATATAAAATTTTGTGTCCCAAATTTGGGGTAAGGTAGAGAAGATAAAACCCGACGTAAATAGACTAATTTTGGTTTTAACAATGAAAATAAATTTACCGATATATTTTTCTATAATTGAAATTTCTTTTAATTTTGAAACCAAAAGTAGTCTATTCACGTCCGTTTTTATCTTCACTACCATATCTGGCAATGTCCGGACCGGCTAGTCTGGAAGTTCTGGTCTGGCTCATATCTGGCGCTGGTCAGCATTCCACGACAAAAAAGATTTTACGTGGCTGACTAGCCGCTGGCTTGTGGCTGGCTAACCTCTGACTAGTGTCTGACTGACCGCTGGCTTGAGGTTGAGCAATCTATTGTTTGTGGCTGGCCAGCCGCTGACTAGCGGCTGATAGTACAAAAACGTTACAGTTCTGGCCAGTCCCAGACCAGGCCTTATAGTCAGCGCCAGAACTGGAGAAACAGACGGTCTTATTTTTTTATGAAATATCTTGCTCAAAATTTGCTAAATGTATCAGAAGATAATAAGGAACGTCTGTTAACTTCGTTTTAGTAAAAATTCTGTAATGTTTTTCATTTTAAATTATAAAACTTAACTGTTATCGACAATTACAGTTATGTAATTACATTTCCATGGAGAATGAAATATCGTCTCGAAATTTTGACAAATGAATCAAAAATTACTGAGACAGGTCTGTTATATCTTGAATATTTATAATGATATGAAAAAATTTTAACAAAAAAAAAGTAATTTTAGCAAATTTGCAGAGTTTATTACCGACAGTGTTAGATTAGTGCTATATGCTATTATTTACCATTTGTTAAGTTTTGACCGATTTATTTTGATTTAAAATTTTATATATGGAGAAAAAAATCGATAGCTAACGACTGAATTGGTCACGTGACCTGCATGGGTCATGGCCTTAAACAGTTTTTTTCAAGACGAGGACCTACGGAGTTCGCTCGGTATGAGAGAATCTAACGAAAATTTCCTAGGAACTCGGTTTTAATCAAAAGTTATCAAGTGGTGTACCTTTAACAACGCTACTGATAAACATCGGATTCTACAACTTCATTTTTATTTGCAATTATTGAAATAAGTTCTGAATTTTCATAATTTTTAGTAATTTTTAGAAATTTCGAAATATTCTTTCAATTTATGTCAATGAAAATGGCCCCATATGCGTTCAAAGCATTTACCAGCATTTTTTGCGTCTTTTTTTCGAATATACGTTTATGAAAATTTTTTTTTTTAAAGAAGCTGACCCTATGAAAAATAACAAGTTTTCAATTTTTCGGTCAATAAAATAATAGAAATTTTCTAATATATCCCGTCATAATGTAATTCCTATCTTTTCTCTGATCTTTTTTTCACAGTTTACACATGGCACCCGTAGAATGTGGAGTTCAAGAATTCAACGAGCGAACTCCATTCGACGAAAACGAAGACCAGCATCCCTTTCGACGTAAAACGATCTTTCTCAAGCGTTTCTCGTTTTTATGAGCAGCGACAGGATAGCCATAGATATAGGTTGACTTCACACAGAACGGAAATACATGTATTGTGTATAGAGAGCCTCAAAGTGCGACCCGGATTGCAATCTGCTAAATGGGTTTGGTGATGCTGTATTTCCAAATAAAACATTTTCTCGCGTCCCGTTTCGGAATATCATAGTTGTTAGTCTGCAGTTGCGATAGTAAAAAAAGGAAATAGTGTTAATTATGGAGTGCGTTTTATTTATTCTTAAAATCCGTATCTTCAACCCAAACAGCAATTTGGATATCTCATACAAAATAGGCGTTTTTACGAAGTGCTACTTTCCAATAGATGTACCTATATAGAAATTTTAAAGCAATTTTAATGCATACACATAAATAATTTATCTTTAATTTTAATAGTATACAAAATTGATTAGCATTAAATCAAGAAAGTAATGCAAGATTTTCTTGACCGAAGTAAATTTTGCTCTTCTTGAGAGAAATCAATTTTTTTAAGACAAAACAATTATACATCAGTCGAGAAAATATTGCAATTTTTATATATTGAACAATAAATCTTGTAGTTTTCGAATAAATTTGAATTTTGAATTTCTAAAAATGAAAAGAAAAAATTAATAAAATGTAATCGAGCGAATTCATTTAAAATCAGACATGCAGTGCAACTTCAAATCACAGAATTTGTCGCTTATAAAATATGTTATACAAGTTTTAAAAAAATAAAGGTTTTTTCGAAAAACAACCTTAAAAATTACAATTGTCGAAACTTCGAGAATTTTTTTTGTAAATCGAAAAATACGTGTCGCCTTATTTAATATGAAAAATAACACATTTCATCAGTGATCGATTCTGTAATTTGAACTGTAATTTGAAGTTTGATTTGGTTAAACTATGTTTTATTTCGCATCTTGTATATTTTAGTTGTGAAATGGAATAGTATATTATGCAACGAGGGAGAAAAAAGTTTATTTTGCGAGTGTAAAGATTGATGCCCGAGCAAAGCGAGGGTAACAATCACACAAGTAATTTATGTTTCTCCCTTGTTAGACAGGATTTTTTTTCACTTGTGGGTCAAAAAATGGGTTTGTTTGCCCTGCAGGTGGCAAAAAATGCACTTTTTAGCCCGCTAGTAGAAAATATTTATATTTTAATAACATTTTTTTCAGTTAAAATTAAAACCACGCGTCCTTTCAATAAATAATCGAAATCAAATTTTTAAAGATCTCTTCAAGGTGAACAATTAAATTTCTCAATATTTTTTCATAGATCGCATAGTTTGCCTTAAAAATAGAATATTTAATTTTCAACGGTATTTTTTCCAATTAAAACGAAAAGTATTTTAAAATTGCAAAAATTGTACTAAATTTTCTCAAATTTTTCTTAATATTAAGAAACTTAACTGAATTTTCATAAAATTACGAAACTGTAACAAAATTTTTAATTACATGTAACTGCATGAAACTTGCTTTACCCAAAACGTAAAATTTTTCCTGTTGCAAGTTTCAGAATTTCCAGATACAAGTATCGGAACATTTAACACTTTCTAACTGAAAATACAAGTAACGGAATATTCGGTAATTTCTAACTAATAATTGAAAGATTTGTTCTTAAATTTACTTAAAAATAATAAATTTAATAAAATTAAAATTAAAATCTCGACTTGAAGAAACTGTAAATGCATAAAACTTCAGTTACGTGTATTCAAAAAATTCCAATAGAAATTTATAATAGTGTATCAGAGATTGTATATGTTTTTTTTATCAGCGTTGGTTTCTTTAGGCAACAATAATATTTATTCAGAAGAATCTTCCTTTACTGCGTATTACATGACTCACTTTCCAACCCAACATCTCGTAAAATAACACTAACTTTTTTTACAGTCTAGGTACTTTATGTTCAAGCTTACTTCAGTTTATCAATCCTTTCAAAAAAATAAATTCAAAATAGTATCAAACAAATGGATTTGGATGCGAATAAAATTGTGTTATTGACACGTTTCCTTTTCAGGACATCAGTATCTTCCATAGAAGTCTTCTTCGTAAAGGCTATTGTGACTACCTAAATTCGAAGATATCCAATTTTGAAGCTCGTCAAGCGTGAGAACAGATTTGCATACTCGCTTTGTGGATATAACATAACTATATCGCATATCCTTAGCTTTGTGTATTTCATAGTAGAAGTAAACCATCAACAAAAATTTAATGGTCCTGAAAACATTCTTCTTTTCAGCACAAAGAAAAGCTAACGTATGATCGTAAAAGTATACAGAGCCAACTAAATTTGTAGAAATTTGAATCATAATATTGTATTCCAGGTGGAAATTTACAACCAGCTTGGTACCGCGCCAGTACCGCAGAAGGATTTGAAATACTGGCGCAATACTGGCATAAGCACGACCAACCACCGGCGCTGCTCCGAAATTTAACTTGACTGGAAGTAATCCATCAGTACTGGCGCGGTACTGGCGCGGTACTGGACATCGGTACCATGCCAGCACTAAAATCTGTACTGGTTTAGTACTGGCATTACTCCGAAGTTGGTTGTTAGCCGACACTTGGTCTCAGCACTGGGGCTGTAATATGCCAGTACCGCGCCAATCCTCGGCCCGGTACCAACAGTCCAGTATAGACATTGCTCTTTGTTTACAACCGTCTTGGTACTGCACCAGTACCGCAGAAGGATTTGCAGTACTGGCGCGGTACTGGCATAAGCACGTCCTACCAGCGGCGCTGCTCCGAAATTTAACTTGACTGCACTGAGAAAAAAATGGTATTGAATCAAAAGTATTTCTTTCCAAAAGCATGTATATCATGGATTCAAATCAATATGCTATAGAATTAGTACATATTTATTGGTTCTTGTAGTATATTTTTATGAATTAATAGTATACATGCTTTTGGAAAGAAATACTTTTAATTCAATAGCATTTTTTTCTCAGTGTGGAAGTGATCCATCAGTAAAGGCACGGTACTGGACATCGGTACCATGCTAGCACTGAAATCTGTACTGGTTCAGTACTGTCATTACTCCGAAGTCGGTTGTTAGCCGACACTTGATCTCAGGACTGGAACTGTACTATGCCACTACCGCTTCAACCCTCGGCACGGTACCAACTATCCAGCACAACTGGCACGGTAGTGTGCAGTTTGAAAATACTGGCATGAATCCGACTTTTCCACCTGGGATATTATGTTGAAATTCTTTTGAAAATTTTAATTTCATCATGTCAAATTTTTTTCTTACAGCTTAACTATGAATCTTTATTTTTCTAGAAAAATTCCATCTCTGTGATTTTGAAGCTCATTTTCAATACAATATAAGTATAACGTTATTAGAATTTTCGCTACAATAAAAATGTCCTTTCGTATGGAAGCAATAATAGAAATAACTGTGAGTAAGAAATCTGCTATTCAATTGAGCATGTCTCCACAATGAAAATATCAAGCGATTTACTTGAACTATTCGGTCCAACAAAACTTTAAAGGTGTCGACAAATATAAATTCGTATAAGAGAAACACGAATGTGAGTCACTGTAAAAAGATGTACCTTACAAGAAAGTTCACTGTGTAATAAAAACGTGAGAACGATCTTCTCTCAATGCACTTCATCGATAACGTAGTTACTCAACATCACTTATTGTTAGTGTTCTTTTTATGGAATAATGATTATCACATTTTTTGTGTTTTTTAAGAAAATTTTATGAAAAAATCCAAAATTTCAATACTGGTTTCTGATAGTTCTTATAAATCTCCACTAATTATCCTAATAACATTTTTCGATTACACTAAAATTAGGGAAGTTACAGTATGTTAAAACTTGAAAGAAATCAATATCTAAATTCCATTTTTCACTTAAATTGTACGACATACGAAAAAAAAGTTATGATACAAAATTCTTTACTACACTGATAAAAAAATTAATTCAACAAGACTTTTTTTGCTGTCCTAACAAAACATTTTATACAAGAAACCAAAATTTGATTAATATAGCAAAATGTTTTGTTGGTACAACAAAAGAATTTTGTTGCATAAATACCAATAAATACAAGTTTGAACCACAACATTTTTTCATAAGATGTATATTTTTCTTTTTAATTTAAAAAAATAATATTGAAAATCAAAAATTCAATTTTGTATCAATAATATGTGAAATACGAATAAAACGATAAGATGGAAAATTGTTCGTTTCAATAAGGTCTACAAATTTTGTTTCACATAGTATCTGATAAAACGTATATTTTTCATTTTAATTTCAAAAAATATGATTAAAATTCAAAAATTCCATTACTTAAACAAAATATGTGACATACGAAAAAACGTTGAGATGGAAAATTATTTGTCTAAATGAGGTCTACATATTCTGAGTAGGACATTTTTTACAAGATATATGTTTTATCTTATAATTTTAAATATTGAAAATTAAAAATTCAATTTTTTAATCAAAATATGTGAGATACAAAATAAGCGTTAAAATAAAAAATTGTTTGCTTAAAAACAGTCAATGAATTTTTTTCCTTTTTGAGATATTTGTAAGAAGATACATTTTTTTAATCATGTAAATTATTAGAAAGTTACAGAAATGTATACAGAAAATCTAGCGCGAAGCGCGAGTGTCATGATTAGAATGTGTTCCTTAAGGCTGATAGAGCCTTAAGTAAATAGAATTTCCTTTTCCATTTGAACTAAAAAAAAATCAGTAACTTTATGAAAATGCAATTTACATCTGCAATATTGTATAAAATTGACTTTAGCTTTAGTATCAAATTACAAGAAATAAACTTATATGTATGCGAAGAATATAAGACCAAGCGCGAAGCGCGACAATCGAATCGCGCAACCTAGGCGCGCTCAAACTTGCGAGCGAAGCGAGTTACGCGCTTTGATTTTTATTATTTGAAAATGAAGAGTGCGTCAACATATGTGACTGAAAAATTTGGTTCATCTTTCATATAAAGTGAATAAATCTAACTATAACACAATATAAATGTATTTCATCTATAATACAATAATATAATATGAAAAGAGTCAAAGAAAAACAGGCAAATATATAAGATATACAAAGAAAGAATAGTCCTTTAAATTTTAATTAAGAAGAAAAAATACATTAAATTAGCAATTTTGCTGAAGAGTAAAATTTAAATATTAATAAGAGAGTTAATAAAAGCTGACATATATATCAAATTCAAATCTTATTTCGATATTGAGGCAAAGAACATTTGTTTTAAAAATTATATTCGATTTTATCACATAAACTTCATATTCAATAAAAAAATTTATTCGGTCCTTAAAAAAATTATTCTACATTTGATATGCATAAGATTTTTCCTTCTATATGCGTTCCAGCTGTCAACTTTCCAAAGTTATACAAAAATTGAAAATTATTGAAGATCATCTGTTATCCTGTCAGGAAACTTTCAAGATATTACGCCACAATTCTTATTTTTATTGCAACTGCCATAGCACGCTTTATTGCATAATTTTACCTCAAACTTTATATTTAAAAAGTTTCAAAACGTTACTCTTTTCAAAATGTATCTTTAGTTACTTTTGACACAACAGTAAATGTCGAAGCAAAACTTAAAGTGCTCCTATTCAATGAAAACTAAATATTATAATATTGAACATGAGACACAATGTGGAAGTACCAACATTTCCGCAAAATCGTTAAAACTTTGTCACATACCAACTAATTGTTACCGCAAATACATCGCAATGCTAAACTAGATTGAGAGAAATACGTAATGAAAGTGTCTGTGAATTGATGTGCGCTGTAACATCAAATTAAATAGCAAAAACTAATTAATTAATCTCTCGAACTATTATTATACTTCCGTAACAAATTGTTATACGGTATTATGAAAGGAGCATATAATCTTGATATACACGGCGAAACCCAAGTTTACAATTTTTGCTGAACTACGTTTTAATCCAGGGACAAATGTGTCATACTGAGAATTTTTCGCAGCGAAATACTGAACTTTAGATGAACTATATGATAATGTACTATAGATTGTATCAAACTTTACTATAACCTATACTAAATTTTCATATCATTTTTCGAATCTGTGGTATTTTGACTGCGAAAAATTCCTTAGGCGTGCAGAGAACATATATTTTGAAATGGTAAGAGCATAACTAAATCTGTAAATATAATTTTATCTGCCGTATACTAAAAGTTAGCCTTGTCGATATCGTTTTGCGTGCGGAAAGTTGATTTTTCCGCACTAGTCCGGTAAAATTAACTTTCTGCACGCAAAACGATATCGACAAGGCTAACTTTCGGTATACAGCGAAAAAAAAATATCATTCGCATCACGTGCGGAAAGGCGTATTTTAACGCAAGAGTAAGTCGCAACTCGCTCATGCGTTAAAATACGCCTTTCCGCACTTGATACAAAATATACTATTTTGGAAATTTCCCCAAAATTTTTGAGACGCAGTAAACATATAAATATCGTTCAATATTCCGCAACCAATTTGGTAATTTTTTCTAACTTTGGTAAATTATTAGCAATAAACACCATGAAAATATTTCCTCCAAAAACAACCATTTTTCGTAAATAGTAGAAAAATGTTCAATTATTAAAAGAAATCAATTTTCCTCCACAAAATAATGAATTTCACCTAAAAAAGTGTTGGGGGAATTTCAGATGCTTGCTAAAATGTAGTTCGTGGGTATTTTAGTACAAAATTCATCAATTTCTTGGAAATATAAAATCATTTCTATATATTTGAAAAAAAAATAATGTGTCGAGTAATAACTACCCATTAGAGTTTAATGGAGAGTGACCTTAAAATAAGGTGAACTATTTTTATGTATTATACTTATGTATGTTTCTGAAAGCATCAGAAACCATAGGCATTAATGGATAATTCCAAGGCGATCTAATCAAGTGAGTTCATACGTGAGTTGGAATTTATCAATATTCTCAAAAGGCGCACAGGTCAAACATATAACCTCTGCTGCACTCCGGCTTGTGAAGGAATTTCAATTCCCATAAAACGGCAGCACTTTTTACAGAGAATAAAAACAATATTTTATATCTACACCTCGATGGCGTCGTTCTCTATAGAAAACCGCTTACATCGATCGACAACGTGACCGACAGGATACCATCTATGGAAAACATAAAAAGCTCTTATGAAAAATTCTCCACGAAAACAATAGTGCTCAGTAACACGCCCGAGCTATAAGTTTGCGAAAAAAGATTTTTACGGTAGCTCTACATATCCATTATTTTTGTACGACATCAAAATGACGTTCTCGCGAATACCAATGAGGACCATTTTACTTTGTAAGAAAAAAGCGATAAATTTATAAGAAAATTTAATTTTCCACATAGCAACAAGAATTTTCAAATCACAAGTAAAAACCTATAATGACTTAAATAATGATCTCCAGAAATTTTAATAATTTTCAATATTTCACGCCTTTTTGCCTGTTTTCACGGGCAGAATTCATGGGTGTAAACTTTTGAAAAATAGAACGTTTCTTAATAAATTTACGTTATCAATGCCAGAGGAGAAATAAAAGTATATGAAATTCCACGTGAATTGAAAACAATTTATGTAGCTTCATAGACTTCAATGTAAAGAAAAGATGTACCTACAGTTCTGATTTATTAAACGTTGACAAGTTTTTTTTTTTTTTTTTGAACAAATTAATTATACACTGATAGAAATGGTTCGGGAGTTTTAGCCATTCAGTTGTAGGTTGGGAATTTATAATTGTATTTATAAAATAATATGTCTCTCTGAACAACGCAGGATGTTAAATACAGAAATCAAAATATTGTAAGTGAAACTGGTCGAATCAGAAATATAATATGGGAAGGCGAACAATACATTTTTCCATAGCAACCAATAATATGGTTAATTCGTTCATATTTATTCAGTTATATTCGGATGGTTAAAATACAAATCTCATATTGCTGTATCTATGCCAGCAATAAGGTAAAGTTAAATTAATCATAAATATCGTTGTAACAGCCATTCCTTTCTATCAGTGTATATGATACATTATGTATAATAAATAAATTGATCATTATATATATATATATATTTAGGGCCCTTCAAAAATACAATTTACTGGGTCAGCAACTGATCGTTTAGTTTAGAAAAAAAGCTCGATTTGCGATCCAAAATATTTAAACGTCACGCTTCGCGCTCGAACTTATATTCTTCGCATACATATAAGTTCATTTCTTGTAATTTGATACTGATGCTCACGTCAATTTTATAATATTGTAGATGTAAATTACATTTTCATAAAGTTACTAATTTTTTTTATTTCAAATGGAAAAGGAAATTCTATTTACTTAAGGAGGGCGCCCTATCCAGCACGTCAAAAAGTGGTCATTTTTTGGGATTTTTTTTCACTTGGAAAATAAAAACACACACGAATAATTTTTTGCATATATTTAAAGACATGTTTGAACTACAAAAAAAGCATTTTTTCAAGAACTAAAATAAAAAAATGGCGGACTTATTGATGATCGCGTGTGGCGTGTCGCGGCGGACAGATTTTTCGCGGTACATCGTGGAGTCCAAAATTTTCATCTGGAAGATGCAACCCAATTTTTTTATTATTCAGCAGGCTTTCCCCGAGTGCATGAATGTCAGCAACTCCAAAAAATTTGATTTCAAAATATTGAAATCACGTCTTGAAAAAAAAGTGCTTTTTTTTCGTCATTTTTGACTGCTAAATGTGGCTAAAAAGTGTATAAAAAAACTTTTTTTTTGTAATTTCAGACATTCATGCACTCGTTTATTTAATAATTTACAAAAAACTTTTTAGAAATCGAAAATCGGTTTAGTAGTTTTTTCACAATCGTGTACCTCAATTTGGAAAACATAGTTTTGAGAAAAATCGATTTAAAGTTTCGAGTTAGTGGTTCGCACCCACAGCGGCCACAGCGCGCCCGAACTGTGGGAGTCACAATATTCAGAGTTGAGTCATAATATTTTGAGAATATACTTTCAAGACATGACCCAATCGATTAATGAAAAAAAAAACAAAAAATCGATTTTTTGAAAATGCTGGATAGGGCGCCCCCCTGAAGGCTCTATCAGCCTTAAGGAACACATTCTGATAATGACACACGCGCTTCGCACTCGATTTTCTGTGTACATTTCTGTAACTATCTAATAATTTACATGATTTAAAAAAATGTCTCTCCTTGCAAATATCACAAAAAGGAAAAAAATTCATAGTCTGCTTTTAAGCAAACAATTTTTTATTATTTAGACAAATAATTTTCCGTCCTAACTTTTTTTTCGTATGTCATATATTTTGTTTAAATAATAGAATTTTTGAATTTTAGTCATATTTTTTAAAATTAAAATGAAAAATATACGTTTTATCATAAACTATATCAGACAAAATTTGTAGACCTTATTGAAACGAACAATTTTCCATCTTAACATTTTTTTCGTATTTAACATATTATTGTTAAAAAATTGAATTTTGGATTTTCATTCATATTTTTTTAAATTAAAAAGAAAAATATACATCTTATTAAAAAAATTTGAGATTCAAACTTGTAGATCTTTATGTAGTAAACAATTTTGTACCATAACTTTTTATTCGTGTTTCGTATAATTCAACTGGAAAATGGAATTCAGATAATGAGTTTTTTCAAGTTTTAATATACTGTAACTTTACTAATTTTAGTTTAATCAAAAATTTTTATTAGAATGATTAATAGAGATTTAGAGCACTATCAGAAAACAGTATTGGAATTTTGGATTTTTTCATAAAGTTTTTTTCAAAAGAACAAAACAAAAACAAAACCAATACCTTCTCATATGATGAGAATGTAAAAATTTACATAATTATAAACGTGAAATATTTCAAAAGATCAACAATATAATTCGCTTATTATACAGGTAAACAAATTTTGATTGATTCAATCAAAGAATTAGTTTCATGCAACGAAAAATTGTTTGTTTGGATAAACTCAGAAAAAAGATTTGACTGAATCAAAGAAAATTATTTGTTTGAAAAACCATCTTTGATTGAAAGAAATGATTTATTAGAATTAAATAAAATTTGTTTGATTCAAACAAAATATCTTTGGGCCAAATAAATATTTATTCAAATCGAATAAATTTCTGCCTTAAATCAAACAAATTATATCGGTGATCATATATCAATGTATTAATTGCTTTGTTTTGGAGAAAAATTTATTTGATTGGAACAAATATTTATTTAGCCCAAAGATATTTTGTTTGAATCAAACAAATGTTATTTAATGTTAATAAATATGTTCTTTGAATAAAAAAAAGCTTTCAAAAAAATTATTTTCTTTCATTCAATCAAATCTTTTTTCTCAGTTTACAATTTAATTAAATCAAAGCAATATTTTAATTGATTCAAACAAATTTTAGTTAATTTATCCAAATTTTGTCCAAATTAACAAAAGATCTTGGTTCATTCAACAAAATTGTTTGAAAAGATCAAGTAAATTTTTTCCTGGGTGTACTTTTGCAAATAAACTCAGGAAATAATTCTTAAGAACGCCATTAAAAATATTAGCTTGTTTCTGGAATAGCCGCACGTACACAAAAACATTACAAAGCCTTTTTATTAGTTATATATAAGAAACAAAGCATAATTCGTATAAGCACTCTTAGAAAGCAACCACGAGAAACTACAAAAGCTTTACTACACAGTGGATTTGTGGCTGCGACAAACGTTGCTCGTGTGTTCCTGACCCAATTACATCTTTCTACAGGATACAAAGAAACTTCGGCACTTTTATTCAATTACGATAAACAGAGACTATATTTATATGAATAGATATTAACACGGAAAGAACTGCATGGATGTGATGACCAAAAAGTAGTCAAGTTGGAAATGTGCTAAACATTTGTATTGGTTACAATACATTTTTAACATGTAATTATTGCAAATAAAATACACAAATGAATTTACTTTTCATTCTTGCATTCAGAGAAACATGATTAACTATTATATTTTACATATTACATTAAGTTATTATTCGTATAAAACAATTTTTTTCTCCTATCGGGGCATACAGTGGATTTTATTGCCCCCTGCGGGCCAAACAATAGTATATTGTGCAACTAGGGGAAAAAAAACAACTTATTTTGCGTGTAAAGTTTGATGCCTGAGCAAAGCGAGGGTAATAATCACACGAGTAAAATAAATGTTTTTCCCGTGTCACACACGGCGTCAGAAAATGGATTTATTTGCCCCGGACTGGGCAATAAATTCTACTTTATTGCCCGCTGGTAGAAAAATTAATTTTCTACTAGCGGGCCATAAAGTGGACTTTATTGCCCCGTGCGGGGCAAACAAATTCACTTTCTGACCCGATAGTAGAAAAAAAATCGTGTGCAACACGGGAAAAACATTTATTTTCTCTAGTTGCACAATGTACTATTTTTTGACCCCCCAGTAGAAAAAAATCATGTGCAACACTGGAAAAGCATTTTTTTTCTCGTGCGATTGCTGGCCTCGCTTTGCTGGAGCATCAAACTTCACATTCGAAAAATAAACTTTTTTCTCCCTAGTTTCACAATATACTAAATATGTCTTGAATGAAAGAATCATAATTTTTAATTTCGTCGATATACAAATATAGTTATTTGATGCAAAGCGAGTTATTATTGATTAATTTAGATGCGTAAATGATAAAACTTGAATCTAAATTTAATGATAGCTATAACTTTAAAATGTACTCGTAAATTTGTGCACACATTATTTGAAAATGGTTCTGAAATCGGCTTTTAATGTTATATTGTGCAACTAGGAGAAAAAAAGTTTATTTTACTGGTGTTGGTTATTATTATTATTATTATCAAATACAGCAATTTTTTTTATAAAAACTTTGTTTTGGAAAATTGTTTTTTTATAATTTCAGCCATTAAAGAATTCATTTTCAAAAATCGGAAACGGTCAAGTTGTAGAGAATCTTTTTCCTAAAAAAATGAACCGTGATTTATTAGAATCGCATCATTTTTAAAAATTTGGCTCGAAGCGATAAGAAAATAAGTTTGAACAAAAATAAAATTTATCAATAACATTATTTTTTTGTGTTTCAAATTTTTTTCATGAAAAATAATCTTTTCTCTTTCAAATTAGCCCTTCAATAATAATATTGCTATTCTTGAAAGCAAAATTATCTATTTTTGCCTGAGGTCTAATTTTCTTGATCGTACTACCTTAAGTCCTAATTTCATTTAATTAAAAATCTATCATCGTAATACAGATTCCTTGATTGATTATTTTGTAACAAAATTTTTTGTTCCCCTAAATGTGCGCTTTCACTCACACTTTCAATTCTACTTTATTAACGTTTTCCCAACCTTTTCCACTTTCTTTTAACTTTTAATTTCAAATTTGGACAAAAAAAAATGTCGATCCGAGCACTAACTTGGTCACGTGGCCCACTTAGGACATGGCCCTAAATAAAATGTGCAACAACCTTTTATAAGGAAGTTTATTTTCTGTGGAATAAGAACGAAACTATAGACAGAATAATATATATATAAAAGTAAAAATATTGACATGGATTCTTATATTCGGAAAAATATGAAATGAAATTTTCTCCCAGGAAATTTATCCCCTAGGAAATCATTAATTCAATTCTGCTTAAATTAATTTAATTAAATATGAAGATAATTTGATAACATTTATAGATTCAGAAAAGCATTTCGTGCTATTCTCTTTTTTTCAGTAGAGAAGACAATGTATTCTGTTATACTTACACCGATTTTTTTTCATAATCGATAATTATAAGGTTTCAAACATTGCTTTAAAAATGAGTTTCAGATATATTTCAGGTACAAGCTTTTTCTAGATGAAATTGGCAAATTTCTAACTCAAATTAAAAAACGGAATTTTTCCTTCATACATATTCAAATATTTCTGATTCCTTTTTAAAAATTCATAGAAAGTTCGAAAAATGTGTATGTCGTAGGTTAGAATTTGGTTATGCTTAAAATTTGAAAGTAAAAACTATTGAAAATTCGAATATTATAGAATTATAATTTTTCAACATTCACTTATTTTAGGGAATATTCACATTTATAAATGATAAAATTTTCAAATTTTGTAACTATAGAATCAATTTAAACTAACAATCTTGATAATTTGAGAATTTCAATATTAGAACTTTTTATAATTACTATATAATCTCAAAGTATTTGCAATCTTCCAGTTTTTTCAAATCATTGTTTTTTACTTTCACACCAATTTAGTAAGCAGACAACCTAAATACAAGGGGCATTTAATATTTAAAAATTAATTATATGTATGAATTTGGAAAATTATAAATTTAAAAGAAATTGGAAAATCAGGACCATAGTAATTTCTATTTTCTATAATTAAAGCTAAAAAATAGAAACTAAAAATGAAAAAATCTTACATTTTTTATCATACCAACTCAAAGGATAAACGAAATTTTCGTCTTGACCAGTTAACTGTGATTGACGAGTATACTCGTCATAAATACATGGAACTTGCCATAGTCGCCACAGTTAACTGGTTAAAAATGCCAAATCTATTTCGAGAATTTCAGGAGGCTAACACCCTGAAAATATTGAAAATATATTTTGTGTTATTCAAAATCAAATGTAATTTTACTTCCAGTTTAAAAGGGCATAATCGGGTTTCCATGTTGAAAGTGCCCCCAAACCAAATGAAGCTTTGCATTAACCATATCAAAATACTTGACAAGAAATGAGTTTTCAGAAATTTGCAGGTCCGCAGTCGCCATATTTAATGAGGAATGATAGATATTGCAATTTTTTTTTTTTACTTTTACAGCCAAACTATTTATTCTAAAATTCTGAAAAAATTCACACTACTACTTGTCATCACTATACATCATTAAAAAATTTTTGCAAATTTTCAGATGCGAAATTCGCGGTTAAAAAAATTGCAAAATTTTTTGCATGCGATTTTTTCGCATTAAAATTCACGGTGCAATTCTGATTTTTTCTCTAAATATTAGTCATTAACAAAGGTCTTTAACGTAATTTTTTCAAATTTTTGCGGGGGGTGGACGGGGGTTAAAAATATTAAAAACATATCAAATCAGCAATTAATTCTTAATTAGGTTCGCAAAAATATCGTATAAAATAATTGAAAGTGAATTGCATAAATTTAAATAATTCACCCCATTAAATATTATTTATAATTTATTTTTCAAAGAAAACTGTCTGTGACCTGGTTGGACTTGGAAAATTTATAGTTCTCGAGATCAAGTCTAACAAGGAACCGTACATAAATATAGAACACGTACTAGTGGACTTGCACTCAAGAAATAGTGCAAAAAATTACCTAATGGTTTCGTTCTCAGACAGTACATTCATCAGAGTTGAATCAAAAGACAAAACAACTGCTTATCGTTTTCCCTTTTAAGTCACTATATGGCATAAAAAGGCTATACAGTTAAACCAACAATTTTAAATAAATTCTCAAAAATGTATGCTCGAAACTTTGAATCCCAAAAGATAAATTTATGATAAAGTAAGGTAAAACCATTTATTAATGTATAACAGTCTTAAGGTAGAAAATGGTAAAAAGTGGAGGTATGAAGTAAAATCAATACCATCCTGGAACGTAACTGACAAGCAAAGGAAAAATATAGATGGAATATACTTTAAAGATTGATGCGCGAATCCACCATACATAGAAGTTTTAGCCTCCGTCGTCAACTTGTTGGTAAAGTAGATCATTGCTGAAAATAGCCTACATTCCTCAAGGGATACTACTGTAATAAAAAATCCATCAAAACTTTTCTCACGAAAAAAAGCTTTTTACTTCAAATGTCACTTTTAATTAAAGCCCGAAAAAAGCAAACTGCATAAATGTACTTCTTCAAGATGAACTCTTGAAACTCTAGTTCTGAATTTTTCACGAGTTGTATCTTTAGAGCTGAGATTCAAATTTAGAATAGTTAAATCTACACTACTGATAGAAAAATGCTCAGGAAAAAAATAATATACTATCCCAGTAGGACCAATCCTTATTGTGACAAAATCCACAAAAAATTCAGCACTACGCCAGTACTGGTTAGCCGCTACTAACTTGCCATTACTGGCACAGTACTGGCGCAGTACAAAGTATTATTCTACACTGAAAATAGAATTCCAACTATAATTTTATTATCAAATATTGTTATTCAAATATTGATTATTACTAGAATAGTATATTGTTGGAAAAATTGGCTTTAGGGTCCATAAAATTTATTAAAATCAAGAAAATAAAAAAAGGTTGCTGTCGCTAATTTCCCATATTTTCTCGGAATTACTAGAGTACTTAACATATGATACAAAATTGATATATTAATTGAAAAAGGAAAGTTTGGATATATTCTTTGGTGCGAAGCTGAATATGAATAGCTTGGTCTAGACCATTAAGGCTATCTTTTGACTATTTTATCTTAAACTATTTTAAAACTATTTATAAACTATGTATAAAAAATATTCACATTTTTGCATGTCTTGTCCATACCGGTGTCTACAAATAAATTCTTGAGTGAAAAGTTGACTGGAAAGAGCTTAATATTGAGCATTGATGCTATATTGAACTATTTTGACCGAACAACCCATTTTTTAACTATTTCTAAAGAATTATTTATATTTTTCAAGGGCTTATCCATTACTGTATCCACAATAAGTTCTTTGGTGCAAAGTTGAATTGGTTGAGGCTATTAGGGCTTTGTTTGAACTATCTTACCTAAACTATTTTGAAACTATGTTGAAATATAATATAATAAATATTTAATTTCAAAATATTAAGTATAATTTAAAGATTTCAAATTAATTAGTTGAGTTTAAAATTTCTGCCACTGCCTAAATTATCGGAGAATCACTAGTCGCGTATCAGATAGGATACGTTGCCGACAGGTGTCCTCGTACATGGAGAAAAATGGATATTGACCCATAATATCTAGATATTGAGGCACAATGTCAGTAGCATTCAACTATGTGACAAACATTTAGATATTCTACTTCAATGCCTGCAGATATTGAAAAAAAGATATTAACCACCAGTATCTCAGATATTGAGCTTGATTATCTCAGATATTAAAAATGAATATTCAAGATACTAAACTTCTGAATATCCTCGTTAGTAAACTTGAATGTCTGAGGTACTGAAGTTGAATATCTCAGATATTTAACATCAATATCAGGTATACTGAAAAGGTAAGTTATAGATATTACAGCTCAATGTCTAAGATACTCAAAAAATTATTTTAAAGGTTATGAAATGACTACATATTCAGTTTTTAGAAAAAAGTCAAATCATATTTTATCATGTACATAAGTATATAGCAGATTTATACTTCGCTCTCATTTTCATTATTTGGCATGTCTAAAATTAATTTAATGTTCTTGTTAGAAAATTAACCTCAACACTAAGGTTAGATTTCATTCTCGGCTATAAACCACATATATAGAGAAAATATATAACTTATATCTTTTACTTACTGCATCTCAAGTTAAACACCCGATCTTTATTCCATTGAAAACACTTATTAGATTTTTTACGAAACTTTCAAAATTTTTCTTTACGGCACACTGCAAGCATGCAAGCAGAATTCAATGAGCGCGAAAAAGTGATCACATGACCTTTATATATATATGCGCGCGTATTTCATGCTTCAGTATCTAAACTATTGAACTTGAATATCAAATATTACTTCTCGGAAAAATCTTATATATTGAAAAAAAAAATTTTAATATTGCGTGTCAATATCTAGATATTATGGATAAATATCTCTTATTTGAATATCTACTTTTTAATATCCATTTTTCTTCTTGTAGACAATTTTAAACTCTTATATCGCAAATAATGCCAATGAATTCAAATATTAAAGAATTTTGAAAATAATAATAGTCAATTCTTTTTAGTTATTTGAATCAGTAAAATTTCACTGATAATCAGTAGATTTTGACTAATTCAGATTTAGAAGGATACTCAGTTTGGTTGAAATAGGTAACAGATTTAGAAGGAATCATTTGGTAGAAAAATAGGCGTGGTCAAGCGGTTAGCGTGCATCAGTTGTAGAACGTAGGGTGCGTCGTTAGCTAGGTTGTAGGTTCAAATCTCGTAGGCAGGACAATTTTTATAAAAGAAATTCTACCAAAGCTTGTGTGAAAAAAAAAATTGATATAAATAAGTTAAATATTTTGATTTTTTGTCATTTATTATTTACACTATCCCAGTGATCAGTACTACACGAGTACGGTTCAAGTACTGGCTAGCCAGTAATGGAATGCCCGTATTATCCCAGTACCGACTGGTACTGGCAGAAATTACTCAGTCAGTACCGACAAACCAGTACTAGTAAAGAATTATCATCCCCGTATCATGTCAGTACATGCACCAGTACTGATTTGCCAGTACAAATAGCTCATTTATTTTAATTATAAGGTAATATTAAAACAAACATTGCAAAACTTGAAAAACTTTAATTATGATATTAATAATAATAATTTATAATTAATTAGGTGAGTTTGAGCGCAGTCGAAAGCGACTTTTTTTCCACAGAAAGATTTTTAAATTCTTTAAATATTTGAATAATTTATAATTTCAGAAAATTTCAAATAATTACAATGTTTGAGTATTCAACGCCATAAAAAGATAAAGTTTAGAGATAAAGTAAATTTCACTAATGCAAAATATTTGATGAATACGCCAGTTGGTATATACATTAATTAAATGCAGAGCATCAGCGTGAAAACATTTTCGGAAGAGGTTAAAACTTCATAGGCAGGTGTAATTTAAAGTTACCTCAGGGATGTGGCTTGCATCGGGTGCTTATTAAAATTTAAAATCTGCTTACATGTCCTATCATCCAATGAACTAGCAAAACTGTATATTATACTACTACTATTGTAGTACCTTATATTAATAATAATTAGCGCGATGTTTTATTAGTTTGAAAATTTTGTTATATCAGAATGTTGAAAAGAAAGTCACGAGAACCTGAATGAACGAATGTTCAAGATACTTTTTGGAATCATTTATAACTCAAATCCAAGACTAATTTCTCCTTGAACGTCACGATTAATCATAAAAAAATGATAAATGAAGAAGAACTGAAGATATAAAAAGAAAAAGAAACATATGCGTGGAGTGACGAAAAAGATGTTTTATTTTGAACGCAAGAAACTTCTGATCATATTTATTGTTTCGAGTTCTGAATTATGGAGTACAATACATAAAAAAGAAGTTTGTTGCTTTTTATATATCATAGTGCAAAATTTATGGGGAAATTTGGATTGAAGCGAAAAAGATGAGGAAAGTCGCTAAAGTTTATGAAAACTTTATGGTGACACCGAAAAACCGGAAGTATTTACAGGCCTTACACTGAGTTTATTTACTACAGTTTATTTTTCACGTGCATCGCCAAGCGAGTGTGCTTCGCATTCATGTCAACGAGGACACTCGTAGATTTATAACAGTTTTTACCACGAGAATTGACAAAAAAGAATGAAAAAAAGATTGGCTCCGGCATGCAAATCACTCGTTCAAATATTTACGTTGGATATCTCGACCCGCATGGAATTTTAGAGACGACAATTCACTTCCCCCTGACAATAAAAATTGGCATTATACACCCAGAAAAAAGTTTTATTTAAATTTAAAAAATCGTTTTTTTAACTTCATTTCTTCAATTCGAAGTAAAAACACCTTTAAAACAAATATCAATTTATTTGATTTTGAGAAATCATCTTTTTAGCCTTTTTTAAATGATAGGAATTATTTTTTATACATTATTTATTTAATTAAAAAAAATATTTTTCGTTTTAAGGGGGACTTCCACCTTGATATTGATAAATAATTATTTAAACCATAAATACTCAAAATTCCCTTTAGATTCTCTTACATTCTTTAAATTCTGTAATATTCTCGGTTAAATTACTTGAACATAAATTCTCGAGAATTTAAGAACTCTACATTACGTATGTAACATACGACTGCCCAGACATTTATTTCTTTAATTCAAAGAAAAAAAAATAATCATGAAATTTCTTTAAATCAAAGAAACTTTTCTTTGACCGTATAGCAAAGCACTAATTTATTTGATTCGAAGAAATTTTGTTTGAATTAAAGAAACTTTTTTTTGGTGTGTTTTGTCACCTCCGGAATACTAAATTCGCAATGATGTTAAATTAGTCATTTGAAATTTTAAAAACTCATACACATAAGAAAATTGAAAAATAATCTACACATAATTATTCAAGAAAATGTCAACGGGTAGAAAATGTGTCCACACATTCGTTCTGATTGTACTATATTATATATGACTTTAAATTATTAAATACACATACCCACAAGAACAAAGCAAGGCAAGAAAGATGATTTGTAAGAACAGGATAGCAAATATACATGAGAAAGGAAAACAATTTTCTGTAGTGTCTAAAATCAACATTTCAGAAGTCTACACTAAGAAAACTGTATCTCATCCATCATTCAATGATTAAAGACAGGGAGGAACTCTGAAAAAATATGTGGAAAAGAATATTTTATGTCACATATACCATCTTGAAATGGCCTTCACGAAATTACAAGCTTGAAGTGTGCCTAACGAAATGGAAATGATTTAGCTTAATGTAAACGCTCAGCGTTCATGTTTAAACATGAGGTACATTTTCTTTCGGTGTACACCAGACGATTTTGTCGAGCTGATTCTTAAATAATCCGAAATTCTAATCAATTTAAACATTTTTAGATTCTGTATATATGAGCATTAATACTGTATATGCACAGAAGCTGGTATAGCCTACATTAACAGAATATTTTCTAAATTCTTTGATGACTCTTAACTCATTAAAACTGATTCATAATATTTGAAATGAAATTACCCGTGCAGAAATTGCCCAACTTGTTCCAAAGCCCGATCCGGGCCAGATCGGATTTTCCACATACTGTTATTGAAAATTGAATAATATCATTTTTCATCACTATTATCGATGTAGAAATTCTACATTTTTTATAATATTATGAACTAAATATAATGTTTGTATTCCGACAGTTTATCTTATTAAATATTTTACCACTCAACTTCTTTACAATTCTTGTACATCTTTTTCCACTAATTTATAAATATTCATGCTACTTGTGAAATTGTTTCCGAATTCAAAATTGAAAAAGAAAAGTCGAAGAAGAATATTATAGTATCCGTGATTTGTGTCCAATCGGGTCAGAAAATAAGGGTCAAAGAATGAGGAGGTTGCGTTGAAGCACCTGTGCCCTGAAAGACGGACGTTGAAAATTTGCCAAGAAAGAACAATTTGAACTTTGCTCGTCGAAAATTCCATTTACGCCACCAGTCAGCATGTCTCCAACCACTAGCACTTGACCATGACATTCGAGAAATAGTTGTATGTAGTTGAATATAGGAATAGGAATATAGTCTTCTGTTATGTATTACATGTTATCAAATTTTCGTGACCAGAGAATCACTTTTTTTAAGTCATCAACCTTTTATGTCCGGAGGAGCTTAAAAACTAAGGTTTTGTATTATAATTACCGAATATCTAATATCAGTTCAGTTAAATTATATTTTTTGTATTAACTAATTAATTCAATTTTATTTCTTATTGCCATCATTTTGTATTCATAATAAAGATTCTGAGTTTCCCATCTTGTGTCCGAATTAAAATGACATTTTTTTTTTCATTTATAAAAGGTGCAAAAAGTCACACATGCCTGGATTAGTGCTTTCCACTGAATGGTCATTTCAGTATTACATAATCCCATTTTACGATCTTTTTGACCCTCCCTTTCTCTTTGTGACGCGCTCTAATGCTTTCACGAGCCCTTTACCTCTTTTAATAAAAATGTTACGTAACAAAATTAGCCATAAATCTTAAATTTTTAATTTTAGATATGAAAAATTAAATCTTATTTGAAAGGACAAGAGTGAGCGGATATTAACATATTTTAGGGAAAAAACTATTGGAATATGGACACCAAAGATAAGTTTTTTCTAATATAATTTTTCGCACAAAATTATATTGCGCGTGAATCTTTTTTTTTTTTGTATCCTTTTTATTCTTATTTAGTCACTAAATACGAATTTTGTAAAATCCGTGCGAAAGATAGCTCAAACAATGGAATTGTAACAGAAAATTACACATTTAAATTAGTTTCCATTATATAAATGCAGCAATTTTTTAATACCATCTGCAGGATTTCAAAAAATCCCCGTAATTCATTTTATGATAATCATAATTAGTGAATAAATAAACGTAATAAATTGAGAAAAAGTACAATTTTTTTGAAACATTGTATAACTTTACATGGGAAATTATAATAGCGAAAAAAATTATCAACTCTCCAAAATGCATTTTCAAATAATTGAAATTATTAGAATTAATTACAAATATATATAGAAGTATACATGACTGTTTACATTCCGAACTCGCTTATATGTTAATCTTAAAAAATAATCAAAATATTGAAACAAACATGAATTTTTCAAAATTAAATAATTTCAAGAGTGTGTTGAAAAATTTAAAGTTCTATTTCGAATATTACATATGAAAAGGAATTAAATTTTCTAAAATGTTTCTTAAAACTACAAAACGCAACAGGATTTTCATTAAATTCATCTCAAACCAATAAAACTGTCACAGAATTTCCCCAAAACTCATCTTAAAATTACGAAACTGCAATAGAATCACTGTTGGAAATTTATTATAAAATTATTTAATACAAAATTTTTATGTTATATGTACAAAAGTAATGCAAAATTTGATGTTATTTGTGATGTTTTTGGGCAAAAGTAATTTAAAATAGGAAAAAACTCAACTGAATTTTCATAAAATTTATCTTAAAACTACCAAACTGTAACAGAATTTTTATAAAATTCATCATAAAATTACAAAACGGCAACAAAATTTTTCCTGTTGCAAGTTTCATAATTTCCAGATACAAGTTTCGGAATATTTAACACTTTCTAACTGAAAATTAAGAAATTATTTCTAAAATAACTATTTTTGGAAAAATTTCCGAAAATTTTTTTACAGTGTAGTAAGGTAACATTTTAAATGTACTTACAGTTTTGAACGTTCATTGAACGATGACTAAATTTTTTCTTCCAAAACAAAATCAATTATTATGTCTATGATCAGAACATTTCAAATATACAATCTGTTATTAAATATACACTATTTTTTAAATTAATGGGAAAGAAACCAGTCAGTTTAAAAAAACAATTTTTTCATTATTCAATGAACGTTCAAAACTGTAAGTACATACATTTTAATCAGATTTATGGTACAGACAACAGTTTATACTTTTACATTTACCATCAAAATTTTAAAACAAAAATATTGTATTCGTCAATATCTTGTACACTTAAAAATAGATAGTATATGGTATCCGGTATTATATTTATATTACAGAGTAATACAATTCCTTTTACACGAATAAAAATAGTTCTAACAGTGCCAATTTTTTCGTCTTTTCTTACAGAAATATATGAAAGATTAAAACATTTTTATTATTTTCAGAAATAAAAAGTCTCAGTATATTTTGATTAAAATGATATATTATAGAATTTGATTATAAGAGCAAATATTTTTTCAAAATATTAATACGTTTTTTGGTTCGACTTTGAATTTTCGGTTCATTTTCGACTTTATTTCCATTTCTGGTTAGTAGACACCATGAAGAAAGGTACGTTCTTTCCCAAATAAATCCTAAGACAGACCATTACCAGAAACCCTTAAATATCATGATTTATAATAAATCTTATCGAAGGAAAATATATCTCTCCTAGATAGGGAGTTATAACCTTTTAAAGTCGTAACCCTTATTCGACCACTTTTCCCAAAAATACAGATCGTTTAAATATATTTTATTTTCACTGAATTTTACATCAAAATCAGTAAGAGATATTTCTTACAAAAAATCTTGATATCTGTTTTATTATAAATCCTATCTCATAACCTTTTATTTTCTTATGTACTTATAATAATGAACTTTTATTGAACGATAAAGAATTTGTTTTTTAAACGAAATGATTGGATTTTGCCTCAGTAAAATAAAAAATAACATATATTTCATGACAAATTCTATGTTAATTTCAGGGGCCCTGGACATAAATGAAAATTATCGTTTTCAAAAAAAAGTATCATCATTTAATGAACCTTCAAAACTGTAAATATATTATTCTTCCTACACGGAGATAAATTCGATAGCATGTAGTACCATATTAAAGAGTAAATCAAAATTATTAGGAAAACTTATGAGAAAGTCAATTTTTGAGAATTTTATTGCGGAAAAGTTCAAAATTCAAAAACTTTCATTAAATTATAAATAATTCCCGAAATAATTGATGTTTTTAGATATTTTTCGACTTATTTGAAAGGTAAATTCACGTAGCATGAAAAAACATGCCAAAAAAGTTATACTAATTTCCCCCTGGATTCGTAAAAAGTCTAAACTTAGGACAAAAAAGACGTAAAAATTCAAACTTGCAAAATTATACATTAAAAAATACTAAAAATAATTATATTCCATTTTTCAATCAAATTTAATAAATTCTTGTGGGTTATCACTTTTATGTATTTTTAAAATCCTTTTATTTTATTATTAGAATTTCTTGAACTATTACGCCTTTTTTGTTCTAAGTTTAGACTTTTTATGAATCTGGGCGAAAATTAGTATAACTTTTTTGGCACGTTTTTACATGCTACGTGAATTTACCTGTAAAATAAGTCGAAAAAAATCAATTATTTGGGTAATTATTTACAATTTTATAAAAGTTTTGAAATTTGAACTTTTTCTGCAATATCTTTCTCAAAAATTGACAAAAACACTTCATCTTGAGGTCGTTTTAAACATAATTTTGACTTCTTACATTTTATTTTTAAGAGAAAATTTTAATACGTGTATTGTCAATATTAGGAGAGTTTATGCGACTAACAAAAACAAAGTGAGTATAATAATTTGTCCACCCACTCTACTTGCTATCAAATTTCCCTCCACGTATGTTTTTTTTCAAAATCACACAAACCTGAAACGAATTATATTTCTAAAAAATATACTCTTCTAATTAATTTTGAATAAAAATCCAAAAATAGTTAACTATGAGAAATTATAATTCGCGTTCTATGAGAGTTAGGAGATTGTTCTTTATTCACATTATTCCAAAATGAAGGAGGATAGCAAAAAACTGAATTCATTAATTAACGTCAATGCCCAGCAATTTACGACACAATTTGATCAGACTATATATATATATAAACACTACATGTAAAAATGGCGAGCATGGAAGTGCAAAGTCAGTCAAAGATTGAATAATTAATGAGCATCTGAGGCACATAAAACTTTAAAGTGTCTTACACACTTAAGCTGAACATACTTCTCCCGTCAGAGCTCAAGAAATTAAAGTATACCAAAGTTTTACCACGCGCAGGTTCTATACATTCCCAAAAAAAGTTCTTGCCTTTCGGCCAAAGTCCCTACGGGCATCTTAGCCGCTTGTTAAATTGGAAGGCGAAAAGGTAAAGTTTCTCCTAGTTTAATCGAAGCGGAATTGCAGATGGCGTGGCCGATCCAAGCAAGAGAAGAGCATATCCTACCGGATGTTAGAAGCATTTCGATGGTGCCTGGATAGCGCGAAACTTCGCCTGAGAAAGTGGTGGTTTTAGGTGGAACTCCCAAAAGTAACTGTATTATTAACATGGCGAACTCGTAGATGTGCAGAGCGGCGTGCATGCTAATGGATGGGGTGCCGATATCCAGGGAATCGTACTCAGTCGAGTATCTGCGCTAAAAGGTCACGTGCACTCGCGGCCGGAAAGATACCGGCAGACTATACCAGGGATGATTCTCGTTCTTGAAATTTACGATCTCGTTTCAGGTTTCCGGAATATCGTGTGCCCTGGGCAATAACTCGGAATACGTCACCTAGAAGTACAATACAGTTTATAGGGCATCAGTTAACTAGCCTAGAGATATTGCCCTCGTAATTCCGCGCTGCTGAATCCGAAAATTTTCATTTCCCGCCTCGGCGGATGGCTGACAAACTGTTCTATTAACCTTGAAGCAAAAATCGCCAAAAGTATTTTCATTTTCAATTCAACTCTCTCCCTATTAAGGTGGCTTGATCGTTTTTGAAAAAAATTATAGACTGCTCTGAAACTTGGAGATTATCTTAATAAAATATGCTAGATTCATATGGAAAAAAGAAATACCGTGGTTGACAATGTCATTGCCGAAAAAATCGCTACCGAAAAAATGTCAGTTTAACACGTAGTCTTATGGGATTCCTCGTCAAAATCGGCGAAACTCCGGAAAAAATCACCAGTCCCTATAAATTAAATATATACTAGTACTTTCGATTTCGAGGAATCTATTAGTATTATAAAAACAAAGGGTTAACGACTTCAATCAAGAGAAAATTGCGAAAAAGGTACAGAATATAGAAATCGCCTCGAGGTGAAACTAATAATTTTTTACTACACTCTAAAAACGGAATATTGACTGTCGAACAATTCCGTTCACTATGAATGGATTTTCTACTCAAAATTGGCATAAGAGGAAATCCTCTAACAGTTGAAGTATTTTCGTTTCAAGTGCTATCATTTTACTGCCAAAGTTTTTCCTATGGTCTGGAAATAAAATCCTTTGTCGTACGGAGGAAGTATAATTTCGATGTTAAAAGAAAACAAATTCTATGATATAACCTATAAGAAATGTACACAAGTCCAACTTTGACAAATCCCAATATTAAATCCATGATTTTCAATAATATAATAACGACCCGTCTTAGATTTCAGCTTGGAGAAATTTAGAAGATATAACTTTGCTTACATTACAAATTTTCCAATACATGTAAAATTGAAAGTCCATGATCTATTAAATATATAATGTTGAAAAGTGTTACAAAATAATTTTTAAACTTTGTTGCATTTTAAATTTCACAATAAATTCTGTAGAAAACATTTTACTATTAATTTCGAATTCAAATATTTTTTTACAAATAAAAAACAACAGTATATTTCATGAAATGAATAATTGTATAAAAAAATTATACATATACAAAACTGTTTTACGGAAAAAAATGTGTTGCTGCCACAAGGATATTTTAGGTTATGCAGCCGCATTTATGGTTAGGATAATTAATAATATAGCTTGAACAGCAATATGTTTCTTTGTAACAGCTACACAATTTTTTCCGTGTAATGTTAAATAAGCGTTTCCAAAATTCATTTAAGAAATGTTTTTATTCAATTTTATCAATGATATTAGAATGGATTTCCATATATAAACTTTAAATGTCGACATTTTTTTCCAATACAAAACTATTATTCGTTTTATATAAAGTATATATTCCATGATCTTTATTTTTACAGTTTGAAAATTTCTTCAATGTATACATTTTTTCTTGCATTTAAATAGATATTTGTCCAAACTTTGTTTGTGGATCTGGAATACTATTTATTGTTAGAAAAAGAATTATGGATAGAATTGAATATTTTCATTTACTTCTGCCTTTTTTTCTAACCTTTAACCAGACGATGTACACTCACTAATGCGCAGGCGCACTTCGTCAGCTATTCTAGAAATACAATCCTTAAATAATTAGAGGATTTATTTTCAGAGTCAAAAATAATCCTTCATTGGTAAAAATATTTTCTTTTTGCATCTCACAGATGAGATTTGTAACAGGAAAAAGATTCTGTTGGTAGACAAAAGAAATCTGCTTAATTTCAATGGATGCATTCTGAAAGGAACGTAATTTTACTATCGATAGACTTTTTTTTAGAGTGTATCGCTTTTTTCCGGGGACATTTCCGCGATTTCTTACCCTTCTACCCAGATGTTACTATAATACATATGATTATTAAAAACATAAGTAGCAATAAGCATTCATGTAACACGTGCCCCCACGGTGCCCCACACTTCATACGACACCAAACGATCAAGCCACCTTAAGGGGGGATTATCATATAGACGGTCAAAATCATACTGAATCTTTGCGCGTGTGGTTAAAAAAAAAAGTTTTCAATTTGAAGGATTGAAATTTTGTTCATATTGAGGACTTTATTATAACATGTTACATTTTTTCTTTCATTAAAATATTTTTGTTCATTCAGGAGATATTAACGCTCAAAGTCGACCATGCGGTCTGTAAAGAGGTAAACGGCGTGCACGATTTCGTCGCTGGTAGTTGATCTAGAACAAAAATTAAACATCACTCTAAAAACAAGTGTGTTACTTCTACACGTGAAATACGATAGTAACTTTTTAGGCATTTGAAGTGTGTATTTTTAACACACATTTTGGGTACAAAACGTTAAAGTGTTTAAAAATTAAACGTTACGTTTGTAATGTGTATTAAAAATACACACTTGTTTTTAGAGTGATGTAATTACAGTTCTGAACGTTCATTGAATGATGGAAAATATTTTTTCTGAAAACTAAATGATTAGTTTTTGCTTCATTAAGGGGACAGTCCCCTCAAGAGGTCTCAAAAAATCGTTTTTTTTTTTTTTGCCTAATCGATTAGGCAACTATTCAAGATTATGTGTGTAAAATTTTAACTCGAAATTCGAAGTATTTCGGGAGATACACGGAAATTCAGTCGGTCACGTACGTATTTCCATATTTTACATTACGAAATCTAAAGCGCGTTTTCTTAAAACCATGTTTTTACACTTTGCGGGAAAGATAACTAAAAAAGTTCTTGACCGATTTTCTTAAACCAAAGTTTTTTTATTCAGTATAAAAAGCTACTCTATGTGAACTACGGATTTTAAGAAATTTCGATTTTTAATACCTTTTTTATGAACAAATTACTAAAAAAAAAAGTCACTTTTTTTTTGAAATCATAATTTTTCGTCTAAATTTCCGAATTTTAAAGTTAATAAAGTCTAAAATATGTTTCTTTCTGTGAGAAAAAAAATCAGGAAAAAACGCTTTTTTTCGGTCTCTTGAGGGGACTGTCCCCTTAATTCAAAAAGTAGCGTAAATTTTATGACAGATTAAATATTTCTAGGACCATAAATATAAACATAATCATTAATTTTGTTTTGAAAGGAAAAAAATTGTCATCGTTCAATGACCGTTCAGAACTGTAAGTACATAAATTGAACACAATTTTTTTTGGGTAATGTGTCGTCTTCAATATGAAGCAAAATAAAAAGATTTCAACTATTTTTTTAAAAACTGGAGCAGTGTGTGTAAAGTTCAATATTTTTTGTTAATTAATTAGTTGAGTTTGAAATTTCTGCCACGGCTTACATTATCGGAGAATCACTAGTCACGTATCAGATAGGATACGTTGCCGATAGGTATCCTAGTAGACAATTTCAAACTCTTATATTAATATTTTGAAAAGGAATTACATATATCGACTCTCAATAACAATATTTGTAATGCTGGATAATTGACTATAGGGTCCATAGATGAGAAAACAGTAGTTTTAATCAAACGTTTCGACTCTGATTGGAGTCCTCATCAGTGATCTTTATTTCTTAAGTCATTGTAATTCCTTGGGTTCTGATAAATTTAATCTTGGTTTTAATTTCTTCTTTTTTATACATCACTGTTTTTTAAGGCTCATTTTTACACACTCGCTATAATAAGTGAGTGTGTCGAAATTTTTCAGTTCAATAAATCGTGATAACTTTAAATGTGCCTGCCGAAAGTTTCAGAAATAAATCCAAACCAATCCAATCCGAATTTTGTTTTCACTCAAAAAAAAAAAAAAAAAAATTTCTTGAATTTAGTTCTATGTAAATCTATTGAAAATTAATCCGAGACTTAATCCTGCATGAATTCAAACTCGGGTTGATCTAAACACAATTTTCAATCCGACTATTCTGATCTCGAATGCATCCGGATTGATTCGGATTGAAAATTCTGATCAGATCCACCAGAGTTCGGATTCATTTAGTTTGAAGTCTTAGACTGATTTTCAACGGATTTCCATAGAAAGATATTTAAAACCGTTTTCGAATTAGTTCAAAAATAAATTCCAGAATGGCTCTGATTCACTCGAATTGACTTGCAGTCAAAAACTTCCAACAGGAATCTCTAACGCTCCAACATTCACATCTTTTAACATCAATGTCTTTTTTTCGAGTAATTACCCCAGATGAAAGAGAACTTGAAACGAATTTTAATTAACTAAAAGTATACGCTGATTATAATCAGTGGTATACTTATAGCTGATAACCAGCGAAATTTCGCTTATTCAGATTAAAAGATCATAAGAGAGTTAATTTATGATTGAAAAATTTGTGAAGTCAGTATTTTTTGTTGACTATTCGTCAGTTACCATTTTTTACTATTTCCGTAGAATATAGAATATTTAACGTAGACGCTCAACGAGCAGAGCTTAAATTGAACGTCTACTGCATGACTGCCTTATATTAACCTGGCAGATATACCAAACCATTTTTAAATTGAAATCTAATGAAAGAATGGTGACTTTATTAATCCTCTGAATTGTCTCGTCTATAACTAAATTGAAGAAAAAGAGAAAAAATAGCCTTCTCGAAAACTCCATATTTCTTAAATCCACTGAAAATCTCCTTGGTTATTAATTAAATAAATATTTGTTGTGCGTATAAACTTTCGAAACCATAAACTTAATAAAACCAAAATTTTTTAAAAAGATTATGGTCTAGAAGTAAAAAGACGACTCGTAAATTCCAGTCAAGTTAATTCGCTAAAGCGTATTTAATCGAGCCAGAATTCATTTATGTATCTTGAGACAAGAAACTGGAATTCGGTGGAATTAATTATACGACTTGTAGATTAAACCGCACATACGAGTAGCTTGTACGCAAGTTGTTAGTAAATTCACTTTGTCCATGTGATCCTTTTTACCTCTACAAACAATGTAAGGTATTCAGCAGACAAAGGAAAAGCAATTTTCCTGGTCGAAGAAATTAACTATTTACAGGTGTATTTTACGAATCCTGCAAGAATTTAGTTGTCCAGTTTACTTCTACCTTAATTAACAGTTTTTCTATAAAAACAATTGTGTAATCTTTCACAAATAATCTTACTAATAATCTACTATAATTAGAGGAACAGAAAAAATTTAATTGAATTTGAACTACATTATAACTTAATAAATCTATACTTATTTCTTAGTTTATAAATGAAAAATCAGTATAAACTTTGCGAGCAAAAGTTAATTTCCATTCCCAGGAAAGAAATAGATCTCAGTTAAAATGTACACTATTGAAAATTTTATTAATTTTAATAGACTTTAATATACAAGTGGTAAATTAAAATCAACACTTTTGTATATTGTGAAAAATTAATATACATCTGTATTAAATTTAATAAACATTATTAAAATATATACACATTTGTATTAAAAATCAAAACAAAAGTTTGTATTTTTTAAGATGAAAGTATTTGAAATTTAATATACGTTATTGAAAAAAACTTCCATTAAATGTAATGGAAATTCAATACAGAAATTTCTAACAGTGTTTAATCGGATTACGAAAGTAGTAATGCTTTTCTCAATTTGGATGAAAGTCAAAAATTCCAAGAGACAAATTTTCTAGTAGGTTAAACAAAATCATTTTGTTTACCTAACCAAATTCGTTTTCTCGAGTTAACCAAAGCTTTTGATTGAACACTTTTGTTAACATTACCAAACATTTTGTTAATGTTACACAAATTTACATGTTTTTGTATTGTTATATGAATTGTATACAACCCTTAATAAAAAAAAACTTGCATTGATATATGGGTGATTCTTTAAAAAAGTGGCATTTTCATGTCTCTGTGATACAGTAAAAGGGTATTCAAATATTGTAAACATAATATACAACTACTTTCAACGATTTCATTAACAACGCAATATTATAACAACAATGGCCAATTTTGTCTCGTTTTTCATTACCATGGAAAAAGTGTGATTCTTTCACTATTATGAGTATTTTAACTCTTATTTTCCACGTTATAAGATTAAGTAAATTTGTAAAGTAGTGTACACGGAAAAAATTTGTTGCCGCTTAAAATTGAATAGACTATTCGAAGAGTCGTGGACAGAAAGTAAAATCGGAGAAAGTCTTGTAAGGTTTCAATGACTGTTAGGAAATAGTAGAAAAAAGTCGAATAACTTTTAGAAAACCAGTTCGAAGAAAAAAAGTCGCGTATTTACTATTATAAAAGTATTTTAAACACTAACTGATCTTTTCTAAGAAATAATGAAAAGTTTCATAATCTTTGGATTCATTAGTCATAGATTTTAAAAGACTATCGAATAATTTGAAATTAAAGTAATTCAAACAAATAGTTTTGTAAATTGTACTCTAAAGTCCATCAGATTTTATATGCCGTCTTCTAAAATTTTCTCGACAGTCGCAAAAAGCGATGCGCAGAAACGTAATTCGTAGCATCGCACAGCAGACAATGCAGCTCGGCTTTATGTTTTTGTAATAATTTTGGTTAGATTTTGAGATTACGTGTCATTTGGTTTCGTTTGAATCTGAATTGAAGCGTACATTGAAGAATTAGTTCCGAGTAACTATATGTTTACCTTGATAAGGTGTATTACGTCAAATTTGAAATTTATCTATTATTTTAGTTTTGCCTTCAAACTCTGAATGTGATCCAAATATTTTACACAAGTCTCCACGACATGTATCGGCTATGCGGGTTAAGGCGTGCGATTAGAATTGGATTAGGATGCGTGCGTGCATGCGAGCGTTCGATTCTCGGTGCTGCGAAGTGTTTATAAAAAATTGCGTTTCTGTAATGTTGTACAGTGTTAAATATAATGGTAAGTTCATATTAGGATTATATAGGTAATGTAGAAGTGAAAAATAATTAACTATATAAGTGCAGGATCATATAACAGAAAATAATATTTTCCTTTTTACACTGTTCAAAATTTTCTTCGACTGTCACTTAGACTTTCGATGCCTGGTTTAGAGACAATGGAACCCAACCCACGGTGTTTTAAATTTTCCGCGACTGTCACTTAAACTTTCGAATTTACGTTTTACATTTTCAGCGATTATCTATCATATTCTTCAATAAGGAGGTTCATAATATTTAATCGACTTTCTAACCTATCCACGAGTATTACACAAAGTCGATGACTTTTTAAGCGACAAATTTTTTCCGTGTACATTGTTTTTGATAGGGAAATTTCTTTAGAATTTTTTACAGCGTAAATATTGAATGAAGAAATTCTACTTCTTTAAGCTTTTGGCAAAGCACCTATTATCCATCTCTTCTTTATCACTTTTGTTCATATGGTAGAAAAAGAGACATAAGCACCAGCTACCCGAGAATATCACATATCTACTGTAAAAACAGCACTTCGTTGGTGTCTCGCCCTTTAACCGCGCTCCAGAAATTTCTCCTTTTTCATTCCCTTTTTGTGTTTTTATTCTTGCGTAACGTACAAGTCGCAGTTTGAGAAAGAGGACAACTATAATTATTATTGAAAAAAACAGTGCTGAGCACAATATGCTTTTCTAGAGACATCATACATGTACACGGTGAGAAATGGATATTGAAAAGTTGATATTCAAATAAAAGATATTCATTCATAATATTGAAAATAGGTGTTACCGGTAGTTTTAAATTTGGTAGATAAATTAATGACCTTTCCGGTATTGTGATGATGTTATTTAATTAATTTTTCTGGTCGACGTTTCGACCAAGTATTTGGTCCTTTTCGAGACCACAAAAAATAATTAAAAAAATAAATATAATTTATAAAAGTAGTAAAAGTATTTCATTTTTTTTTACATTTAAAAAGTTATTAATAAATAAAGTTGTTTTGTGGATATATTGTAAAAGTATTGAAAAAAGGGAGATTAAAAAAGAGAGAATAACATACCTTAAAAAGTTTTACTGTATACAAGAAAACAGAAAATCCACTTTTTAAAATGTCAATATTTAAAAGAGTATATCTTAAAATTTCCTTCCAGCGATTAACTGTTTTTCCATATTTGATACAGAATTGAATCAAAAATAAAAAGTTTTCCTAAATTTGAAAATAATTTTTGTAGATTTTTTTTTCTTTTTTTAAACTTTTCATTGTAGAAATGGAGGTTAAGTTCATAAATATTGATAAATCCTGAAAACTTGTAGAATACAACAGAAGGCGATAAAGAACGTCTGTCAACTTTGTTCAAGTGAAAATTTTGCAAAAATTTAATTAGTTAACTGTAATTATTGCAAAGTATCTCAATTTTTTCCAAAATGTTTACGGAAAAAAACTTAACATATCCATTAATGTGGAAATGCGAAGGGCGACAAAAAGAGTCAGTAAGGTAGGGATCGGATAAGTAAGACATGGTCTTAAGAACGAAAATATGTATATCTCTTTAAACATTCGTTAGCAAATTTGCGTATTTCACAGACAAATAACTATTCTACTATTTTCATTCAGAACTTGTATTAAATATTTGTCTTATTATATTCTAAAAGATTTAAAGTTTCATTTAATTTAATTGCCCTAATCATGAAATGCTAAAATCTCTCCCGGACTTGCATTTTTGGGTCCTTCACAATAAAAACGGAATTTTTATTGAAGCTATTACCGTTTTTCTGTCACTAAAGTTATAGGGATAGGAAATAGAGAAACCGTTAACAATGTACGAACAAATTAGAATTGGAAACCACAGGTGTGGAAGCGGACTAGAGCAAGTAGTGCCACTACGATTCCGGTCCGACAGCAGTAGATAATTCGCGTATAGTCAGACAGTATATATATGAATGGTGAAGAGTGGCTGTATAAATTAGCAGTGCCCAAATCAATAAAAAAAAGAGGCCATCATCAGAAGTGCTATTCGCTTCACACGAAAAAACGTAAAATCAACATCAACAATAAAAGAGAAATATACGGTTGCGTCAGAAAGTTCAGTGGGTACGATTTCAAATGTGCAAACATAGATACTCTCAGAGACATGAATCAGAGTTATATTTTTTTCAAATAACACTCTTCAGTGCATCCTTTTTCATGGAAATGCAGAAGTCAATTATGATAAAAGCGCATATCGAACTTCTAAGCGGTAGAATTTGGAGATTAAAAAATATTTCGAAAATAAAATGCAATTTTTGCACTGTCAATTGTCAAAATTCATTTTATCTTGGTTTCTAAATTTTATTTGTGAAATTTTTAGGACACTTTATTGATTTCGAAAAGCGGTAGAATTTGGAGATTAAAAAATATTTCGAAAATAAAATGCAATTTTTGCACTGTCAATTGTCAAAATTCATTTTATCTTGGTTTCTAAATTTTATTTGTGAAATTTTTAGGACACTTTATTGAAAATTAAAACTTTTTCAGCATTTTATGGAACTATTTTTTAAAATAATTACTAAATTTTCATTTAAGCAAACGTTCTTTGGTAAATTACAAAATTTTTCATAAATATGAAAATACATTTTTTGATTAAATACAAAAGAATCAGAAAAATTTTAAAAACTTTAGTTAGTAATAGAGTATATTTAAGATTAACTATAAACCGTGACACGTTCCTGTACATGTTTTTTGTTATATTGACCCACAGTGATAATTCTATGATAGTTGATTTGGCATGGGGTCAGCTCAGTTACTAATTATTTATGTCATAAAAGACATAAACATTCGAAAAGGAAAACGTTTCGGCCACAAACAATTTTCTCATATGAGGAAAATAATATAATCAGAAAACGTACTTGTTACAAGAACATATGTATTTGAAACAAATGTTTCATGTTATCAATTTCAAACTATAAGTGAACGAAGTATTTAAGGTCATGGATAAACCAGATCACGTGATTAAATTATACATTTACTCGTTCATGTAAGATAACTTTTTTGATTTAGAAAGTATCTTTCTGAAAATTTGGGAAACGTAACAAAGGAGAATAAAGCACGTCTTGTTAATTTCTTTTTAGTACAAATTTTGAAAAAAATTCGAAAACTTATCGACAATTACAGTTAACTGTAAACATTTTTACAGAATTTTCACTTCAACGAAGTTGACAGGCGTTCTTTATTATTTTTCTAATTTCCAGGAAGACATATTGTAAAGTGAAAAAGTTATCTTACACGAAATTTTACAGGAATTTGGTCACGTGATCTGGTTGATCCATGGTCTTAATCTGAACTTGTATTTTCTCAGGTCAAAAATATATACTTTTACTCTAACCATTCAGCATTAAGTAAATATTTTCCTTACCCAATACCATAATTGGCTTGTCCGCATATTCAATACCGCAATTTAGTTAAATTTAGCAAAAACTTCTTGCAAGTAAACGCGAACACTGTGCACATGATATTTTGGTTTAGCAATGAGTGATCAAATTATTATGAACACTGTGATACTTCATTCTAATGACAGCGGTGTTACAGATAAACAAAAATGTTAGTTCATTGAATTTGAAACATATCGACTTACATGAAATGTAGATGAGCTAATGTTTTTATGTGCCAACGGCGCGCAAACTCGTTTTTTTGCTACAGTTAATAGTAGCGCAATGTAGTACATTGCGCTACAGAGGAATGAAATGTAAAAATTGAACTGCGCATGCGCCCATAGCCATGAAACGAAGCTCAATCCTTCTTATTCTTCTTCTTCTTCGTACAGCATTAGCACCTTACTGGCAAAGCCTTGTATATTTGAACTGCGCATGCGTCTTTTAAAATCCATTACTCTTACACAAGATCGATAAAAACAAAATGGCCGGGACTAGTCGTGACATATCAAGTGTAATGACTAGCGCCGCAAACAACTACAATACTAGATTAGATTCGAGTGTACGCATAAAAACTCGTATCCGCACCACAGTCACATAAAATAGAATATGTTCCAATGCACACAATTCAGGTAATTACGAGACTCGCTTAAAATGCTCGCAGGACTGATCGCGCCTCGGCTTCGTCTCGGCTTTGCCTCACTTACGTCTCGACTACGCCTTGGCTTCGATCTCCTGCGAAAATTGTCGCTCGTCACGCAATAACCCTCATTGTGCGCCTAGGCACGTAATATACTATTAATATTAAATATAGACTGTTAGAAATGTTTTGAAATTGACAAAATTTTCAAGTTACAGAAGAAAACTATATGAAATTTACAATACAGTAAAACCCATTTATCGGGACGCCCTTGAAATGTAAACACCTCGTTTATCGAGATTTAGAAGGGTCCCCCACTACCACCTACAGCCTCATGGAGGGTTTCCATGACTATTGTTGTTACCCCACTTCATGTGACAATGTACAAGAAGTGTTGGTTGGAGGCGGAACAAAATGTTCCGATAAATGAGTTCCCAAGATCCCGATAAATGAGTGTCCCGATAAACGAGGTTTTACTGTACTTTCGAGTACACGTATTTAAAATTGCAAAAAACTGAATGAAATTGCCGAAACTTATTTGAATTTTCTGTCACATGTAAATGTATGAAGCTACAGTTGCCCAAAACGTTGAATTTTGTTGTTGCAAGTTTCAGAATTATCAAATACAAGTATCGGAATATTTAGTAATTTTAAATTTGCTAGAGACTAACTGAATTTTCTCAAACCTATATATTAATTTTACGGAGCTGTAACTGTATAAAACTACATTTCATTTTTCGAGAAATTCTGGTAGAAATTCCTAACAATGTTCGCGTGAAAATCAGTTCCTGTAAATATTGTCAGTGTTCATAATAATTTAATCACACACTGCAGCAGAGATTATTTCATCTTTCAGCATGTCTTTATATTTTAAATCATTTAGGTCATCTTCGATAAAGAATGGTTGAATTTTTCATTTAATAAACCATCCCAAACATCAAATTTTTTCGAATATTGGGTTTTATCTTCTCGCATCCAATAAGGGTTCATATGATAGTAATATCGACTATTGTGCCTATTCAGGGTGTCGTTTATGTGGAACGTTGCTTCATTTTGAAAAACAATCCGATACAGGAAATCCAGATTAGCGTATGTTCTTGCCATCGTGATATCATAAAATTCTACCTGATGATCAAAGTCCTCTCCATTCAACTCACTTAATACCAGACGAATTTCAAACAGATAGGATTTATTTTTTTTAAATATTGTATGGATAGACTCAAGATCCATGTTGTGTTCATTAGATGCTCTGAGAATCAAAGTGTAAGAATTTACGACAAAAGACCAGAAAATATTGCAAGACATTTCAAAATTTAAAAATTGTCGATCTTCACCAAAAAAACCAAGTGTTATGCGAGTACACTGAAAAAATAATAAAGTTGTCAAAACTATATTTTGGCCCTCACAACTATACCAGTATAGGCGTAGTAACTATACTGGTATTCCTAAGCGTCATATTGATCCACGAAGGATACAAGCTCGTTGACGTGACAATGCGATGTATAGCGATCGTAAAGAAAATAAGATGCCTGTGATAACGATGCATGCGATAGAATTGTCGCATGAAATTGATAAGGAATCAGAATTTCTGAAATGGATCACCCAAATTGAATCAAAATTCATTTTTGATTGTAAATACATCTTTGCGGTAGTATTTCACATTGCTCAGACAAATCTTAAAGGATTTTGAACAAACAAAAAAATTTGTTGTCAATAATATCAACAATCAAAGTTTATAGTTGCTTTTTCTTTTGAAAATTTATTATGGCTGAACTAATTATTCGATTTTCGACTCGAAAAAAAATCACATATACTTCATTCGTTTCTTAAAGATATGCACTTGAGAAAAAAAATGGCCCGCAGTTCGAAAAAGTTATCCGTGCTTGAACATTGTCATCCCTTGCGCTGGGACGACACGTTCGAATTCGCTCGCTTCTCACTGCGCGCATTAGTTTCTCGCCATAGAAGGATCCTTCATGTAAAAAAAAAAAAAAAAAAAAAAAAAAAAATAATACTGAAATGATAGTTCAATCTGACCTTCAGATAATTATATCTCAATTTTTCACAAATTGCTTTCGTCGATAGCTGAAATTATTCTACAAAAAAAAGTGTTGTTTATAGTAACATGTATGCGAAGCTCCCCCGGCGAATCAGTATAGTTGTCTCACCGATACCGCATGGGTCGAGACAGTATAGACCAGTATAGGTCTAACAACTATACTTTTATCGTTGCATGAACAAAATCATAATGGTATAATGGCAAAATACACATTTTGATGTGTCACACATTCAGTTCAGCTATAATACCAATATCGTATAGTTGCAACAGGTTTTTTACTGAACTAGAATTGTGTATAGTTCGAGCCGCAATACTTTCTTTTCCGTGTACTTACCTGAATTCTGAATAAAATCTACATGTCACTCTAGGACTCGATTAATATAATATAGGATTTTAATGTAAAATTTATATTTTACACTTGCTTTTTTTTCTATTCCCGATTTTTTCCAATCGTTGAAGCCGTCTATTATAATTAAAATAATTATTACATACATGATTATGATAATTGAAGTATATAACAAACAATTCATTTTTTATTATATTTTATAGTATATCATAAATAGTATATTTTAAAAAATTCAAAAAAGTATAATTTTTACTATCATCATTCACGGACCCAATTACTCTTTATTAATTTCTCTTAACAATGATATGAGTGTTCGATTTCACCTTTAAGTAAACCCCTATTCATGTAATCAGTTCGTATAAATTTGAGTGTGATGCCTCAATAGCCAGGGTGAAGTGAGCATGAACCACGTGAACACATTGCATACCGATCGACCCGATGCAGACTGTAAATTGGAACCAATTTAGCGTCTGACTCTGCTCGTAATACTATCTAGTATCCGATCTCCAGAGAAGTAGTGGTAGTACCTGACCTCGGATGTGACGAAGTGCAATGCATTTGACATTCGCATCAATGTGTTCAATTCGTAGGGGCTAGAGAATAACGGTTAGAAAATGCTACTCTTAGAGTGGAAATGCAACCCGTGCTTGCCCCCCTTTAATCAGTAGAAAATGTTTTTTATCGACAGAGCGGTAAATGCAGAAGGTGAAAAGAAAAAACATGATAATTCGATTTGGCCAGCCTCCAGAGCCGCGAGTGAAAAATCTATCTCTCGTTATAGATGATTTAGCCAATCACAAATAGCGTCGCTGCTTCTTTTCTACTTTTCGTCCTATCCGAAATCCTGGCAATGCCAATTTTCCTAGCCTTTCCGAGAAAGGCCTAGAGTTTTCTCCTAATCGAATCAGCCAGATATTTCCCGGCAGAATAATTGGATCGCGTATTGGGGTTGACTATTAAAAGAAACCAAACACTACAATAAGAATAGATTAGCAGCCCAGATTGAGATGAAATACAACTCAGCGTTGTGGATATAGTTTTCACGAGGCGACCTCGAATAATGTTGGCTATAATTTACATTTTTTGACTCTGTTATGTGCTGCACGGAGAAACTCTTTATTGTAAAATCTAGTAATATTATATTTATTTTTACTAAAAGTCAATAGGATATAAATAAAAAATAAAACTATAAATGCAAGAATTGGTCTTTTGAACAATATAAATTGCAAAATAGTTTAGAGAAAGACATGAATATTTTGCAATCGAATACTTCATACACTGAAAAAAGAGTATAGCTGAGAGAACTATATTTTGGTCCTCAGAACTATACGAGTATAGGCGAGATAGCTATACTGGTATTCCTAAACGTCATATTGCTCCGCGAAGGATACAAATTCGTTGATATAAAAATACGATGTATAGCGATCGTAACCAAAATATTATGCCTGTTGTAACAATGCATGCGATAGAGGTGTCGCATGTTCTGTAATCCAGAGCTTTAATTATAAATAATAGGAAATGAAAAAATAATGGTCAAATTATTGTAACTATGCTAGTATTTACCTTGGAAAGCTTCGATATATTTTCTTAAGCCCCAATCAGTCAATTTTTTCTTCACCCACTCGTCCATCGCTGTTGTAGATTTTCGCGTGTGATAAAACAATACGCGATAGGCAAAAATGATCTTTCAAACAAAGACAAATTTTCCAAACAAATCGACAAACGCTTTGAAAAAGCGCCTCGAACAAATGACACTTTTTTCTCATTTTGAGATTAGAGTTGCGTGCATACGAAGCAACGTACAGGTCGCGCGGCAAACCAGTATAGTTGTCTCACCTAAACTGCATGGGTCGTGACACTATATACCGGTATAGGTCGAACCGCTATACTTCTATTGTTGCACGAACGAAATTATAATGGTACGATGGCAAAATATGCATTTCGGTGCGTCACGCATTCAGTTTAGCTACAATACCAATATCGTATAGTCACGACAGGTATTTTGTTGAACTAAAATTCTGTATATTTTTCTCAGCTATACTGTTTTTTCCGTGTAACACATCACTCAATAAGTTTCCAGTCTGACATATAGATGGTATCACTGCTGTCAAATCCATATTATTTCTGGATTGTACCAACCTTTAAACGTTAAATGTAAAAATTTCATGACAATCTGACGTTTTGTTAAGAAATTACAGAGGTTTTGGTGAAGCAACTTTTGACATTTTCAAAACAATGGATAAACAAGAGTTTCGAGTATTAATGAAACATTGCTTTCTAATGGTAAAAAATACTGTTGAAGCAAAACAGTGGCTTGATAAGCGCTATGGGGACTCTGCACCAGAGAAATAAAAAATCATCGACTGGTATGCCGAATTTAAACATAAATTTAAACATGTAGTGAAAATAGACATTTTCCCGTATCAAAACAGACGGTGAAAGTACAATTGTCACTAAACTTGTTGGGAAAAAGGGGGTTTCGAAGTGGGTGCCGCGTATGCTCACTCCCGACCGAAAACAAAAATGCGTTGAGGATTCTGAGCGATGTTTGGAGCTGTTCAAGTGAGGTAAAAAGGATTTTCTGCGTCGGTATGTAAAAATTTTAGGACGCGCATGGTATTTTGTTTATGGACTATCTTGAGAAAGGTAAAACCATTAACAGCGACTATTACGTGGCATTACTGAATCAATTGAGCGCAGAGATCAAGAAAAAACGGTCTCACATGCAAAAGAAAAAAGTGCTGTTCCACCAAGACAATGCATCGTGCCACAAGTCCATGAAAACGATGGTCTAATTAAATGAATTAAGCTGCGAATCTAGTTATATATAGATTCTGTAAGTTTAATAAATTCGTGAAACAAAATTTGTTCTTAATTCATTTACAATTACTTTTTTCTTGTTCACTTAAGTTTTTTAAATTAAATTGATTTCATGAAAATTTAAACAACAAAAGTCTTGATAAGTGTCTTACATAAAATTTAAAAAATCTGCACATGATTTAGATTTCACATAAATTTCTTACGGACAATAATTTGGAATTCTCAATTATAAAATCCAAATTTTTAAAATATACAACACAAAAAATAAAAGAACCTTCTTTTAAATGTTTTTACACGAGATACTTTTTGATAATAATGCAATTTTTTAATATATATTTGAAAATTTAGTTTCATTAAACTTCATACGTAGTTATAATAAAAATGTATACTAAATATAATTTAATAAATATATTATATATATCAATAATCATAGTTATAACAATTAAATTATTACATTAATTTTTAAAAATATTTCATAAATAATTTATGAGAAGTTGATTTATTTTTACTTGAATGAGGCTCAAGAACTCTAGTCACGACACTTGTCCACAAGCTCTGAATTGTATTTGTATGCTGTTTATGTGTGTATGTATGTATGTATGTATGTATCGGATGACTAATGGCAGGCTCGAGGTAAGAATTTTTTTTTATTTAAGAGAACCATACCATTGCCAGTTAAAATAATACGCCCGATGCTCATTTTACTCAACTGCGGTTTGAAGCACCTCAAGCGTCGGTGATATACTTATACATTTCATGTTAACCCACTGACGCATGTTGGTGCCCTGTCGTCGATAACGTTTTACTTAACTCCTTACTATTCCCTATGTAACACTTATTGTTATTCACTTTGGGTGAATTAGGTATTTATCAAATTCATTTTACCAGAATAGGATTTAATAGATGTTCAAATGCCCTTATGTCCCAAGTTTAATCGACAGAGTTGAATAAAATTACTTCAACTATTTTTCTCCGTGTACGAATGACTGAATTTTTTTTATTATGGAGGTGCAATTATTCCCTATTTTCGATAGGAAAAGTTATAAATATGGTTTCACTAGTTCCAAAAGACTATGGTAATTCAGGTAGACAGAAGATGTGACTTTACTATTGTCTTTTGTAAACTCAACATTCTTTTTTAGGAATTAATGAAACATTTATTGGGTTTACTTCAATATAATTCGTTCGATGTGCCGATCACGATTTTACTATTTCAGGAAATGAAACTTGATTTTGTTTTCAGGTATAAGTACAATTATTTCATCATTCTCTCCAATATTATTAGCAACTCCATAGTTTAATATTCAAAATAGTAATTTCTAAAAAACTGATGTTATATCCTCGTTTCCTATTGATTTTTAGTAAAAATAAATATAATAACTAGATTTTACAATGAAGAGTTTCTCCGCGTGCCCTTCATTGGAAACAATCAAATAGTATTGCATAAGTAGTAATTATTACTGCTCATGGCCATTCTAAAAGTATATACATACTTAAAATAAAAATTATTCTTTATCAGAGGGGAATCTAGATTTTTCGTTGGACTATAGAATGACTACTATATTCAGTGGCGTAAAAGGTTTATGCTTTCCAAAGACATCCTAGTCGTAATCTAGTGTAGATACTTCACATGCATACATGCAACACCATTTTACTCTTTTGTACCTTTATAGCTCTCATTCTTACATTGAGTACTTTTTACTGTTACGAGGAGAAAGAAACTTGAATATTTTGCGCATCAAGTACTTCTTCACCTCACAGCTCAGCTCCAAGAAAACATTTTTGTTATATTATCACCAGCATAAGAAAAGTGTGAAACTATTAAACCTACAATGTAGAAAATAACTTTCTAACACCAAAAGTTATCTGCGAGAAACAGAAAATAGTGTTCAGGTTTTCATAACTTAATTACCCTGGTGCAAGTTCTTTAGTGTATGCTTGTAAATATTTTCTATAGCATAACCCCATAGAAAAAAGTTTGCGGGATTTAAGGAGTTACCCCTACTTATTATGCCAAAAGAAAGTGAATTTCCACAATTCTTTTTGAAAAGATGAATGAATAATTTTCAGTAAGTTTATATATTTAAAATATTATCATATAAAGAAAATTTTGTATAATTTTCATTAAAAAACATTCGTTATTTAAGAAGTTAATATACTATTGTCTAAGGTCTACACGAAGAGAAATCCAATATTAAGTAGTACCATTTTAAAGGGTAAACCAGAGTTATTAGGAAAACTTATGAGAAAGTCCCAAGATGATGGAATAGTTTGGCAATTGGATTCTCGATTTTTACCATCTTTCTTGGTAAAGTTTCCCGAGTCAATGACAGAATGTGATATATTGTTTCCATTCATTTATAACATTTCCTAATAATTCTGAATTACTCTTAAATATGGTACTACTTGCTATCAAAATTCTCTCCGTGTGTTATTAAAGTATTTGGAAGACGAAAAGTTCTTAGTTCAAGTAAAAATTTTATTTGGTTCAAAGCAATGGTGGGTATGAATGAAGACAATGGAATTGGTGCAAGTAAATAAATACTTGATAGCGTTTTCTTAGAACAAGAGTAGATTTTCTTGATCTGAGAAAATCTATTCTCAGATGGAATAGTATATTCTTTTAAATTCATACAAATAAATATAACAGAACAAATTAAATCAATACATATTAGTTTAAAATTTATATGTTCCTACCCCAAGTAGTTTTACTGATTTAATTATCACATCAAGAGCCCAATACTGTCTCATTAATTTTCTAGACGCACAAATATTCACGCATTATTACGTTGTGATTGCTCATTACCAACCTTAGAAATCTAATATCTATTTATTAGCTTGAGTCGTCTCTTGATTCTACTCTGAACTTTAGCCATCAATGCATAGAGGTTTACAGAATAAATATTGTTAATTGATGTAATGCCAATTACATCAATGAGTGGTCACGTATTGGATAACGGATGTTCTGTCGTGTCATAGAATTTATACATATGATTAATGCGGTTTAAATGCAGGAAATAATCAAAGGAAAGACACTAAGGAAGGTCTGTCATTTCTTGAATTTTTCATATTAAAAAAAAAATTTGTTTGAAATACATTTTTTTATAATTGTAAAAATTTAAGAGCTGACAGACCTTCCTAAGTGCCTTTTCTTTGGTCTCACATCTTTTGCACTTGCTATCTTATTTTGCATGTACAAAAGTTTACAGACAAAATAATCACGATATCGATCATATGGTCTGGTTGTTCCATGGCCTTAATGTTATATTTTCAACTATTTAAAACTTTGATATTCTAACGCCCTCCTGTTAAAGTTTCATCAAGAATTTTCGTGGTCCGAGATCCTACAAGCCTTTGAAGAAATGTATGAAAAACAAGTACTTGATGAAAAAGGGGAGAAATTTAAATTTTCTCAAGCGCACAAGACTCTTCAGCAAAATGGAATTCGTTGAACATAAAACGGTGCAAAGCGAAGGGAAATTTTGCGGAACGATTAACATTTTCCGCCACGTTATCGGTACACTTCCGGAACATCTTCATGAATTATTTTGAAGATGAAACTACGGCTACATTTTAAAAATTGCTTCTAGGTTTCGAGTCCAAAATGAGGAGTCATGAAACAAAAATAGTAGAATAAAATGAACAACGAAACTCAAAAGTAATTTTTCTATAATATTTTCTAATAAATGTTTAAAAATCAATGGCTATAGCATAGAGAACTGAAATGAGGAGACCAAAATAGTGCAACTTAAAGTAAACACATTTTTGACCAAAGTACATCGATAATTCACAAACTGCCCGTCGTGTAGCGTTATTATCGCTTAGATTGTAGCGATGAAACCTATGTGTGATGTGGGAAAAGCAATTGGTTCTATGCAAGCCAGGATTGCCAACTTGTACCGTAATTCTGTATTCATACAATAATTTTGACCTTTGTTCCATGTACCATACCTTATCTACTATGAGCCTCAAATGTACCATAACTTTCCAAACGCCTCTATTTTTATATATTATGAAATATATATGTAACAGCAACTGAAAATAATTGTTATAACGATATAGAATTACTATATGTAAATAATTGCAAAATATTAGTATGCGATCGATGTAATTCCGTCAAAAATGTATTTACTTTCAGCCAACTTTCGGCTGCACTATTTTCGTCTCCTTATGTCTATTTTGTATGGGCTATATATACTAAGAAGTATCATACCTCACACAGAAAAAAGTTTCTTTGAATCAAAGAAATTTGTGCATTGCTATACGATCTAAAAACAGTTTCTTTGTTTTAAAGAAAAACTTGTATTGGTCCAAAGATAATAAAATAAAATAAATTATTTCTCAAGTTTTTCTTAAAATCAAACAAATTTATATTTGTTCTAAAGGTGCTTTTACTTTTAATTGAAGAAATTATGTTTAAAAAAACGATTTCTTAAATTTGAATAAAACTTTTTTCTGGTTGCTGAATATCCAGGACATAAAGTACAAAAAACATGATTGAAATAGAGCTAATTCTCTTGGAGCAAGTTTTATCCAACAAAAAACAAAACGATCATCTGTCAAAACTAGTTTGTTTTTAACAGTAAACTCCCTCTATGGTAATCTGGATTCTCAACACCGACAGAAGCGTCGGCGTTAGTATTCGAATTCATTTCAGAGAAGCAGAAGAACTTTTCTATCCTCGAACCGACAGTTTCCCATCCGCAACTTTTCGCACGACATCGTTTTCGCCCTTTGGAGGTTCCACAGTTCCAAGGATCGTTTCGAGAAACTTTCAAATTTATCCGACAGACTTGGCGTAGAATTCTTATGCTCAATCAAATTAGGTTATCCGCATTCGCCGCGAAGAAAGGGTAATTTTTTCGAAAGGTTACAGCTAAAATATCTTTCAACATAAAGGCTATTCTCACCTCATAATTGATTCTATTTCAGTCTGTTAGGAATAAAATATCTATTATAACCTCGTCTTACTGATGTCATTCGTTTAAGAAAACCAAGATAGAAAAAAATACTGAGAGAATTTCCGCTTAAGTAAATCATAAAAGTGAATTATGTTTTAGTATAATATCATTTCAAAATGAAGTAACGAGCCTTTACATATCAGAAATTAATATAATGGTTTTCAAGCGGCAAAAGTTAATATTTTCGTTTGAATAAATGGAATATATGTTTTACTAACTATTATAAAATCTACCAGAATTTGAAATTCACTATACATATCAAAGTTGCGAAGCGAATTTAAAATGGTGTTAATACACTTTATTCGAAATACTGTAAGAATCTTTTCAATTTTTCAAACAAAGAATATGTAAATCCGAAAACCACTATATGAAAAATCACTCACTCCACCAAAAGGTTTAACCTTCAGAAGTGTTGGCTCCGGGTTAAGAATTCTTGTGTCTTTTTCTATCGCGTGCAAAACAAAAGAAAGATAGAGGAGCTTTGTCATTGACAAGAGAGGAGGTTTCAGTGGAAACACAGTCACAAATATTATTATAATACCCTATTTATGTTCACATATTTAAGTACGCAATGATACACTATTTATAATCGCACACGCTTGAATTAAATTTCAGAATCGCTTTCGGGTTCGAACCCTCTAACCTACCTATATATACATAACTAAACGCATTCCTAACGCCTAAAGCTTCTCAGCTATTCTCCCTTGCCATATTCCGGAAGAAATCTCGCTTATAAGCTACTACTAAGTTGGACAGACTTGGATCGTGTCTACAAAGGCAATCGGAAAACGACGGAATCACTCGAACGACATTCTGTAACAAATTATATTAAAAACCGAGAATGAATGTTTAGATTTTTGCTGCACGTCACCAGGTTCCTAGCAAATTCATAATATTCATTGTTCGACTTATTAGAATTATTTTTAGATAACTTATCGATAAACCTTATCGATAGTTGCGGTGGTAGGAGCCCGTCTCGTCTTACAATAAACGGGTCTCGCTCGTTTCGGAGCCTTGCTAAAAACGAGTCTTAACTGTATATTAAACTTTGATGCCATAATATGATTAAGTATAATTAAACCTCGGCTTTCCCCATTATAAAATGATATTATACTAAATTTTAATTCATTTTTATCATTTACTCTCACGAAGTCTCTCAGCAAACATATAAAAGGGGTATTAGAAAAAAAAAATATTAGAAAATTACAAATTTCGAAAACGATTGCTGTTATCAATTTTTAGATTTTGGCAGCACAATTTTATGCTCATTTCAAGCTGCGTACTGCAAATTTTTGTTAATGGACAAATATATATTACAGTGCTATCCTAAAAATTGTTTTTTAACAAATATTTTACACACAACTTTGGTTTCATAGATATTTCAAAATAACAGTGACAACTTCCTAGGCATTGAAAAGTGATCAAGTTCATTTATATAATTTTGAACGATGTATGAAATACTGCAATTATTTCTCTTAAAAATTAAAATTATGTGCATTTGGCAAATATTTAGATTGCACTTGGCATCATTTTTATAAATTCTTTGTTTTGCGGCACTTCTAAAAGTGGATTACGAATCTATTACGAATACTTTCACGTAAAATTTCTTACTTCCCATTGATCATTTTTTAATATTCATTGTATAATACGAAGAAGATGAATAAAGTTGGTTGATATCAAAGAGATCTGGCAGAAAAGACGATTACTTGCTGATGCGTTACATTTCAATTGCTCTCTAGGTTTTACGATTCTTCGTTTGGACTTACGAGCGAACTGACTGTAGAAGGAAATAGCCATAACGCCTTCAATCGTCCTTAATTTCTGCTCGTTGAGCGATTCTTGAATCTTTTTCCCAATAGAAATTACCGATAGTCTAACGACAAAAGACTGAAATGGGCGTTATCTTTAAAGATTGCGACCATCTACAATGAAGTTCTCTTCATTGAGAATGCATTTTCCCGGTAGTTCCCTCCCTTCCGTGAAGTGAAAATCTTGGAAAATAGCTTTCGAAATTACACAGAATAAGCTCTAAAATACGCTCAAGTAACAAAGTTTAAGTGGATAAGGTATTTTATGTGAAATAACAAAAAACGAAGAGCTTCAAAAACCTCATTTCAATAAACTTTCAAACATGCGTACCATTTTAACTTATTGACAACCTTCTATGGACAAAATTAGTATGAAACCAATGTTTGTTTAAAACAGACATTAGAAACAATAGATTTTTTTATGTTAATAATTTAGAATCATAAATATTTTTTTAAATAATAACTGAAGAGAAGTAGTTATTCCCTGAATCTTAATTAGTAGAAATCTACTAATTGGAAAATGTATTGCTAGAAATGCTTACTAGGACATTTGCTAAACTATTTCGCACTTTCCCAATTTGTAGTTTTTTACTAATTCAGATTTAGCGAACACAGACTGGTGACTTTTTCATTAGTTACTTTTCACGAATTCAGGTATAGAGATAATGAGAATAGATACAAGCAAGTAATTGAGAAATTCATGTTCACAATCGTAAAAGAAAAATATATTATGACTGCTCATGTCGTTTATTAATTACCAAGGTGGTAAAAGTTATGCTTCAAGATAACCTCGTTATGAAAGTTTTTGCGTCTCCTTCGAAACTTCTTACGAAACTGGCAGCAAACTGAATTCTACTAAGTTCACGCGTACACCGTCATTAAGAACGGTTCAAAATTTTAATAAGACGATAGAGAATAACGAAACCAATAATAATTAAAATTATTGAAGTAATGTTATTAAACTCATCTAATTAAATCAAGAGATTTAATACTCAACAATTATATCTATTCATGAATAACATTTAGTATAAATTTAGCTTCAGAAATTTGATTCATCAGACTTGAATCTGAAATAAGCTATAGTCAAATAAATAAATTGACTTACTTTTAAGCTTACTAATAAAACTAGTTAGACTAGTTCAGGCCTCACAGTCCCTTTGGGATAAAAAATAGGGTGTATAGGGACCTGTTTTCTTGCCCATAGGGACCTTTTTTACGCTCATAGGGTACGTTTTTTAAACAAAAATCAGATATGAAAGGAAGTTATTAAAAAGACTAAACTCTTAGTAAAAGGCAAATAAAGACGTAATACTTTTTATTTTAGTAAGTAATAAATATATTCAAATTAATTAGTTGAGTTTGAGAGAGCAGTCGACCGGCAATCGAAAGACCTGGGTTCGAATCCCAGCGTAGTCGAAAGCGTCTTTTTTCCACAAGAAGATTTTCAAATTTAATAAATATATTCATATTTTCGTACACAACTGCACTTCACAAATTTTCGGACGTGAGTATTAAATAGGAAATTACCTACATATCATGACTATGTATGTAAGTCTAATTAAATTAAATTTCAATTAACTCTCAACAAAATTTCCTTTGTTTAAAATGTTTTATACTTTGGTTAAAGAATGAATGTTATTTCTTTAAATTTCAGTCTTTTCATTAATAAGTATACTTCTAATAACACAATATGAGTTTTCTTGACTTCATTTTAAGTTTAAGTAAATTACTAAAACAATACTACTGTAATGGTTACATCTATGGACTTCTTTTTAAATCTTAGGTTGATTGCGATTGTTTTACCTATTACACCTAACATTAACATGTTGTTCGTCGCTAATGTTATTGACTGAGGCAGTGCATACATCGACCAATCATAATTTCTTGAATAAAAGCGCTCAAAATTTAAATATTATTTAATGACAGTTTCAAAATATTGAGGTCATTAGAAGAATGCAACGTTTGTATACCTCAATTTTATACAAATTTTTAAAAATGCACACTAATGGCTGAAAAAAGGTACTTTAGGGACAAATCGTGAAAATAGGGGACTTTAGGGACCTCAACTGAATATAGAGGACAATAGGGGATATAGGGACCGGTCTGTGAGGCCTGCTAGTTAGATTAGGTTTGCTAAGAGATGGCGTAACTTGATTATTATTCCATCGTTCCAATATTCCGAACATGCGTTGGAAAGCTACTGTCATTGTGCGTCTTTTTCAGTATATGTCATTCATTTGAAGCGTAAACAACAATAATTTTTTTTTCACTCAAATATGTCAAACTTTGTGCCTGAAAAAGTGTTTTTGTGGGGATTTCTTCTTCATTACTTTAATATGAAGAAAACTGCTGCCGAAAGTCATCATATTTGGTTTCCAAACACAAGAAGAGCTCGCAGAATCTTTGGGATTCACTCAAGCAGCCATTTCAAAACGTTTAAAAGCAGCCGGATATATTCAAAAGCAAGGAAATTGGGTTCCACATGAACTCAAGCCGAGAGACGTTGAAAGGCGGTTTTGCATGTCCGAAATGCTGTTGGAACGCCACAAAAAGAAGTAATTTTTGCATCGGATTGTTACTGGTGATGAAAAATGGATCCATTACGACAACCCCAAGCGCAAAAAATCATATGTGAAACCCGCCAACCAGCCAAATCAACGGCAAAGCCGAATATCCATGGCACGAAGGTAATGCTCTGTATTTGGTGGGATCAGAAGGGTGTGCTGTATTATGAGCTGCTAAAACCGGGTGAAACCATCAATGGAGAACTCTGCTGAACACAATTAATCCGTTTGAAAAGAGCAGTAACCGAAAAACGCCCGGAATATGCGACCAGACACGAGGCAATAATTTTAAATCATGACAACGCTCGGCCCCATGTTGCTATTCCGGTTAAGAACTATTTGGATAACAGTGGATGGGAAGTTTTACCCCACCTCAGATGGGCAATACTTTGAATAATACTATTGTACATGTTTTTCTTAAATAAACGTTCAAATTTTGAAAAAAAAAAACTGCACGAATTAAGTTATAGATCCAATAATAAAATAATAATTTAAACAAGTTTTACGGAGAAGACAACAAATGCAGAGAAATGTAACACATTACTGCCTTCATGGAAATTTTTTTAAAATTATCAATTTAATTTTGAAGCGGTCATATATAATTGGTGACATCAGAGCCTATCATACGGCCTTAATAATAATGAACTGCTTTATTTGAAAAAATGTTAAACAAGGCGTAAGCTTTTTTATTTTCCAGAAAATTTTACCTCTTGTCACAAAATGGTCTTCTGACAAAGACATTAAATTGAAGACTTTTTTTCGAAAAGAGAATTAATTATGCTCACCCATTTGCAAAGGAAATATTAGAGCAACAATCTGTGATGGAATCAAAGAGTGTGAACAGAACACGAATGTTGTGTAACGTTGAAAAGGTTTACAGATACATACAACCCTAAGGATGAGTACCTACTCGTAGTAATTAGCACACTGCGCGTGTCGTAATGACAAGAAACGTTGTCTGCTATTTCTCTTTTTCATTTCACTCGAGTACACACCATAAGATTAAGCCAACTCTTAAAGAGTTTTCTCAATAAGTCATCTTAAAGAAAAAAAGCATCTTTTCTAAACAGACTCTAGGCGGGTGAAAAAATTCATAAAGCAGCAACCGTAATGGCTTTTTGAAATAAACACTACTTTTCTTTTTGAACTCGAATACAGAACCATGAGTTTATGATGAAAAAAAATTAGTTATTAGTAGTTATAAAAATTACAATTATTATTTTGGGAAAAAGAAGTTTAAACGAATTTCAGTTTTTTTTGGTAATCATGTGATCAACCTTCTACAAGCTCTTGAGGCCATCGATCAACCGAACCACGTGACGTTAATAATTGCACTTAAAGTATGTGAGGTTATTCAAAATCTAATAACTAAAATGAATTTCCTGTATCAGACAGACACTTGACGTCACGTTGCTTTTAACGAGACACCAATGCTAGTGGCGCTGTGACACTGTTTAGTGTTTACGAAATATATTTTGCAAATTTGCTAAAATTCCTTATTTTGATCAAATTTTTCAAACTATTATAAATATTCCAGATTTACCAGAACTGTCTCACTAATTTTTGATTAATTTTCCAAAATTACAAGACAATACTTCATTTCCTGTTGAATGTAGTTACAGAGCTATAACTACCAATAACACTTCAGTTTTATTTCGTTTTTATTTTCTCTACCATTTCCCAAATTTTGACAACGAAATTATATGTATTTTGGACGTAACCATGTACAAACTAGACCAAGTTTTTCGCATAAAATTTCTACTTTTCTTTAGTATCACATGCCCTTAAGGCTATCCACCAGATTGATTAGATTCAACCTCTTTACTTTCATGATCTTTCAAAAGTGTGCACGATAAAACTAATCAAATTACGGAGAAAAATAGTTCGAGTAATTTTACTTAACTCTGTCGGTTAAACTTGGAGCATAAGGACATTTCAACATCTTTTAAATTCTAGTCGGGTAAAATGAATTTGATAAGTACTTAATTCATCCACCGTAAATGATAATGATAATGATGACAAGGCATTAATATGCGTCAGTAGGTTCACATTAAATGTTTGAGTAAGATATATTTCTGCACGAACTGTTTCCAATTTATTTATAGATGAACACAGTATTACATTGAGTATTGATATCAACGCGCATATTATTCAGTACAATACTTTTAAAATGTTTAGAAGCCTAAACTAACCATGAACTTTCATTTGACGTCTTTTTTGCCATATTTGTTATCAGGTGGCCGTTATTTCATATATCTCTGTTCCATGGAAAACTTATATGCAGTTTTCTGAACAACTTTGTTGCTTGAAGTTCTCATTTGGCCAAACTTCCCTCGATAAACGAAGCGTTCAAAGATTTTATGAAATAAATGTTACATTAACCGAATAAATAAATTTTTATATAGTAACAAATAGAGGTCACAATTTTTATCTTATATTGCCGTAACAAGGATACCATGGTGTATTCTTTCTAAATTTTATTGGAAAATTCAAAAAACTGGATTTGAGCACGAGATAAAGACGAAAAATTAATTAAAAACTGTCTTATGAAAAAACTCCCTTTTTTGAACAAATAATATGATACAAATACACAATTTTGTAGGGGGGGGGGGGGGATGAGGCTTTTTATTTTCTACAGCAATATACATTTCAAAATTTTTAATTTCCAAGTTAAATTTTCCACGTCAAGGGGCCAACCCCCCTCCCTAACTCAGAATCTATACCTGGTTCTTGCATGAAAGCCCTTTAATTGTATTTTGTAGATTTATAATTGGTTTCGATTATTGAATATAATAACGTGGAACATCAGTATGCTGAAAATTCAACACTTTTCTGAAATTAAAAAACTTTTATGTGTGCCCAAAGCACAGATTACTTTCATTCGTTCCTGCGTGAATAGGTAGGTAGTGGAACGAGTCTTGCGACTCACGGTTTACTTAAGTCGCGAGTGAAGCCTAGAGTAGAATAAACGGAAGGCTCTGGTATTTTTTTGATTGAATAAATGATTGGTTTTTTCCAATTATACGGGTAATAATATATATTTTTAGAAATCTAATGCATGCTTTCATACTTTACTCTACACTTCTCAATTTTAATAAACTATGATTCATTCTTGAATATTTGGTATGTCAATTTCCAACTTGACCATATGTCCCAATTTTTATCAGAAGTTGAGTAAAATTACCATAGAGATATTACAGATAGAGGAGACAAGCCAGCCTGAAACCTGTCAGCTCGGGCGTGAGAGAGAGTGATATGGAGGGATAGGTTGTCTCTCTCTAACGCAGTACGCGTAGACAAAGACAGAAAAAACCTCCCATCGTCTCTCTCTTTCGCTCTCATTTATATATAGAACGATACGCTTTCGTCGAATCACGCACACGCTCGCTTACAATCCTGAGACATAAAACTTGGAAATTTGTTATATAGTGACTGCAAGAGTTATTCAAAGCTTGTAGACCAGTGTCGTGACTAGAGTTTTCGAGCCTTATTCAAGTAGAAATAAATCAACTTTTTTCATAAATTATTCATAAAATATTTTTTAAAGTTAATATAATGAATCAATTATTATAATTGTGATTATTGATATATAATCATCAAATTATATTTAGTATACATTTTTATAATAACTACGTATGAAGTTTATTGAAATTAAATTTTGAAATTTACATTAAAGAATTGCATTGTTATTAAAGAGTATCTTGCGTAAAAGAATTTATAAAAAGTTTTTTTTATTTTCTGTGTTGTATATTTTCAAAATATGGATTTTACAATTGCGAATTCAAAATTATTATTGTGCCTGAGATGTGAAATCTAAATTCCGTGTAGATTTTTTATATTTTATGTAATGCAGTTATACAGACTTTTGCTGTTTAAATTTTCATGAAATCAATTTAATTTAAAAAACTTAAGTGAAAAATAAAGAAGTAATTATAAATGAATTGAGAAAAAAATATGAATCAAGAGTTTATTAAACTTAAAAAATCCATATAACTAGATTATGTGAAACTTGAATCCTAAATTGACTATAGTTTTAATACCTTAGAAGTAACGAAAGATTCAGATGGAATAGAAATAAAAATTCTTATGTGGTCACTTGTCACCGTCTTTTGGATAGGACTGAAATTGTAAAAAAATTCATTGACGATTTTAATAATTCCATACACCTTTCAAATGAAAGCTTCTAAAAACGTTGTCGAAATTCTCATTGACTAGTCATATCCAAAAGTCGATGACAATTAAAGAAAGTGTCAACAGCTAATATTTTCGCTGCACGAGCGTGAACTTCAATCTATTAGGATCAAATTAATAACTTCCTACTGAAATAAACTGAAATTGTATTTTGTATGTTTATAGTTGGTTTCGATTATAATAACTTGGAATATCAGTACGCTGAAAATTCAACAGGTTTTTGAAATTAAAAAATGTTTATGTGTGGCCAAGGCGCAGATTACTTTCGTTCGTTCTTACGTGAATAGGTAAGTAGTGGAACGAGTCTTGCGACTCATGGTTTACAAAACTCTCGAGTGAAGCCTAGGGTAGAATAAAGGAAGGTTCTAGTATTATTGTGATTGAATAAAAAATTTGTTTTTTATAATTATACTACGAGTAATAATATATATTTTTACAAATCTTCAATGCACGCTTTCATACTCTACTCTACACTTCTGAATTTTACTTAACTTTGATTCATTCTTGAACATATAATACATCACAAATAATTACAGTGATACTAAACAACTTCCCAACTTGTCCATATGTCCCAACTTTGATCGGAATTTGAGGAAAAGTACTGAAAAAGAAACATGTATAAAAAAATTTTAATGAAAAAGTCGTCTCCCACGAAAGCGCCCGTTAGACACTACGGCCCTGCCTTGCCGCTAGAAGTACTCATCGAGACCGCAAACCAGACGATCGATGATGATCGCTCAAATTTTGCACGATCGCATAAAAATATTAAGTGAACCCGTAAATATTTTTCAAAATTTGGCGACTCAAATGAAAGCCACAATCCGGAAGATGACTTTTGCAAAATATCAAGTTTTAAAATTAATTCTTCTACATTGTTCCAGTGGTTCAAGTTAAAGTACGATATTCGGTCAAAATCGAGATTTTTTTTTATCTTCCTTATGTGATAAGTTAATACCCAGAAGACTAAATAGATTTAACTAGGGCTTATTCAATGCAAAATTTAATACGCTTTCCAACGGTTAAAAATACATACATACATGGCGATAACGCCTTTCAAAGTCAGCAATAATTTTTTATAGGCCACGCGCTAAATGGTCTGATACCCTCTAGCAGTAGTGTACGTATTTTTCTTACTTCAGGGCATGTGATACACGGAGAAAATTTATTTGTGAAAATTTAATCAAAAGTTGAGTAAAACGGGAACATAATGGCTTTTGGGGAAAGCTTAAAATGTTTTTGCGTATTCTTTCAACAAAGAATTATAAAGATTAATCGAGCAGTTGAGCAAACTGTAAAACAGTTGACTAAAAATTATAAAGAAAAAAGCTGCTAGATTTTCATTTGCATAATTTCAAATCTTCATCTACAGTGGATCATATAATGGAGAATATTTGTGGAAATTCCACACTCCGTTGTTCACAGTTTGCTCAAGAGTTGAGTAAAACGAGAGTCCTCAGGCACGCCTCTATGCCCAGGATCGAACACAAAACATAAGTACCCCGTATCACTGTATAATATTTTAGAATTCATGAAATATTTTAAAAATACATGTAGTGATGACACATATTAGCTACTTATATCTAATAAAAGATCTTGGTTGTAAATTATCGAAATAGAAATAAGGTTAAGTAAGCAATCAATATATATACGCAAGGGCTCTTAAATTGCCGGGCACATTCCTGCCTCGCAAGATTTGAGAACCACGTGATCCATGATCAACGCGTCGATATTACATATCAAGGTAATTTGCAAAAAAATTAGTTATATTATTACAACTTTTGAACAGTTGTTCATTATTCAAAACTAAACCTTAAAAACAATTCACTATAATAATTTGGCCCAGATGATTTTTTTTTCAAATTTTCCAATATATGAATTTTTATAGTTTTGCATAGAATCTAAAAATCTAAAAATATTACTGAAGCTACGCTTACCACGGCTCACAAATTGCGCGATGGACATTATTATATACAAAAAAATTGGATGTAAGTTTAAATTAATAAAAGCAATACACTGTATTTTTAATTTTTCATATTCTTTAATCTATTCCTTTCCCAAAAATTTATTTTTTTAATATTGATTCATTTATCTAATATAATTTATTTAAAAACTTTTATTATGCTCTAAATTTATTTATGAAACGTGAATTAATAATTATTTTTTAACTGCGAATAAAAAATGAATATTAAATTTAATTGACACCTGAAAATCATAATAGTTTTCACTGTAACTTTAATATGAAATAATAAAATGCTCAATGTCCCAACAATAGTATATTACATTACAAGGGGCGGAACAGAGCGATTGCATGAGTGTGAAGTTTGCTGCCCGAGTGAAACAAGGGCTGCAATCACACGAAATGCTTTCGCTGTGTTTTGTTTCGAGTAATGTATACTATTTTCCATAGCAACTCTTTTGAGAATCTGATTGGCTGTAACTGTGGAGCGGGTTGAAACAGCGACTTTCAACCCTAGGGTTGAAAATCGTAGTTTCAACCCGCTCTACAGGTACCGAAAATCGGATTTTCAAAGGAGGCGCTATGAAAAAATTATTATGAAAAATTGTAAACAAATTTCAATTTGTCTTATATTATAGAAAAATTTGTTACTTTCATTGATATTATTTTAAATAAATTAGATATTGCTCAAGCAAAGTTATATTATTTATATTATTGATGATTGAACTTGACTGATCAAATGAAAGTAGATTTTCATTCATATTTTTACTATGCATGAAAATTTTTCAACTAATCGATATACGGAAATAAAATAAAAATAAATTAGTTGATCCTGAAAATATGAATAATTAAAAAAAACTATTTTGCTACTCAATTATTTGTTTCATTTAATACTAGACAAAATCTTACTTCACATGTAAACTGTTATTTAATTATCGTGGGGCTCTCAAAATTCTTGATCCTTCAGTGGCAGACTTTAGGGCACAGGAATTTTGAGGCCGGCACTAATATTCTCTTACAAGCGGTGATACATGCTCCTAGTTAGTATATAACGAGAGTTCGAATTTTACTTGTCAGCGTGAAGCGAGCGATATATATTATACATTGCGGCGTTATTATTAACTTGTATTAGTTAGGTTTATGTAAGCGTATAGAATTAATATACTTAAGACCTTGAAACTTATATCACCCTGTACCCAAACTGAGTTGACATCCTGGTCGTCTGTATGTAAGTATAGAATATAAACAATCGTTTAGATAGTGAATTCTGGGAGAAGTATTTTTTTCATTGCCACTGCGTCAAAGCCTCCCCTAGCTCACGTTTTCCTCAACTGTCGCTCAAAATTTCAGGCGTCGTCGATGATTCATTTATGTGCCGTGGAGTATATCCTGATATGTTTTTATTATTCTATACTCAATTACACTTCATATTTTAGTCAACTGTAGGTTGAAATTTGACTAACAGTTTCATTATTTATTATTCAACTGTTCTTTAAATTCTCCTACTTTCAGTTCATAAAATCGTCAATGTTTTATGTTTACTAAAGATTAAACAATTTTTTTTTACTCAACTGTTTGTGAAAATTTAATCAAAAGCCGTTATGTCCCCGTTTTACTCAACTACTTGATTAAAATTTCACAAATAAATTTTCTCCGTGTACATGTACTTATAGTTTTGAACGTTCATTGAACGATGATAAAAAAAAATTTTCATAAGAAAATTAATTATTATGCTTATATTTAGGGCCCTTCAAATAATACAGTCGTTCTTGAACAATACACTATTTTTTCATTTTCTGGATCAAAAACTAATCATTTAGTTTTCAAAAAAAATATTTCCCATCGTTTAATGAACGTTCAGAACTGTAAGTACATTGTGATACTTAGTTAATCAGCAAATCTGATTGATTTTAGGTTTCTACAGTTTTACGACCGAAATAAATAAACATTTTTTCTCAAAATCTGGGAAATGGCAGAGAAGATAAAAACGGACGTAGATGGACTACTTTTGATTTGGAAAATGAAAAAAGTTCAATTTTAACCAAATATATCGAAAAATCTGTTTTCATTATCAAATTTAAAAGTAAAATCCATTTACCGTCTCTTTTTATCTTTTCTACCATTTCCCAAATTTTGAGAAGAAAATTTTATAAATTTTGAACGTGAACATGTAGTAACTAAACTAAATTGTTCACATGAACTGCCTACTTTCCTCGAATATCACATGACCTACTTTGTACGCCAAAACGAAGGGGTTCAACAAAGAAAACTGAATTAATTAGTTAATGTCAATTTGACGCAAGTTCATTTTGTAACAAAACTTACATAAAAAAAATAACTTTTATTGAAAATATGGAATACCACACGAATTTCAACTGAAAAGTTTACCTTAACTAATAAAAATTTCATTCGATATTAGTGTACTTCGCGCAAACAGCTTCTGTTGATTCTCTCAGTTTGGCCGAGATACAGAATCGAAAAACATAATAGCAAGCACTTCAAAAATACGCTATTAAGAAAAATTTTTTTACTTTTTTTAAATGTCTGAATCGGGGACATAGTAGCAATTTATGATCCAAAATTTATTGCAAAAACTTTTTGCACCCTTTTCAAACATGGATATTTAACTTTAATGTAATGAACTAAAAATTGAGGTATACTATGAAATATGGATTTGGGTTGAAAGTTTTAAAGAATGTAGAGAAAATAAATTGAGGAAAGTTTTATAAACAAAACGTGAGAAAGACAAAGAAAATCTGAAACTGTAATGTAAGAGAATTTAAATGAGTTGGCCTTTGACACGATGATGGAAGGTGCACAAGGAGAAATATAGTTTGAGAAATTTTACTTAACTTTGAGCAAAGTTGAGACATATGGACAAGTTAAAGATTATTTAATATTATTGTAATAATTAGTGACGTACCAAATGTTCAAGGATGCATCACAGTTCGGTAAACTTGAAAAATGTAGAGTAAAGTTGCAAAATGTACATTAAAGATTTGTAAAAATAATTATTAATTTCAAATTAATTAGGTGAGTTTGAAATTTTTGTTACTGCCTACATTATCGGAGGTTCACTAGTCGCGTATCAGATAGGATACGTTGTCCACAGGTGTCCTCGTAGACAATTTCAAACTCTTATATCGCAAATAATGCAATTGAATTCAAATATTTAAAGAATTTGAAAATCCTTCTGTGGAAAAAAAGACGTTTTCGACTGCGCTGGGATTTGAGCCCAGGTCTTTCGATTGCCGGTTGACTGCTCTGACCACTTTTAGAAGGATTTTCAAATTCTTCAAATAATTATTCAAAAAAAGGTATCAAAAAATACCATTAAATCAACCTGGCAAAAGTCAACATTTTTTGTTGATATAATTAAAAAATCCGATTATTGGTTTAAGTAATAATTAATAAAAATTGCATTTTCCTTCGCGCCAAAATTCGATGTTTTTTTAAAACTCAACTCGACGATTCTGTATAAATTCAGTAATGTTTGAAAATAAAAAGTAAAGCAAACTTTAAATTGTGCAGTGTTAATAATTCCCTTAAAATTTGTTATAGAATGACAAATGTTTTTGGATCTTTCTTATTGAATAGTGTATTATTTACTCAAAAGTTTGGTAAAACTTTAAATAAATTGCAGAGAAAAATAGCTCAAGTAATTTTACTCGACTCTGTCGATTAAACTTGGTACATGAGGACATTTTAAAATCTTTTAAATCCTAGTCGAGTAAAATGAATTTGATAAATACCTAATTCACCCAACGTGAATAATAATAAACGTTACATAGGGAACAGTGAGGAGTTGAGTAAAACGTAGTAGAGGACAAGGCATAAATATGCGTCAGTCGGTTCATGTGAAATGCATGTGTATATCACCAGCACTTGAGGAGCTTCAAACGATAGTTCGGTGAACTGAGTATCGAGCGTGTTACTTCAACCGGCAGCAGTAGGGTTCTCTTGAGTAAAAAAAAATTCTTACCTCGAGCCTGCTATTAGTCATTCGGCACATACATACATAAACAGCATACAGATTTATACACACCAGTCAGTCGTAGCCAATCATATTTTTCATCGCAAATGCATTCAAACAGAATTATACACATATAAACCTAATATTAAACTTATATATAGAACGATACGCTCTCGTCGAAATCACGCACACGCACGTTTACAATTCTGAGACATAAAATTTGAAACTTTCTTATATAGCGGCTGCAAGAATCATTCAGAGCCTATAGAAATCTACCAGTGTAGTGACTAAAGATTTTGAGCCGCGCTTAAGTAAAAATAAATCAACTTTTGTATAAATTATCCATAAAATATAAAAAAATCTACACAGCATTTTCAATTTCGAATTATTAATATGCCTAACAGATTTAGATAAATTTATAAGGCATAGTGACATTTTGGGATTCACAATTCCGAAATACATATTCCAAAAATATACACACAAAAAATAAAAGAATCTCTCTATAAATGTTTTTACCTAACATCCTTTTTGATAATAATGCAATTTTTAAATTTACATTCCAAAATTTATTCTCATTAAACTTTATACATAGATATAATAAAAATGTTTATTAAATATTAATTGAGTAATTTCGACGAAAGCACATCGTTCTATATAAAGTGTAGTATTAGGTTTATACATGTATAGTTCTATGTTTGAGTGTGTTTGTGATAAAATAATATGATTGGCTGTGAATGACTGGTGCACGGAGAAAATTCATTTGTGAAAATTTAATCAAAAGTTGAGTAAAGCTGGGACATAGTGGCTTTTGGAGAAAATTTAAATTTTTTTGTGTATTCATTCAATAATGAATCATATAGTTTAATCAAGTGTTTTAGAGTTACTTCAACAGTTGCTTAAACTTTATAATTCGTTATTGAATAAATACGCAAAAAAATTTAATTTTCTCCAAAAGCCACTATGTCCCAGCTTTATTCAACTTTTGATTAAATTTTCACAAATGAATTTTCTCCGTGTATGTATGTATGCGTATACTCTTTATGTATTTATGTATCAGATGACTAATGATAGGCTCGAAATAAGAAGTTTTTTTTACTCAACAGGACGACACTACTGTCAGTTAAGGTAGTTTTCATCCACGAAAATTAGACCTCAGGCAAAAATAGATAATTTTGCTTTCAAGAATAGCAATATTATTATTGAAGGGCTATTTTGAAAGAGAAAAGATTATTTTATATGAAAAAAATTTATAACACAAAAAAATAATTTTATTAATAAATTTTATTTTTGACCCAACTTGTTTTCTTATCGCTTCTTACCAAATTTTAAAAAATTATGCGATTCTAATAAATCATGAATTATTTTATCAGAGAAAATATTTCACACAACTTCACCGTTTCTGATTTTCAAAAATAAATTCTTTAATGGCTGAAACCATTAAAAAAAACATTTTCCAAAACGAAATTTTTATAAACAAATTGCTGAATTTGATAATAATTTATTCATTTTCGAAAATTGGAAATGGTTAAGTTGTAGGGAATCTTTTTCTTGAAAAAGTGATATGTAATTTATTAAAATCGCATAATTTTTTAAAATTTGGTAAGAAGCGATAAGAAAAAAAGTTGGGACAAAAATAAAATTTATTAATAACATTATTCTTCTGTATTTCAAACTTTTTTCATGGAAATTAATCTTTTCTCTTCCAAAATAGCCCTTCAATAATAATATTGTTATTCTTGAAAGCAAAATTATCTATTTTTGCCTGAGGTCTAATTTTCGTGGATCAACTACCTTAAAGTCCCAGGCCCCATGCTCACAGCTTGCCGAACTGTTGGTTAGAGTTTCTCGAACGTCAGTGAGACACTCATACATTTCACCCAAACCCAGTCACGCATATTGATGCCTTTCCCTCGACCACGCCTTACCGAACTCTTCAGTATTCTGTATCCACCGTTGACTACCATTTAAAAATTTTGTGCATTATAATTTTAACTAACAAGAACAGTACTCATTACAGAATATTTCGTATGAAATTTATATAAATTTGTCACGTTTTCACGTTGGGTGAATTAAGTATTCATGAATTTAACTTTACCGAGCTAGAAGCGAAAATATGCTATAAAGTCATTATGTCTTAAGTTTACGCAACCGAGTCGAGTAAAGTTTCTCGAACTCTCTTTCTCTGTGTGCTAAAAACGTTAACGTTTATCAGAGAAGAGATTTAAAAATAAGATAGTGCATTAAATATTCTATCGCCACAAAATAAATGATATGTTAGAAGCTGACATTTAAAAATATTCTAAGTTTAAAATACATTGTTCTTATTTTTTGATAATCTACAAATTAACATTTTGCACAATACGTATTTCATAAAAGAATAGAAAATTCCCAGATAAAAATTTAAAAACGCAGTTTTCTATTTTTGGCTTGAAAATTCACATCCACTCAAAGTTTAAATATTCTATTTTAAAAAATATGATCAGCGAGTTACTTATAATGTTTTTGTAATTATAAATTAATTAGGTGAGTTTAAAATTTTTGTACCTAGAATTGCAGTACATTTAAAAATAATGTGTAAAATTTGCAGGTTATCTGGGATTTCAAATATTTATAATTTTGCTCAAATTTAATGCAGTAAAATTACATACTTATATAAAATCACAAAATTACTTGTAAGCCAGCCAAACTAAATGTCAAATTTTTATGAGATCTTTTGTAAATAGATCGAAGCAAATCATAGAACGAAGTAAGGTTTTATTCTAAATCACTGATGTATACAAATCTAAAGTATAATAAGGACGCAAGCTTAGTGACAAAAGATGTAAACAGTTTCAGTCATTGCTTCGAAAAGGTTATGAAATACAAAAAATCGATACTCAATGAGTCTGAGCACAATAATAGACGAGAACGTAGATTTTTCTTGTGCTTAGGCACTTTAACATTCTAATTCACGTGTTTTCCAGACATTAAAAGATTAATTTGCAATGATCCATTTTATATCACCCGATAATAATAATTAATTATAAAAAAAAACTTTGATTTGTGATAAAGAAAAGTTTAAATATTGCAATCGTGAAATATGATAAAATATTCTTACCCTGATCAATTAAACGAAGAGCGTTTGGCCATTTTTGTGTGTCGAGTTCAAGTTTCTCCTGCAATAATTCACGTACGTACTCTCCAGCTTTGTCCACTTGCGAATCCTTATCGTCTTTTTCTAAGGAAATCCTCGGCTTGGTGTCGACATCATCATCATGCTGATATTTGTTGTACTCGCCGTTGCTTGATCGGTCTGCCATAATTTATAACTTGGGTTTTTCGCCACGTGTTAAGCCTCAAAAATTAAAATAGGTCTGGGAAGTCCCAAATGATTTTAAGAACTAGGTAAAAATTAATATTTTTCTATAAATTGACTGTAAAATATGTGAATCCACAGACGACGAACGACGCGACTTCGGAGAAAAATCACAATGGCGGAAATGGAAGCGGTATGTAGTAATATAGGCATAGAGTAGAGGAAACTAGTTGTTGTGATGCGACTCAGGCCGGTTATCACGCGTTTCAGCGCGCCTGGTGGCGTATTTTGAACTACAGGATACTATTTGAAATTTTCAAATACAAAATTTATTAACTAAAGTACTAAATGAGGTAATACTTTAAAAAAATATATTAACCGGTAAATGATATAATATTTTACTTGATTAATTATAATTTTATAATTAAACTTTAATAAATATAAATGTTATTATTAATAAAATTTAAAGAATTTGAAAATCTTTCTGTGGAAAAAGAGACGTCACCTAATTAATTTGAAATTAATAAAATTCTTTCACAATATAGAAATGAGTTAACATTGTTTTAAAACCCTATTATGTTACAAATAAATTACAGCTGATTGAAAATTCCAACATATTGCATAATTAAAGTATGCAATTTATAATGATAATAATTTTGGAAGACATTTAAAAAAAAAGGAATTTGAAATTTTATTGAAAATATTTCATTCTATTTCTGGAACAACAAAAGTTAAATCAATTATAAATTTTTAATTCAATTTCGATTTCTCTCATAATAGTAAAATTTTACAGCGTAATCTTTTTAAAAAATATCCTCAGTTAACTCAGTAATTCATTCAATATTTATACATTTATACATTGCGTAGTAAAAATGTATCAAAAAATTTTAAGTATGAAGTGGTGAAGGCGTGAGGGGGCAACAATTTCACTACTGCCCAGGGACGGCATGGAGTGTATACCCGACCCCTGGCAATGATCGTCCATTTGAACATAATAATGGCAACATTTTTATGAAAAAGCAGAACTTCATCATTTACCAAAATATGTGAAATAATTTTTTTTCAATTCATAAATAGTTGCGTTATTTATTATGCAATTAAATTTTTTTTAATTATTACGTATATTTTTAAATGTAGAATTTGTTCTTAAAATCCTTACACAATATGGAAACAAGTTTAAATTGTTTCAAAACCCCATTACGTTATAAATAAATTACTGATAATTCAAAATTCCAACATATTGCATAATTAAAGTACGCATTTTATAATTATAATAATCATCCATTTGAACATAAAAATGGAAATATTTTTATAAAATTTGAATATTTTTGGTGTACTTAGTTGGCTTTAGGGTCTTTAGGCTTAGGGTTTTATAAAAAATCAAATCTTCATTATGTGCAAAAAAATATGTAATAATTTTGTTCAAATTAAAGAAATAGCTGCGTTATTTATGTAATTAAATTTTTATAAAATTATTGTTTTGATTATCAAATCTGGAATTTATTCTTAAAAATCCTCCGAAACATGCAAATAAATTCATGTTTTAAATTCCTTTTCGTTATGAAACAAATTACAGTCGATTGTAAATTTCAACAAATTGCATACTGAAAATTAAGATTATTCAACACAATAAATAATAATCCTTTCTAACTTGATAGTACAACATTTTTATGATATAACAAATTCTCAACAAGTTTCGAAACAGTATATATATTTCGTATCAAGTGCGGAAAGGCTTATTTTAACGCAAGAGCGAGTCGCGACTCGCTCGCGCGTAAAAATACGTTCCGTACGTGATCCGAACGATTTTTTTTGTTCGCTGTATACTGATAATTAGCGAAGTCGGTGTCGTTTTGTGTACGGAATGTTGATTTTCTCGCACTAGTGCGGTAAAATTTTAAGTTTGTTTAAAGTTTCCGCACACTTAAAATTTTACCGCACTAGTGCGGGAAAATCAACTTTCCGCACGCAAAACGACACCGACAAGGTTAATTTTTGGTGTACGGTGAACAAAAAAATTTTTCATAATGTTGATCTCAAGTTGAATATATATAAAAATATTTGCTTCAATTGGGTTGTATGATCAAATCTTTTTAAATTCTCATTATCAATAAACGGTATTGGTTTAATGCGAATAATGACTTCTGGAATTTTTATCGAATCTTTACGTTTTGAGACTCGCTGAGTCGAAAAAAATGGTTTTTACGAAAGTGTCTGTCGTCTGTTCAGCGTCTGTGGACACCAAAAATCTCGACAGAATTATCGAACTGGATTGAAATTTGGCACACCTTTTGAGGGCCCAAAAAGAAAAGACGAATTCGTTAACCAGCCATTTTTGACTAATGCTTCAAAAGTTCTATTTCCCCACCAAAATATACGAGATATGGAAGAAATTTCAGGAAACAAAATTGTTTATTTTAAAATGATCCACAACTTTGTTGTTCAATATTTTTTCATATTAGTTGAATCTTCTGTTTACCATATTAATGAAAAATATTTTTGAAAATAAAAAGTTCTCTTTCTAAGCAAAAATTTACGCGGAATACGAAAAAAATGTTGAGTAGAAGATTGCTAATCTCAAGAAAGTATACAAATTTAATGTGGACCATGTTTTTATCGGACACGCAGTTTTCGTTTTAATCGTAAAAACGATAAAAATGAAAAATTACCTTTTTGTACCAAATCTATGCGAAATACGAAAAAAAAATATTGAGAAAAAAAATTGTTCGTTTTGAAAAGATCTAAAAATTTCGTCCCAACTATTTTCTCATAAAAGTTATACCTTTTCATTTATTCATCATAAAAGTTTTTATGGAAATCAAAAGATCAATATCCCCGCCAAAATATACGAGATATGGAAGAAATGTTAGGAAACAAAATCGTTTATTTAAAAAATATCTACAACTTTGTTGTCGAACATTTTTTCATGAAAGTTGTATCTTTTGTTTATTGATGAAAAATATCCCAAGTGCGAAGTTAGATACGGCCCAACACTGGCCCAGCATCGTCAAAAATTTGCCGAAGATCGGCTGCCAATATCGTGCCGTTTCTGGAATGATAACTCCGGCATGCACTTGGCGGCCAATTCTGATCCAAACTCTGATCGCCAGCACTTGTTTTCGGCACAGCAACGGGCCAATGCTGTGCCGAACTCTGGTTTACTCACTTCCAGAATGGTTTGCCGTGGTAAAAGTGACACATGGCCCAGTAATGTGCCGTCCATGAGCCTGCCTCTGGCTCTTCTACTCTCAGAACTGGATGCCATAGTAAAAATGACAATCGGCTTGGTATAGGGCTGATACTGGGCCAAGTTTCGGCTGAAGGTTGGTAAATTTAAACAGTCGAAAAAAAGCCGCCGTCGTCGGCCCAGCACTTGACCAACGCAAACAGTGACACTGATCCCAATAACAATGGCCGACTCTTGGCTGCCGAGATTGGGCCAATATTGTGCTGTATTATCACCTACGGCAATTCGCACTTGGGATATTTGAAAATAAAAAACTCTCTTTCTAAGTAAAACTCTACGCGAAATACAAAAATGTTAAGGATAAGATTTTTGATCTCAAGAAAATATAAAAATTTACTATAGACTATTTTTAATCGGACACGTAGTTTTTGTTTTAATCGGAAAAATAATATCAAAAATGAAAAATTACATTTTGTACAAAATCTGTGCGCGATACGATAGAAATATTAAGGGAAAAGATTGTTTATTTCAAAAAGATCTTCAAATTTTTTAAATTGCAAGTGTGGCTTTAATGAATACTAAGTGTAAAATCGAGCGCGAAGCGTCAGTATCATGATGATAATGTGTTCCTTAAGGGCATGTGATACTTAAGAAAAGTAGTAAGTTAATGTAAACAATTTGGTGCAGTTTCTACATGTTTACGCTCAAAATACATAAAATCTTAAAATTTAAAAGGTTTGACGTTGGAACGAAATTCTTCATTAGAAAAAGGGAAATGACCAACCTCGGACTACACTGTGTGTCCCAAAAATAACCGAACTTTTTGGATATAGAATAAGATACACATTATCTTATCTTTGAAAGTTATTATTTATTCAAAATAGGTTCCATTAGACTCAATACAACGTTTGGAACGATCAACCAGCACGATGAGAATGTGCCCGCGAAACGGGCAGATTTTTTCATAAAGTTTTGCCCGTTAAAAAATTTAGTCCGTTCAAAAACTGTCCGTTTTAAATAAAAGTGGTATACAAAATGTAAAATTGGTTTTCCTACAAAAATATATTTTCGCAACACTCTTTCGACTTGCGAATAACGACAGTCAACCATTTGTTCACAATGCATGTAAAAATTTCCATTTTTCGCAATAAAAAAAATTCGCAAAATATTTTTTTAAAAATGTGTAAAATAAAACTTTCAAACTATCAATGTCAATTAGAAATTACAAATTTGACTACAATTTGTTTTTAATCTTAATAATTGTGGCATAATTTCCAGCTATGTTTCTTATTACAAATTTTGAAACATTATGGAAAGTTGTTCTGACCAAGTTTTTGTTTGACATCTTGGACTTTTTTTGTGATGTTTGTTTTGTGAATGTTATTTTGTAACGACAGGTAATTCGAAAATATTTATTTTATTGATTAATTTTATGTATTTATCATTCTTAACAATTTTATAAATTTGTTTGATTTATACAGTCAAATAATTTTCAAATGAAATATTTTGGATGATCTGAAGAGGTTGACATATTGTCTTCGAAACATTGTCAGGAATAATAAATTGGAGTACAATATCTACATAGTCCGAGGTTGGTCATTTTCCCTTTTCTAACATAAAATCTTGTTTTCAAAATTTGGAAATTATAGAGAAGGTAAAAATGGACGTAAATAGACTACTTTTGGTTTCAATAATGAAAACAAAAATTCTGACAGATTTGACTAAAATTGAACTGTTTTTCATTTGTCAAACCAAAAGTAATCTATCTACACCCGCTTTTATCTTCTCTAGCATTTCCCAAATTTTGAAAACAAAATTTGATGAATTTTAGACACAAACACGTAAAAACCTAAAATCAATAGTATTCGTTAATTTACTAAGTATCACATGCCCCCAAGGCCGATAGAGCCTTAAGTAAATTGAACTTTCTTTTTCATTTGAAATCAAAAACAAAATTTATTAACTTTACGAAAATATTATTCAAATTCACAATATTACAAGTTTGACTTGAGTTACAGTATTAAATTACAAGAAATAAATGTGAAGAAAGTAAGACCTAGCGCGAAGCGGGCAAATTTTTTCTATATATTTAAATTACGATTGCAAACTTCATGGTGGAAAAATTCATATAGGAGAATTTGTAAAAATGAATGTAATTAATAAAAAAACCGAGATTTTTCCATATCCTTTTATACGAACCCCTTCGTCTCTTTTGCTAAAGGCGTAAAAACGTAGAATTTATTGCAATAAGATTAGCGTTCCATAAAAAGTGATTTCGCTGCATTAACTCGACAAAGCGTAGTGGCAAGTAACTTTCAGTACGAAAAAGGGCTCTTTAATAATTCAAAAGGCACACTCGCGTCTTGGTAAAAAGGAGTTTCTAAGAAAACAGTTGATTTCCACATTGAGCATTCCACCCCCAGACAGTACCATTGCTCACGTTAATATTTTAGGTTAACATCCTCAACCAACAATAGGACTGAGTGGATACATTATGCACCCCATGTCTTTGTACTACATGACATGACCCTATTAAAATTACACATGAGTCAAATTTTTGTGGCTGCTTGCTTAAAATTGATGTATCAATCGAATGCTAATCAATTATTCAGACGTTCGAACAGGAGATTGAAATAGCGTGTCCCACTTTAAAGTACCTACGAGCCACATCCGCTAAGTTATGCATTTCATGCCTGAATTAGGCATTTCACTTCCAATATGGCCGACTGAACAACTAGATAGCTAAAGAATTACTTCTTTATAAAAAATTATTTATAAGGAAAATGTATCCCTCGTCTATTCACCTGTATCTCTTTCTATTCTTTTTCTATTCACCTTCATCTCTTTCTATCTCTTCGTCAATCAAAATTCACGCCTATCTCTTTCAATCCCGTTTTCTTTATCTCAATCTATTCTTTGTATATCCACATATACTTGTTTCTATCTCTTGTCTATCCACCTCAATTTTTTTATATCTCTTTGTCAATACAGATTGACGCCTATCTCCTTCAACCCCATTTTCTTTATCTCAGTCTAACCCTCATCTATCCACCTATATCTATTTCTATCTCTTGTATATCCACCACTATCTCTTTCTATCTCTTGTTTACCCAGATTTACACACATATAATTTTTCTATTGAGGAATTGTCATTTTAAGTAAATCAATAAAAAATTTAAATAATTTAAAATTAACATTTTCTTTGCTTTTATGACAGAATCATGATTAACAAACAGTTTACATAATATTGTAAGAACTGACTGTTTAATGTTAATTCATGAAAAAAGATATGAAGATATTAAATCATTTTCAATTCATCATTCTTACGATTACATGTACCAACCGGATCACGTGACTTGATTCTTACCTTATCAGCATTTTCAATTCGTGTAACCCATTTATTTAAAAAATGAGATTGCAAGTTGAAAATTTGTGAGAATGAATTAAATGCACTATAACAAGTCTTTCTGGTCATAAATGTTTATAATTATAAATAAAAAAATTTCAATGAAATTCTTTTTCATGATTCATGATGAACTAAACGTTCTGCAATAGGTCGGTGCGCGGGTGATTCAATTTTTTTATACAAAGATAAAAAGAGATAAACATTACCAGATAGAAAGAGATAGATATTCATTGGCATGGTGGATATAATTTCTGAGATAGAAATACATAGCGTGTTGGGGATGCAAATCGGCTACTTGGAAGAGATAAAAAGGTTTTATCTCTTTCTATACCTCGTTTTTATCTCTTACTATCTTTTTACTTCGAGCTGGGTAAAGCGTGTGGAAAATTAACAATTTCAGGTCAGTAGGAAAAAATATTTCTTGCCACTGTTGCGCATGTGCCAAGCGTCGGCTCAATACGGGTACCATACGGGCCTAATACAAAATGATAACGACGGCTAACCCGTACTTCCCACAGTTATGCCAAGCGTCGGCTCAATACTGGCACTATGCGGGCACCATGCGAAATGACAACGATGTTTTTAAAGGGATTTATGAAAAATCATTTCAGTATTTTCTTTTTCTTGGTTGAAAAATAAGAAATTGATGTAGGAATTTTATGTTTATATCTTCTTAATAGAAAACATCTCTCTGACTGAACATTTTTTAAATGTACAAAATTGATAAGAAGTATGGAAATTTGAATAGGAAAACATATATCGATTCAAATTTTGAACATTTATTGGCATCAAATTTTACTGAAAGTATATTTTTGAAGTGTTCAAATGCTTATAAAATTTTTAAAAAATCGTTATCATGCCCGACATATGCCAGTACCGCACCAGTACTAAATGACAGCACCGACAACCAGTACGGGACCAGCACTGGCAGACCAGTGCAGAACATCGTTATCATACCCGACATATGCCAGCACTGCGCCCGCACTTGCCAGTACGGGCGCAGTACCACGCTCGTTGTAAATTTCTTATTCGGAAAGTCAATATCTAAATTCCATTTTTCAGGTAAATTATACAAGAAAAAAAAAAGTTATGATACAAAATCGTTTACTACATAAAGATCTACAAGTGTGAACGAAAACATTTGTTCATAAGATGTATATTTTTCTTTTTAATTAAAAAAAAAAAATACCATTGAAAATACGAAATTCAATTTTTTAACTAAAATATGTGAAATACGAAAAAAACGTAAGAATGGAAAATTGTTCGTTTCAATAAGGTCTACAAATTTTGTCTGATATAGTTTCTGATAAAACGTATATTTTTCATTTGAATCTACAAAAATACGAATAAAATTCAAAATTTCCATTATTAAACATAATATGTGACATACGAAAAAAACGTTGGGTTGGAAAACTATTTGCCTAAATGAGGTCTGAAAATTATCAGTAGGAAATTTTTTGACAAGATATATATTTTATGTTTTGATTTTAAATAAGAAAATCCAAAAATTCCATTTTTTAACTAAAATATGTGAGATACAAAATAAACGTTAAATTAAGAAATCGTTTGCTTAAAAACAGTCTACGAATTTTTTCCCGTTTTTGACATTTGGAAGAAAATAGATTTTTTTTAATCATGTAAATTATTAGTTACAGAAATGTATAAAGAAAATTGAGCGCGAAGCGCGAGTGTCATGATGAGAATGTGTTCCTTATTGGCATGTGATACTTAACAAAAGTAGTAAGTTTACACAGAGAGAAATAAGTCGTAGTTACATTAACCAGAAAAATCTGGTTGAATTGAATATGGTCACCAGTACTACAAAGCACAGTCTGGGTGACAAACGATCCCGTAACATTAACCTGAAAACTGGTTGCAATAACCAGATTCAATACGATTTCCTATTTCTGATTACAGTAACCACACGTCGCAGTTGAAAATGTCTTTAAGCACAATTTCACGTTATATCTGTTAAAGATTCTGGTTACAGGAACCTGAAGATTTAGTGGCTTCGAGGCAGTAAGGTTCGATTCATCTCGATTTATCACGCGCTAGTCTGCAGCTAACTTCATATTAAGTGCATTTGTCAATGGTTGTTTTGAATCAATGTAAAATCATACTGCTTATTTCACTACATTTTCTACAACGGGAGAGAATAATTCTGGCACAAAAAAAATACTATGAAGCATGTATCATCACCTTTTCAAGAATTTTTTCAATTTCTTCCTTCATCTCTAAATCTACGTTGTATTATGCTGGCACCACAATTATTCTTTTCCGTTGTAAAACATATAGTGAAATAAGCAGTATGAGTGTCTTGAATAAAAAAAGAAGTATTTTAAACTACATTTATTCTATAAAAATTATTATACAAAATTTAATGAAATATTTTTTATTAATTATATTTTTAATTATAAAATATTTATTTATTTAATAATCTATAACACACACGAAAAAGCTAATTTAAGGTTATTGAAACCAGAAAATATGGTTTTCGTAAATAGAAAATGTGGTTATTGGAACCAGAAAAAGAAGAATCATTTAACGCTTTGACTAACTCACAGGTCACTGTGATTAATAATTCTGGTTCCTGCAACCAGAAAAATTGGACACCAGTACAACTCTTCCAAACTCAGTTCTGACCTGAAAATGTGGTCAAAGATAAATTTAACAGTATTTATCAGGTTACTGTAACCAGGAATTTCTCTCTGTGTATGTAACCGACTTGGTTCAGTTTCTACATGTTTACGCGCAAAGTACATAAAATCTTGTTTTCAAAATTTGGAAATTATAGAGAAGGTAAAAATTGACGTAAATAGACTACTTTTGCTTTTAATAATGAAAACAAAAATTCTGATAGATTTAACTAAAATTGAACTGTTTTTCATTTGTCAAACCAAAAATTTCCCAAATTTTGAAAACAAAATTTGATAAATTTTAGACACAAACATGTAGATGAGTTCCTTAAGGCTGATAGAGCCTTAAGTAAATTGAATTTCCTTTTTCATTTGGAATCAAAAAATTTAATAACTTTGTAAAAATGTATTTTACATCTATAAAATTATAAAGATGACTTGAGCTTCACTATCAAATTACAAGAAATAAACTTATATATATGCTAAGAATATAAAACCGAATGTGAAGCGCGACGATCGAATCGCGCGCCCTATAGGCACGCTCAAACTTGCGAGCGAAGCGCATGATGAGAATGTGTCCGCGAACATTTTTTATATTTTTATTGAACGCTTGTCGAACGGTTGATAACTAAAAGGTATTCGAAAACACTAGATTGATCACTGTTCGTTAATAGGGTTTATTTAACGCATGAGTTTCCCATGTTCAATAATTTTATATTGTACATTTTTTATCATGATTTTTTTTCTCTTCTAGCGATAAAATTTCAGTAAAGCAAGTATTAACCAATGAGGTAATGTGGAATTTTCATTCTTTGAGACTATCTTAGAACCTACAAGATAGACCTTTTTTTTTAGATTTTATTTCATGAATTATTCATGAAATAACATCTAAAATAAAATTTAAAAAAAACTCAAACCATATTTGAGTTTTTATAATAGGGTTGAAAAATTGTAGGTTCTGATAAATGCTAGTGTAATTTTTTACAGAAAGATATAAAGTCCTATCAAAATATGTTTATAAGTTTATAAACTTATGTAAAAAAATTAAGATAAAATTGATCAGAAAATATACTTTTTTCAAGAACCCAAACAGTTGTACAAAATTTGAGAAGTAATTAAAAATATCCACATAACTCAAAGTGGTACAAAATTTTTTAACCATCAAACTTGGCGGAAAATATGTTTTTCTTGATACTCAAGTTTATAAGAAAAGCCAAAGAAAAGTGTTTCATTTAATATTACTATATCTTAATATTGTTATTTGATTATAAAGGGTTTTCCAATAGGGACATAACAATTTCGTATCTTTATATGAACGCACCCTTAAACTTTTGTAATGAACTGTCAATGTCAAAACGTTAGTTAAAGTCAACATTTTCATCATGGTAAAGTTCACGAACCAGCAACGTTTGGAAATTATTAAAAATTACGTTCCGGTGCCAAAAAGACGTCGTATTGGTCGAAGCGAAGGAATAATCGCAGCCGTAAGTGCATCGATTAAAAATGAGCCAAATCAGTCGATTCCACGCCGTTCTCAAGAATTGGGCATCGCTCAAACGACACTGTGGTGTATTATACGAAAAGATCTTGGCCTACATGCTTTCAAGATTAAATTGACTCAAAAACTAAAGCCACTTGATCATTCGAAACGCGGAACAATCGATTTATTGAAATGCAAATTCGGTGAACATGATATCTCGAGAAATGGTCCGGTCGAATGGCCACCTCGTTCATGCGATCTAACGCCATTGGATTTCTTTTTATGGGGCCATATCAAGTCACTGGTCTATGCCAACAAGCCAGCAACTTTAGACGACCTCAAAGACAACATCCAACGCTAAATTGCTAACGTTTCGGTCGAAATGTGTGCCAGAGTGGTGGAAAATTGGGTCCAAAGAATCGACCGCTGTAAACGGGCTCGTGGTGGTCATATGACCGATATCGAATTTCATTCATAAAATGTATTCATAATATCTTTGGAAAAATTTACGACCTATTTGTATTTTAAGCTGTCCGACTATTTTCGCAAAAATTCCCGAAAATTTTTTTACAGTGTAGAATATAACTTGGCAAAGCTTCTGATTAAAACGCAAGAGTGAAATAGCGAAAGCAATCGTGTCTATCGCTAAGTAAACCACAAGTCTTATTTGCCAAGAAGCCACGTTACCCCTACTGTCAATAAAACATTAACCAATAAACTCGGAAACTCGTTTAACCCAACTAGCACACAGGTTTGCTTAAAATGTTAGTGTTGAGGCTGGAGTTGCGATGGATGAAAAGCATAACCAGGCATAACATACTTCAGAATATTTAATAAGCCCTCGGAATCCTTCATCACATTGGACTCTGCATTAAATTATCAGTCTTCAAAAATGCCGGAACTAAAAAAATAACGAATTAAATATTGAAATAAAACTTTGCGATTTGAGACACTCAGTTCTCTATAAGAAATACTAATAATAGAAAGATGTTTATCACATTATAACTTGAGATTTTCGAAAAATACAGAGTGCACACTGAAAGAAATAGATACTAAAAATGAGATACTACAATGTTGGATATTACCTTATATCATCTAGATTATACTACATAATATCTAATATATTCTCTTAAATATACAAGATATTAATGAGCAATAACAGTTTATATTCAAAATTTACAATATTAGATATTAAACTTTAATATCTAAGATGTTATAAACAGTAGCGTGCACGTGCCTGAGGAAAAGTCACGTGATAAGAGTCTTTGAATTTCATATAATTTGTCTATCGCGCTCGCTCATAGTTTTGCCAGTCGCGTGGTTTTTGGTTTCGACACTGAATTAATAATGTTGTGTCTATATGAAGTTTTGAAGTGTCATTTTTGATAAATTTTATATTACCAGTACTGAAATCAATAAGTATCTATCCATATAAGTATGTCATTTTTATACCTTCGATCTTTGAAATGAATTTTCTAGCCTCTCAAAAACACGTTCTCTATGTAGCCGTTTTTATATTCAACATCGAATCGGAATTTGCTTACTGGAATTCGTAATAGATTCCAAATGTTTACAATTATGTTGAGCGTGTTTATAATCTCCGTTTATCAACAGGTTGCCTTGACTTTGAGAATAATCAACCAAATATGGACTTGCGAAAACTCTTAGATCGAGGAATTCGAGGAAAAAAGGAGATTATAAGAAAATTTTGAATTCCTTAATCAATCATTATTTATATCATGTTATATTTTCTTAATTTATTTTTTTCCTTTCAATTTTTCAATCAATATTTTTACATAATTATTAGAAAATTGCATTCAATGACATAAATATTGACTTTAACTATCTAAGATATTACAGTTTAATATCTCAAATATTAAAAACTGATATCTAATGTATTTAATTTTAACATCTGAGATATTCCAAATTAACATATTGGGTTCTTTAGTTTAATATCTACAGATACTCTGTTTCAATGCATAGATGGCTGTCCCACAGTTAAATCGCAAATATATTATCTGCTAATATCAAAATATTGCGGTTTACTATCTATTTTTCTCCGTGTGCACGGAGAGAACTGTTAGAGTATTGGATCTATAATTTAATTCGTGCGGTTTGCTAAGAGATGGCGTAACTTGATTATTATTCCATCGTTTCAATATTCCGAACATGCCTTGGAAAGCTACTGTCATTGTGCGTCTTTTTCAGTATATGTCATTCATTTGAAGCGTAAACAACACATTTTTTTTCACTCAAATATGTCGAACTTTGTGCCTGAAAAAGTGGTTTTGCGGGGAGTTCTTCATTACTTTAATATAAAGAAAACTGCTACCGAAAGTCATCGTATTTTGGTGGAAGATTATGGAGAACATGCACTATTTGAGCGAACGTGCCAAAAGTGGTTTGCACGATTTGAAAGTGGTGATTTTGGCTTAAAAGACGAAGAACGTCCTGGGCAGCCAAAAAAGTTTGAAGATGAAGAACTGGAAGCATTACTCGATGGAGATTGTTGCCAAACACAAGAAGAGCTCGCAGAATCTTTGAGAGTCACTCAAGCAGCCATTTCAAAACGTTTAAAAGCAGCCGGATACATTCAAAAGCAAGGAAATTGGGTTCCACATGAACTTCAGTATGTTTTACTAAACAAGAATCGTACGTGCGACTGCGTGCACAGTAGAAGCTACTCTTCAGTGACCAGTGAAATCGACTAAACTCGCGTTTAGTAGATTCTATCGTCGAGTTGGCCCGTCCATAATTTACTATTTCGTTTAGTAGCTCTAACCCTTACAAGGGTTGGATCCACTAAACATTTTGCTCCGTGTGGGCCATCTAACATTTGGAATTTGAACTACCGGTTATTTTTAGTTCGAAAGGTATAATGACATTCACGAATGGACGGAAAATTAGTTTTATGTTTGACAATTACAAAATGGGACGTTTTACGCTTGAACAAAATTGGGAAATATGGAAAACTTACTTCCAAAGTGGTGAGTCTACTACCCAAACTGTAAGAAATTTACGAAAAAAATTTGGTAAAAAAGAAGTGCCTTCATCGCAGTTTGTGGATCAATTTGTGAAGCGAGTTCGTGAAACTGTATCGTTATTGGACAAAACAACCTATTCACGTTCTCGTCTAGTGCACTCAGCCGAAAACATTGCTGCTGTTACCCAGAGTGTGCTTGAACATCCATCAACATCAACTCGTCACCGTTCTCAGGAATTGAACATTCCTCGCACTTCTGAGGAGAATTTTGCATAAAGACCTCGGTATGGAGGTCTCCAAAGGTCAAATAGTCCAAGAACTAAAGCCTCATGACCATCCGATGCGTTTTCGGTTCCCCAATGGGCTGAAAATCGCTTGGTCGAAGATGAGCATTTTTACCGAAAAATCATCTTTTCAAATGAAGCCCATTTCCACATCGGAGGCTATGTCAATAAACAAAATTGTCCCATCTGAGGCTCAGAAAATCCAAACGTCATCATTGAGAAGCCGATGCAACCACAAAGAGTGACTGTTTGGCGCGGATTTTGGAACGGTGGCATCATTGGGCCATTCTTTTTCGAAAATGAGCAAGGAGTCGCCGTTATGGTCAATGGCGAGCGTTACCGTGCCATGCTCAACGGATTTTTGTTTCCAAAAATTGAAGAGGATGATATGGACGACATTTGGTTTCAACACACCCCGAAAACAGTTTCTTTGAATCAAAGAAACATTTCTTTGACATACGGTCAAAGAAAAAATTTCATTGAATTGAAGAATGTTTGTTGATTCAAAAAAAATTTTTTTTATGTAAACAAATCTATTTCTTTGGATTAAAGAAAATGTTTTTGAATTAACAAAACTTTATTTATTTCAAAGAAATTTCATTTTTGTGTCTCTGAATTCGAAAAAGTGTTTTTTCAAATTCTGTATGTTTTTCGTTACGTTTGTGGACACGACAACTTTTTAAATAATTATCAGATTGAAATTCACTTCAGTAACAATTATCACGCCCCATAAGGAAAGAACAAGTTCGTTAGCCCGATTTATCTGACAAAATTTTGACAATTTTCAAAATGTTTGAAAGCCATTTTCTTTAGAATTCAAAATTTTTAATCTTGGATCCTGGAACGTTTAAGTAGCTCTACAAATTATCTTTATAGAATTTTGTAATCTGACAAAAATTAACAATGATATGGTATTCGGAAAACGTTTAAAAATCAAAATATGAATTCTACAAATGTGTCTAAAAATTTCTTCTTGAAATCTCTAAATTTCGATCAAAACATTTTTTTATAAAATGCATATTTTTCGTTTTATCGAAAAAAATTCCATTGTAAATCAAAAATCCTATTTTTCAGTCAAATTACAAGATGCACAAAAAAATTTAAAGAGAAAAATTATTTGTCTTGAAGAGATCTACAAATATAATTTGATTTATTTTTTAATAAGATGCGTAGTTTTCATTTTAATTGTGAAAAATGCTATCAATTTTTTTAAACATCGATATCCAGCGCGAAGCGCATGTTTCGTATTTCTCAAACTGCAAGTAATTTTGAGAAAATTAAATCTACAGTTAGATCTGAGCGCTCAAACTCGCGAGCAGATTTTTTTTATTTGAATGAACTCAAAATTGTTTATCATTCATAAACAAAGATCTAAAAAAAAGTATCTTTGTGATGTTTTCCTTCCCATTAGAAAAATGTTCCAAAGTTTTTTCGGAAAAATTACTGACATGGATTTATACGTCTCAAAAATTTTGGAAAATTTTCTAAATAAATGTTTATTGTGCTGGTTTGATTAAATTAATAAAGTCAGACATTATTTTTCAACAGAGACGATTTCGTACTTAAACTGCAATTTATATCACGAAGCTAAGAGCGTACATAGCTTCAATTAAGTACGCAATACACGTTATTGATCACAAAGTGGAACTAATCCTGAAAGCTAAAGCAAAGGAAATTTAAAGCACAAACAGTATTAAATTACTTGTAGTAAAAGCTCATCGTGTTATGTCTATTAGATAAATTGCAAACGCATATTGAAAAGTCGAGAGTAAAGATATATTAAATTGCCTCACCTATACGTAAAGGCAATCTAAAAATCTAAAATCAAGCGATTCGCCGAAGCACCTCTCAATGAAAGGAACCTATTCGATTGAGCTGCAGGAAGCAATAAAGGATCTCTTTGCTCTCGTGTACGACGTATGCGTTACAGTCATCTTCATTAATTCGATCGACTAGAACGTCAACTGCATTTTCATGGTAAGCTTTGTCGTTGGAAAATCTAACTAGTGAATCCACTTTGCTCTGTCAGCAACTGAATCGTACGACGTAGTTGCATCGGCAGGTGTCGTTCTTTGATCCCACATTTTTTGCTACTGCCTTTTTTACAATTCTTCTGTTAGACTCTCTTCGAATACGAATTAGATAGTTACCAACCAACACGACCAATTTTTATAAGGATTTCCAGTCAGATACGTCGAATTCTAATATGGTGTCAACTAAAACATTGGAAAGTGAAGAGAATTGAAAGCCTTTGTTACGTATTGCTTTAGACGAAAAAAATAATTTGTCGATACCTGATTTAGCTCACATGACGAAAAAGAGTTCAGTAAAGTTTATAGAACTGTTCAAGAGTTCAATAGATAATTTTTCTTTCAAGAATAACAATATTACTATTAAAGAAATCAATTAAGAGGAAAAAATTTTTTCTATGTAAAAAATTAGAAACACAGAAAGATAATTTTATTGATCAATTTTATTTTTGTCATAACATTTTTTTATCGCATCGAGCTAAATTTTTGGAAATGATGCGATCCAAATCAATTATGGATTTTTTTTACAGGGAGAATATTCTCTACAACTTGACCGTTTCCAATTTTTGAAAATAAATTTTTTAATGGTTGAAAGCATTAAATTTAAATTTAACGTGAATCCCAAAAAACCATGGCTATCACCTTGCCAGCCGATTTTACCGCCTCCGCCTTCTTCGGAGCCCGTTCGCCTTCAAAAACCCACTGTTTAAAGTGTTCCTTTGTCTCTGGAATGTACTGCAGTCGTGTTTGATCGTGTTTTGTCTGTTCATCACACAAAGCTTTCGTACATGCTCCGCAGTGTTAATCACTATTTGTTTCAGTGATTATCCACTATTCCAGAGTGGCATACTTTGCATTTTGTCAAATAATGGATAACCACTAGAAAAAAGTTGTTTTCCACTATTTTGGATTTAGATAGTAGTGGTGTATCCATGTTTCGTCCACAGTTATTTATCGACGCAGAAACTCGTCAGAATGGCGACGGAAAAGCGCCAAAATAGCCTCAGAGTCGATCACACGACTGCGTTTATTCTCCTCTGAGAGCAAACGCGGCAACCATCTTGCCGAGATTTTCTTCACACCCAATTTTTCGTGCAAAATCAGCTTTGATCTCTTTCGACATTAAGCCTTTTAAATATAAGTGTTTAATCACCGTTCGAAACTCACTTTTTTTCCATTTTTCTAAATACATAAAAGTTTTTTGCTTCAATCGACAATAAAAATGAAACCGTGTAATGGATATAACTGAGACTTTAACAGCTGTCTAGTGAGTAATCATGCTTACTAAAACCAGTGCTCCCAGATTGTGGATGGAATTAACGCCCTCCATTTTGACATCTAATTGAAAAAAAGCAAATTTTCAAGTATAATTTGGGAAAACTTTCAAATATAGTTAAAGAACAACTTGAAAAAGTAATATACTTCAAAAATTTCCCCAAATTATATTTGAAAAATTATTTTTTTGCAATAAACTGGTAGAGTGGAGGGGGTAAATTTCATCCACGATCTGGGAGCACTGACTAAAACCTAACCATTTTCGATATTACGAGCACCATCTCTTAGATATTCTATGGACTTATCGAACGACCCTCATAACTACAATTTTTGAATTTCGGTCCCGACCTTTACGGTCTTGACAATAATTGTATATGTACAGCTTTAAAAAAAGTAATTACTGTTGATTGTAGAGCGTACTTTCACATATATCACTACTACTGTGTGCAAAAACTAAGGTGAATTTTGTTATAAAATGAAAAATCTTTATTTATTTATCCAAATCAATTTCATCTTCTTCAAAGTAATCTCCTCCCGATATAATGCACTTATGCCAACGTTTTTTCCAATCGTTGAAACACTTGTTAAATTCGATTTCCGGAATCGACTTCAAAGCCTTCTTCGATTCGGATTGTATCTCTTCGATCGTGTCAAAACGGTGTCCTCGGAGCCAGCCAGAAACCTGTCAGCTCGGGAGAGAGAGAGAGTGAATTGTGGGTTAGGCTGTCTCTCGCTAACGCCGAGGCTAACGCAGTACTCGTAGACAAAGACAGATTAACCTCCCATCGTCTCTCTCTTTCGCTCTCACCAAGTTTGCGGACTGACGTTGCCACTTACAGAGCGGCCTATGGCTTGTCTCCTCTATCTGTAATATCTATGTGGAAGTCACACGGAGCCAAATCAGGCAAATATGGTGGTTGTGGAACGATATGCGTTGAGTTTTTGGCGAAATGGTTACGAAGAACAAGTGCAGTATGAGACGGCGCATTATCGTGATGAAAAAACCACGAGTTGTCTGCCCAAAATATCTTTTGAAACGGTGTTAAGTGATCCTCTTGAAATGACAATAGTGTCATCACTAATTCTAATAATTTGTGCACTAATTCTTTAATTTGATTGACGTGTTGCTCGTCAGTTGATGTTGCTGGTCGTCCGGGGCGTTCCAAGTCATCAACACGTTCTCTGCCTTCTTTCAAGTCTTTGTACCACTTATAAACATTTTTCTGCGACCTTCTGCAACATTCTGAACGTTTCCACAACTGAAATTTCATTCCGCAAACAAAATTTAATGTCATTTCTTTGCTCAACAAATTCAGACATTGTAAAAATCGAAAAAATCACTTATAGTCGTTTAGAAAACACAGGCGTAACTATGTAACAAATGATGACATTGATATGAAATTTGACATAGATGTCAGTAACAGTAGGACCAACATAAAAAGAAGCGTTTGCCCGAATCGGTTAGCCCGCGAAGTTTAAATTAAAAATTCACCTTAGTTTTTGCCCACAGTAGTACACGGAGAAAAGTTTAGTAGAACCGTTGCACTAGCGGTGGGAAAGCCGCTCCTCTTTGGTTAAGTGTGACGTCTACTCTAAAACTGGGGCACTGGTTACCCTAAACTGACGACAAAGCTTGTGAGAGAACGGCTGGCCTCAGTATTTCGCGTAACGGCTCTTCTAGTTTGGGGTAATGGTTCCCCCAAATTGGCAGAGCTGTTCGACCAAACAGAGGTCGCGCAGCTCTCTGTGTGTTTGGAGCATCAGTTTTACGTGTTCGGCGAACGAATCCACCAAACTTTTCTCCACGTAGAGAATGATATACTTAGAGTTATTAACCTTTCTGTTGTTTTTTCAATGTGTATTTAGTTATTGTGGTCTTGACACTCAATCTTTTCTTCCTTAAAAATGCACCAATTTTATTTATTTAATTATTACACTGACTTATGTTACATCGAATCCCAATCGGCTAAATTTTTGATGAATCTCTAGCTTTTAAATTATGAAATATTTAAATGTCTACACTTCAGCGCTTTTAAAATAATTTAAAAAATGTTTATTGCTACGGTATCGGCACATATTTTAGGTACACTTTTTAAAAATGTAAATATTTTGTAAATGGAAACGTACCATTTCTTATTGAAATTATAAAAGATGCTGGTTTGCGATCAATGAGGGTCAAATATAAAGAAGAAAACTCTTTATGATGTCAAAATTGTTGCGATTGTTGATTTTTTTTAATTTAATAAAGCCTGATGAGGTTGGCAAACCCATAGCCAACGAAACGTCGCAACAATTTTGACATCATAAAGAGTTTTCTTCTTTATATTTGACCCTCATTGATCGCAAACCAGCATCTTTTATAATATTAATATGGAGGGTGACACTACCAGTTCTTCATTTCTTATTGGAGTTAGAAGTTATTTTTAAATGTTTATTTCACGATGATAGTTTTGTCATATTCTTATCTCGTTTCGCCTATCTGCAATATTAATTTTAGTTCAGGGGAAAGCTTTTTTCATCTCTGGGTTTACAAAATTATTCAAGTCTCAATCTTTTAAGGTTTGGAGAACTTTTTATAAAAGCTAGATAATTTACTAGAACTTCGCTAAGAAAAGCTAATGACATGTTATGTAAAGTTTCGATGATTTAACTTTTCCGATTTTTTTTCTATAATAAAATAACCATCAGAATTTTCAGCTTTTATTATATGAAAGTTTTCTAATTTTTAGAACTCCAACATATGTTTTCTGAACAACGGCTCAATTAGGCTGACTTTACTCCATTATACAATAAGTTATCGGATGTTGAACCTTTTGATTTGGCATTATAATCTTTTAATCGAGTCAAGAATCTTGAGTTTTAAGGAAATCCACCTGTGTGACGGCTGTATTTTGAGCTCTTTTTTAAAAATTTTTTTTTAGAGAGCTACCAAAGATTTTTTTTTTAATTTTACTTTATTTTAGAGATTTATTCTTCTATTTCACACAGTAATCTTCTTACTAGTTCCATTTGATGTTCTCAAGCTTTAAAGGCGTTTTTATCAAAACTATGTGTTTTAAGTCGGTTGCGAGGATTGTGAAAAATTTTTTGTGTACAATCGACAGACATAATCCAAGGTTCTGACGTGGAGGATTTTTGAAACTTTGTTTTATTTAATTTTTACAGCTCATAATATCACCAAAAAAACACTAGAAAAACTTTTTCAAGGAAACTTGGCACTGCTATTTTGAGGGGGTTTCATTCAAACGCCTACAATGAATTACGATCCTAAAAAAATTACTGTGTAATATTTAAAAAAACGAAAATAGTAAAAAATTTGCTAAAACATCTTCATTGTTTTTCTCACAGAAAATTGCCAACAAACGGCCCTAAATCAGGCGATCATACAGGAAGACTCCCCTTAAGGCCATGAACCAACCGGATTACGTGAATAGATTCCTACATTACCAGCATATCAGTTTGTGTAACCACATTTCCATAATAAATAAGATAGGTAACTGAAAATTTATAGAATCATATAAAATAAAACATCACTCAATAAGTTTCCGGTCTAAATAAGAAAAACACACATTTTTTCGAGAAATTCGACTTTATTCATCAACATATCGGGTGTACAAATAAGTTTCCGCCGTTTGACAAAAAATGGCGTCACCAGTAAATTTTGGTTGAAATTGACAGATGTAAAACGTCACTGTCATAAGCTTGAACATCTGTCAACAACATAACCTTGAAATATTAGTGAATTTTCATAAGTATAATATATTCTGTTGTGTGCGAAAATGTCGAGTTTTGAGCCGAATAAGCGTCATTTGCGGGAACTTTTGATTTACTTCTTCAATTTGAAGAACTCTGCTGCTGAGGCGCATTGATTGCTTGTAGAAACATATGGTGAGGCTGCGTTAAGCGAGAGAAGTTTTTGTGAGTGGTTTCAAAAGTTTAAGAATGGTGAATTTGACATCGAAAACAAAGAACGTAGCGGAAGGCCGAAAGTGTACGAAGACACGGAAATGGAAGCATTACTGGATCAAGATTCGTGCCAAACGCAACAAGAATAATACGGTGGACAATACTTCGAATAAAACATAAGGTTCATTTCTTTCACAATAAATGCCCAACTTTTGATAAAAAAACGGCGGAAAGTTATTTGTACAAATGACAGTTTCCTTCAAGCGTAATACATTCATTCCAACGCTTCTCTAACATTTCGATGCCTTTTTTGTAGAATGATTCGTCTTTTCTCTCAAAATAGTCCTCAGTTTCGGCAATCATTTCTCTATTGGAGCCAAATCTCTTTCCCTGGGGAATTTTTTTCAGGTCAGCAAAGAGCCAGTAGTCGCTAGGGGCCAGATCTGGAGAATATGCTGGGTGAGGAAGCAATTCGAAGCTTAATTCATTCAATTCAATCGATCCAGTAATGTCATGTAATAGTCGCTGTTAATGATTTCGCCTTTCTCAAGATAGTCGATAAATAAAATACCATGCGCGGCCCAAAATACGGATGCCATAACCTTGCCAGTCCACTGTTGAGCTTTTGGTCACTTTAAATGGCTTTCACCAGCTACTGTCCACTCAGCTGACGATCTTTTTGTTTCAGGTGTGTAGTGGTGGATCCATGTTTCATCAATTGTCACATACCGATGCAGAATAGCAATTTGTTCTCTACGAGTGAAACACGTTATTTTTCCCAACAAGTTTAGTGACAATTGTACTTTCACCGTCTATTCTGAGATGGAAAAATGTCTATTTTCACTGCATGTGGAGAAAATAGCAACTGTTGTGCAATCAACCATTTTCCCGCCTCAAAACAGACGATGAAAATGCAATTTTCACTTGACGTATTGGGGAAAATTCTTTTTTACCGCGTTTGAACAGCTCGAAACACGCTCTGAATCCTCGACGCATTGTTGTTTTTGGTCTGTGTGAGTAAACGCAGCACCCACTTCAAAAACAACTTACGCATCCCCAAAGATTCATGCAAAATTGTAAACACACTACCTTCAGATATCTGTAAGGTGTCAGTTATCTCACGCAACTTTAATTTACGATCGCCCAAAACTATTTTATGGGCTTTTGTTATGTTTTCCGGAACAACTGCTGATTTGGGGCGACCAGAGCGTTCAGCGTCATCGGTGTTTGTATCACCGCGTTTAAACTCAGCATACCAGTCTATGATTGTTGATTTCCCTGGTGCAGAGTCCCCATAACGCTTATCAAGTCACTGCTTTGCTTCAACAGTATTTTTTCTCATTAAAAAACAATGTTTTATTAACACTCGAAACTCTTTTTTATCCATAGTTTTGAAAATGAAAAAAGTTGCTTCACCAAAACCTCTGTAACTTCTAAACTAAACGTCAGATTGTCATGAAATTTTGACACTCAAGGTTTGAAGGTTGGTACTATCCAGAAATCATATAGATTTGACAACAATGGTGCCACCTATTTGTCAGACCGGAAACTTATTGAGTGATGTGTTAGGTTTGTCTGGTCATAAATGTTTATATTTATTTAAAAAAGGGAGAAAAAGGATGATTCTGACGAGTGTGAAGTTGCACACGAGCGAAGTGAGGGCGCAAAAACACGAGTGAGAATCATCTTTTTTCTCCCGTGTAGCATATTTTATTTTTTCTCATGCGTGCACAGAAATGGCCACTCTTTTGCCTGAAATGTGAGAAGAAAATCCTCTTTTTTGGGGAGACAGCAGCATGTTATTGACAATTAGTTAGAACATGCACCTTGACGATGAAGTTGGCTGCCCATACTTTCAAATTTTCGCAACGAACTTACCTTTTGGCTCGTTAGATGGTGATACTTGATAGTGCAAAAAATGACGAAATAATCACGGTGCTAACGCAAATCACGCAATTGTTCCCCCATATGCGGGAGTTATTGATAACTCTCGCATTTTTCGTGTGTACCCGAAAAAGGGAATTTTCTTCTTGTGTTGCAGGCAAAAAAAGTGGCCATTTCTGTGCATGCATGAAAAAAAATAAATTTTTGTACTGATATCTGTTAAACATATTTTAGAACGTGAATTTATTATATCTTGTGTGACTGTGAAATCATATTATTCGTGCCTACACTTTGTACTCAACCGTTTCAAACTTGCAGCAAGTTGGATGCAGTGAAGACACAGAAGCGAGAGTAACATATGCAAGCTTGGATAGTAGTGAACTAGGCTGTAGAATTTGTGTGTCTTCTATACTGTTTCTCTTATGAAACTATAACATTGTGGGGTCTGCTTAATTCTCTTTATATTATGCTTGTATTAAGATTATGGGAGTATATTGAGTTAGAAACTTAATGATGTAAGTTAGCTACAACAGAATTATAGTTATATGAAACTTAGAAACAACTCACAAATGGAAATTATATGGCACTTGACAAATACGGCTGTTCAATTTACAAAATAACAAATGTTCTTCAGAACATACATTCAACAGAATTTCCTGTAATATTTACCGATAACTTTTTCACATTTACAGAAAATCGGTAAATCGTATTAAAACGTCTATCAAATTTATAAAATTAGGGATGCTGTCACTATTTTATCCAGCAGAATCTGTACATCAAATGAATAAATGCAGACTCTTTTTTAATTCAGTATATGCATAATATATTTAAAATTCTAAAACATAAAATGATTATACTTTTTACTGTAGCTATTTCAATAATTTTTATTATATCAAACACAGCACATTACAACAATTTCATTTTATGTTATATCATGTCTATTTTTAACGTGACGTATATTACATAAAAAAATGTATAGCTGCATAAATTATTTTTTTATGTAAATATTTTTTTAAATAGAATAAATTTTATGAAATATTTTTTAAAACTAATAACTTATTTAATTACGATTTCAATCAAATAGCCATATAAATATAAATTCAAATAGCTTTTGTAATTTTGGTAGGTTCTTCGCTGTAATTTTCCTACAAATTCTCCCTTAATTTCGAGTATCATAACCAGGAAATAGTCTGATTAGATCAGAGCTCCGGTTATTAAATGCGGTTAATATTCATTTTCTCGGCTGCAGGATTGTGAATATTGAGCAATGGTAACTATTGACTGACATTTTGGGATTAAACATCTAGTTGCTTGGAAGTAACCCATGTATTATTATTTAATTATGTAATTCTCTTGATTTTATTGCCTGATTGATAAACATTTATGTAGAATATTGAATCATAAACTAACAAAATATTGTGAGCACCATTGAAAAGATTTAGAAGTTCTCTTACAAGTGAATCTGAATAAATTAGGTAATATGATTTTTTGAAAGACTTATTTTTCGCTGGAAAAAATTTCAAAGTGGCAAACGTTTCGGCCACAGATGTGGGCCCTCTTCAGTGCCAGATTTATTTAAAAGTAACTAACCCCATGCCGATGCAATTATCGTATATTTATTACTATGGGTCAATATAAAAAATCCAAAACATGTATAGGAACATGTCTTGCTATAATTTCAACAGTAAAGAAGGTCTGTCAACTTTGTTTGAATGAAAATTTTGCAAAAATTATTACAGTTCACATTCTCATTATGACGCTTGCACTCTGCGTTTGATTTTCTGTAACTTTCTAATAATTTACATAATTAAAAAATGTATTTTCTTCCAAATATCTTAGTACGGAAAAACAATCGTAGACTTTATTTGAGTAGACGATTTTGCATTTCAACGTCTATTTCGTATCTCACGTATTTTGGTTAAGCAATTAAATACTTGATTTTCAATAGTGTTATTAAAAATAAGAACATAAAATATACATCTTTTAAAAAAATGTCCTACTGAGAATTTCTAAACCTTACTTAGTCGAATAAATTTCCATCTCAACATTTTTCTTTAAGAAATGGAATTTTTGAATTTCTATCGTGTGTTTTGAAATTGAAATGAAAAATATACTCTCTAAATTTAAAATAGTGGAATAGCCGCTATTTTATCTAGTGCCGCGATGAACCACTTACATAATAGTGGATTCCACTTATGAGGTAATGAATGCGACACATAAAATACTCGTAGTGGGTTAGATACAAAATAGTGGAATAGCTACTATTCCATCATAAACAGACTAGATTAAACAGATGTTTCTCGCGTGGAAAAGTTATTTTTTAAAAAGAAGAAAGATTACTCTCGAAGACCTAATTAAATATTATATTATAAAATTATTCCATTTAATTTTTAATGCCCGTAAACCTTCTTAACTGATCATCTTATGCGCAAAGCCTAAGTTTATATACTATAACCTCCTCTTATTAATACTTATTTCTTTTAATATAAACATTTAAACTGAAGGATGTTGCTATACACACGAAAATTATTGTAAAATTTGATTTAACTTCTTATACAAAATATTTAGAGTTTATCTTTAAACAATTAGCCAATGTAAGTCTAAGTAACAAAATGATATGTATTAGAAATTATTGTTAAAAAACAGGAATCAGAAGCCTCGGTTGGAGATGGGAAAGGTACTTGAAGAGCCATCTTTTGAGGGGAGCCAAAAACTACTTAAAGATGAGACACTCCCCTGCACTTAAGCACTTATGGGACTTACCAACCGCATGAGTACGTGGGCGGCTAATTTCCATAAGGAGTTTCTTAAAAAACCGGATAAGAGACTCAGAAATTTTTTAAACCAATTTCAATAGAAATTAACCACCCTCAAGGGGCTGGGAAATGGAAAAGTAGGGAGATTAGGGCGTGGATTAGTTTTTTAAAAGAACCAAAAAATCTCTCAGTTAGTCAATCATTCTCCTGACTTTCAGTCAGACAGTTTTGAATCAAAAAGCTTTTAACTTTCTTCTTTCAAATTCATTTGTTCGGTTGTACGGTTATTTTCACAAAGTCAAAATTTCAAGTCTTCATCAGTTTTTATTCCTCGCGGTTGATTTTTATTCTCAAGAAACTTTCGGTACGACCAGTTCCGGTTTCACAAGTTGCAGCCCTTACTTCGGCCCACCTTCAATTGAGGCTTCTGAGGATTCTTCTCATCAAGGATTATATTTCTTCAAAATAAAGAAAAGTAAGTGCCGAAACATTGTTGCTGTCTCTACCTTTCCTTCTTCTGATTGTTAAAATTATATTTAGCCTATTTTTTTTCCTCGAACGATAGTTTTTTTTTCCTCCAAGGAGAGTCCATAGTCCTGTACGAGGACCGGATTGCTCCTTTCCTTCCTAAAAACCTTCCTGGTTTTTCTTTTAAGCTCCAGCTTGGTTGGAGTACTAGGAAAACCATTCCTTTCAATTCACAAATAATTTCCCCTAGGTTAAGGAGCTTTTTCCAAAGGGTCCCAAGCTATTGAGCGAAAGCTCAGGCTTAAAATATTTAATTTAAATATTTGTGTGATGTCCCTAGGACGTCACACATCAGTGAAAAAAATATTTCTCACTGTCAAACCAGTCAATTTTTACTGAAATAATGAGTGAAATTTGACTGATTTACAGTAACCTTTTTATAGCTATTTTAATCAGTCAAATTTAACTGATAATCAGTACATTTTGACTGATTTAAATTTAGAGAGCAGTGGCATACTTCGCACTTTGTGAAATACTGGATAACTACTAGAAAAAAGTGGTTTTCCACTATTTTAGATTTAGAGAGTACGTTTTATCAGTAACTATATCAGACAAAATTTGTAGAACTTATTGGAGTGAGCAATTTTACATTCATACGTTTTTTCGTAATTCACATATTATGGTTAAAAACTTGAATTTTCGATTTTCAACAGACAGACCGACTCTTTCATAAAAACCGTTTTTTCTGACCCAGGGGGTCTCAAAACGTAAAGATTTAATTAAAATTCCAAAGTGATTTTTGTACATAAAACCAATACATTCTTACTTATGATGAGAATGTAAAAAAGTTACTCTCTAAACCTGAATCAGTGAAATAGTCACTGATGTCATATCAACTGATGAATCAGTGCCCTGCTTTGATTTCACTGAGGAATCAGTGAACGCGCCATGTGGACATAACTTTTGAATTCGATTGAAACGATTAAAGTATAACGATGGATCTTTAATTTTTAATTATACATAATATAATTATACACAATAATAATTACAATATTTAATAATAATTACGTAATTTCTTATTAGTGTTGTTTAACCAAAAATAAACGAGTTCATCGATCGCTAAAATATATTTCTCGTTTTATTATTCCCACCTGAAGATTTCACTGATTCAATAAGTGAGTACAATCTATTTCACTGATTCATCAGTCGAATTTCACTGTTTCTCAGTGAAAGACTTATAGCTGTTGCCATCAGTGAATAGTCACTGCGAATCAGTGGCCATTCTCTAATTCAGGTTTAGAGAGTATCTTTCATGAACGAGTAATGTATAATTTAGTCACATGGTCCAAATGATCCATGGCCCTTAAGGATGCTGTAATTTTGTAACTACAAGATAACGAATCGTAAAAATGATATACAGAGGAAAATGTATATTTCATGGAAATTTCGTCCAAAAATAAGTTTATGTCCGTTAATTTAAGTTTCAGTGGCACATTGTTTGGAGCAGATTACCTAAAATCTGCGGATGAGGAAATAAACATGTGTACACCTGTCTACCATACGGTATTTGCTATTATTGTTAAAAGGTATCCGACAGTGGCGCCGTTCATTCGACTGAAAGACGCCAAGCGTCGCGACGCTTTAGTTTCACCCGTACACTCGTTGCAACTGGTTGTACCTCGCTGACGATGAAGCGTAGGTACAACGTTAAAAACGTTATGGAAGTTGTCGGAAAAAAGTGAGAAATCTGTTTTCGATTGTGAAACTCAATAAAAGAAAATCAGAGTATAATAACGTAATTTAAATTATAGAGGCGCACGTGAAAAAGTGACATAAGCACGTGTTTTTTCTCCATTCATGGTAAAATTGGGAAGAAAAAAAGCCCTCTTAGTTTCAACCAATCTTTTTTTTTTACTTATTATAATCAGTAAATAATATTTAGCTGAACAATCAATTGATTTCAACTGAAATATCAGTGACTGTAACTTGAAACAACAGATTTCAATTTTTCTCAATTTATGTATTTTTTTCTACGTACTCCTGAAAAAGCATTTTCAAATTCATATTGAATATTTGCTATCGACTAAAAATATATTTTCTCAGGATATTGAGTGACTTTAACAGTGTATTATGCAGGAGATTACTGTTTTCATATGTAAATAAGCATCCTCCATAGGATGTTTACAAAGAATCTACACTCAGGACAAAAATTGCATTCGTTGAACTAAAATATTCGGTTGGTTCAACCTAATTTTACTAACCAAATATTTTGTTCATATAATAACACATTTTTTTTTTGATTCAACCAAATCTTTTCCTGAGTGTATTTTTATGAATTATTTCACTTTTTTGAAAATATTAAAAATAACAACAAACTCAGATTCATTGGATTGATAAAATATCTCAATCACTGAAAGTAATGAGTGTAAAGTTGAGTTAATTATCTAGATGCTCAACTTTAATATCTTAGAATCACCATCCCATGGTGAAATATGCAAGATATTAAACTCTGCTATCAATTTTTCTCAGTGTAAATAGGGACATAATTAATATGGGCATAGATCATAGAAAATAATCAAAACATTATGAAAATGGTTATTTTGAAAAATTGTGCATCTAATGATTGAATTTACCTCTCTGAAACTGGTTCGTAATTGGATCTCATTTATTCGGGAAACGAGTTTATCCAGGCGACATCCAATTCCGATCATGTTCGACTGTGAAGAACTAATGATGCACATTTTTCTAATCAGCCTTAAAGACTTAAATCAGTTTCTGAAAAACAAAAAAAGCATGAAATTTATAAGTATTAAAGATATTGTTGAAAATAAAAGAAAGTAATGTAATTTTTTCGAGCAAAGGGCTTTTATAACTGGAAAAATTATTCTCGTTTTTTCTATAGTATGGAAAATTTTAATTACTATTAAATTCATTTTCGATCGCACATTTTTATCTTTTTCAATAAACACAAAACCAAGTATAGTCTTAAAAATTATATATATTAAAAATTGTGTTTTTTCATTAGATTGACATTTTGCAGCATAAAATGAACTACATGAAGGAAAATGGATTATAAATGTGAATATTATGGTGTATACACTATTGGAAATTTCTACAAAAATTTCCGAAGACACGTAACTGAAGCTTTATATATACAGTTACAATATCGTAAAATGAAGATAAATGTAATAAAATTGATTTACATTTTAGTTAATTTAAGGGGATCTGCCGCCTTTAAAATTAATATTGTTAGAGTTTAGACCTTCCATATAATTTTTTTATGTTTACTACCTTTATTTAGAAAGGTTTTAGGGTTTTTTTTTTAAATTTTAGTACCTTTATGTATTTTGAAACTAAAATTGAAAAACAAAATAAAAAAAGAATCATGACAATTGGTTAAAAAACAAAAAAGTTATTTAAAGTCAAAAAATGTCAAAAAAATGCCCAAAATCTCAAAATGTTTAGTTTAAAAAGACATTGAGGTGCTGAAATTCTTAAAACCCCCAAAACATTTTTAAATAAAGATACTGAATATAAAAAAATGATATGGAAGGTCTAAACTCTAAAAATAAAAATATTAAAGGTGGCGGATCCCCTTAAGCGAAAATGTTTCAGTTACAAATTACTGAATATTCCGATATTCGTATCTGAAAATTCTGGAACTTGAACAGAAAAAAGTTAACGTCCCAGGTAACTGAAAATTCTGTTACAGTTTCGTAATTTCAAAATAAATTTGATGGAAATTTCGTTACGGTTTCGTAATTTGAAGAAAAATTTCAGTCAATCTTGAAAAAATTTAAAACGCGTTTCCTTAAAATCATTTTAAATTTCATATAATTTTACGTTACATTTGTAACTTTGAAATATGTGAATTTCAGAACATTTTTAACAGTGTAATTCACGTAATAATAATCTAGGCTATACCCAATGATATACCGAATACGGTTTGTCAAAATTCGATTGATACTGATTTTGTTCCCTAGTTTCTTATGCAGTTTCTATACTTGATGTCAAATTAAAAATGATCACTTTAAACACTAAAACAGTTTTCAATACGACGAAAAATGTTAAATTTTTAAAGTAAGAAGAATGCGATATAAATTTAATCAGTAATAGTAAATGAATATATGTCACCAGACAAATGAAGATGCATTGCAGCAGAACTTTCCCCTAGATGAATCCATTTAGGGGAATGGACACGAAAAACTTTCGAGACTTTTAATATCTTTGTCTACCTGAACGTAAGTTCGAGTATTCAGCTACATAGTTGGTTGATTTTACCAAAGAGTTGATTGAATAACGACACGGAATCTACCAATTTATCAAATCCATATGTAAATTAATTATAATAGAATATTATATATGGATATTAATTATTCATGAAATTCTTTATGTTTATTTTATAAATTTTAAATTATTAATTTTTATTTGAAGATAGATTACCGAGCCGCCCTGTGGCTATATTTTTATCCCTCTTTTTGTACAAAAGCACCTAAAGTTTTAAAACTTCAATGAAGTTAAGTATTATTAAAAAGTATATGATGAATAATGGAAATCCGTAATACAGCTGGGACTGAAATTTCACAAGTTTTTGGCTACGTCCCATAAATTGATTGATTTATGTCAAGCCTTGATAATCCTATAGTTTTGGTGAAATGTAATAACAATTTGTAATTAATTAACTATCTACATTTAACTTGACATAAATGTCATAAACTTGATCCCATGTAAAACGCACATGAGGGAACAGATTGGCAGATTAATATCTGTCAAGTTGATATGTAATAATATCTGGTATTAATAAATCTTCATAAAATTGATAAACATAGCACCAATTTTATGCAGAATTATTTTCACTAGCTGAATTTTATTATTTCTTCTAAAGCTATGTGTCAAGTGGATTACGTGACGTTCGTAATTGAAATTACAGTGTATGAGGTTCTTCAAAAATTGATATAAAGAATAAATTTTCAGCACCAATCACACTGTTAGAAATGTTCGGAAATTTACAAAATTTGTAAGTTACAAAGGTAACGTAAAATTGGACGATAATTATGATGTTTTCGAGTAAAGGTACCTTAAAATTGCGAAAAAAGTACTGAATTTTGTGAAATTTTTCTTAATATTATGAAACTCAACTGAATTTTTATAAAATGTATTTCCAGTTACAAGTATCAGAATATTCAACACTTTGTAACTGAAAATTAGGAAATTTTTCTCAAATTTCTCTTAATATTATGAAACTCAACTGAATTTTCATAAAATGTATCTTAAAACTACGATAATGTAACAGAATTTTTTGTAAAATTTGTCATAAAACTATGAAACTGTAACCAAATTTTCAGTCACATGTAACTGTATTAAACTTCAGTTACCCAAAATGTAAAATTATTCCTGTTACAAATTTCAGAATTTCCAGATACAAGTATCAGAATATTTAACACTTTGTAACTGAAAATTAAGAAATTTTTCTTAAATTCATTAAAAAATAACTAAATTTTCTGAAATTTCTCTTAATATTATGAAACTCAACTGAATTTTCATAAAATGTATCTTAAAACTACGATAATGTAACAGAATTTTTTGTAAAATTTGTCATAAAACTATGAAACTGTAACCAAATTTTCAGTCACATGTAACTGCATTAAACTTCAGTTACCAAAAATGTAAAATTATTCCTGTTACAAATTTCAAAATTTCCAGATACAAGTATCAGAATATTCAACACTTTGTAACTGAAAATTAAGACATTTTTCTTAAATTTTTTAAAAAGTAACTAAATTTACTGAAATTTTTCACAACATTATGAAACTTAACTGAATTTTCATAAAATGTATCTCAAAACTACCAAATTGTGACAGAATTTTTATAAAATGTATCATAAAATTACGAAAATGTAACAAAATTTTCAGTTACATGTAACTGCATAAAACTTCAGTTACCCAAAATGTAAAATTATTCGTGTTATAAGTTTTAGAATTTCCAGATACAAGTATTACGGTACAAATTTTTAACAGTGCATACGCAAAAAAGGAGGATTTTAGTTATTAGTTTTTAATAAACTTAAACACTCTAATTGCAATTATCAACGTCACGTGACTTCCTTTATACATGCCCTTAATTATTTCCCAAAGTGTATGAATTGAACGAGGAAATTGTTATTAAATAAGTTTTTTAATGAATAAAATTCTCTAAAAAGTGTGTTTTTAGGTAATATTAATCAAAGAGTGAAAATCGGGATTCAGTAAGTGTGAGTGAAGAGAGTTAAAAAGACAAAAAAGACACAAGACACAGAAGTGTTTGCCTCAAAGCAAGGGCACTGGGTGCAAAAAATTCAACTGCGTAGAGGTAGAAAAAAAGAGGTAGCCTAGTGGCTCAAAACGAGACCTGCGTGAAAATGGATCTCGGAGAGGAGGAAAATAACGAGATTGGTGGAGTGCAGCACTCACATCATCCTCACTATATCAACTATAGCAAACACGGTAAATATCACTACGTTTTTCTGTGCACTGAAAAAGAGCTGGTATTAGTTCACTTGAATCTAACCACCCTCAGGGTTATTAAAGGCCTCAATCATGCTTAACTAATTAACGCAACATAACAAATGTTGGTTGAAATAATCATTGAAGGCAGTAATTTCTACTAGTATTACTTATAACTTCAACTGTGATTATACACTGCCGTGCAAAAGTATCCGGGAACTGATTTTTCAACGCTCACATTAAAGCTCATAATTTTAATAATAGATCAAATAAATTACTTTTCTTGGAATTACGTCAAAGGTAATAAAATTTTGCAATCAGTGACCTAATAACGAAGTGTTTTTGTGCAGTAAACACGAAAATGTTGCAAATAAGTCAAAATTTCATAGTTTTTACTATTTTTTAAATAACACACCCAGAAAACAGTTTTTTTGATATACCGCCGAAGAAAAAATTTCTTTAAATTATAGAAAGTTTTGTTGATTCAAAAAAATTGTCTTTAACCCTTTCAGGGGCGGTGGGACGATTATGTACCACCTTTTTTGTCTTAGTTTTTTTTATATTTCCGATAGATTTTGGCACTTTATCTATGAAAATATATACTTATTAGACTCTTAGAAATTTGAGTTATTATAATCTGGTGAAAAATTGCATTATTTTATTCATATATTTGTTTGTTATAAAAAAGTAACTCGAAAAAACACGTTTTTTTTCAGAAAAAAAAATCGGGTTTTCCGTAACCTGCAAAGGTGAGCCTCTGCTGATTTTTTTGACGCATTCTACACACTTAGTTTTATGATATATATTTTTTTCGGATTTTTTTGTACGCTAGTTTTTTTAAAAAATATTAGAATACTTTCAGTGTATTTCTAAGTTAAATATTTTCTATTTTGTTTCTAATAATTAATTTTCACAATTTGTAACATTCGCTTTTTAGGTATGAGAATGCTTTGAATTTTTACAACTTTGTTTCCCTAAATTTAGGGAAAAATTATTACAGTTTCTTCCTTATACATCGAATATTTCCAGTAAATCTACCTTTGTGAAAATTACGAACAATTTTGAAAAGTTTATTACTTTAGATGTTATTCAATAATGGTGCAAACTACGAAATTTAACATTTTTTGCAATATCTTTGTTAATACTGCACAAAAACACTTCGTTTTTAGGTCACTAAATGCGAAAATTCATTATCTTTGATGTGATTACTAGAAATGTAATTAATTTGATCTATTATTGAAATTATGAGCTTTAATGTGACTGCTAAAAAATCTACCTATATTAGTTTCTATCTGTTGTCTATCCACCTCTATTTCTTTATACCTTTTTGTCAATCCAGATGGATGCCTATCTCTTTTAATCTCTTTGCCAATCCAAATTCACGGCTATACCTTTATAACCCGTTTTCTTTATCTCTGTCTATTCTTCGTATGTTTACTTATATTATTTTCTATCTCTTGCCTATCCACCTCTATTTTTTTATACCTTTTTGTCAAACCAAATTGATGCCTATCTCTTTTTATCTCTTTGCCAATCCAAATTTACGGCTATACCTTTAAAACCCGTATTCTTCATCTCTGTCTATTCTTCGTATATCTACCTATATTATTTTCTAATTTTTGCCTATCCACCTCTATTTCTTTATACCTTTTTGTTAATCCAGACTGATGCATATCTCTTTCTATCCCATTTTTTTTATCTTAACCTAATCCTCATCTATCCACCTGTATCTATTTCTATTTCGTTTCTATCCACCACTATCTCTTTCTCTCTCTTGTTTATCCAAATTTACATATATCTCTTTCAATCCTTTCTTCTAACCGCAGCCTATCCCTGGTATATTGACCTACATCTTTTCCTATCTTTTTGCGAATCCAAATTTACGGTTATATCTTTCGATTTTCTTCTCTTTATTGGAATATATCCCTCATCTATTTGCCTCTATCACTTTCTATCTCTTGTATATCCTTTGTCAATACAGGTTCATGCTTATATATATCTTTCCCTCTTTGTCGTCCCTCGTATTTAGATCTTCTAATCTTGTAAATACTGTATCATTAATTACAAATAATTACTTTTTTTTTATCGAATAGAAAGGAGATAGAAAATGACACCGCAAATATATAAGGTATAGACCGGAATAGAGAAAAGGGTATTCGAAGATTGGATTGAGGAGGGGATAGAAATAGTTGGATGGGGATAGTCGAGGAATAGACATGGATAGCGAAATGTATCTCATGCTCTCTAAATCTAAATCAGTCAAAATCTACTGATTATCAGTGAAATTTGACTAATTCAAATACCTAAAAAAGGGTTACTGCAAATCAGTCAAATTTTACTGATTACTTCAGTGGAAATCAACTGATTTAACAGTGAAAATACTTTTTTTTACTGATTCAATCAGTGAAAATTAACTGATGAATCAGTGAAAAGGCAAATTACTGATTCAGTCAATGAAAATTTGACTGATTCAGATTTAGAGAGTGAGTAAGTTTTTTACACTTATCTCATGTTCTACCTTACCTATGTGGACTAAAAGTTTGGCAATATATCGATGCGTGCGTGGTTAGGGTTCGAGTATCGGTACATGCTGATTTTTCAGTGAAATACGCGTTAGCGACAAATTAAAAATATTGGTTGTGTACAAAATAATGTATTTATAAAATTGTTAAATATATGTTAGGGGTATGAAAATTAACAAGTTTGAAACGAAAGATCGATAAGGGAATGCAAAGTGATCGAAATTTTTTTTTTAATGATAGAAAGAGATGAATATTACGGCATGCAGGAATAGACGAGGGGATAGGAAGATACATATATTACCGAACGTAGGGATGAACTGGAGATAGGATGAGATAGATATTCCTTGGAATGGTGGATATAATTTTGGAGATAGAAAGACATAGCGTTTTGCGGGGATGCAGATCGGCTACTTGGAAGAGATAGAAAATGTTCTTTTTATTTTTTTACTTCCAGCAGGGCGAATAATTTTGCACGACAGTGTACATATAGTCACTTCTGCAACAACAACAAAAACAGATAAATTAACGAGGGAATTTTTTATATTTTATGATCAGGCGTATACAATAAATGTACAGTATAGTATGCCCGATTGATGAATTTTCAATATTTCTGAATTATCTATAAGACTTTATGTGCTTAAAATGCCATACATAATAAAAACATTTTGTTTGATCAAAAAAAAAAAAAATGGAAAAACATGAGCTATATTTGAACTTCCAATATTTTTATCTCAGCTAAATCATATTTTTGTTTATAATTATGATTTATTGACAATAATACTCAATACGAATCATGCTGCGAATTTCTATATGGAAAAATTGAGGGCAAATATTACGTGCTTAGTTATAAATTTTTTCCGTAAGTCTTGGATAACGAAAGTCCTGAAAAAGCAATTTTAAAGTAAAATATTATTCAAGTGATTGGGTATTACATTTTTTATACATTACCATTACATTTACTCCAACATGCCTAATTTAAGTGTACAATTAAATCTAATAAAATTGATCGTTTTTCTAAACTTCGATTTATATACATTATTATAATTTACAGGTATCAACAGTTTAATTAAAATTCAAGATTTCCCATGTAATGCTCTGTTCAAGATGTCCAATTGTACTAAATTTAATCTTGAGTTTCCCAACATTTTATATGACGTAGTAAATGTTTGCATTTAAACATTATTTCTGATATATTCCATTAAAAATTTTCAAGCGATTCCTTTAATTTTTTTTTATAACTATACTTCTTTTGAATGTTGAAATTTTCAAGTACAGAAGCTTTAACATGGACAAAATTAAGATTTGAGTACTTATATTCTTCTTCACTCAAAAAATATTTGGGAAAAAAATAAAGTAAAGATTCACGAGTGAAACATTGATACAAATGTATTGTCACTTATTTATACACTTTTTGTGAATGACATTTTTAAAAGTATTGAATGATTCAATTTCGGATTCATTCGGATTGATGTCTCGAAATTGATCGGATTAAGTCGGATTGATTTTTGACCGTTTTTCATCAAATGAAGCACAAAACGTTTTTCGGATCGGTTCGGAATGATTCGCATTGGCTCGGATACAGGTATCGGAAGGAATCGGAATAGTTCTGATTGACTCGGAATGAATTTTAATCCAATACTTTCGCCAGGGTAACTATGCTGAAAAGGGCAATTTGTCCACGTTTGAGAAGTTTTTCAGGGGGAAAAATCACGTTGAGTTTACCCCTGCTTTGAACCTACCCGTGTAGAAATTTCCCTATCTTTCCTTATTTCAAGTTGGGTTCTAGTAGGGCCCGGACTAGAATTTCCTAATATAGAGAAAACTGGTAGGGGTGCTGTTAGCACCCGATTAGTATTTCTAGGCTAGAAAAAACTGATAGGGGCCCTGTCAGGTGCCAGTGAGGAATTCCTTGTTTCGCTTAAGTATGGAAAATCTATTTGTATCTGGCGGGGCCTCGACTAGAGAATCCCTACTTGTAATATTTGTGGTTAATGTTAGGTCCATTAGATACAACGTAACCTTTATTCTTTATTCCCATTAAAAGTTGATCTTATCTGAGAAAAATGGAGATTTCCTGAACACGGTCTTGGATAAGATCAATACTTAATAGGAATCAAGAACATTTAAGAAAACTTTTTTATAATTTTGACTTGAAATTGCATGTAATCATAATAATCATATGCGAGCAGGTATGTGTATGTGTGTGTATCTTATTGTGTCGAGGTAATAACAATAACTAAACATGTAGCTCAATTAACATGGGGAGAATAGTAAAATCAATTAAAGCTTTCATAGTAAATATAAGCAGTAGAAGTTACTACATAAGAGTAGTTAGAAAAACAAACTATTGATAAGTAAATAAGTGTACTATTTTTTTAATAGTACTTCATTAGTTGGAATTACTTATTGCGAACTTTAATGCATAATTTCGTTATGCGATAATTTTCTTGATTCAAAAGTTTCATCATATTTTTGGCATTGAAGAAACTCAAATTTTTTTAGATTCTGAACATACATTGATTTTACTCTTGAAAACAAAAATTAAAGGAATTATAACCTGTATAAAGTATCACTTATATACAATAATAAAAATTAATACTTCTAAAATGTATATAAATCTTTTTATTATGCAATGTTCTTTAATTCAAAAATTTGATCTGTTTCTTCCAAAAATATTTCATTTTATAGAAAATCGATTTAATAATTAAAAATTTTAATCAGAATCATAAATTGGCATAAAATTTTAAAATTCCCGATTACACGGGGCCCATACACTTCTTACACGGCCCTACAGTATTTGCATGTTATAAGCGCTATTTTCATCGATTCAACTATACTGCTCTTATTTGATTTACCCCTACACTGAAAGAAATTTATCGTGAATACAGACAATTTTCTGGGTATATTAACAAAAAAGTTTGTCTGACTCAGATACAGCTAAACTGTATGGGTGTTTCATCATATAAAAACAGTTATAGTTGAAGGTATATTACTGCACCAGTAATATATTTTCAATACACACATCCAAACTGATGTGACTGCAACAGATGAAACATGGTTATGGTTCCTTTAGCCAAACTCTGTTTTGGAAAATCAGCTCAACTTCAAACAGACGCTTGTCTGCTAGTGATGCGTAGTACTTTCAGAGGTTGGGGATAAGTAAATTATTATATTAGTGGTTGATTTTAAGATTATAAAACTGTATCAAATAACTAATTTCATAGATCTATATATGGATTATTATTAAGTGTACAAGTTTGCTTTCGCCGTTTTTCGATAGATGGCTGCAGCGGTAATTGCTAGTCGGAATCGACAGATTAAAACTGTCACACAGTAAGCGGCAAAATTGTACATAATATACATCCTTGAAACAAACCATTTTGTTTTGCTAAATCAACATAACAGTCGATGGATAATACAATCAGAAGGACATTTATGAAAGTTTCCTGAGCTCATAGCTAATTTAAAGATACGTCATTAGCTCAACTAGTATTTGCTTTTTTCTTATTCATACTTATTAACACACAAAATAATATAACTGAAGTAAGAAGATTTTCTTTGTAATTTGCATAGAAATCCTCTAACAAACTCGGTTAGGTAGAAACGCAATACCATTTCTTTCAGTGTATGTTCCTGCAGTTCACTCAACTTCAAAAATGACACTGGGGCCTTTAGAAACTACGGAAAGTATGTTTAAAAGTAGTCAAACTTACTGAGATTTTTTTTGGTGTACGTGTAATGAAAAAGTACTGTCAATTTACTCAGAAAACAATTTCCTAGCATAAAAACAGATTTTTTACTGTGAAAACAGTAAACTTAACCTTCCAAGCAAATATCCTTCCGTTGCCGTTAAAAATGGTAAATATTAGTCTTAACTCGAATTTTCCCTGTACTTTTTCTCTCAGTGTGGAAAATCCTTTTTATTTATTATTTTCTCAGTGAGATACCTGAAAAAAATTGGTCACGTGACTCTGCTGATATATGCTCTTAAATTCAATGCGGAGGTCCAATAGGGCCCTAATAGTGTCCTTTTTGGAGGTGGGGTAGTGTAAGGGCTGACCTCACTAAATCCCTACTAGAAAGTCTAGTAGGGCCCACCTCGACAAAAGCGTTACGTTACCGACGGGGCCCTGACTAGTTTTCCACGCTATATTTTGACTGGAGATAGGGAAAACTCGCCAGTGCCCCACTAGGCCCCTATCGAAATTTCTACACGGGTAACTTTCAGCAGCAAAAGATGAAAAATTGTTTACAGATTTCATCTCCGGTTTTTACTCAAGATTCAATGATTAAAAAATTGTAACAGCAAGCAACAATAAAACTTTCGCGTCACATAACGTTCAACTTAATAATAATTGTATGATTTTTCAAACTATTTTCAAATTATTTTCAGAATTGAAATCCTAATTGAATCCAACGTGGCGCCTTACTAAAAACTGGGCTAAGTTGGGAAGTTTTCCACGTGAGAACTGATCAGACCTAGACCAAGTTACCAATATCTCCATGGCGTGTCTTATTAATTATTTAGATATTATGTTAAAAATATTTCCCTCTGTGAAACTCCCGATTTTTCTGCTGGAAGTACCTACATATTGAATTTCATCGATTATGAAAAGAAATGATTGGAAAATAATTAATAATATATAATCACTAATGGAAATACTCGATATTTCCAGAAATATTTTCGTGATTAATGGGATAATCATTGACAGAATCACTGGGGTAATCATTATCCTATGTGGAGAAATAATTAGTTGGACTGGCGAAATATTTGATTGCTCTAGCCATATAAATTGTTGGAAACCATCCAGGGATAATGACGTTATATTTCAGGCACGAAAGCTTTTTGAACTAAAGTTAAGTATTTGAATGTATTCGATTCAATACTATATTTATCTGTGAATGGATATGTATATTGAAGATAACGAATAAACTGCTCAAAGAATATCGTTGAATCAGATACAAAAAGTAATTTTTTATTTCTAAAAGTTTGGTTCTATTTTCAGGGGATCCGATAACATATCAGCAAAATGTTTGTAAAATTTTTACTAAAATCAAGTTAACAGACGTTTTTTATTGTCTTTTGATGTATTTTCCAAATTCTCAGAAAAGTAATTTGTATTATAAAAAATTACCTTGGAAGAACTTTTACAGGGATTTAGTCACGTGGCCTGGTTAAGTGAGAACAAAATATTTGATTGAATAAAAGAAAATAATTAGTTTGAGAGGCTTTTTTTAATTTAAATGAAAAATTGATTCGAATCAAATAACATTTGTTTAACTCAAACACAATATCTTTTGGTGAAATGAATATTTGTTTAAATCAAATAAATTTTTTTTCAGAACAAACAAATTATTGCTAAAGTATATAGTCAAAGATATAATTTGTTTGATTTAAGGTAGAAATTTATTTGATTTAAAAAAAATTTTATTTGCTTCAAAGGTATTTTGTTTGAATCAAACAAATTTTATTTAATTTAAATAAATAATTTTTTAAAATCATATAAAGTCTTTCAGCAAATAATTTTCTTTGAGTCAATCAAATCATTTTTCTGAATTTTGATCCATGGTCTTGATTGCAAATGCATAGAAAAAGGGATATTATTTTCGAATTTCTGCAGAAAAAAACATTTACAAAAATTTTTATCAGTGAAAATATTTTTTATTATACAAAGGCAATTAATCTAAATAATAAAATATATGATAAAAATTTTATCTAAAATACATCGTTTTCGATAAATATTTATTTTTATTATTAAGTAATTGTTTCAAACTCCACAAAAAGCATAAAATTTTGAAAATAATGTTTTTAACCTTACTTTATTGCTGGTATAAATACAGCAATATGGTATGTGTATTTTGTCCATCCAATTTTAAGTTTTATTATAATTTATTTATAATAATTATAATAATTATATCAATATAATAATTATAATAAATTATAATTTTGTTCTACGTTTGATAATATTAGTTAAATAATATCTATAACACCAAAGTTAATGAAGCAGTAGTCAGATACATCCTTAATGTACTTTGTCGCTCACTTAAGGGTGGCAGCAGCCATCATGTGCGATGGTATAATGAGACTGCGAACTGCTGAAATTCTGTGTCGATTTATTGAACTACTACTATAATAACCGAAAACTTGGACCATCTCAATGTATTTACAGATGCTGAGTAACAAAATATTTAATATTTTAGCAGTGAATGGAATACATTTATCATCACTTTTTATTAGTGAATTGCTTAAACAAGTACAGTCCATACTCTCTATAGGGCCGCTCTCAATAGGGCCTCTACGCCTAATCTGTACTCGACGCTTCCCCCACCATGTGCACTGCTGAATTTAATTACCACCGTTCTCAATAGGGCCGCGCGATCAATAAACTAAGAGAAGAATATATCAAATATACATAAAGTTTATTATGGCAAAATAAATGTAAATTAGAATAAAATTGTAATCATATTAACTATTATAAATATAAATTTTATACAAAAAAATAAAAAAAATAATATAAAATTATATATAAATTAATTTTTTTAAAGTAAATAATCCGTTATCTTTGTTAATTAAAAATGAAATGGTCATTCAGAGCAAAAATTATTCGTTTATTGAACAAGATCCTTTATTATTTAATAGCGCCAAAATTTTGGCACAAAGTAAAAAGTAATTCGGGGGCGCTCACTATGGAGAGTGGAGGGGGAAGGCTATTTCTAAGAAAACACTTCCCCTAACCGCACGAGGCGGCCCTATAGAGAACGCGGACTGTATCTGTAATAAATAAAAATTCTTCTTAAGCCTAGTAAATTTGTGCAATATTAACCAAATATTTGGAACGTTAATAAAACTGTCCAACCAAAAGCCTTTTGGTTGACTCGAGCAAACGAGTTTGACCAGGTGAAATAAAATTTAGTTCATCCAATTAAAACCTGTAATTAATATATTTTTGATTTCTTTTAAATTTTCCAAAAATGTTGTTTGCTTATTCTCTATACTTTTCTGAGTATGTATGTAAAATTTTCAAGGCAATCTAATTTTTTTCTTTGGAAAAATATATCAAATTAAAAATTACTACGATTTACAAATAACGGGTTTTTAGCGAAAATTAGCTTTTTACACAAAATAGTTTGTTTATTTATTTATTAATATTTCTGAATTATATAGAAAATAGTAAAGTCTGCCCAACTACAAAGTTTTTTTTTTCATATTTTGGGGTATTTTTATTTGTTTTTTATTTTATTTTCAACTCTGTTCTCAGTCATGTTACCTTATTTTCCATACCCAAAAAGTTGCTACACACATTTTAAGGAACAAAATAATGAATGAATCATGACAATTGGTTTAAAAAAACAAAGTTATTAAAAGTAAAAAAATGTCAAAAAAATGCCAAGAAACTCACAATTTTTAGTTTAAAAATACATAAAGGTGCTAGAATTTTTGAAAAACCCCAAATCCTGTCTAAATAAAGGTACTAAACATAAAAAAATTATATGGAAGGTCTAAACTCAAAAAATACAAATATTATAGGTATCGGATCCCCTTAAAATGTAAAATCACTACTTTTTAAATCAAAATGTAATAATTCATTTTTGCACGCTTCCTCTCTTTCTATCTAAGATCATTAGATTGTTATGCAATTTGGAATGTCACCTTAAATAAAGTCAAACACTTGGGCGTTTTAAAAGAGTGCTTGGCGGTGAGAGTTACGTTATAAAGTTTGCAATCTTCTACCAAGTCTGACAAACGACCTAAGTGAAAAAACATCTCGCAAACATAGAAGATTTTGCCGTAACGAGAACTAAGTATAAGGCAATAATCCAATAACATATGGCCTTCTTTTCCGCAGTACTGGAAGACTTATGGCGGCATCACCGCCCCAGGAGGGAACTTTGTAAATGACTCGTTCGCGCTCTCCAGGAGTATTTCCTATCTTATGATTCCGATTTTGGAAAGCACATAAAGTATAGCAATGCAAGTGAATTCAGCACTTTAATATTAAAACTTGGTTTGATAAAATTCGCTTGCTTAGCACATAGGAAACTGCGCAAACATTAATTATATCAAATTTTCTTTCATTTCTATAATACGTCTTCGTGTATATATCTGTAGCGTTGTATACACATAAATATACGTGCATTTGTAATTATAATAATTAAGGGCGTGAAATGAGACTCCAGAGAATAATTATGGGAAACCTGTGTCGGGCTGTGGCTTTAGGCGTTTACTAATTGATTACTAAACTCTTTTTCCCTCTAGAACAATTTTCCATTTAATCCACTAGGCACTCATATTAATTCCCAGATGCCGAGCCGTTTTTCACACGATTTATTGTTAGATTAATGTCGCTTTATGGTGCCGCTATATTTAATCCTTTCACTATTTATGTATGCAGTTAATGCGAGTATTCGATTTCAATACATTGTTTTGTTTTCAATTACACAAAAATGCATTATTTTTTACATTCTCATCATGGATGAGAAGGTATTGGTTTTATGTGAAAAATGACTTTCGAAATTTTCATCAAATCTTTACGTTTTGAGACCCCCTGAGTCAGAAAAAAGGGTTTTTACGAAAGTGTCTGTCTGTCTGTCTGTCCGTCTGTAGTAGGTCGTGTGCGGCATAACTGTCGATAGAATTATCAGATTGAATTGAGCTTTGGCACACTTTATTGGAGCCGAAAAAATAAAGGAAAAGTTCGTTAACCAACCACATCCAATCAAAATTAAGGGACTGAACACTACTTTTGTGTTTTTGAAAATAACTTTTTGAAGAAATCAAAAATTTCAATACTGGTTTTTGATAGTGCTCATAAATCTCTACAAATTATCCTAATAACATTTTTTGATTAAATCAAAATTAGAAATGTTACAGCATATTCAAATTCGAAAAAAGTCAATATCAAAATTCCATTTTCCAGTTGAATTATACGAGATACGAAAAAACGTTATGATACAATATTATTTTCTACATAAAGACCTACAAATTTGAATTGTAACATTTTTTCATAAGATGCATATTTTTCTTTTTAATTAAAAAAAAACTATTGAAAATCCAAAATTCAATTTTTTAACAATAATATGTAAAATACGAAAAAAACGTAAGAATACAAAGTTGTTCGTTTCAAAAAGATCTACAAGTTTTGTCTTACACAGTTTATGAAAAAACATATATTTTTCGTTTCAATTCCAAAAAATGCGATTAAAATTCAAAAATTCCATTTTTGAGACAAAATATGTGAGATACAAAAAAAACGTTTATATGGAAAATGGTTTGCATAAATGAGGTTTACAAATTCTCATTAAGACATTTCGGGACAGGATGTATATTTTATGTTTTGATTTTTAATATTAAGTAAATTCGATTTTTTTCACCAAAATATGTGAGATACGAAATAAGCATTGTTCTGCAAAATCGTTTCCTTAAATAAAGTCTACGATTGTTTTTTCTTTTTGAGAGATTTGGAAGAAAATAAATTATTTTAATCATGTAATTTATTAAGAAGTTACTGAAATGTATACAGAAAATCGAGCGCGAAGCGCGAGCGTCATGATGAGAATGTGTTCCTTAAGGCTGATAGAGCCTTAAGTAAATTGAATCTCCAGTTTCACTTAAATTCAAAAAGAAATAGAGTGACTGAGAAAATGTGTAATTCACATCATCTGTAAAATTATTATAAAATTGGTTTGAGCTTCAGTACCAAATTATAAGAAATAAACTTAAATGTATGTGAAGAGCACAAGACCGAGCGCGAAGCGCGACGTTCAAAAATTCCGGAGCGCGAACTCACAGTAAGTGTGAGTGTTCATTCAAAAACTTATTTTTCAAATTAAAAATTACAAAATCATTTATCAAGTTATTTTCAGAATTTTTCTCGTAAAAGTCTACGAAGAAGATTTTCATTTTAAAAGTAAAAAATATTCAAACTCCAATTTTTTGAATAAGTTTTTTAATTGAAGATTTTTAGTTCATTTTCTTTTTAAAATGTAAAGGTAACGTAAATTTTTATTTTCAAAAATTAAAGTCTCTGAAATAGTAACTGTTACTAATTTTATTGTTCCCAGAATAAAGAGTTAGGAAATTGGAAACCTTCAGTATTGATCAAAAACTATATAAATGCATTCTAAATTCAATGAAAACTTTTCAAACTTGACACTTATTGATGTTTAATTTCTAATAGTTTTCTACAGCATTTTTTTGAAAATCGACAGCTTTCAAATAAAAGAAAACTAAAACATTTGAGTTTAATAAAAGTGGAATACTCATCTGAAATATAAATAATAATAATCTCATTCAAAATTCAATGTTACTAAAAATTATACATTATTAACATTCTTTATGAATGGGTTACCAATTGGACATTTTGGCTATATTTTAATTTCTTCGTTTTTAATAATTCTATCTGAAATTTTCGAATCTTTAGTATTTTGACTGCGAAAAATTACCAGTCCGCTAGTAATAATTACCGGTGCACCTCGATATTCCTCAGATCCTAATATTTTTAGATTCTCATCATATGAGAAAGTATTGATTTTATGTGAACAATTAATTTCGGGATTTTCATCAAATTTTTATGTTTTGAGAACCCCTGAGTCAGAAAAAACGGTTTTTACAAAAGTGTCTGTCTGTTTGTAGGTCGTACACTCAATAACTCTCCATAAAATTATCGGATTGAATAGAACTTTGGCATACTTAATCAGACCCGAAAAAGTAAGGACGAGTTCGTTAATCAGCAACACTCGACAAAAATTATTTAAATAGGAACATTTTTTGTGTTTTTGAAAAAAACTTTATTAAAAAATCCAAAATTCAGTTAATTTTTACTGATTCATCAGTGAAAAAAATATTTCTCACTGTCAAATCAGTCAATTTTCACTTAAATAATCAGTGAAATTAGACTGATTTACAATAACCTCTTTTTAGCTATTTGAATCAGTCAAATTTCACTGATAATCAGTAGATTTTGACTGATTCAAATTTAGAGAGTATTAAAACTCTCTAAACTTGAATCAGTGAACGGTCACTGATTCGCAGTGACTATTCACTGATAGCAGCAGCTATAAGTCTTTCACTGAGAAACAGTGAAATTCGAATGATGAATCAGTGAAATAGATTGAACTCGCTTATTGAATCAGTGAAATCTTCAGGTGGGAATAATAAAACCAGCAATATATTTTAACGATCGATGAACTCGTTTATTTTAGGTTAAACAACACTAAAAATAAATTACGTAATTATTATTATATATTGTGGTTATTATTGTGTATAATTAAAAATTAAAGATCCGTCGTTATAATTTAATATCTAAATTCCATTTTCCAGTTAAATTATACCAGATACGAAAAAACGTTATGATACAAAATTATTAAGTACATAAAGAAAATTCAATTTTTCAACAATATTATTTGTGCGATACGAAAAAAACGTGAGAATACAAAATTGTTCGTTTCAGTAAGAACTACAAATTTTATTTCTTGTAATTTGATACTGAAGCTCAAGTCAATTTTATTAAATTGTAATTGTGAATTACATTTTCTCAAAGTTAGCAAATTTCTTTTTGATTTCAAATGTAAAAGGAAATTCAATTTACTCAAGGTTCTATCAGCCTTAAGGAGCACATTCTCAGAATGACACTCGCGCTCGATTTTCTGTATACGATATGATTAAAAAAAATTTATCTCCTTCGAAATATCTCAAAAAGGAAAAAAATTCGTAGACTGTTTTTAAACAAACGATTTTTTATTTTAACGCTTATTTTGTATCTCACATATTTAGGTCGAAAAATAGAATTTTTGATTTCCAATAGTGTTTTTTTAAAACTAAAACATAAAATATACATCTTGTCAAAAAATGTTCTACTGAGAATTTGTAGACCTCATTAAGGCAAATAGTTTTCCATTTCAACGTTTTCTTCGTATGTCACATATTTTGTTTAAAAATTGAATTTTTGAATTTTAATCGTATTTTTTTAAATTGAGCCGAAAACTTTACATTTTATCAGAAATTGTGTCAGACAAAATTTGTAGACCTTATTTAAGCGGACAATTCTGCACACTGAGAAAAAATATTTGATTGAATCAAAGAAAATAATTTGTTTGAACGGCTTTCTTTGATTTAAAGAAATGATTTGTTTAAATGAAACAAAATTTGTTTGATTCAAACAAAATATCTTTGGACCAAATAAATATTTGTTCGAATCAAAGAAATTTCTGCCTTGCATTAAAAAAATTATATCATTGACCATATATCAATGCATTAATTTCTTTGCTTTGAAGAAACATTGATTTGATTCAAACAAATATTTATTTGGTTCAAAGATATTTTGTTTGAATCAAACAAATTTTATTTCATTCAAACAAATCATTTCTTTAAATCAAAGAAATTCGTTCAAACAAATTATTTTCTTTGATTCAATCAAATCTTTTTTCTCTGTGCATTCTTACGTTTTTTCCGTATTTCACATATTCTGGTTAAAACAATTGAATTTTAGGTTTTCAATAGTAATTTTTTGAATTAAAAAGAAAAATATACATCTTATGAAAAAATGTTGCGATTCAGTAAACAATTTTGTATCATAACTTTTTTTCGTATTTCGTAAAATTTAATTGAAAAATGGAATTTAAATATTGGCTTTTTTCAAGTTTTAACATACTGTAACTTTCCTAATTTTAGTTTAATCTAAAAGTGTTATTAGGATAAATAGTAGAGATTTATGATCACTATCAGAAATTGGTATTGGAATTTTGGATTTTTTCATAACGTTTTTTTCAAAAACACAAAAAATGCTCCTATTTTAACAAATTTGGTCGGATGTGGCTGATTAAGGAACTCGTCTTTACTTTTATGATGAGGACGTAAAAATACGATTAAAATTCAAAAAATCTATTATTTAAACAAAATATGTGACATACGAAAAAAACTTTGAGGTGGAAAATTAGTTGCCTAAATGAGGTCTACAAATTCTCAGTAGGACATTTTGCGACAAGATGTATATTTTATGTTTTAATTTTACATGGAAAATTAAAAATTCATTTTTTTAACCAAAATATGTGAGTTACAAAATAAGTGTTAAAATAAACAATCGTTCGTTTAAAAGCAGTCTACGAATTGTTTTCCTTTTTGAGATATTTGGAAGGAGATACATTTTTTTTAATCATCTAAATTATTAGAAAGTTACAGAAATGTATACAGAAAATCGAGCGCGAAGCGCTAGTGATATGACGAGAATGTGTTCCTCAAGGCTGACAGAGCTTTAAGCCATACTCTCTAAATCTGAATCAGTTAAATTTTCACTGATTGAATCAGTAATTTACCTTTTCAAAAGGTCAAATAATAAAAAAAGGAAATATTTTTGTCACGTTATTATAAAAATAAATAAAACAAAAGGTAAAAAAATAAAAGGTACCTTTTGCAAAAAAAATTTTTCACTGTCAAATCAGTTAATTTTTACTGATTGAATCATTGAAAAAAATATTTTTCACTGTTAAATCAGTTGATTTCCACTGAAGTATTCAGTGAAATTTGACTGATTTACAGTAGCCTCTTTTTAACTATTTCAATCAGGCTAATTTCACTGATAATCAGTAGATTTTGACTGATTGAGATTTAGATAGTAAGTAAGAGCCGTAAACTGAATTTCTTTTTTCTTTTGAAATCAAAAAATTTCGTAACTTTGTGAAAATATAATTCACATCTACAATATTTTCCAAGGAAATTTACATCCTTTATTAAAAAAAAATGTTTCTTTCGTGAAAAAAACACAATCTTGGAATTTATTTATTTCAGCTCGTTTACACTTAGATGTATAGCTTCTTCAATAAAAGGCTGTGACTTCAGAGTGCTGTAGCTAGTTTAATTAATAATTGATTCTGAAAACAGACTTGCAAATCAGAGTAATCTTGTAGGCGGAACACGTAAGTTGTGAATTAACCCTCCTCAAAGTGATTTTAGTATCTAATTGTCCTGGTGGAAGCAAATTGTGCAATTCAATTCAAGTCAACCTCTGAACACTCCCTCTGGCGGAAAATTCTTCACAAATTCTCACTCAAAACTATACTGTTAAAATTATTATTAAATTTAATATACAAAGATAAATTAATTTTAATGCAGATTAATGTCAAGTTTAATTAATATATTAAAATAGTGAAATCTCTACACACATACATTAAAATGAATACACTAGCATTAAATTTGATAATATTTTGTATTATATTTAATATATCGTTAATGTAAATAAACATTTCATTGAATTATTAAATTAGACTCTGTGGCACTGAGAGATTACTAAAATTTCTAAGTTGCAAAAGAAACGGGAAATCATATAAAATTTACGATAGTTTTAAGGCCATGGGCCAAGCAGGTCACGTGACAAAAATTATATGTTAATCCAACCATGTAAGATTACTTTTTCTGTTTATTAAATATCTTGCTCCAAATTTGGTAAATATATCAGAAGATAATAAGGAACGTCTGTTAACTTCATTAGTGAAAATTATAAACATTTTTTTATTCTAAAATATAAAACTGAAGTATTATCAGCAATTACAGTTCTGTAACTACTTTTCCGCGGAGATTGAAATATCATTTTGAAATTTTGTGAAATGAATCAAAATTTACTGAGTAAGTCTGTTATGTCTTGAATATTCATAAAAATATTTTAAAATTTTGATAAAAATAAATAATTTTAGCAAATTTGCAAAGTATATTACCAGTGTAGCAGAACTTAAGACACTGAGTTGGTATTAAACATAGTTCGATCACAAAAATTAGACCTCAGGCAAAACTAGATAATTTTACTTTCAAGAATAGCAGTATTATTATTGAAGGGCTAATTTGAAAGAGAAGAGATTATTTTTCATGAAAAAAATTTGAAACACAAAAAAATAATTTTATTAATAAATTTTATTTTTGCCCAAATTTATTTTCTTATCGCTTCGAGCCAAATTTTTAAAAATTATGCGATTCTAATAAATTACGGTTCAGTTTTTTAGGAAAAGATTCTCTACAACATGTCCGTTTCCTTTTTTTGAAATTGAATTAATCATTATCAAATACAGCAATTTGTTTATAAAAATTTTGTTTCGAAAAATTGTTTTTTTTATAATTTCAGCCATTAAAGAATTCATTTTCAAAAATTGGAAACGGTCAAGTTATAGAGAATCTTTTTCCTAAAAAAATGAATCGTGATTTATTAGAATCGCATCACTTTTTAAAATTTGGCTCGAAGCGATAAGAAAATAAGTTTGGGCAAAAATAAAATTTATTAATAAAATTAGTTTTTTGTGCTTCAAATTTTTTTCATAAAAAATAATCTTTTCTCTTTCAAATTAGCCCTTCAATAATAATATTGCTATTTTTGATAGAAAAATTATCTATTTTTGCCTGAAGTTTAATTTTCGTGATCGAACTACCTTAATAAACTATGCCCTCCCCTATTCCTTCCATATGCTATTATTTATCATTTACTAAATTTTGACCCATTTATTTTGATTGCAAATTTTATATATGGAGAAATAAATCGATAGCCAGGGACTGAATTCGTCACGTGACCTGCATGGCCCATGGCCTTAAGTAAAAATTTCTTATAACCAAGAAAAAGTGATTCAAACTTTAAAAACTTTTCTTGAAATTGCTAAACTTGACGAAAGTTTCCTAAATTTGTCTCAAAATTACGAAACTGCAATAGAACTTTATGTTGCTAGTCACTGTATTAAGCGTTAGTTGCCCAGGAAGTAAAATTTGTTTTGATGAAACTTCAAAAATTTGCAGATACAAGAATTGGGATATTTAGTAATTCGTAACGGGAAAATGAGAAATTATTTTTAAAATCACTAAAAAGTAACAGAATTTTCTTAAATTTGTCTTGTCTTACAAAATTGAGACTGTATAAAACTCCAGTCCATATTTCAGAAAATTTCCGCAAAAATTTCTACAAATTGATATGTTTTTATAATTTTTGTCATTTTTTTCTATTAATATTCTCTTCTGAGTTTTAAAAAGTTGTCCACCTTATTTATGCCAAGTCTATTACTGTACATTATAAAGAAGAGAGAACTTCGATGTGTCAATTAGCATCAAAGAAAAGAATACCTTTGTGAAAGAAAACCTACTTTTCAGGAGGATGGAAAAACTTGAAAAGTATGATGACACTCCTCTAATTAGAACAAAAGCGAATGGCTTATTGTTAAAAATAATATTAAATTTCATATGTACTTACTCATGAAATTCAATATCTCTGTAACAAACATTTACAATTCACATAATTTTATGTTAAGCTGAGAAAACAGTTTCTTTGAATCAAAGAAACATTTCTTTGAAAAAAAAATAGATTTGTTTACATTAAAGAACATTTTTTTGAGTCAACTAAACTTTCTTCAATTCAAAGAAATTTTTTCTTTGACCGTATATCAAAGAAATGTTTCTTTAATTCAAAGAAACTGTTTTCTGGGTGTATTGTGTATTTTACGTTTCTCAAATTTGCAGAAAGATGTTTTGTAAATTAAAAAAGTTATCTTACATAAACGTTAGTCCGATTGATTCATGGCCCTAATGCAAACAAATGCACCGAGAAAACAGTTTCTTAGAATCAAAGAAGCATTCCTTTGATATACGTTCAAAGGAAAAAATTCTTTGAATTAAAGAAAGTTTTGTTGATTAAAAAAAAATTCTTTGACCGTATATCAAAGAAACTGTTTTCTGGGTGTGATCATATGAAGAGTTACATTCACCATAATATGTGTATTACGAAAAAAACGCAAGAATACAAAATTCTTCGTTTCAGTAAGATCTACAAATTTTGTCATTTAAACAAAATATTTTTTGATATACGGTCAAAGAGAAAATTTCTTTGAATTACAGACAGTTTTGTTAGTCCACCAAAACTTTCTTTGATCCAAAGAAATAGATTTGTCTACATTAAAGAAAATATTTTTGGATTAACAAAACTTTCTTCAATTCAAAGAAATTTTTTCTTTCATTGAATGGAAATGTTCAGGAAGGCTTTTGTAACTTAAAAAACAAAAATAAAAAAGTCATATACGACTGCTTTATGATTGGAATATTAATTTCAACTAATTTTCTGGAGAAGACAGTAATGCGTTACATTTTTCTACATTACTATCTTCAACGGAAAGTTTATTTAAATTATTATTTTATTAATAAAGTGGTCGTATGTAATTAGTGACCACAGATCATACCACACGGCCTTAATTACAGAATTTAAAATACTTCATATGTGATTTGGGAATATATTTAAAAATTATAGATTTTTGACATACCAATTACTCGATTTACAGAAATTCATACTGTATTGACAAGAAGATCATAATACTCAGTATAATTCAATGCCAAACAAATTTCGGGGAAATTATTTCAAAACTTATTGACATTCAAAACTTATGGAAAAAATACTGTGACCTAATATTGGTAGTCTTTATTCTAATGTTAGATAAAGCATTTTTGCAATTTTCGAAACCAATGTTAGCAGAGCCTCAAAATGATCCCGTTCTTGCAAAGGCTAAACTATTGGAAATCACTGCCAATATTTAATCCAAAATGTTGGAAAAACATCACTGCCTGATCATCAGCATTAGCAACTGAAAAGTATGTCACATATTCCTGTGTGTTTAATACACGTAATCAATCAGTTTTGAAGTTGAAAAAATAATTAATATCATTATTCGACATTTTTCACATTTTTCAAAAATAAGAATCGTTCACTGATAAATAAAAGTGCACTTCAATTTATCGTTTTCTGTGGTTGAATTAGTCCTGCTTAGTTTGAGTAAATACACCCATCAGAAATTTTTTTCGTTGTTTGAATAAAATAATTTTATTGGCTGCATTTGGTTGATTTCAAAAAATATTTTCGTTGGACAAACTAAATTATTGTTCATATGACGAAAACTCGGTTGCTCGAGTGAACCGAAGCTTTTGGTTGAAGAGTTTTGTTAACTTTACAAAAGATTTGATTGATGATACAAAATTGATTAGTGAAATTCACCAAATAATTTTATTTAGCCCGTATAATAACAAAATTTTAGTTAAATAAATAAAATAGTTTTTCGAGTGTAGATTTAATTAAATTCACTATATTTCTTTATTTATATATATTTATTTATCCAACACATATTTTTGGTTAAAATAACATTTCAACCGGATATTTTTTAAGCATTGTTTCTCTTTATTGAATTGTTATTTTAAAGTATTAACTCACATCCAAACTTACAAGAAAAGAGATATGTAATAGAACAAACAAATCATAGAAATAATACATTTCTGATTATAAATAACTAAAAACACCATTAAGGTGCGTCCAGTACAGCACTTTTATACAAAAAAATTAGGTATTATAGATTCTACACCAGAGTTCGAATAAAAATATAACACCTGGTCATTTTTCAATACTCTACTCTCTAAACCTGAATCAGTGAAATAGTCACTGATTATATCAGTGAAAATATATCAACTGATGAATCAGTGACCTGGTTAGATATCACTGAGGAATTAGTGAACGCGCCACGTCAACATAACTTTTGAATTGACTAATTCAAAAGTTTCATCTACACGTTACATAATATAATTATACACAATAATAATTACAATATATAATAATAATTACGTAATTTCTTTTTAGGTTGTTTAACCTAAAATAAACGAGTTTATCGATCGTTAAAATATATTGCTGGTTTTATTCTTCCCACCTGAAGATTTCACTGATTCAATAAGTGAATTCAATCTATTTCACTGATTCATTAGTCGAATTTCACTGATTCTCAGTGAAAGACTTATAACTGCTGCTATCAGTGAATATTCACTGCGAACCAGTGGCCGTTCACTGATCCAGGTTTAGAGTAGAACTTCCTTGTTACACTTTCATTATACTGAAAAAAAGAAATTGTCAAATTGAGAAAAATATTTTGCTGGTATTTTTCCAACTAAATTTTTCAGTCGAACGTAACATATAAAACTAAAAAAATTCTTTTTATTTCAAACCAATTGTTTTACTGGTGTGGAATTAGAAATCAGTTCGATCCAATACTTTAACTTTTTGTGTGTAGAATTTGAAAAAAATAATTAGCATAACAATATAACTTAATTGCGAATTAAGCGGTAATTATTTCTGTGTAACGATGCAATTACATTTCATGCGTCACCCTCATATTAATCCAACTTAGCTTTGATATAAACCATGAGGGTCAAATGACATGCGCACGTAACCATGAAAGGTGCTTCAAAGTACACATTTAACATGAATATTAGTACATAACATGATAGCCGACTGTCACCATGAGTTACCAGCAAACTGCATCCTATCAGGGCGAATGAAGAAACATGTTTGAAAATTACAATTTTTTATGAGAAATTGCCATTTCTGCTGAGAATCCGGTCTGTCTGGATATAACGCTCCATTTCCACTTGAAACAGGTGTCTTAATATTTTCCAAGTAGAAGCGGAACGATATGGTCAGACGTATGTGATAATTCGTCCAGCGCGTGAGGAAAGTTATTTTTCATAAAGCGTTAATAGGAATAGGTTGTACTGAAAACATATTTTGTTTGTTATCATCTGAGGATTTATTGAATCCATGCGTCCCAAATTTGGAGAAAAAAGTAAATTCACAACTTGCATGATTTTCAATTTGGAATTATACATTAATATTTTTGAAAGATGCTAGCTAATAAACTTGTATACCGTATTTTCAAAAACTTCAGGCTAATTTGCCATAAAAATTGCCGAAAAGATTCGTTATAGAGGAAAAGAAATCCCTTGTTTACGATAAATATTTTTCCTACTAGCGGGTCAAACAAATCCATTTTTCGACACCACAGTAGGAAAAAAATCGTGTGTAATAAGGGAAAAACATGTAGTTTTCCCTAGTTGCATAATACACTATTTCTGGTTATTAAAACAAACTTTTTCTATCATATTTTATTTCTTTTCACTTTTTAAAGTGAATTTCTGTTATTAATATTTTAACATCTTTGGTCAATTAAATTATTCATGAAAATAATGTTATGGTTTATAAACAATTTTTCGTAACAAAAATCATTCAACTGTGTTTAATTTCCATTATATTTACTCTCAAGGTGAGAATTTGAAAAATTAGTATAAAATTTTCATACATTAGTTAAATTTCTATTAGAAAATCTTTATCTTTTTGATAAAATTTGAAAACAATTTTGAATAATATTAAAATAATTATCATTCCTGAATGCGATAACACTGCTGAACATTTCTGACCGAATTTTTCGAAACATAGAACTGAAATTTCATGAAATCAATAATTAGTAAGACAAAGATAAATTCAGTTACACGGAGAAACTTTTTAGACCAATTTTTACTATAGTATTTTTCAATTTAGGGAAAAACGTATCACTTTGAGAATTTTTGTTAATAAAAATACTAAACTTTATAATAATGATATGAAACTTCAGCATAATTTATAGCAAATTTTACTATAGTTCATACTAAAGTTTCATATCATTATTATAAAGTTTAGTATTTTTACTAACAAAAATTCTCAAAGTGATACGGTTTTCCCTAAATTGAAAAATACTATAGTAAAAATAGATATAAAAAGTTTCTCCGTGTATCTTTTAGTCAATTTTCAGTTGAAGATTACTGAATATTGTAATACTTTTATCTGAAAATTCTGAAACTTTCAGCAGAATAAATTTCACGTTCCGGACAACTGAAGTTTTACATAATTTTATGTGACGGAAAAGTGACATAGTTTTGTAATTTTAAGACAAATTTAGAAAAATTCAGTTCAATTTCATCATTTTGAAAAAAAAATATCAGAAATTTCAACCTTTTTATAAATTTGAGATATGTTTACTTATGAGTATTGTTTTTTCTTATAATTTTCCGTTGCTTCTGTAACAAACATATCGTAAATTTCAGAACACTTCTAACAATTTATAAGAGATTGAATTTTGTTCTTTATTATAAATTTAATTCAATTATTCTGTTAACCAGTATTAAAAATAGTTTATGGTACATATAGCTACATATAGCAAAATATGTCGGGTATTATAAGTTTATGTAAATTTTTTACTGACTTTATTTTTATTTAATTCCCTTTAACGAATTTTCACATTTTGAAAACTGCTGAAGTAGAGAAAAAATTAGCATTGTTATAATTTATATTTAATAATATTACATTGCTAGAGTAATTTATAATTTGAAGAAAATAAATTTAAAAATTTGCTTCTGTCATGAGAGAGCAAAATCTCAACGAGAAAAGGATTTTTGTGTCGAGGTTGGCAACACTCCAAAATCTTGAGATTCATTGTTAGATAAAAATCAGAGCAAAGTAAATAAGTTCTAATTGATTCAATTATTTAGTATTACATCAAATAAATGATAACAAATAGAGAGATAAAAAGAATTAATGAAAAAAGTTTATACCAAACTTTTCCCATGCCTGAAATATTTACTCAATTTTCTTTTCGCGGTCGAATAAAACCAAAAAAAAAAACTATATATACTTTTATGCGTGAATGATGAAAGCGGATATAGGAAAAATAACATGAAGAATTAATTAGCTTTAAGCTAAATAAGTATATAAAAGATTTCAAAAAAGCTTTTCGGGTTGAACATTTTATAAATAATTACAAGTCTAACGTACGCAATAAAATATTAACTTGAATTTTTTCATGAGCTATTTAAGAAAATGTGGATGTAATGCAGTGGGATGGAAAATATAAAAAATAAATTATGTAGAATAAATTTCGAGGGGGCGATTCCTTTTCAACTTACTTTGCTGGGGAGTTACCGATGCGGAAAAACTATCATAGCCAGTTTGAATGTATCAGAAACATAAAAATTCTGATCGCTTCCGGACGATACAAGATTGGTATGTGGTGAATAAACGCACAGGAGTATCCCCCAAACTGAATTTACCGAAACATTCGACAGCCGATTGACGTTTATTGCACTATATAGCGTAGGTAGGTAAACGGTCGATATCCCGATAAGTGTATCAGTCAAACAAATTGGATCTCTTTCAAGCTTTATATAATTTCTCCGACCACTTATTAAGTTTTATACAATGAATAGATGTTGATACTCGCTTCATTTCGATTTTAACTGATCAATTTTAATACTTTATTCTTTGCTAATGAAATATTACGAGGAGCAATTATAAATTTAGTATAAAATATCTAACAGGTGAACACTCATAATAATCATAAGCACTTTAATAATTCTACACTTCTCAAAGAGTTTTGAGATCAATGGCAAAAATCCCATAAAACGACTCGAAGTTTCTCCATAAATAATTTCTTTAGAAATTCGTGGTATTTATATCAGAATAAAGGTAAGAAGAACTTTTTATGAATAATGAGATTACAAGAAACTTTATTATTTTCTGCAACTTTCGTCCTTTGGAGAGTTTCAGTAATGAATTATTATATACTAAAGGCTCAGCAAGTTTACAAATTAGGCTCGTAATCTTATTGCACGACATACATATTTTTTTATGACAAAAACATTTTTTATTCGAAAATGAACAAAAAATATATTTTTGTTTTTGAGAAATTAAATAAAGATTTTTCGCATACGCTGTTAAAAATTTTCGATAATTTACAACACTTTTATGCTAGAAAGGTAACGTAAAATTTGACGATATTTATGATGTTTTTAAGTAAAGGTATCTTAAAATTTCGGAAAATGTGCTGAATTTTCTGAAATTTTTCTTAATATTATGAAACTCAACTGAATTTTCATGAAATGTATCTTGAAACTACCAAACGGAAAGAAAAGTTTTATAAAATTCATCATAAAATTACGAAACTGTAACAACATTTTTAGTTACATGTAACTGCATAAAACTTCAGTTACCCAAACGTAAAATTATACATTTACATAATATATACGTCTTGTCCAAAAATGTCCTACTAAGAATTTGTAGACCTCATTTAGGCAAATAATTTTCCATCTCAACGTTTTTTTCGTATGTAAAATATTTTGTTTAAATGGAAGTTTTGAAATTTGTAGATTTTACTGAAACGAACAATTTTTTATTCTTGCGTTTTTTCGTAATACACATATTATTGTGAATGTAACTCTTCATATGATCACACCCAGAAAACAGTTTCTTTGATATACGGTCAAAGAAAAAATGCCTTTGAATTGAAGAAAGTTTTGTTGATTCAAAAAATTTTCGTTAAGGTAAACAAATCTATTTCTTTGGGTCAAAGAAATTTTTTTTGAATTAACAAAACTTTCTTTAATTCAAAGAATTTTTTCCTTTGAACGTATATCAAAGAAATGCTTCTTTGATTCAAAGAAACTGTTTTCTCAGTGCATTTGTTTGCATTAGGGCCATGAATTAATCGGACTAACGTTCATGTAAGATAACTTTTTTAATTTACAAAACATCTTTCTGAAAATTTGAGAAACGTAAAAAAGACAATACACCCAGAAAACAGTTTCTTTGATATACGATCAAAGAAAAAATTTCTTTGAATTGAAGAAAGTTTTGTTGATTCAAAAATTTTTTTTTAATGTAAACAAATCTATTTCTTTGGGTCAAAGAAATTTTTTTTGAATTATCAAAACGATTTTTAATTCAAAGAATTTTTTTTTTTATTCTAAGAAACTGTTTTTTCAGTATAAAGCACGTCTGTTAACTTCTTAGTAAAAATTAAGAAAAAAATTTGAAAACTTATCGACAATTACAGTTAACTGTAAATTTTTTTGCAAAATTTTCACTCAAACGAAGTTGACAGACGTTCTCTATTATAGTGTTCTGTATTATTTTCCAAATTTTCAGGAAGTTATTTTGTAAAATAACAAAGTTATCTTACACGAACTTTTATAGGAATTTGGTCAGTTGACCTGGTTGATCCATGGCCTTACTTTTACTGTTGTTATAGAAAGGAAGAAAATATTTCAAAGGAGAAAAAGAATATTCTGTTTATTGTTCTTGACATAGTTTACGTTTGTGTGAAATATATAAAGCTCATCTCTGAACGAATATCATAAAATAGATGCAGTAAACAATTTTGTGGTTTGCCAACTTGTCACAGTTGTAATGGAACGTGTTACTAAAAGCCACAAACTTCCTAGAGTTTTGCGTATACTGACCCCCCATAAATATACTCATGCTTCAAAAACACCAACGAACTTTTTGAACTTACTTTAAATAAACGACAAATACTTCAAATATCGAGTACACGAAGAAAACTTCTCATAAAGTAGTTCAATTTCGACTGCTCCACTGTGAGGAATTTTGATCTTCAAGAAAAGCTTCAGAGACGCGTTAAGAAAACTTGGAAGCACTACATATAACTGAATGACTTGACTAAACCTGTAGAACTGTTATTTTGGTTCAATAGAACAGCAAAAGATGAAAGAGAAATATTATTAAAAATATTTTTCGAGAAGTAATTCTTATTTATATTCTATTATTATATTATTATTATATTATTATAATAATATTATATTATTATATTATTATATTATTTATATTTTTGGTTTACTCAAGAAAATTTTGATTGATTTAACCATAGGATTTTATTGTTATACAACCAACAACAAAAATTGGGTTGAATCAAATCAATATTTTTGTTTACTTAACTAAATTTTGGTTGATTTAACCAAATTTCATTATATTAACTAGATTTTTTCCTGGGTGTCGCGAAAAAATGTATTTTATGAAACCAAACTATTTTGTTGAATAAACCAAGATCTTTGGTTAATTCAAAGAAAATTTGATTTAATTAATTGGAATATTTGTCTGATTTAACCAAATCGAATTCAAGCAAACAATCTTTGGTTAAATAAAATTTGATAAGTACATACTTCTTTGGTTAATCTAACTGAATTTTGGTTGGATTAACCAAATATTTTTCTGAGTGTTTTTCACCGACATTCATGTCTGTTAAGTCATGTCCATGCGTAATAAGATATCGAGTTAAAAATTTGTGAAATTAAATAAAAGGCGATGAAAAATGTTTTAAATGTCCTAAATTTCTAATGTCTTAAATATAAATTTTCCGAAATGTTCTGTATTTCTATAATAATGAATATTTTTGCGAGTATTTTTGGCTGAAGGTACAGACACTGAAAAAAGATTTATTTGAATTAATCATTTTTCTAAATCAAAGAAAGTCTTTCAAACAAATAATTTTCCTTATTTCATTTTGTTTACAACTTTTGTAGTTTTTGAAATTTAATCAAATTAAACGGATCAAATATCTAATTTATTTAAATAAATTATTCAAATTCTTTAAATTTGAATTTAATTTGCATTTATTTGCGATATAAGAGATTGAAATTGTCTACGAGAACACCTGTTGGCAACGTATCCTATCTGATACGCGAATAGTGATTCTCCGATAATGTAGGCATCAGTGGCAGAAATTTGAAAACTCAACTAATTAATTTGAAATAAATTATCATTAATGAAATATTAGAAGTGAGTACCTTATCATATTAAAAAGTAATATACGTGCATCGTAAAATTTTCACGAACTTATAATATGAATCTAAAAATAAATTTAATTTTTTGCAAATGGCGTATTCTAGGGGATATTTAGATCTATCGATTAAAATGGGACACCCTATATCATAATGAAAGTTTTCATCAGTAACGTATATATTTAATTTGAAATACTTTCATCTTAAAACATACACAATGTTACATGAAATTAAATAAACACGTGAATTTATTTTAATGATGTTTACTAATTTTAATATATTTCATCAAATTTTTCTTGAAATTATGGAACTGTAATAGAAATTTCAATTACACGTGACTGTATAAAGCTTTAGTTATCTGGAACGTAAAATTTTTTCTGTTAAAGTTTCAGAATTTTCAGATATTTGTAACTGAAAATTGAAACATTTTCTCTTAAATTTACCATAATATAAATTAATTTTTTTAAACTTATCTCAAGGATACTCACAGCCGTAAAAAAGTTGTATTTAAATTGAAGACATCGTTTTTACATTTTCATCATGGATGAGAAGGTATTGGTTTTATGTGAAAAATGACTTTCGAAATTTTCATCAAATCTTTACGTTTTGAGACCCCCTGAGTCAGAAAAAAGGGTTTTTACGAAAGTGTCTGTCTGTCTGTCTGTAGGTCGTGTGCGGCATAACTCTCGATAGAATTATCAGATTTAATTGAGCTTTGGTACACTTTATCGGAGCCGAAAAAGTAAGGACAAGTTCGTTAACCAGCCACATCCAATCAAAATTGAGGGATTGAGCACTACTTTTGTGTTTTTGAAAATAATTTTTTGAAAAAATCAAAAATTTCAATACTGGTTTTTGATAGTGCTCATAAATCTCTAAAAATTATCCTGATAACATTTTTTGATTAAATCAAAATTAGAAATGTTACAGCATATTCAAATTCGAAAAAAGTCAATATCAAAATTCCATTTTCCAGTTAAATTATACGAGATACGAAAAAACGTTATGATACAATATTATTGAATAAATAAAGTCCTACAAATTTGAATTGTAACATTTTTTCATAAGATGCATATTTTTCATTTTAATTCAAAAAAAAATATTGAAAATCCAAAATTCAATTTTTTAACATTAATATTCGAAATACGAAAAAAACGTAAGAATACAAAGTTTCGATATTCGATATATGTGTAAATTGGCTTTAGGGTCCAGAAATTAAAAACAGCTTCGATTTCATCGATAAAATCAAAAATATCCAGGTGACTCTGAGCCATAAAATCATATCTCTTGATGCTGTATCACTTTTTACAAATGTCCAAATTGGTTTAGCTTTTAAAGGTATAAAAGAGAGATGGCAACAAATAGAAACAAAGACAAAAATGCCTTGGTATCAATTTGAAAAAGGCCTTAGAATCTGCTCTTCAAATTCTACTTTCAACTTTCAAGGCCATTCCTACAAACAAAAATCTGGTTTCCCCATGGGTTCACCCCTTTCTCCGATTGCTGCGGATATTGTAATGGATGATCTAGAAAAACAATGCATAGCTTCCCTCCCCTTTCGACTCCCCTTTTATTTTCGATACGTAGACGACATAATTACAGCAGTACCGGCTGATGAAATAAACAAAATTAGAAACACTTTTAACAGTTACAATCATAAAATCCAATTTACAGTAGAAGAGGAATCAGATAACAAATTATGCTTTTTGGATGTTCTTATCATCAGAACAGGGGAGAACATCAAGACAAATTGGTACCAAAAACCTACTTACTCAGGCCGTATTCTTAACTTTTATTCTCACCACCCATTACACTACAAAATTAATGTGATTAACAACCTTGTTGACAGAGGCATCATCTTAGCACACAAAAACTTCCACACAGAAAATTAAAAAAAAATCCAAAATATCCTATCACAGAACAATTATCCAACAACAATAATCAACTCCACTATAAAACACAGACTCAATTATCTGCTACATAAAGCCTCCATAACCGGGCCCCTCATTCACCATCCACTTGTGAGGGTGGGTGAGGAATCTTCTCACTCTTACACTTGCACAAACAAGCAAAAACAAAACTCAGCTAGCCAAACACATAAATATGTGTCACTTCCCTATGTTAAAGGGTTATCTGAAAAACTTTCAAGCATCCTTAAACCTTTCAATGTCAAAATTGCCCCACGTAATACCAATGACCTATCACATCTTTTCAAATCAGCAAAAGACCCCACACCAAAACTTGAAACAGCACATGTTGTCTACAACATTCCTTGCATTGATTGTACAGCAAATTATATAGGCACAACCAAAAGACCCCTAAAAAATAGAATCCACGAACATAAAAAAGATGTATATAACCCCCCAGAAAAATGGACCGCCCTCACCAAGCACACGTGGCGCCAGGATCATAAATTTGATTTTGACCAGGTAAAAATAGTTGACAGATCTAACAATTATAAAAAACGTATGATTCTCGAAATGACTCACATTGCTAGCAATGCCCATACAGTCAATCAAAGAACGGACACAGACAATCTATCTGCTTTTTACTTTCCTCTTTTAAATAAAAAAACTTAGGTTTACACAAATTTTCCACAGCTTCCGAAAATTCTGGCAAACTTTACCAAATTTTATCGAATTTTATCGATTTTATCAAATTTATCATTAAATTGCAAAAATTTAAAAATTATATAATTTCTGTTAAGAGTCTTATAATTCCACATACGGGCATCATAATATCCATCACTTTGTATGTACATTGAAAACTAAATTTATTTTCCACCTTAATCTTGCGACACTGAGACTGTCAAACAAAAAAATGTTTAAAAAATTTTTTAAAAAAACCCCGGTCACATGTCTCGGGAGATTGTTGGTGAAAATTTCTAACAGTTATACACAGACTCTTATGACTCGTCTCAAATTTCATAGCCCTCCTTTGTTACATTCTCTGGACATCTTGTGGACATATTTCTACAATTTTTTTCTCCTTTTCATTTTAACCGAGACTTTCCAAAGCAAAAAAACCTAACCCTCCACTCTACTTTACAAAGCCTTTTCCAAGTCAGTTTCCAAGTGCAACTCAGTTTTCAAGTAAAACCCGTAGTGTCAGGATTTATTTGTTTCAAAATTATGTGTCTATCTTGTTTGGTACGAAGGAAAAGGAAGAAAAAAGGGAATTTTTGTGTTCATTTGGATTAATCTTTTTTATCATCGCTGTATGTCTACGTAATAAAATAACAGGTCAGTTTCGTTTACAGTGTTTTGTTTGTTGATAAGCTCTAACTTTTTGACTTTTTATCCCGCAATGTTTATCCGTCACATGTGCTATTTTTAAAATTTTTTAAAATTTTTTCTCCCCTTAGTAATTTTACAGAATTAAGTTTTTGTGTACTTTATATTTTCATGCAAATCGAATTTTTTGACCATTTTTATAGTTTCACTTATACAATTCATTTACATCGGTTTTACCAAAAATTGTTATCTGTTACACGTGCTACTTTTTAGTCTCTCTTGTTAGTAATTTTTTCAAATTAAGGTTCACAGGTTTACTTTTTAGCTAATTTAGTTATTTATACCAATTTTATAATTTCAAACTTGCAATTCTTTTACATCATTTCAACAGAATGCTCATCTGTCACACGTTCAAAATTGTTTCAAGTTTTTCTTTTGTACCTTTATAGAGAAAATTGTTCTGTACAGTTCATTTACATTTAGTTTAGACCCATTTTATAGTTCACATATATAATTCATTCGTATAATTTTATTACAATGTTATCCGCCACACGTGCTATTCTTTCAGGTTCTCTTTAGTAATTTCACAGGAAAATTTTTTTGTACAGTTTTTGTTACAGTTTTACTGTATCGAAAATTTAGTTATTTAGCCCAATTTTATAGTGTCAAACTTTGAATTTTTTTACATCATTTTTTAACAGTATGTTCATCGGTCACACATTCAAGATTTTAAGTTTCTTCCTCTGTCTTTTTACAAGAAATTTTTCTGTACAAGTTTTTTTACATTTTTTACACGTGTTACTTTAAGTCTCTCTTGTTAGTATTTCTTTCAAATTAAGGCTTTACGCCTTTACTTTTTAGCAAATTTAGTTATTTAGACCAATTTTTTTCAATTTCAAACTTGCAATCCTTTTAAATTATTCTTAACATATTTTTCATCGGTCACAGTTTCAAATTGTTCAAGTTTCTTCATTTGTATTCTTATAGAAATATTTTTTTCTGTACAGTTAATTACAATTCAGTTTAGACCAATTTTATAGGTTCACATGCACAATTCATTTATATCATTGTATCACAATGTCTCTACAAGGTTATTTTTAGCAATTTTACGAAAAAAATTTTTTTTTCACAATTTTGTTACAGTTTTACTGTATTGCAAATTTAGTTACTTAGTCCAATTTTATTTTCACACCTGCGATTCTTATATCACTTTTTTACTACAATGTTTATCCGTCACACGGTCAATTCTTAAGATTCCTCCTTTGTATTTTTATAGAAATAAATTCTCACTGATGAGGACTCCAACCTGAGTCGAAACGTTTGAAAGAATGTAAGAACTGAGTTTTCATCATTTCTGGACCCTAAAGCCAATTTACACATATATCGAATATTCATCAAAGGGTCGATACAAGTCCTATCTATAATTAATACAAAGTTTGTCGTTTCAAAAAGATCTACAAATTTTGTCTCACACAGTTTCTGATAAAACATATATTTTTCGTTTCAATTAAAAAAAAAACGATTAAAATTCAAAAAATCCATTGTTTAGACAAAATATGTGAGATACAAAAAAAACGTTTAGATGGAAAATTGTTTGCCTAAATGAGGTCTACAAATTCTCATTAAGACATTTCGGGACAGGAGGTATATTTTATGTTTTGATTTTTAATATTAAAAAAATTCGATTTTTTTCACCAAAATATGTGAGATACGAAATAAGCGTTGTTCTGCAAAATCGTTTCCTTAAATAAAATCTACGATTGTTTTTTTTTTTTCGAGAGATTTGGAAGAAAATAAATTATTTTAATCATGTAATTTATTAAAAAGTTACACTGAAAAAAATGGTTAGTAAAACCAACTACTTCGGTTTTTAATATATAATTTTTTTGTTTGGTGTTACTATCTCAATTGTTATCTCAAGAACTTGGGTAGTAACACCAACCAAAAAAATTGTTGTGCTAACTAATAAAATAGCTGAGCCATATTTCACAAACCGAAGTAGTTGGTTTTACTAACCATTTTTTTCAGTGTACTGAAATGTATACAGAAAATCGAGCGCGAGCGCCATGATGAGAATGTGTTCCTTAAGGCTGATAGAGCCTTAAGTAAATTAAATTTCCTGTTTCACTTAAACTGAAAAAGAAATTTTAGTGAATTTGAGAAAATGAGTAATTTACATCATCTTTAATATTATAAAATTGGTTTGAGCTTCAGTATCAAATTATAATAAATAAACTTGGATGTATGTGAAGAGCACAAGAACGAGCGCGAGGTCCAGAAAGACCGGAGCGCGAAGCGCGACGATCAAATCGCGCGCCCTCGGCGCGCTCAAACTTGCGAGCGAAGCGCGCGATGAGAACGTGCCCGCGAAGCGGGCAGATTTTTTTAACTTAATTTCTTCAATTCGAGGTTAAAACACCTTTAGAACAAATATAAATTTATTTGATTTTAAGAAATCACATTTTTAGCCGTTTTTAAATGAAACAAATTATTTTTTTTAACATTATTTATTTGATTCAAAAAAAGATTTTTTTGATTCAAATACAATACCGACAAAAACTAAAGAAATCATTTATTTAATTTTATTGCCATAAACAAAGACAATTTATTTCTTAAATTAAATGAAAAAAACAATCAAGAAATTTCTTTAAATTAAAGAAATGTTTTTTAAATCAAAGAAACTTCTTTCTGGGTGCAATCCATTTACATAACCAATCAACGCCGAACGCGAAGCGCGACGACCGTATCGCTCGCTCAAACTTGCGAGCGAAACGCGAAATAATAATTTTCCCGCGTACCGAGCAGATATTACAGAATATACTGTACAAATTTGAGGCATTGTATTTCAATACTTTCTGTGGAATGAATTTTCAATGTGCAGCTTCCACGGTCAAGCATGCGCTTCGAGCGCAATTTTTGACTTGCTCGGACTAGCCCGGATCAGGTGTATTTTTCCAAACCTCAAAAGATTATGAATTCACTACTTAAAAAGTATAAATATCATATTAAAACAAGAAAATACCTCTCAAATATTTTTGATCAAAGAACGGAGAAAAAAATTTCACGTAAAAAAAAGTTTTCAATCAAAATGATGAGTGGAACCACCCATATATAAATAATTTTTCTTCCCTATAACACTTTCATTTCAAATAGAAAGTTCGTTCTTCTGGAAATTGGAAGAATGAATTCCCTTAAACATTCCATCTTTTATCGGATGACCTCGAAGCTACGAGTTTAGTTTAGTTTTATCGTTGTTCAAAGTGAAACGTCGTAATAGCGTATACGCTCTGATTATATCGGACTTGTCAAGTCAAGTGCTCACTATAATCTCAGAACAAGATATACCGCAACCAGAGAAAGAATTTTCTTACATTCTTTCATGGTTATAGGTAATACCTGTTGAACTGAATTCTTTAAAATAATTTACGAGTTTCAGAGAAAAGAAAGAAAATCTCAAAGAAAAGTATTCGCCATTTTTATAAGCATTAATTTTCATAAAATTTCTGCAGGGAACTTCATATTCGTATTTCAGGGATCATAGTTTATTTTATCTAAAATAGAGGAATAGAGGACTTTTATCCAAAAAAAGAGGACCTTTTTTGACAACAGTAGAGGACTTTTAGGGGATATTTTTTTTTAATGACTATCTTGGACTATTAACTATGGGACAGCGATCTAGATTATTAAAACCATAATCTGTAGATGTTAAAAAAAAATATAGTACAGTAAAACCTCATTTATCGGGACGCCCTTGAAATGTAAACACCTCGTTTATCGGGATTTGGAGGGGCTCCCCACTACCACCTACAGTCTCATGGTGGGTTGCCATGACTCTTGTTGTATGTTGACATTTAGTAATGGTAACGAAGGTATATATAATACGAAGGTATGTAAAAAAATTGACATAATAAAACTCCTGCAAATGAAACATCTGCAAACTATGTCACTATGTACAAGGAGTGGTGGCTGGAGGGGAAACAAAATGTCCCGATAAATGAGGTTGCGAGATCCCGATAAGTGAAGATCCCGATAAATGAGTGTCCCGATAAATGAGGTTTTACTGTATCGGATAATATCTTGGATTATAAACTGAAACATACCAGATTTAACTGGATTTAACGCGTGCAAAACAAAAGAAAGATAGAGGGGAGAGCTACTATCCTTTTTCTTTTTTTTTCTTTTTCTTGGGTGAAAAATAAAAAATTGATGTAGGAATTTTATGTTTATATCTTCTTAATAGAAAATATCTCTCTGCCTGAAAATTTTTTAAATGTTCAAAATTGATAAGAAGTATGAAAATTTGAATAGGAAAACATATATTGATTCAAATTTTGAACATTTATTGGCATCAAATTTTACTGAAAGTTTATTTTTGAAGTGTTCAAATGCTTATAAAATTTTACAAGATCTTTTAGATATTTATTTTAGGCAGATTTTTTCCAAAATATCCGGAAAAAAGTGTTGTTTCTTCTTGCTTCACACGGACAGGAGGTGTTTCTGTAGTTGTTACTGCGTCGGTATCCAATCTGTGCACACTGGTCTCCTCTATATTTTGCTATTTTAAGATACACTCAAGATTCCCTGTAATGAGAAGCTCGAGCATCGGAGACCTCTCTGTAACGAGCGCGAGAGGGATCCCCTCCATATCCTACTTGTTGCTACGCGCTGTTATGCGCATTATATAATGCGCGCAGTCAGTCTGTCAGTGAGGCTATGTGAATCATTTATTTACATAGTTAAAAGCGTATAAAAAATATTTCTGTGAATATTAAACATGGAATTAACTTATTTGACAGTATGCACTCAAAATACTAAAAATTTGTGATTAATTCATTAATTTGTGATAAAAGCCATCAAACTCATTGGTTACTTTTTCAAATTCGAGCGCGCTTCATTCCGTAGTAGTGGGGGAAGAGGAGTCGATCGTCTGCTCGTTATAGGGAGGCTGACGCGCTCGTTAAAGAGAGGTTTCGTTACAGGGAATCTCGAGTGTACTTGTTATATTAGACTAGCACATGTCACACAACTCCCCAGATTCGGTAATCAATATATTGATCATAAATATATATCGATGGTCCCTAGCGACTTTGTCTTAACTCGCAAACAAGTGAACAAACTGTCCTAACTGAAAATCTCTGTTCCATTTTGACTCACTGAAAATGTCAATTCCATTTTGACTTAACTGAAATGATTCGTGATATTTTTTTGTAACTGTTTTTTCGTGGTTTTTTGAAATTTGTGATAAAAATGATAATGAGGCAAAGATCTATCCTACATGAGAGTGTAAAGAAGCAAATTTCGATTTTTCATTCAGAAAAGGGCAGTTTCCCTTTCATTGTAACTGTAAATTATCATATTTGTTCTATTTTACTTTATCTCAACTCGATCGACGTAGAATGTTTTTGTCTTGTTTACGAAAAAAAAGACAATCAGTGGATTTTGACAGACATTTTTTTCAAGCTTCGGAATGGAGGTAATTGAAGAAAGTTACCCTGGCGAAAGTATCGGAATGAAATTCATTTTGAGTCAATCAGAACTATTCCGATTCATTCCGATATCTGTATCGGAGTCAATGCGAATCATTCCGAACCAATCCGAAAAACGTCTTGTATCTCGTTTGATGAAAAACGGTCAAAATTCAATCCTACTTAATCCGATTAATTCCGAGACATTAATCCGAATGAACCCGAACTAATCCGAAATCAAGTTTTCAATCCAGATCAATCAGAATCAATCCGAATCATTCCGACCTTGGATTCATTCCGATTGATTCTGATTGGAAATTCGGTTTGGGTCGATCCGAGCTCAGATTGATGTGGATTGAAAACTTGGTTTCGGATTGATTCGGATTCATGTCTCAGAATTAATCGGATTAAGTCGGATTGATTTTTGACCATTTTTCATCAAACAAGTTACAAAACGTTTTTCGGATTGGTTCGGAATGATTCGCATTGGCTCGGATACAGATATTGCAATGAATCGGAATAGTTCTGATTGACTTGGAATGAATTTCAATCCGATACTTTCGCCAGGGGATTTTAATCAAAATATTTCCAAAGGTACGTATAAATTCGTACTGTTAACAAAAATTTATCTGAAATATCCTTACAATTTCTTTTTGAACAAAGTTTAAAATCTATACTCAAATTTACATCTATTATAAGTTTTAAAAATGTTTCATTGTAATGTTGCATCACAAACTAACTTTTTGATATTTCTTTTTGATTTTTTTTCTGCACTCAAATACACATTAATATTCTAGTTTGACATGATAATCTAGTCATCTTGAGTAATGATTACAGCAAGAAAAAATATAAAATAATTTTTGGTAAGTAATGAAAAAAAATGCAATTTTCACGAATTTTTATTTTAAATGTAAATGACGGATTGGCAATCGATTTTTAATATTTGATTTTGAACTCTTCACTTCTGTGTATTAAAGTCATTTTTCTTTTTTCACAATTTGTGATCTACTGCTTTTTTATCGCTTCTTACCAAATTTTAAAAAATTATACGATTTTAATAAATTACAAATCACTTTTTCAAGAAAAAGATTCCCTACAACTTAACCATTTCCAATTTTCGAAAATGGATAAATTATTATAAAATTCAGTAATTTGTTTATAAAAATTTAGTTTTGGAAAATGTTTTTTTAATTGTTTCAGCGACTAATGAATTTATTTTTAAAAATCAGAAACGGTGAAGTTGTGGGAAATCTTTTCTCTGAAAAAATGATTCATGATTTATTAAAATCGCATAATTTTTTAAAATTTGGTAAGAAGCGATAAGAAAAAAAGTTGGGTCAAAAATAAAATTATTTTTCTGTGTTTCAAATTTTTTTTCATGTAAAATAATCTTTTCTCTTTCAAATTAGCCCTTCAATAATAATATTGCTATTCTTGAAAGCAAAATTATCTATTTTTGCCTGAGGTCTAATTTTAGTGGATGAAAACTACCTTAGGTCAATGTCGCTCGTGACCATCAATATGTAAAAAAGAAAACCCGCGAAAAAAAAGTTGATCTTGTTAGATCTGGTCAGATCAAATTCCCAGATCTAACCAGATCTTGATTTTGTCAAGATCTGATCAGATCTGGAGTAGATCTGTTCATATTCAAAGTAGATCTGGTCAGATTTGAAGTAAATTTGGTCAGATCTCGACAAAATCAAGATCTGGTTAGATCTGGAAATTTGATCTGACCAGATCTAACAAGATCAACTTTTTTTTCGCGGGAAGTTATGTCCGGTATCGATTCAATCAAATGAGCAACCGAGATACGATAAACGATACCCCCCACATCAGATGCGCGATATCGATATTCCGATAAAGCGCACAAATATTCAAATACGAAAAATTGACCAAGTCATTATCAATTTTCCTTATACTGATACGATTCTGATGTTTAATTTTTGGTTTTGGCATGTAAATTAAAGATTTATTTTTTAAATTTACGTTTTTAACTGAAAATCGTGGAAATAGAAGAAAATTTTCCCAAATAAAGAAAATAGAGGACCATTTTCAAAATAGAGGAAATATCGGACTGGCTGTGATCCCTGGTATTAATATAACAGTTACAGTTTTTGTTCAGCTTCGATAAATATTTCTTTAAAAAAAGTTTCATATTTACTTCTTAACATAACATTGTTAAAATACTTCATAACCATTAAGAATAGAAAAGGTTAACAAGAATCCACAGAAACGTGAATTTACTTCTTTTTCTAATTTTAGCAGTAAGTGTATAAGCCACAATCTTGGTTTGTAATTCGATTCTAGTTCTATTGTGCCCCTGAGAAGAGCTAAGATAATTCGTTTCTTTGAGAATTCATTTATGTACCCTCTCAAGGAAAGAAGGATAATTGAATTTTAACATGGAAGTTTTCTCTCAGACATTAGTAAGAATATCATTTATGCCGATCAGTATATAAATAATTTAAGACTACATTATCCCCTTAACCTTTTAGCAATAGTAGAGAATTTATGGCTAATTTATTTAAACTTGAATTAGTTAAAATTGCTTCAATCAGTTGAAACATATCCAATTAGCTTAATATCAGCGCTTACGTGGTTGAATAAATTCCCCGGAATCATGAAACTTTACCGAACTTTAGTAAGGATCCACCTGGCTACACAAATTTGCCGAGGACACTGAAAATTTGATTAGTTAGGTCATAAAGATTCTACTAGTTAAAGAACATGAGGTGTAAATGCTGAGAAAATCACTTTGAAGGCATTCCAAGAAAGTCAGAATATGAGTCTCTCATACTTTACGAAGTTATAATACAATTGCACGGTTAGAAATGTTCTGAAATTTACGAAGATTTTAAGTTTTAAAAGTAACGGAGAATTACAAGAAAACGATACTTTTAAGTAGAGCTATCTTAAATGTAAGGAAATGTGATGGAAAACCTGATATTTTTTTCAAAATTATATAAAGCTTAACTGTATTTCTCTAAACTTGTCTTTCAGGGGATCCGCCATCTTTAATTGGTAGATTTTTGGTTTTTTTGACATTGTCCAAAAATATTATTTTTTTATTCTCTATATTTTTCTGAGTATGTGTGTACATTTTCAGGACAAACTGATTTTTTTTCTTGGAAAAATAAATAAAATTAAAAGTTACTACGATTTGCGAATAACGCGTTTTTAGCCAAAATTAGCTTTTTACACAAAATAGTTTTTTTATTTATTTATTAATATTTCTGAATTCTGTGGAAAAGAGTAGTCTGCCCAGCTTGCAGAGGAAGAAAAGAAAATTTCTGAATAAGGAACCATGCCAGGAACAAAATAAAAAAAAGATCATCACAATTTGGTTAAAAAAACATAAAAGTTATTCAAAGTAAAAAAATGTCAAAAAAATGACCAAAAAACTCAATATTATTAGTTTGAAAATACATAAAGGTGCTGGAAGTTTTAAAAAACCACAAAACATTTATAAATGAAGGTACTAAACATACAAAAAATTATATGAAAGGTCTAAACTCAAAAAATTAAAATTAAAGGTGGCGGATCCCTTTAAGGTAGTACACTCACGAAAATTAGGCCGCAGGAAAAATTAGATAATTTTGCTCTCAAGAATAGCAATATTATTATTAAAGGGATCATTTCAAAAGGAAAGATTATTTTCCAAAATAAAAATTTGAAACACAGAAAATAATTTTACTTTAACTCGAACTTTTTTTCTTATTGTCTCGAGCCACATTTTTCAAAGTGATATTATTCTAATAAATTTTGAATAACTTTTTTAGGCAAAAGATTCTCTTCCCTTTCTGGAAATGAATCAATTATTTTGGAATTCAACAATTAATTTATAAAAATTTTTTTTTGGAAAATTGTTTCTCAATGGTTTTACCCATTAAAGAATTTATTTACAAAAATTGGAAACGTTCAATTTACAGAGAATCTTTTTCTGGAATAAATGATTCGGGATTTATTAGAATCTCATCATTTTTTAAAAATGTGTCAATTACACCTGTTCCGTCTATACACATTGTTCCTTATATATTACGATTCATTACATTCCATTACTATTGTACAGTACATAGGCTTATTGCTAATACAATATTTATCCACATTCTATCCCTTATCACTTAATTCCACCTGCTCCCTTCTGTCGCTCTCCAATTTTCTAACTTCCTTTTCGAACTCCCTTGCATATCCTCTATTTTTGTATGAATATTATATATTTTAGTTAAATTGTAGGGTTCGTCATTTAAAATATTCAATGTTTTTAAGGTAGTTCCTTCACGAAAATTAGACCTCAGGCAAAAATAGATAATTTTGCTTTCAAGAATAGCAATATTATTATTGAAGGGCTAATTTGAAAGAGAAAAGATTATTTTTCATAAAAGAAATTTGAAACACGAAAAAATAATATTATCAATAAATTTTATTTTTGCCCAAACTTATTTTCTTATCGCATTGAGCCAAATTTTAAAAAATGATGCGATTCTAATAAATCACCGTTCATTTTTTTAAGAAAAAGATTTTCTACAAGATGACCGTTTCCTATTTTTCAAATTGAATTAATTATTATCAAATACAGCAATTTTTATATAAAAATTTTGTTTTGAAAAATTGTTTTTTTATAATTTAAGCCATTAAAGAATTCATTTTCTAAAATTGGAAACGGTCAAGTTGTAGAGAATCTTTTTCCCAAAAAAATGAACCGTGATTTATTAGAATCGCATCACTTTTTAAAATTTGGCTGGAAGCGATAAGAAAATAAGTTTGGGCCAAAATAAAATTTATCAATAAAATTATTTGTTTGTGTTTTAAATTTTTTTGATGAGAAATAATCTTTTCTCTTTCAAATTAGCCCTTCAATAATAATATTGCTATTCTTGAAAGAAAAATTATCTATTTTTGCCTGAGATCTAATTTTCGTGAAGGAACTACCCAGGTGGATTTCTGGTACTGGTGCAGTACTGGCTAGACCCATAATGATAACTCGGTAGGGAGTTGGCAGTCAGTACTGAGCTGGTACTTAAAAGCAGTACTGGTCCAGTACTATCATCTGGTACTGGCGTAGTACTGGCTAGATCCCTAATGATAACTTGGCTGAGAATTAGCACTCAGTACTGGGCTCGTACTTAAAAGCAGTACTGGTCCAGTACTAGCAGCCGATACTGAATGGATTTCATCTGGTGAAATTATAAAATTATTTATAAAAATACATTTTGAATGGATAATGTCAAAAATAGATAAATTAAAGATTGTGAAAATAGTACATCGGCAATTTGCCAGTAATGATAATTAGTACTGCGGCATTAGTAAACCATCAGTAGAGTGCCAACTGTTAATGATATCCCTACTGCAGATTTTCACCAGTACTGCCAAAGAACACCGCGACAGTACTGCGCCAGTAGAAAGCCGGGAATATACCAATGTTTGGCACAGTATTAAAAGGGAGTACTGGCAATACTGTGCCAAAAATTGGTATAGTACTGGTTTATTACTGGTGCCGCACTGACGCGGTATTCTTTGGCAGTACTGGTGAAACTTTAAAGTAGGAGTATCATTGACAGTTGGCAATCTACTGGTTTACTACGGGCGCAGTACTGATTACTATTACCAGTACCGATTGATAGTACTGGACCAGTACAGCTTTTAAATACCAGCCCAGTACTGACTGCCAACTCCCAGCCGAGTTATCATTAGGGGTCTAGCCAGTACTGCGCCAGTACCTGAAATCCGACGGCGGTACTGGTATGGTACCGCGCCAGTAGTAAATTTCCACTTGGGTACCTAAAAGGAATAGAAAAATAATTAAAATTATTGAGCAAAAAAAAACAAATCACAAAAATACACAGTCAACACACAAATGTGAATATTTTTAATCTACAAATTGATATTTATGCAAACACGTAATTCAAAAACGGAAAAATTGTTAGTACATAGAGACTTCACCAATAATGAAAAAACTGTTGTGTGCATAGCATGAAAGGGGATTAAAAGCAATGGTTCGACAGGAAAGATGGATTGGCTGATTTTACTGCAGACATGTTTATCATGTAAGTGACCTTTCAAATGGTTGTTTACATTCCTAAATTCTGCGTTAAATCGATAGAAGATGGGATTTTCTCCAGAAGGAAATTATTATATTTAAAAAAATTCAAATTTTAAGACAAACATCTGATTACAATAAGGAAACTTCAAGATGAGAAAACTTTGAATATCTGCGATCAATACCTTCTTACAAAGTCTCAAGTTATAAAGCAATAAGGTGCATTTCCACCAACTGAAAGATGGTTTAAAACTTTACCCAGCATATGACGTAACTTCTATTACAACCAGTTCCATTATTAAACAGCTTTGTAAATATATATATATATATATATAATAAATTCATGAAAGTTATACTTATATTGAAAAGTAAAGCGCCTCTTTCACGAGTCAAGGACCTTGTGGTCCAGTCTCGTTGCTCAAGATATTCCTTTGATATTAAAATTGTATTCATTTTCCAGGATTTAGCAACTTTTCGAGATGCAGATCCTTGCATTTTCTATGAGGATATAATTCACACAAACTGTCAACGCTGTCAAGGCGAGAAGAACAGTGAGAATCCAGCTAATTACGCAAAATGAAGTACTAAAATACAGAAAAATATAGATTCGCGAAGACATAAACACCGTTATAAATTCGATATAATGTCTTTATATTGCACTGACAAAAAAGATTTGATTGAATAAAAAAAATAATTTGTTTGAACGACTTTCTTTGATTTAAAGAAATGATTTGTTTAAATGAAATAAAATTTGTTTGATTCAAACAAAATATCTTTGAACCAAATAAATATTTGTTTGAATCAAATTAATTTGTCTTCAAAACAAAGAAATTAATGCATTGATATATGGTCAAAGACATAATTTGTTTGATTTAAGGCAGAAATTTATTTGATTCGAAGAAATATTTATTTGGTCCAAAGATATTTTGTTTGAATCAAACAAATTTTGTTTCATTTAAACAAATCATTTCTTTAAATCAAAGAAAGTCGTTCAAACAAATTATTTTTTTTGATTTAATCAAATCTTTTTTCTCAGTGTGGCATTACTTGATTCCCATTAAAAATCAATAATGAAGGAAACATATCAAAGATTTTGAAAGGCAGGAAATATATTATGGGGATAAGAAAGGCAAAGGTTTCGGCCACAAATGGAGGCCCTCTTCAGTGCCAACTAATTTTTTGTGGCCGGAACGTTTGCCTTTTTTATCCCCATAATATATTTCCTGCCTTTCAAAATTTTTAATATGTTTCCTTGATCATTGATTTTTAATGGAGATTAAGTGACCCAATTCCAATATAAAGACACTATATCGAATTTATTTTTGGGTCAAAATAAAATCTAAAGACATTAATACAAATATTTCTCGAAATTACTGTTATAAATGTTTGTGATTTTTTTTACAATTTCTTCACATTTCCACATTAATTAAGATATCGAGTTGAAACTTTGAGTAATTAAGGGGATCCAACACCTGTAATATTTTTATTTTTTGAGTTTAGACCTTCCATATAATTTTTTTTATGTTTAGTTACTTTATCTAGAAAGGTTTTGGGGTTTTTTTTTTAAATTCCAGCACCTTTATGTATATTTAAACAAAATATTTTGTTCCTTACAATGTGTAACAACCTTTTGGGTATGGAAAATAAGGTAACACGACTGAAAAAAAGTTACAAATAAGATAAAAAAATATCCCAAAATTGTATTTTATTTATAACTTTTTGTTCAGTCATGTTACCTTATTTTCCATACCCAAAAAGTTGCTACACATTGTAAGGAACAAAATAAAAAACGAATCAAGACAATTGGTTAAAAAACAAAAAAGTTATTCAAAGTAAAAAAATGTCAAAAAAATGACCAAAATAATCAAAATTTTTAGTTTAAAAATACATAAATAGGCTGGAATCTTTGAAAAACCCATTACCTTTCTAAATGAAGGTACTGAACATAAAAAAAATTATGTGGAATGTCTAAACTCAAAAAATAAAAATAATAATTTTAAAGGTGGCCCATCCCATTATGTAAAAAGCAGTGAAAAACGTTTATCTTGTCCTAAACTTGTTTACAATTATATATATTTAGGAACAGGTAAACGTCCTTTAGTTATTTTTACCTAATTACTCAAAGTTTCAACTAGATATCTCAAATAATGTGGAAATGCGAAGAAAGAAAGAAAAGTATCGGTAAAGTAGGGATCGGATAAGTCATACATGGCCATAATGGAATTTTATTACCAAAATGTATTTCAAAGCTGTACTTGTAAAGTCATCTTTTGGAATTACAATACAAATGTTATGAATTTACTGTTATGGTAAAAAAAACTTCCATTACAGTATTGCGAAATTACAACAAAAATTTTCTACATTGTACAAATCTATATTGAAATTGCAAACATTCCTAACAGTATATATATACTTAATTCATTCCTCCATAATGGATGGTCTGTTATTTTTTAATTTAGACTCCTTTTTATAAAAGATTTCTGGAAAAATAAATCAAACATGGAGTGAAAATACAATTCGCAATGACACTAAAATCAGTTGTGTTTTCTGGATGTGAAAGCAAGTTCTAACTTTCATGAGATAACTTTCGTATAGTAACTAACGTAACACAATTTCTAACCACGAATTTTAGGTTGAGCTGTTTAGACCCTTTGGCTACAAGTTTAGATTGAACATATCTCCTAAAATCCAGTCAATAGAAGTTGTTAACTATCCTAAAAATAAATATTTTATCTTCAAAAATGTACAATATTGATAATTTATAGGATAGCAAATAAGGAAGGAAATAATTTGCAATAAACAATCAGTACATTTATTACAGTTGAAAATTATACACCTTTTTAACTTATTTGCAAATATTCAATATCGCAATACATATTCGATGTTGAAAGTTCGTTAGCGATGCAGAAATGTGATTCAATGTATATATTAATTTTCATGTAAATATGAAAATTAGAGTACAAAAAAGGAATAATCATTTCCTGAAAAATTTGTAGGTAATTTGTAAATTTCAGTTTTGAATATAAAAGAGGTTTTTTTCACAATTCTGGGTAAAATCATTTTTGAATGGATAATTCGATAAAACGCTCTTTCCAATTAGAAACATGATACATAAAACTAGATTGACAATAGGTTCTCAAAATACACTGAGTCAGTTTAAATGACATGGAATTATTAAAGTAATTCATTTTCTTCTGGTTGTTTTTAAAATTTTATTTTTCGATTTTCGAATTGAATATTCTTTATTGAAATACTTGTCTTTTTATTAGATGATGAGATACACAAATACAAATTTTATACATCAAAATTTTAAAGTTTAAATTACAAATAATATTTTCAACGCCTAGAAGATTCGAACCTATTCAATATTTGCCCACTTATGTATGAAAAGATCCATGCACTAACATTTTGTTGAACTACGTTTCAATTTAGAAAATTCAGAAAAGTTTGGAAAACTATTTAATTTTTATAAAAATTATTGAAAAAAGTTTTCATAAATAATCTACTTATTTATCTATGACAACTTTGCATTGTCGAAATTGAATTCACGGTTATGATCATTTTAAACTAGAATTTGTGTCAGTTTAACTAGTTATTTATGAGAACATTGCGTTAGTAAGATTACATCTGTGCTTATTGTAATTTGAAATTGGAATCCTTGCACTGAGAAAAAATATTTGATTAAATGGAAGAAAATAATTTGTTTGAAAGGATATTTTTGATTCAAAGATAAGATTTATTTGAATAAAATAACTTTTTTTTAATTCGAACAAAGTATCTGTGAAACAAATGAAAAATTTGTTCAAATCAAATAACAAACAAATTATATCTTTGATCATATATCAATGCATTAATCTCTTTGTTTTTAAGGAAAATTTATTTGATTTAAACAAATATTTATTTAATTCGCAAATACCTCATTTCTTTAAATCAAAGAAAGTCTTTCAAACATATAATTTTCTTTGATTCAATCAAATTTATTTTCTGTGTGTGTCATTACAATTAGATTAATGCTGACTATAGGGAAATAGTTGCTCCCTAAATCCGAAACTGTGGAAAACCACTGTTTCGAATGTTATAAGTCTTCCACATTGAATCAGTGAAATTTAACTGATATCACTAGGAAAACTTACTGATTGACCAGCGAATTTCACTGTTGACCAGTATATGTCACTGATTAACTATAGTGAGTTGCCTTGGTGAAATCAAGTAAATTCCACTAATTTCTGTGTAGAAATCTTATAAAATTCGAAACAGTGCTTTTTCACTGTGAATCAGTGACTTTCTACTGATTCAGATTTAGAGTGCTTCTGCTAAAGAATTTTTTTCCGGTATGGTAAATTTTGAAAGGTTACCGAAATATAGTTTTCACAAAACAATCTTTTAACTACATTTTTCAGAAATATTTGTCGATTTTCAGTGCGAACGTGATGATCAAGAGTGAAATTTATCAAACAAGGGTAGGTATTTATAAGTTCGAAACCTCATTTTATCGAAATAGTTACAGATTTTACTACAGCGGTAAATGGAGCATATAAAAATATCTGTACATAATATCTAGATAGCCAGATGTGTATAAAATACAAATATTCTGAACTACAAGATTCAATCATTAAAAATGTGATTTGTGACTTTGGCAACAACCTCATTAGTATACTTCACGAATATTTAGGTTCTAATTTGCACGAAAAAGGATTTGAGTGCTGTAACTGAAATCGCATCTCGACTTAGAGAGTGGAATAACGGTGGGCTAAGAATATATAAGATTCGCTAGTGGAACTGCGGAACTTTGGCAAGACTCGTTACCACACTAATTTTATGCGACGCAATGAGAATATGACATGATCTAGTTTTCGGAGTAATACATTATTCGTATACTATAATAAAATTATTAATATTAGTTTTACAGTTTACAATCATAGCTTTATTTTAATTGATTACCAATTTATTTAAATAATGCGATGCATATTTTCAGTGTATAGTGTGGATTAATCTGTATCTGAAAGTTTCCAAGTGTGAATTTTTCAATTTAAATTGCTTATTTTTCAGTCCTCATGATTTCAAATTTTCTTTCTTGAATTACTGTTTAATCATATTTTTATATTTTTTTAAATTTTTATTTAAATTTTAAAAAATTATTCAATTACTTTCCTTCTAATATTTTCCTGAAAAAGAAAATTTGTTTTGGTTGCAAAAAAATGTTCGATTCAACGAAATGACTTTGAAAAGAACACATTCTTTGTTAAAATCATTTATTTAATTTAAAATAATATTGTTTTCGTTAAAACATAAGTGAATTTTTCTAAACAAATTATATATTTTTAAATTTACAAATAATTTTATAAGTTTACTAAAGATTTGTTTAATTTAGAAAGAGGAAATCGACTAAAAAATTTGTTTCAATGCAGCAAATATTTTTTTGACCCCATAGCAGATTAGGAAATTCAGACTTAGAAATCATTTGTCTGAACACAAAACAAACTCGGTGTTATATTTACCCGCAGAAAAGGAAAGGAAAAAGGTCACCTTTTCGAGTGTATACCCGTGCGGAAATTGCCCAACTTGTTCCCAAGTTCCGATCCGGGCCCGATCGGATTTTCCACATGTGGCCGCAGGGGGGCACATGGTGTGGCCCGGGTTGGAACCACATCGGATTATGATAGACAAGATTATTCTCAAATTTTTTGTTGTGGAAGTGATATTGTAGTGACTATATTAAAATTCAAATGCCAAAAGCAAAAAGTACATGGCGAGTTTGGAAGCACAGAATCGTTGGTGAGATTTCTTATATCCGCATTATAGATCAAGCTAAGTTAATTCACTAGATTCATTACATAAATCCTAACATTGTAATGAACTAGATTATTACTTGAAATATTTTTTTATTAACGATCATTTGAAAAGAAAAGAAAATTATAATTTAAAGTGTAGAACGTTATTGTGTTTCATTATTTTTTATATCGTATATTCAATTTTCCAAAGTGAATTTTTTAGATAGAAAATTATTAATAATGCAATTTATTTTTAGATTCAGAAGAATCGAATAGTTCTACAGACTACGAAGATGAGTTTGAAGATTATACTGTTTTTCTACTTTTAATTAAACTGTTGCATCACTAATCTGAATTTACACAGAAAAAAAAAGTCTTAAATTTGTTACGTCTAACAGAAGATTTTGGCATAAATTTAGCCACGTTGTGTATAAGCGCATAAGTCTGTCCTTCTCTAATGGTCTAGTTTTTGTTACATCTTAAAGTTAGCCGATTTTTAGACTTGAATTAAAACTTTTTTTTTACAGTGTATGAAATAAATTTTTTTGAACCAACTATTTATTGTTATTAAACGAAAAGCTTTTAAATTTTACTATTTGTAGAAATACAAAATTAGAAGGGGCCATATCTGGACCAGATCGGGCCCCCATTTTACAGGCCCAGATCTGGGCCCGATCGGGTAGGGCGTTTCATTACTGGTCTGGCGCTAGACAGATTACCTTATCGGGGCCGCACTTTTTCCGATCGGGGCTCGATCGGCGCCCCACCATAATTTCTGCACGGGTATAAATTGAACGATGGCCATTAGTAACTAATTAAGTTCAAACTAAATCAAGGAATAATTCAAAAGATTTTGTTCTCCAGCCTGTGAGGACTTTAGCAAATCCATTAGGAAGAACAAAAGACGAAAAAAATCAAATCAGAGGTGACACACTTAAGGAATAAAAATGTCATGATCAGCAGGAATCTACATTACAACCGCAATGCCCGAGCATAAGAACACATGCGAAAGTGTCATCAAACCAAAAAGCGTATAAACAGAACACGCCACAAGTATAAAACCGAAAAAAACCTCACATAAAAAATACCACATTGATATTATTAATAAAAAAAATCTGCCCGCTTCGCGGGCACATTCTCATTGCGCGCTTCGCTCGCAAGTTTGAACGCGCCTAGGGCGCACGATTCGATCGTCGCGCTTCGCGCTCGGTCTTGTGCTCTTCGCATACATTTAAGTTTATTTCTTATAATTTGATACTGAATCTCGAACCAATTTTGTAATAATATTACAGATGATGTGAATTACACATTTTCTCAAAGTCACTCAATTTCTTTTTGAATTTAAGTGAAACAGGAAATTCAATTTACTTAAGGCTCTATCAGCCTTAAGGAACACATTCTCATCACGACGCTCGCGCTTCGTGCTCGATTTTCTGTATACATTTCAGGAACTTTTTAATAAATTACATAATTAAAATAATTTATTTTCTTCCAAATCTCTCAAAAGGAAAAAAACAATCATAGACTCTATTTAGGGAAACGATTTTGCAGAACAACGCTTATTTCGTATCTCACATATTTTGGTGAAAAAAATCGAATTTTTTGAATATTAAAAATCAAAACATAAAATATACCTCCTGTCCCGAAATGTCTTAATGAGAATTCGTAGACCTCATTTAGGCAAACAATTTTCCATCTAAACGTTTTTTTTTATCTCACATATTTTGTCTAAAAAATGGAATTTTTTAATTTTAATCGTTTTTTTTTGGAATTGAAACGAAAAATATATGTTTTATCAGAAACTGTGTAAGACAAAATTTGTAGATCTTTTTGAAACGACAAACTTTGTATTCTTACGTTTTTTTCGTATTTCGAATATTATTGTTAAAAAATTGAATTTTGGATTTTCAATATTGTTTTTTTGAATTAAAAAGAAAAATATCCATCTTATGAAAAAATGTTACAATTCAAATTTGTAGCACTTTATGTAGAAAATAATATTGTATCATAACGTTTTTTCGTATCTCGTATAATTTAACTGGAAAATGGAATTTTGATATTGACTTTTTTCGAATTTGAATATGCTGTAACATTTCTAATTTTGATTTAATCAAAAAATGTTATTGAGATAATTTTTAGAGATTTATGAGCACTATCTAAAACCAGTATTGAAATTTTTGATTTTTTCAAAAAATTATTTTCAAAAACACAAAAGTAGTGCTCAACCCCTCAATTTTGGTTGGATGTGGCTGGCTAACGAACTTGTCCTTACTTTTTCGGTTCCGATAAAGTGTGCCAAAGCTCAATTCAATCTGATAATTCTATCGAGAGTTATGCCGCACACGACCTACAGACAGACAGACAGACAGACAGACACTTTCGTAAAAACCGTTTTTTCTGACTCAGGGGGTCTCAAAACGTAAAGATTTGATGAAAATTTCGAAAGTCATTTTTCACATAAAACCAATACCTTCTCATCCATGATGAGAATGTAAAAAAACTACATACGAACTACGTACGAACAAACACGTCCGGCCTAAGCCACGACCGGAATCCGTTAGACTTGCTATAACAGTCATTTGGCTACAAAAACCGAGTGGGTCAATCACTACAACAGAGTGAATCGGTTACGACAGTCGAGTAGCCTGGCTGCTTTAACCGAGTCAATTGGCTACAAAAACCGAGTGGGTCGTGTACTATACAGCAGAGTGAATCATTTACGACAATCGAGTATTTTGTCTACACTAACCGAGTCAATTGGTCACAAAAACCGAAGGAGGTCAATTACTACAGCAGAGTGAATCGGTTGCGACAATTGAGTAGTTAGGCTACTGTAACGGAGTTAATCGGCTACAAAATCCGAGTGGGTCAATTACTACAACAGAGTCAATCGGTTACGACAGTCGAGTAGCCTGGCTGCTTTAACCGAGTCAATTGGCTACAAAAACCGAGTGGTTCAATTACTACAACAGAGTGAATCGGTTACGACACTCGAGTAGCCTGGCTGCTTTAACCGAGTCAATTGGCTACAAAAACCGAGTGGGTCATGTACTATACGGCAGAGTGAATCATTTGCAACAATCGAGTATTTTGTCTACACTAACAGAGTCAATTGGTCACAAAAACCGAAGGAGGTCAATTACTACATCAGAGTGAATCGGTTGCGACAATCGAGCAGTTAGGCTACTGTAACGGAGTTAATCGACTACAAAAAGAGAGTGGGTCAATCACTAAAACAGAGTGAATCGGTTGCGACAATCGAGTAGTTAGGCTACTGTAACGGAGTTAATCGGCTACAAAAACAGAGTGGGTCAATCACTACAACAGAGTCAATCGGTTACGACAGTCGAGTAGCCTGGCTGCTTTAACCGAGTCAATTGGCTACAAAAACCGAGTCGGTCAATTACTACAACAGAGTGAATCAGTTACGACAGTCGAGTAGCCTGACTGCTTTAACCGAGTCAATTGGCTACAAAAACCGAGTGGGTCAAGTACTATACAGCAGAGTGAATCATTTGCGACAATCGAGTATTTTGTCTACACTAACCGAGTCAATTGGTCACAAAAACCGAAGGAGGTCAATTACAACAGCAGATTGAATCGGTTACGACACTTGAGTACGGGCGTGATCCAGGCCACGACGAAATTCCTGCACAGGTCTTTATCTCATTTTGCATTGGCGTGTGTTTACACAAAACAAAGTAAAAATGTATAGGTGACACATGCCTTTAATGGTAGCACATAAAAAATAACTATCACTGTTTTTACTTTTCGATCCAACAATACGAATACGAGAACGGTTACTCGACTCGCAATTCCGTATACATGTATAAATATTTCAGACTGCACAGTACGTTTTTGATAATTTAATTGATTGAAAATCCACACGTTGCAATTCATATGAAAAACCTGTGAGGATTGTTATAAATTACTGTATTAAATTCGATATGAAAATTCATGACTAGTCCATGCAACAGGGAATTTGTTAGGACATTATTTATTTCAGAAAACGGACTGCACCATTAGAAGAAAGGTTGGTCATAGAGTAATTGTGTCATGTTTTGGACAACGAAATATGATTTATACATTTTTTATTAACATTTAAGACATTTTAAATTAAATTTTTATAATAAAAATAAAATCAAATTTTTTAAGACATTTAAGACTAAAAATCGCACTTTTTTTAGTCTTTTGTTTATAACATTAAAGGTAATTATCCAATTTTAATGTCATCAATTGAAAAGTTGTAGACAATTGAATTGCGAACAAAATGAGCCGTCGCTTGATCTGATTGGATAATTAGAAGCGGAGAAAAAACTTTTTAGGTTGAGGTTTGGTGGAAAAGTAGCAGACTTTATGCTCTTCAAACGTATAAAAAACGGACACTTTAAGATAATACGTTTCCGCGCTATTAAAAATATAAATCAAGCACAACAGAACGTCAATCTTGGTTTTTGGCTAAAATGTTGCAAAGTTTATTTAAAAAAGACCCAAACATGAGTTCAAACTCCTGAACTTTTTTACATTTATTTTTATTTATTATTGCTATTATTTTATAATCACATTCATACAATTTTGGCATATTAAATTTAATACGCTAGACCAGTTTTGAACGTTCATTGAATGATGACAAATTATTTTCAAAGTCAAAAGACACCTTGGGACACAATTAAAAATAAATATTTTTGAAAAATAGCTTATTATCAGGATAAATACTTGATGGGGCATCCTTTGCACATTGTCCAATTTTATAAATGAAAGTAAAAAGTTCCCATACACTGAGCGATCCACTCTATCCAGTATATTAAGGATGTAGTCTCATGTTCAGGCCCGTTTCAGGAACTTATTTCGGGATTTTTTAATGTTTTTATTGACATCGTAAACTGTAAAAAAATTTTTTTTTACTTAATTTTACACAATTTTATAATTGTTTTTTTAAGCTAAAGTAGACACCTTTAAAATGAGTTAGGTGGATGACGTGGATTATTACGGCACTTGGAGTCATCTGAAACAAAAAAATTGTTTTGAATGCTTGTGGCTACGTCGCGTACTAGATATAAACATTTTTATCAATAAATAACAAAAAGGCGGACTTATAAACGAACAATTAAAAATCGTGATTCTTTTCGATGAAAATATCGGTGAAAAAAAAGAAATTATTATTATAACTAAGTGATTTTAGTACCCGACGGAGCCATTGTTGTGTAGAATAACATGTGCAAAAATAAAAGCAATCGGTTGGATGGAATTTTTTTAATTACCCGCGCCTCTTACAAAAATGTTGTTTCGAGAAAAATGCGTTGAAAGTTTTGATTTCAGATTTCTTGTAAAAAATCTCAGCGAGATGAACTGGACATTTTTGAAGCGTCAGACGTTTCTTTCTACGCCCTCATAATAGACAATAGACAGGTAAGACCATTGCAGTTGCCGCACGGTTCACAGTGTGCAGTCCCGGCATACTCTCGACTATGTGCTATAGCTTCGTAAATATTTCATATTTCGGTCTAAAATTTTTACAGTATACTCTCAATATATTATACTTTCAAAATATGTGAAAAAAATAAATCGAATTTTTGAAGCCCGAACACGAGACTACATCCTTAAATCTAATATACACCGAGAACAAAATTTTATTTGGTTGAACAAAATCGTTTCGCTGACTACATTTTTTTAATTTAAAAAAATATTTTGGTTGGATTAACTAAATTATTTTTCATCTAACAAAACTCGTTTTCTCGAGTGAACCAGAGATTTTAGTAAAACAATTTTGTTGAATTTACAACAATAAATAAATATAATGAATAACAATAACATAATAGTATATTACGTGCCTGGGCACGCAATGAGGGTTATTGCGTGACGAGCGACAATGCTTGCAGGAGATCGGAGCCGAGACGAAGCTGAGGCGCGATCAGTCCTGCGAGCATTGTCGCGAGTCTCGTAATTTCCCGAATTGTGTGCATTGGCACGTATGTCAAACTCGTTTTTTCGCTACAGTAAACAGTAGAGCAATGTAGTATATTGCGATACAGAGGAATGAAAGGTAAAAATTGAACTGCGCATGCGCCTATAGCCATGCAACGGAGCACAATCTTCTTCTTCTTCTTCTTCGTACAGCGTTAGCACCTTACTGGCAAAGCCTTGTACATTTGAACTGCGCATGCGTCTATTAAAATCCATTACTACTACACAAGATCGATAAAATCAAAATGGCCGAGACTAGTCGTGACATATCAAGTGTAATGGCTAGCGCCGCAAACAACTACAATACTAGATTACGAGACTCGCGACAATGCTCGCAGGACTGATCGCGCCTCGACTACGCATCGGCTACACCTCGACTACGCCTCACCTACGCCTTAGCTTCGATCTCCTGCGAGCATTGTCGCTCGTCACGCAATAACCCTCATTGTGCGCCTAGGCACGTAATATACTAATGTTGATATTACAAAAGTTTTTGGTTGAACGCACTAAATAATTTTGTTCTTGTTGGATCAACAAAATCATTTCACAACATCAAATATATGTTTTAAAGGATTAAGAAAAAAAGGTGGTGGAATTAACCAAACACTTCTAATCAATAAACTGAATATTTTACTATCCGTACAATAACAAAATTCTAAAATTAAACCAAAACCAAAATTTTATTGAATCAAAACCTCATTTTTTTTAGTCTACCAGTGTACTATTCCATATTTAAGTTTTATATACTTTAATTGTATATGAAGTTTGATAACATTTATAACAGTCCGTATGATAATTTAAACATTGTCAACTTCTACCGAAAAAATTCTGAAACACAGTGAAGCGTTTAGAAATTATCAGTATCAATGCACGGAGAAACTTTTTATATTAATTTTTACTATAGTATTTTTCATTTTAGGGAAAAACGTGTCACTTTGATAATTTTTGTTAGTAAAAATACTAAACTTTATAATAATAATATGAAACTTTAGTATAAACTATAGTAAAATTTGCTATGAACTATGCTGAAGTTTCATATCATTATTATAAAGTTTGGTATTCTTACTAATAAAAATTCGCAAAGTGATACGTTTTTCCCTGAATTAAAAAATACCATAGTAAAAATTGATATAAAAATTTTCTCCGTGTGTCAATTAGTCTCAATATGTTATAAGTAGTTTCGCTGCATTGATAGATTTCTCACTTTGAGTCAATGAAGCAATGGTTTTACAATTCATATTTGTACGGAAAATGATGGATTAGGGTGGTTGATCAATAATCATGTACCCGATGCAAAGCTATAAAAAAGTAATCTGCATGCAGAAATAATATAATTATGCATCGTTACTTTGCGCTGCTATGTGGCTTGTTAACATGGAGATAAAAAAAGAAATATGCTCGTAAAAGTCTATCTCTGAAAAGAAAATCTCATCCATTCGTTGAACTAACACGTGTAACATAAAGTGGAGTTTAGATTACGCTCATCCATCGATTTTGCAGAAAACCTTAATCTCTTTACAATCAGAACGTGCAGGACATTAAATGCCAAGAGTCAAAGTAAAGGAATAAATTAGATTCATTTAATCAGAGATAGTCAACATCCACTCGAGATATTTTATCTCTACGAAAACAAGTTAATCAAAAATTTTAGTTTTCATATCTCAAGGGGGAAATGTATAAAATATCAAAAATTTTAGTTTTCATATCTCAAGGGAATAATATATAAAAATTTATTGACATTGCAATGATTCAATTTTGCAATTCATATGTGACTTAAAGAAAACTTTATTATTGATTTTTCATATTTTCTTATTTTATTTTATTTTTATTACATGGGTTTATCTTCATAGCTCAGCACAGAATTTTAATTATTTTTAATGAGAACAAATACTGCTTCTGATCAAAAAGGAAATTTTCTCTTGAACACTTTTTACACATTTTTGCCTGTTGCACATTTCAGCGAAAGAAATAAAAGTTTCCACTTTGAAAGAGAGTCACGTTCCACCGGTTTTATACCAAAAAGTTCTTTGAAAATTCTCCCATTTGAAAGTTACTAAAGAACCTTAAGCGAGAAAACCATTTGACGAAGAGTCTTCAAAATCATGAGAAAACTCCTTGAAACTAAGATTTCTTGGTTGAAATAATAAAATTTTCAAAAAGACTTGCAACGGACGCTGGATTTCACTATTTTGGTTTGTAAACTCAATTTTCATATGATCAAGACTTCCCGTTGTTTAAAAGATTTAGTGAAGTGCAGAAGATCTTTAACTCATTGGTATATGATTTTTCTGTGAAAAAACTTGTCTAGAAATATGATTTAATATTCAATTCAACAGAAAATTCATTAAGGTGAACAAAAACCTCAATAAATGCAACATAATATAATCTAATAAAATATAACAACAGCTACAAATCGCGTTATTTGAAACTGGTACAAATAAACAAAATATTTTGAAAATTCAGTACTTTTATTCTTTCAGATGTTATAAAGATGCCGGAATGAAATCAATTCAAAACCGATAGGTCGAAACCATTTTAGTAGAAATTCTTACGATGGATAATTTCCTTCTTATTTATTTTTGTTCTCATTCAGGGCCATTTTTTTGAAAATGTGAAATATTAATACGATGTTCTTTGAAATTTTTGAACAATGTGTAATGAATGAAATCAAACAATGAACACGAATGATAGTTTCAACAAGCTTTACGATAAGAATGATTTGATATCCTTGCCATTTTTCTCAGTTTAAATTTTTTCGCGCTCCGAAATATATGAACGTCGCGCTTCGCGCTCGGTCTTATGTTCTTCGTATACATCTACGTTTACTTCTCGTAATTTGATACTGAAGCTCAGGTCAATTTTATAATATTGTAGATGCGAATTACATTTTCTCAATGTTAGTAAATTTGTTTTTGATTTCAAATGAAAAAGGAAATTCAATTTACTTAAGGCTCTATCAGCCTTAAGGGAAACATTCTCATCATCACACTTGCGCTTTGCGCTCGATTTACTGTATACATTTCTGTAACTTTCTAATAAATTACATGACTTGAATAATTTCTTTTCTTCCAAATATCTCAATAAGGAAAAACAATCGTAGACTTTATTTAAGTAAACGATTTTGCATTTCAACACATATTTTGGTAAAAAATGTAATTCTTGATTTTCAATAACGTTTTTGAAATTAAAACATAAAATATACATCTTGTAAAAAAAAATCCTAATGAGAATTTGTAGACCTCATTTAGGCAAATAATTTCCCATCTTAAAATTTGTTCGTACACTACCGTCGGAAATTGTGCGCACGGTGCTTGTGATCGCTATTAAAAATCACTGCTGACTTTGAACCACGATATCTCGGTGAAAAAAAGAGATAGGGCATTTTTAAAAATACAGTTGGAAAGCTTATGAAATTCCACGTCTAGTGATGCTCAACAAATATTTTTTGACCTTCTGAAAATAATACAGCACGTGAGGAGTTAAAAAAAAAATTCAAGATTTTCTCAAATTCTCTACCTCAACTTCAACTTTTTGCATGACCGAGGAAAATTTTTTGTAAAATCTGAAAATTATACGACATAAAATCTAAAATCTTATCTTTAATTCAAGCCAAGAAAACTTGAAAAATATTCATGGGTACCCGAGATACGATTAAAAATGTTCAATCGTATCTGAGTTGAATTTTAATCGACGATCACTATTCTCGGCCGGTTTGTTGCTCGCCTCCTTCGTTGAGGCAGGACCGAATAGGCCACGCACAAAGGTGGCGCTTAAGTGGTGCTCTCTTATATGTTCTTTGATCCAAGAACGTGTTTCCTTTATTTCCTTTTCTTTCATTCTTAGTTGATATTTACAATGACTATTAAAATTTTTATTAATGTTCTAGTTTATAAGAAATTTAAGAAATAAAAAATGTTTACACATCATTGTTCTATTCGTTAATGTGGGGATAATATTGGATTTAAATAATTTTTAATAATCACAAATAACAATAAATATTTTTTAAAATTTAGAATAATTAGAAATAAAAATTACTAAAGAACAGAATCAAAAATACATATAAGAGGGCTCACTTAAGCGCCACCTTTGTGCGTGGCCTATTCGGTCCTGCCTCAATGAAGGAGGCGAGCAACAAACCGGCCGAGATCTGTAATCGTCGATTAAAATTCAACTCAGATATGATTGAACATTTTTAATCGTTGAAGTTGAGGTAGAGAATTTGAGAAAATCTTGAATTTTTTTTTCAACTCCTTACGTGCTGTATTATTTTCAGAAGGTCAAAAAAATATTTGTTGAGCATCACTAGACGTGGAATTTCAAAAGCTTTCCAACTGTATTTTTAAAAATGCCCTATCTCTTTTTTCACCGAGATATCGTGATTCAAAGTCAGCAGTGATTTTTAATAGCGATGACAAGCACCGTGCGCACAATTTCCGACGGTAGTGTATCTCACATACATTGTTTAAAAAATAGAATTTTTAAACTTTAATCGTATTTTTTAAAATTAAAACCGAAAATATACATTCTATCAGAAACTGTGTCAGACAAAATTTGTAGACCTTATTGAAGTGAACAATTTTGCATTCTTATTCTTTTTCGAATTTCACATATTATGGTTATAAACTTAAATTTTTAATTTTCAATAGCATTTTTTTAAATTGATTTTTAATTTTAATTTTAATTTTAAATTTATTCAAATTTGTAGATCTTTTTGTATTTAACAGTTTTGTACAATTTATCAGGATAATTAGTAGAGATTTTTTAAGCACTATTAGAAACAAATATTGCAATTTTTGATTTTTTCAACAAAAAAATTTCAAAAACAAAAAATGCTCTTATTTTAACAATTTTGGTCGGATGTGGCAAGTTAACAAAATCGTTCTTTCTTTTCGTTCATTTGTTTTTGTTGATAAAACTGAATAATTTCTTATCTCAACCAAAACTGTTTACAGATTCAATAATTTGGTATATGATTTTTCTGTGAAAAAACTTGTCTAGAAATATGATTTAATATTCAGTTTAACAGAAAATCCATGAAGGTGGACAAAATCTCAATAAATTCAACAGAATATAATATAATAAAATATAATTACAGCTACAAATCGCAATATTTGAAACTGGTACAAATAAACAAAATATTTTGAAAATTCAGTACTCTTATTTTTTCAAATGTCACAAAGATGCTAGAATGAAATAAATTCAAAACCAATAGGACATTTTGTTAAATCACCCAAAAATTCGTTTCAATAAAGTTAAAATTTTTGTTAATTCAAGAAAATAGCTTGTTTGAATTAAATTTTTTTTTTAGCGTACTTTTTACAGAATTCTACTCAATTCATTCAAAAGATTATTGAGCTTTCATATTATGAATGAAATATTTTATTGTGTTCGTTTCTAATAAAAAGCAATCAGGAGTTCTGGGCTAGAATAAGTATTATAATTGTTAAAAGAACATTAATGATATCACAAATTATCGCAGTGTATTTCAATTACAGATACGAATAAATTGACGAGGGATCCATTTATTTTCGAGAGATCTACAATTTAAATTTATACCTCAGTGTCCCATGATGCCAAGGGGACACTGTTGGTTACCGAAAAGCGAGACACTGAATTCTGGATGCGCCTAAAATGTCCTGAGGACATTACATAGGCACAGTAAGCCTGTGGACGTAGCATGAAACGAGTCTGCGCATAACACTAGAATATCCCGCAAATCCACGGGATAAAAATGAGATTTACAAATCTACGCCAACATACAGGCAAGACGACATCTAGCGTCATACTCGCCCACCTTCTCATAGTTGCTGCCTTTCCGCCAACCCTAGATAATTCATAGTACATTGCATACAACGCGTAATTTACCTATTAATATGTAACGTCAGCGTTACTTCCGCCTGCTCATGACGTTACAATTACGATGAGAAATGCAAGACACTATTATGGTTTGAGAAGATTAACAGATTAGGGAATATAATTGAACTTAATCTTATACACAATAATCTCTGTGTCTAAATTAATACTCATAAAAAATTCATAATCAAAATAGCGTAGAATCGTTAAGTTATTGCTTTAGTGAACCTTTCTCCTGATATCTAGTACGTAGTTTTCTAATTAAGACATACAATGTTAAAAATTTTATTAATTTTAATAGACTTCAATATACAAGTGGTAATTAAAATTAATAGATTTGTATAATATTATGAAAAATTAATATGGATTAATTTTGAATTTAATAACTTTTCAATCAAAATAATCGAAATTAACAAACATTATTAAAGTATATACACATGTGTATTAAAATTCAAATAAATATTTGTATTTTAAATTTAATATACGTTACTGAAAAAAACTTCCACTACATGTAAAGGAAGTGTAATGGAGTAATTTCTAACAGTGTAATGAACTATACGAATTTAACCAGTAGTAGATAATTTAAAACGGATATATTTAGCAAAAAATAAAGTAACCAGTAGAAATTAAACTACTACTGACTGAATTAGTAGAATTGGACTATAAAATAGTAGAAAACTACTATCTCTGTTAAAAATCTTATTAATTTTAATAGACTTTAATACACAAGTGGTAAGTTAAAATGAATAGATTTGTATATTATGAAAAATTAATATATATTTATATTAAATTTAATAACTTTTCAATTAAAATATATATAAAATTAACAAACATTATTAAAATATATGCAAATGTGTAATTAAATTCAAATAAAAGTTTGTATTTTTTAAGATGAAAGTATTTTAAATTTTATATATGTTACTGAAAAAAACTTCCATTACAGGTGATGGAAGTTTAATACAGAAATTTCTAAGAGTGTGGATATCATAAGAAATGCTTCAAAAAAAATTTACTAAAAATTTTCGCACTGAATCAGTTAATAATTTTTTACTCGCTAAATCTGTATGAGTATAATTCACTACAAAATATTGCATATACACTGACTAGCAGTTATAAGTCTTCCATCGGAAGTACGCTGCGGAAAAGTTATAACTGCCAATCAGTGTAACACATCACTCAATAAGTTTCCGGTCTAACTAAGAAAAACACAGTTTTTTCGGAAAATTCTACTTTATTTATCAAAATAGTTTCCTTGAAGCATAATAGATTCATTCCAACGCTTCTCTAAATTTTCGATGCCTTTTTGTAGAATGATTCGTCTTTGCTCTCAAAATAGGCCTCAGTTTCGGCAATCACTTTTTCATTGGAGCCAAATCTCTTTCCTTGGAGTATTTTTTCAGGTCAGCAAAGAGCCAGTAGTCGCTGGGAGCCAGATCTGGAGAATATGGTGGGTGAGGAAACAATTCGAAGCTTAATTCATTCAATTTGACTATCGTCTTCAAGGACTTGTTGCACGGTGCGTTGTCTTGGTGGAATAGCACTTTTTTCTTTTGCATGTGAGGCCGTTTTTTCTTGATTTCTGCGCTCAATCGATCCAGAAATTCCATGTAATAGTCGCTGTTAATGGTTTTATGCAACGGAAGCACGTTTTTCGCGTCATTCCGGGAGTGTTTGGTAATATTAGCAAATCGGAGAATATTGGGGCAGGGGATTTTTACTGTACTTGGACGGTAAAACTGACTTTACCAGCGCTCGCGTATGCGCACTTCATGAGTTTTACCGCCCAAGCACGGTAAAAATCCCTACCCCAAATATTCTTCGATTTGCTAATGTTATACCAAACACTTTCAGAAAAATGCAAAAAACGTTCTTCCCTTACATAAAGTATCGTATGCAACTTAGAGCCAAGCGCGTACTTGGCAGAGGACGGCAAAGCTTGGCTCCGTGTTACATAATGTACTATTAGCTCTCTCAAGATAGTCGATAAACAAAATACCATGCACGACCCATAATACAGATGCCATAATCTTGCCATCCCACTGTTGAGTTTATGGTCGCTTTGGACGGCTTTCACCAGCTGCTGTCCACTCAGCTGACGATCTTTTTGTTTCAGGTGTGTAGTGGTGGATCCATGTATCATCCATTGTCGCATACCGACGCATAAAATCCTTTTTACCTTGCTTGAACAGCTCCAAACAAGGCTCGTTTGATCGGGAGTGTGCAAACGCGGCATCCACTTCGAAAACAACTTACGCATCCCCAAAGATTCGTGCAAAATTGTAAATCTACTAACTTCTGATATCTTTAAGGTGTCAGATATGTCAAGAAACTTTATTTTACGACGGCCCAAAACTATTTTGTTGACTTTTGTTATGTTTTCCGGAACAACTGCTGATTTTGGGCGACCAGAGCGTTCAGCGTCATCGGTATTTATAAAGGGTTTTCCAATAGGGACATAACAATTTTATCTATGAATAAAACACAGAAATATTTGAGATATTGAGTTCAAATTTATTGTGGATGTAATTCAAGCATTACATTTTATGAATAAAATTCGATATCGGTAATATACGACCACGAGCCTGTTTACAGCGGTCGATTCTTTGGAACCAATTTTCCATCACTCTGGCACACATTTCGACCGGAACGTTGGCAATTTCGCGTTGAATGTTGTCTTTGAGGTCGTCTAAAGTTGCTGGCTTGTTGGCATAGACGAGTGGCTTGATATGGCCCCATAAAAAGAAATCCAATGACGTTAGATCGCATGAACGAGTCGGCCATTCGACCGGACCATTTCTCGAGATAACACGTTCACCGAATTTTCCTTTCAATAAATCGATTGTTCGGCGTTTCAAATGATCAAGTGGCTTTAGTTCTTGAGTCAAGTTAATCTTGAAAGCATGTAAGCCAAGATCTTTTCGCATAATACGTCACAGTGTCGTTTGAGCGATGCCCAATTCTTGAGAACGACGTGGAATCGACTGATTTGGCTCATTTGGAATCGATGCACTTACGGCTGCGATTATTTCTTCGCTTCGAGTAATACGACGTCTTTTTGGCACCGGAACGTCCAATAGTGTAAATTTGGTCTCGAATTTATCCACTATAGCACGCACAGCCTGTCGGGTGGGACGATTATTACGGCCGAAAATTGGAGTAAGCGCTCTTAAAGTTGCGACCACCGACTCAGAATTTCGGTAGTAATTTTAATAATTTCCAAACGTTGCTAGTTCGTGAACTTTACCATGATGAAAATGTTGACTTTAACTAACGTTTTGACATTGACAGTTCATTAAAAAAGTTTAAGGGTGTGTTCATATAAAGATACGAAATTGTTATGTCCCTATTGGAAAACCCTTTATGACCGCATTTAAATTCGGCATACCAGTCGATGATTGTTGATTTCCCTGATGCAGAGTCCCCATAACGCTTATCAAGCCACTGCTTTGATTCAATAGTATTTTTTCTCATTAGAAAGCAATGTTTGATTAACACTCGAAACTATTTTCTATCCATAGTTTTGAAAATGACAAAAGTTGCTTTACCAAAACCTCTGTAACTTCTGAACTAAACGTAAGATTGTCATGATATTTTGATACTTAATGTTTGAAGGTTGGTATTATTCACAAATGGTCTTGAAATTTTGGGAAATGAATCAGAAATTACTGAGACAGGTCGTTTATGTCGTGAATGTTCCTAATAATATAACAAAATTTTTGATAAAAACACAGTCCTGCGAAATTTAGGGTTTTGTCAGTTACAGAATAAATGACAGGGGGTGAATATTGTAGATTTTTTGACGCTGAAAACGAATCCGGCCGAAGAAATTGTCTAGCACGTCAGGTTTTGAAGTAATTTCAGGTTAAATGGTCAAAAAAATGGCCATTTTGGGCAAATTTATGAATTTATTGAGAGAAAACGTAATTTTTTTTTTTTCGAAAACGGCATCGTGTAGTACTAGTTTTCAGCTTTAAAATCCATTTTTGATTACCGCTGTAAAAATTTTTGTAGATGAAATATGCAAGTTTGAGTGTAATTGTCACTCGCAGGACTGTAAAATTAGTAATTCTAGAAAATTTGCAAAGTATATTACCGACAGTGTTAGACCAGTGCAGCAGAATTCAAGACACTCAAATGGTATTGTTGATAACATTTTTTTTAAATTTATTTTAATGCACTATGCCTTCCTCTATTCCTTCCATATGCTATTATTTATCATTTTATAAATTTTGACCGATTCAATTTGATTTTAAATTTTATGTATGGAGAAAAAAATCGATAGCCAGTGACTGAATTAGGCACGTAACCTGCATGGTCCATGGCCTTATAAATGCACAATTTTTTTAACTTCCATGTTACTCTAAGGAAAAAATCTATTAGGTATTTTATAGATTAGAAGCTTGCATGTCAATGGTTATAAAAACAAGTGCCCGGCGACTTTTGCATCGCAGTTTAATTTTTTCTTAAATTGACGAAATTATATAAACACTTCATTAATCAAATGAGTACTATTATATTCAGCCCGCTATGCAGGTGGCATCAAATTATCACGAAATCAATTTTCCCTGAATTCTAAAATGGCTTGGGATTGTCACACGCTGGTAATTAGAAAGAAAATAATTATTCGAGAGCGTATAATTATGGCAACCTAAAACATTTCAGATCTCATCTACACTGCCAAAAATTGTCATATTAATGCCATATGATACTTAGGAAATTTAAACAGGCTTGGTTTCATATAAAGAAAATTTCTAACAATGTACATGTACAATCACTTGCTTTATTGCAAATGTGGTGTCATCGATCGTGTCTCATCCTTTGTAATAAGTCTCTATCTGTGTACCTGAAAGTGCATACATTTCGGGTAGAAGAGGCTTTCAGCCGTCACTCAAATACAACCTTCTCTCTTACACTCATTAATGAATCTATCTTTCTCTACAGTTGAAAATCGGTCTAGAGATTCAATTTTGTTGTAAATAATAACCATGATTGTCGAATAGGAAATACACGTAATTGGTTAAAAACAGCATCCATGTATGCGTCTAAAGTTTAGAAAAAACAATTTATGATGCTGTATAAGTAAGAAATGGACATTGGAATCATTTCATATATATATATACGATCACGTATACTTCTCTTACCAGACCATTCGACATGATTTTCTCTTCCGGGAAAGAACAAATCGTGATATCCCAATGGGAAATTAAGAACTGGCTTAGCACTGGCATTACACTGGAATAATAACACGCCTCTCGACAAAATCGACTCAACTTGAATGGTTACAAGTAAAAGTGAAAAAAGAATGTAAATTAAAGTTTACAAAGAAATTTTTTTTACATTAAATCACTGAAAACACGATATTTTGCTTTTAAGAATATAACATTCTCAAATACATTTTCGTAATAATATTCTTGATGAAGTAAAAACAATATGAAAAATCTGCCCGCTTCACGGGCACATTCTCATTGCGCGCTTCGCTCGCAAGTTTGAGCGCGCCTAGGGCGCGCGATTCGATCGTCGCGCTGCGCGCTCCGGAATTTTGGAACGCGCGCTTCGCGCTCTGTTCTTTCTGGACCTCGCGCTTCGCGCTCGGTCTTGTGCTCTTCGCATACGTTTAAGTTTATTTCTTATAATTTAATACTGAAGCTCAAACCAACTTAATCATATTAAAGATGATGTAAATTAGTCATTTTCTCAAATTCACTAAGTTTCTTTTTCAGATTAAGTGAAACAGGAAATTCAATTTACTTAAGGCTCTATCGGTCTTAAGGAATACATTCTCATCATGACACTCGCGCTTCGCGCTCGATTTTCTGTATGCATTTTTGTAACTTTTTAATAAATTACATGATTATTGATAAATTTATTTTCTTCCAAATCTTTTAAAAAGGAAAAACAGTCGTAGACTTTATTTAAGGAAATGATTTTGCAGAACAACGCTTATTTCGTATCACATATTTTGGTGAAAAAAATCGAATTTATTTAATATTAAAAATCAAAACATAAAATATACATCCTGTCGAGAAATTTATCGATAAGAATGTGTAGACCTTATTTAGCCAAACAATTTTCATCTCAAAGTTTTTTTTGAATCTCACATATTTTGTCTAAAAAATGAAATTTTTGAATTTTAATCGTATTTTTTGGAATTGAAACGAAAAATATATGTTTTATCAGAAACTGTGTGAGACAAAACTTGTAGATCTTTTTGAAACTAACAACTTTGTATTCTTACGTTTTTTTCTTATTTTACATATTATTGTTAAAAAATTGAATTTTGGATTTTCAATAGTTTTTTTTTTTTAATTAAAAAGAAAAATATGCATCTTATGAAAAAATGTTACAATTCAAATTTGTAGGACTTTATTTATTCAATAATATTGTATCATAACGTTTTTTCGTATCTCGTATAATTTAACTGGAAAATGGAATTTTGATATTGACTTTTTTCAAATTTGAATATGCTGTAATATTTCTAATTTTGATTTAATCAAAAAATGTTATCAGGATAGTTTTTAGAGATTTATGAGCACTATCTAAAACCAGTATTGAAATTTTTGATTTTTTCAAAAAATTATTTTCAAAAACACAAAAGTGGTGCTCAACCCCTCAATTTTGATTGGATGTGGCTGGTTAACGAACTTGTCCTTACTTTTTCGGCTCCGATAAAGTGTACCAAAGCTCAATTCAATCTGATAATTCTGTCGAGAGTTATGCCGCACACGACCTACAGACAGACAGACAGACAGACAGACAGACAGACACTTTCGTAAAAACCATTTTTTCTGACTCAGGGGGTCTCAAAACGTAAAGATTTGATGAAAATTTCGAAAGTCATTTTTCACATAAAACCAATACCTTCTCATCCATGATGAGAATGTAAAAAATATCATCTATTTACATTTTTCCGAGTGAAATGTCACTCAAATAGAATGAGATTTTCACTCTAATGGTAATATAAAGATGAACTAATTCAAAATTATTAAAGTCTCTACTAATTATTAGTCATTGTTTACTAATAAGTTATAAAAAAAGTATTGTACTAATTGAATTAGTAGGAAATAACTGGTTCACTAGTAGATATTTTATTGATATGAATTAATGGCTCACTTATCATCAATTCAAATTTGGAGAAAAAGTCTGCATACCAAAATCCAAATGAATTATCAAGTACAGTAAATTGAGTTGAGGTTGAGTTTTGAGAAATTTTCAATAGTGTCTAAAAATGTATTAAATATATTTTTAATTGAAAATAAAATTTAATTTGGAGTTATTTGGAACTACTTGTGAATATATTGAGAGAAATCTTAATAGTTTTCCTTATTAAAAGGTCACAAAACTAAATATTTTGAGTAGATGTTATCAAAAATTCTGTTAGACTAATCAAAACTGAATAATTCATTGAGACAAAAATTTCGTAATATTAACTAAACTAGGTCAGTTGATTTTAATCGCAAAAGAAAAGTTTGGTTACGACTACTGAAAAGATGTTTTCAACAAATTTCAATAAGTTCAACTGAAAATTCTTTCTCAAATAAGAAAAAAACACGTGTCGATCGTATTTACGATGAGCTTTTATATAATCGATTCTTGTTATCGAAAAATGTATTTTATGCTATTAATATAAACACTTTCATAAAAGTAAAAATCAAATGATATATATGGAGAAACTTTTTATGGTGAAGTTCATTAGAACTGATATTATATTTTAGTATGTTACGCTTCTAATTTAGGAAAATTCGTACACCATTCTAAATATTGGTATTACCACTATCAGAAGGCAAATTTTGTACTCCTTTCCCAATAAGAGCAATATAATATCATATACATAAGTATAAAACGTATTACTAAATGGTAGAGGCCATATTAAAGTTTTTGAGTCATTCTGTAACCGGGATCATGTTTTGAATCCCAAAGATTGACATTGTTAATTTTATTTACTTACAGCGTGAATAATATTATTTTTCTCATGCACGCACAGGAATGGCCACTTTTTTTTCCCACAACGCGAGAAGAAAATTCCCTTTTTGGGGTACACACGAAAAATGCGGGAGTTATCAATAATCCCCGTGGGAATTATCAATAACTCCTGCATATGGGGAAACTTCTTCTGATTTGCGTTAGCACCTTGATTTTTTCGTCATTTTTTGCACCATCAAGCGTCGACATCTAACGGACCAAAAGGTAAGTTATGTAAACCTACAATTGGTGCAAAAATTGTCTATGTCAAATCTTCTGACTGACAATTTTCATGTGTACTCCAAAAAGTGGATTTTCTTCCCGCGTTTCAGGCAAAAAAGTGGCCATTTCTGTGCATACATGAGAAAAAATAAAGTACATATGTTACACGGGAGGAAGAGGATGATACTCACTCGTGTTTTTGCGCCCTCGTTTCGCTCGTGCGCAATTTTACAGACGTCAGAATCATCCTCTTCCTCCCTTGTAGCATAAATATCTATTGTAATAGACTATGTTAAAAATCGTACGCTATACTAAAAGCGAGTTGACCTCCGCAAACATTAAAGGTGAGAGATTTACGCACGCGCACAAACTTCTATAAGTTTCTTTCTACAGACGTTATTTATATGAGACACACCAGTGCTCCCAGATCGTGGATGGAATTTACCCCCTCCACTCTACCAGTTTATTGCAAAAAAAACAATTTTTCAAATATAATTTCGGGAAATTTTTGAAGTATATTACTTTTTCAAGGTATTATTTAATTATATTTGAAAGTTTACCCAGATCATACTTGAAAAATTTCTTTTTTTCAATTAAATGTCATAATGGAGGGGGTAAATTCACGTATGTAACAGCATCAACGCAAACGCACTCAACATTTAACACATGCACACTATTCTTATACCTAACTTAACACAACCAAACATAAATAAACGCATTAATCGCAAATACAATATGGGATACTAGAGTACAAATCTCCTTATATACTAATGTTATATTACTATATGGATTTGTGAGATAGAAAAGGGCCTTCTCTCTACCGGAAAAAATTCCAACCTTTAAACCGCTAAATTTCAAATATTAGCCCAAATAAGTTAGGCTACTATCGAAAACACTCGAAAGTATTAACATTATCAATGCTAAAAACCACCTTTTACATTCTCTTACATATCCATATTCACCATGTTAAATTTTCTGTCTTCTGTCATTTTATGTCACTTCTGAACTGTTCATAAATAGAATTATTTTTTCTATAATTTCTTGAAAGCCACTTATAATATTTGTCAGTCTCAAATTCTTGAGCTTAAATACTAATTTATTGCATTGTCCATTCTAATTCTTACTTTTCTAGAGTATTTATAATAAATATGGAAATGCTTAATGACCTAGGGTGACCATCCGTTTTAATTAACTTTTGGATCTTTTTTTGTACAAAATTTTATCATTCAATGCCATCTAACGATTTCTTGGTCAATTGGCAAGCCTCAACAACTCAAAAATAATCTTACAATTCAATAGCTTAATAATTAAAATGCATCAAGGTTCAAAAAAAAAAATATAAGATGTTAAGCGTTGATAAGATTTAATAAAATAGTTACTATTCTGTCCTATCTTGTCCTCTTTTCCAAACTTTTCTGTCCTACTTTTTCCTCTTTCTTGAATAAATTTTTGTCCTGCTTTTTCTTCATTTTTCAAACCTTTTTGTCCTACTTTTCGAAAATCAATTATGCTCACCCCTATGTACACCTGATAAATTAATTGTTGAGATTGTAAAGATGTCGTCTACCGTTTTAATAAGACTGATCAAATTTGAAGGGTAGAATAAACAATTATTATTATCCTCTTTATTTCTTTTTTTAAAATACTAGATGCATTTTCATACTTAGTTCAGATAAAAGGAATGAGGTTCGGTCGTTAAAAGAAGGCAAGAAGAAAAATTCGAGAACGTTGATCTTCAAGTTGAAATTACTGCATATGCCGATTTTAATTCAGAATAAATCCTACATTATCTTTATTTTTATTTGTCATATTTATGCTGATTTAGTTTTATTGCTCTCGAAGAAACTTCAATTTGCATTCTTATCACTAATTGCATATGTCCTAATGAGCTGTAGTCGACGGAAACTGTATACCTATCGCTAGCAGTCAGTTAATTAATGTTGCTGTTTTTAGCTTTTTATGGCTCTGTTTATTAAATTCGTAACAGTTTATGACGTTGAAATATAGTAATAATGGTATGTATTCTATTTTAATTTCGTTTATACAAATTCTGCCATAAAATTATTATGTACATATTAGCTCTTCCCTCTTTTTAAAAATCAAATTGATTCAAATGAAGTTTTAATTATATACTTTCCATTAGTAAACTCAGTTTTTATGCTCTAACTAAATACTTTAAGTTACCTTTTTAGGGAAAATGTTAATCTTTTATACTTGGTTATTTCATTTTTACAAAGAACCTAATATATTTAGATTCTACGAGAAATTTCGTACAGTGAGTACTTCAAAAACGTGCACCTCGCTAACGAATCAATCTGGTTTTTTTTAATGAATAGAAACAAGGTTTAAAAAAGGGTGGCAGTCAAGTATTTATACCTTTATGCCCTACGGTCCTTTTGAAATTTATGAAAATATGAAACATTGAAAAGCAAAATGTGATATACATTTTTTTGCAAACTTTATTCCACAAAGACGAAATATTTTTTGCATCAAGTAAATATTCTTCAATGTTTCTTGATCCGAAAAAATTATTGATTTGATCAATCTTTGTATTCCGAAATGATAATCAAAGAAATATTTTCTTATTTTTACGCAAAAGGTTATTTTTAAAAGTAAAATGTCTCTTTGACTCAAGCACTTCACCTAACTTGAACTAGTCAATATAATTTTTTTGAAGTACATTGAGAGACTTTTTGTTAGAGTAAATCATAAAAGTGAATTATATTTTAGTATAATATCGTTTCAAAATGAGGCAAACGGGTTTTATATATCATAAATTAATATAGTGGCTTCCAAGCGCCAAAGTTAATATTTTCCTTTGAATAAATGGAATATATGTTTTACTAACTGTTATAAAACCTACGCGAATTTGAAATTCACATCAAAATCGCGAAGCGAATTTAAAATGGTGTTAATACATTTTATTCGAAAGACTGAAAGAATATTTTTAAATTTTCAAACAAAGAATACGTTAATCTGAAAACCACTATATGAAAAATAACTCACTCCACCAAATGGTTTGATCTTCAGACGTGGTTTGTTAAATTAAATTGATATTCTTGTTTTTCAAAGTGTTATATTATGTTATTAAAGAGGTTTTTACGTTCACTAAGTTTCATCTACTTTCATGTTTCAGTTAATATGCTCTCTAAATATGAATCAGTCAAAATCTACTGATTAGCAGTGAAATTTGACTGATTAAATAGCTAAAAAGAGGTTACTGTAAATCAGTCAAATTTCACTGATTACTTCAGTATAAATCAACTAAATTAAAAGTGAAAAATATTTTTTTCATTGATTCAATCAGTGAAAATTAACTGATTTGTCAGTGAAAAATATTTTTGCACTGATGAATCAGTGGAAAGGCAAATTACTGATTCAATCAGTAAAAATTTGACTGATTCAGATTTAGAGAGTATAAATACCAGTTATTTTATATTAATCATTGTTTTTATGCGGTCTACCTTCGGCTTATTTCGGCGATATCACTATGCAGCTTTGTAATTTTCTTTATTTACATTGTTCTTATTATTGAAAATAAAATTAATATTTGTGTAAATAAGAATAAGAATTATTCATCTTCAATATGAATACGACTTGCTGCATCCGTAAATTTTTCCACTATGGTGGTTAAATTCACTTGTTTATTCAGTGCTTCTTAGATGATACATGGTTTTCCAATTAGAGGTTGTATTTTGATTTATAAGAAAAACGCGTGTTTTTTGTGAAAAATCATTTGATTTTTATTTCGCTCAATAGCGGAAGGTTTTCCATTAATAATGAAAAACAATATCATTCATATGGCCCCCATGGCCTGGAAATGTTTCACGCAAAAGACCGATGGTTTCACCACTTGTGTGGCACGTAGCGCCGTCTTGTTGGAAATAAACATCGTCTACATCCATATCTTCCAATTCTGTCCATAAAAATTCATTAATCATGGTTCAATAGCGCAATTCATCCACCGAAATACGTTACGGATAGAGATGCTTTTCAATAATCATTCTTGGGTTTTCCGAGCCTCAAATGCGAGAATTCTGCTTATTAACATAGCATCTAAGGCCATCGCTCATAATGATTTTTCGGTGAAATTCAGGTTTACTTTCATGCAATTTTGTAGTGAATTTTAACAATTTTAATGCTTTGTTGAAGCGTGTATCGTTCCATTTTTATTAATGGCATAGTTTTTAGTTGTCAACTCTCAAAAAATGACATCTCTGATTATGCCAGCTGCCAAAATAGCGGGCTATTCAAAATGAAGCTTCGAATTAAAAAACTCTGTATTTTCTGTGCACGATTTTTAACCATGCCAAGAAAAAAAGTTTAAGTCACCGCTGATACAATCCTTTTTCCAGGGATAATAACAAGCGTGATTTACTTACTTTAAGAACAATATCTTCAACTCTTCAAAAAAAGTATCCCACTGGAAAAATTTTCGGCAGTCTGCTTTTTTGACAATGGCAGTGCAGTGCCACCACGGGTTTTAGTGGAACGAAGAAACAAAATTTGAGTGAGCAACAGTTTCAAACGTGGGAGCAGATCCTCTTCTACGTATGTCCTGCTACTTTCCAAACACGTTTGGTGCTATAGCTGCACGGTCATAGAACAAAAACGTGTCCAAAAAGAGAACGAATCTAGACCAAGTTGAGGGAGAACAGCGCTCGACGCATTTGGTTCTGCAGTTGTAACACGTAGTGCAGCAGCTTCCCCAAAATATTTTCAGTGCAGTATACCTGTTGAAGACAAACTATGTTTAAGTTGCAGAACAAAAATGTCTGAATTTGCACTGCTACCCACTTTATATTGTCCAACTAATCCACCTATTAAAGGTGCTTCCGCGATCAATGAAAACGCATCTTCTATTCTCCAAAATGATATTTTAATAATCGACAACAGATTTCTTGCTGTAACTCAATACAAGTTAGTGAAAAATGATGAAAACGCAATAACTGATGACAGATTGTCTGTAATTGATGATCTCATTAATGACCCGATGGAGGTTTTCGATCAAATAAAAGTGGAGTTTCAAACATCTTCAAGTACTTTGAAAAAAGTGTTACTTTTAATGTTTGCACCAAAATCTTGGGATCATAGAAGATTTGCGAAAGAATCTGGCGCTTCTGAACGTCAAACTAGAAAAGGGAAAAAATTGGTAGCTGATAGATAGAGGCAAATTATCTTCATAAAATTCAAAGATAGGTAAAAGTTTAGACCCTGAAACTGAAAATATTGATTAAAGCATTTTACCTTGATGGCGAGAACAGTCATATGATGGTTGGCATGAAGGATTTCATATCCGTCAAAAAAGATGATTGCCCCCGTGAGTTTGCTTAAAAAAAGTATTGAGTTTATGTACTAGATATACAACTAACCTCTATATATGTTTATATGATTTTTATGTGCCTCAGCCGCGGAAACTCGTTTTTCCGTTACAGCTGAGAGTAAAGCAATGTTGTATAATCCGTTACAGAGGAATACAATGTAGAAATTGAACTGCGCATGTGCATTATAGTCTTACAGCGGAACGCAATCTATTTCTTATTCTTCTTCTGCTCACTTCTTCTTCGTACAGGGGAACGCAATCTATTTCTTATTCTTCTTCTTCTCACTTCTTCTTCGTACAGCGTTAGCACTGACTACTACACAAGACCGATAAAATCAAAATGGCCGGGACTAGTCGCCAATTTGCGCCCGCTTCGTACAACTAGCGCAGCAAACAACTACAATAAGTACTAGATTAGATTCCAATGTACGCATAAAAACTCGTATCCGCACCACAGTCACATAAAATAGAATATGTGCCAATGCACACAATTCGGGACATTGCGAGACTCGCGACAATGCTCGCAGGACTGATCGCGCCTCGGATTCGTCTCGGCTTTGTCTCGACTTCGTCTCGGCTTTGCCTCAGCTACTACGTCTTGGCTTCGATCTCCTGCGAACATTGTCGCTCGTCACGCAATCACCCTTATTGTGTGCCTAGGCACATAATATACTATTATCACATTTTTAAACCACACAATAGTATATTATGTGCCTAGGCACACAATGAGGGTGATTGCGTGACGAGCGACAATGTTCGCAGGAGATCGAAGCCAAGGCGTAGTCGAGGCGTAGGTGAGGCATAGTCGAGACAAAGCCGAGACGAATCCGAGGCGCGATCAGTCCTGCGAGCATTTTCGCGAGTCTCGCAATGTCCCGAATTGTGTGCATTGGCACATATTGTATTTTATGTGACTGTGGTGCGGATACGAGTTTTTATGCGTACATTGGAATCTAATCTAGTACTTATTGTAGTTGTTTGCTGCGCTCAGCTGCGTTAGTTGTACGAAGCGGGCGCAAATTGGCGACTAGTCCCGGCGCCATTTTGATTTTATCGGTCTTGTGTAGTAGTCAGTGCTAACGCTGTACGAAGAAGAAGTGAGAAGAAGAAGAATAAGAAATAGATTGCGTTCCGCTGTACGAAGAATAAGTAAGAAGAAGAAGAATAAGAAATAGATTGCGTTCCACTGTAAAACTATAATGCGCATGCGCAGTCCAATTTCTACATTGTATTCCTCTATAACGGAATACACAATATTGCTTTACTCTCAGCTGTAACGGAAAAACGAGTTTCCGCGGCTGAGGCACATAAAATACTATTTTTGAGGCATTTTTGGCTCTTCGAAAATATGCCTGTTGACTTTCAGACTAGACGTGTGCATTCTGTCGGATCGAATGTCGCAAATTCGATTCGATTCGCTGTATTTGTTGGATCGGATTTTTTGGATTCGATCGGCCTTTTTCGGATGTCGGATTTTCGACATTAGATCAGCTGTCCGTCGAATGTCGAATATTCGTCATCCGAAAAAGGGCGCTTCGAATGTCGAATATTCGACATTCGACTATGCGGCCGATCGAATCGAAATTAATTGCGTTACGCGATTTAAGAGTCTGAAATTGTCTACGAGGACACCAGTTAAGAAAGTATCCCATCCAATACTAAGACTTTTTTCCTGATAAAATAGACAGTGACAAATTCGGAACTAAACCATTCATAAAATATTAACACTTTTTCCTCTAAAGGTAAGTAATAGTATGTCATTAGAGCATAAATAAAGTTTAATAACCAAAATAGTCTATAAATGATAATTCTTAAGAAGAGTTTATAACAACTAAACTAAAACAAGCTGTACATTATAGTTACTGTATGTTGACGTCGTAAACTAAAATGAATTTAACTACCAAAGTCGTAGAAAGTTACAAATAGCAAAATTAATTAACTAAATGCTGCCGATAGTTGTTCAGTTTCTCACGATTATAGCCCATTCGAAAATCTGCAATTAGCAATAAAGATGAAGTTTCTTCGAGAGCAATAAAATAAAATTAGCATAAATAGGAGCAATAAAAATAATGATAATATAAGATGTATTTAGGATCAAATTCGACCAATGCAATAAATACAAAGTCTTTAAAATTGAAAGTACATAAAGAATCAAGAATCAATTTAAAAAATAAAAAACGTAAAATGTGTAGAGAATTTAAACATTTTTCTTTTGGTTAGACGAACAAAAATAGTTTGAGAAACTTTACTCAACTTCTGAGCAAAGTTGGGAAATATGTGACGTCCCACGAGAAAAGGAGACTAACATGGAAAAAATATAAAATCCGTTTATTGTCTCTATTGATAGTTTTTAAGTTTCTCTATCCAGCAGAGAAATCAATAAAAATGTTAATGCATTATTTCCCATAAAAAAAGGAGCAAATTTTCGGGATTCGCCTTTCACTTTAAAATAGGCTCGGCTCAGCTCGAGTTCTACAGCTCGCCCTGCAAAATACTATTTTTCCGAATTAATCTCCTTTTCTCGTGGCACTTCACAAATGGACAAGTTGGAGATTATTCAATATTATTGTAATAATTTGTTAATGTACATTTTAAAACTTTACTCTAAATTTTTAAAGCTTGACGAACTGTGATGCATTCTTCGTCATCCGGTAGGCCAGAAATTATTACAATAATATTAAATAATCTCCAATTTGTCCATATGTCCCAAATTTACTCAAAAGTTAAGTAGATATTCTTGAACTATTTTTCACCGTGTAAGATTCAACCAATTAAATTATAAAATCAAGTACTCTCTGATGAAATCATAGTAAAAGTAACGTTTCGAGTCACGTCATTAGGAAAAAGTATTGTAACTTTTTCAAAAACCTTTATATTTATAATATAATAGATATTTTTTGTTAAATAAATGGGAGCATAACCCAAGCAGAAATTTCGGTGGGGCGCCGACCGGGCCCCGACGGGAAAAATGTGGCCCCGATAGGGTAATCTGTCCAGCGTCAGACCAGTAATGAAACGCCCTACCCGATCGGACCCAGATCTGGGCCTGAAATGGGGGGCCCGATCTGGCCCAGATATCGCCCCTTCTAATTTTGTATTTCTACAAATAGTAAAATTTAAAAGGTTTTCATTAAATAACAATAAATAGTTGGTTCAACAAAATTTATTTCTTAAATTCAAATTAGTGATGCAAAAGTATAATCAAAAGTATACAAACAGTATAATCTTCAAACCCATCTTCGTAGTCTGTAGAACTATTCGATTATTCTGAATCTAAAAATAAATTACATTAATAATAATTTTCTTTGTAAAAAATTTACTTTGGAAAATTGAATAAACGATATAAAAAATAATGAAACACAATAACGTTCTACACTTAAAATTATAATTTTCTTTTCATTTCAAATAACCGTTAATAAAAAAATATTTCAAGTAATAATCTAATTCGTTACAATGTTAGGATTTATATAATGAATCTAGTGAATTAACTTAGCTTGATCTATAATGCGGATATAAGAAATCTCACCAACGATTCTGTGCTTCCGAACTCGCCATGTACTTTTTGCTTTTTGCATTTTAATTTCAATATAGTCACTACAAAATCACGACCGCAACACAAAATTTGAAAATAATCTTGTCTATCATAATCCGATGTGGTTCCGACCCGGGCCACACCATGTGCCCCTTTGCGGCCGCATGTGCAAAATCCGATCGGGCCCGGATCGGAACTTGGGAACAAGTTGGGCAATTTCTGCACGGGAAGTGGCCTTTCCGGTGTTGTAATGATGTTTAATATAACATATTTGTCGACGTTTCAACCAAGAACTTGGCCTACATCATGATTACAATAAATTAATATAAATTACAAAGAGAACAAAAAAAATTTCTTTTCTTTCAACAAAATATAAAATTTAGAAGTGATAAAAGGATTGTTTAATTATATTATATTTTTGATTATTTTCAATTATTCCACCGTTTTTCAATAGATGGCTGCAGCGGTAAGTGCTGGTCGAAATGGGTAGATCCAAAATGTCACACAGTAAGCTCGAACATCTGTCACCATAACGACAGCACATTAGTGAATTTGTGTTTTCATCATAAATTTATTCTCGATCAAAGATGTTAGTTTTCAAATCAATTTCTCGTCATTTGCGGGAAGTTTTGATTTTCTGCTTTCATTTGAAGAAAACTGCGGCTGAGGCTCATCGAATGCTCTTAAGTAATTACGGTGAAGTTGCTCTTAGTAAAAGACTTCTTAGTCAAAGCCATGGGAATGATTCAGAAGGAAGAAAATTGGGTTCCGTACGAGTTGAAACCGAGAGATGTTGAACGGTGTTTCTTTGCTTGTGAATAGCTGCTTGAAAGACAGAAGCGGAAGGGGTTTTTACATCGCACTGTGACCGGTGACGAAAAATGGATCAACTACGATAATTCCAAGCGCAGAAAATCCTGGGGAATGCCCGGACATGCCTCCACGTTGACGGTTAGACAGAATATTCACGGTGCCAAGGTTATGCTCAACATTTGGTGAGAACAGCTGGGTGTGGTGTATTATGAGTTGTTGAAACTGAGTGAAACCATCACAGGGGATCGGTATCGAACGCAATCAATGGGTTTGAGCCGAACATTAAATGAGAAACGGCCGCAGTTACAAGAGAGACACGACGAAGTTATCCTCCAGCATGACAATGGTCGGCCACATGTCGCAAGAGCGGTCAAGACATACTTGGAAACGCTGAAATGGGAGGTCTTACCCCAACCGCCGTACTCTCCAGACGATGCTCCTTCCGACTACCATTTGTTTCGATCGATGGCACACGGCCTGGCTCAGCCTGGCTCATTAGCATTTCCGCTCTTATGAAGAAGTCAAAAAATGGATCGATTCGTGGATCGCCTTAAAAGGCGCATTGTTATTTCGAGATGGAATCCGACAATTGAGCCCACCGATCAAATAAGGGCCTCTCCGCTCGAAAACGGGTAAAAGTATTGTCCACTTTCCAAACCGAGGCGAAAATTTTTTTTTTTTCAAAAAAACGTTAAACAAAAAATACTGTGAAGTTCAGCTCAATAAAGCGCATCTTTTTTGTTATATTAATTTTATTCCCTGATAATTTGTTTATTCACTGTAAAATAAACAATAGTTTTTTTCATACCTTCGAAAATCAATGCCGTTTGGAACTAAAATTGCTGAAACTCAACTAATATTCAACCGATTTTGTTGAAATTTGGTTTGTGAATTCCCATGACGCTATACTCGGCGCCGAAATCATAGAATTTTCGAAAAATATGATACTATACTATTATTATTATTTATTAATTTGTCAGCAGCGGTTGGAAATCAATCAATTTTTTTTCAACATGCGAGGAAGTTTTTTCCTATTGAAGCTAGGAAAAACTTCCAGCGGAGGAGTTGGTGAGGATCGTTTGAAAAAGTTTTTGGGAAAAAGTGATGTTGGTTGGAGCAATACTTGATGAGATAGAAATGTTTTACTGAGAGCGCGGAACGCGCTTCGACGCGCGCGCTTAACAAAGTTGCTCGCGCGCCCGTTGTTCTCGTGCCCGTATTAAAAAAAATACATTTACTTTGCATGCAATTGAACGATGGTTGTTAAAACATTTATTTTGAACATTTACAATGAAATTGTTGATAAGTTTCATCAGATGCAAAACCACTGACACTTATCTTTTTCAACTTATAATCTTAGACATGTTACAACTTCTGACATTGAGAAATTCAAAGAGCGTCGCAAATTATGCAATATAATTTAAAATCATGTCTTTCATGCAAAATAATAGAAAATGACCGGATTAATGTATTCATAGAATTTTTTATTACGCGCTTCTACATTTTGTAATTACATCTTTTTTTATTCTATATTTGTATTAGTTCGAAATACATCCTCAGCGATGAGATAATTTATTTATTCCGAAAATTGCACTAGATGAGTTTTTGATATTATTTATTTCATAAAATCGTACTTAAATAATCTTTACAATTTCATTTTATGTGTATTGTATACAGAAAATTAGAAAATTTAAATTTTCTCCTCATTCCGCGCGTGATATATACGTAAAAAGCGATATTCTTTTGTTTCTTCAAATAAATATGTTCGAACATATGTCTAAAAATATTAGTCAACAAACCGTTTAACTTTTTGGTTACATCTCAGCGTTCGCGACTTATGCGTTCACGTGAATTTAGTTCAGTTTTTCGAGTTTTGTAATAAAAATTACTGTTTGCTTATCGTGAAGATTCCTCTTTGAATTTGAATACAACGAAAAATTCGAGAAAAATTGTGCAAAAGAAAAAGTAGAAAAATCTATGACAAATATAGAATAAAAAAAGATGTAATTACAAAATGTAGAAGCGCGTAATAAAAAATTCTATGAATACATTAATCCGGTCATTTTCTATTATTTTGCATGAAAGACATAATTTTAAATTATATTGCATAATTTGCGACGCTCTTTGAATTTCTCAATGTCAGAAGTTGTAACATGTCTAAGATTATAAGTTGAAAAAGATAAGTGTCAGTGTTTTTGTATAATATATTTGAATTATAATGCTAAAAAGGATTTCGAATTTGCCAAAAAAAAGAAATAAAATCCCAAAGAAAAAAGAAACAGTACGGGAGAGTTGAGTGGAATGGTTCACTTAACTTCAGATGATTGTTTCTAAAAAAAATAGTTGAAAAAAGTGAGCAATGCGTGATAATATCCGGAAACAATTCTGCTTTCAGAAAACTAAATGCTATTGTAAAAGAATGGGAATTCCCTTGACGATAAAGAGTTTCTAAAAAAATTAAATTTTACCCATTTCGCAAAATTAACGGGCAAAATGGAATAAATCTGAATTTTATTACTGCACAGAAAAAAAAAAGTCTTACATGTATTACACTTAACAGACGATTTTAGCTTAAATTTAACAGCACATTGTATAATTGAGATTGAAATTCGAAAATTTTTCAACTTTCCGTCACTAGTGTAAAAAAGTAAGATTTATCACACGGACTCATCGATCGTAGAATTTTTTATATCATGCAATGCAGGAATTTTTCCTATATAATTCCTATAGAACTTATTTCACACGCCTATTATATATAGGTATTTTTTCACTAACGCACAGAAATAAATTCCAATTAAATGATTAACAAAAATATATTTTTGTCTTCCAAAAAAAGTATCATTTGATCTTTTAGGAAGTTTGTTAAAAACTTCTTATCATCTAAAAGTATTTTAATGTCTGAAATTATTCTGCTCTTAATTAATGATTAATTTATATACTGAAAAATGTAAAAATCTTAGAAATTCACGTTTTAATCTAAAAAAAAACGAGTTGTTTTTTTAATTTGAAAGATACATCTTGTTGAATTCTCAGATTTTATATACTTTGGAGTGCCATTTGAGAAATTTCAATGAGAAAGATTTGTCTAGTTTACCATGAAACTATTGTTTTTTTTTCGTTTAGGATGGTTTAATTGCTATCAAGAACCACGCCACATGCAATTTTTAAAAAAAATGGTCAAGGATTCTAAAACTGTTTTCCCACAAAATAATTTCTTTTAAGGATTGCAATTCTCAAAGAAATGAATTTTTATTTTTGAACATACATATATATGTGATTGGATTTGTGTAGCAACATTCTCTTTGATTAAGAGGGTAGTGCGCTACTTAGGTTGTCATCAAGGTTGCCATTAATTGCTTCAATTAAACCTCCGCCTCAAACGTGAAAGCCCCACGGTTGCTGACGCAATACTAAATGCGAATATATATAGTTTCTCATTAAATTGGACCCCAATTTTGCAAATTTGATTTGATTAACCATGTATGTAGGATTTTTGCAATTTGGTTTACACAGCAGTGGCTAGAATACTTCGTCAAATTCTATGTACGAGTATATTACCAGAATCTACTAGCAAAAGCAAACAAACTGGGTGTTTATTAGGTACAAATCAATATACGTAAATATATATGACATTAAATACCCAATTAAGGCCATGAACCAACCGGACCACGTGACAAGATTCCTACCTTACCGGCACTGAAGTTTTGCAAAAAGATTGAATTCTTGCCGAGTGTTTAAAACAAAAGTTGTTAGGTTCAAAAAGTCAATTTATTGGTGCATTCAGTTAATAGGATTGGGGCCCAGCTTAGACCCTATTAGCCCCAAGACGATTTTACAAAATAACACCCCTTATTTTATGAAATAGACTTATTCACCCTACTTTTATGAGCGAAATTTCCAAGTTTGGAAACGGTCGAATACATTGTGCAAAAAATATTTTCAGAAAAATCGTTCACTTGATAAGATTTAGGATTTTATTGAGAATAAAACATGAGCAAATTTAATTTTGCGCCTGGAATTCATTTTGGAACCTACGTAATCTTAGTAGAATTGTTTGGATGAAGACCCTCATTTTTCTCACCAGCACACTGAAAAAAATATTTGGTTAATTCAGCTAAAGAGTTTTTTTACTATACAGTTGGCCAAATTTTTGGTTAAATCAAACAATTATTTGAATAAATTCAATCAATTTTTGTTTCACTGAACCAACTATCTTGGTTCGTATGACAAAATGGTTTTGTTAATGCAAGTAATTTTGTTTGTGCACAATATAATCTCAACTGATTCAAGCGAAAAATTCGAAATACCGCACCTGAACGAAAAAAAATTGTGCTAAATACGAATATACAATAAAAATTGGGGTTGTCATTTTAAAAAATCGTCTTGGACATGATATTCTCGGCTCCAATAACTAATCGCACCAATTAATATACATTGAAACACTTTGTTTGAATAAATGAGAAAACTATACCGAAGTTTAGTTTTTTGTAGAAACTGGATCCTCATGAGATATATCAGTGTCCCTCGATATTTCCTACACTAGAATACCTTGCGTGACAAAATATTTAATGACAAAAATAATATTTTTTAAACCTACTTTATTTAATACTTCTCATCATATTTTTTATATAAGAAAATGTTCTATGAAGCTATTGAATTGATCAGTGACTTCAGTGACTAAGCAAACTGAATTAAAAATACCGAAACGTATTGAATTCCCTATAAGATACTTTGTAGAATAAAATGGATTAAAGAAAGATAGATTTGTAAAAAAGAAAATTGGATGTAAAATTGTTAAAACGAAGCTGCTACCAAAGAAAAGTGTAAACGTTTTTTGTTTCTCAAAGAAGCGCGCAATAATTATTCATGCCGCTCGAACCATTTGGTTGTCAATTCACGAGTGCTGTTCTGAAAGGTGTTTTTTTCAATTTTTTTTGCAAGACAATAATTTTGATATTTTACACAGCAACCAACTACAAAAAACGTTAAAGAGAAATTTTTCTATTTGGAACTCAAGGGGTAACATCACTCTAGAATTTTTTGGAAAGTCTCTGGTACTTAAAACAGCTAGAAAAGAAAAAGAAGGGCTGAAAATGAAATCCTTCGTCATACAAAGGAAATATAATTTTGAGGATAAAAGAAACAAAATTGTATGATATCACCTGATAAGAAATGTACACAAGCCCAACTTTGACAAATGCAAATGAATGTATAATAACGACCCGTCTTAGATTTCCGCATAAAGAAATTTTAAAATACAACTTTGATGAAAACCATAATATTCATTGAAATTCAAGCACACTTTACAAAATCATTTTAAAAAGAGATGACTAATAATCCTTTGATGGTTAAAAACATTAAAAATTAATAAATTTATAATGCTTCGATTTTCAAAAGCATTGAAAATGAGGTTATGCGGATAAAAATTGTTTATTTTGGTGTAAGTACCTTCCAAAATCTTTACGTCGCACTCTGGGATTCCTAATATTTTAAAGAAATCCATTTCCTTAACGCATCCACGTTAATTAGTCGCGATGATAAAAGAATATATCGCGCAACACAAAAATTACTCACGCATATTGCACTGTTAAGGTGGCTTGAGCGTTTGGTGTCGTATGAAATGAGGGGCACCGTGGGGGCACGTGTTACATGAATGCTCATTGCTACTTATTTTTTTAATAATCATATGTATTATGGTAACATCTGAGTAAAAGGGTAAGAAATCGCGGAAATGTCCCCGGAAAAAAGCGATAGTAAAAAATTATTAGTTTCACCTCGAGGCGATTTCTATATTCTGTACCTTTTTCGCAATTTTCTCTTGATTGAAGTCGTCAATTCTTCGTTTTTATAATACTACTAGATTCCTCGAAATCGAATGTACTAGTATATTGTTACGTCAGAAACGTAACATTTCTCTTCTTAAAAGATTCCTCGTTTTATGTTAGGATCAAAAAGGATCCTCTCTAAGGGATGAGGAGAAGTCAGTGATTAAGAATGGTTATTGATATAAAGTATGTTTATTGACAATCAAATTGAGAAACGAATAAGCATCATGGAATTGGAAATCGAATTGAAATTTAGATGTACCTTTGTAATTACCCCGAGTGAAATTTGACTGGTGATTTATTGAGTCCAGTGGAGCGAAGGTGGTCAGTTGAGTCTTTGTTGAGATCCTTGAGATAGTATTTGTTTGATGGGAAATTCGTTGTTGAGACGGTTGGTCTAGTCGATTCTTGATCCAAGTTTAGAGAGAATTTTGGAAGGTGATTCCCCTTCACCTTCTAATGTAGTTGAACTCAGCGTCGAGTAAGAATTCGTCTGAGTAGCGGTAAAATCCGATGAGGCTGGACTGAACTCGTAGCGTAGAGATAATGAAACTGGACTAGACTCGCTGTGTAGAGATAATGAACTGGACCAGACTCGCGGCGTAGAGATGATGGTACTGGACTCGCGTTGGTTACATTGTGAAAATCGGATGTCGACTGACTGACTGAACTGACTGAACTCGCGTTGGTTACATTGTAGAAATCTGATGTTGACTGAACTGACTGAACTCACGTTGGTTACATTGCAGAAATTGAATGTCGACTAAGTGACTGAACTGACTGAACTCGCGTTGGTTACATTGTAGAAATCTGATGTTGACTGAACTGATCTCTATTAGAACTTTCGCTTTTTATAGGACTTTTGCAAAGTTGCCCATGGTGGGAGCAAAACCAAGGTGTACCACCTTTGGTATTAAGATCGGATGAGTTGCCCTCTCTGATGACTCGTGCTCCAATGAAATTCATTACCTGGCACTAATGTCGCAATCTATTTTATCTGTTATTCGATTCTAACGAAAAGGTCAACTACTGTGGAAATAAAAACAAGGTGTATCATCTTTTCCATATTTGGTATTTTAAGATCGGATGAGTTACCTTCTCTGATCACTTATGCTTCGATGAAATTTATTACCTGGCATTAGTGTCATAGTCAAATATATCAAGTCTATTTTATCTGTTATTCGATTCTAACGAAAAGGTCAACTACTGTGGAAGTAAAAACAAGGTGTACGATCTTTTCCATATTTTGGTGTTTAAAGTCGAATGAGTTGCCTTTACCGATGAGTCACGTTCCGATGAAATTTACTACTTGGCGTTAATGTCACAGCCAAATATATCTATTTAGATTTGCCTTTCGATTTTAACGATCTTCCTATTTCTTGTTAGATCTTGCTGTTGAGTCAATATAATCAAGGACGTGGTAATGTTGCCTTGATCTCTTCATTGGTTCCTTAATTTGTTTATTACTCTAGGTGGTAGAGTCGCGGGACGTGACAATATATTTGATTTATGGGGACTTGTGATTTTTTCCGGAGTTTCGCCGATTTTGACGAGGAATCCCATAAGACTACGTGTTAAACTGACATTTTTTCGGTAGCGATTTTTTCGGAAATGACATCGTCAACCACGGTATTTCTTTTTTCCAAATGAATCTAGCATATTTTATTAAGATAATCTCTAAGTTTCAGAGCAGTCTATAATTTTTTTCAAAAACGATCAAGCCACCTTAAGCACTGGACGATGTACACTCGCTGATGCGCAGGCGCACGTCGTCTGCTAGCAATTTTAATCTGTTTGAAGTGGCACTAATTAGAATTTTAATATTTTCGTCATTAATGGTTGAGAAAAAATAAAAAATCTGATTCTCATCGCGCGCAGCTCGCTTCGCTCGCAAGTTTGAGCGCGCCTAGGGCGCGCGATTCGATCGTCGCGCTTCGCGCTCCGGAATTTTTTTGTATCTCACATATTTTGTCTAAAAAATGGAATTTTCGAATATTAATCGTATTTTTTGGAATTGAAACGAAAAATATATGTTTTATCAGAAACTGTGTGAGACAAAATTTGTAGATCTTTTTGAAACGAACAACTTTGTATTCTTACGTTTTTTTCGTATTTTACATATTATTGTTAAAAAATTAAATTTTGGATTTTCAATAGTTTTTTTTTTAATTAAAAAGAAAAATATGCATCTTATGGAAAAATGTTACAATTCAAATTTGTAGGTCTTTATGTAGAAAATAATGTTGTATCATAACGTTTTTTCGTATCTCGTATAATTTAACTGGAAAATGGAATTTTGATATTGACTTTTTTCGAATTTGAATATGCTGTAACATTTCTAAATTTGATTTAATCAAAAAATGTTATCAGGATAATTTGTAGAGATTTATGAGCACTATCAAAAATTCAATCTGATAATTCTATCGAGAGTTATGCTGCACACGACCTACTACAGACAGACAGACAGACACTTTCGTAAAAACCCTTTTTTCTGACTCAGGGGGTCTCAAAACGTAAAGATTTGATGAAAATTTCGAAAGTCATTTTTCACATAAAACCAATACCTTCTCATCTATGATGAGAATGTAAAAAGAGTGTTCCCGTTTTCTCCACAAATTATGTAAGACACGGAAAAAAGGCAAGTCAATACAATTTTTTGCCTTTAAAAGTTGTACAAAAATAATGCTCAGGTAGATTCCACTATTTTTAATTGTTTTAGAATAAAATTGAATATTCCATTATTAAAAAATTTGTGTAGCTCGTTTTGAACAATACCACACTGAGAAAAAAATGCTATTGAACCAAAAACATTTCTTTCCAAAAGCATGTATATCATGGATTCAAATCAATATGCTATAGAATTAGTAACATATTTATTGGTTCTTGTAGTATATTTTTATGAATTCATAGTATACATGCTTTTGGAAAGAAATGCTTTCGATTCAATAGCATTTTTTTCTCAGTTCATGAACTGGAATTAAAAGTTCTGCATTTTTCAAAAAATAATTTACAAAACTTTTGAAAATGGTCTAATTTTTGAAAATTCTGTTGAATATAGCTGGTTAACAAACAAACAAACTTTTGAAAATTATCGTATCTACAGACAACATTAACAAACAAATAGACAAAATTGAAAAACCCTATTTTTCGGATTCAGGGCACTCAAAAAATAATATACCTGATCTAACTAAATCATTCTCTTAAGTGAACCGAGATTTTTAGTGAAGTCAAACCAAGTCTGGTTGAATAAACTGGAATATTTGTTGAAAAAACGGTGTCAATTTTACACAAATCTATTTACTAAAATTTCTTGAAGTGGAATTTTCACTCTAATGGTAAATACCACTCTATTGAAGTGAAATTTCACTCGAAAAATTTGGAGTGTAATACCTTCTCATATGATGAAAATGTTTAACGACCCTAAGGCTATGGATTAACCGGACCACGTGACGTCGGTAATAACAATTACCATTTGTGAGGTTATTCAAAAACTAACAACCAAAATAGACATTTTGTACCTAACAAACAATCACGTGGTTTAGTTGAGAACATGTGACACTTCAAAAATTTGCGCAAATATTATTGATTTTAGATTTCTACATGTTTATGTATAAAATAAAAATCTTAAAAATTTAGAAAATATTAGAGAAGATAAAACTCACGTAGATAGACTATTTTTTGTTTGGATCATTAAAAAGAATATCTAGGTCCTTTTGAATGGACATTAACTTCCACCAGATTTTGTTTGATAATTTTAATTATTTTAGACGTAAACATGTGGAAACTAAAACTGCTTGTTCAGACTCACACACTCGCAAAAATTAGGCCATAGATAAAAATGGATAATTTTTCTTTCAAGAATAACAATCTTATTATTGAAGAGATCATTAAAAAGAGAAAATATTATTTTCAAATAAAAAAATTTGGAATACAGAAAAATAATTTAAATAATAAATTTTATTTTTGACTAAACATTTTTTCCTATTGCTTCGAGGCAAATTTTTAAAAATGATTCGATTCTAATAAATTACGGATTATTTTTTCAAGGAAAAGATTCTTTACAACTTGACAGTATCTAATTTTTGAAAATAAGTCAATTATGAAATTCCGCAATTTGTTTATAAAAATTTTGTTCTCAAAAGATGTATCTCAATGGTTTTAGCCATTAAAGAATGGATTTTTAAAAATTGGAAACATACAAGTTGCATAGGGAATATTTTTCCTGCAAAAACGATCCGTGATTTATTAGAATCGCATCAATTTTAAAACTTTTACTTGAAGCAATAACAAAAAAAAATCGGGCAAAATAAAAACTTATTAATAAAATTATTTTTCTGTTTCAAATTGTTTTCATGGCAAATAATCTTTTCTCTTTCAAATGATCCCTTCAATAATAATATTGCTAATTTTGAAAGCAAAATGATCTATTTTTGCATGAGGCCTAATTTTCGCGAGTGTACTACCTTAAGTACAGAGAGTTGAAGTGAGTTAAACAAGCGCTAATATTAATTTATATTTAAGATTCCAACGGTGGTGGGAGAGGTGGGATCCGAGGAAATGGAGGCGGTGGTAGTAGCGATGGAAGCGAGAGAAGAATGGTGGACATTACGAGAGATAAGCCGATTAAAGTTGCCGTTAGAGTACAAGTTCCCGTTCGTGATCATCCAAAGGTAAGAGATGTCGAAAAAGTGGATTTAAGAGGCTATACACTCCCACTAAAATGTGGAAAGTTTGCATCATCAATACCTAAGTTTTATATTATAGTGAACTCTTGGAATAAAAAATAACTAACTATTTAACCTACATGTGTGATAAGCAAAATTAAACGAAAATAGCACACTTTCCATGTTGAAATTTTGAATTTTGAAAGTGTTTTTAAAGCCATAGGCCATGCTGGTCATGTGACCAATTCAGTCACTGGCTATCGAATTTTTCTCCATATAAAAAATTTTAAATAAAAAAAAATTAGTCATAATTTAGGAAATGATAAATAATGGCATATGGATGAAGTAGGGGAAGGCATAGTTCATTAAATAACATTTAAAAAAAATAATTTATTAATAAATACTCTGCAAATTTGTTAAAGTTACTAATTTTTATCAAATTTTTTGTATATTATTATGAATATTCAAGACATAAGAGATTTGTCTCAGTAATTTTTGATTAATTTCCTAAAAATTTTAAGACAAAATTTCATTTTCCGTGAAAATGTAGTTGCAGAATTGTAAATGCCGATAACACTTCAGTTTTATGTTTTAAAATGAAAAAAAATTGCAAAATTTTTACAAAATTGCAAAATTTTTACAAAATTGAAGTTAAGGTAGTTGATCCACGAAAATTAGACTATTCAAGAATAGCAATATTATTATTGAAGGGCTATTTTGGAACAGAAAAAATTAATTTTCATGAAAAAAATTTGAAATACAGAAAAATAATTTTAATTATAAATTTTATTTTTTACACAAATTTTTTTCTTATCGCTTCTTACCAAATTTTAAAAAATTATGCTATTTTAATAAATTACAAATTACTTTTTCAAGAAAAAGATTCCATACAACTTAACCATTCCCAATTTTCGAAAATGAATAAATTATTATCAAATTCAGCAATTTGTTTATAAAAATTTCGTTTTAGAAAATGTTTTTTAAATGGTTTCAGTCATTAAAGAATTTATTTTTCAAAATCAGAAACGGTAAAGTTGTGGCAAATCTTTTCTCTGAAAAAATGATTCATGATTTATTAGAATCGCATAATTTTTTCAAATTTGGTAAGAAGCGATAAGAAAAAAAGTTGGGTCAAAAATAAAATTTATTAATAAAATTATTTTTCTGAGTTTCAAATTTTTTTATAGAAAATAATCATTTCTCTTTAAAAATAGCCCTTCAATAATAATATTGCTATTCTTGAAAGCAAAATTATCTATTTTTGCCTGAGGTCTAATTTTTATGGATGAAAACTACCTTAACAGACGTTTCTTATTATCTTCTGATATATTTACCAAATTTTGATAAAGATATTTAATAAACAAAAAGTTATCTTACATGGTTGGGTTAATATATAATTTTCGTCACGTGACCTTCTTGGCCCATGGCCTTAAATTCAGGAACTAGAGCTAAATTACTTCTTCTCGTGAGTTTATTTTTTATGGCCAATCACTACCTTTCAAAATCATCGTAAAACATTTTGATTTTTCATCCAAGCTGACACAACCTGATACTATTTTATTACGGATGTTACTTTATCTCCTTTAATATCACAAGGATCTCATCGGTTCAGTGTAAAAATAAAGGATTATCCAAGATCGGAGTTTTGTTTTGTCTGTGAAATATAACAGAAAGAAAAAAGTTTAAAAACATCTTCCGTAAGATGTAAGATATTTCGAGTTTTCTTATTGCCGTGTTCAGTAGTTTATTTTAAGGGAAAACAGGGATTTTTTGCGGAGGATAGTGAAAGACAAATAACAAATGAAATATCTTCATAAAAAACTTGAAATTTTATCAACAAATTGAATTATACTCTAACCTTAAGGTCATGGCAGATCTAAATATTCCGGTATTTCAGTTCCTGTAATAGAAGACCTGATTGTGATCTCTAGTTCTATTTTTCCTTTCTGCCAGTAAAAATAAATGTTGAATTCCTACAAGCACCTATACTGGACCAGGTGAAAATGCTCTGGAAAAGAAAACAATTTTAGATTAGAAAGAAATGCACGAACTTTTCAATCTACATGAATTTCAGACTTTGCTATTGTTGTGATATGGTTTGCATTTTGAACGGTTGATCAATTTATAAATCGGAGTAGATTGATGAATTAAATATACAGGTAGTATAATAAAGAACCGAGTCAATGAAACGTTGAATTATAAATGGAGTTCAGCTTATATATTTCAAACACACAGAATACTATTTTAAATCCCTCTTATGCATACAGGCAGAGCTTAAAAAATATTATTAGAAACAATTTCCTGGTCTTGCACAAATTGTAAAAATATTGCATATACAGGGTGATCCGCCAATAGTCATAAAATTAACTATTAAGCATTGCAATTGGTCAATAGAAACTCACTATTTCCGCGCGCTCATAAGCTTCCTGCGCGAATTTTTTACTAAGATTCACTTCAGATCAGTAGAAAAATATTCTCAACCAGACAAGAGACAAACTGTTACCGAACCAACATGAATTTGGAAACCCTATAATAAACAAATTTTTAATTGTAAGTACCACTAATTAAATCTTAAAAGGCGTCATTTTTCTCCTATGTATGAAAAATTCAAACTCATGGAAAATTCAGTTCTCTTAATTTTAACTTTTCCTATTTATTTGTTGCCAAGAACACATTTAATTGTGATAATTTAAACAAAATTTCCATTTTTTTGACTCACTTTGTCGAGGATTCAGCCGGCAGTAATATCATTGGTACTTTCAAATTAAACAGTTTACAACTATTTGTATCTTTATTGGGCTAAATTATGACTTCTGGGACAAAACGATACTCTTAGAATTGCATTCCTCAATACTAGAAAGAATTCTAAAAACCGCTAACAAAATCTTTTAGAATAATAATAATAGTTTAAAAACTATTGTTGGCACAACGTTTAGTCAAAATAATTTCTTGTTTGGTTTTTAACAAAGAATTTGACATTCAAAACTTTATGACTATTGGCGGATCACCCTGTATATTAAGGACAGTTTGATAAAAGATTTTATTTTAAAAGTTTCATTCCAATTCCTTATAGTTCAACTTCGTGGGGAAACTTCTGGGACCCAAGGGGAATTCCCTAAAGCGATTACAAGAAGACACGATGTGCAAAATGGCCGTACTTGGTCGTGGATCCATGAAAGATCGACAAAAGGTGAGAATAGAAATTCGCTTTATGCTGAAATTATTAATAACACACGAAACATATTAAGTTTTTGTTCATTTGGGAAAAGATACGGATTTTTAATATTCAAAAGAATACTTCTACAACTTGAAATTGTGAATTCTGAATGAATTATATCTTATTACAGGAAGAAGAACTTCGATTAAGTGGAGACCCAAAATTCTCACACCTAATGGAAGACTTGCATGTGGAAATTTCTGCTTATGCAACACCTGCAGAAGCTCATGCAAGAATTGCCTATGCTTTGGCGGAAGTTCGTCGATTTTTAGTCCCAGTGAGAATCTTTAAATATACAAATTAATTTCGAATTAATTATTATCAAATTTTAATTAGGTAACTATAAACAATTTACAGGGTTTTCCAATTAGAGGTTTAATTTTGAATAGCCCGCTATTTTGGCAGCTGTCATAATAAGAGGTGTCATTTTTTGACAGATGACAACTAAAAACTATGCCATTAATAAAAATGGAACGATACACGCTTTAACAACGCATTGAAAATTTTAAAATTCACTATAAACATGCATGAAAATAAACCTGAATTTCACCGAAAAATCATTATGAGCGATGAGGCTTATTTTGATAATTTAACATTAATAAGCAGAATTGTCGCATTTGGTGCTCGGAAAACCCAAAAATGATTATTGAAAAGCCTCTCTATCGGCAACGTGTAACTGTTTGCTGCGGTTTTTAGGCAGAAGGGATCATTGGGCCTTATTCTTGTAAAAATCAAGCTAGGGCGGCTGTTTCGGTGAATGGATTGCGCTACCGAACCATGATTAATGAATTTTTATGGCCGGAATTGGAAGATATGGATGTGGACGATGTTTATTTCCAACAAGACGGCGCTACGTGCCACACAAGTGGCGAAATCATTGGTCATACGATCTACATGTATTGGAAAATTTCATCAAAAGAACATGGTCCTTCAAACGTTGCCGTGGAGGCCATATCAATGATATTGTTTTTTATTATTAATGAAAAACCTTCCGCTATTGAATGAAATTAAAATCAAATGATTTTTCACAAAAAAAACGCGTTTTTATTATAAATCAAAATGAAACCCCTGATTGGAAAACCCTGTACTTTATAGTTTTCATTTTTAGCTCAGATCAAGTTGCGAAGCTTTTGTAAAATTTGTATCATAACCATTCATTCATCAGCTTTTTAACAATTTCATTGCGAGTCAATTCATACAGTTATTTTTTTTAAACCGTATTTTCCATGCCTATAAAAAGACCTATTTCAGTAAAAGCTTAAGCACTCAGTTAGAGTTAAGCTCACGCTCAATGCGTCTATCAAGCTTTTTTCATTTACGGCTGTTCATAAAAGGAAATTTCTCTTTTTACGATTTTCTGAAGCCTTGCACGATAGTGCTAGGAAAACGTGTCTACTTTGATACACGATTTCAGATAGTGGAAATTTCTTCGTTGCAGAGTACCATTGAAGAAAACTATATATGTTTCCTTTTGATTCTTAATTAAATGGTCCTGATGATTATTTTATTACTTTCATTGAAATGAAACGGAACAAGTAATACGGAATTAAGTGCTGAGTAAAATGAATAGGAACTTATAAATCAGGAGTTAAAAAAAATCCTGTATTCATTACACATAGAGAAAATATCCCTTTCAAAAATTCAAACTTTATAATAAACTCTCTATTCAATAGAAATTTATTTTAATCAAATAAAGTTTTTATTTCTTAGTAGATCAGATTTTTTTGCACTTAGAATGATCGGATTCATCTCTGAGGATGTAGCAATTTGATTAAAGTAAACATGTTTCTCCAGGACTATAACGATGACATTAGGCAGGAACAAATGTGGGAGATGCAAATCTTGAACACTCAGAACCGTGAGGGAACACAGGTTGTTGAAGCTCCACTGAGCCCAGCATCGAGTTTGGATGCTGCAAGTTCACCGACTGCAGCTACAACTGCAAACTCTATAGACGGACAAGACGACACTCCTAGTAGGCCAACACCTTCACCACCGCATCCTGCAACACTTAAGACTCAAGGCACTGTACTCCAAGCCGTAACTTCCACGCTAGGTGAGCATTACGATTACGTATAACAATGTAAGACCGCCGATATTATTTTTTGCATAATGCATAAAATATATACTATAAACGTCTAATATAATATTATATAGCCCATAAAGTTCAATGAACCTAGATTATAAATTCATTTTATGACTCAAAATCTCTTCAAACTTCAAAATCTTAGGCTGTTAAAAGTTTTTGGAGTAAATGAATTGGAGTTTCATAAGCTCCGGATACCGGAGTTAATTTTTATTTACTTCGAGTGAAATAGTAAAAAAGTATTGATAGAGAGTCATAAAAGAAGATTATCAATTAATTACCACTTTAAGAAATATTAGTAATTTTAAATTTTATAAATATTTAAAGAATTTGAAAATCTTTCTGTGGAAAAAAAGACGCTTTCGACAATTTCAAACTGACCTAATTAATTTTGAAATTAATTTATAAATATTCTATAAGGGAAAAATGTCTACTTTATTATAGAAAAAGTATTGAAAATGCCTTTTTCAATAAAAATTACTACGCCTTAATTTGTTAATTAATTTTATTTTTTGAAAATATAGGTATTTGTTTACGAAATGTGTTTAGATTGACAAGGTTTCTAATTGAAATTAACCCCTTGCCCTACATGTGGTTTTCATGTTTGGACCGATGTCCTTCACTACTAGAAAAATTTGATAAAAAAACTCAATTTGATACAAAAATATGACAAAATTTGATAAGAATTTTATAAAATTTAATCCTGTTTTTGTGCGCTTTATAAAATTTAATCGAAATTTCCAGCTGGGTTACCACAAGTCTAATACGATATTGTAGGCGAAGGAGTTAAAAAATAATAGTTAAATTTCAAAATCTAAGACGGTCAGGTCTTTGAAAATGTTTATTAAACAACATAAGTCGAACATTAATGATGGTCAAACTTTTCTACTTGATGAAAAACTATTATTTATCTAATTGAAAATAAAATAAATCATTGTTCATTATAAAGATGTCATTTTTTATACAATTAATTATATTATCACTAATTTTGAACGAAAAAAAAAAAAACATTTTTCCAGAAGAAGAACAAGCCTAGAATTCCGAAAAATATGGCAACTTTTTGTACTGAGTTTATTGGAAACTTTGATTTGGTAATTCCGAAATACTTTTTTAATTTCAATCTACAATAATTAAGAACTCGGTCGGAAAATTTGAAATTTCGGTATAGTTGCAGTAGTTACATAATCGGAAATCTCAAAAATTTCTCACTATCTATCACTTGGAAACGTAAATCCAAATGGATTTCTCGACGCATGAAACTAATTTTAAAATTTAAGACAATAAGTATAGGCTTAAAAATTGTTCAATAATCACAATAATCCGCATTTATAAAAATCCAATCTTTTTAATGACTAAACTTGAAAAAACTGTTGTAAATTTGGATTCACAGTAATTGTTATTAAAAGAAGGTATTAGATATAATTTTAGTAATTTTTTTGAGTCCGTTTCGTTTATACACAAAATTTCTTCTAAAAAATATTCCTTTTACAAAATATAAACTCATATACTTTAATCAGAAATCTAAATTGAAAAATATTTTCACAATTTTGATTCCTGATCAAAATAAATTTTTGTATTTTTTGTAAAAAATACTTTATGTAGGAATAATTTTATGTATTAATGAAACCGACTCATTTTTCTGGTAAAATAAACATTTTCCTCTCAAAATACATACTTTGTAACAATACTAAAATTTTTTAAAGTGGTAATTAATTGTGTTTCTTTAGTGATTCCCCAGCGACACTCGATCCTTCTTAAGGGCATGTAAAACTTAAGAAATTAGAAAATGTCATTAATTTTGGTTTACTACATGTTTGTGTCCAAAGTACATACAAATTTATTTTCAAAATTTTTGAAATGGTAACGAAGGTAAAAACGGACGTAGATAGACTACTTTTGGTTTCGAAATTGAGAATTTTCAATGTCAGAAAAATATATCGGAACATTTTTTTTCCATTTTCAAAACCAAAAGTAGTAGTCCATCGACGTCCATTTTTATTTTACCTACCATTTCTCAAATTTTGAAAACAAAATTTGATGTATTCTGGACACAAACATGTAGAAACTGAACCAAATTGTTCACATGAACTTGCTACTTTTCTCAAGTATCACAGGCTTTTAAGAAGACTTTAAATGAAGAGATTCATCACTTGACATTTGATTGATGAAAAATATTCTTCATGCTTGTTACCAGGTGGACGAAAGCGGCCTTTACTTCCAGGTGGTAGACTCGCGATGTCTCCAACAAAGAGAACCGTCATGTCTCTTCTCGCTCGTGCTCGTGCAGCTCAGAATAAAGAACCACTTCAAACAGCAGCTTCCATCATAGCTGCGACACATCCGGCACCCACAACACCCATGATACAAGCTACTCTCCAGCTTCCAACTGGAGGCCTACAACCTGGAACACAAACTCCACAAGTTACCAATGTCGGTAATCATCAAGTCTCCCAATTACAACTTGCAACCCAGTCAATTCCACAACACACTTCAGTCACACAACGACAACCTATTCTACAATCACACACGCAACATCAAGTCCTACCTCCTGCAATTCACGGATTACTACATGCACAGTGAGTATTTAAGTAATGTTGCTTCACTAGTCAAAGTGTTAATTAAAAAAAAATACTTTCAGTTTTCTTCAAATGGGAATCTTGGAATCGAAATAAAAGCAAGGAGATACTATCTCTGTAGATTGGGTCAAATAGAGATTTTCATTCAAGAAAATGATACGTCGCAAAGTGTGGAAAATATTATATAATATAGGTACAGCACTCCAGGGAGTTTCGAGCAATTTTTCGTAGTGAAAATACATTTTAGCCCTCAGGCTGACATGGAATCTCAAAAATAGTATCAATGGTTACATAACATTTTAAAAATAGTAGTTAAATAGTAGTGCGAAATTCGGCAAATAAAAATGTTAATATAAATAAAAAGTCACAATGTTCTTTTTCATACATATATTATATATAAACAAAGGAAAGAATAAATGATGAAACTGTATACATAAAAATAAAAAAAAAAATAAAAACTTTTTCCCATAGTTTTCAGGAAAGAAATTACATATTTATATAAAAATCATCAAATATTAATGACTGTGTTTCCATTTTATTTTGAAATTAGCATAATTAATTTTAATTCAAGATATTAATTTAACATTTTTTCTTATACTTTTTGAAAAGTTGTTACTTTTAAAATTATTATATCTGGTGAAATCTTGAAAAATTAGTCAATTAGTAAAAAATCAATCATTTTTTATTAAAGAGAAATCAATTTTTATACATCCTCTCTTAAATAAAAATAGTTGTAATTAAATGATAAAATAGTAAAAAGAAGAATCACTAATTCACTTCAATTATAATTTTCACTAATTTTGAATGAAACAATTTTTATGTAAAAGAAGCAAACATGAATTAACTGTTAACATAATTTGAAATTGAATTTAAAAAATTGCAATTTCTGTGTTCAAAATCCCAGCTTATTCTTGTTAACTCAGTTTTTCACGTAAATGAAATCTAAGATGAATTCGTGGCATTTATTCCGAGTGTTAAAATATTTATAGCAACAACACAAATCAGGAAAAATTTACAGACTGCTCAGAATCTTCGAAGTCTTTCTAAATAGTTTCTGAATTCTTCCTTGAGGATTTTAATATTACTTTCAGACTTTTACATTTTCATATGGTTTTAAACAATTTTTAACATTCCAATTTTGGTTCAGGACTGACGAACTGTCCAGGAAATTTGAATAATTGTCCACCATTTTGTTCACAAACATTTCGACACTAAAAAAGTGCCCTTTTACTAATTTTTACTATGATTTCCAGTCATTGGAGATAATTATGCATAATCATCACAGTAATTATAAATTCTAAAAATAAAAAATTACTAAAATAAACAGAAATTTTACAGAATTTGTAAGATCCGTGCGATTATCGTTACAACAATAAGAACCTATGATTTTATAAAATTACTATATTTATCTTAGTAATTTTTATCGTAGTTGGTAAATTTACAATAGTAAGTATAGGAAGTTGACATAAATGTATAAAATTATAAAAAAACAAAGTAAAAATGTAATATAAACCACATTTATCTGTAAATATAACCTGTATTTACTTACCAATCAACAAAAGTTATTGCCTGTTTCCTTTGAGAGCTTTGAGGCATGGTGTGATTTCTCCTCTTCAACCACCTTTGTGGCTGTCAAATAGGGTTTTTTACTTTTCTCGTAAATAATTGTGCACCCGGCACATTTTTAACTGAATTCAAACTGAAATTTATAATAATCATCTAGGGTAAATGTGCCAATTACTGCGGATCGAAAATCAAGACGGCTTTTAAAGTTAAAAAAAAAGATTTTGAGATGAAAAAGTCGTTGCGAATTAATTTTTAAAGCAGTATTTGGTATTAAGTAAGTAGCATGCAGTCCTTAAACCCTGAAAAGAAACCAGATTTACTTAAAAAATGCGAATCTAAAAAAAATGTTCCATGTAGGTATTACTGCGGGTTTGCATGAATTACTGCGCACCAATTACTGCGGAATCCCCAATTACTGCGCTCCAACTACTGCGGAAACCCAAATTTCTGCGCGCGTAATACTGCGATATTATTTTGAGTGAACTTACAATTAATTTATGAGTGTTGAAAATTTTATTTAATCTCAATTATAAAAAGTAAACACGACGAACCATTCTTAACAAATTAAGATTAATAATTTTATTAATTTTATTTAATTTAACTTAAAATTATATCACTTGAGTTCCTCTTGCATCTTTAGCAACGATTAAGGAGTGTTGAACATTTTATTTAAACTAAATTATAAAAAGTGAACATGAAGCATTTTTAACAAATTAAGATTAAATAATATTATAACTCTTATTTAATTTACCTTAAAATTATATTACTTGACTTCCTCTTGCCTCATTAGCAACGATTTTGGTGTTTTCAACATTTTGTATAATCTCAATTATAAAAAGTAAGCATAACGAAGCATTTGTAATAGATTGAAAGATTATGCAGTGCCGCCTGACAGATCGCAGTAATTCATACACCTATGAAAATCATGTACCAAATACTGTTTTGGTAAAAAAATGATTAAAAAACGTATTTTTTGTTATTTTGCATAAATATTTAGAAAAATAAGATATTTACTTTGCAAAAAATAATATTACAATAAATATTTTATTTTCAGAAACGGAATTATAACAAGTTTTTCAGAACGTGTTCATGACCTGTCAACAAATCTAAGCATTAAAACTATGGGAATTGGGAACATGAGAGTTTCAAATTGCAATCAATTAGCTACAAATATCGTAACTATTGATAATTCGTTGATACTTATTATGCTTGGATTAGAAATTAATTGTTTTTAATTGTTCTGTAGCGTTATATATCTTTAAAACATTGTATATCATTAGTTTTATTTGAAACCGCAGTAACTGGGGCATCCACAGTAATACCCACACTTACCCTACATTTTAGCGAAGAGCGTTTACTTTTGTAGAGCATAAAAAAATCATAACAAAAATAACGGTCTTTCAGACTCGAGTAATCAAAAAGTAAAGGAATTGGGTTGAAATAGAGGATTTTGATTGGTTAAGATTCAAAATGTGCTCGAAACTCTGCATTTAAATTTAAATTTGCACAAAGTGTCTGGACACATCTATTAACGTACCGCTCTCTTTCGAATATATGGAAATAGCTATCAATTTCTCAATTTCTAGAATAAAAACGCATTCTTCGTAAAAACGTTATTGGTGAAAATATTTTTCATGATACAAAAGGGACTAAATCAGATAATAAATTTGAAACTTTTTAATTAGCATCACCTGATATTCTTTAGAATTTTCAAATTAGACATTTTTACTTCTACTACCCGTGCCAAAAAGATCTCGATCATTGGGGAAATAACAAACCCACATGATAAATAGTGTATACTTTATACCATAAAATATTAACGAATATGACTTAATTTGTCACAAATTTCTTAAAAATGTAATTGAATTACGCTTTATTGCACTTATCCATGCATTTTATCACCTTCTTGATAGGTGCATAACCCACTGATCAGTGGCATAACCACTTTAGAGCGGTCTTTCTATCTGCCTATCTGGCTCCCTTCTCACTGACAGGAGGTGCTTCTGTAGTTGTGACTGCGTCGGTTCAGATCTGTGCACACTGATCTGGAGTCCCATGAGGCAGATTAGTAGAATAGTGGAATATTCATTCACCAATAGTGTGATTGTTTTAGAGTTTGAGAAATTCTTCAAACTCTCAAGCAATCACACTATTGGTCCATGACTATTCCACTATCCTACTAATCACCCTCATGGGACTCCAGCCTGACACGTGGGTTTGTTGTACCCAGATATGAATACGTATAATACATCACGAATATTGAATGGTTTTTTAGATGCATAATACTACGTATATTACGACCATAGTTTTTTACACAATGTATTTTTTATGTTTGTTTCAACCCCCAGTGATCAATGTTTTTGGTACGGGCAAGAATGGAAATGTTTAAAGGGGTGCGTTCAGAAGAACCACCCGGACCTGCGCACTCGGTGTATTGTATCCTTTTCCTACTCATGGAAAGAACACTTGTGTCAGAGAAAGACAGAACGTCTGGAGTGCTCCTGGATGATCCTCCTGAACGCACCCACACAGGATCAATAACGAATTTAAATTTTTAAATAAAGAGCGGTGTTGAAGAATAGAGTAGACATTGTATTTTTAAGTTTTCTCTCTGATTTTTCTACTGTATTAGAATTTTGAATGAATAGAATTATTCTAAATACTGCAAACAATATCTTTACTTGTCTTATGTATAAATAAATACATAATTGTTTTATTTATTTCACTTGAAGATGCTTGAAGATATAATTAAATAAAACTTTAAAGTTGCAATATTTTATTGAATATTATAGAAAATGATTACAAGCTTTCAATATTTGTTCTTTTAGGTCTTTCAAATTACATTTTTTATTAAATTTTTATGCCATTTTCATGAAGTTTTGAAATTAAAGTTTTTTTTTGCATACTGTTTTAATTCTAGGGTATTTAGGCTTTTCCAATTGTAAAAAAATATTAATTTTTTTTTTGATTAGATAACATTTAAACTTTAAATTACTTTAAATTTTCAAATCTTTCTTACTAAAATTCTTTTGTAATTTAGCTTTTATTGATCCCATAATTCTTCTCAAATTATAAACAATTATGTACATAGAGTTTGAGTAACAATAATTAAAATAGGACGGTTATATGAATTGAAAAAATGTCATACAATTAGATTTCATTGTGAAAAACAATTGCATTTTGGAAGCTTTATAATAAGGGAAACAATAAAATTTAAAAGCCTTTTGATTTGACTTAAAATTTAAACAGTAAAAACAAGATCAACTAAACAGCTCTCATTTTGTATAGAAATTTGTCAATAGTAATAACTTGTAAATTCTAATATAATTTTCTACAAATTCTAACAATCATTTACTATAATCTTTTGCATAGATGGGAAATAACATCCTATCGCTTCTGATAGGAAAAAGATTTTTTTTTCGTGTCTGTACTTTTGTTCCAGTATTAATGATTCTGTATAAAGTATAATATTTTTGAGTCAAGAAATTTTTATGTGAATTATTGATAAAACATATTCATTAGAAAACAAACTTCTAAAATTACTGTTTTAGGAGAGCTGCTGCCGGGGCAACAGTGGTTCCTATTCTACGAGAGGACTTCATGGCAGGAATAAATCAGCACCAGGTCCAAAACGTGCATATAGCGTGAAACAATGAATTTCTTTACAAGATGGAGTACTACTGAGAATATTTCCAATCGGCAGAAATTTTTGTATATGCAGTTCTCGGCTATCAAATTGAATCGATCTGTTGACAACTCGAAAAAAATGTCACAATTTCTCTTCACGTTTTACTTAAAACTTTTAATTTTCATTGCTATGGAATTTTCCGTATCCGATGGAATTTATAGCTGTACTCAGAAAAAAATGACATCGAGCATCTTTTGTATACTGATCCAATATCTATAAAATTGAAATATGAATTATGCCATTATTTTAATAATTTTTTAATAAAAAATATAACATTCTTTAGCATCCGGAAAAAATGGTTACCAGTGTTGAGAAAAATACTTGTTTGAAAGAATTCTAGTACCTTTAGTCAGTAAGTGCAATACACACGAAGAGAGTAGTATATTAGGAAATATAAAATTATGAAATGTGAATTATTATAATAGTAAAGTGTTTAAAAAAAGCTTATAAATAATTACTACAAGTAATAAGAGCTTGTGAAGCACAATTTTCTTTTTATAGATATCACAAACATCTAAGAAAAAAAAATTATTGTTAACTTGTTAGACCTTTCTTTTTTTCTCGTAGCATATTATAATAAATGTCTTCTGAAAACTAACATTGTTCATTGATTCATTTTAAAAACTTATAACATCATGAAATTAAAGAAATTCAAAAAGTCTATGGAAGGAACTTAAAAAACCTATGGAGAAAATAAAAAATTCAGATAAAGTTCTTAAAGTTAAGGTTCATTCTATTGTTTTTATTCTGTATTATTTGGAAAACATGTCATATTTCGAAATTGTACATTAAAAACTTAAGTGCTCGGTGTTGTCGACATTAGGGAAGATAATATATCAAAATAATTACTCGCACGGACCAATTTACAATTATCTCACGCACTCATGAATTTATTATTTAAAATTTATAATTACTCATTTGATTATATTGAAATTAATATTAGGGGGAAAAGTGCAAACATAATTTAGAAAATGTTATATAAAATATTTTAGATATACTTTTTATTCTTCTATGATTAAGTTTTCATTCAGTTATCCTTCAAGTAATTCATTCACACATTTCCTACTAAATACTATTGTAATTTATTTTAAATATAATTTTAATGCTATAGAATTTAGCGCATTGAAATAATATAACAGCACAAATCTGCTTCGGAAACCAACGAACAAGGAGGTGTCCTAAAATAAGAAGAGCTTCTTTTTTAAAGGCACTCTATATTGTTAAATGACATGAAAACAATGAAATAAACTTATACAGTTAGAATTTATTCTATTGATTTTTCAAGTGTTTAATTAAAGAAGAATAAATAATCAAGATGACTTGGCCAATCTACAAGTTATTTAGTTACATAAGATATATAAATTATTTAACAAATATTATCTAAAAATACTTTAACGTCATTTTATTTTTACATATTTTAATTATTTTTGCTTATTGCACAGAGTTATCCTATGTTTATAAAATTAACTTACTAATATTTTTTTACATCAATAATTTAAGGAGTAAAACATATTTGTCTTAAGTCTGGTTTACGGATTTTTCAGCCTCTTAACATATGATAAAAGATACTCATGTATAGATTAATTATCATTAAATCATTTATGCCTACTGATTAATTTTTTATTTTAATATACTGTAACACTTAATCTGCCATTAGTCATCTGACCTTAAATATAAAACACATAAAAATAGCTCAAAATGGATATGTTTACAATTTTAAAATCAAGAAGATCACAAGAACTGAAAAAATGTTTTATTCATCAAATATAATTGAAGGCCAATGTCAGGTTGGAAGAAAGTTAAATAATTGAAAATCTACGATGTACGTGATAATTATTTTTAAAACAAATTTTTCGCACAAAGGAGCCATTATTTACAACTAGGAAGTATTTTTGGAAAGTACTAGCCTTATAAACTGAATTGACATTTAGTTGTATACTGTAAAAAATCTCTTTTGTTGTCTTCGTAAGCAGCTTTAAATTGGAAATACATAAGGGATAAATAGTAAATTACTTCATAAATATAATATAAACACTGATTATTATTATTACAGTTATTAGGAACAATGTTAAAAAATTTAGTGTAAAATAAAATGTTGCACAAATGGAAATATTAATCGACTTAATTTAATGAACAAAACGATTAAGACGCGCCCCATATACCTGGTAATCAAGATTTTTTTGGTAAAGTTAAAATGTTGCACATGTCAAACTGAAGTATCTGGTACATAACACATTCTACTTCCTAATATTACATACTTGAAATCTTATCTTTTACGAATTTGAAATTTACCAAGAAAATACCAAGCAGTTACTGTACCGATGCATCTAATTTGCTGTATGTAAACATATCGAATTAGTAATATTATAGAGTGAAAATTAATGTTCATAGAGATTAGACAAATGTGCGATTATAGTTCATTTGAAACTTTACTGCGACTTTTGATGATTGAACTGCGTTTATATTTAATTGTGAAACTACGCTTCATGCTATAGGTCTAGAATGTATGTAATTGTAAAACAAATGGTTTGCATAAAGAAAAAAATATATATAAACGTAATTCCTTTTTGCTATGTAGGAATTATATATCAAAAATAAAAAATACGATTTCCTGTTTTTTCAATATTTCCTTGCCTCTTTTGGAACTCTAGATTCTCTGGATTTGAATTAGGTATAAAACATTTATTATTTGGAGTTATTGTCCAAAGCAATGAAGAAATTGAATTGAAATTTGCATATAGAAACTTTTATATAAGCTGAAAAATTAAATTTTGATAAAACAAATTAACTTACACTGAGTTTTTTAGCAACATTACAAATAGCTAAACAATAACCTTCAGTGAGTGAAATTTTTTTTTTAAGAATATGACATGAATTAAAAATCTTTATTTTGAGTTATGAGTGAAATGCTTATAATAAAAGCGCATATTTACTAAAATTCGATGAAATAGATACGTCAACGTTGCATTGCTCTCACTTGTTCTGTGACCTCTTCTAGCTTCGCCGAACTTCGATCAATAGCTTCCAGCTGATACTCAAAATGATTCATGATAAGAGCTAGTTTTTTTAAATTATTTGTAGAATTTTCCAGACCGTGTTCTTGTTGAGTGAAATTTTTCACAGAGTGCATTAAGATCTGGAAGATGTTTGAAAGAGAAATACTTTTTATTTAAATAATAAGATAATACTCACTTCACTACTTCTTGAGCCTCTTTGAATTTGTCTTGCTAAGGATGCAATGTTGTTTACATTGACTTGGACTCTATCTGCTAAACGCATTTTTGACTCCACAAATAAACTACGGGCGCTTGTACTTGAAGCGGAAGCCATAATATCTCAAAGATATTCTACAAATACGAAAAAAATAATAGTATTAGAAAAATAATAAATATGTTTGAAATAAAAAATGTACACAAAAGATTTATAAAGTACTTACGACAACAATTAGGGAACCGATTATCATTCAGTCGTTTATAGCATATAAGCAAAATATATTTTATAAATTATATAGAATGTAACTGTCAATGTAAACATTCTAATACAATCCAGGTGAAAAAAATAGCTGGGAAGAGGGAAGAAACATGCTGACCAGCTGACTCTGACATGCCAAGCCTGCAAACCATGTTGAAAACAGTTAAAAAAAAATATAATAGCTGCGTGCGCATCGGCATTAGTTGGTCGCAGTTAGCGCGCAATTCAAACGATACAATTAGTAACATTTTTAAAAAACAAAATAAATTATCATTATAAGTTACGAGAAAAAGTATAAAATTATATAACTCTAGATGCAAAACAGGAAAATAAATCATAATTTATATATTTTGTAAAGGACAGTAGCAAGTTTGTATTAAAGACAGTTTAAATTTACATATAATAAATATAAAATGCGGACGTCTTGCTTTGCTATGTCTTGCTTAGTCTTGCTATCCGATTCGGAAGAGATTCAGTAACGTTTGTTGGATCTCGAACATCCAAAAATATAAATCACAAGATTTTAACAACACGTGTGCGCTTCAAACAACGAAGAAAGTAGGTATAAATGATATTTAATTTTTCTGATTTAGTTTTTTGGATGGTCGAGATTCGACAAAAATACGTGAAACAATATTAAAGTACGCAATGAGATAAGATGTCTACATCCAGAATAAATCGTTTGTACAGGGGAAAACTTGAATGGGGCAGTTAGCAAAACTTTGCCGAATGATGTTTCTAAATTTTCGTCTGTAAAGAAAAAACAATTTAATATTTTGCAAATTAGAATATTTGCTATTTATTGATGTTAGTTTACGCTGTATTTTTATTCCATTGTACATAATTTGTTATAATCGTCATTATTATTACTTATAAAAAACAATGATAATAAAATATTTTCGCTAAATCGTAGAAATACAGTGTAAATTTTCATTCAATTTCATCTGGTTACGAATATAAGAAAATGATATTTGGTACCAATTCTTAATGTACAACGTTTCATATTCAAATTTCATGCAATAAAAGTATTGCATGAAAAATGAGTGAAAAGGAATATAAAATAAGAGATCAGAAGAAAATTTACCTGGCGAAAAAAACGATATTTTCAAACAGAAAAGTGATGCTAGGATTACAGTACCTTGGAATCCCTGCATCTTTCTTTTTAGTTCCGTATTTTCTATTCGCCAAACTTCAGTTACGTATAAGTTAGATTGCTTTTAAGGTGTTTTCATACTATTAAAAAATATATATAAATGATATCGAATAATAAGTTAACCGAGAATCATCAGGGATAAAGAATGTCATAATGGCCTGGCCGGTAAAGTAAATGAACGGAAGGTGTAGCATTTTCTGGAAAATCATGCGCGGTTACTTCCGTCCCTGCCCCTCGATCCATGTATCTAACTCGAACTCCAGTCCCAAGGGCCGTACTCATAGCAATTATATGAATGTGGTCTGATTCTTTAAACATTGGTTCTACTTCCTGAAAATTAAAAAAAAATTTGTTATTTTTTCTCCGGTCCAAAAAAGTCGATAATACAAGATAGTCTTTACAGACCTGATGACAAAATTCTTTAACAGTGCGATCTCCCTCTATAAAATGTTGATAAAATTCAGCTTCTCGTTGTAACTGACCAGAAGTTATTAACCTAAGATACACCACAACGTAATCTGATTGACCCTGTTCATTGAAGACTTTATGCAATTCTTCGTAACTCGCATCTGTACCTCCTCCAACTTTGTCGATTACTTCCATAAACTGTAATATGCAATATTTGCATGAGTTGGAAAAATTCAAATCAGAGATGCAAAAATTAATTATTTCCTGATATCAGATAATTAATATGCAAAAAGGTTAATATATGTCATTAGATAATTGGATGTAAATAGCTCATTTTTTTACCGTATCATGAAAGTCTTCAACAGTGAATTGAGGAAATCCTAAAGCTACAAGATTATCTTTACTTTTCAACGCAAGTTCCCTAAATCTTTCATACTCCTCTTTATTACTAATCAACCTTTCAAGGTACGCATAACTAAATGCTCTGAAGAAACAGTTTCCATCTGGTCTTGTTCGTCGAAAATATGAATATTTCTGTCCTAAAGCTTTTGCTTTTGACAGATAAACTTCATCTTCAGCATATTCACTTTCTAAAGCCTTCAAGGATTCTTTCTCACCCACAAGAGCTATTGATTCAGATATCTGAAAACAAAATTTATTTTTCTGTCACAACTATTAAACAATATAAATATACTATATTCAGTAGTAAAAGCTAACTTATAACTGACAGTAGAAACGTCATAAAAGTACGTCTAAACAACAAATTACTACTCTAAGATAATCAACTTTTTATACTATATATTTCATAATTTATACAATATTGTATACATACCATACTAATTAAAACTTTCAGCACAAAAGGATAAACAAAACAGCTAGTGTTAAATAAAATATTTCTTTTCTGTTTACGAAACATATTAGGTTCAAAATTGTTTACAAGACGAATTCATAATAATTACTACTTGATAGATTTTAACCTAGCTCTATTGAATAAAAAAAAATTGTTTAAGAATAAGTAAATTAAATTTAGTTGAGAAAATCGAATAGATATAACGAGTTAATATATTTTAAAAGTGTGAAATTAACCTCTTGTTCGATACGTCTCTGTTGTTGATGAATGAGTTCATCTTGATTCACTTCTGCAATACAATAAGGATTATAAACTTTCTTGAGGAAAATATAAATAATGTAGCAAAAAATAATTCAAAAACCTGTGTTTTCTGCTGGTCGTTCATTGAGTGGTTTCTCCTCCATATTATAAATTAATTTTTATAAATCTTGAAGCCTCTGTCAATCAGGCCCCCTGAACTCCAATGCAAATGGCTGTGTGAAATGTGAAAGTTTAGGCGCCTTAGTTCAATTTGGGTCTACCGGTGGCGCTCCACCTGCCACCGTGTAGTAGGTAAGTATAGGCTTGTGTTACGTCCTACGTCGTCTCTTCGTGTTGATTGGACGTCGATGGGTTCCTGTAAGATAACTGATAATTCGTTCCAATAGTTAAAAGAAGCGGGAATATTCAAATAAAACTCGCGAGTAACTGTTAACGAAATTATACTTTATTTATCGGCGAACCAAACTTACAAAATCTAAGTCAAAAGACTTGAACAAAATTAAAAGCTCGTTACATCAACGTTCACCCAATACTTATGTTAAAAGTTAATGTGCTTCATACGAAAAATTAGTTGTAAAGTCTTCTCCCTTCTAGGTCATGACCTAAGGAATGCACTACGTCTCTTGACCTAGCCAATAGTAGTCAATGTCCCCTACTCTCTACTCCTAGGTACATGTCGCAACTCTCAAGTACAGGCCTATCGACTTCGAAATTGCTAAACAACGGTCCCAAACATCTGGCATCAATCTATAGCCAAGAGTTTGAGTCCGTCGCATAGCCGTTGTCCATCAACCACTCTGACTAAGATTTACGACCGTCCCTGACTAATCTTATAACCATGATAAAAATTCTAGAATTCAAAAGACTCAATATGCCCTATTGTAAAATACGACATCGTAATTCGGGATAGTGTGCAATGTCATTTATGATGTCGTATACGATGTCGTTTACGATGTCGTATTCGACGTCATACACGATTTGATAACTTTTTAAATAAATATTTATTAAATAATATAATTAACTCTGTAATTGAGCGTTAAAATTTGGCAAAGAAGACATTTTCTATAAAGTAAATGTTTGTACCTAAAGTTTTGAAATAAATTTTATTCTCTGATAAGAAATGGTACTTTTTGCTATCCTTTACTTTGTATCTTTACTATCTTTTATATTTCACTATTTACCTGTGAAAGAATTCAAACTGCTGATTGGCCGTGCAGCTGTATAGGTCGTTATAAAAACGCTTGAAAAACGTTTTCTTTGCCAAATTTTAACATTCAATTATAGAGTTAATTACATTATTTAATAAATATTTATTTAAAAAATTATCAAATCGTATATGTCGTCGTATCGAACATCGTAAACGACATCACATACTATCCCAAAAGTTCCTAGCGAACTGGCTGAACGCTAGCTTTACGCTGTAGCGTAAAGTAGCATTATAACTCAATGAGGTAAAATAAATATTCAAAATGTTTTTATCCTTATTCTACGTTAAAAATAGCGTTAACTGGTAATTTAAATATGTAATAACTTAATTTATTAACGCTAAAAATAAAAAATAAACATAATACCTGTCATTAAAGGTAGTGCAGTGGTTCATCACTTTCTATGTCGTCACCGTCAGGAGTGACTGTTTGTTAGAGTGAGATGAAAGTATAGTTGTGTCTCACTCCAACCAATGGTCAACTTTAACCGCGGAGACGTTCCACAAAAGGTGAACCACTGCACTGCTTTCAATGACAGGTATCATGTTTTTTTTTATTTTTAGCGTTAATAAATCTGGATTTGGCTAAATCGAATTCTATCGATCATTGTTCAGAAACTAATTTATGGGGAATCTGATAAATTAAAAAATGCATTCTGAATCATAATAACAGAAAGTACAAGTTAAACTCTCTCCTATTTTGTTTCATTTTGAAATAAATTTTCTAGAATTACTTAAAATACTAGGATAAAAAGAGGAACGCACTGGTAAAATACAAAAGACACCAACATATTTTTCATTATAATTATATTGTGAAATAGCTATGTTTATTCGTTTTCTTCAGAACGTAAGCGAGCGTTGGCATTCGTTACACGAATCGAAAGTTGTTGGGCGCGTTCAACAATAGCTTTACGTTTTTTGGAGCTGACAGCGTGTGCTATCTCTGCGCAAAATTTCCTGTTTTGCATCATTAGGACCTCTAATTCCTAAAAAACAAAAAATTCAGTTACATATCACTCTTAAAATACATATTAATATAGAAATAATTAATACAATGAATCTTTTTGAGCTGCAGAAAAATTACTCAATAAGTTATATAGTAATGAAAACTACATAAATTATTTCAAATAAAATTTAAATTTTTGTCCAGATTATCACTTAAAAGTATAAAATGAAAATTTTATTATTAGTCTAATAACATTTCAAGATTAATCCTGTTAATTTAAAAAGAAAGTTTTTTGTGCATGCCGAACAATAGTTGCAACTTGAATAATTTTTGCACTTAACTGAAACTCAAAAACTTAGTAACTCAAGTTTAATGGTCAGTAAATATTATACATCAACGGATAATAATAAATTTAAAATTTCAACTATACAAATTATAAATGATATCCTTTTAAGATCTAAGCTTGAACTAAAAAAACTAAGAAAGACGACTAATTCAGACCAAAAATTGATGTTGAGATGCATAACAAATCAAAAAATTTAAAATACGTTCTCGACAATTCGAAACTTTTTTATATAAGTTTATATTATATATTTATGAGCAATTTTAACAATAATTCATTTTCACCTTCAATTAATCTCCTGAATAGGGGACCCGAGAGGTTTCGAAACGTAGAGAAAGTATAATAAACTTTTTGTTATTTTTAATACCTAAAAACAAATTTTTGTCTGAAGTAGTCGACTTCCTTGAATTATTAACAATTCAAATATAAGTTCAGCAATGTTGTTTCACTTTTATTCTGTACCTACCCTAACATTATGGACAAGGACTTTGCGGAATCCAGTTGGAAGCATGTGACGAGTCTTCTTGTTGCTTCCATATCCAATATTTGGCATCAGATATTGTCCCTTGAAGCGTCTTCGAACTCTGTTATCGATACCCTTAAGTTTACGCCAGTTACGCTAAAAAATTCAACATACAATTAATTTTATTACAGTTCCTTATAAGTCAAGATATTAGAAGTAAATATTTTGATATTTACAAGCAAGTAATACTTAGGAATGGACAAATTTGATTGATTTCAGATTTTTATGTTATTTGCACAACAAAAAAAATTTGGCTCGAAGATTAAGGGAATGTCAGAGAAGATGACAACGAACGTAAATGGGCTAGTTACTTTGAGCAATCAATGAAATTAAATTTCAGCAAGTTCTCGACTTTTGTAATAAACTTATTTTCATTGCTGAAACTAAAAATGGGATACATCTTCGTCTGTTTTCATAGACCTTAAATTCTTGAAATTTTCATTATTATGAACAAAAGTATGTAAAAACTGAACCTCTGGTTACTTATAGACACAAAATATCACATACCCTTAAATATAAAGTGTTTATTTAATGAAATATTTCTTTAATGTACAACTTCGATATTTCATTATTTTAAACGGAATATTTGAATTTAAAAAACACTATTATCATTTAAAATAAAAAGTTCTGGAGATCTAGACTCTTTCTCAAGGTATAACAAATAAAATAATAGAACGTGAAAAATTCAGGAAATTTGAAAAGATAATGCAACAAATGAGAGAATTTTGAGGTTATGTCTAGTAACTATTTAACCTTTACCTTCAATTTGTCATAGCGATCACTTTGGTGCCTAATAAACTTCTTCGTCCTCTTTTTGACAATTGTTGGACGATATACTGGGCGAATCGACATGTTGCTTTACGTATAATGCAACTGTAACATAAAAAATTGGTCAATCACAATGTCAGCACGATCATCATTTATATCACTGAATTGCAAGTAGCTCTTTTAGAACTAAAATTTTCAGGAAAATATAATAATTTGAAACAAATATAGTGTTAAAGCAATATAAAAATATCCGTTCTATTTATTCATTGACATTTTGCCTAAAATTTCTACAAGATTCTCAAAATGATTACGGATTTTTAAGTTACACACGTACCGTCTCGAAGGCAAAATATGTCGGAAAGGCTTCTCTTTTTTCTAACCTATTTGACGTTTGACCACGAGGGACGGTCTTAAAGTATGTTCACAAACTTTGACATGCATGGATGTGAACGAGCTCCAATTCCAATGTACAAATACGTGCTATGCAGTTACGAGTAACCGGACGTTACTTACGTAATTTACCTTGAGAAACAGGTAAATAGGTAAAATACCTAGTAAATTACATTACTAAGATATCGGACATGTATAAGCACACAAAACCTTACTTTTGTCAGCTTTTTTTAGATTTCATAAATTGTACGCAGTAAAAAAATATTTCTGTTAAGGCCGTGTGGTAGGGTTCGACGCCACTATTTACATACGTCCACTTCATTAATAAAATAATAATTTGAATGAACTATTCGGAGAAGACAGAAATGCAAAAAATATAACAGATTACTGTCTTCTCCGGGAAATTGGTTAAAATCATTATTTTATTTTTAAAGCAATCGTATATACGCTCTGTGCGTGACTGCAGCGCCATAGCATGAGTGAACTAAAGGAGGCTGTTCGAGAGCTTTTACAGTGTATTGTAATGGGACTTAGTTATAAAAATGTTTATTATTAATAAAAAAAAACAATTTAATTCACTTTAAAATTCAATTGTTTTTCCTTGTGAAGTATTTGTGTGAAATTAGCAGTAAAAAGTAAGTATTATTCATAACAAAAATGATATAGAAACCAGTAAATATAAGGTTAAGTTAATGACAGATCAAAACAGACATCACACCGTGATGAAAAATTTCTACAAACAGCATTATTGAAGGCTGAAAAATTTTATTTTAAAAATTATTTAAATGCTTTATATAAGGCTGTGATTGCCGAAGAACTCAATGATGAAAATAATACTGAAAATTTAGAAAACTGTGAAAGTTTAAGTAATAGTAAAGATGAAGAGATATTATTTAACCGAAGTTTTACTGGAACTGACATCAGCAATACTTTAAACAAATAATATAGCTTCTATAACTTTAAGTTTAGGTCTATCTTAAGTTAAATAAATATATTTAAACGTTTGTTACACATACTTTATTCTAAAATATTTTGTTAAAAGTCGAAAAATTTATGTTACAAAATTCATTAATATTATATCAAATACTAAATTATGATAAATTAGATGAATACATTTTACAATTATTACTTGTTACAACTTAAAAAATATATACTGCAGCTACCCACTTATTCCTTTGATTTATTTTCCATTTAGACGTTGGAAATTTGTAAAATTTACACTCACTTTTCCTGCTTGTATTTTTACAATTCACAACACAACAACTTCGGTGCTTCATTTTAGCTATATTTTTTTAATTAAAACCAAATTTAGATTTGCATGTGTATTTTGATTGCTCGGAAATATAAAACAGCCTCCTTTAACGCCAAAATTATCCACTGCGTACGGTGGCGTCGATCTGACTCTCCCTACCATGACTTTGCACGGAGCGTATAATTGGTTACGTCAGAGCCTGCTATACTGCCTTAATTTTGAACATTCAATTAGTTTGAATTTTCCCGCCATTATTGTTGAAACTTTGGAAACTTTGAAACGTTTCATTTTCTAAAAGTTTCATGAAACTTTACAACCCTAATTTTACGTATGAGCTATGTATTAAAATTAAGTTTACAGTGGAACAACGCTGGTGAAAAACAGTCAAAAACAGTAGATGGTTCGATGGTTGACAACAACTGACAACAACCAATTGGGATAAATATGATAAAACACGTGGAAAGAAAAATCAGATAATCATTATTAGTAAATTTTCCCAATCTTCATGTAATAATTCGACAATTTATCTTTTGCATACTGCATAAAGATACAAAAAAAATGGACGTCGTAAAGAAAATAAAAAGTAAAAATTCTTCTTCTACTAGAGAGAAATTGGAAACACTTAATAGAAATGTGAGCAAAAGTAAAAGCTGGTATTCTCAAAATTTCGTTCTGAAAATACCTCATTTTAATATATCTTGTTTAATTTAGGATTTAATTGATAGGATTCTACAATTAGAAGCGCATAATTTTCAGCTAAAGCAAATAATTTCTAAAAATGTAAACTGTCCAGATCAAAAACCAAAAAAAATTTCTTCAGCATCTAAAAAATTTGACTTTTCAAAGTAAGTTTAGGATTATAATTTCAATAAAATAATAATGAAATTTCGCAATATTGGAATAAACTATTAAATAATGAACTAATGATAATTTTTCAGGCACTACAAAAGACATATACTATTGAAATTTTACTATCTCGGTTGGGATTACCATGGCTTTATGATTCAAGAAAACACAATAAATACTATTGAGCATCACCTTTTTGAAGCCCTGATCAAAAGTTGCTGTATAGAGAGTAGGGAAACTTCCAATTACCACAGGTGTGGTCGAACTGACAAAGGCGTCAGTGCTTTTTCTCAAGTTATATCTATTGACATTCGAAGTCGACTAATTCCTGAAAATCAATGTAATCTAGAAGAAGAACTTCCTTATTGTAAGCTATTAAACAGGATACTTCCGAAAAACATTCGATGCATTGCTTGGTGCCCTGTTCGAAATGAATTTTCTGCTAGGTTTGACTGTAAATGCAGAATCTACAAGTACTTTTTTCCCAGAGGTAACTTGAATCTGGCACTAATGAATGAAGCTCTTACATACATGATAGGAAGCCACGATTTCAGAAACATCTGCAAGATGGATGTAGCTAATGGAGTTGTTAACTTCAATCGAACTATTCGGGAGGCTTCTGTGCGTTGCATTGAAGAAAATCCAGAAGTAACTTCAGGTGCTTTAAATATTAAATTATGTTTTTTGTTTTATGATATTTTTTTGAATAATTTATTGTGTTCTAATTTTTACATCAGGATATGACATGTGTGAATTAACAATAACTAGTCAAGCATTCCTCTGGCACCAAATCCGATGCATAATGGGAATATTATTACTGATTGGTCGAGAGAAAGAAAAGCCTGAAGTTATTAAAAAATTGTTTGATGTGAAAAATTGTCCTAGTAAACCACAATACAGTTTGGCTCATGAAGTTCCGCTGAATTTGTTCCACTGCGAATTTGAAAGCATAGACTGGTTTATCGATAGGACAGAATTAGAGGAAGTCGTAAGGAATTTACAGGAAGATTGGACTTTGTATAACATTAAGTAAGCTTTCCATTGTGCATAGGGGATTTTTTAAATGCTAGACATTTTCTCATGGTATATAAAATTTATTTGCAGGTCTACAATGATTAAAGCTATGCTCTTCAATTTACCAGATACTTCGAACATGAGTTTTCAAAGTGAATGTCTCACCCGTGGAGTAGAATCTAAGACATACAAACCATTGATGGAGAGATTGACTTGTGGTTAGTATTTAATGGCATGTGATATTCGAGAAAAGTTGCAAATTCGTGTGACAACTTGTTTCAGTTTCTACATCTTTACGTGCAAAATACATTAGATTTTGTCGTCTAAATTTGGGAATGGTAGGGAAAATGAAAGCTACTTTTGGTTTTGATGGTACAAAAAAAATTTTTTGATGCATTTTCTAAAATTGAACTTTTTTTCTATTTTCAAACCAGAAGTTGTCTTTATACGGCCGTTTTTATTTTCTCTGCGATTTCCCACATTTTGAAAACAAAATTGTATGTATTTTGAACCCAAACACGTAGAATCTTAAAATCAATAAAATATTCTAATTTCCTAAGTCTTAAATGACCTTAAAAATTATAATTCTTACTCTATATATTAATATAATCTTTAATGTAATTCCTCCTTTTTACTTGCAGAAAGTCTGGAAAAGAAAATAAAACACTTTTCAAAAAAGCAAAAAATAGAAATAAGGAAAGTTGATGTATAAGCAAACCGTCAGCTTTTATAGTTTTTTTTCTACATTGATGTAAACGATAAAAATTTATAAATTTTGTATGATACAGATATAAAAAGGTACAAAATGTATATATAATTGAAACATATGCGATCATCAATAAAAGAATTTACCGTCCTATCACAGAAATATTTACTTCCTTAAAAAACTAGTCTAAATTACATAATAGGCCTGGAGCATAATGAAGACCTAAACTGTAAACTCATACTCAAATAGAGTTCTGAGTCGGTTATATTACATTGAGAACGGTAACGAGAATGAGAATATTACCGAGAATATAACCGGCATATAAATTCTCTTAGAATTTATGAGAATTTTCTCATTTTAACTTTTTAAATGTTTTAAACAATCAGAATCAATTATTTATTGCGTATAAAATTATAGTTCAATATTTCAAACATATTCTGATTGTATATGATAAGCGTCTGTCGAAATTTAAAAAATATCATAATCACAACACGTCGTTTGCCTGTTTCCGGTGGTTGCCGGGTCTGCAAGTACTTATCACGAAAAGTTGATCCTAATGAGACTGAATGAGACGAAGCGAAGGATATCAAATGCAATGGAAACATTAGTTTATTTAATTAGAATACATTACCAGTTAAAATTGGAGGACCACGTGTTTTTCGATGATTACTTAAATTATCTTAATTTTAATTTTGTGAGTGATGAAATTTTCTCTCATTATGAATTGAATGCCATCAAAATTCTCTATAAAATGAGTCCAGAATGAAGTTGTTTTGTTAAATTTTGAAGAAGGTATTGCAAAAAAAGTCTAGATTTCAATGTTTTCTTAAATTTTAAAAAACTTTCAAAATAATCAACATTTATTAATGTTCTTGGGCTTATTTTAAAGCTAAGATTCTTTCAAATCGCAGTAAATTGTCATTATAAATGTATAATTTTTTTCTTGCATTATGCAAAGAGTTAAAATTGTAACAAGAACGAAGGGAAAATTCGAAAACATTCCATCTGCAGGGAAATCATAATAAAAATCATATAAATATATGTTTGAAGGGAGTACTATAGAAAATTCATGATTATATGTTTTATATACCTTATAAAAATGTTTTTCTTAGCAAAAGCAATATTAGAATTTTTTTATTCGAACTTTAACCTAGTGCACTGTGCAAGAAAAAAATTATTGGATTTCCATGAATCATGGCTTATTCTTTTGGGGAAAAGGTTCTCTATAACTCTACTGTTTCCAATTTTAAAAGTACAGTTTTCTGTTATTAAAAGCGTTGAAGCAATTTTTCAAAAAGAATTTTTTTTCAAAATAGCTATATTTGAAGATTTTCCACATATTTTCAAACTGGGAAACAGTAGGGTTATAGAGAATATTTTCCCTGGTAAAATAGGCCATGATTTATGAAAATTCAATTATTTTCAAAAAATTGATAAGAAGGTTTAGTAAGGAAAGATTCTATTACAACAAATAATGTTAAAAGTATTATTTTTCGTGATTTTTAAATTTTCTCCATAAGAAATAATTTTTTCTGTTTCATATGAAACGACTAATGATATCATTTCAAGTCTCAAAATCATAAAAGAACTTTTTTCTTCAGAGACCTGTTTCTTGGCACGACAACTACCTTAATGATAATATGTTAGCCTCATATTTTTCGACAACGATGGGTACATACTTAGGAATAGGTAGAGAATAGGTATAAGTGATATCAATATTTTTTTACTAAAGTTGCATTCTCAAAAGTTTTTATACTACGATTTAAGCGTTTATGAAGGTCAAATGATAAATATTTTTTTTTAAATGTAGCTTAAGCTATATTACTCTATATTTTATATGCTAGGTCTTAAAAAGTTGAACAGTATTGAGGAAAATGAAAACAAAAGGCTGAAAATGATTACTAAGATTCTCAAGCTCATTAATGTAATGTGTTTTACATAATTAAAATATAATAATGTTCTATTTTGTTCTAATAAAAATTGTTTAAAGAATTTCATGCAAATAAGACATTTAATTTACTGAAGAAATTAATATAATTCATTGAAATTTTTATAATTATGGAGATAATGTTAATTTAATATCTTTAGTATTAAATTTAAAGTGAACATAACCTAAAATTTCAGCAGTGAAAAATTTTAATACCTTGAGAGTAAAACAATTTCAAGGTTTTTTTTCATTTCAAACACATGTACACAATCAAATGCCTCTTATTTAATAACAAACATGTTTTCAAAATTGATAAGTACACATAAATTGATATTTAAAACATAAATTCTCCTAATTCTCTTTATATTCTCTTATATTCTTTAAATTCTGTAATATTCTCGGTTATATTCCACCAACTTAAATTCTCGGGAATTTAAGAACTCTAAACTCAAATGTCATCTATCCTATTTTTTCAACCTATGATAGAGACACGTTTTGTCCTAAACATTGGAGTTTTCATTGAGCGTTAAAAAGACTCGAACGTGTCTCTTTTTATCAAAGCTGACATAAAGGATAGACGATCATTCGAGTTTAGGTCTTCATTGTGCTCAAGATGGAGTCCCATGAGGGCAATTGGTAAATATTCTTCTTCAAAAAGATTCTACTATTTGACTAATCTTCCTCATGGGACTCCACCCTCAGGCCCAAAAATTAAGCCAATGCTGGGCTTACAGCAGCTTACAGTTGCGCTGTCTCATTAAGTTTAACAGGAAGAAGAATTTACATCATGTAAAAACATCGGGTGGTAAATATGGGTAAATTACGTATGTACCTCAGCGGATGAAATTTACCCCCACCATACCTACGCTGGGAGGAACGAGGATTGAACCGATTACTGAATGTGGATAGTGGATGGTGGATTGGAACGTGCAATGAACGAATGAACCAGTTCAACGGTCAACCAGTAGTCCAGTTCCAGAGTTCCAGTAACCAGTGTTTTCATATCGTTCATATTCATATGCGTGTAGCGAAAGTTAACAGAGAGCAATGAAGAGTAAGTAATACGCCTAATATAGAAATGGCTGATTTTGACGACGATTTATTTGATGCTTTTGAGGAAACCACTTCCATTACTGTTCCAATTAAACCAGTAACGGAGTCTGACAACTTAGATAAAACAGCGACAGAAAAAAAGTAAACATACAAATAAATAATTTTTATTTCTTCTAACCTCAAACTTTGATTCTTTTATTGTATTTTTACTGTAATATTTAGAGTTCTAGATTTACATGCAGCAGTCAAGCGAGAATTGGAAGAAAATTATGAAGTAAGTCCTGCAAAAAGGCAAAAAACAGAAGAAGTTTTATTGGATGATATTAAGTAAGTCATGGACAATATATACATATTTTACATTTTGAAAATATAATCTAGTTTTAATGCAATTGTTAGCTGTGGGCTTTTTATTTATTTAAATAATGTAAAGTTACTTGTAGGCCTTTTTTAATTTATGTCTAATAGTATCTTGATCTATGGAAAAATATTCTGGAGTCATATTTTAAGGTTATGTGGGTAATGCACGTGTAAAGCACGCAAATGAAATCATCTATTTGTATGTCGGATGTTTTATTATAGAATGAAAGAAAACCATTATAACTCTTTTTTAGCTGCAGAAAAATATTGTCTTTGAAAATTAAAATCTGATTATTAGTAATTTAGAAGGTTATTGCTATTTTTACAGAAATGTTGTAAACAGAACTTTTATAAGGTTTTTAATTCTATTCCAGCTTAGACGAATTATCAACTCGTATAACGATACATACGATAGATACAATTGAATCATGTACCCATGAAGTAGCAGTGCCACCTGAACACGAATTTGTTCCATTGGAAAATGTATCAAAAAAGCCGGCCAAGGAGTATAAATTTGTTTTGGATCCCTTTCAAAAAGAAGCTATTTTGTGCATTGAAAACAATCAGTCTGTTCTCGTATCAGCTCATACTTCTGCTGGTAAAACTGTCGTCGCCGAGTAAGTAAATTTTCGATTACTCTCTTAAGGCGTCTAGCGATCAAAAACATGGAATCCATCGTACATTTTCAGTTTTTAAAATATTTTGTGGAAATTTTGTGAGTAATTTATGGAATTTTTTAGTCTTTCTCTAACCCGCATGTTAAGATATTTATTAAAATTTTATTTATGTATAATGCTCTAACTATATAATTTTATTTTATTGAATATAACCCTGACGAGGATTTTGGCTCTGGCACCGACACGTTGGAGAATTTTCAAGACCCTAAATAAAATATTAGTCTGTTATCAATATTGAAGATAATGTATACTTTGCTTGTTTTTGCAACTTTTATTTTCTTCTTCTCCACTCAATATAGTGATACATTTTTGAAACAACATTGACATTTGCAACAAACAGAATGAACCAAATGTGTAATTGATCCTTTCCTACCGTTAAAGATATCTTGCTAATAAATAATGCACTTGCTCAGTTAAGAGCATACAGCAATCTTTTTGTTTAAAAAAAATTATCTTGTAAATAAATTTGAATTTTGGTCCCAAAAATCACTATAGACCATACTGTCTTTAATATTTCAAATTAAAATTTTTATCTTATGTCCAGATCATATTTTAGATTGTAATTGTTTTTTTTCACTTTATAGATATGCGATAGCATGTTCTTTGAGAGACAAGCAGAGGGTAATATACACAACACCTATTAAGGCTCTCAGTAATCAAAAGTACAGAGAATTTTATGAAGAATTCAAAGACGTTGGATTGGTTACTGGAGATGTAACGATAAATCCCACAGCTAGCATTCTTATCATGACAACTGAAATTTTGAGGAATATGCTCTACAGAGGCTCAGAAGTAAATTAAAATATATTCATACTATCTATTCATTCATATTTTAATTACATTATGAGAGGTTTTTTACGCGTATTTTTGTTAGATTGAAAATAAAATTTTTTAAAGGTTTTTGAGTCAATCTATTAAAGGTGACTCCATAGTATTTTTATTAAATTAATGAGATCGTTTTTGGAGCGTGTGTGATTCCATTAGTGATCAACTCCTTGTTCTATTAATGATTATAGGTAATGCGCGAAGTTGGTTGGGTTATTTTTGATGAGATCCACTACATGCGAGACAAGGAGAGAGGCGTTGTCTGGGAAGAAACTCTTATTCTTCTGCCAGATAATGTGCATTATGTTTTTCTCTCTGCCACGATTCCCAACGCTCGACAATTTGCTGAATGGGTCGCGCATTTACATCATCAACCTTGCCATGTAGTTTATACTGACTACAGGCCAACACCTTTGCAACATTATATATTCCCAGTCGGTGGTGATGGGATTCATTTAGTATGTAGCCCTTCCATAAATATATCTGGTATAAAAAAACTATGTAATAGTATAATTTATAAAATTATAATTTTAGGTTGTCGATGAAACGGGACAATTCAAGGAAGACAATTTTAATAGAGCGATGTCTTGTCTGCAAGGCGAAGCCGCTAAAGGAGATACTAAAGGTCGTAAAGGAGGCCTCTTAAAAAACAATGCAGGACAGTCGAATATTTTTAAAATGGTAAAAATGATCATGGAGAGAAATTTTGCGCCAGTGATTATTTTCAGTTTCTCCAAAAAAGATTGTGAGGTGTTTGCGATGCAGTTGGCTAAACTAGATTTAAATACGCTGGAGGAAAAAAAATTAGTCGATGAAGTTTTTAACAACGCTATGGATGTTCTTAGTGAGGAGGACAGGAAGCTACCTCAAGTAGAAAATGTTCTTCCTCTTTTAAGACGCGGTATTGGAATTCACCATGGTGGACTTCTTCCTATTTTGAAAGAAACTGTCGAGATTCTATTTGGCGAAGGGTTGATCAAAGCTCTCTTTGCCACTGAGACTTTCGCCATGGGTTTGAATATGCCTGCAAGAACGGTTCTTTTCACAACCCCTCGAAAATTCGATGGAAAAGATTTTCGCTGGATTACATCCGGAGAATACATTCAAATGTCAGGTCGTGCAGGAAGAAGAGGTTTGGATGAAAAGGGAATCGTAATTCTCATGATTGACGAACAAGTTAGTCCAAGTGTGGGAAAAGATATAGTACAAGGAAAACCGGATCCAATTAATTCGGCGTTTCATCTTACTTATAATATGGTTTTAAATCTTCTACGAGTCGAGGAAATTAATCCAGAATATATGCTAGAAAGAAGTTTTTATCAGTTCCAAAATCAAACCTGCATCCCTGAGTTGTATAACAGTAAGTATTATTAAAAATAATAAAATTTTGAATTAAAAATTGAATTAACCAAACTGTTACAGAGGTGAAGAAATTGCAGGAAGATTATAACTCGATAATAATGGAAAAGTATGAATTACTTTCTTCGTATCACGATATACGACAACAACTCGATAGACTGAGTACAGAGTTTAGGACCTTTTTAACGATGCCACAATATTTGTTGCCGTTCTTACAACCTGGAAGAATGGTAAAAGTAGAGAATGAGAAAGACACGTTTGAATGGGGAATAGTCGTGAATTTTAGAAAAAAGAATCCGAAAAACCCCGCAAAAGAAGAGACAGTGATCATTGTCGATATATTGCTACATGTATCAAAAGATTCCACCGAACTATGTCCAATTCCATGCCGACCAGGAGAAGACGGAGAAATTGAAGTTGTACCTGTGTTGCATAAATTAATTTCTCAAATTAGTTCACTTAGACTTTATTATCCAAAAGATTTGAGGCCAGCTGATAACAGAAAAAGCGTTCTTAAAACGATTCAGGAAGTGAAGAAAAGATTTCCGGATGGTCCACCGTTACTCAATCCTGTAACTGATATGAATATCGAAGATCCAACATTCAAAGACATTATTAAAAGAATCGAAGTTCTAGAAGAGAGATTATTTGCCCATCCCATTCACAAAAATCCTCAGGTAAATGAGCTCTATGAAGAGTTCTTACATAAAGAAGAATTAGGTAAGCAATTAAAAGAAGCAAAAGATGAATTAAAACGTGCTAAATCTGTTCTACAAATGGATGAGCTCAAGAGTAGGAAAAGAGTCCTTCGAAGGATGGCTTATTGTACAACGGCAGATGTTATAGAACTAAAAGGCCGTGTAGCTTGTGAACTAAATGGAGCTGATGAATTATTGATGACTGAAATGATCTTTAATGGGCTTTTTAATGCATTGAGTGTACCTCAAATGGTGGCGTTAATTAGTTGTTTTGTATGTGATGAAAAGTCTAACGAAATGCCTAAAAGTACGGAAGAACTAAGTGGTCCATTGAAGCAGATGCAAGATTTGGCTCGTAGGATAGCGAAAGTTTCTACAGAAGCCAACTTGGAATTAGACGAAGATTCGTACGTTGAAAGGTTTAAACCTTTCTTGATGGATGTTCTTTATGCCTGGTGTAAGGGCGCAAATTTTCTGCAAATCTGTAAAATGACCGACATTTTTGAAGGTGAGAATTCATGATTAATTTGAGTGAAAATCACGTAGAAAATTACAATACATTTAATTTTAGGTTCTATTATACGTTGCATGCGACGTTTGGAAGAAGTTCTCAGACAGCTTTGCCAAGCAGCGAAAAATATCGGAAATACAGAGTTGGAAAACAAATTTAGTGAAGCAATTAAACTCATCAAAAGAGATATCGTGTTCGCCGCATCATTGTATTTATAAAGAAATCGCATGACTTTTGTATATTACAACTGTGAGTCACTTCTAAATCGAGGTATCATTATTTTTTTATTTCACATATACTATTATAACTTTCGTGTTTTGTATCCAACAATGCAGTCTTCTTTTATCAAATTATTTCCACGACTAATTTATTTTTGAAATTTGAACATACATTATGCGTGGATATAAAGAATCATTTTTTTCTTTTTCTTTTTTTTTATAAAAGTAAATTACATCTATCTGCCGTACGACATTCGAGTATGAAAAGAGTACAGCGTACAAATGTAATTATTGAATCGGACAAACCATAAAGATCGTTTGACTATCTGAAAATTATTATTAAATAAATACAATTTTACGAATCACAACGCTTAGGATCTATGCCTTTTAATTTAATTACACTTATTTATTCCTTTATCGCATCTCCAGAACAACGGTCTCCTGTTGACAAAATTTTAGATCTGCAAGTGTGAGCGTTGTGTCCATAGATGTTAACTGAAATAAATGATTAGAGTAGATTTTTCATGAAAAAATTTCAAATTATTTTTGAAATTCTGATAAGAGTACTTACATCTCTTCTTGGCCAGGTGGAAAGAACTTTGTATTCCTCCGTAGGATAACCTTCGACGATTAAATAATTGAACAGGACCTGTAGAGGAGTGTCAGGATGAAACCTGCGTTCCAAAACATCACCAGCTGGAACTCGTACCCGCACTTTCAACATTTTATCTCCTGGTTGAGGTTCTGGCGGTAAACTCGACATAACTGCCTGTCTTTGAGCCTCTTTTCTTGCCTCTTCAACAAGTCTTTCATTTTCAGCCTGCTCTTTCTTTTGCCTTTCCAATCTTTCTTGCATCTGCTTTGCTTCTTCTTTGGCTCTGAGAGTAAAAATTTATAGACTGTAAAAATTATTTAGAAATTCTTCTTTCTAAAAAATAATCAAAAATACCTATCTGCTGCTAAGCTCTCCTGATAAGCTTTATCTTGTTCTTGTTTTACTCTTTCTCTGGCTTGTCGTTCTTCCTCAAATTCAATATCTGCTTGGCGTTGTTCCTAATCAGGCAATCACGTTATAATAAACACGGCACATGTAAACTCTTTTCACAAACAATAGGTAAAACAGAGCCACTTTTTTTTACAAACCTGGAAAACACCCACGGCTTGGATTAAATTCGTGAGTAGTTCACTTACTCCCACGTTACCTTGAACTATTCTGAATATTTCTGTATTTGATCGCGTACGCATAATAATTATAAGAACTGGCATTGTGTCTACATCAATATTTCGCACAGCTCTTGCTGCTGTTGGCCCTAAAGCTTGATTAATAGATGCTAAAAATCTGAAAAATGCAAAATGATACATAGAGTATGCTATTTATTGCTATGAAAGCTACTTTACTTCTTACTTCAACTCATTGGATTCATGAGTGAAGTCCCAGCCCCATATCACGAAATTATTTGATAGGACTTGTAACACAGTTTCGAATCCTAACAATTGTGTGCAGAATACGTGTGCCAACACACTGTTGTCATGATGTAGGTATACCGCTAACATTTTTCTCTGCAAAAGAAAATCCTTGTTTGGATCATACCATGGAATGAAATTTATTTGATTATAAGAAAAATGCGAACTTCTTTCGGCGGTTTTCCACACGCTTCCTGTATTGCTTCTTCTAAACTTCCAGTGAAAAATTGCGGGTGACTAAGGCCATATCTCTTTTCAAATTCCTCAGCAAAGTGTAAGGTGCCGAAAGTTTCGTCATCTACATTGCTTGGCACTATAGAAAATAAATATTAAATATGAAGAAACTTAACTTAATAAAAATTCGTTGAGTTTAAAGAACTCACTGAGATGCTGAATCTTTGTAGATTGTATATTTTCTATAAAAATATCGTCTTCGACATTGCATGACTCTGGAATATCTTCTAAGTCATCTACAGACTCCACTTCACCAACCGAACTGTCGGTATCAGCCAAATCAACGACTTCCTAAAATTAAATCAATAATTGAGCGTCAGGATCAAAGAGCCACATATGAATATTTTTCGCTCAAATTTATTTGTCTTAGACACTAATGGAAATATTTTGAATGTTGCCTTTCGCAATACGAATGTGACCTGCCATGAGAAAAGGGAACTAACGCGAAAGAAATCTAAAATCCGTTTATTGTCTCTATTGATACGTCACATATTCTAATAGAGAATTTAATTTCATCTCTTTTCCTTCATAATAAATTTTTGTCTTTTTGATTTTCTGAAATTCGTGAACTTCGTTACTGAAGTTCAGTTTAAGACAGACATAAAAACAACATAATATTGTAATCAATATTGCATAAATTGAAAACATGACAACTATACAAATAATGTGGGCGATTCCAAAGGGAACACTATTTCAAAAAGAAACTACATTTGGACAAAAGATGCACAATTAAAGTTTCTATTAAAATATATGTTTTGGAATAAAAGTTAAAAACTTTTTTTACAAAGCATTTGGACCCAAAGAATCTTAGCGCCAAATATTATTAAATTATTTCTGGAAAAATACTCCATACTTTAAATCTGTTTTTAAAAAATACCTTTTTACTTTCAGTTGTTGGAAGCTGATTAACTGTGAGATCGTGTTCTGGATACGACATGCCACTTTGACCCAACGTCATATCGTCGTTCGTCACAGATTCTGGCCACCCTTGCCATACCTGATTTCTGACATGTACATTCGTTAGAGAATAAACATCTCGCTTTATTTCTAAAATTGTGCGTGTTCCAGGAAATTTTAATTTGTATAGTTTGTTATTCATCTCATTCTTCACGTTCAGAGTATATGCTCGAGATAATCTTTCTGTCAAGTTTATCCTTCATACCAAAAGGAAGATATATAGTATAGTTAAATTCATATTGTATTTAACTTAAATTAATTTAAATTAAAACGAAAAAATAAACATCTCTTACGCTTCAGCATGCGAATCGCCTATATCTACCACCTGGGTTAAAAGTAAATTATTTTTTCGAGGTAAGTCAAGAGTTTGTAGAATTGTTGTATCTCTAGGCGGTTCTTTGTGCCACCCATGCAATACTTGTTGGCAGGGTCCAACGTTTGATTTCTCCCATAAAGAGAGCTTCAGATCTCCTGTAAAACTTATTAACGTTTAATATCTACTTCTGAAAATAATTACTCAAAAGTCTTACCTAAAGTGGAAGATTCAAGAAGGTTTATTGTATGAACTGTTTTATCATGCGTAATATGGAATGTTAGCACTCTTGGCGGTGGGATGGGTTTTGGTCTGCTCGTTCCAGGGAGACTTTCGTCTACTTCCATACTCGTAGAACTGTTATTAGTTTTTTTCTTAACACATGTAATTTCAGGTGAATCAGAATTTCTGTTCGGTCCTTGAACTTCCTCAACCATGACAACGTCATTGCTTGCTTCTGATGGCAATTGTTGAGTATTTATTGGCATGACTCTATTTATTGCAGCCTGGGTTTAAAAATGAAAAATGCATTAAATTTCATATTTCCAATTAATTTTTAAACAATTTTTTAACTTTCAACTCAACTTACCAATAAATCCCAGTTTGTTCCTTCGAGATATAAAATAGCTTCAGCGACATCGTCAATGTCCGTACATGCCTACAATAAAATACTTTTAATACAAATTTTCAAATTAAGAATTGTGCCAATTTCAGGACCATAATTCTTGTAAACAAAAATTTCAACTTATTCAAAACTTTTAATAACAAAAATAATAAAGGAATTGGAATACATAATTTCTCTTTTGTTTCTTGCAACTCTAAAGTACAAAATGTTAGAAACAAAAACGTTACTATCTTCAGAATATTTATCTAACCTCACAAGATATACATACATGTTATTAATGATGAGCTGACAAAAAAACGCTACTCTATTTTCAAATGTCAAAAATTTAAAGTACAAAAATGTGTAGTGGCTCGTAAACGTCGATTATTGTCAATGTCATTGTGTTGAATGCTCCATAACCTAATTTTACAAATGACTTTATGATACGTATGTTCCTGCATCAACAATAAACCACTTACTTGAAAATCTGCTAGAATCACTTCTTTGTTAACTTCCATAGTTTTTAAATTATTATATTTAAGAAAACAGAAAACAGTATTTAAATATTTGTGAGAATTGTCTGTATTATTCTCAAATAAAACGTATAAACGCACAAAGACGTGATCAGACGTGATGCACAAACTTATATTTGCTTGTAATGAGTGCTTTTATATGCAAACAAGAAAGGTTGTATTTTTTTAATGACAAAAGACAACCTACGTGATTGTTACGTTCTGCTTTCTGATTGGGTTAAACTTAACACGTCATTCTGTTGAAAATACGGCTTCAAATTGTCCAAAAGACAGAGCTGGGTAAAATGGTTCTCTAAATCTATTTAAAATGTAAAATGCAAAATAGTTTCGCAAAATCCATTTGAAATGCAAAATAGCAAATGATTTCCTATTTTCTATTTAAAATGAAAAATGCAAAATGTATATTTGAAATAGGTTAGTACAAAATGCAAAATGGATTTTTAATAATACAAAAAATTACATCAAGAATATTTATTATTCTTTGCGGATGTGTTCATTTGCTTTAATTAGCAATTGCTTCTCGAATATTGCGTCCCCATGGATCTTCTTTTCGGGCGCGAAATCATGTCTGCGTAACTAAATAGTAAAATAAAAACAGTGTTTCGAAAACTGGCTGCCTGCGCGAGCAGCGCGTGTTGGCTTCCCGCTGGAGAAATTCTGCCATCGGCTGTAAACTGGCGCACGATTCAATATCGAATTAAATTAATTCGATTTTAAATCGCCCGCCAAATTTTGACCAATGGCAGGATTTGTCCGGTGGGAAGCCAACATGTGCTTTTACTTGTCCAGGGCAGAACCAAAAAAAAACTAGAAAATAGTATTTTAAGTTGAAAATAGGTTAAAAACCTACTTAAAATGGAAAATGAAAAATGGTTTTATTCTTCCCAGCCCTCTGCAACTTAAAACTAAAAGTGGGCTGACTTTTGACTGGCGAGCGCATTAGTACTTAAAGTGACCAAGTGCGGCGCTGATAAGCTTTAGGGCCGACAAACTGTCAAATGCATGGCAAAACAGTAAAGATTCGAGGTTTTTTGATATTTAGTAGTGTGTTTATCGTGTTTTTTGTTGAAAAAGTAAAGTGAATAGTTCTCTTAGTGTAAGGATGTAAAAAACAATAAAAAATGGTGAAGTGTATTGCCGTGAAGTGTGATTCTAGCTACAAAAAGAAACGGAGTTCCGAGGAGCAAACTCGTCGATTTTTTTATGTGCCAAAAGATAAAAATTGAATTAAGAAATGGCAGCGCGCAATTTTAAGAGTCGATATCGAAGTTGAAGAAGGTCAAGCAGTTTGTGACAAACATTTTGCTGAAAGTGACATCATCCGCGAAAGAACAATTATTGGTCCTGACGGAATTGTTTTGGAACGGTATGTATTTAAAACCTTTGAATTAAAAGGAATAGAATAAAAAATGTTGATGGACGAACGACTCGATTTAAAAGAATTGTGATAAACTTTTTATTGTTATGTTTTATTCACAATGTGATAATTATTTTTTTCATAATATTAGTGTTGAAATGCTTCTTACATTTATTCTATATATAATATTGTCTTATTATTTATTATTAATCCTATATACATGCCTAATGTCTCTTGTTTATTGATATTTTTATAATTGCAAAATATAATTCGTGTTAGTAAAAATAGTTCATCATGTTAAATAAATTTTAATGAACAGTTGAGTCAGTTACTTTACAACTACAGTTTAAAAAAATGCAATAACCAATTTAGAATTTTTATTTTAAAAACTCACAATTTCCACACTTTTATTTACTTCTCCCAATTACTATGACATACTTGAAATATATGAAAAACTTAATATTAATGTTTATTTGCATAAATAAATGTATTTATATTTGATTATAACTTATAATCATTGCACTAAAATTCTAAAATTAATTAATTGACTAATTGTATTAATTATTTAATTAATAACCATTTTATTGTGATTACTTCGTTTTTTATATTTATTTTATTCAATTTATTAACTGGGACAAATTTTTCTTATTTCTTTCACCCCTATTTGATCATTCAGAAAATCAATATGTTTCACTTTTTTCCTCATATATTTTGTATTATTATATGCCAAAAACATTTAACTTTATTTTCCTGTCAAAAAAAAAAACACGAAAAGGCAGTTCAAATTTTAAAAAAACATAAATATTTACATTTTGCCATGTATTTGAAAGCAAGTCGGCCCTATAGGTAATCAGCGCCACCATTTCGCCTGGTGTCCGTGATCCAACTCTCAGCCAACTTTTGTTCCACAGGCCTCTAGAGGAGTAGCACTGGGCTGATTCTTCCTATTTAAAATACAAAATGGAAATTGGCATTTTGCATTCCAAATACGTTTTTGAAATGGATTCATTTGAAATAGTTACCCAGCTCTGCCAAAAGAATACGGACGATAAACTTAAGTTTTTCATGTACTCTATTCAGATCTCTCAATCAGTGAAAATCAATTGAAAACGAATGTTGAATTATATTAAAATTAATCATTTTCGACAGGACCACATATGAATTAGCAAAACGGGGGGAAAGAAACAGGAAAATTGTCGGTCTCTTCCTCTCTTGTATGCTACTAGACCAAGCAACAGGGAATTTGTTATGACATTATTTATTTCAGAAAACGGACTGCGCTATCAGAAGAGAGGTTGGTCATAGAGTAATTGTGTCATGTTTTGGACAACGAAATATGATTTATAAATTTGTTATTAACATTTAAGACAAAAAAATCGCACTTTTTTTAGTTTTTTGTTTATAACATTAAAGGTAATTATCCAATCTTGATAACATTAATTGAAAAGTTGTAGAAAACTTAATTTCGAACAATACGAGTCGTCGCTTGATCTGATTGGATAATTGGAAGCGGAGAAAATTCCGAAAAACCGGGAAATTGAGATTTTGTTAAACAAATAAATATCTCAGTTAATTTTTAACTTTTTAGGTTGAGGTTTGGTGGAAAAGTAGCAGACTTTATGCTCTTCAAATGTATAAAAAAACGGATACTTTAAGATAATACGTTTCCGCGCTATTGACACTTTAATTTATTTAATGCGTTATTTGTAAAATGTCTGCTTGCCGCAGAGGTGGTCCGTTTTTTATTTTGAAAACGGCTTTTAAAAATATAAATCAAGTACAACAGAACGCCAATTTTGGTTTTTCGCTAAAATGTTGCAAAGTTTATTAAAAAAAGGTCCAAACATGGCTCTAAACGCTTGAACGCAGCAAAGTGATACAGTGAACCTACTCGCCTTCTCCCCCCACCACTGTCACTTTGCTGCGATCAAGCGTTTAGAACCATGTTTGGACCTTTTTTTAATAAACTTTGCAACATTTTAGCGAAAAACCAAGATTGGCGTTCTGTTGTACTTGATTTATATTTTTAAAAGCCGTTTTCAAAATAAAAAACGGACCACCTCTGCGGCAAGCAGACATTTTACAATTAACGCATGAGATAAATTAAAGTGTCAATAGCGCGGAAACGTATTATCTTAAAGTGTTCTTTTTTTATACGTTTGAAGAGTATAAAGTCGGTTACTCTTCCACCAAACCTCAAACTGAAAAGTTAAAAATTAACTGAGATATTTATTTGTTTAACAAAATCTCAATTTCCCGGTTTTTCGGAATTTTCTCCGCTTCCAATTATCTAATCAGATCAAGCGACGACTCGTATTGTTCGAAATTAAGTTTTCTACAACTTTTCAATTAATGTTATCAAGATTGGATAATTACCTTTAATGTTATAAATAAAAAACTAAAAAAAGTGCGATTTTTTTGTCTTAAATGTTAATAACAAATTTATAAATCATATTTCGTTGTCCAAAACATGACACAATTACTCTATGACCAACCTCTCTTCTGATAGCGCAGTCCGTTTTCTGAAATAAATAATGTCATAAATCATTCATAACAAATTCCCTGTTGCTTGGTCTATACCTGTCTATACCATGGTAGCGAGGTAGCCTGCATGCAGAATGCCTGCATGCAGAGGTGTAATTGCTCCTTGAATAGAGGAATAGGGGAGTAAGTTTCAACCAATGAGATAGTCGACTGATTTCTGTGAGATAATCTCGTTGGATGAATCCGTCCCCTATTCTCCTCTACATGGGGCGCAGTCTTATGTCGAGGAGAATAGGGCGTAGGGGAACACCATTTAACCAATAAGATAGTCGCTTTAGTCTGTACGATAATCTCGTTGGTTGAATCCTGTTCCCCTATTCCTCTATTATTCTATTCGCCTCACCAAGGGACCGCTGCCTGACGGTGGAGACATGGTATGATTACACAATCTAGTTTCTTATGTCTATGCTATTTATTCCAATATCCAATCTAAGTATAATGAACATTTAGTGTTTATAGCATGTATTTGCATTCCTCGCATTATAGTCAATTATGGTTGCTATAGTTTGCTTTAAAAATGTCTAACAATGTATTAGGTCATGTCAGTCATGTTTGACAATTCTTCTTCTTTAATGTGGTAATTTGTAGAACCATCTGTTTATTAGTGAACGAAGTTTGCATGGCAACTTCAAGTGCAAACTCCCTTATTACTACACAAGAAGCTGGTTCGTCTCGTGGCTGTGTACGTTTTACTAAAGTAAAAGGTAATCTCATCAAGACTTGTATAGACGTGCTCAAACTTGTTCGCGTATCAATGAACTCTTACTGCTAGGTTGTACTCTTTTCAAAGATTTCACTTCGTTAGCTATGGTGTATTGAAGTAAACAGAGTGGTGTAATGCAGTGTTTTTAGTCTGAAAACAAAAGAGAGGAGAGTTTGATGGAGACAAATTCTTGTCTTCGTTTGGGTTTATCAATATGTGTTTACAAATGCCCGAAATATGAAAGTTTCAAAAAAGGAAAGTAATAAATCGTCACGCCCACGTATGGAAGTAATAGTTCTCGACATCTTGGCATTGAAAAACTTGAGTCTTGTCTCACTGCGTAAGGCCTCACCATATCGAAGCAGTAACAATGCAACACAATGTCGCATTAGTCACTATTAGTCACCATAAAGAACTTTGTTTATCTTCCAATATCTGGAAAACCCGAATTTCTTCACAATATATATATATATATATTAAATATTTAAAAAGTAATTTCAGAACATTATTAGCTTTTATAATAATTAATTTAATTTATCAAGACGTATTTATTTATATTTTGATTAAAAAAAAAAATCGCTTTAAATGTGTAAAATAATATTTTAATAAATTAAATGATAAAAATCTAGCTTATCCAGATAATATTTTACTTTCATGAGTCTTAATTGGATTTGTATGAGTGTCCCATTATTCCTCAATAAATAATAAACAGGACTTTTATCGACCCTTAGTATTAAAATTTGAATATTTTTAGTGTACTTAGTTGGTTTTAGGGTCCAGAAAAAATGCAAACTCAAGGTTTCATATTTTCAAACGTTTCGACTCAGGTTGGAGTCCTCATTAGTGAGATTTATTTCTATAAAAAATACAAAGGAGGAAAACTTATAAATTGTCGTGTGACGGATAAACATTGTGGTAAAAAAAGTGATATAAAAGAATTGCAAGTGTGAAACTATAGAATTGTACTAAATAACTAAATTATGCTAAAAAATTTTTTTGTTTCACTTTGTATTTGCATAGAAAACAATTCTGTGGTACATCTTTTTATTTTGTGTAAAATTTTTTTGTGTAAATTTGGTTTGGACCAATTTCATGATTTCACATGTATAACTCACTTATATCGTGTTTACCACAATGTTTATCCGTCAAATGTGCCACTTTTTTAAAGATTTTTAAAAATTTTTTATAAAATTTTTATTTTAAAATTCTTTCTCTCCTTCATATTTTTACAGAAAAGAATTTCCTGTACAGTTTATTTTCTTGTGAATCTAATTTTATTTAGACTATTTTGTTAGTTTCGTTTCTGCAATTTATTTATATCGGTTTACCACATTGTTACCCGTCACACGTACAGTTTTGTTTCTTGTAAATCTAACTTTATTTAGACCATCTTGTTAGTTTCGTTTGGTCAATTTATTTATATCGGTTTACCACAATGTTACCCGTCACACGTGCTACTTTTAAGTTTCTCTTTTTTAGCAATTTTACAAATCAAGGTTTTATAGTTTTACCCTTTAGAAAATTTAGCTTTTCATACCATTTTCATAGTTTCAAATTTGCAATTTTTTTACATAATTTTTTAAAAAGAATGTTCATCGGTCATACGTTCAAAATTTTTCAAGTTTTTCTTGTGTATTTCCATGGAAAAATTTTTTTTTGTGTACAGTTCTTTTAAATTTAGTTTAGACCAATTTTACAGGTTCACATTTATAATTTATTTATATCGTTTTTACCACAACGTTTTATCTTTCACACGTGCTATTCTTTATGTTCTCTTCAGTAATTTTACAGGAAAAATTTTTTGTACACTTATTGTACAGTCTTACTTTATCGCAAATTTAGTTATTTAGTACAATTCTATAGTTTCACACTTGCAATTCTTTTATGTCACTTTTTTTACCACAATGTTTATCCGTCACACGACAATTTATAAGTTTTCCTCCTTTGTACTTTTTATAGAAATAAATCTCACTGATGAGGACTCCAACCTGAGTCGAAACGTTTGAAAATATGAAACCTTGAGTTTGCATTTTTTCTGGACCCTATAGCAAACTAAGTACACCAAAAATATTCAAAGTTCCTCAATAAAATTCAAACAAGGACAAGAATTGAATAGATGAACCCAGGATCATTATGTTCACAATCCTAATATCCAAAATTTTACTTTATTTTTCCAGATGAATTTTAGTGAACACAGTCGAACGATATTTCACTTGAAAGCACCATCCTTGCAAGATGAAAAAATGAGCAGCCAAGGTTAATAAAAAATAAACCCCCTAGAATGTTATAGCGCTTAAATATCACTAGAAATTCTAGCACTCAATTGTCGACGATAAAATGCTTGTCGATTTAGCTAATAATGGGACAGCACTTTGCTAGTCTCAGAGGATTCTTCAGAATGGAAGGCGAGAGAAACTCTTTGGAAGTATATAACGACTCACTTCACCGATCAGCATTTGACATGTTGTCTCGAGAAGAATCCGAAAGCTCGCAAGAGAAGGAAAATAATGGGAATCCGCCTACTCCAAACACGAATGTGATTTCGAGCAGGGAGAGCAAAGTGGAAGTTAATATTGATAACGAGCAATTGAATCTAGATGTAGATAATCATAACGCTAGATTCGAATCTATATATAGTCAGCCGATAGATGCCCAGGACTCGAAACAATGCTGTAACAATGGAAATATTGTTACCGGAGCGCAACCGGCATTGAAAAAACATGAGTCGTGTGGTGCCAATTCTGGCAGCAGCAATACTAGTAGTAGTTCTGAAGAAAGTCCTGTAAACCCTACGTTTAGAAGATCTTCAAAGACTCTTTCATTTGGAAAGAGAAAAGGTGAGATACTCTCTTCTCTTAATTTACAATAGCTGTCTGAAAAGTTTGCAGCCTGATAATGAAAGTTTAAGACTTTTTTTGCCTACTTTTTAAAACATAATTCCCCTTGGGGAAAATTCAACAATATTTGTTGAAGAAAAACATTTTGTTAATAAAAAATGCATCAGTACACAATAATAGGAAATGGAAACACAGCCTTTACCTTTATATAGTAAGCCGCAAACTTTTCAAATCATTCTAATAATTTATAAATAGCTATATTTTACTAGCTTACAGTATTAAAATATTATAAAACATTTATACATTTAAAAAAATTGTCTTTTAGTTCTAGGCAAGCAACGAAACAAAGACCAGAATCCGGTATGCAATCATGTGCTGTCTTCGAAAAAGAAGCGTAGCAATTGGGTATTGAAATTTAACTGTGCGAAAAGTAAAGTCTCCAAAAACACAGACATACCAGGGCAAGGAAATAACAGCTCAGAATGCATATGTACTGGGTACAGACGTACAGAAGAACACCCGATGGGTGCCAGTAGTATGTTTAATATCTCGGCTCCTCAGAGTCCAGTTTTTGGTCCGCTTCCACCAAGTCCTGTGATAGATTTATCACGATTCAATCCAGAGGAATTTCCCATGGAGGTAAGCTACAAAGCCTAATGACATTAATAATCATATAATAATCACATTATGCCAATTTTAGATGTATTTCATTTGTGCATAACACAAAAAGCCTAAAATTTCGTAAAAGAAAGTTAGTAGACATTCTGATTTAAGTTTGATTATAAAATCACTTACCAATTGACATTTGTAGTTTCAAATAAAATAAAACTCCACCCTTTTTTCTTAAATGAAAACATACTCCTATTTTCCCTAAAATTAAATTATTGAATCTCTGTGATCTCTTCAATATTTCCAAGTTTAAAATGACTAATACATATGGACTTGTTATATTAGGATTGTGACGAAAGAGCAAGACTGCAAAGAGCGCGTGAGATGGAAGAAGGTGTTGAACCACCTCCTGGATACAGACCAAGTTATCCATCAGGACTCCAAGTTCACCCGAATGGCATTACAGTTGACAGCTTAGCAGCTCTATTTCAAGCACACGCGGGAATCCATGCTGCTGCTCTCACTGCCTTATCACAAATAGATTTCAACTTAATTCCGAATATTGAAAGACCAATACATACTCAGGTGATTATCAATCTCTTATTCCTGACACCTAGCGAATTAATTGAAGGACCGAATAATATTATTGTTTTCTTCTCAGGTTGATTATGTACATTGCCTCGTACCGGACTTGCGGTCGATTACGGCTTGTTCTTTCTATTGGGGAAAAATGGATCGATATGAAGCCGAGCGTTTATTAGAGGGCAAGCAAGAAGGAACATTTCTTTTGAGAGATTCAGCGCAGGAAGAGTTTCTTTTTTCTGTAAGTTTCCGCAGATATGGAAGGTCTCTTCATGCAAGAATTGAGCAATGGAACCACAAATTCAGCTTTGATTCTCACGATCCCGGTGTTTACGCCTCGAAAACGGTAGCGTACTCTACTATTATTTTTCTTTCTTTTTTCAAATTTACATGTTTACTATAAATTGTTATTTTTGTCCTCCAGGTTTGCGGCTTGATAGAACATTATAAGGATCCGTCTTGTTGTATGTTTTTCGAGCCCATGCTTACAATTGCATTGCACCGAAACTTCGCGTTTCCTTTGCAACACTTATGCCGAGCAGTTATCACGACCAGAACGACATATGATGGTATCAACAAGTTGCAATTGCCAAAGACACTTAAAAGTTATCTCAAAGAATACCATTACAAACAGAGGGTAAGAATCAGAAGGTTAGACACCGAAAGCGATATTCAACCTGATGGAAAATCCATATCATATCTCCCTCTTGCATGAGCATTGTCTCGTGTTTAGTTTATCGTTAAGTTTAAATTATATATTAATCGATTTCACGCTGTGATTCAGTTAAACAGACGTTATTCCATTGTGTAAAATCGAATATCAACCCTGAAAAACAGTGATTCAATACAAGTAGAAAATTACTGCTTTTTGTGATTTGCGATCGATATCTTGTACTTGAATTCTCATTTCAAAGGAACTTACTTCATTTACTTTGTTGCTTACTTGGCCACACATTTAATCTGAAAAACTAATTATTAAATCCATTTCGTGGACTTTATTTTATGAACCAGATAAAAACTTTTAGATAGTAGGATGTAAAAACTCAGACGAATACGCAAAATCGCTATCTTAAGTACAAAGGTAATTAAGAAAGTTTCGATCTTGTCACTGAAAACAATTCGATCAATCAACGAATCTATTGAATGAGTAGTAAGATGGAAATATTTGATGAACCTTGAATTTGTAACTCACTTTGAAAATTTTTGACAATAATGAACAAAATGAAAATAAAATGATAACTTTTTAACTTTGAATGAAAATGGTTTCAAAATTTTAATTTTAAAAAGCTAATTATTCTTAGATTTATAGATTATATTTTATCACAATTTAGTTTTAGTTTAAAAATAGTTAATAGAAAAAACGATAGAAACTGCACCAAAGACACAATACGCGTAGTATTGTAGTTGTATCCGTTTCTATTATATGCTTTTGTAATTCTTTCTAATTGCTGCTTTACTCTGAATTTGTTTTACCGATATTGTACTTACGAACGTAAAATCTGATTATTTAACAGTAAATCCATAAATGCGAGCATTAGATATGTCGATAGTTTTGAAGAATGTAGTAACATTTTCACTGGTGAGAGAGCGAATCAAATAACGACTGTTTTTTGTGAAAGAAGGCAAATGCTATTTCTAAGACAGATTCGCCATGGTTCTGCGCTGACCTGTTTTAAATTAGTAACCCTATCGTGCCTACAAATATTGTCAAAGATAACGTGAGTGCAGGTACAAATACCTGTTTGTAGAAGAAAAGTGTAGGAAACGATTCCTTCATTAAATGGTGATTTTATACATACGTGCATGCATGCATGGATTAATACATAGACACATACATACATACACCTATACATAAATACATACATTGATATATTGCACTACCAAATCACTTTGGTGTTATAATTTTTATAGTACGACTATAATTACTGGTATAAAGTAACCGAATACAAAATTGATTTCGTTTCATTATTATCAATAGAAACATGCAGCAGCATACGAATTTCAGATAGATACATTTTCTGCGATTAGTTTGCAAACAATTTAGAGGCAGTTGAATTAGGCTTGTGCCACTACCAAAATATTTGATTTTCAAAGGATATGGCCCAGTTCTGCTCAAAACTTCAAAGTAGTACTGAAAATCGAAACTAGATTACATACTTTGAGTTTTTACTTTTGACCTAACAATATACAAATTTCAAAGTGACTACTGGACGAGAAAAGGATAAAAAATTTATCAAGTTCAAAGAAAAAGCTATTTTTAGTCGTTGAAAATTTGTCATAGTGCGTAACATGATTTGTGCATTCTTATATTCTTTAAGTTTTATCAGAAAAAAAATTCTGGATCAAAATGCTTATTTGAATATTTTGAAACTTTTTTTTACCTTTCTCAATTTAAGTTTTAATTCCAATGGAAAAAGCTAATCATTTTTTTTAAACGTTCGATAAAAATAATTATCGAAATTATTATTTTTGTATATAGAAATAAGAATAAGAATTTTGTAAATGACTGGGAAATGACCAGAAAATTTTTCGTCTATTTAAGTGGTCACCTCGAAATTTATTTAATTTCGATCACACTTTCTTCACGTCTTCCTAATGATGAATTCTGCGTTTGAAAATGATTGAATCAGTGATGAAAGAATGACGAATGAGAAAAATTATGAAATTAACGCCGTTTACAATATAAAAAATATTGTTAACATAATGTGAGAAACATTGTCGAAATTTGTCTCTGCGATGTTTCACATGATAAAAGCAACTTATACAAAAATATATATGCTCAGAATAATGCAGTAATGTATACTGCTTTTTTTGATTTACGTCGTTGCCTTTTCTTATTGATTATGCATTATTTGGATTCATTGACAGCAAGACATTCAATGAGCCTTACCTAATATTAGTTTTGAAAAAAATATGCGGACAGGATCAATCGAGTAAAGGTCAACTTGTGTTCACAAACGAAATCGTTTGGGTCAAGATTTATAAGTAGGAAAAAGGAATCGTAATTGGTTAATGGGAAATCTTGTTTAAATAAAGAAATTAAATTTGTCTTAAATCGGCAGCTAAATTAGTTATAGATGAAGATATCTATTACGAAAATTGTTAAAAATATTAATTAATGGTTAATCGTTTAACACATGCGCAACGTAAATAAAGATTAAATATTTATATCTATAAAAAATATATATTCTTAACATAATAGTTTAGTAAAATATTTAACTGTCGAGCGTACATGGGATTAAATAAAAATTTCAAGCTATCACGATGGCGAAAAAGTCAGGAAAACTTGTAATTAGACTCGATGAGATTTAATTCTAATCAGGAAACCAGTGGTGAATTCTTTGCGAGTGAACAAGACATTTATTCAAGCGCCATCTTAGTTTGGTTTTTATGTTTTGTAAATCTCAAATCGATAATCTTTGGTATTTTTCGTATTAATTATCAGCTATTCCACGTTCTCATTTAATTTTAGTGACAGTAAGAAGAAAATAGTTTTCTATAAATTATGCACTTTATTGTGTCAAAATCTTATTTGCAACCGACTAGTTTATTTTTCATAAAATATGAATTGAAAACATGTTTACAAGGCTCTTCCAATATCTGTAATAATTACGAAGAATGTATCATTCACATTATCATTAATTTCGAATGTAACGTGAGGTGGCAAAATAAAATTATAATATGAAAGTAACAATTATGTTGTAATTTTATATTCTTTTATCTGCATGGAAAAATCAATACCTTTCAAGTTTTTCTACTAAAAATACAGCAACAAAAAATTTTTCATGAAACATTGGTCCACAGATGAGTTACTTCAATTCTGAACAAAGAAGTAGGATGTCGTTGGAATCAGCACCTTGTAGTTGAAGAAAAAAAATACGAAGAACATAGTTATCAGAAAGAAATCTATGAGCATGTTGAGGAAATTTATCCAAATAAAAATTATAACCAGATTGCAGGAAATTTATAACATATGATTTAAAAAATAAAATAGTAATAAAAATAATAATAATAAAAATAAGCGTTTTTTTGAATGAACAAAATAATTTCATAACCTTAAAAATATGAATTTATATGATAATAATCCATATATCTATTTTCAAAGCTAACTACAATTATATTAAAACTGATAATGTAAAAAAGGATACTGACAAAATATCTTTCCCATTTCTCCACCATGTAAAGCTCTGTAACCAGCGTATATCTAAAGTACCAGTAGTGCAAAAAACTGAATATTTTTTCTATTATTTGGAACATTGTTTCTTTCGCTAACACACGATAAGAATCAACTATAACAAAAACTAAAATATCACTAATATTTTAACAATGTTGAACTTCTCAAGTTGTATACAACTGACTCCTGAGATCACCTGCAAGATAAAATCGGATACAATTTTACAAAAATATCAGAAATGTATGAAATGTTCTGAAAACTTCATGGTTATTCTGATTAAAGAAATATAAAAAGAAACCTCACGGATTAAAACCTCCAAATCAAACGCGGAAATTATCAAGTAAAGTTGTCTGGATAGAATTGCTGATACAATTTCATGAAATGTACAGCCAGAAAAATCGATGCAGTTTTTATTTATCTTAGATTCCAAATATACCAAAAAATCACGTTACTGTGCGTCACTGTCGCCACTATGCTATACGCACAATAAGCGAGGTTATGTGATTTGATCAGCTGATTGAGGTGCAAACCTCTTTAAGCGCTCCAAAAACAAGTAAAGTGACGCTTTTTATTGAAATTTATTAATTTTATACAATTTTATAAGTGATCCAATGTGTGTGCAAAACATAACTTGTTCAATTCCCCTACCACAATTAGAGTGAAATAAAAATATTTATTTATTTTTTTGCAATTTAGTAAAATAATATTAGAATTGAAAATGTCTAAGAGTCTTTCAAGTAGTCAACGTTCACCACAAGAACGAAAACAGGTGTTAGGAAGATATTTAACCAGAGCGAGGGCCCTTCGTGAGTTAAATATTTATTTTTAATTTATTTATTCACACTTTTATTATTTTACTGTCAATAGGATGATTTATTATTATTATTAGAGGAAAGTATCAATTCCAACACAGTTGTTAATTTAAACGAGGTGGTCGACAAGGAAGATATTGTAATAGAAGAAACCACCCTAGAAGAAAAAAGTAAGAACCTCTCAAACTTATTTTGAGATGATTGTCGTGATATTGATATTTAAATTGAATTTAACTCTAGTTGAAAATCAGGAGGAGCTGATTCTCGACTCCGAAATCATGACCTGCACATCTAACATTATACAGCAGTGTACAGTTTCTTTATCAAAAGATGTTAACACATACGATAGTGAAGAGTACGCAAAGATGATTGTAAGTTTATATTTCTTTCCTCCATTGATATTTTAATTTACAAACTTTGATTATATATATATAAATATATATTTACAGTAAAAAATACATATATGTCGTATTTAATTTTTGATTTTCAGCACGAATATATACAGCAAATGTCAGACACAATTCCAGATGAATTAGAAGATATGAATTGGGCTGTCTTAGAGACGGAAGTACAACAATATTTTAAAAAGACACCGCACTTTTCAACCTTATCAGGTAATTATCTCATGTTATCTAAGGCAGTAAAGGAAAAAAGGATTAAGCTTATGGGAAATTCTTTTACAAATCGTACGCCCATTTTGAATTCAGAATTTAGATTTGCATAAAAAAAATTGTATAGCTTCTTCTTAATAAATTAACCAACACGTGTACAGAGATTTTATTTTTAAAAAAAATTTCGAGAAATATGTCAACTTAAGCCTTTGATCAAATTGGATAAAATGCGAAATTCTCTTGTACTTAAAATTCATTATCTCCGGATGAAATAATTAAATCGATTTCGGGTTTGTTTCATTTTTTAGCTTATTACGTTAGGTTTTCAGATGAATATTTGAACAATTTTTATTTTGTTAATTAACCATAGATATTAGCAGTTTTATTGTTTAAACAATTTTCGCATGTTTGCCTCCTCAGTGAAAAAATTTTGAAAAAGAACTATCATATGCGCTACGCCTCAATATAACTAGCGCTAAAAATGAAACAAACCCGAAATCAATTTGATTATTTCAACCGGAGATAATGAATTTTAAGTACAAGAGAATTTAGTATTTCATCCAATTTTATCAAAAGTTTAAGTTGATATATTTCTCGAAAAATTTTTTTTTACGAAAATCCCTATACACGTGTCCATTAAATTAATAAAAAGATACCACAGAAAAAAATTTAAGACTTTTAAAAATGTTAACAATTTTTTTTTTTAATTCGTACGATATGTAAAAGAATGCCCCTTATATATGATAGTCTTTTCTAATTAATAAAATTATAAATTTTCAGGGGCTCTTGATCCATTGCCAAAAAAGCCAATTGTGAAAAGAGCTCCTCTTACTAGAGATACTCAGGTAGCTACGAAAAGACCAGAAAATGTGATTTCGACTGAGAATGACGATCAGAGTGTGGAACAGACAGTGGAAAAAATTCGAAAACTGATTATTCGATACCATAAGGAATACCACCAAGCACTTGATTATTTCCGTCTCGTATTGCATCCCAAAGACTTTGGATTGACAATTGAGAATATGTTGCATGTGGCTTTTCTCGTTCGAGATGGACTCATCCAAATGAAAAAGGGTACAATCATTTATTTATTATACATTTTTATACGAAAATAGTAAAGAAATCGATATATGACAAGAGACAATACTTTTTAGATAACATAACAGGTGCTCTCATGATTGAACCATGCACCAAAGATATGATAGCTCAAGCCAAAAAATCAGGGAAATCAAGAAACATCCAAAATATAATGTCATTAAATCAAAATCAGTGGCGAGTAAGTGAAGAATAGTTACGAAATTCAATGAATATAAGATTACTATTCAGGAAGGAAAAAACTGTTTGAAATTTAAATGGTTTTTTTTTTGTTTGTTTCAGGTTCTAGTAAACCATTATGAAATTCATGAACCCATGATCAATTTTAACCGTTGACGATAGCAATGCCTACATCCTTTATCGGTATATATTACTTTTTAAATAATTAATTTTAATGATGAGAATGATCTATTTTTATATTTTTAAATCGTGTCATATAATGTGTACATTAAGATGCTTCGAGATTATAGTAAAAATTGTTTTACGCTGGAGGGCAATGATACTCCCCAAAAAATTTTCTATTACCAAAATAAAAGTTCCCTCCAAATTAAAGCCAAATCGTTTAATATAAATACCCACGTGCTCTAAGCCCTTCTAGAAATAATCGATTGGACACGATTGGATTTGATAAGAACGATTAAAAAGCACAATAGAAATCAATTAATTTAATTGTTTCCAATCGTGTCTCTTAATCGTTTTCAATCAGCCCTGCTGGAAGTAAAAATATAGAAATCTTATCCTTTTGAATCTTTATTAAATGAATTTAGAATAAAAAAGAAATATAATTGGATGAATCATCTCTATCTTATCTAATGACTACTTTTCTATCCATTTCAATCCTTTATCTATCATCCATAATCTTTTTCTATCTCTTAATCAATCACAATACGCGTCTATCTTTTTCAATCTCCCCTTTTCTATTTCATTCTATCCTTCATCTATCAACGTCAATCTTCTTCTATCTTCTTGCCAATCTAACTTCACGTCTATCTTTTTCAATCTTTCATTCTTTATCTCATCCTATGCTTTATCTTTTTCTATGTTTTTGTCAATCTAAATTCACGTCTATCCTTTTTAATTTCCCCTTTTCTATCCCATTCTATCCTTTATCTATTCACGTAAATCTTTTTCTATCTTCTTGCCAATCTAGGTCTATGACTATCTTTTTCAATCACCTGATCTCTATCTCATCTGATCCTTCATCAATCCACCTCAATCATTTTCTATCTCTTCTACATTCTAAATTCACGTCTTTCGTTTTCAATCTCCCCTTTTCTATCTCATTCTATTCTACATCTATCAACGTCAACCTTTTTCTATCTCTTTGTTAATCTTATTTCACGTCTATCTTCTTCAATCTCGCCTTTTCTATCTCATTCTATCCTTCATCTATTAACGGCAATTTTTTCTATCTTCTTGCTAATCTAGTCGATGCCTATCTCTCCTTATAATAAATTAACAAATCTCTTTCTATCTCTGATTATCTCTCCTTACAACAAAAGAAGATCAGTTCACTACTAAGATATTTTATATTCTTTTTATATAAGGGCGATTATATTTTATGGCCAATGAAGTAATAGTCTTCCCCTATATAATATAGACACAATACTTTTTAGAACTGCACTTTTCATTTCGTAGTAAAAATGGATACCGAGGGATATAAAGAGAGATTAAAATTTGCACTATGGGGAGATAAATAAGGGATAGAAAAAGATACAAGTGGTCGATCACGAAAGATAGAGAAAAAGATAGATACTACTTCAGTCGGCGGATAGACTAAGGGATAGGAAAAGATAGATATTACCGGACATAGGGATAGAAAAAGATAGTTTTGGGCAGCCATCTGCAACTTAAAACTAAAAGTGGGCTGACTTTTGACTGGCCAGGGCATTAGTACTTAATGTGACCGAGCGCGGCGCTGATAAGCTTTAGGGCCGACTAACTGTCAAATGCATGGCAAAACAGTAAAGATTCAAGGTTTTTTGATATTTAGTAGTGTTTTTATCGTGTTTTTTGTTGAAAAAGTAAAGTGAATAGTTTTCTTGGTGTAAGGATATAAAAAACAATAAAAAATGGTGAAGTGTATTGCTGTGAAGTGTGATTCTGGCTACAAAAATAAATGGAGTTCCGAGGAGCAAACTCGTCAATTTTTTTATGTGCCAAAAGATAAAAATTTAATTAAAAAATGGCAACGCGCAATTTTAAGAGACGATATCGAAGTCAAAGAAGGTCAAGCAGTTTGTGACAAACATTTTGCTGAAAGTGACATCATCCGCGAAAGAACAATTATTGGTCCTGACGGAATTGTTTTGGGAACGGTATGTATTTTTCGCATTCATTTTCTCTGTTGCATATTGTTTTCTACTTCTAATTCACAATCCCGCCGGATTCGCTAACAGAAATTAACGTGAAACTATATTTTTACAAATATGATTCACATTTGGCTGAAATCATTTAATTTAAATTTAAAATAAGAACAATCGAAATTTCCAAGTTTAAGGTAGTTATCACCCACGAAAATTAGACCTCAGGCAAAAATAGATAATTTTGCTTTCTAGAATACCAATGTTATTATTGAAGGGCTATTTTGAAAGAGAAAAGATTATTTTACATGAAAAAAATTTGAAACACAGAAAAATAATTTTATTAATCAATTTTATTTTTTACCCAATTCTTTTTCTTATCGCTTTTCGCCAAATTTTAAAAAATTATGCGATTCTAATGAATCATGAATCATTTTTTCAGAGAAAAGATTTCCTACAACTTCACCGTTTCTGATTTTTAAATATAAATTCTTTAATGGCTGAAAACATTAAAAAAAAATTTCCAAAACGAAATTTTGATAAACAAATTGCTGAATTTAATAATAATTTATTCATTTTCGAAAATTGGAAATGGTTAAGTTGTAGGGAATCTTTTTCTCGAAAAAGTTATTTGTAATTTATTAAAATCGCATAATTTTTTAAAATTTGGCGAAAAGCGATAAGAAAAAAAATTGGGTAAGAAATAAAATTGATTAATAAAATTATTTTTCTGTGTTTCAAATTTTTTTCATGTAAAATAATCTTTTCTCTTTCAAAATAGCCCTTCAATAATAACAATATATAGGATCTTACATAGGATTATGTTTTATTGTTATGTTTAATTCACAATGTGATAATTATTTTTTTCATTATATGAGTGTTGAAATGCTTCTTGTATTTATTCTATATATTGTTTATCATAAAATACTACGAACATTGGAATATATTTACAAGAATTACAATCTTGAAATTTTAAAATTGCCTTATTTATTGTAAATCCTATATACATGCCTAATCTCTCTTGGTTATTGCTATTTTTATAATTGCAAAATATAATTTGTGTTAGTAAAAATAGTTCATCATGTTAAATAAATTTTAATAAACAGTTGAGTTAGTTAATTTACAACTACAGTTTAAAAAAATGCAATAACCAATTTAGAATTTTGATTTTAAAAACTAACAATTTCCACACATTTATTTACTTCTCCCAATTACTATGACATAATTGAAATATATGAAAAACTAAATATTAATGTTTACTTGCACAACTAAATGTATTTATCTTTGATTATAACTTATAATCATTGCACTAAAATTCATTAATATACTAATTATATTAATTTTTCGATTAATGACAATTTTATTGTGATTACTTTTGGGGATGCAAAGTGATGGGTTCGGAGAAATAGAAATCTTTTTACTTCCAGCGGGGGGGGGGGGGGGAGTGTCAATCGAATCCAATCGATTATTTCTAGAAGGAAGCGTACTTGCAGAGTTGGAAAATAACGCGTCATTTTGGGTTTTTGTCGCATTTTACAAATTACTCAAGGGGTTATATGCAGGTCAGAAGGCCGAAAAAAGTGATTTTTCAAGAATTTTTCCTGGAGAAACATTTTAATTTTATTATGATTCTGTGGTACATTTTGAGCTTAAAGGTATCAAAGTTGATACAATAATTTTTTTTTTAGCGTTAAAAAATAAAAAACATAATACCTGTCATAGAAAGCAGTGCAGTGGTTCATCAATTTCCATCTTTCCATGTCATCTTCTTTGTCACTCCCAATTGAAAGCAGGGAGGAGAAGTCTATCCGACTCCCTGCCTGCAACGGCGAGAACTTGATTCCCTTAATGATTATAGTTTCTATGTGCGAAGTTTTCTCACCAGAGCGGCGCTGCATGCGGCACGCTCTACAAAAGCATTATACTAATAGACAAATATTTAAAAAATTTTAAATAATTAAGTTTCTGAACAATATGAAATGAAAAAATGTTCCTAAAATGGTTCTAGGACATAAAATACACATTTTGCATAAATCAATTAATACAAAATAAAAAGAAGAATACATTAAACTTCGTAAAATATACATATACTGTGGATACGCATGAAGAATTCTTGAGACCCTGAACAACATTTTTTTTATGTTATCCCCATATAACTGAAAATATATTTAAAAATAAATAAAAAGCTTAAGCTTCTAAATAGAAGTATTTTCCATCATTCTTTTCCAGCCTCAAACGAATGAAATGAAAAATAAATATTTTGTTAAGCCCTGTGTTCAACATAAAAAACCATCCCTGCTTAAAATGACGGATAGAACCCAGATAAGAACCGAGTAAAAGTCGGTTCTTATCCGGCGCTAATGGATTTGTACCCGGTTTTTGTCCCCGGTTTATACCTGGAGCTTAACCGGGCTCTATATGGGATCGCATAATATCTACACTGAGAGAAAAAGTACAGACAAAATTCCAGTTAAGACAATAGTATTTACCGTTTTTAATGGCAATGCAGGAATATTCGCTTGAAAGGTTAAATTTACTGTTTTCACAGTAAAAAATCTGTTTTCAAGCTGGGAAATTTTATTTGAGTAAATTGACAGTACTTTTTTGTTACACGTACACCGAAAAAAAATCTCAGTAGGTTTGACTACTTTTTAACATACTTTTCGTAGTTCGTAAAGGCCCCAGTGTCGTTTTTTAAGTTAAGTGATCTGCAGGAACATAGGTAAATCAAATAAGAGCAGTAGTTGAATCGATGAATACTCTTAGTATATTTCAAAATTGTATTCACTATTAAGTAGACACTTAACTTACTATTTTTATATACACACTTACCTACAAACACACCCCCCTCTACACTACACAAACGCTCGTTTAGACAGTATTAAAAATTATTCTTAACGCTGTGGGTTCGAACCCTCTCTACTTATAATTATCGCATTAGTAACCTAACGACTAAGCCTCTCGGCTGCGCACGCTTGGATTACAAGAAAGGAAATAGCGCTTATAACCTGCAACTACTGCAGGGCCGTGTAAAAAGTGTTTGGGCCCCGTTATTGTTACTATCTCCACACAATCAAATATACACACATACACACACGTGCTCGCATATGATTATTATGATTACATTACATAATTGCTTGCTGACTCCCGAGTTTTTTTAACCAACTCACAGCAAAAGTCGCTCGTATAGGAATTGTATTTCTTTAAACACACTAACGGCATATTTTTCTGTTAGGCTTGTATTTTATAACTGACATCAAGAGAAACTTTTAAAACATCGTACTGTGAAAATTATTGAAAAAAATATTGCGGTGCAAACAAGTACATTTTAAGGATAGTCACAGAAAAAAAATTACGGGACAGTAAAAGTTCTTGGTTTTAATAAATATCCTTGCTATACCTCCGAAAACCGTAAAATAACGTGATAATTTTCTCTCAGTGTACCCGGTTTTCCGGAAAAGATATTATCCGGGACCTTTGAGATTTTTATCCGGTTTGTATCCGGCTCTTTAATAATTTGCAGGTCGACAACTGCCTTATAGAAACCGGATAGGATTCGGGTAGAAACATGTTTTTGTATTTTAATTTGCTGGATCCATATGCCAGATAGGAACCAGGTAGGGCCGGGTAGCAGATGCACTTTCACTTTAACAATTTGCAAGTCGACAACTGCTTTATAGAAACCGGATAGGATTCGGGTAGAAACATGTTTTTGTATTTTAATTTGCTGGATCCATATGCCAGATAGGAACCAGGTAGGGCCAGGTAGCAGATGCACTTTCACCTTAACAATTTGCAAGTCGACAACTGCCTTATAGAAACCGTACAGGATCCGGGTAGCAAAATATTTTTGTATTTTAATTTCTATTTACATATGCCAGATAGGAACCGGGTAGGGTCGGGTAGCAGATGTACTTTCACCTTAACAAATTGCAAGACGACAACTGCCTTATAGAAACCAGATAGGATCCGTGTAGAAACATATTTTCGTATTTTAATTTCTGGATCCATATGCCAGATAGGAACCGGATAAGACCGGTTACAATATTCATACAACTTATTTTCTGTCATCACTTCCCGGATAAGGACCGGATAGACCCAGATAGATCCCGAAAAATGAAATTAGAGTCCAGATAAAAGCCGTAAAGAACCGGGTAAAACCCGAATGGGTTTGCATCCGGTTTCTTTCCGGTATCTACTCGATTTCTACCTGACATTTTAAGCAGGGATGTGAAGGGAAATATATACTCAATTGAAAATTTGTAAATGTAACAAAAAATATTCATTACTATAAAATTTGCTAGTACATAATTTTAAGATATTCAAAATTTTTAACATGTACAGATCGATGATGACTAGTTAAGTGTCGCAAAGCTTGGCTGTTTTTTTTTTCAAGACGCTAAATTTTTAAATTTCAGCCATTTCCTGTCTTATGAATTGTCTCATTCTTATTTAAAATAAAATTAAATCACATATGCTAACATCTCCACAGCTTCATTGGCATGTTCTTTGCATTGAAAACTAAATTTTGTTTCTAATGAAATTAAATCGTCTAGAATTAGATCAAAAGAATCGCTAGACCGGCAATGTTTGTTAAATAGATATTCGACAACTGTGATAAGCTTGTATAACTTAACCTTTGGGTGTATGAAATCTTTATTTATTTTTGCAAATCTACTCAAACTTTCAGGTAACTGATCACAAGAAAAAGATATCGTATCTGCATAAATTTCAGAAGTAGTCAAAAATGCATTTAAGCATGTCGAACACTGAGTGTGCTGTTTGATGTAAGCAGTTATACGACTAGTTGTGTAAAAAATCAAACAATCTCTAACAGCTGGTAAAGCATAATCGTGCGCTACTGCATCTACAAAATCACTAAAATCAGTGTCTTCACAATCGATTATTGCTTTTAACTTTTCTCGAATTTCTTGAATTGCGCTTTTACTATTCGACTGATGTAATTTTTTCAATTTTGAATTTGTTATTTGTTATTTGTTAAGTACTACAATTTCCAAGCTTTGGAGGTTTCAAAATGCTAAAGGCAGCTAATATCTTGTATAGTTGCAAGAAGGTTGGTGTACAAGGATGATCATTTGTTCCTCCAGCTATTCTGATAGTGCCAAAAAATCTCTAAACAAAAGGAAAGGAACAAAAAATTAGTGAAACTTTTATACAGTATTGATAATATTCCATTCGAAATCTCATACTGAATAAAATATTTTTATCTTGTATATCTTGTCTTTTTTCATTATATTCAATCAATTTTTGTAAGTATTGAACTCGCGAAAAAATATGCACATATGTATTCATTTTAATATGACGTGTTCTGCAGGAAAGATAAACTACCGTTTATAATAATAATATTAAAATATTTATTTTAATTACTTTGTTATAGTGAAAACTAAACTTTCTAATTTTTAAAGGTAGTGACATCAAACTGATATCACTTTGTATGTCTTTATTCTTGAGAGATGTTAGAGAAGAACTGACGAGGTCTGCCTGAACCTCTACATATATAGACAGCTAAACCTAGGAGGGGGAGGTCATCAACCTCTACATATATGGATAACTAAACCTGGGGGAAGGAGGTCATCATCTGGCCTGGTAACAACTTTATACTTATAGCATTTTTTGCACGTATAATAAAATATCTTTATATAAAATCTGGTCTAATATTTTATTTCCAGATACGTTCATATTAATCATCACAGTACTTATTTAATTTCAAAATTTATCTTTATATCCCATCAATCCATTCCATTTCATCCAAATTCTTCCAGTGAAATATAAATATCGAAGAAAGCACTTTTATATTATTTTACAAAATGGATTTGTATAAGAAATATTGTGTCGTTGATGTTGCATTCAAAATCCATTTAGTATTTCTTTAGCTTCCTTAATTTCAGCAAATTTAACTGAACAAGATAAAAATATTTTATTTAGTATGAGATTTCGAATGGAATATTATCAATACTGTATAAAAATTTCACTAATTTTTTGTTCCTTTCCTTTTATTTAGAGATTTTTTGGCACTATCAGATTAGCTAGAGGAACAAATGATCATCCTTGTACACCAAACTTCTTGCAACTATTATACAAGATATTAGCTGCCTTTAGCATTTTGAAACCTCCAAAGCTTGGAAATTGTAGTACTTTCGATAGCAACCCTCCACAGCCCGTAATAACAATTTCGAAATTGAAAAAATTACATCAGTCGAATAGTAAAAGCGCAATTCAAGAAATTCGAGAAAAGTTAAAAGCAATAATCGATTGTGAAGACACTGATTTTAGTGATTTTGTAGATGCAGTAGCGCACGATTATGCTTTACCAGCTGTTAGAGATTGTTTGATTTTTTACACAACTGGTCGTATAACTGCTTACATTAAACAGCACACTCAGTGTTCGACATGCTTAAATGCATTTTTGACTACTTCTGAAATTTATACAGATACGATATCTTTTTCCTGTGATCAGTTACCTGAAAGTTTGAGTAGATTTGCAAAAATAAATAAAGGTTTCATACATCCAAATGTTAAGTTATACAAGCTTATCACAGTTGTCGAATACCTATTTAACAAACATTGCCGGTCTAGCAATTCTTTTGATCTAATTCTAGATGATTTAATTTCATCTGAAACAAAATTTAGTTTTCAATGCAAAGAACATGCCAATGAAGCTGTGGAGATGTTAGCATATGTGATTTAATTTTATTTTAAATAAGAATGAGACAATTCATAAGACAGGAAATGGCTGAAATTTAAAAATTTAGCGTCTTGAAAAAAAAGCAGCCAAGCTTTGCGACACTTAACTAGTCATCATCGATCTGTACATGTTAAAAATTTAAAATATGTTAAAAATATGTAATAGCAAATTTTATAGTAATGAATATTTTTTGTTACATTTACAAATTTTTAATCGAGTATATATTTCCCTTCACATGGTTTTTTATGTTGAACACAGGGATTAACAAAATATTTATTTTTCATTTCATTCATTTGAGGCTGGAAAAGAAAAATGGAAAATACTTCTATTTAGAAGCTTAAGCTATTTATTTATTTTTAAATATATTTTCAGTTATATGGGGATAACATAAAAAAAATGTTTTTCAGGGTCTCAAGAATTCTTCATGCGTTTCCACAGTATATATTTTACGAAGTTTAATGTTTTCTTTTTTTTATTTTGTATTAATTGATTCATGCAAAATGCGTATTTTATGTCCTAGAATCATTTTAGGAACATTTTTTGATTTCATATTGTTCAGAAACATAATTATTTAAAATTTTTTAAATATTTGTCTATTAGTATAATGCTTTTGTAGAGCGTGCCGCGTGCAGCGCCACTCTGGTGAGAAAACTTCGCACATAGAAACTATAATCACTAAGGAACCGCCATTTTGCTTTTAGTTGGACAGGGCTGCCTTGAATGATATCTAAAAAACATGAATACTGTACATATACAGGATGCCGAACTCATGTATCGTACTACACAACGCGTATGATGGTGTAGTAAGTGCGCGCGCACTGCTCTCCCTACCAACGTGTTAAAACGTTTTTCGTCCCACTGGCCTGCACGCTATTGGGGTACGAGTTCACCATCCTGTATATAGTATTCATGCTAAAAGATTTCCTCTTACTCCATCTGTCCATTGTCCATTAGGCATGAGTTTCCAAAATGGCTGAGCTCGAATAATGTGCGTAAGCAGACGCAAATGATTCTTTGACGAACGTTTTTTAAGGGAACAAAGTGCGTGATACCTAATTTTAATTCACTTGATTCGTTAATAGTATTTCCGCGAACAATAGTGTAAATTACATATTTTGTAATTCAATTTTAAAGAATATTTCTAAATCAAAAGAATTTCGTTTTTGTGGGACTACAAAGGGATTTCTATGCGCAATAACCTCGACCTTCATTCAAACAGTGTATTCTTTCTCTTTATGTCTAATTACTTTATATTTAGTTAGTTGTAGGGTAAGTTAAAGATAATGGCTAGTGATTTCTCGAGCGGGTGCACCGAGACGATAGATGTTTTAGAAGAGAAAGAAGAAGGAGAAATATCACTTGAAGATGTGAGTTCCTCAGAGGAAGGCCATTTAAACTATGGCTGTAATTCCAGAAACATTGAGTTGTGTCCTGGTTGCTCATCTTCACTGCATTGTGCCTCCTGGTGTACCGTTGCAGCCAGATCTAATCATTCCAAAGCCTTCCAGAAAAAAGGTAATGCTTCTCATTAGATAAGTGAAATTTATTATCTAATATTTGTCTATTGTTTATGAGAAGTCTAACGGCCAACAGATATGATAATTTACTTATTCATTGATCAGTGAGTTATTAATTGTGGAAAAATAAAAAATCAAGATTTTAAATGTTAGCTTTTCAATTACTTAAGAATCTTTAGAACCAGTTATGATTAGAAAAATTAACCATTTTTTTCAACCGCGTCTATGGGAATGACTCGTATCTTATCTATATTTAGTTCCTTCGAAAAAACATATTAAAAAAAACTTTTCGATCCGATGAAGAATTAATTAGTTAATTAATATGCAAATTTGTCAAGCAAAACTAGACACTGGAAACCTTTATTTTTAAATTTTTAAAAATTTGATGTTAATTGATATATTTAAATTTATGCCCTCAAAAGTAGATAAAAATTCCATTTTTTGAGATTATTTTTCACATTTAGTTGTAAATACCATATAATATTGTCCGAAAGTATATTTTGACTTGAAGGCACGTGGACGTGACTTTATCCAGTACTTTTCGTTCTTCCCATTCTTAAGGTCGTATGGTAGGCACTGACGTCACCAATTATATACGACCGCTTTATAATTAAAATAATAATTTTTTTTTAAATTCCAGAGAAGAAAGTAATGGACGTTACTTTATCCAATACTTTTCGTCCTTCCCATTGTGAAATCAATAACTGAAATGGATTTTTCATACCAGATTAACGTAAAGGAAAGATCAAAGCATGTTCATCTGCTATGGAAAATCAATTTGAGTTATTGATTTCAGAATGGGGAAGACGAAAAGTTTTGGATAAATCACGTCCATGATATGCATTTAAACGGATTTTCTATGGTAGATAAACATACCTTGATCTCCCTTTTACGTTTATCTGCTATGAAAAATCCACTTTAGTTATTGATTTAAGAATGGAAAGGACGTAAAATATTGGATTAAGTTACATAAATGACATGGCCTTATGCCGATGTGATACTTTGCTCATGTGAGCAACCAGATCCAGTTTCTGTATGTTTATGTCCAAAATAACTATAATTATTAATTAGAAATTGAAGAAAAGCTGAGCTACACGCAAATGGAAGTAAATAGCTTATTTCCAGTTTTGATAATAAAAAAGAGATTCAATTTTTTTGTATTTTCAAACAAAATAAGCTATCAACGTCCGTTTTCATATTCTCTACCGTTTCCTAAATTTAATAGATATTATTTCAAATTTTAAACCTAAATATGTAGAGATCAAAAATTAATAAAAATTTCGAATAGAGCTTTGATTATTCTACTTTTCAAGGGAAATGAGCAGCAGTTTCTTTACAATAACACATAAAGGAAGGTCAGTTCCATTGATGCAATGTAATTATTAGAAATTGTTTACAAAGAATTTTGTACGTAATTCGTGATTTTTGAAAACTTTTAAGGTAGTTCATCCATGAAAATTAGACTTCGAGCAAAAATAGATAATTTTGCTTTCAAGAATAGCAATATTATTATTGAAGGGCTATTTTAAAAGAGGAAAGATTATTTTCCATAAAAAAAATTTGAAACACAGAAAAATAATTTTATTAATGCAGTCGACCGGCAATCGAAAGACCTGGGCTCAAATTCTTTAAATTTTATTTTTGCCCCAACTTTTTTTCTTATCACTTCTTACCAAATTTAAAAAAATTATGCGATTCTAATAAATCACGAATCATGTTTTCAGAGAAAAGATTCTTCACAATTTCACCGTTTTCAATTTTTGAAAATGAATTCTTTAATGGCTAAAACCATTTTAAAAAATTTGTAATTGTAGATTTAGATTTATTAGAATCACATAATTTTTTAAAATTTGGTAAGAAGCGATAAGAATAAAAATTGGGGCAAAAATAAAATTTATTAATAAAATTATTTTGTTTGTGTTTCAAATTTTTTTCATGGGAAATAATCTTTTCTCTTTCAAAAAAGCACTTCAATAATAATATTGCTATTATGGAAAGCAAAATTATCTATCTTTGCCTGTGGTCTAATTTTCGTGGATAAACTACCTTAAGCAGGATGTAAAGATGATATTTTAATTGTTAATAATTTTATTTTTAAATCTTTTAAATAAAAGTTTTTTTATGTGAACAAGAATATATTTAAAGGTGTGAATTAAATAGATATAAAAACTAAAGTTTTTCTGAAATTTAGTAGCTGCTACTTATTTCACCATAACTAAAGTTTTGAAAGATTAAAGTAGACTAAAATTCAGTCCGTCGACTGATATTTCTTGCTCTTGCTAACCAAGTAGAAGTACACCTTGTTCCTTAAGATGCAGTGCATGGAAAGGAGAACCGTCGCTACATTAAAGGTATAGAACATCCAGGAGGAAAGCACGCAAGCTCTACACTGCAGGAAAAAAACGATGATCTTATTCCAATCTCAAGTGACAGCGACATGGACCTTGTCGGACTCACGGATAGCACGTTTCGTGCGAAATCAAGCAAAGTTAAGAAAAAAAAAAAGAAAAGGAAACCTCGGTCGCCTTCTATTCAAGTCGAAGATGTGTCATCAGTTTCAAATGAAATTTTTGAAAATATCACCATTATAAAACGTAATCCTGTAGCTTCAAAAGAAAATCGGTTATTAAAAACGCATCATAAGGAAAAAAGTCCAATTCAGAAAACAAGATCTCCTCCAAGACGACGCAGGTCACCTCTAAATAGAGAACAACCCCCAGTGGAAAAGACTAGATCATCAGCAACTCACACAAAATCTATAGGAACCAAAAAATCTCCAAGAAGAACGAAGTCACCAAGGAAATCTATTCATAAAGCAGTAGTAAATCCATTGCACAAGAAAGTTCGTAAACATTCGCCAACTTCTAAGTTTGCACCTTCTCCAGCTAGTGACGTTACGCATTTGTTAAAAAAAGTGCGACAACTGGAGATGGTTGGAACTACAGAAACTGGTATATTTTCGAATAAAAGTAAAGAACATGGTTCTTCTCTAAAAGACAAATTAAATAACATACTTAAGCTTAGATCAGAGAATAGCGAAAGTGCTACTAATGGAACGAAAGAAAATAAAAATGTCACCGATAATAATAAAAAAGAAGATGGTGAAGAGAAAGAGGATGGTGAAGAGGAAGAGGATTTAAATATTCTAAGACAAAAGGCTTTAGAAACTAAACAAAGTAAAACAAATAAAAGTCAAGATTCACTGAACGCTGAATCGGATATTAAAGTGAGCAGTACTAACGAAGACGATGATGATGAGGATTTAAAGTTACGCTGGATTGCCCTTAGGTCGGCAGTATTGAAGAAACATCGTAACAGAATTCAACGTGGTTTAAAATCAGCAAAGAGAAAGAAATCTCTACCTCCACGAACCGAAAGTCCATTTAGCGATAGTTTCATAAATAATATATCAATTGCTGAGCAAGATGAAGAAAGTCCTTCAGTTTCTCCTCAAACATCTCCAGCGTTGAAAGATTGCATGAGTCTTGAAGACATGGAACTGGATTCAGATTTAGAAAGAAATATGGATTCGGATAATGCCCCGTACTCACCTACAGATGAAGTGAATACTGTATTGATATCAGAGGCAGAACAATTAGGTATTGATGCAACTGATGTCTCTTTGATTAATATTAATCATCAAGGTCCCAATAGACTCTCCTCTCCTTTAGCCATTACAGGAACAGAAGTGACTCCTCCAGTAGGAAATTTTTATTGTAATTCCCATTACTCTAATGCTAATTTCAATTCAGATTTTAGGTTTCCCACATCCCACAGTAATATTATCTTAGATTTCCCTTTTAAAGAGACTCAAGGTAGAACTTTAAATGAGGAAAAAGCATATTCTCCTACTGATACCCCAGTTTATGATCCTGATTTATCTGAAACTTTATTACCTCAAAATGTTTTCTCAAATAATAACCCCACGGAATTATTAAAATTTGTGAATAATTTTGGACTGAATAATAACAATTTGCATTCATGTGCTCGGCATTCTAAAGAATCATCAGAAATAGATCAGGCAATGTCGATCTCATCCAATTTGAATTTAACATCACGTTCTGCGGAGACTTCTTTAATATCTAATAACATTATGATCACTATTGATGATCTTCCCGAAACAGATTTAGATGGAAGCCCGTTAGTGCCAATGGAAAAGGATTCAAACACACACTATCACATTCCAGAACATCTTTCTCATCAAATGCTTCAGCCTTCGTATGAGCCTCTCTACTTAAAAAATTTGCCCGACATCACTCATGATCCAAATAAAATTCCTACTTTAATTAATAGATCTTTGGTACCTGTACCTATTTTAAAAGTGCATAAGCAATTGCAGCAAAAATTAAAGGAACCTCCACCTTATATAAGGAGACAAGAATCACAAGCAGAGTTAATGTTTAGGGGTGCTTCGACGCAACCCGCATGTATGGATTTAGAATCAACCAATTCAGCCGTGAATTCTACACCAATCAAACATGATTCATTGGCTAAGAAACAAGTTGCACCAAACTCGCAAGCCTTCGATCAATTTAGAGAAAATTCTGTACCCGAGAAAATTGAAAATAAACTTAATATTCAAAGATCGAATGAAACTGCATCTATAAATATTCACGAGGAAAGTGCCAACAAAAAGAAAAGAAGAATAAGAAAAGCAAGGAGAAGAAATTCCAAAAGAAAGCGAAAACAACTTGCAGAAATGAATAAGTTAATGAAAGAAGAAAAAAGTACACAACAAATGACAAATTACGTAGATCAGGCGTATGAAAAGCCAGAAAAGCGCTTAAAAACTATTCAGACTGAACGTATAAATAATGAAGAGATAGTATTGTCAAAAAATGCAGAAATTGCTAGTAAATCTAAGGACACTAGAATGGAGAAAACCAACGAAGAAAAAAATTTAAACGAAAATCTAGTTAATAGAAATCTAGTTAAGAAGGATCATATAATAGCTGATCCTTCTGACAATAATTCAACAGTTGTTAAAAACTCTAGTGAAGCTGTAAAAAGCGCAGCGAATGAAAAGTCGATGAATGAAAAATTATCTACTTCTAAATGTAATGTTAAAGATGTAGATATTATTGTCGAGGAGCAGAAAGACTCGAAACTAAGTGAACAAACAAGAAGAAATAGCATTGATGAAGATGAAGAGGCACTTAGGGCACTTTTACTTGCTTCAATGGCAAAACGCACAAAATCCGCGGAAACTAATACTGCATCTATATCTGTAACAACGGTTCCGGAACCTTCAAAAACTGTAACAACGAGCAATGTATTGTCATGTAAAACATCACAAGACAACCTTCAAACGAATAAAACGAAAAGTCTTCCTGCTGCTCCGAAAACAAACACTAAGGTTTCTGAAAGTATTACTCACAATTTTAGTGCATCCGCAGCTTCAGTAACTAAACCGCCGCCTGAAAAAATTCCGGTTAATAATACAGAAACGGTTAATTTGATTTTGGGGAAAAGGAAAGCAAGCTCAGTTCTTATTGCTGGCTCGCCGAGGAAAGTAATTAAAAGGACAGTTATTCCTGCAAGTACAAAAGTCGTCAATAATGCTAAACGCTATCAGAATTCTTTAATACAAAAAAGGTTGAATCCCCAGAAAACTAACACGGTATTTAACGCTAAAAAAATTATAGCTAATAGATCCTTGCGCGTGTTGAACCGGAATCAATCTACTCGATCGATAAGCCCGAATGTTTCTAAGTGCTCAGAAGGAGAACGATTTATCATAAATTTGAATTCTGATTCGGAAAGTGACTCAGAGTCGGAACGACAGAAGGCCAAAGTCGCTGTCGCGAGAAATAGCAGTGTAGAGAAAGGTCCACCTCTAACGATACCTACAACGGAGTTTGAAAGAAGCGTGGAACAATTTCTACGCGATGTTCGAAAGAAACAGGAAGCAACAACTGTCTCTAAACCATCAAATCCTTCTCTTGCGAATAAACAACCGCTTCCTCCTCCAAAAACGACATCAAAAAGGGAAAAATCTGCTACTTTACCAGCCACACCGTTGGTAAGATTGTTATCTTCGGTTATTCAATTTATTGCTAAATTTTAAGAGTATCAATTTGTTAGAATACAATCAATGTATTCAGTTAATAGTCAAAGAAGTTACGCTTGTAATATTTTCTCAAAATAACGTTAAAATTTATTCTGGATATAAAAAAAATTAAAAAAAATTTTTTTTTTTAAGCTATCAAATTAAATAGGGATTGAAATATGAAGGCATCTGATTACTGGAGTATTAAAATTTGAATAAATTTAAAGAGAAATGTAATGAAAGTTGAATGTCTAACTTAAGCAAAGATTTAAATTTTAAGTAAGAAAGGCTTCTTTTTTTATGTGAATCTTGTATCGAGAATGTTTTGTAGGCTGTTCGTCATCTACCAGCATCGCAACAAGAAGAATATCACCGTTTGAAGCAGCAGATCTTAGAACGTGAATTGAAATTAAAGAGAACCGGATGTTCTCAACAAACTCTTAATAATAATACTGTTACACTATCAGGTCCTCTGTCTCCAGCAGGTCCAACAACTTGTACAAAGCAAAAAGCAGTATCGACTGCAGTAACGAACAATCTGTCAAAAGCTCTCTCTACCAATACAAAAAGCTCTCCATTAAACAGCCTATCTGCTCCAGCTAATTTAGCAAGCTCCAGTCTTGCTTCTCAGGCAAAATCAAACTTGAGTGTTCAAGTTAAAAACGATAGAGTCTCTCCTACTAAAACTTCTATTACTTCTACTTCAAGAAACTCTCTAAATATACAAGGCTCTACTCAAAAAAATATTGATGAACCACCTAAAAAGACTGCGCCTATGCTGAAAATTTTGACTTCCGAACAAGTCAACATGAAGTGGCTTCAAATCCACGTGAAGCAGAAAGAAGAAGGAAGGAAAGTAGTTGTTAGAGGTACGAACTCACCTCAAAAAGAAAATAATATCTCTTCTTCTAAAAAAGGAAGTGAATTCAACCAAAATCTTTCTAAAAAAGAAACAGTAAAAATACAGATTAGCAATGATAACGTAAAAGAAAGCTTGATGACAAGTAAAGCTCTTGATTTAGAAGGTTCTTTAAGCAATGTAAATAGAAGTAAGGAAGTCGGTAAGACTCACAGTTCAGAAGCATCTACAATCGTTTTATCAAACAGTAAAACCACTGTTAGTGATGGTGGTAGTAGAATCAATAAGACTATCGAATCTAGTGCTTTAACTGCGGTATTATCTCAGTCTAATAGCACTACGATTAGCGAAAATAATACCACAAACAATTCGACTGGAACGATGATCAATGCTTTGCAACAGAAAACACCTATTCTTTCCGGAAAAACAGTTGGAAAACAAATTCCAAAAGACACACCAGAGGGAACGTTAATCAAACCGAGTACAACCTCGACTGCTTTAAAAGCGGCAAATACTTTTAAAGGTTTAACTGGTGCCAAAGCACTGACTGTTAGGAAAGAGCATCCTGCTTTGATAGCACAAACTGTTAAGAAAACCCTCACGGTTTTGAAAAAACCGACTGTCTCACTAGCATCAAGTGTTTCGAAAGCACCACCGACTGTAGAGACTATTTTGAATTCATCAACAGTAAATACGACAATAAGTCAAGCAGTTCTAACACCCTCAACTTTATCCAAATCTATTGAACCAGTTGAAGACAAATCAGTTTCGAGCGTATCAACTGAAGCTAAAATGACAGAAGAGAATAGAAAAAAGAAACCAGTTTCTCAGAAATCAGTCAATAATGAAAAACTAACAGAGATTAAGGACAATGTTCAAGTCGAAGTGATGGAAATTTTGAAGCTAGGAGAAGAGGAGAAGAGGAAAAAACTGTTGGAGACAGAACAAGAGTTGGTAGCTAAACGGTAAGAATATGTCAGACATGAAGCATTGCATTTCAACGCCACGCATCTCTAATTCTCAACTTGTATCTATCCTCTTGAAATTTTATATAAGGTGTACAAATAAGTTTTGAGGGTTTTTTTGGTGATTTTGAAGCTTTATTCAGAGAAATTGGTAAAATGTATGTTATTCAAAGTATTGACCATCTCTTTCTACTACGTTTGACTATCTTTCAGGCAGCATACGGATACCGCGTTTAAAAAATTCCTCATCTTTTGAGGCGATCCAAGAATCGATCTAATTTTTGACTTCTTCATAAGAAGTGAAGTGCTGCTCAGCCAGGCCATGAGCCATCAACCGGAAAAAGTGCTTCCAAAGTTTCCTTGGCGATTTTAGCAACGTGTGGCCAAACGTTGTCGTGCTGAAAGATCACTTTGTCATGTCTTTTGGCATATTGGGGGCGTTTAAACTTCAATGCTCGGCTCAATTGCATCAATTGTTGTTGGTAACGTTCCGCAGTGATGGTTTTATTAGGTTGGGGTAGCTCATAGTAGATCACTCCGAGCTGATTTCGCCAGATGCACAGCATTAGCTTCTTGCCATGAAGGCATGAATATTCGATTTGGCCGTTGAAGTTGATGCATGGCCGTGCTTACCCCACGATTTTCTGCGCTTTGCATTGTCGTAGTGGATCCACTTTTCGTCCCCCGTCACTATTCGATGCAAAAAAACCCTTCCGATTTTGCCTTTGGAGCAGTTGTTCGCACGTGAAAAAACGGTGTTCGACATCTCTTGGCTTGAGTTCATGCGGAACCCAATATCCTTGTTTTTGCACCATACCCATGATTTTGAGATGGTTTGAAATCGCTTGTTAAATCACTCCCAAGATTTCAGCGAACTCCTCTTGAGTTTGGCATGAATCTTGGTCCAATAATGCCTCCAACTCAGCGTCTTCAAACTTCACTGGCCTCCCTTCGCGTTCTTTGTCACTGGTGTCAAAATCGCCACTCTTGAAAAGCCGAAACCAATAATCACATGTTTTAAATGATAGAGCATGTTCCTCATATGCTTCACATAGCAATCGATGTCCTTCAGCTGCACTTTTCTTCAATTTAAAGAAAAAATGCAGCGCTTCCCGCAAATGTTGTTTTGTTGGCACAAAAGTTGACATGGTTAGAGCACAAAGAAGGCGTGTTGTTTACACTTCAGCGAAATGACACATACTGATTATAAGAGGAAAATGGTGACGATTTAACATGAATATAGTTATGAGATGGACCGATGCGATTTAATACTAGTTACGCCATCTTTTGTCAATCCCTCAAAACTTATTTGTACACCTAATAGATCTATATGACAAAAATTTTTAGTTTAAAACATTGATGTCGTTTTAAAATGTCTTTTTGAAAAAAAAGTTTTTTCATCGTTCAATAAACGTTCAGAAGTGTAAGTAGGTCATGTAGTATGATTTTCACAGGGAAATTCGTTGGTGAAGACTACATTAAATACAAAGTAGTAAAGTTTCAAAAATATAGATAGAGGTTGGGAATTAAAGTTGTATTGAGTTGAAATTTAATGAGATATATATTGATGATTACTGAATATTTTCTAATCACTGCATGTTTAAGAGTAAAAATTTGAATTTTTAGTTTGTAGTTCAAAATTAATCTTCTATGATAGGTACGTGGTTTTGGACGACTTAGCGGAAGTATCAAGTAGTCTTCGTCAATGGGAATTAGAGAAAGATTTGCAAGAATCTTTAACTGTTGAAGTGAAGAAGCTACGAGAACAGCTTCTAGCGACTGAAGCAAAGCTTCAAGAGCAGAAAGAACGTGTCACCACTATGGGATCAAAGGTTGCAATAGTTCATGAGAAAATGAACGTAGGTCGTAAGCAATGTTACAGACTTGCAAAGATCTGCACTGGACTTGGAAATCAACTTGTTGGAAAAAAGTATAAGTACGTTCAAATTACCAAGTATTTAATTTGCTTTAGCTATTCGCCGATTTAACACTTTTTTGCATTGGCTTTTTTTCAGAGTACCCGAAACAGGTGTACATCTGGTAAATAAAAGATTAAAAGAAGTTGCTCAAACTACCAGTAAACTTTGTAAGAAAAAAAGCAATGAGAAAAAAAAAAGAAACTCTGAGTCTTCGGAGAAATATGACAAAGAAGAATCAACCGAAACTAATTCAAATGTTTCAGACAAGTTGACTGATTCAGTTGAAAGGTTTAATTCTTGTGAATCTTCAACTAGCTCCAGTAGAACGGTTAGTTTAATTGATGACGATCAATCTGAGGTAGAAAGCAGCCAGGAAGCTTCTGCTGAAAAAGACGATTTAATTGAAACGCCACTTGTAGAGAAGAATTTGAAAGAAAAGGAAGAAATAGAAAAAGAACAGAAAAAAGAAGATTCGATACATTTAATTAAGAAAACCAATACTGTTGTGACTGATAAAATTACCAATTCTTTATCTGGAAAGACTCATTCACAAGAATCGCCTGAAACTCAAAGTAATGAGGCTGATAAGACTTCCAATAAGCAATCTGGTAGACCTTATGAGTCAATATTGTCTCACTTGAAAATTGCAAGGTGCATTTAATTTTGATATATTTAAATATATTTTATGTAAACTTAATTTTCATAAAAAATTAAGATTTTCTAAGATATCTATATTTTCCTATTTAGGAGCACTCGGCCAGATGGAATTCTTTGCCCATATCAACTAATGGGAAGTTGTCACGATGGAGAATGCCAATTTATTCATCATCCTCCTAGTCATTAGGAATCTTAGAGGCTAAAACTTTCAACAAGTTTCTCATACGTAAGATGGTTCTGAATAGTAGATTGGTTTATTTAGTGATTGTTCTATTACTTTAAAGGTTTTATTTAACAGTAGCTGAGGCCACTGATAAATAATCAACTTTAATTTCGAATAAGTCAGGCAATAAATTTGGTGTGTGTGTGTGTGCGTGCGTGTGTGTGTCTATTCTATTCTAAACTTTTGTTTCGATTTAAATTTAATTTGATTTCTCCGTTCGTATTACTGAACAGAAAAAGTTTTCAGACAATATTGAAATTTATTTAAGATTTAATTTTTTTAAGTGCTTTAATATTTCTCTGCGTCTCAACTTCCCACTTCATAAGTTCTACATATTTTAATATTGAAGGCATATACAAGTTGCTATATTAGCCAATTACAACTTGCAGAATTTTTTTCGATGTATGTTACTGAAAACTCATTTAAATTATCTGTCTTTGAATGGTTTGAAGTTTTTATTTAAGAAGTCTTTTATTTTGAATTGGAATTTAATCGTCAGGATCTTTAAAATGGACAATAAATACTTCTTTTTCTTTTAATATTCCAGGGTCTTTACCAAATTCAACTCAAAGTGTGGTTTCAGAGGCAGCATAAATGATTCTACATTATATTTTTCGATAATAGCAACTCCAAAATGGTAAGTTGTCTTCTAAAAGGAGTTTTTAGCCATTTGAACACGTTCGTTCTACGTTTCCAGGAGATAAAATCTATTTTAAATAAGGAGTGTTTTCCTCTTTTGTTCTAAGCCTATTTTTTATCGCTATAAATAGAGATAATCATGAAGAAAATACTCTTTCTGTAGTTGTGTAAAAAGTGATAAATGATAGTCAATGTGAATAATGTAAATAAGGACGGTAAAGAGGGATATACATATGTAAATCGTTACAAACGTGAGTTTTTTGGAAACAACAGTGATAAATTTTTTTTTATATATACATATATTAGCCATACTTCACTAAAATAAGAGTCTTGTAATTGCATTTGTGTAATAAAGGTCAATTATATTTCTAATAAGTGTATAATTATTTGCATCGAAACCATGAAATTTCTTTGTCTCGCAATCAAGGAGATATAGTTTAAGAAATTTTTGTATTCCTGGTTTTAAAAACGCTAGATAATTTTTAATTTTATAAAGTGTTTACAGAAATAATTAATCACACTTATTTAGTAAGAAACGAGTTTAATTATAATTATGAAACAGATTTTAAGATTTACAATCTGTGTTGAAAAATACTTAATTAATTAATTAATAAAACAATATCAATCACATAGGAATTGAACATTTTCGCACACTTTATTTGTCAATGAAATACAAAATTATTTTTTGTATAATCGTGAGTTTTTTCTGACAATAAATAATTAGGTTTATGAAAAAAAAAAGTTGAAAAACATAATAAAATCTATAAAATAGGAATTTTATTTTGCTTTAAGAAAATGAGATATAAATGTATTTTAAAACACGCGATACATTTTTCGTTTAAATTAAAAATATTGTCCTTTATTAAAATGCATAATGTTTAAAACGAAACCTATACAAATTATAGGTAAATGCGCAACAAAAACTGTATTTAAGACGTTAATTTATCTTTTTAAGAAAGTGATACTTTTTTTAAATAATCAAGTTCATGAATAATGTTTTTTTTATCAAACTTATGAGAGTTATATGTTTTTTCGACTTTTATCAATCAAGTTTTGGTTATTCTGCAGCGGTGACACAGATATACAGTATTTTTGTACATATGTCACGAAGGCATTTTATGTTCTCCCAAAGTGCCAAATTTGTCTTGGCAAGCTATAGCTTTTAACATGTTAAGAGCTCGATAATTCATCAAATGCAAGTCTACTCTAAGAGTTTGCTTCAAGTGATACATTGCACCAGTATTATTTCCTTTTATATGTAACAAAGAGGCGTAGAGAAAATTTGTCACAGGCTGCAAATAATATATTTATTCAAAATTTATATTCTATTTAAATGTAAGGTGACATCTGACACAGTATATTTTTTTCTCTGAAGAATTTATTCACGTACCTCGACAGGGTTGACATTTAACGCTTCTTCTGTGACTGTTAAAGCATTGTCAATTAAATTAACTTTTTGACTTATAGAAGCTATACTGATTAATGGTACATCTTTGAACCTGCTGGGTACAGAATTCAGTGCAAGCTGCAAACAATCCAAGGCGTTTCTTGGTTTTTCCATGACTCTCCAATACAATGATGCGAGCATTGATAAAACCCAATACGCAGCTACGTTCTGTTAATGAAAACATTTTGTTGTTAATTAATTTAAAAATAAACTTTAATCAATGGAATAAATATTTACCGATTTGGTGGCTGTCAATATTCTTTGGCCGATTTCAGCGACCTCGGCATTTTCAACTAAAGACGTTAAATGATGATTGAGAGTTGCATCGGGTTTATCATCACTTGCAGTGGCTTTCAGGAGTGTTTTTGGAATGTATTTCTCGTCAAATGTCTTTGGCGTGTAACAAGTCGGTGGATACCAAGGTAATAAATGCTCTTTACCTTGCTCCAAACCAATCAATTCACTTAAAAATAAATGCGTCCTAAAAAATCAACCTAGATGTAAATGAAATCTAGTTTATAACATAAATGAATTATCATAAAATAGAAAAGAAAATGATTAAACTTACGCATAGCCTTTGTTTTCAGGAGGTAGATAGACAGGCACATAACGTTTTGTGTCCGAAAGAAACGGCGAATAACTTTCGCATTGAGCTTTTATAGGCCAGTGTGCAGCTTCAAATTCTTCGGACGACTTTTTGATTTTTAAGTTGTGATACTTGGGTCTACCAGTCGGTTCCATAAATACAGTGAAAAATGCACTTCCTTTCTCTTCGATATACTCCATCGTTTTACTCATCTGATCTTTGCTACCTGTCGTAACATAAGTTAAATATATAAACACAATATATTAACATTTTTTGAAGCTTGAAAAATCTAAAACTAATCATAATTAATACCATGTATTATTTTCGACTTTATCATCTGCTCATTGATCTTTTTAACTTGGTTCTCTACGTTTGATAATAATTGTAAACTAAAGCTAATATCGATTTGTAAATTATTGACTAATGTTTGTCTGTCTCCCACAATATCACAGGTTAAAACTGATTCATCTCCGCCTCTTTGCATGCAAGATTGGCCACGTTTGGGCAACGATGAAGTCAAAGTTTCCTTCTGTATATCTTTGTGTATTTTTATAAAAGATGAGTGCGCTTCTTCCCAAAGCATTCGTTCTTGAACTTTAAACCATTCTTTTTGCTCATTTTGATAAGTATAGAGTTCTGCTAAAATATTCTGTAATTGCCTACAGGGAGAAATTGTTATTTAATTATTACGAAAAGTAGTTATTAATTTAAGTTGTAAATCTGTAACCCACTGAAGTAACGATGCCAAAGTATTTTCCAATTTCTGGTGACACAGAATAGCATGTTTAGCAACTTTCGCCTGATCCATTGAGGGAGCAAGTTTTAATGAGTTATCATAACACGCTATGGACCGATTATAATCTCCTAGAGAAGCGTAAACATGACCCAAAGCTAAATGCTGATGACTTTGAGTTGGAGCATAATCTATCGCCGTGTGTAATATTATTGCAGCCTCTGCAGATTGTTTTGCTGCGTGTAATATTCCTCCAGTTGTTAAAAGAGGAATATCCCTGAACTGCCTTCAAATCAAGATGATCAATTAAACACTAGTATTTAACTATATACTTCGAATTTTATGAAATTAAATTAGTTTTTGCGGGAAACTTAAACCTTAAAACAATAAAAAAGTAATACCTAGGTGCAGTAACAATTGCTCTGCGTCCACATTCTAGAGCATTATAAGCATCTCCTCTCACACGCCAATATATTGCAGCCAAATTTAGATGCAACCAGGAAGTATTATTTCGCAGCAGTCCGTGGGCAATCTGATGTCCAAATTTATTTAAATCTGTACCAGGAGGAAGGTATTTAATTAAACCTTTTTCTTGATGTTGAGTCAAATTTTTTCTGTTCCGCATTGCCTAAAAAGTTTGAAATCCTATTTAAATGTACATATTAGAGGAAAAATAATAATACATTAAAAGCATATCATTGGAATAAGAAAAAAACACTTTCAAATTCCGCAAAGAAATTTAACTAAATTAATGATTTTTTTAATTGGACAATTTCTTACAGAAAGATGTTCGAATGTGTACATGCTGAATTCTAGGGGGAAGGTTTTTTTGCAGTCTGGCATACTTTTCTGACCGTCATTAGGAATTCCGTCGAGCAAATAATCCTTTTGTCTAAAAAAAAAAATGCTTGATGTTTAAGTTACTTACCAGATTATTGCCAGGGAATAGATCCTGAAAGGATAAATGGAGTTTTCGTGAACTTACGTTACTCCTTTTCGATAACTTCCATCTGTTGCCACGCTTGCATATAAATCAATGTCTACAAACGGTTTTCCAGCTAAGAGACAATCCTGGTCTGTAGAGTACATTCTATTTTCAATATCAGCAGCAGTATCTAGTCCATTCCACTGACTGTCTATTGAAAACTTCCTGGCTAGCATTTGTTTGTAAAGTCTATCAGCTTCTTCACGACGCTTTTCTTGTTGCAGGAAAGAAATGAGATCATAAGGTCGTCGTATATGAAAGACAGAATCAAACTGAAAATAAAAAGCAGTTTTGAATCACCTTTCTTTAATCCACAAAGAAGATAAGCCCACACAATTTAAATGGCTTTATCTGAAGTACAGCAGTCAAAGATAATAATAGTATTTTTTAAATATCATGATATACATTTTTATTATTTTTTATATCGTAATATTAAATTGAGAAAGAAAAATTCAAGTATTTCCCATAGACTTTTTATAATGTACATTGTTCTAATATGTAACAGGAATACACGGTCTAGAATCAATACATAAAATTTTTATACATTTATATTTCAAATTAAAAGAATTATGTATAAGAAAATTACTGTATTAATTAGATGCAGGTGAAATAACAATGTAATCAATTAACTAAATCCACTAAATAAACAACTCAATGAAAACAGAAAAGTGGCGAAGAGATATAATGTTAATTAGTTTTAATTGAAAAACTAATAAACTTTTAAACCAAATAAAATACAAAAACGAGAGGAATAACGAAATAATGAGAAAAGTACTCAAGCTATAGAAATATTGTCAAATAGAAATAAGATACGAACTTGTGGCTGGATTCTTCCATTTTCTGTAACTATCCAGTGAGTTGTTGCTGATATCTCCAAGATAACCTCAAACAACGTTAATAACACCTTGATTGACTTTAATTTTGCCATTTTTACAATCAGGTAACACAGAAATAAATGGAACGTGTCGCTATACCTAACTTGTACAAGTTAAAAAAAAAATACACTACATTGGAAACAAACAGAACGACACAAACACTGTTTAATACATAATTTACTTAAAGTGTATTTTTAAAAGATCTATTAATAATCATTCTTTGGTTTAGAAATATGCTTTCCGTTTTGAATCGAAATCACAAAAGCAGGCTGTGGACCATGGCGAATAGACATATAAGGGATGCGTTTGTTTATGCTGTGACTGCGCAGACGCCATTGCCTTATGTATTCTATCTCTCTTTGACTTTTTCTATAGATATAACTAAAAAACGACAGAACAACAACTTTTGACACAGCCATGCCTCATAATATCTTTGCTCATGCTTGATAACTTAAACAAATGTAGCCAAGGAGAAAAAACTACGTGTTACTATCAAGAGTAACAACATGCGGTTGCAACCAATTGCATACAAACTAGATTTATGCAACCTAGAACTAGCGTTGAATCATTGAGTCCGATCCATAGAACTTCGAAAGCAAAAAACACTGCATTACAGAATTTCAGGCTGCCTTCCTATATAGTCCAGGCGATTTAGTGAAAATCGCGATGTTTTCTTGGAGCAGGCTGAAAAATTGAGTTTAGGCGTCAAAAAATAAGTGAAACAACATATCTTTTCCCGTGGTGTCAAATCGATGGACGTCATTGTTTAAATTACGGTTATTTATAATTTTTTAACGAAATTTCACGTTTTTCGCTTATATCCTTGATTCTTTTCATTTTATCGGAAAATAGTTTCATAACTTTTTTTTCCTCATAAAAAACCCTACAAAACTAGATGACGACCGTAAGAAAATATTAATTAGGTCAAAAGTTATGAATAAAAATAGATAATGTTTATGACGTTTAAATAAACAATCATTCAAAGGCTTTGTTTACTCATATCACGCCGTTCAACAACGTCCGAATACTTCCTATGATTGACAATTATGTGTGCAAAACCTGGAGACGGAAAGTTTGTTAGTTTATGACTTATGGCCTTACAAACAAATTAATAAACAATTAAACTGTACGAACCTGAGAAGTAGATATGGTGATGCCGATTTTTTCATCGATAGATTTCACTATTTTACATTGAAAATCATCATTGTTTAATAAAAAAATTCAATTTTGCGACTAAGGGAAATTTGTTTATAAATTTCTTAGTTGCAAAATGCAGTTTTCCAAGTGTTCAGCTTAATTTTTATAACTTTTTATTGCGTAAATTGAAAGTGTATGAAAAGTGCTTTCATTTAAAAAAAAAAGTTTAAGATTAATTTTGAAACAATGGAGATACAGTGCGATGAAGTTTTTTCTCAATTGTTCAACAAATTTAACGACTAGCGAAAAAAAAAAATATATCGATTTTGAACGATCGAATCAATATTTTTCAGAGTGCATCCAGCAGGGGCTGGAAAAGCCCCTGCTATCGGTCAGCTATCGAAAATCCGCTGATTTTGATGAATTTTTTTTCAGTGAATATTTCCACGGGGAATTTGTTGTTTACAGTTTATAAAAGTACTTAATCTACGAATTATCGACATATTTTTTTTCGCTAGTCGTTAAATTTGTTGAACAATTGAGAAAAAACTTTTTTTTTTTAAATGAAAGCACTCTTCATACACTTTCAATGTACGCAATAAAAAGTTATGAAAATTAAGTGGAACACTTGGAAAAATGCATTTTGCAACTAAGAAATTTATAAACAAATTTCCCTTAGTTGCAAAATTGAATTTTTTTATTAAACAATGATGATTTTCAATGTAAAATAGTGAAATCTATCGATGAAAAAATCAGCATCACCATATCTACTTCTCAGGTTCGTACAGGTTAATTGTTTATTAATTTGTTTGTAAGGCCATAAGTCATAAACGAACAAACTTCCCGACTCCAGGTTTTGCATACATAATTGTCAATCATAAGAAGTATTCGGACGTTGTTAAACGGCACGATATGAGTAAACAAAGCCTTCGAATGATTGTTTATTTAAACGTCATAAACATTATCTATTTTTATTCATAACTTTTGACCTAATTAATATTTTTTTATGGTCGGCATCTAGTTTTGTTCACTTATATACTTATATTTTTTGACGCCTAAACTCAATTTTTCAGCCTGCTCCAAAAAAACATCGAGAAAGGCTGTTTTTTGGACTATATCGCCTGGACTATATAAGAGCGTCAAACTGGGCGTCATAGCGAGAGTGAATGAGGCAAATCTATACTTTTGTCGCTTTTTCACTCATTATGAAGCAACGCAGAACGCATGTATGGGACGTCACCCTCAGGGGTAGGGCTGTAAAGTTTTATGAAACTCTGGGAAAATGAAATGTTTCAAAATTTCAAGTATAATGGCGGGAATTAAAATGCGTTCAAAAGTTTTATTCTCGATTCCATTTGGTTCCAGACTTTGTCATTTCAATGCCATTCAATGACCACCTTCTGACTAGGTATATTCTAAAGAGCGGAAATTTTTAAGACGTGAATCAATGATTTATACCATCTGATTTTATCAAAAGAATATCAAACTGTGGTTGCTATGGTTACAACAGGTTAAAAAGAACATCGGTAGCGACAATAGCGCCACCACTTGTTGATAGCAAACACTATAATTCGTTCCCCTTTTCTCCTATGTGAGTGAACTCACTGTGTGTGAGATAATCGGATTGGTGCAGCGTAAAGCAGAGAATAATAAGGGTGCAGTCCCATGACGGCGTTTTTACGCGGCGTAAAGCAGAAAATCATGAGACAGAAAGAGAATGATGTATCTGTGTATCTCTTTCTCCCTCATTATTTTCTGCTTTACGCCGCATAAAAATGCTGACATGGGACTGCACCCTAAGAGTTTGAAAGGCGCGTCAACCATAAGGAGTCAAAATTTCGCGATGCGAACTCTCATAAAATATAGTACCTTACTTTGGACTCCTTATGTCTCCTTCATGAACTAAACTCTAAATTTAAAGTCGAATAATTACATTCTCATCATGGATGAGAAGGTATTGGTTTTATGTGAAAAATGACTTTCGAAATTTTCATCAAATCTTTACGTTTTGAGACCCCCTGAGTCAGAAAAAAGGGTTTTTACGAAAGTGTCTGTCTGTCTGTCCGTCTGTCTGTAGGTCGTGTGCGGCATAACTCTCGACAGAATTATCAGATTGAATTGAGCTTTGGTACACTTTATCGGAGCCGAAAAAGTAAGGACAAATTCGTTAACCAGCCACATCCAATCAAAATTGAGGGATTGAGCACTACTTTTGTGTTTTTGAAAATAATTTTTTAAAAAAATAAAAAATTTCAATACTGGTTTTTACTCTTGCATGCAAGAACGACTCGTCCCATTTCCCCCTATCCTCCTCGCTTTCACATTACAATGCATGCGTTTTCAACTGTTCCAAGTTTTAGATTTCAGGCTATCGTTTATCGAGTCGAAATTAAGAAATGTGTTTTTCTCGACTCCGTGCAAAAGAGGCGTGAAGCAGACGACAATTTCAAATTTACAGAATATGTAGTTATGGAAATAATACTTCTTTTTTCGATATTTTAATCAATTTTTCCCTAAAATAAACATCTATAAGATTTAAAAAATTGTCAAATCATTTTGAAAGTCTAAACATTATTTTAATGTGGAAATTTGAAATTAATAAATATTTACAATTTGAATCTATATATAAATTGAAAATATTTAAAATTTTTAAAGGAAGGCTTAAATTATAAATTTCGAATTTCGATACTTTTTACCAATTTTGTGCATTTAAAAAATTTTCAATTATCGAATTATTTAGCATTAAGAAGAGATAAACATAAAATTTAAGATTGAATGTAGGCAGTGACAAAAATTTCAAACTCAACTAATTGATTATTGAATATTACATTCTCAATTTTATGTTAGACATATTTTCATCTCACTTTTTGTAGCATAATCACAAAATTTTCATTCAAAAAATGAATTGCTTTACGGAAAGAAAAAATTCAAAGTCGATAAATGGTTAAAATTTTATATCAAGATTTCAATTGCAAAATTTTAAAGCTTTGTGAATAAACTGCTTCATATTGTAACGTCCCGCGACTCTACCACCTAGAGTAATAAACAAATTAAGGAACCAATGAAGAGATCAAGGAAACATTACCACGTCCTTGATTATATTGACTCAACAGTAAGATCTAACAAGAAATAGGAAGATCGTTAAAATCGAAAGGCAAATCTAAATAGATATATTTGGCTGTGACATTAACGCCAAGTAGTAAATTTCATCGGAACGTGACTCATCGGTAAAGGCAACTCATTCGACTTTAAACACCAAAATATGGAAAAGATCGTACACCTTGTTTTTACTTCCACAGTAGTTGAACTTTTCGTTAGAATCGAATAACAGACAAAATAGACTTGATATATTTGACTATGACACTAATGCCAGGTAATAAATTTCATCGAAGCATAAGTGATCAGAGAAGGCAACTCATCCGATCTTAAAATACCAAATATGGAAAAGATGATACACCTTGTTTACTTCCACAGTAGTTGACCTTTTCGTTAGAATCGAATAACAGATAAAATAGATTGCGACATTAGTGCCAGGTAACGAATTTCATTGGAGCACGAGTCATCAGAGAGGGCAACTCATCCGATCTTAATACCAAAGGTTGTACACCTTGGTTTTGCTCCCACCATAAGCAACCTTGCAAAAGTTCTATAAAAGGCAAAAATCTCAAGAGAAGTCAGTTCAGTCAACATCAATTTCTACAATGTAACCAACGTGAGTTCAGTCAGTCAGTCGACATCCGATTTTCACAATGTAACCAACACGAGTACAGTCCAGTACCATCATCTCTACACGGCGAGTTCAGTTCAGTCTAGTCCAGTTTCATTATCTCTACGTTACGAGTTGAGTCCAGCCTCATCAGATTTTACCGCTACTCAGACGAATTCCTACTCGACGCTGAGTTCAACGACATTAGAAAGTGAAGGGGAATCACCGTCCAAAATTCTCTTTAAACTTGGATCAAGAATCGACTAGACCAACCGTCTCAACAAGGAATTTCCCATCAAACAAGTGCTATCTCAACGATCTCAACGAGGACTCAACTGACCACCTTCGCTCCACTGGACTCAATAATTCATCAGACAAATTTCACTCGGGGTAATTACAAAGGTACATCTAAATTTCAATTCGATTTCCAATTCCATGATGCTTATTCGTTTCTCAATTTGATTGTCAATAAACATACTTTATATCAATAACCATTCTCAATCACTGACTTCTCCTCATCCCTTAGAGAGGATCCTTTTTGATCCTAACATAAAACGAGGAATCTTTTAAGAAGAGAAATGTTACGTTTCTGACATAACAATATTTAGAAAATACTTCAACTTTGTGAAGCATTTTTATATTTTGAGTGTAAAATCTGTGCTTAGGTCACAAAAAAGTAAGATAAAAATACTTTCATTATAAAATTTAGAATGCAGATTTAGCACTCATTAGGTCAAATGTTTATGACATCTACATGTAAAATACTTTGCACATAATTCTCTGATTACATATTTTTTAAATGTTGGAACATTTAAGAAATTCATGAATATTTAACCTATTTATAAAAACTAAAAATTTACAAATAAAGCTTCGACTGACAAATCCAAGAATTTGTCAATTATTGATCTATTTTCTTGTAAGTAAGCTTTATTTGTAAATTTTTAGTTTTTATAAATAGGTTAAATATTCATGAATTTCTTAAATGTTCCAACATTTAAAAAATATGTAATCAGAGAATTATGTGCAAAGTATTTTACATGAAGATGTAATAAACCTTTGACCTAATGAGTGCTAAATCTACATTCTAAATTTTATAATGAAAGTATTTTTATCTTACTTTTTTGTGACCTAAGCACAGATTTTACACTCAAAATATAAAAATGCTTCACAGAGTTGAAGTATTTTCTAAATATGAAGCAGTTTATTCACAAAGCTTTAAAATTTTGCAATTGAAATCTTGATATAAAATTTTAACCATTTATCGACTTTGAATTTTTCCTACGATTTCAGAAGAACAGGCAAATTAAGAATTACAAAATATTTCATTTAACAGATTGCAGCTGCCCATAAGATCTTGTAAAATCCTGACAAGATTTAAACACGAACTTGAAAAAAAAAATTTCATGTAAAATTTGAAATCAATAAATACTTATGTGATCTAATTCAAATATCAACGAACACATTTTTTAGCTTTTTAATTTATCTCCTCCTATTAGAAAATTTTTCCTTTCCGTAAAGAAATTCATTTTTTGAATGAAAAGTCTGTGATTAGGCTGCAAAAAGAGAGATGAGAATATGTCTAACATAAATTTGAGAATGTAATATTCAATCTTAAATTTTAAGTTTATCTCTTCTTAATGCTAAATAATTCGCTAATTGAAAATTTTTTATATATACAAAATTGGTAAAAAGTATCGAAATTCGAAATTTATAATTTAAGCTTTCCTTTAAAAATTTCAAATATTTTCAATTTATATATAGATTCAAATTGTAAATATTTATTAATTTCAAATTTCCACATTAAAATAATGTTTAGACTTTCAAAATGATTCCACAATTTTTTAAATCTTATAGATGTTTATTTTAGGGAAAAATTGATTAAAATATCGAAAATCTAAAACTTGGAACAGTTGAAAACATATGCGTGAAGTTAGCACTCCGACCATGAAAAATCCAAACTTTTTTTGGTGAAATCGTTTGGTGATCGTTTGGTGGTCGTTAGGTGGTAGTTTTCGACGTTTGGTGGTCAAAATTACAAAAACTATAGAATTTTCAAAGTTGGAGTGCTAACTTCACGCTGCACTCCACATGTTAATATTTTTCAAAATTTCTTTTTGTAATCGTTTGGTGGTCGTTTGGTGGTCGTTTGGTGGTAGTTTTCGACGTTTGGTGGTCAAAATTGTGGGAGATATCATTTATCCAAAAAATAGTTTGTAGTACGCGCAAAAGATCTGCGCATGTGTATACTTGGCGCGCAATTTGAAGACAAAATTATGAATAACTATTCAGATCGTTTAATAATCTATTAAATTACATTTATTTTATGCATCTTTAAATGCTTTACATTATTTAAAGGTAAATATCATCCTTCAATAGCTATCTTAAATTTGCGTCACATTTATTATATCAAAAATTAAGTTTCTTGATATTTTAAAATAATTATTTTTGGAAGCACTTCATGATCGTTTGGTAATTGTCTGGAGGTAGTTTCTGACGTTAGGTTTTCATAATTGTGGCAGATATTAATTTTTCAGACAATTTGTCACAGCGATGCACGGAAGTTGGTGCGCATACTAAACCGGCGCGAAATTTAAAAGACGGTAATACACAAAGTACAACTAAATACCTTGGGTAGCATATTTGCCTGAAGGGTGCCGATCGAAACTTTGGTTCTATTTTGTTATTGTAAGTATTTTTTAATAACACTAGTCGATCGACCTCTGTCTATTTGAAAATGAAGGTAAATGGACTGGTTTTGTTCAAGAATATTTATTATTATGGACTCAAAGTTGGCGAAACTAAATTACTCTTATGCCCTCAACTTTTCTTCTCAAATTTTTTCGTTGGCAAAATAGACTTGGAAAATAATACAGTTATCGTACAGAAAATGAAGTTGATAGAAGTGTTAATTGTTCATAAATAATTTTTTGAATGTATTTTTTGTTATGTATAACACTTATTGTAAATGTGTAATGTTTCTCTTGATAGCCAGTTTAAAAGAAACGAGGATTATATCACTAATTTAGTATAAGTAGAAATATAATATTGATCAAAAGTGTTAATTTTAGATCTGAAGTATATAATGTGTATAATATTATATTTAAATGTGCTGTATGAATCTTTTCGTCCAGAAACTCCTAATGCATATTTTTTTTTTTTTTTTTTTTTTTTTTTTTTTGGTGAGGAGGAAAAATGGCAAAATCTTTTATAGACGTTGTACAGGACTCTCCTAGGACGGGTCTAGGCATACCTGTTAAAACCATGAAAACGCCTTCTCTCGAACCAATACACCACCCGCGGAACCGCCTTTCGGCTTTAAACTTCACGGGTGGTTGGTTCCATTAAAGTCGCGTACGACTCTTCCGTCATCCGTTCGCTCGGAACTTCCACCCGCGGCCACACGCCCACTAGGATAACCGAGTAGCCGCGCCACCCAGGGGAGAAACAAACAGATTCCTCCCCCGAACGACGCGGAAAGTCAAGTCTACCCGAGACGCAGGACCGCGGGTGCCGGCCCCGATGCGATTTCTACTGGCCCTCCCCGTTGTTTCGCTCTCGACGCCCATCAAGTTCTCTCGTCTTCATCACAAGTGTGACGAATGACTCGATGAGCGACCAGAACCGTTCAGACTGGAGCATGAGGGGGACCATCGTGTCAGGAGTAAGTTCGGAACCCACCGCCTGACCGAGGACCCCCCTAGCCACACCCCATTTTGCGCAGACGAAGAGTGCGTGCTCTGCGTTATCCACCGGGGAATCGCAGTAGCAACACGTCTCCTCGTCTCTCTTCTTAAAGCGCCTCAGGTACGCGTTAAAACAGCCATGGCCCGAGAGCGCTTGTGCCAAGTAAAAGCCGACTTCCCCGTGCTTTCTGTTCAGCCAGGTGGCGAGCTCCGGGATCAGGCGGTAGGTCCATCTCCCTGTCTGCTCACCATGCCATCTCATCTGCCATTTCTCGACGAGTCTGCGCCTTCCATCCTTGCGGATGGCCTCCTTCGCGCGAGCGATTTCCTGCAGGTCGGCACAGGTAAACTCCTTGCGAAGCTGAAAGGTTTCCTGCCTTTCCTCCGCCAATAAATCTATTGGCGGGACGCTCGCCAGGACCAGCACAGCGCTCGTCGAGATAGTTCTATATGCCGAAACTATTCTCAGCGCGACAAGTCTCTGCGCCGAGAACAGCTTCTTCTGGATAGCATGGTTTTGCAAGGCATTGGCCCAGACCGGAGCAGCATAAAGCAGCTTCGAATGGACCACGCTCGCCACCAATCTTCTTTTCGCTTCCCTGGGTCCACCAATGTTTGGCATAAGCCGGGCCAAGTTTGCTCCACATTGGATGGCTTTGGCGGCTGCGATCTTTAGGTGTTCGCCAAAGCTAAGCCTACGATCCAGCTGCACCCCCAGGTACTTAATGCTTGTTTTCCACTCGACTTCATGCTCTCCGAGAACGATCCTCGGGTATTGGAAGGATCTCCTGTCCGTAACGAGCAAAGCCTCGGTTTTCTCAGGGGCCATTTTAAGACCTCTGCCATCCAACCAGCGCTTCGCTCGCCACAGACTTTCATTGATCCTCAGCTCTAGGATTCCAACGTCGTCAGCGGCGCACACGACAAGTGCGTCATCCGCGAAGCCGACGATGCTCGTTCCAGCAGGCAGGTCCATGCGCAGGAAATCGTCGTACATGACGTTCCAAACGAGTGGACCCACCCGCGACCCTTGAGGGGCGCCACATGTCATCTCCTCCTTGAGAGACCATTTGTCGCCCTCATATATCACCCACCTGTCGCTCAGATAGTCATCTATCATTCGCAACAGGTAGTCTGGAACCTTTTTCCGCACCATCGCCTCGATGCAGATGTTCCATCTCGCGGTATTGAACGCATTGCGTATGTCAATGCTATATACAAAATTTTTAAAATGTAATTCTGAGAAGAAAAACCCGATTTGACAATAATCAGTTGATAATAATTAACAATAATATCAATAAATTCGGAAATCTCAAATTGTAATTGGAAAAAATATTCATTTACAGTAAAAAAGTAATACATATATTACTGTAAATACATACATAAACATATAAAAATCTTTTATACACTTAAAACTTTTCATAACTAAAATGTTAAATGTTTTCATAGTTAAAACTTCTTACAATATTAAAATATACTCTATCTTTGTCAGTAAATACTATGCAGAGGAATATGTTAAGGACGTAGAATAATACCTAATATTTGCTTTGTTTGAAATGTAGTTATTACACTGAGAAATTTTTTTTGGAGAAACTCCCATAGGTTATAGAAATTTTGAGTCATGAAACAAATCATGATAAGTTTTCACGTAGCCATGGGAAAGATTTATGGAACAATTGCAGAATTAAACGTGGGAATAGGTTAATATCCTTTTATATAGACATGTACAATAAGTGTCATACATAATACTTTTTTACGGATCAATATTTAGTTGTTCAAAAAATTATTTATAAACAATTAACACTTCTATCAACTTCATTTTCTGTACGATAACTGTATTATTTTCCAAGTCTATTTTGCCAACGAAAAAATTTGAGAAGAAAAGTTGAGGGCATAAGAGTAATTTAGTTTCGCCAACTTTGAGTCCATAATAATAAATATTCTTGAACAAAACCAGTCCATTTACCTTCATTTTCAAATAGACAGAGATCGATCGACTAGTGTTATTAAAAAATACTTACAATAACAAAATAGAACCAAAGTTTCGATCGGCACCCTTCAGGCAAATATGCTACCCAAGGTATTTAGTTGTACTTTGTGTATTACCGTCTTTTAAATTTCGCGCCGGTTTGGTATGCGCACTGTGTAAACCCCCTGTAACGAGCTTCTATAGGGTCTCGCATGAAGTCGATTAATTTAATCGAATGTTCGATACTAGCTCGCGGTATTTTCAATTTCAAACAAAAACATAGTTTAATTCAGGAAATTCCCAACTTACTTAAAGAAATTATTCTCCCACGTTGTGCAGCTGAAAATCATAAAAGACCTTGGGAAAAGCGTACAAATTCTTTAGCTAGATTTATTATCTTTAAATAATAAACCTAAGATTATTCTGCGAGTGTTCAACATATGTACTCGTCGAGAAACTCGACATTGTAAATTAGTTTTAAGATTTCTCTGTAAGTTATATATCACTTCTGTGTATACTAGTTTTAAGGATAAAAAAAGGTTAAGTCTGGACGGTAGGATTTAAATAAATTAAGTTAGGATAGAACTAGGGATTTATAAAGGTAATATTCATTTCTATTTTAGATAGGCCAAAACTAAACGGAATGGCCAGCTAAATAGATATAGGAACCAGTTAGTCACGTAGACCTTAAAAGAATTAAAATAGCATGTCTGGTCGCCAGAAGGAAGTAAAAAGTAATCCTTTAAGATTTATTGTTTTACTGCCTTCTCTTGCGCTTTCACTGCAAGGACCATAAAAAACTTGCAGCTGAGAGGAGAGAGGCTGGGACTGGGGTTTTCCTAATCGGGCTTCTCCGGGCTCGGTTTTCCCTGGTCGAGCTTCTCCGGGAAGTTGGGCTGGGCCTAACGAGGGCCTAAATGTGAAGTTGAGAGAGAAGGGATGCGTGCGGGGGATGCGTGCTGGAGATCTGTGAAGGGGATGCTTGAGTTTTTGTAGAGTGCAAGTCAGTTAGATTCGTTCTTAGATTTTCACAAAACCGAACGTTCTACAAGTTCCCTCGTCGAACTCGTAGAATTTTATATTTTTGTAACTTGTGATAGTTCTCGACGCGTTTGGAATTTATTTGTGCGTTAAACCAGACTTAATCTTTATTGAATTCAATAAATTAACAAACATTCTATTTTATCTGGTGTGATTTTCATTAAATTTCCGGATTCGTACTTTCCCGGTTCTTCTCTAAGATTAACACCGAGAGTGAACCAACCAATCACCGAGTTCGCGTAAGTTGGACGTTCCGCGGCTCGTAACACCCCTTCGGTCACAATGCCGTCTAAGTTTTGCGCGGGCTTTTTCTTAATTATTTAAATATCTATCGGCCGGCTTATGAAAATAAAGACGGAAGATCGTTGTAAAAGCAATTTAATAAAGATTTATTATAAATCTTAAGGTTGAAAACGCGTCCATAACTTTGTCTGTGACGGAACTTCGAGAGAACGGACTTCCTTCGTCGAGAGTTAAGACAAAATCTGTCGATCAGCTATAGTCGTTCTTGCGTGTTGCTGGGCCCGGTCAAGTTGAAGGCGATGGATCACCCCCGCTTAGCCAATCGTAATCTCTAAAACCACCCTCTAGAGTTGCGATTCACGCCTTCAAAAGTTCACTAGAGAGGGAAGGTTGAGAGATGACCATTTCTTTCAATCTCAAGAGTTTCCAGAGACCCTTGAAACAAAACACCCTTTCCTATTTTTTTTATAACCGTTGGGTCGAGGCTGTAAAACCCGAGCCCCTTGGCGAGTTAGGTCAGAACATGCGTTTATCGTAAAAGTCCGAGTGAGGTCTTAGAAAAGCTATAAAATCAAAGACTGTAATTCGAAACGAGAAAGGGACTAGTTTAGTTAAAGAAAGTCTTTCCGGTCATTTTATTATTTAGAAGCTTGAAGAGTGAAAGATTTATATTTTCTAAGGGTGGTCTGTTTCGGATCTCTCGAGCTTCTTTTTATTCTTTTTCGCAGATGTTGTTTTCGCTGAATGTAACTTGCCCGTCTACAATAATTATTGACAGTTCGTTTCATCCCTTTTTTTTTATAATGCCTAAAGATTTATTTCAGGAATGTCCTGGACACTCCGTGGGCAAGATACCAAGTCTTATTTCCCAAGAGTAGCCCAGACTAGGCTCGCAGTCTAAAGAAATATAAAATGTTAACTTAATATAAATTCTAACATTAATTTTTATTCTAAAGTCTCCTTAATAGATCTACAGCTTTGCCATATGAATATAAATTTGTAAAAGTTCAACTCTACTTCGAATTTAAATTTATCACGTGATATTAAGAAGTGATAGTTGTGAATACGCCTTTAATTCGCTCTCTCTCTCTAAAATAAAGATGAACGCACGAATGCGATCATCACAGCACCAACTTCCGTACATCACTGTGACAAATTGTCTGAAAAATTAATATCTGAGACAATTATGAAAACCTAACGTCAGAAACTACCTCCAGACAATTACCAAACGATCATGAAGTGCTTCCAAAAATAATTATTTTAAAATATCAAGAAACTTAGTTTTTGATATAATAAATGTGACGCAAATTTAAGATAGCTATTGAAGGATGATATTTACCTTTAAATAATGTAAAGCATTTGAATATGCATTAAATAAATGTAATTTAATAGATTATTAAACGATCTGAATAGTTTTTTATAATTTTTATTTCAAATTGCGCGCCAAGTATACACATGCGCAGATCTTCTGCGCATACTCCAAAAGATTTTTTGGAACAATGATATCTCCCACAATTTTGACCACCAAACGTCGAAAACTACCACCTAACGACCACCAAACGACCACCAAACGATTACAAAAAGAAATTTTGAAAAATATTAACATGTGGAGTGCAGCGTGAAGTTAGCACTCCAACTTTGAAAATTCTGTAGTTTTTGTAATTTTGACCACCAAACGTCGAAAACTACCACCTAACGACCACCAAACGATTTCACCAAAAAAAGTTTGGATTTTTCATGGTCGGAGTGCTAACTTCACGGACATGTTGAAAACGCATGCATTGTAACGAGGAAGCGAGGAGAATAAGGGGAAATGGGACGAGTCGTTCTTGCATGCAAGAGTGACGAGGAAAGAAAAATGGCAACGTGCCCCGTCTTCGCTCCCTACCCGATTCACACCGACAGGCAGGCTGAGAGTGTGAGACACTGCGTCGGTTTCCAGTGATCCCAGAACGTGGGAGCTGGCGGCCCCCACCATAGACCCCACCAGCTCTTGGCTTCTTCCTCGCTCAACTGCCATAGGTTAATTGAATGAGGAAGACAGAATGAGCTCGTGGCATCTATGGTGGGGGCCGCCAGCTCCCACGTTCTGGGATCACTGTACGGTTTCAGATCTGGGATCACTGCCCTTTCCACATTGTAGATTGTAGTAGTTTCACCGCATCATTCCAAATCGGGTAGATCATCGCTTTTTAAATATTTTTGTAATTGTTTCATACAATCTCTATTTCTCTCAGGATATAGAGAATATATTTAAGAAGGATTATCCAGGAATTTATGTAAGTATAATCAGGCCTTATGAGGGTAATAAACATTCCGTTTTTCAGAATGATATTCTTGGATATTACGCGTTCTTTTTCTGCTTGGTTACTTGTTCTAAGTTAATTCGCAGTATTAACAGAGTTTGAAAAATAATCACTATATAATTTCGTATTCATTTGTGATGAAATAGTAAACACTATAAACATGTATGATATGAAAAGTTTTTAATCATATATAAAATATGGCATATTTTAACTAAATGATATTTCTGATATGATTTTTTGTAGATAAAATAGTCATGTCTAGCACATCGCAAAAGCATAAGAATTTTGTGGCGGAGCCGATGGGAGAAAAACCTGTCACAGAACTCGCTGGTGTTGGGGAAATTTTGGGAAGGAGGTTAGAAGCGGCTGGTTTTGATAAGGTTCGTATCTATTTATAAATCTAAAAACATGAGGTAGCAAACACATGATAATCAGAAATATTAAGATTTTGGTCTCATAAGTATCAAAAAAAAATTCGCGGGATTGCATTTAATTCAAATAAATCAAAAGTCTTAAAATGCAGAAAGCAATTAAATATTGTTATACGCATTTTGCATTGAGTTGAGGTCTATCACTATAACATGATAATATGGTACAAATTATTTAATATGGAGACGCCGAAAGCAATCAAATGCAGTTAATAATCAAGGAAATCAATCGTCTAGTCAATATATTATTATATATATTGATTATATTTAAAAATATATATAAATTAACTATAGCTAGAGAATCTGTTGCTCATTGAATACCTCAAATGGATTTAATAACGTAGATATAAATATACTTTCAGGCCTACGTAGTACTCGGGCAGTTTTTAGTTTTGAAAAAAAACAAAGAGCTTTTTCAAGAGTGGATGAAGGACGCGTGTTCTGCTAATGTTAAGCAATCACACGATTGCTACCAATGTCTAACGGATTGGTGCGACGAATTTCTATAGTGCAGTTTAAAGTGTTCACTAATCACCACTATTAATTTACGTCTTAAAGTTATATGTCCATATTAATTTAAAACTAAACTAGGAGTAAGCTTAACTATTACTGTATTCTTGTCAGCAGGTAGATAAAAATGAACGCATTTTATTTTGATTGAGACGAAACTGTATCGCGCTTTGCGTATTGGATATGGCGATTTTATTACTATATGACATAAAAAAGCGATAGTTAGTGCTATTCTCGAAAACTTTTATTTAAAGAATTAAGTTTCTGTGCATTGTGCAAAATATCATATCTGCGAATAAATTAGTTTGTCCTTAAAGATAGGTTTTACTATAATTTTGTATGAAATATACTATATTCAAAAGAACAGTTATAAAGCTAAATAATGTGAATAAGTTTTTAATGATTTATACGCAAAATTTTTAGAAAACTACTCTATCAGAAAGTATGAATTGTTTTATGAAAATAAAATTGAAGAATTATTAGAAATTAAGTCTTATGATTTTTCTTTAACTCTAAAATACTTTTTTTTCCTAAATAAATAATAATACGTGAATAGTTATGGATCTGTATAATTTAACTATAAAATTTAACACAAATCAAAATTTAGTTTATTTTCTATTTCTAGATTTACAAAATACGAAAAATTGAGGTATATACATTTATTCAATCTACGCTTTCACATCAATTCACTTTTCATTCCAGACCTAAACATAACAACAAAATTAATTGATCTTGTTTTTCATAAAGCCACTTCTGACTTAGTTAATTCTAAATTGTTATTCTCGCTGTCATCAACATATTTTTCCTTTTTTCGTTTTTCTTGGGAGATTGATGATATAAGAACACGGAAACCGTATTCTTGTTTATCAAGTTCACCTGAAAACAAAATTTGAATTTTGATCATGTTTTTTGTTTTGTATAAAGTAAGTTATATATCTAATAATTTTATAATTAATTACCATAGGCATCAATGAATGCATAATAAAATTGTCTTCTTTCCAATGGAGATAAATTTTGTACTTTCCTAATTAGTTGTGGCAACCGATCAATGTAATTGTTCTGCACATAAGCTTGCACCAGAAATTCCATAGAATAAGATTTTGATTGTTTATTATTTCTTAAAAACTCATTCCACAATTCTTCTCCTTTTGGATCATCTTTTATAAAATAGTACGAAATAACAGTAAGTATAGGTTTGACAAAACCTAATTTCATCATTTCCAAAGCCACCGATTCCACTGAAATTAACGTGCCAGATTGAATAATTTATTTATTATATCTGATACAACCATTTTATCTTTATTTTATACTTACATAAGGTGATACTTTTTTCATGCGTTATTAAATATCCTACTAATTTGGGAGTGATACTCCAGTCATAAATTTTAATATTTGTCTTATTTTTTGTACTTAAACTTTCGTTTATATGCTGTAAGTAACTTTCCAAATCATTTCTTTTTATGTATGCGTCTAATAGGTACGTCGAATATTGGAAGAATCTGTTGTATTTCTGAAATAATGTAACTTAAATAATAATTTGGATACTTTGTAAATTTTTTCAGCTATATTAACTTACATTATTCCAATTCTGGTAAATTTGTGTAATTGTTTCCGTATCACCATCTTCAACTAAATTTTCAATTATTACTTTCAAAAACGATTCAGTAGGATATACATTGTATCCTAAATATATTTTGACCAACTTTTTATAAAATCCAAGTTCCCGATTTTGTATTTTAGAAAGAAAATCGGGCAATGGAAAGTGTGAACTTTGGTCATTTTTTCGCAGTAAATCATCCAAAATTAAAAGAAAAATATCTGATGCAGTAACTTTTTCTTCCTGCATTTGTTCCCATAATTCTAGTCCGTTTTTCCAATCATTCAATATTCCTGTATACAGAGTAAAATAATATAAATATTAGTATTTTTTTCATAAGTATAAACTATATTTAATTAAAAATTTCTCGGATTAAATTTAAGGTCTATTCAAATACTTACTGTACTTTTCAAGTAGCATGTCGTATAAAAGGGTTCTATTTAATACATCAAGTCCCTTAGTAATGTTAAGCAATTCTTTTACTGTAGAAATATCGTTTTCTTGAAGTAGTGAGTTTACAAGTCCTTTTAATTTATAATTTTTAACGCATTCATTCACACTCTAATTAGAAATATTAAAATTATTTTAAAATCTTTTCATTTTTGATTTTATTCACTACTTACCGCTAAAACTTTCCTAGCCTCACGCGTGCGTTTGCATTTGATAAACGCTATCGAAAGGCGCAGTAATGAAACGCTTTGGCCTTCATGTTGAATGCAAAAATCTGAAAGCCATTGCAGCTCTTTCACTGCCTCAGCTTGAATTAAAGCGCTTAGTAATTCGAGTTTCATAGGAAAAATATTGTATTCGTCATGTATCCTTTTTGCAGTATTTAACGCCTCATTCCATTCATTTCTTGAAAAACGTATTATCATATATTTATAAAATACTTTTCCTTTTTAAAATGTATGTCTTTTAATAAAAATTTATAATTTCGAACCACCTACCGAACTAAATGGACTTTTACTAAGGGTTTTAAAAACACCATTACAGGATCTAAGGATTTCTTTTTAGTTAAAAACTGAAATAGTTGGTTGACTGCTTCAACGGACCCTTCGTCTGCTAATGCATTTAAAGTAGATTTGCACTGATCTAGAACTTTAGGACTAAAATTAAGACTACACACCATATTTGATGACAAATATTCAAGAAGCTGTGTTGCATCTGTAATGAAAACATTTCTGTTTAGTTGAAAATAAAATTATTCAGTTTAAAAGGCTGTATCAAAACAATGAAAATCAGAATTTAAATCTTTCCTTGTTAGACACTCTTTTCATTGACTCATTAAACATATTTTCATTTTATAAGATTCTATTAAATTTCTATTCCTGTATAAAGTTCTTATGTTACTTAAACATTTAAAATTTTACTTATTCAAGAAGTCTAAACTAGCAATATGGTTATTATATGTAATACTCACCTTCCATTTTAGAGTTTTTTACGAGCAGTTTATAGTAGCTTAGAAATCTATCTATAGGTAACAAGCAGGCTTTAAACTGTTTCAATTTCGTTAAACAATTATTGGCTTCAATTAAATTTTCTTCATCAGAATACTTTTTAAGTCGTAATCCAAGATCCGTGATTTGCAACAAAGGCGATGTCTATATTAAAAATACAATAAATATTATTATAAAAAAACTCTCGTATTGTAAAAAAAGCATTATTCTAATGCTTAAAAATAGTTTTTAATTTTTGATAAACATATGTTACATTGTGAGAAACAGTATAGAGACATTTCAAAAATCTCAAAGATAGTTGAAGAAAATTTCAAATATAAATTTTAAGAGCCGAAAAATCATTTGAAAAAGTTTCACCGTCCAATTTAGTTTAAAATATCCCAAAAATTAACAGTAAATTATACCAGCACTAGATTTGTTCCACGATTAGACTTATATTTCAAGTCGGATCTGTAGTATAATTGTTCCTTTATGTGCTTGTAAGCCTCATTATTTTCCGTGACTTGCAGAGCATTTTTGAGAACTGGTATCAGTTCTTTTTTATCATAATTAATACTTAAATTGGCATGTGTTTTAACTGAAAATCAAACAGTTAATGTTTACATAAAATAGCAATTGGTAGAATTCAAATTTTGTATTAAAATAAAATAATTTACTTACTAAACTCCGCAGCACTTTCGATTTTGTTATTAAGAAGTTTATCATGTAAAATAGCGTTAATAACAGGTTCAACAGGTATTTGTAGGTCATTTGTCAATATTTCCATCATTTCGTCTGAAGTTTTTGTCTTATTATAAGATAGAACGAAATACGATAAAGTGTGTAATGAAGGATTGATTTTAAATTCATTTCTCATCAGTCGCAGTGTTTCAAGGACGCCTAGAAATCCAAGTATTAGAAAAAATTTGAAAATTAGAGTTATTTTTAAATATTAAACTCGCTTACTTTCAAATTTGTTTTCGCCATAAGTGGATAGGACGGGCCAAAATAATGGCTCTTTTATTTCTACACCATTTTTTTGCCATGCTCTCAACAAAGGAATACAATAATGAACCCTTTCCTCGTTAAAACAATTTAACAATGAAGTTTCGTACGCATAAATTCTTTCATTCTCAAGCTTATTGAAGGTGTCAATAACTACGTTCTCAGGCTGAAATTGAATAATACCTGTTAAAAACTTGGATGAATGGCTTTACTATCTATAAAGAAATAGACTCACCAAATCAATTGCTACAAGATTCTTTATAGCAATAGCATTGGAATTCAGTTTTACTTCAGATAAACCAGATTTTCTAGCCGCTTGAAAAATATCAACCACAGCATCTATTTGTTTATGGTATATCAGTTTTGAAATTAAATTAGTAATCTCAATGTGAGACGATTTTTCCCAATAAACAATAGACAAAATCTGTATATAGAGAAAAGTATGAATATTCACCTACATGAAAAGAAATAATATGTTACTTTTCTTTTAAACTAACCTGGCTAATATGTTCTGCGTGACCATTAATAGCTAATTGATAAATGATATTCATTTTGTACATATCCGAAATGAATATATTTTTATTGCCGCATTTTTTTAACGTCTGCATAATACTTTCTATGTCTCCTTTCTTCGCGAACGCTTCCATAAGAGTAGAGTATGTTTTCGACGAAATATAGCATCCCATTTCATCCATAGTATCCAAAACGCTAAGAGCGCCATTCATGTCACTATCACAGAAAAATAAGTATTTTATCTAGCGTAATTATGAAAATAATCATAATTTATATAAAAATCACATACTTTGCCTCAGCATTTCCAATTATGAAAGCATTAAAAATATTTTCATTTATAGGGATTTCATTTTCTTTCAGATAACTCAGTATTTTGTTTGCTTCTGCAATATCTCCTTTTCGACAATATTGTGTTATTAAATATTCGTAAGTAAGATCGTCTGGTTCAATATCATTATTGCTCATTTCCAATAAAATTTCTGCTGGTGAGAAATCTTGTTCGTTTTCAAGATAAACGTTAAGAAGAGCGTTATAGTGAGACGTCGTCAATTTTACGCCTGAAAAAAAATGCAATATGAATATATATCCTGTGTTTGCATAAATCAATTTTTTACTTACCTCTTGCTTTAAGAAGCTGCCATAAAGAATTTGTAAGCTGCGATCTCACATTTGGCATTTCATTCAACATTACTTGTCCACAACAACGAATTAAAAATGCACTATCATTTTCTATTAAAAGCGCTAAAATATCATACATAAGATGATTATTCTTTTTGATCATTTGTACAAAATATTTCACAAGAAATAGCAATATTTTAATTTACGAACTTGAAAGAATAGTGGAATCAATTTCAGTATTCTTGTCGTCGAGAAGTTTCAAAAGTAAATTAATATCAGAATGATGTACAAATTTGGAGTGATAGTAACCATTCTTTATTTTTGTTAATGTTCTTTGTGGATCTTGCAAATATCTCATGTGAACGAATTTGACTTCTTCAAACGTTCTATAATTTTCAAAACTATTAAGGACATGAAATACTTTTCTCATGTGAGTAACCACGTTGTTTCTACATGCATAGTTCCAAAAAAATTATACTTAAAAGTATACTTTTAACAAGCAATTAACTTTGCGATCAATAAACTTTTTTCATTATCAAAACTAATAATAGGCTATCTACGTTCATTTGCATGTGCCTTAGTTTCTAATTATTTCTTTGGACAATTTTAATTATTACGGCATGTATAAATTGGACCTGGTTGCTCACTTAAGGAGGGATTATCATATAGATGGTCGAAATTGTATCCAAACAAGTAGGGGTCTTGAAATTTTGTTCACATTGAGACCTTTATTATAACATGTTGACATTTGTTTTCGTTGCAATATTCCTGCTTATTCAGAAGAAATAAGCGCACAAAGTAGACCCTGTGTTCCGTGAAGAGGTAAACGGCGTGCACAATATTGCCGCTGAAAGTTTATCTATAAGAAAAATTGAACCCTATTTTTTTTTTGGTAATGCAGCCACAGTTTTGAAAATTTCGCCTTAAAATTTTGAACCATCTATATGATAACCCCCCCCCCCCCCCTTAAAGAACGTATCACATCAGTCAAAAGACTATCAAGACAAAATGTTTTGAGTGTATTTTCCGCAACTTAATTTTTTAAAACAATAAATATTTCTTGTTGAAATTTCAAGATATCAATCCAAAAATGTATTCACTATAATACCTGATCCAAGCAGAAATTATAGAACCTGTCTTAGTATGTCCTTTATATGTCCTATATATTAGTGAAAAATAATAATTATTTTCGATAACAGTTGCAGAAAATAAACTCAGTTTTGTCAGTTTGTCAATTTTCAAAAATGAATTCACAGTTGCAAATAATTCTCAGTAAATTATCAGTTTAAATATTTCAAAAATAAAGACGACAGTTACTTTTGTTGCGATTCACCGTACTGTTGTTCCAATTTATGTATAGAAGATGAGTGACAAAATTTGTTTTTCTTCAGATAGTAACCAGTGAAGAAGTTCATGAACTTGAATGTTCTTAATATCGTTGCCATCGTGGTAAAGGAAACTACACTGAAAAAAACACACACGCTCATTTAATGATCACATGAAATCGACTGGACTAGCTTTTCAATTTTATTTTTAAAGTAAATTATACTGTAAAAAATATAAAAGTAGAAAACACAGTTGAGTGTACTTTAACTTTTTACTTTCATAAAGTTTGTAGCGACACACGTAGTCAATTTTGACAATAATACGTTTATAACGTAATAAATTTACAAAGTTCATAAAAGTTTCAAACGTTTAAGGTTGTACTTATACAATTAACACATTTTTTTTGCATGTTATAATATAGTGCGATAAGAAGTAAAATAACCTATGGACATTCATTTTACAAATTATAGTAAAAATTTACTACGTATGCCACGATAAATTCTGTGAAGTTAAAGAGTTAAATTACAGTCGACTCTACTTTCTACTCTCATATTTTTTATAAATTATACATAACAATATATGTACATAGTTATACAATATACATAACACTGTATAAAACAAAAAAATAAAGATTATAAGCAAGCAATAAGCAATCAAGAAATATACATAAGAGCAAATAATCACCTATGGGAAAATATTATCACAGTTTATGTTGCGATTCACAAAGTTTATGTATAAAACTACCACTATGAAAGTAGGCAATAATCTTTCACTCTGAGAAGAGTGCAAATGTACAAATGCAGAACAATACAAATGTCTTTATAATATTTTTATTTCTTACAGTGCATAAAATATAAGTCCCATCAGTTATTTTACTGTGATGAACGATAATTAAAAAGTCCTAAAAAGTCCCAAAAAGTCTATCATCTTAGTTTTTATTTTCTTTATTAATAAAATTTTTCCTTGACTTTACATATACTCTATAAATATCGGAATGCTAATAATGGTTTTAGAACAAAATTAAAGTTTGAAGTCGATGACCAATAATTTTTCGAGATTAACATAAATAAACTATTCTACATATCTTGATGGCAACATATTTTAATTTTCAATGTCGTAAATAAACCGTATTAAATTTAAAGAAAAATGTAATAGCATACTGACTATTTTTTTAGTTTATATAAAAAGATACTAACCTTAATATGCTAGTAATCAATAATAAACTCAGGTTTCAAGCAAAAAGTGCTTGTCTCTTATAAATTTTCTATTAGAAATTTTTCATTTTAATTAAGGTATTATGCAACACCAATGAGACTGTTCTGTGAATTTTTATTCAATACAAATATGAAAAATCGTGCAACCAGAAATACCGTATCTGGCCGCACCATGCAATACCAATACCAAGGATCTATACACAGTACGTCTACTAATATGTATTTTACGAGGGTACTTAAAAAAGTGAAAATGAGCATCAGCACCGCCATGTTATGATAGCAAGAACTAATATCAATGAAAACGAAAGACCTAGATGCGGCCAATTATAGTTTGGTAGACTTAAATGCAGACGTCGCTTTCAACGTGTTTTTACCGGTCCCCTCTTGCCTCTCACCGAACCATAGGTTCAAATCAAATTAGTTCCTCGAAAGCATTATAGAGGCGCTAAATGTATCTCCCTCCAATCCCCTCCACCCGCTGAGATACACAAAAGCAGTAAGCGCGCTTTAAAAATTTAAATTTAAATTATATATATTGAAGAAAATTAAAAATTGGTAAACAAAGCAAGGAAAAGCGACGTGTAAAGTGTTTCAATGTTACTTTATGTGTATTTTATTTTGCTTTATAGTATCATTTTGATATTGAAATAGGTTACAGTGAACATGCATTGCTAAATTAAATTTCTGTCAGTGAAAGATAAGTACATGAATGAAAAACCAATATTTAATTATTATAATTTGAACATGTATGCAATAGGAAGGGAATTAGTTTCTTATTTTTAAAAAGTTTAATTTTTTATTTTCATATTTTTGTATTTTTAATTCTTTTTTTTACATTCTCATCATGGATGAGAAGGTATTGGTTTTATGTGAAAAATGACTTTCGAAATTTTCATCAAATCTTTACGTTTTGAGACCCCCTGAGTCAGAAAAAAGGGTTTTTACGAAAGTGTCCGTCTGTCTGTCTGTAGGTCGTGTGCGGCATAACTCTCGATAGAATCATCAGATTGAATTGAGCTTTGGTACACTTTATCGGAGCCGAAAAAGTAAGGACAAGTTCGTTAACCAGCCACATCCAATCAAAATTGAGGGATTGAGCACTACTTTTGTGTTTTTGAAAATAACTTTTTGAAAAAATCAAAAATTTCAATACTGGTTTTTGATAGTGCTCATAAATCTCTACAAATTATCCTGATAACATTTTTTGATTAAATCAAAATTAGAAACGTTACAGCATATTCAAATTCGAAAAAAGTCAATATCAATATTCCATTTTTCCAGTTAAATTATACGAGATACGAAAAAACGTTATGATACAATATTATTGAATACATAAAGACCTACACAACACATTACAGCGACACTAAACACAACACACCTAACAACCGAGAGAGCGTTCTGTGGGCAGGCAGGGTCTCGCCGAGGTGAACGCATGAGTCCAAGCACGGAGCAGACGCGTCCTGCAGCCCACCAACGGTAGTAGCCGCAAGGACCCTGCCAGCAGTAGGGCTGTTGCCGTCAGGATGGCTGCCAAGGGAGCCCTATAGACGGGCTTTTCCCTAGTGATGGGCCTGCCGGGCGCACGTGCCACGACGGTTGTTCTGCGACTTTCAGGCGCGTGAGGACGCGGTGTGGAGCGAAAGCATCAGGGGACCTTGAACAGGTCTCTTGATGCCGAATGAACGTACACGGAGTGAATGCGGGGGGCCCCTTAATCGGGGTATCGCCCCAAATGCATATGCGGCGATGACGCTGAACTTCCCGCGTGCGCTCTTGCGGTCACACCACAATCACATGCACGACACCGACACCCACACACACCAGAATGAATGGGACGCTGAGTGAATGAGGCTGCGGCCGGCGCCTGGTGGATATTCCCGATAGACTAGCCAAGGGAGGAGTAGTAGCCTCTCGACCAGGGTAGGACGCGATGTCAGTACCTCACCTCTGTGGAAGTAATATGGGTAACCGTAAGTCCCTCCGGTGTTCGACCGCGAAGGGCAAAGATCCCGTGAAACCACATGTTAATCTGGGAAAACCGCTTACGATCCTACTGTCTGGAGCCAATGTCGGGGTTGAAATCATGGACGTCCGGGCGCAGGAATGAAGGATTACCTGGTCAGTATTTCCTTATATCCGACGCTGCGTAGGATAAATCGCACACCGTCTAGCCTGAAGTCCGGGTCAGGTGTCGGGGCGGACTCGGCACCGCTCGGTCGATAGGGGTGACGTTAAACCTTTAGCATCATTATGGCGCGGGCCTATCCCGTAACCTTTTACTAGTTTCATCTAATGTGCCGATAGGATCGACCATCCGATAAGCCGCTTCTCGGTTTCGGCCCACATAAAAAGGGATCCATATAGGCGGGGATAGTAGCCCTACTGCGGTCAGATACGCCCTCACACACTTCTCCAGGGACTGAGGGATGGAAAGACGTCCTTCAGCTCCTGAAGGAGCAAAGCACAAAAATGGAAAAGTTGGCCAGGGCTCTCAGTGTCATCCAGCAGGGTATTCTGAGAAATAACCCTGGCCACGTAAAGGACAGTGTTAACGAGGCATCAGAGGTGTTGAGCGGAATGCTCAACACCCATAAATGTCTTGTAGAAAGCGGGATGGAAATCCAGAAGAAGCTGGAATCCCACCCCGCCTCAAAAAAGATGGGTATCTTCCGGAGACTGCGCTCTGCGTCTCTGGGAGATACCCCCAAGAAGCTGACAAAGGCGGAGAAGAGGGCTGCTCCTTCTCCTCCCGAAGATCGGCTTCCCAAGAAAGGGAAGGGCGGCATATCGCCGTCTTATGCTGCGGCCACCAGAGGCCAGACCCCGAAAAAGGATGGGGAATGGCAGCTGGTGGATAAGAAGAAGAAGAAGAAAAAAAAAGAGAAGAAGAAGAAAGAGGTTCCTGTGCCCTCTGCGCAGGAACACAAAACAAAGGGAAAGTTGCCGAGGCGCACCCCGGCCGCGAGGTAGGGCGACGCCATCAAGGTGTTGGCGAAGGACGGCCAGTCCTACGCCGACATCTTGAGGGAAATGAAGGCGAAGGTCGACCCCCAGAAGGTAGGACTTGAGGTCCTGTCTATCCGGAGGACCAGGAAGGAAGAAGTCCTTTTGGTCCTCAAAAAGGGGGGAGACGTTTCGGCCTTCCGAAAGGAGCTCGACCTGGCGGTCGGGGAAAGGGCGCAAATTTCAGCCCTGGTCTCGACGAGGTCCCTCGAAATTAGGGACCTCGACGAGACCGTTGAAAAAGAAGAGGTTGTGTCTGCCCTGTGCTTGGAATTGGGCAGACCAGCTTTTGAGGGGTCCTGCAGGCTCTTCACCCGCTTTGGTGGGGTGAAGACTGCAGTGATCCGGCTAGCTGAGGCAGACGCCGCGCGTCTGCTCAGCTAGGTAAGTTGAGGATCGGGTGGGTAGAGTGCCGCATTCGCGAGCACCTGGAAGTCGCCCGCTGCTTCAGGTGCCTTGGGTACGGCCACGGGTCCCGGGGCTGCAGCAACCCCGACAGGAAAAACGCCTGTTGGAGATGCGGCGCCACGGGACACTTGGCCGGGACCTGTAAGGCACCACCAAGGTGCCTGTCATGCGCAGACAGGGGCGACAAAGATGTCGCCCATGTGTCGGGGAGCGGCTCCTGCCCGGTCTTCCGGGAAGAGCTTCGGAGGTTGAGAGGCAGAAATTGAAGTTCCTGCAGCTCAACCTCGGAAGGGGGAAGGATGCCCAGGACCTCCTGATGCAGACTACCAGGGAGAGGGGGGCTGATGTGCTGCTCATTAGTGAGCAGTACAAGTGGTCCGAAAACTCTGCTTGGTATCAGGATGCATCAAGGAGGGCCGGCATCCTTGTTTGTAACCCTGATTTGGGCGTCGGGGACTTCCTGGAGACCGACGCGGGGTTCGTCTGGGTGGAGGTGGCGGATGTGCGTGTGTACAGCTGCTACTTCTCCCCCGGCGATCCCTTCGATGTCTTTGAGACCCAGATCCTCCTCCTTGAGGAAAGCCTCCGTGAGGCCATCAGGCGATCCCTCATAGGGGGGGACTTCAACAGTAAGTCGCCCGAGTGGGGTGAAGCCCGTCTAGATAGGAGGGGAATCTTGGTTGGCGAGATGGTCGCTAGGAACGAACTGATCGTCTTGAATCAGGGCAGGGAATTTACGTTCAGACGAGGAGCGGGGGGGTCAATAATTGATCTCACAATTGCCGCACCTCGCCTCGCTTCAAGGATAAGCGACTGGTCGGTCCTCGAGGTAATAACCTTGAGTGACCACCGGTGCATCGAATTCACCCTAGAACAACGGTGTCAGGCGGTGGATAAGGGAAGGGGCGGCGAAGGAAGGAGCCCCTCCTGGAACACGAGACGACTCAGCAGGGAAAGACTTCGCGAACACCTCGAAGAAACCAGGCTCATCGATGAGCTTGGTTGGGTCTGCCCTGCTGGGTCGTTTGAAGCTGCTGTGCGCTCGGTGAGGCAGAAGGTGGTCGCGGCTTGCGACTACTCGATGCCTCGCCGTGAGCGCAGGCAAGCCAAGGGTTCGATGTACTGGTGGAACGACCAGTTGGCAGCCCTACGTCGAGAATGCCTCGCAGCGCGGCGAAAATTCACCCGTTCAAAGGGGGATGCTGGAAAGACTTGATCGGTGAGGTCGAGAAGGACCCATGGGGTCTCGCCTTCAAAATAGTCACCAAGAGATTGGTGGCTAGAAGAAAGACCCCGGGCCTGGATAATCCCGATCGAGTCCAGTACATTGTGTGTAGCTTGTTTCCACACGTGGAGCCGTTCCAAAGACAGGACCGAAGTTCCTGCGTGGTCCGGCGCGAAGAACTCTTCACTCTCGAAGAACTAAAGAGAGCGGGTGGAAGGCTTAAGGCAAATACAGCGCCGGGTATCGACGGGGTGCCGAACGAGATCCTCAAAGAGGTGATCGGGGCGTACCCAGAGATCCTCCTAGAAGCCTTTAACTTCGGGAGGGGAGGTTCTTCGCAGATTGGAAGAAGCAGAGGCTGGTCCTGCTGAGGAAGGGCAACAAACCTCTAGGGGTTGCCTCGTCGTATAGACCAATATGCCTATTGGATACGATGGGGAAGCTTCTGGAGGAGTTGATTCTACAACTGCTTCAGGCTCTCTTGGTCGGGGAGAACGGGCTCTCGGAAAACCAGTTCGGATTCAGGAAAGGCAGGTTCACTGTGGACGCCATCCAAGCTGTGGTTAACATCGCCACAAATGCAAGAAAAGGAACTGGTAAGCGTAAGGGATTCTGTGCGTTGATTAGCATTGACATACGCAATGCGTTCAATACCGCGAGATGGAACATCTGCATCGAGGCGATGGTGCGGAAAAAGGTTCCAGACTACATGTTGCGAATGATAGATGACTATCTGAGCGACAGGTGGGTGACATATGAGGGCGACAAATGGTCTCTCAAGGAGGAGATGACATGTGGCGCCCCTCAAGGGTCGCGGGTGGGTCCACTCGTTTGGAACGTCATGTACGACGATTTCCTGCGCATGGACCTGCCTGCTGGAACGAGCATCGTCGGCTTCGCGGATGACGCACTTGTCGTGTGCGCCGCTGACGACGTCGGAATCCTAGAGCTGAGGATCAATGAAAGTCTGTGGCGAGCGAAGCGCTGGTTGGATGGTAGAGGTCTTAAAATGGCCCCTGAGAAAACCGAGGCTTTGCTCGTTACGGACAGGAGATCCTTCCAATACCCGAGGATCGTTCTCGGAGAGCATGAAGTCGAGTGGAAAACAAGCATTAAAACGGACGTAGATAGACTACCTTTGGATTTGAAAATGAAAAAAAAATGTAATTGTTCTTATTATACTGTTTTTATTAATGTTAGTTAACTATTTAAAAAACAAATTATATTCACCTTATTTTATATTCTATTTTCTTTAATTATTCATAATGATTTCCAACTAATTACAACTCTCATCAACTTCGTTCCTTGTTCAGAATTTTTCATTTTTTTTCCATTTTTCAACTTAATTTTGCCTCAAAGAAATAATATAAATGCAGTAATATAAAGACAATTAAATATGAAAATTAAAAAAAGTTATTATTCAATGCCAAAAAGGAATAAAAGAGATATTAATATTTAAATTCCAATATCAGCTGAATGTTTCAAAATAGTTTTTGTACGAGATAAATATGAATAAAAAGGGGAAAATTTAATTTGAAATATTCAAATAATATTATTATTTAAAGTCTGATTTCTTTTATTTGTTTATGACATTGAATAATATATTTAAAAAATTTTTTTATTATATTCTTTGTATGTTACTGTGCATTTTTAGGGAGTGATGGTACAGTTAGCGCCGCGAGTGACGATTCGGCAAACTAACTTAGGAATTCAACTTAGGACACAAAGGGGGTCAAGTTAGAATCGTAAAATACGGGCTGATGCATACGGCTGATTGGAAACTTCACAACACTAGTTGGAAGTATTTACTTCGCTAATTCAGACACGCCCCAGGTTGCCGTAACATATTGGTAAGAAAGAAATAGGAAATTCTCTCTCTCTTGTATGTTACCATGGCAACCTGCATGCAGTCTAGTGACTTTACATGCTACATATGCACTCTAATACGTTCTGAACCCTGGTGACGCATCATTTGTCATAACAGTCATAACTCGTTTATTTTATAAACACGCTTAGTAAACAAACAACAAGAATTATACAACATAACTATACATAACAACAAATATACACTAGTACATTTTTGTATTTATTACATAATCAAAATTGACTTTACTTTTAAAATTAATACAGATTAACCTAAATCAACGTATGATTTAGAAATTACGCACATAAATTCATTTTGTAAGAAATATAAACGCGTTTACTTCTTCCAGTATCAAATCATATTAGTTTGATGTGGAAATTTATTTTTTAGAATTATACAAAGCAGTGATAAAAATTTTTACATTTGTTTACCTCATCTACAATATGTATCACATTTTTCCATTGTTCTCACCGAGCGACAGACTCCGCAAAATAGATCTCAATTTGTGAATCGTCTCTTACATATTCTTTTTATATTTTAGTAATGAATTCACTATTCTTAGGAATGTAAGCTTAGACATTTTTTCTCACGCTTTTCTAATTTTTCAGAAAATGTTCCAGCTTCAAAGAATGTCACCAACGGAATACGAAACAGAGGGTTACAAACACAAAATATTCTACGCATTCCACAAAACTCCATTTGGAAAGTGTCTGATAGGAATTTTGCAGAATAAAGAAAAAGCGATTTGTCATTTGACCTTCGTCGATGGGAGTGAGAGCGAGGCACTAAGTTTATTGACCAAGCGTTGGAATCGAAATGATTTGATCCAGGAAACGAAGGAAACGCAAAAATACGTAGATAAAGTTTTTTCCGGAAGCCCTCCAGTGTTTTCTGATAATTCACAATATGGAATTTACATAGTTCTTAAAGGAACTGAATTTCAAATCAGAGTCTTGGAAGAATTGGCTAAAGTTCCTCCTGGTTCTACAACGACATATGAAAAAATTGCTCAAGCTATTGGTAAATTGAATGCGATTCGTGCTGTAGCAAACGCTATGGGTAATAATAAAATCGGCTATTTAATTCCTTGCCATCGTGTCTTTGGAAAAAATGGAAGTAATAAGTACGAGTGGGGAATTGAACGCAAATACAGAATTCTTGAATTTGAAAAAAAGTCTTCAATGTAAATCGAATACTTTATCTATATCCAATTAATCATTTACATTATCATTTTAGAAGATAAAATAATGCTAAGTTTTGTACTTAACTTTTTATTAGTAGTATATATTTTTGCTAAAAAATCATTAAGATATCAAAATACAAGCCTGTACACTAATTCGTCGAGTAAATTGAAAAAATATATGTATATCTTGTATCTCGTGTGTTCTATACTTATTTTTGCACTTCCATACCTCATAATTCTCCTTACATTATTCACATTTACACACTAAAAATAAACAGTTTTTATGAAAAAACATACATTTTAAGCTTTAAAAATTTTCAGTTCTGTGACGACTTCCGACTTATTTTTAATAAATAAAAAAAAATAGTTTGTTTCTTAAAAAATTGTATATTTCAATTAAGATTCGTAGTTAATGTAATAAACAGTTCGAGTTTGCCATTAATCATTTTACAATCAATTGACAATATGTCAAAAGAAAATTTCTTGAAAATTATTGTACATTGTACAATGTTTATAAGAGTAAGTACGAGACATTACTTGCAGTATAACGGCACAGACGGGAAGAACATTAGAACTCATGTTTATTTTATATTAGATCCCTAGTCTCTCCGTCTAATCACATTTTTTGAAATTTGTTTCATGAAGACTTAACCACGCCACCTTCGAATAATTTATCTCACTCTATTTTTACATACATAGGCCACAAACGCTCTTAAGAGTGGAAGTTGCTTAGGGCTTCAAATTCTATACACTAATAAATAGTCTCTTAAATATACAAGTATTTACATTTGACTATACACTGAAATTTAAAGCGTTATGTTAAAATTCGATGGACATTGCTTTCAACGAATTTAAAATCTTGATTGTTGTGTTAATGTTTAGTAATTGAACTTTGATTCTTTAGACTAACTTATAATTAGAAAAAATGTGAGTTATTAAAAATCAGCCTTCAAACTTTCATTAAGTGGCAGTAAAATACGTTTTTCACATAAATATTGTTGTTCAGGATTTTCAATTTAACGATATAAATTAAAAAGAAGATAAAATGGTGGATGAAATTAAAAACAGAATCACAATAACTTGATAGTTACGCATTTTAAGGTGGATTCAATTATTTTAAACGAATGAAAATGATGCAAAAATACATCACAAGGTCGTTACAAAATAAAATGATCCAGCAACCTTAATTGAAATAAAAACACAAGACTTAGCAAAAAATTACAAATCGTATTGCAATTAGAAACGATTTTTAGGCAATACAATTTGCCGAAAAATAATTCTGTCTACTACGCGGCAAATCAATTACAACCGTGTGTTGTTTTTACATGAATCAGCAAACATACTTGCCGATATTTGTTTATAAACCTATTATTGTACAACGATATTAATTTATTATCACGATTTAGAAATACGCGACTTAAAATTTAAGAGGGAATTGATTTATAAAAATATACATTAAACTATTAATATTTCTAGTCCCTTCTTTCGCGACCTCTAGTTTGCTTTGCTATCTAGGATTATTCTTTAAAATCATTTTGATTCCTTTGTTGTGCTTTGAGTTATTAGAATCCATTTACGAAAAGGAATAACTTGCTTTGCGAGCTACCGGGTTTTTTTTTCGTATCTCGTAGGAAAATCATTATAAACAGAAAGTCAATTTCAATGTACAAATAATAAAAGCTATTAATACTGGCAAGCTAGAAGAATATATTTCACTCTTTGCGGACGATGCAATGACCCTTGGAGGTTTCCTAGTCGATCCTAGAAAATAAATAAGAATAATATTAATAAATTGAAAAAAATGAAAGGATATCAAGATTTCATTCATTTATTTAAAAAAATTGTATGTTCAAGATTGATTTTTGTATGAACAATTCTCGGGCAGTAAAAAGAGTTCCCGTTATTTTTCGGTTTTTCAGTTCTATAAAAATTCCGGGTTTATTGAACATTCTGCAATATTTAAATTTTGTTGTATAAATTTAAAGAATTTAAAATCTTTTTGTGAAAAAAAAGACGTTTCCGTCTGCGCTGGGATTAGAGCCCAGGTCTTTCAATTGCCGGTAGAATGCTCTGACCACTGAGCTACACAGGCGTGCAAAAAGTAAAAAAATTGAAGATGTATTATTTTACCTGGAAGTCTAGGTCTGTACGTAGTCGGCCGCATCGACGGATCTTTCGTGTTGGGTCTTATTGACGTTGGTGCTGGACTTGGGGAATTACCGACACATTGTCCTATAATTTCCAAAGTGAAAAAAAAAGTTGTAAAACATTCTTCAAACATATGTAACTTAATTTAAAATAAAAATAATTATTAATTACCTTTTTTGTAAAGACGCATTCCCTCTTTTTTAGGATCGATGTTTCGAATACAATGATCCCCAGCTTCTTTAATATATATTTCTTCATCATTAATGATTACACCAACGAAACATTCTTTCGTTTTAGTATCATTTCTCATCGTATACGTATACATAAGACCATTTTCTTCCCATTGTCCAAGGCATATATACGTGCGTTCTATAATCAATATTATACAATTATCACTTTTATTTGTATTGAAATTTATTTCAGTTATTTAAAATAAGTTTGCATACCTTCATATAATTCTCTTGAGTGGCAATCACTAACTCTAAAATACATAATTTCTCGAGTTTGACAATTGCTGCTTAATTCTGCACACATGCCAGGTATATCCACAATTTCGCCAACATATTGCCCAGTAATTGGACAAGGAGACTCGACTGTACGTTCTATACCTGTCAAGAAAGATTTTGATGAAAATTTAGGAATTTTATTAAAATAGTGAAAAATATAAACTTTAATAGACACTCACGAGCTTGTGTCATCCAAACTGGTTTATCCAAATTAGGATCGTCACAAAGATGTGGTTGATAAATTGGACTTGAAAGTAACCCTGTTAAAAAAAGAGTCTTATGAAAATAAATGTAGTTGAGAAATTAATATACACAAATTTAAAAATGTTTAAAAAAATAAAAATTTTACAATTATCGCATTTAAGTTTTACCTGCTGTAAATTCCATTATGTTTTCACTTCTTTGTCTCATCAGCATACAAGCAAATGCTTCTCGTTCACTGTAAATATAGAAAATTTTGTTAAATAAATTTGTAATAAAAAATTTTTACAAAAAGATTTAATTATTTAATACTTACCAATGATCCTTCGAGTAAACAACATATCGACCAGTCTCATGATTAGAATCCACAGCAATAAATGTAAAACTATTGTATCCGTTTCGATCAATAAAAGTCATTGTTCCATCAATGACTAACGAGTCTTCCCATTCTCCCTGTGCCCATTTCGGAAATCTGCAAAAAAAGTTTATTGATCAAATATGCTAACTGAAATATATTCCCAAAATATTTGCATAAGAAATTAAAGTACTCACGAGGATAAGTGTGTTTTGACATAACTCGGTGTGATCTTCTGATTTGTTGCCTTACTTAGTACTAATGTTTCATAACCGCTCGTGGCATTAATGAGATTTTGAGTACAACTAGAATCGCTACTGAATGCCAGATATGTTTTGCCTTTTTTTGTATCCATATAGTAAAGCTAAAAAACGGTTATAAATTTAAAAAAAACGAAATCTAGATTTGAAAAAAATCATTCAAAAAGGCAATAAGTACAGTATGCTTGAAAAGTATGGTGATAATTGATATTTTAATTATCTGATACTTACTCCACATCGATATTGTGGTCTAAATCCTCCGCCTTCTTTGGTGTCTTCTAAAGCAATATATCTTGCTCCATTCGGTCCATCCCAGCTTCCTAAGCAATTAAAAGTAATATCTGCAAAATAAAAAAGAATTTAATCAATATAATATTTCACAACACATTGTGTAAATTCTAACAGAATACAACATTTTCTCAAAGTCAGTTCCAAATTTTAAATTTTGAACAGTTAATTAGTCACAATCATCGTTTTGGATGACAAATCTTTTAAATAGAATGATCGTCGAGAGACTCTGATAACAGTCCTTAAAAAATGAAAAAATTCTCAAAATTGATAAGTGCTCGGGTCGTCAAGATTATCAATTTCACATTTTACATAAAAAAAAAAATTTCCGGTCGATTCTTTTCGGAAAATTCTAAGTTTTCGTTCGTTGTATCGGGTTATTTATATACAGTGAATTTTTTAATATGTTTTCAATACGTGTTGTGCATACCGGACTGCTTAATTTTTAATTGCAAGCTATGAGATAAGTTTCGATTTTTATGCCTTTCCTTATTTTATTAATTTTTTATATTGTAATATTTTAATTAAATTTTAAAGTGATTTTATAATTTATGGCACTGAAGAGGGCCCCCATATGTGGCCGAAACGTTTGCCTTACTTTTTACGCTTTTTTATATCTGCCATTGATAACAATGGTAATGTGAAAATAAAAAGAGTCTGACCCAATGCGAAAATAAAAAAATAAATAAAAATTCTATGAATTATGGGTCAATACAAAAGCAGACATGTTCCAAAACATGTCACATTATATAGATTAAAAGTATAATTATCCTCATTTGAAATAATCACTTAGAAAAATATGTTTTTGATACATTGTTAAAAATATTATATGGGCATTTCTACAAAAAGTGACCATTTTCATATATGAAATAGTTTAAAATATATAATATTTAGATATAAGTCTTAGACTTTTTCTACCCGTTTAAAATGTGTACTGAGATATATTTTTGAGATTAACTATTTTCTTTGAGTTATGGGGAAGTTAATAAGAATTATCTAAATGAAAAAATGTATACATTTAGATTATTCCATGATAAATATGGAATAAAAGGTCATAAGTGGTTCTTTCTATTCTTTTAAATATTAAATATATTTTACATTATTCTGTGATTATAACCTTTTCACTATAGAACTGTTTTCACGTGACACTCCTATTACCACAAATGCTATCAAGAAAAATAACATATTTTATGAGATTTAATATAAAAAGATATCTGTAATGCTATTATAATTCATAAAAATATTCTTCCGTTCTTTGCATAAATAATTCAAATTCTTCTTTGTATAAATATATTATTAATTTTCAAATAAATTAATCTGCTCGCCGGTTGAATATGGAAGCCACCGTTACGCTACAAACTAATCGTTACCTATACTTAGGGGCATATACTGCATGGAAAATTTGCCATGCAAAAAATTCCTCATTTTATGAATGCTGAAAAATGAATAGCTAACTTTAAAAATTTTAGTTGTTTTTATTCCTCTAGAATCTTTAAATAAAACACATTTCGGCTATTTAAACAAATTTTTACAATAATCCCAATAAATAATAATTTATACACAAATTTTTTGAATAAGAAATGCCTGTTGCATCAAAATAAAATTTTTTTGTATCGAAATTATTCGTTTATTTTTGTAACTTTTTCTGCACGAATTATAAGGTAATTATTGCGACTATCATTGTAATTAAACTTAATTATCGAGGGTCAATGTAATTCCTGATTTTAATAATAATATACATGGTAGTACAAGAGTCCGTGATGGTAAAGATAACATAAATGTAAAATTGATCAAAAAAGTTAAAAAAATTGAGCAGGAGTAGAATTTTGAAGTAGAAGAATTCCATTCTTAAGCTGAAATGAGGTAGCAACGAAAAATATTCGATTGAGAGCAGAGATAAATTTTAGCAGTTTAGAAGTATAGAATTCAAGTAATCTAGTTTAGTACAAGTAAAAAATTAGAATTTGTAAAAAATCTTACCAAAGCTATCGAAAGAACAACGCTTAAACTGCAAATGGATCACAGATCCAACCGGGCATGTGTCAAAATCTGAAGAAAAGGAATTGCATTCGAATTTTTCCTCTGTTCCCTCATTAATATTGTACTTGAAGTGATATCGTCCTGCTATTGAACAAAATTCATAAGTAGGCGGTGCACCTCCAATATCCTTTGTACCTGCACAGAAAAATATTTAAAAAATTAAATACTTTAAACGAAGACTTTCAAATAAAAATAAACAATTTCCAAAACTAATTTTAAGAACAGCGAAAAGTTTTTAGCTCTATCTTTTAGCTAGATTGGAATTTCTTGATATCTTTTTTGGATGTTTTTCCTGAAAAAGATTAGTTACTTAATTATAGGCTAACTCCGTCAAGTTTCAGAGAAACGAATTCCAAACAAAGAACATTGTTATCTACTCGCACGTGACCGAATAAAATCGTTCACGTACGTGACTGAGTGAAGAAAAAAATGTATTTCAAAGAGTGGATTCTCTGAAAAGAATGAGTTGCTTTATAATAAATCACAGAAGTTGCTTCAGAGAATAGAAAAATTAGCAGGTTCACCACAAGCCACGAAAACAGCCATAATATGTAATGGACAGAGTAAGATTTTAGTTTAGAATACAATAGCACGGCGCCCTAAACAGGAAGTGGGTGAAATACCACACGAATTTTCCGTGAAGAGTCAACCAAAGCCTTTTCTAGCTTTTTCTTGAGGGATGTGTGCTGAAATGCGAATACTCAAACCCCAAACATAAATGTGGGGTTCTCCTCCACTTAGTCGGATTCTTAATAAGAAATCGGAGACCGGTTCTTTCTTCTTCGATCAACTCTGGTACACTTATTCAATATACTTTACAAATACCAGAAATTTCTTCAGACATACAGATAAAATCAAATTCAATTATAAGAATAAATTTGAAAAGCTCTAAATTTTAGGTCAATTCAAGTGATATTTCTTATCTGTCAGACAATTTTGTCGAAAATGAAATATTAAATCAGGAAATCTTGAAAAAAATTGTTGTATATTTAGACATTTTTCCCCCAAATTTTCTCACTGAAATATTAGACTCTAGGAAAAAATATGTGAATTAAGAGTCAGACTGCGAAATCTATGGACATTATTCTAATGTTTCTAGTCCATGGAATTTTTGAGACTTGTGATCACAGATATCAGAAAAATGCTGGTGGCTCAGCATCTCTTGATTCTTCACCAAGAATTGCAATTTCTGAAGTTGTCGCATGGAATGTCACTCCTGCTGACTACGCTGACTACGAGGTTTTGTCGCGCGCCGAGTAAACGATTCGGTTTGGTCACGGACCAAGTTGCGCGTCAGGTAGCTTGGAGGGTATCAGGTAGTCAGGATTTCTTCTTTGTCTTCTTTTTCCTCCATTACTTCCTGTCCTTTTTCCCCCACGCTTCGTCGGGTCCATTGATCATAGAAGGTCACTACTCATTATTTGAATTTACGAATCTCCAGGACCTTGTCCACGATCTTTAAAGTGAACTTCAATCCTCAGCATGAATGAACTCCCAAAAAGGGTAGACTTTCAAAATACAATTGGACAGTTCTTAAAGAAATTGAAAGGTACTATCCAAAGGTAATTTTCCTTTTCAACTTCCTTCTTCCAAATTTACATATTTTTACGCTGATATGAGATTCATAAATTATTTTAAACTTCACTCCCCTTCAAATATAACTGCAATAACATAATAAATATCATTTCAAATCCAATAAATCGCTTTTTTTCTAAAGCAAGTTGTGATAAATTCAAGAAGAGTAAAATCTAGCTATAGAAGTATGAAGAAATAGTTTTACTTGATGAAAAAAAAAACCCACTTCTGAAACATCCGTTCTCTATGCGCATAAACTGTTGAAATTCCTTAACGTGAGTGTTTTTCGTTCCATTGTAACGCGAATTCTCAAGCAGACACGGGCTATGCTTCATTGGGCCCTTGGCGTTCGCAATGGTCCAATGCTTCCTCCAACGCGAGGACGATTGTACCTAAGACTCGACAACCACTCCCACGCCAGGAACATTCTCGCTAGGTGGATGTAAAAAGATTAGAAAGAACTAAAAGGTACAACGCGACGAAGAATGGACAAAATATGAATACCCTAGGTGAGAGACTATATCTTCCTCCGATCAGGAATCCCTGGGTGGGCTACCAACGCAGGAACGTTCCAGTGAAGAGGACACTACCTTATTTCATTTTCATAACCTTAAGTCCTTAGCAAAAATAAAATTTAAGAAGTAAATAAATATAACGTAACAAACTTCACTAAATTGTCAAATATTTTTTTTAAATACAATATTTCAACTATCCCTGTGGTTAACAAAACTTTGAAATCAATAATAAAATTAGGTAAAGACTCCACGAACAAATGGGAACAAACTAATATTGTGTACAAATTTAATTGTAAAAATTGCCCTAAGACTTATATTGGTGAATCTAATAGAGCATTAAGAGTTCGAATTAATGAACACAAAAATAAAAAAAAAACAGTGAATCCGTAGTCTCTGAACATCAATTAGAATTCAACCATGAATTTGATTGGGAAAATACTAAGATTGTTGATTATGTCTCTGACTATCGGAAAATATAAGCATCAGAGATGATCCATATCGAATTTAATAAATTTAGTATAAATAAAAAAGAAGATATATTCACTTTAAATAGAACATAATTTTCATTACTTAATAGAATAAATTCATGATTGTTTTCCAGCTGATGTCTGTTTACATTTTAAATTCTGTGTTCCGAATATGTACTTACAGTTTTGAACGTTCATTGAACGATGACAAAATTTTTTTCCATAAAAAAATTAATTATTATATTTATATTTAGGGCCCTTCAAATATACAATCGTTCATGAACAATACACTATTTTTTAATTTTCTGAACTAAAAACTAATCATTTAGTTTAAAAAAAAAAATGTCCATCGTTCAATGAACGTTCAAAACTGTAAGTACATTTCCGAATAACTGTTGTCAATATTTAAAGTTAACTGTTAGAATGTAATAATTTACTAGACAAAGTTTCGTCGACTCCATGACATCACGTCATTTTATTAACTAAAATCATGATTTTTATCATAATATTATACTTTGACATTACTCATCATGAGTTAATCTTTTTTTATAAAGGTAAAATTTAATATTTATGTGCATGTTTTAATATTAAGTTAATTTGTTTATTTTTCTTGTGTGTGACAATTTTACTATTTGGTGTTTTTTTTTAATTCAATAAAGCCTGATGAGGTTGGCAAACCCATAGCCAACGAAACGTCGCTACAATTTTGACATCATGAAGAGTTTTCTTCTTTATATTTTACCCTCATCGATCGCAAACCAACATCTTTTATAATATAAATATAATAAATTGATTTCTTCACTTATAAGTTTTTCATGAATTTATCAACTGCCCAAGTAATTTAAGTTCTTTCTAGAATATCTTGAAAGCTATAATTGTATTTTTGAAGAGCAAAGTAAAAGCCTATACTCTGAATGAATGAAAGAAACACTGATGGGGTCCTTGAGCAGTTTTTCTTCGATGAACTCGTCATTCTTTTTTCTCCTAGTTTAAACTTATTCTCTTTGCAGCTCCGTCAACCGAGGAAGGTTGAGGAAACGATCTTGTTCGTTACGCTTCCATGAATTGAACGAATGCTGAAGTTTCAAACGACAAAATCACAATTTTTCAAATACCATCTTGACTCCTTTAAATTGAACGCAATTTCTTCACACTTGAATCGTATATGAAGATGATGATGAACGGTTTGATATTTTGCTATTCAACAAATTATAGTTATTATGATTCAAATATTGCCAGCAGATAAAGAAAGACTGGGTGAGGGATAGAGACTTAACATACCTATTAATTAATAGTTTTATATATTAACTCGTGGAAAGAATGGTTTTTCTATCTAAACCAGTAGTTTAAAATCACTTTTTTACGAGCTTCTAATAAAAATATTAGAGCCAGTAAAAAATGTTCCCACATTTAAAATGAGAGTTTACTCGTGGGATCGAAATACGATAAAGTTGAACAATTGAGAAACTGTGATTCAGAAACTATAAACTGATGGGCTGAAGAGTCTTGGTTACGGTTGCATTCCCAACGAGTGGACCGCATCGAGTAGGGCTCAAAGAGGATTCGATTTATCTGTAATATTGAGATAGAGGGCAATGTACTTGCACAAAGTAAAGATATTTTTTAGTGTTAAAAATTTTAAGGTAGTACGATCACGAAAATTAGACCTCAGGCAAAAATAGATAATTTTGCTTTCAAGAATAGCAATATTATTATTGAAGGGCTAATTTGAAAGAGAAAAGATGATTTTTTATGAAAAAAATTTTAAACACAAAAAAATAATGTTATTAATAAATTTTATTTTTACCTAAACTTGTTTTCTTATCGCTTCGAGCCAAATTTTTAAAAATGATGCGATTCTAATAAATCACGGTTCAATTTTTTAGGAAAAAGATTCTCTACAACTTGACCATTTCCGATTTTTGAAAATAAATTCTTTAATGGCTGAAATGATAAAAAAACAATTTTTCAAAATAAAATTTTTATAAACAAATTGCTGTATTTGATAATAATTAATTGAATTTCAAAAATAGGAAACGGTAAAGTTGTAGAGAATCTTTTTTCTAAAAAAATGTACCGTGATTTATTAGAATCGCATCATTTTTAAAAATTTGGCTCGAAGCGATAAGAAAATAAATTTGGGCAAAAATAAAATTTATTAATAACATTATTTTTTTGTGTTTCAAATTTTTTTCATAAAAAATCATCTTTTCTCTTTCAAATTAGCCCTTCAATAATAATATTGCTATTCTTGAAAGTAAAATTATCTATTTTTGCCTAAGGTCTAATATTCGTGATCCTACTACCTTAAAAATAAGCTTTTACAATTCTTTTCACACGCTTTCTTCGAAACTCTAATGACTTGCTATAAATGAAGCTTCTAACTATTGAACAAGTTAATTTTATAATATCAATTTAAAAATATTCTGCAATCGTCGAAGTAATATTTAATTTATTACTTCTGTTGAACATAACTTTATATCTTTAGAATTTATTAGAAATAAAAAAAGAATTTTTTTCTGTGAAAAAAATCATGTTAAAAAAATAAAATTGGATATAAGCTACAGTACTTCTTTAATTTAAAATGGAATCCTTTGATGTTTCAAGGTCGTTGTTGAATTGAGATTCAATGTCGACAATCCTTGGGAACTCGGGAGCTTATCTAATTGTAAGCTCGACTAATAGCGCGTACCTACCGATTATGTAAATCCTTGATCGTGCATACGAGTATTTTAATTGATGTGTTCATGAGAAAGACAATGTAACAAATGCGCGTGCGTTTATGCTCTCAACTTTATACACATGAGATTCGTGTATTATACTCAGCAAAGTATTAAGAATAACGTTACTGTATCCGCTATCCTACACATTGTTCACCTACGTCGTTACGCAAGCTTCATTACTTCCTCCCGACCTGTGGCTAATTAACGTTAATTAATAAAAGTTTATGCAGTTGTCTAATGCGCACTGCTAACCGTCGCTGAATTCGTGTATTTCGCATATCGTTGCAGTTTATCATCGAAGGCAGGAAGTCGATCGAATTCCCCATCAGTATTTCCGTTACATCCACAAAAAAACAGCTGACTCCCTCTAGTTTTTCTATTTTTCTGCATTTTATTTATTCCTTCATTTGTAGACTCGAAAATTCACTCTATATCGTGATTTTCATTCATAAAAGTCAGTCTGCTTACTCATGAGTGTGTAACTGAATATTTTGCTGTCAATGGCCTTCTGCAAAACTTACAAGAAAACTTAGAGCATTTCTCGTGGGTTTTTTGCATTCTTTCAATTTGAAATATGACCACTAGAGATTATTTCAAACAAGAAGGAAGTTGAGAGCAATACCACGATAGAAATTTTTCCTATTTTTCGGAGCATTTTAAATAAAAATGTCTATGGTTCTATTTAAAAGCACGACAAATGATACTCACGATAAAGGATTGATGTTGCATTCAGAGTCTTGCAAGATTCTTTGGCTCTTTCCTCAGATGTATAACATCTATTTAAATTCTCTGAAAACACTTCAATAATGTTGCGTGATCTTCGTTGAATTCGGAAACACCTTATGCAATCACCATCGCCATAGCTGGAATAAAAATAAAAATATGTAAACAAATAATAAATCATTGAGTAAATTAATATAACTACAATTAATTTAGATGTTCCTATTTATGTACACAAGAGGAGAGTATGAAACGTCGGCCAAAATTGTTATCCCTAGACTTATAATTTCCCCAATAAATCTGCTCAGCAACAGCTGTAGACCGCCAGGAATGCTTTCCATTAGTGATAAAAAAAACTTCGTTTACAGACCATTCTATGTTTAATGCATTAAATTTACCAGAAATATGGAAGAGGGATGATGGGAATCCAAAACGGGTTCGGAAAGATCTTTCAAGGGAGATATATTTAAAATGAATAAAAATGTTTAACATCGATGTTATTTGCTGCTAAGAATTCAACACCGTAAGAACCGTTATAAAATCAATACAACACAACACTACATTAGACTGAGAATAAATTGCTGATTGTGAATTAGATACTTGTAAAGCCAGAAGGGTTAGAGCCTCTTTCAAAGAGTCACTCTTCGAGCCCAAGGAGATTAATAGATGATGTACTCTGCAAAAAAAGAAAATATATAAGGAGGTGTGGCGAATGTGTATGTCACACAATTCTCAATAAATATTTTTCCAAGGAATGATCCTTGCGACTGTTTTAAGATGTGTGTATAGGATTCTCCAGGTGGAAATTGCATCACCAGTAAGAAGAAATATATTTGAATAAGGCAGGATTACAGCCTTTCACTAATTCAATAATAATAGGGAAAATAGGGAATTTTTATAATTATCAGCAAACAAACTTAGTCCACATTTAAGAAGCAAAAAATATCTCATTTTATTATAAGATATTCTTTTGCTCTTTTTTTATTCTCGTGAACAGGTTTAAAAAGTAAAAGTTTGAGGAAAAATTTAATATCAAATAATAAATTTGATAAATTTAATTATTCCAAATTGTAAATCTACTTGAAGAGAAAGAGACAGATACAGATCTAACAATGAGTTACAAGAGTTAATTTGAATTGATGAGCTCCATGATCAGCTTAATGAATTCTCGTAATTACCATATGACAGAAATAATCTTACGACATTGGTACGAATAAGTATCTCAGAAATTAAAATAATGTATTGCAACCAATTAGCTTGCAATATTTAATAGGGTCGCTGCATTAAAAATCAGCTGAAATCATTTTGTATTTTACGATTACGCAGAAATTGAAAATAATAGAAAACGACAGTTATATATGCGACAGCCATTTGATTTTTGTCGCAAAGGAAAGTGCTCCCCGATGTCAGAAGCAACCGGTAGCTCGTTAACGATTCAACGTGAATCACGAAGTAAAGGCACGTAGGACCTGCGTGGATGCCAATTTATGCATTCCTGGCCAGGAAACACCCACACACTTTACTCTAGAATGGCGCATTTGCACTTTCATCCCACCTTCTTCAACAAATTGTTCGCCAGAGTATAAAAGTACAGCCTCAAAATATTTAAAATTTTATTTCTTCAGGTTGATTGATTTTTATAGCAAGAAGATAAAATATTTCCAAAACAAAAATTATCAATTCTAATTATTTTAAGGAAGTTTTTATAAGGAGAGAAGCAAATCAGAAAAATGTAATTTATTACAAATTAACAAAAAAGGTCAATGGTATTACTTAATAATTATTTTGATAGGAATTAGTTTCTTCCATAGGGAGAAATTTAAAAACATTACAAATACGTTTGTTGGTAATAATTACTAAAAAGCAAAAGGTAAAAGGAAAAATAGCTATATTTCTAAAATATAAGATTTAAAATCTTGACCCATAGAAATTTTTATTAAAACAGCAATTAGGTTCTTCTACCCTAGTTTCCTCCTTGCACCAATCTTCTTAAATTTATAAATTTGTATTATTTTAAAAGCAGATCGTTTTTTATTCAAAGTTCTTATTTTCTAAATTTAAATTATAAATTGATGAATAAAAATTAGAAATTCGATTTAATTTAGTCCCAGTTTCCATTAATTGTCATGAAAAGTCTTTTTTCTAATTCTTTAGTAAAACTAATTAATTTTAATTTGGAAAGTAAATTTACGCAGGTCAGAAATTATTTCTCGTTTATCCTTAATTTATAAAAGATCTTAGGGGTAGTAAAGAGAGAAATCATGTGATCTGATTGACAAGTAAAAGTGCGCTCGTCTGTTTCACTTAGAAACCAATTTGAAATTGACACGAACGATGCCTAAGGGGGTTATTTTCATTTCTGAAAAGAACTAGAGCAATCGAAATGTATTGAATCGGGGTGTAAATCCCAAGCTGGCAGTTGGCCATCTCTTTCTTTTTGATTTAGAAATTATCCTTGGTATAGCAATGTGTTTTTCAGTCTGGCATCGCCAGGAACGAACTCTATTTCCGTCGTAGACGCGTTGCAGACGATAAGTCCGTCGACATCCCTCGGATTCACTGAGTTGTTTCATTAAGAATCAAGTAGCTTAAAGTCATCTTTACAATTTCTTCCAAATACAAAAATACACTAAAAAAGTAATAAAATATCTCCAAAAATCTTATCAGCTCCTTTAATCAAATTTTGAAATGAAATTTCATGATCCTTAATTTTTCTAGATATCATTTTCAATTCATAATCCAAATAGTTTAAAACCTTTAATTACAATAGTTCAAAATTTAAGCCATTAAATTTATGATCTTGGATTTTGAATGACTTTATCTAATTTTGGATTTTATTTAAATTTTCCATCTATTGTAAAATAAATTACAAGATTCAAGACAGAATTATGTCCTAATTTTAATTTCATACATTTGGACATAAAATTAGTATTTCAGGATTTCTCAAGTGGGCTTTAAAACCTTTGTAAATTATTTGATCTTGAAATTAAGAAGTTTTTAAAGATTTGGAAGTTTTTGAATATGAAAGTCATAGAATATAGAAGACTTTAGAATTTTTAAATTTCCATTTTAAAAGTACGAACTTTAAAGCTATTAATTATCAAGTCTTTGATTTAAGAAGGCTTACAATTAAGAAATTGATTCTTGATTGCACGAATGAATTTTAATTACTTTTCAAATTTTCCAGTTATATTTTGAAGTTTTTAAAAAATAAAGTAATTATTCTATTAAATCCCAATTTTAAACTTGAAATAAGTAACACTAAAAAAATGCCTAGCAGGAAAAGTAAAAATTCCTGAAAAATGTCTAGACAGAAGAAGTTTAAGAAAATTGTTGGTCCTCATTTCTCGCAATTGTGTTGCAGGCTTTAGCTTCTTGTTTTATGACGGAGATAGAAGAAATGCACTATGTTGAGATACGAGTCACGAGACGACATTGACGTATCAAACACGTGATATTGCGTTTCAAGTATCAGTATAGTTAATCAAAAATTTCTGATTTCACTGCAACAAACTTATTTTAAAGTGCAACTCTTATCAATACTTTTTTCCACTAGCCCTTGATTAATGAGAGTTGATAGCCGAGCAAAATGTAAAGTAAGAATTTATTAATTTAACTTGACTTTTGATTTCATCAATTTCAACTCACCTGTCCATAAGCAATACATTTTCATCAACTTTCTTGTGACAAACTCCCCAAACTGGTATCGCATTGAAAGTAATGTTCACTGGAGAATATTGAATTGGTTCACCCCTTGTCATTGAACCCTTCGCATTTTTTCCACTCACTTGCATCACAAATTCGCCCTGAAGTTCTGCAGGAAAATAACATCCCGACGAATCGTGAGTCTCGTAATTTCGTAATTGATTTGTTGTTGGAAGGGTTGTTTCTGCAATAGAAAAATGAAAATTTTAAAACATCTATGTGCATAAATACACAGGTCCGCAAGGTTTTCTTGTTGAAAAGCTTTGGGTCGTTTCCGGAGTAATTTTTGACGTAGAATCCGAATCCGGAATCAGAATCAGCCTATCACGTCAGGATTTTGAGATATTTGAGGTTATGTGCTCGAAAAATGGGGTTTTTCGCTACTTTTGAGCTTATGTACAGGTAGCAAGAAATTTTTTTTGTTTTTTTTTCTCAAATGTCATCATTTAGCACTATTCTTTCCCTTCAAAATGAGCTATTAAACAGTCACGAGCGATTTTTTTTTCACAAAGATACGGCCATATCAAGTTTTGACATTTATCCGAACAACCTTATGAGCATTCACATTGACTCTTTGGTGCATACCATTTTTCATTCGAAAATTTATCTTGAAAATTCGTGCTTGCGGGTTTTGATGGTCTGTGAATAAGAATTTACAGTCAAAAAATTGACATTAGAGAGCAAAATTGTTTAATTTCGTAAATTTCTATACGACATTTTGAATCCGCCATGTTAGAAATGGAAATGTCAATTTTCTGACTGTAAATTCTTATTCACAGACCATCAAAACCCGCAAGCACAAATTTTCAAGATAAATTTTCGAATGCAGAATGTTATGCACCAGAGTCAATGTGAATGCTCATAAGGTTGTTCGGATAAATGTCAAAACTTGACATGGCCGTATCTTTGTGAAACAAAATCTCTCGTGACTGTTGAATAGTTCATTTTGAATGGGAAGAGTAATGCTAAATGATGACATTTGAGAAAAAACCAAACAAATTTTTCGAGCCCATAACCTCAAATATCTCAAAATCCTGACGTGATAGGCTGATTCTGATTTCGGATTCGGATTCTACGTCAAAAATTACCCCGGAAATGATCTTTCGTTTTCCAACAACAAATACAAACCCATTATTTGCAGACCTGTGTAATTAATCTAATATATATTTGAATCTATAATAAATTGTTTGCATGGCTACTGCAAGTGATTAATTATTATTCATCATAAAAATATTTTTTCTGCGAGTCTGATTAATTACTAGCTGATTAATGGGATTCGTCTCATGAAAATGGAAGTAGATCAATTATAATTACCAAGGGAAAAGTGTCTAGGTCGTGTGAACGACCAACCCATTCTGGACTCTTAATAAATTCAACATAGTGTGTATTATTAATAGTTATAGTGAGTACTTTTTCGCTCCGGAAGTTTCCCGAGTGAGTGAGAATCCATTAGGGGTAAGAGTACAGGTGTTGGGCGAAGGTTTGTATTGATAATCTGCTAATTTAGTGCTCACACGAAAAAGGATGTCGAATTATGTCGCAACCTGATATCTACATGTTACTTAAGCAACGAGCCATGAAAGGGTCATTAACGTTTCGTGAAAAATGACATACATATTACTTGGTGGAAATCAATTTAAAATAAGAAGAGGCAGACAAAAAATAAAATTACTCGAGAAAAGTATACGTTTCTTCTTCGGATGATGATTCATAGTTAAATAAAAATATAACAATTCTATTGAGTTCGTATTCTCTTTTCATTGGCGATTTACTTATTAACGAGAACATAAAAGAATGTGATTATTAAACACACGCCTTGTCTTCTTCTCACAGTAAAAGTTTTTTTACCACATTTCATTTTTCGACCGAATACTCATTTGGTTTTGGCAGTAAACTTTTTGCTGTCTCCGTTACACTGGTCCTTTTGTAATTACGGCAGTATTTTTTGTTGTAAGTATCCTGCTGGCTGTGTCTTTAGGTGAAAAAGTCTTGAGGATAATGCGCCAGAAGTTACGAGTCTACACGCACGTGATCTTACCTACAGGCAGACGGCGTTTCTGCGAAAAACTTGACCGCATTTCCGGCATCATCGTATACCTGTGTGATCTTCGAACACTATTAATGAAACAATAATAACAATAATAATAATACGAATCTTTAAAAAAACTCTTGGATTATTTATCAGAAAAGTATTTATTTTAAAACCATGAATATCATTCTCAAAAGTAAAAAGACATTTTTTAGATGTATTTTTCTATTGAGAAGAGTAATTTGCAAAATTTCAAAAATCATTTTATAAGGAGAGTTTAAAAATACACTAACAATATATTAGCTTTTGAAATAATAGAGATGGAAGAATTGGCATAATAACAGATTATCCTAAGCTGACTTTTTATCGAGTGTAGAATATAATGATCATTAAATATTGCTTGATTAAAAAAAATAATTTCTATATTAGACATTTCTTATGTCCGCGACTTAGGGAACAAAGAAGATGTTTAGTCTTCAGAATTCAATTTTATTTTTACATTGGGATAATTAGAGACGATTGGAGCGTACTTAATTTGGAATGTTCTGTGCATAAAAAACACGCTATTATCGAAGGTCGAGTCAATAGTTGCCAAATTATTACTATTACTGCTCAGCTTATAACAAAAACTGGCACAGCCTCATCATTACTTTTTGCCACGCTGATTGCCCAGAACGTATTTATCTAGATGCTCGGACTAACATCTCTTTCCTTAGTCGGTGAAAAAAAAGTATAAAAGAAAGGAAATTCTATTTCATAAGGCTGAAACCATAGGGAATCATTTTCCTCATTTACAAGTCATTTCATTTGTTCACTTTTGAAAATATAATAACACTTCACAACCCTGGCGAAAATATCGGATAGGAATTCATTCCGAGTCAATAAGAACTATTCCGATTCATTCCGATATCTGCATCCGAGCGAATCCGAAAAACTTTTCGTAACTTGTTTGATGAAAAAAGGTAAAAAATTGATTGGACCTAATCTGATTTAATCCAAAGCAACTATCCAAATGAATCCGAAACCAAGTTTTCAATCCGAGTCAATCTGAGCTCGGATCAATCCAAACTGAACTTCCAATCAAAATTAATCCGAATTATTCCGACCTAGGATTCATTCGGATTGATTCTGATTGAAAACTTGGATTCGGATTCGTTCGGATTCATTCGGATTGTTGACTCGGATTAAATCGGATTAGGTCAGATCGATTTTTTACCGTTTTTCATCAAACGAGATATAAAACGTTTTTCGGATTGGTTCAGAATGATTCGCATTGGCGCGGATACAGATATCGGAATGAATAGGAATAGTTCTGATTGGCTCGGAATGAATTCCTATCCGATACTTTCGCCAGGAAAGTATTCAATTCCAAATTAATACATGTAATCAAAATAAAAATTTTTATACTTTTCATTTCAATCCTGACACAAATAAATGATTCAAATTAAAATTTTTCAATAATTAACCAATTATTTTCTCATTAATTTGTGATAAAAGCCATCAAACTCATTGATTGCTGTTTCATGTTCGAGCGCGCTTCAATCCGTAGTAGTGGGGGAAGAGGGGTCGATCGTCTGCTGGTTATGGGGAACCGTGACGCGCTCGTAAAAGGGAGGCCTTGTTACAGGGAATCTCGAGTGTAGCTGTCACACGGATTTTTTAGGTTATATCAGCCATATTTATGGTTAGGATAGTTAATAATATATCTGAAACAGCGATATGTTTCATTGTACCAGATACACATTTTTTGCGTGCATCATTGATATAAATTCAATTTTTTATTAAATTTAAGAAAATATTAAAAAAGCACAAAATTATCAAGTTGAAGGTCTTGTTCTTGTTACCCCTGTACATTACAAAAAATCGATTTTCAGGCTCACAAAGAATTTGGTAAATACATTGTTTCTGCATATTTTAAAACACGTGACAGAAATAGAATTTTGAAAAAATTTTTAAAAATTGTTCAATCCAAAAAAAGGTTGAGAGTGGAATTTTTGTAGATATTTATTTTTTAAATTGATTCCTGTCACACGATAAACAGATTTTTTTAGTTTTTTAATCTAACTGAATGTTCTAAAATTTTTTGATAATCCGGTACAATGCCCACCAATTACAAATTCCAAAACGGGAAAACTCACACTTTGAACAATAATAAATGTCTGTGAAGTTGGCTCCACACTATCAATATTTTTGGAATTTTATGAGAGTTCTGACTTCGTTTACAATGGTTCTAGAATTCCTGATAGGTTTTAGAAATAGTTCTGGCTTTTTAATGCATAGAAAATACGATTTTCGAAATGCGCAGCTAACTTCACGCATCTCCATACTATCAGAAAATAGTATATTACATTACAAGGGGCGAAACAGAGCGATTGCATGAGTGTGAAGTTTGCTCTGCCGGAGTGAAACGAGGGCTGCAATCACACGAAATGCTTTCGCTGTGTTTTGTTTCGAGTAATGTATACTATTTTTCATAGCAACTCTTTTGAGAATGTGATTGGCTGTAACTGTGGAGCGGGTTGAAACAGCGACTTTCAACCCTAGGGTTGAAAATCGTAATTTCAACCCGCTCTACAGGTACCGAAAATCGGATTTTCAAAGGAGGCGCTATGAAAACAAATTTTAATAAATTTAATAAATATTCGATTAATCCGGGTTGAGGTGTAAAAATATATAACAAATATTATTGGGCTGAAGTTTGTGACGTCTCGTGTGATGGATTTTTTCTCTCTCTTTTTTTCCTAGTATGATCATCAAAACGATCTAAAACATGCTAGATAGTGATTTTCAATGAAAAAAACATTTTTTATTGCAAAAAAAAAATTTTGAACTTTGACCAAGCGAAGCCATTTATGGACAAACTCGTCAAATTATCTCGCAAACTAAAAGAGAGACAAATATAGGGCCTTCGGTTTTTGATTCCAGTCAGATAGTCCTACCCGATAAAAAATATAAATTAAAAATTGAGTTTGCGGAGCGAAACCAAAATTAACAAAATTTGACCCAGTCAAGCCAGTTATGGACAAACTCGTCAAATTATCGCAAAAACTAAAAAAGAGACAAATATAGGGACTTCGGTTTTTGATTGCAGTCACATAGTGCTACCAAAAAAAAAATATAAATTAAAAATTGAGTTTGCGGAACGAAACCAAAATTAACAAAGTTTGACCCAGTCAAGCCATGTATGGACAAACTCGTCAAATTATCTCGAAAACTTAAAAAGAGACAAATATAGGAACTTCGGTTTTGATGCCAGTCACATAGTGCTACATTAAAAAAATTATAAATTAAAAATTTTTATGTTACGAAGGTAACGTAAAATTTGACGACATTTCTGATGTCATGTCTATTTTACTTTGCTGTTACAATTTCGAAAATTCCACACATGTTTGGATAATTATTTAAAAGATTGAGTAAGACAACTGAATTCTTCGAATCGTTTCGCATCACTAGTTAAAACTAAAAAGTGTTCTAATTTCGGGTTTTAGAGGCTACATTTTATTTCCCTGAAGAGGCTTGACTTTAGTTGAAAATGGAACTGTAGATATACATATGTGGTTAAGCAGATACGCACGAGCGTCTGAGGTTTCGCGTGGCATAACGATACTGCGAGTATGAGGTCTCTTGTTTTCCCGTGTGTAACGACCTTTAGACGCCAACGTGCAATTACTCCGTGGTTTTTTTAAAATCTGGCAGGAGGCGTGCGCTCCTCTACTTCCATCTCTTTCTCTCAACCTTGTCTTCTTGACTCCTCTTATTTCCATAAGCGGTGATCCCTCTCTAGCGCTCTTTATCTCCTCGACGTTCCTCTATCCTCCTCATTTCTCTCGCCCTCCTTCTCTCGTTCCAGGTACCAGGTGTTCGCGTCCGGAGGTCCTTAATCCGTAGGTCTCGGTGAATCCTTAATGAATGGGAGACGATGGAACTTCGATTTCAAATAATCGCTTTGAAAATTAGAGGTTTTCTCTTCCCTTACGATTATTCTTGCAACTCTCGTCTGGAGACATGAGAAACAAGGACAGCAATCATATCAAAGATCTTTCGGGAGACTGGGGCTGAAAATTGCCTGGATGCTGCGAATAAAAGTTAAGCCAATCCTGGGTGGTCCACCCAACTTTAATTCCCACCCGCATTTCACTCTGGTCTCCTCGTTTGGCAATTACTCCTTTTTTATTTTACTTTCAAAATTCTGACTGATGCGATTCTTATGCAAATCAGACTTATTTCAAGATCAACACCTTCACCAAAAACAAATTCTAGCTTCTTGAACGTAAAAATCTGTAAATGTTAAAAAAATTGATGAATGATGTTAAGGGGTTTCATTACCCTTAAATTTGCAAAAACCACTTTTTCCGTGAAACGATAAATAAATATTTAAGATTGGTTTAATAACTTAAAAAGTCTATTTATAATGTGTTGACAACACATTTCCCCAAAAATTTTATTTTGAAACCTTTATCACATTCAACGATTTTCTCTCATTTTTTGAAATTTACTTTTGAAATTCTCTTCTCGACACGTTGTACATAATGTTTTTGAATAATAAAAAAAAAAAAATACATCTTTAGAACAAATATAAATTTATTTGACTTTAATAAATCACGTTATTAGCCTTTTTTAAAAGAAAAATAATGTTTTTTCTAACATTATTTATTTGATTTAAAAAAATACTTTTTTGATCTAAATACAGTACTGGCAAAAACTTAAAAATAATTTATTTGATGTTATAACCTTGAACGAAGAAAATTTTCTCTTTAAATTAAAGGAAATATTTCTGTGAATCACATTACATATCTACTATGCGACTGCGTATACATTTATTTATATAATTCAAAGAAAAAATAATAAAAATAATTTTGAATTGTGTTCTTAAATGTAAACAAATATATTTTTTTATGAAACTTTTCTCTGGGTGCAATATATGTCAACAATCCGCGGAAAATCAGTTGCCAATTCCTCATTTTTTGATGAAGCCACTTTTATAATGTACAGAAATGATTTAATTGGGGCGTTGTATGTTTTGCAAAATTTTCAATATTTTCAATGTTATTAACAATTGAAAATTATGGACCTTTTTTTTGCATGATTTTATAATTCAAAATCTGTGACACAAAAAATATGTTCTAATACAAAAGTACGCAGAAAACATTGAATTTTGATAATGTAAAAAAAAATTTACAAAATTCTTAACTTTCAATTGTTTATTTAAAAAAAAATTGTTATCATTTTTCTTGAACGTAAAGGACATCATCGATTTTCAAAAAAATTCTGCTTAACTTGTCCTGAAAATATAAGAATCGTGTTTTTTGTTAGGGAGCGTTCACATAATACGTCACGTGATTTTTAGCTATTTTTACCCCCCCCCCCCCATGTTAAACATGGTCGCAAACCTCAGCCCCCCCCCCTTTCGATGTCACGTCACACCTCTTAATTTTATAAAACATTTTTCGTTAACGCGTACAAAATCCAGTAAAAAAAGAAGCTATTAATTACTATTGTAGATAATCTTTTCAGAACTTTTTTTTACAATTTGAAGGACCCCCCCCCCCTCCCCCCATAAACTGTGTGGCGTATTATGTGAACGCCCTCTTATATTGGAGTAAAAAAATTTTTGAATTTTAAAACTCCCGACTCATATTTTAAACATGTGTTTAGCTTTATTAATTATTATTTCTTGGCATTTTATTTCTTTTCATAACATACCAAGAATACTCATAAAAAAAGAGGAAGAAAAAAGGCGACAACCAAAACCCTTTCCTTCATCCTTTTTTATTTCTTTTTTTACACGAAATAGAAAATTCTAATTTTCTACATTAAGTACAAAACAATCGAAAATTTATATGGTAAATATTCTACTACAAAATAATAATATACGCAGTATTTTATTGTTATTATTCTATTTGAACTGTACGCAGTTTGTATACTTCATGAAAACGAAATTACAGAATTTTAAGTCAGAGGCTTAATATGACGTGTCGGGAGTTTTAAATATCAAAAATTGTTTACTCCAATATAACAAAAAACGCGGTTTTTATATTATCAGGGTAAGCTAGGCAGACTAAACAATACTTTTGTATTAGAACATCTTTTTGTACGACTAAAAGATTTTGCATTATAAAATAATGAAAAAAAGGTCCAAAATCTACAATTGTTAATAACATTGAAAATATTGAAAAATTTGCAAAAAAATTTTTGCACCATTCTTCAGTACCCCGATTACTACAAAATAACGAAAAAAAAAAAAAGAAAATCGATGACTTGACTTTTGCCTTTCATATGAAACGCCCCATCTACCAGAATCTGTGAGAATCGAAGAATCCATATTATGAAATTGAAAAAGGTAAGAAGAGCCCTTAATTGGATGCAAACTCTAAGGAGACTTGTTAAGTGATTTGAGTATAATCAGGTACAATATATTATATAAAAAAGCTGACGAAAGATCGTGTGTAGAGAGTAGAGCCCGCAACTCTGAGGTTTTTAGAATTTAAATCTTGAAGAAATATATGTGCATATCGAGTTGAAAATCTTGCAACAACATCGACTGTTAGAACAACAACGAGAAGCATCAGCGAATGGTCGGAAGAGACAACTTCAAAGCCGTGCGAAAGGTGTGGCGCGCGGTATGGGATCTCGGAGCATGGTACCCCGTGAGCTCGGTTCTCAGGAACCTGAGACCCCCGAGTTCAGCTGTACATAATATGCACGGAGGAGTGCGACAGACACATTGCACGGAGAGGAACGTGAAGAACGAGTTGCTTCGCTCGGGCATTACACTCTCTCTCTCTCTCTTTTCCTTTCTCTCACTCTCCTTGTCGAGCTCCTCCACGGCGCGCCCTTTTTCGCTCTTCCTCCCTCACACCAATATCTAACAGATTGACACCATAAAGAGATCCTCCCAAGGGGTGCGTCTACAAACCAAGTCTCTAGCTTATTATAATTCCTATCATATATAAATATTTATTCCTTCTGCGGTCCTCCAACTATCTCTTAAAGATCTCTGAACGCAACAAGTATTCAAAATAAGATGTCTACTAAAGTGCCCATTCAAATTTTCAAAATTAAACACCCCATTCTATAACATCAATTCAGGCCATTTTGAAGGCCACGGACCAATCGGGGCACGTGGCTTTTATAGGCAAATATATTCGTGCGAGATAACTTTTTTTGTACTTACTCGAAAAATCTTTCTGAAAATTTGGAAAATGTGATAGAATAGAATCAGGAACGTCTTACAGTGAGACGAAATGAAAATTCAAGGGTCAAAAGAAACGAGAGCACAACTATTGATGGATTTGGATATATATTTTTTTAAATATTTAGTATTAGATATCATTTTTTTCACAGAATAAACTATACTTACACTACCGGTCAAAATTATTTGTTCACCTGCTTGTTTAGCTATTCTTAAAGTGTCTTAATTTTTATAATAATAAGTTGAATTTTTTTTCCCATGATAGCATGGAGGTTAGTAAAATTTTGCATCTAATGAGCCCAAGTTGAAGGCAAAATGATAATTTCATAAGAATATATTGCAAAATCGTCAAATTTCGATCTTTTTGAAAAATATTAATAACACTGAAATTAATTAAGATTTTTAAACGTTTTTGGTCTCATTTTGAAGGTATTTTGTTAACTTATCAAGATATTTTTAGAATTTTTCTTTAGGATTCTACCCTGGGGTCAAAAATGGTACAAAGAAGTCAAAAATCTTCACATAAAGACAGTAAAACCAAAAACTTTTTAAAATCTTAATTAATTTCAGAGTTGTTAATATTTTTCAGAATAATTGAAATTTCACGTTTTTTGAAATATTTTTTTTATAATATTAACATTTTGTCTCTAACTTATGCTCATTAGATGCAAAATGGTAAAAAAAATGGTCAATTTAAACTCATTGAAAACTATTGAGCCATTGAAAAGACTTTTTTGTTTCAGTTGACCTGGGATGCTAAAATCATGGTCACATTTTGGCTCCAACTTTCCGAAAAGGTCACGTTCGAGGACGACAATACCGCAAATTTTTTTTTTCGAACTTTTCATGTAAATACATTTTTTATCTTAAGGAATAAACGAACAACATGCAAAAAAATCATTATGATATCTTATGCCATTCTGTAGAATAAATGTTGAATTTTGGCCCGAAAACCGAGTCACAAGGTGGAAGTCCCTGTAAAATTTAGGAAATAATTCCTTATAACAATTCGGAACACGTATCCAAAATTAATTGAAACAATCATTGGTGAATATGGGGCATTTATTTTTATGAAAATTTCCTGATGGTTTTGATTATAATATTTTCAAAGAATTCAGTAAAAACTGATATAAGAGATATAAAGAAACTCTAACCTTAAAAACGAAAAAAAATTTACTTTTGATATCTCTTGAGTAAAATAAAATAATTGAATTTTAGGGTTAGAGCTTTTATCCGGAAGTCTTAAAATGGAAAAGATTAGTTTTCTAAAAAAAAGTCAATGTTTCGATAAAATACAAAAATTCCCGGTCCTAAATAAAATCCCCGGGATTTTCACGATTTTCCGGTTCGCTAGACACCCTGTTATTTTTTAAAATATTCAGCATTAAATAATTTTTTCCAGAAAAAACACTATAGTTGAGTGTTTATAAAAATGCGATTAAATTTAATTTCTATATTTCGCTCCACTGTGCCTCTGATTAGTTCGTTTTGTAGAAATTTTGCAAAAGATTCTTTTTACGAAAATATAACTGGGAAAATGATCGGAAAATGCAGTTAATCGTAAAATTTTTATAAAAACGAACCAGACAGACGTTATTTATTGTATCCTATCATATCTAAAATGTAATCTAAAAAAGAGAACCACGTGAGTTCGTGAAATTTAACTAAAAAGATTTTAATTTATTCAATTTACTTTAACAGAATCAAATTCTAATAGAGTTCAATAAAAGTGACGAAACTCCATTAAATCCAGTTAAATAAAAACAATTGTACTTAACTTATTTAAAATTGAATTTAATTAAAATAAAATAATTGAATAAAAAACTTTAAATTCAGTTGTATTGTAAACTCGTAAATTCTTTTTAACTGGCGTTAAAATATTCTTTAATTGTATTGAATTATTTAAAAATCAGTTATAAAACTCGAGTTGAGTAGATTCCACCGTTCACTCAACGATTCCACTTGAGTTCGCACACAAATTTAATTTTTTGAAATAGGATTAAATTGGACAAATTAATGTTAATATTTCAAGAGCTTGAAATATTACCGATGAATTAATGGAAAAATGAAATTTAATTCTTGAAAATACCAACCAGAAACTTCAAAAGACTTCGACCAGTTCATCGGAAGCTGTGCAATATCTGAAACACAAAAATTATGCAAATTAAAACTCATCTTTTCCAATACTCTAAATATTCAAAAATTTGTACAGTAATAATAAACGAATTTTTACTAATTTGATGGAACAAATGTAGAAAATCTGTCAATTTGCTAAGACTCATTCCAAGAATTTGTAAAGAAATGTATACACCATTTGATTGGATAAAAATGTGTGTTTTACACAACGAGGCAGGAATGCTAATCAGTTTTTGTGACTGCATACCAATGATTCAAAATTTTTATTACTACTACGAGTCTTTCTTGCTACGATCCATCAGAGTACAACACAAGCGACACAGAAACTTTTCGCACTCATATATATATATATATATATATATATATATATGTTCTATTTAATACACGGTTGAAACGCATATGCATAATTATACATACGAATCTCGATAGCATCGATGGCAAAATAAATTGCCGATAATTTAAGACGCGTTCAGATTTGCGGTATGCTTATTATCGTCAGTCGGCTTGTTAACATTGTGGGCTGACTATTTAAATGCGGGGGCAATAATCTCTTCGAAATTCTCAAGTCTCCTCAATATCAGAAATTTCCTGTCAATATTTCACATCATATAATCTCTAATTTACAATCATGGGTGTAAAATGGTAAAAAATGATAACAGCAATTAAAGTGATAAATGACTTTCAGAAGTCTCCATATTTTGCAATTAAAGCAGTAATAATATAAATAAGAAGCAGTTTCTCATTACCTAAATTTATCGGTTTAATTAGCAAATTATGTCTCGCTTTCAAGCGATCGATAAATAGTGGGAGACTGCAGGTATAAATATTCATGGAGAATTAATATTACCTACTTACAGTTTTAAACGTTCATTGAACGATGACAACTTTTTATCTTTAAAACAAAATTAATTATTATGTCTATATTTTCGGCCTTACAAATATACAATCTGTTATGAATTATTCGCTACTTTCTAATTTACTGGGACATAAACCAATTATTTCATTAAATTTATCAATCTTTTAAACCTTTTAAATAGAATCTACAAAAAACTGATCGGATTGATGAATTTATTCTTCTTTAAAATGCATAAATTAATTTCATTATTAAATGAATATAATATCATTGAATTTATTATTATTATTGATATTATTATTTACATTTTATTATTATTAAAATTATTCTTTAATACATTTATTTGAATTTATTATAGAGAAACACTTTTTACATTTTCAATCATTAATTTTTATAAATTTAATAAAATTAACTTAAATTAACTCAAATCAATTTGATCTATTATGATTAATAAATTCAACAAAAATAATAATATAAAAAAATATGATGTAACAATATATTATAACATATGTGTTACATTTTCTAAAAATAATTATTTATTCAAAAGAAATCAGAATTTAAATAATTAATTTATATACTTTACATAAATCATAATTTAATGAAATAGAATATGATTTTCAAATGTTTAGAATGTGACATTTTGAATTTCAGAAAACTATTATCTGAATTTCGGAAAGTAGCGTTCTGTTTTGCTCCGAAAACGAAATTCCAAAATTCGGCAGTGACTGTCAAATGTGTTGAATAAGTCGTTCCAAAAATCAGAAAATCATTTTCGGAATATACGAAAGACGTATTCTAGTCGCATTCGAAGACGAAATTCTGAAAATAAGAAACTGATTTGCTATATTTCGGACATCATTTTCGGAATATCGGAATTCAACAATCACATATTACAAAAGTTAAAAACGAACATTCTTTTTTAGAATTTCCGAAAGTGTCGTTCGGATTTTAAAAAACTATTTTCTTTTTTTTAACTTTCGCACAAATCAGAAAGTTTTTTTTTGATATTCCGCAAATATTTCTTCTTATTTATGAATGAAATTTTAAGCAGCCCGAAATTCGGTAAATACGTTCGGATTTAACGAATATTCTTTTTAGGGTGAACGTTCAAAACTGGACTCTAAAAACAGACTATTGACTGTCAAATGAGTCCATTAACTATTAAAAGATTTTATATTCAAAATTGGTATGAGAGGAAATCATTTAACAGTTAAAGGATTGTCGTTTCAAATCCTATCCTTTTACTATCAAAGTATTTCCTTTGGTCTGGAAATCAAAATCCTTTGTCGTACCAAGCAAATATAATTTCGAGGATAAAAGAAAATAAATTGTATGAAAGAACCTAATAAGAAATGTACACAAGCCCAACTTTGACAAATGCGAATATTAAATCGATCATTTTCAATACTATAATAACAACCTATCTTAGATTTCCGCTTAAAGAAATTTTAAGATCAACTTTGATGAAAATCATAATATTCATTGAAATTCAAGCACGTTTTACAAAATAATTTTAAAAAAAGACGACTGATAACCCTTTAATAGTTAGAAGCATTAAAAATTATAATGCTTCGATTGTCAGAAGCAGTGAAAAATAAGGTTATGCGGATAAAAATTGTTTATTTTGGTATACGTTTATTCCAAAATTTTTACGTCGCAACCTGGGATCCCAAATATTTAAAAAAAATCTATTTCCTTGAAGCATCCAAAAGAATATATCACGTAACACAAAAATTATTCGCGCATATTGCACTGTTATAAGCATTAGACGGTGTACATGGTACACTCACTAATGCGCATGCGCACTTCGCCCACTAGCCTACAAATTTGATACTTTAATAATAAAATGATTTCCTTTCAAAATCAAAAGAAATCGTTTATCGGTAAAACTATTTTCGTTTTGCATTTTACAGATGATTTTTTTTAACAGTGAAACGATTTTATTGGTGGAAAAAAGAAATCTGTTTAATTTCAATAGATGCATTCTGAAAGGAACTTAATTTCACTATCAATAGACTTTTTTAGAGTGTGTAAGTATGTATTAATATTTATTAAATATTAATAATTATGTCTATCAAATGAGTTAATTTTCTTGTCTGTCGGTCGTTATACACCGGAATAATCGCTTTACTTAATTGAATTATAAAGGTAGATCTTTTTCATGTCTTTGAGAGTAAATTCTGATGCGTAGGCTGCTCACACACGTGAAGAAAGTACTTAAGTTCTTGTGGTACCTGGATGTTCACCAAAGAGATAGACTCTTCAGAGTCAGAGTCTCAGGTGACGAACAAACACGAAGTCAGGCTAGTAGATCTCTTTAGCATTCCTTGGGCGAGATAACCGCAAGGTTGGCTTCCATAAGTCAGTGGGACAATTACATGCATGGACTTACACGCTCGCGATTCATCCCACCGCAGAATAAGGAATCAGGTGCACCCTGCTTCTGATTCCAAACTATGTCAGCGTTCTTTTCTCAGTAAGTCGTATCCTTGGGAATGAGGAGGTGCACAAAATTAGATTGAGGATAAAGTAGCAAGATAGGCGATTCAGAGAAATCCTCTTAAGCATGTAAATTTAGGTCATCAATAGTGTCTACCCAAATTCTGGAAATAAAGTCGACGGGAGCTGAAAAGACTCCAATAATTCAGGTGATACGGATCTTAGCTGATTTAACTTACTTTTAATTATACCTATCATTTTGAATAAACGGGGAGAAAAATCGAAATGAGGAAATCGGGATTGATTACTGGAATTTCTGCACAAAAAAATTGCGTTTGGTTCTTTCCAATGGATTCTCCAATAAACAGAAGAGAGTCTGTCTCAGATTTGCAGTCCTGGAATTGAGTAATCATTGCCAATTTATTGGGGAATAAGTTCGAAAGGACAAACGTAAGATTTTTTTACACATATTTCAATAACACAGCCACACACAAAAAAAGTTTTGAGTCCTTGGGTCAGACGATGTATACTATATGTTTTTGGGGTCGCTGAATATGAATCCGGAATCAGATAAACCCTATCGGGTAAGTGTTTCACCATAACCCCCGAAAAACCCATCATCTAACTCCATATAAGCTCGTAACGATAAACCCGTTACATCAAACCTCGTAAACCCTTAACACTACAACCCCATAACCACTAAAACCATAACGTCATAACCTCACACACCATAACCATTATTACTCCATAACCCAATAACCCTATAACCCCATATATCGAAGGGAAATAGTTTATCACGGGTATAATCTGTATTATTGCGAGTTGTCAGAGAGGTTCGAGATACCTTAAAGCCGTCACATCAAACCCCGTAACGCCTTAACACTATAACCCCAAAACCCCCGTACAATAACCCCATAATCCCCAACGCCATAACACCATAACCCTATATCAAAAGGAAATAGTTCATCGCGGGCAATCTGTATTATTGGTAGGTTACGGGGTTTAATGTAACGGGTTTAAGGTATCTCGAACCTCTCTAAACTCGCAATAATACAGATTATCCATGATAAACTATTTACTTTTGATATATAGGTCTATTAGGTTATGGAGTAATAATGGTTATGGTGTGGGAGGTTATGGCGTTATGGTGTTAGGGGTTATGGGGTTGTAGTCTTAAGGGGTTACGAGGTTTGATGTAACGGGTTTATCGTTACGGGCTTATATGAGGTTAAATGATGGGCTTTTCGGGGGTTATGGTGAAACGCTGACCTGATAGGGTATTTCTGACTCCGAATTCAGATTCACCGACCCCAAAAACATATAGTATACATCGTCTCATCCCAGGTCTCAATTTTTTTTTGTGTGACTGTGTATCCCAGGAAACAAAAAACCATTCACTTGCGTTAAATTTGAATGGGCTTTGAGGTGTTCTGAATTGCGTATCTGTCACTGGAATTTCAGCATTAACAGATTGAAAACCAATATTTCCGATAGAAAATAATGTATTTAAAGTGAACAATCGTTTACAATACAATTCGTATTCTGTTTTTATTGTATTTCTCTTATTCAGAGTGTCCTTTTAATACTTCCATTTCATTTGGAATTTCAACCGATTCATGCGAACATCAATGAATCGTACATTGACATTAGAAATTATTTGAGGTTAATCAGTCTTATTCAACCCTATTCACTTAACGATTTAACCAATGTCGAATGGCAGATTTAAAACATTGCGCACAAATGGCAGATTCCAAGTGTCACCATCCGATTGAATTTTTATTTCCTGAATATGCAAATGACAGATACACAATTGAAAGAGACGCGCGTTCTATCGGTTTTTTTTTCCTGGGTAATCAATCCCGATTTCCTTATTTTCATTTTTCTCCCTAAACGTTAACTTTAAAAGTCTGATCAGTAAAGAATCATGAAATTTATTCGCTGGATATCCTTTCCACTTATGCGATCAGATGATTCCAGGTATTTACTTTTTCAATTAGAAAATTATTATTTTCGCTGGAAAATAATGTGATCAAGATATTTAATAAGAATAAGTTTGGTGAATTAGAGTTTAATGAGGAAGCAATTTAGACACTTATTATTTGAGACATGAGAACAAAGAGAAAACCCGACGCCTATCGCTTTGAGTGGCTTTCCCATGGTTCAATAAATAGAACGTGAAATGGAGATAAAGAGAGATAGAGAGAGAGGGGCAGCGGAAACGTCTGTTTTAACATGAAGATAGCAAATATCCACAGCCCCAGAGCTGTGACTTTTAAAGTCTACGATAAGATTTTAGATATCTATATAGAGCTTACATTTTAGCTTGAATGTACAACATATTACTTGATCTGGATACTGAGTACAGAGACGTAGTATGAAGAATCTAGGTGTGCCCAAGCCCTGCAGAAAGGAAGCTCGCTATTAGCCGCATCTTGTCTCGCTGCAACGATCTCCTTCACTTAATTATCCATCTTTTTTATTTTTCTACCCCTTTCGCTTTTCCCTTTACCAATCGCCGGCTAAACAGCCTATGTACCGATTTATAACCTTCTTTCTGTTCAATATATTGCTGCTCGCACAAAAGAATACCTGCAGCATTCATATAATAATTATAACATTAGATATTTCTCAAGGCACTGCAAATCGGTTTTTTTCAGATCAAGTGGATGCATTTACTTGAATCTTATTTCTTAGGACGAAAGAAATTATTTTCTTTGTGATAGTATTTATTATTTGGAAGAGTTGTATATATTTCGTTGATTAAAATAAATTAAATAATTAGGCTAATTACCTTCATGCACATTAATTAATTTTATATTTAGGCAACGTGGATTGATCACTTTTGCGCGGCCAGGGTTCGATTCTTGATGTGGAAATTTTTTTTTTAGATTAAAAATTAGGTTGAGTCATGTGTGACATAAATTGTAGTTTTACTAAACTTTATACGTTTCAGTTTAGAGAAAAATGTGTGAGAATGAGAATTTTTTAGAAGTAAGTTATTTTTTTCATCCAAGCACAATACTCTTTAAATATGAATCAGTCAAAATCTACTTATTATCAGTGAAATTTGATTGATTGAAATAGCTAAAAAGAGGTTACTGTGAATCAGACAAATTTCACTGATTTCTTCGAGGAAAATTAATTAATTAGTGAAAACTGAGTTAAGACTGATTTAAGAGTGAAAAATATTTTGTTCACTAGTGATTCGGTGAAAATGCAAATCACTAACTCAATCAGTAAAAAATTTACTGATTCAGATTTAGAGAGTATAATTCTTACCAAATTATATTTCTCTTCATGAATAGAATACTCCTTTCGATTAACAAATTATATTTCTGAAACAAAGAATTATAATTTTATTCTATGAACATTTATTTGGTTTTTTTTCTTTCTAACATTTATGTACGAATCTACATTCTAATGATGATAAGCAATTTATGCTAATTGCGTTATTTTTATGTTTTTTCAGTATTTTATTGGGCCAAGAATAGCCGTGGTAATTTATATTTCTTAGTCGTGACCAAGTTCAGTTGATACTAGTCAATAAACTCGCCTTCTTCATGAATTCCATTGCGGATTTTCCTTTCTCGCCGACTCGTCCGTCACGCCTTCTCACGTGGAAATTGAACGCTCTCGTTTTCTTGACTTAATACTTATACGTAACGTGTTTTCGTACAAAAAAATTTCTATTTAAGTTGTGAAAGAGATCGAAGCATAAAAACCAGAATCAATAGAGAGACGCAAATGGCTGTCGTTTTTCTGATATTTATACACTGCCGTTCAAAATTATGGGTTCATCAGTTGTTTATACTATTATAAAAGTGTCTTATTTCCTGTAAAAAAAAGTTGAAATTTAGTTTTCGATGATGGCATGAATCTTAATAAAATTTTGGATCTAATTATCCCAAGTTGAAGGCAAAATGTTAATTTTATAAAAATATCTTCAAATAAAGGCTGTACTATATAGATTATATGAATAAATACAAAATAACAATATTTTTAAAAAAAATTCCTAAATCCTATTAAAGTATGATATACAAGTACATTGAATTATAAAAAATGCTGTACACATTATTTGAATTTCAAGACTATTTTGTATCATGGTAGAACCTAGGGTAGAATCCAGGAAAATATTCTAAAAATATGTTGAACAGTTAGCAAATGACTATGAAGACTTACTTTTAAAACGAGACCGAATTTTTTTTTAAATCTTAGTTATTTTTAGAGTTATTAACATTTTCGAAAAAAATCAAAATTAGACCTTTTTATGTAATAAATTTTTATAAAATTAACACTTTTCCTTCAACTTGGGATCATTCGATGTAAAATTTTATTAAGGTATTAGTTCATCCACGAAAATTGCTCAATACCAAATTTTACAAAATTATGCGATTCTAATAAATCACGAATCATTTTCTCAGGAAAAAGAATCTTCACAACTTTACCGTTCCCAATTTTTGGTAATAAATTCTTTAATGGCTGAAACGATTAAAATCTGTTTTCCAAAACAAAATTCTTATAAACAAATTGCTGAATTTGGTAATAATTTATTCATTTTAGGAAATCAGCCCTTCAATAATAATATTGCTATTATTGAAAACAAAATGATCTATTTTTGCCTGAGGTCTAATTTTCGTGGATGAACTACCTTAAGATTTGTGCCATTATCGATCAAATAAATTTAACTTGTTTTTACAAAAATTAAGACACTTTGACAATGGTTTAAACAACAGGTGTATCTCTAATTTTGAACGGTAGTATTCGTAAAATAAAACTAACTTGATTCAAGTGCATGATTTATTGACTCTATTCAACAAAGAATTTTTGAAGCGATAATTGTGTGACGAAAATCAATCGAAATGTGAAAAAATAGAATAAAACTGAAGATATTATCCTTGATGTATTATTTAAATATTTTTACATGTTGCATTACATTTAGAGCGTTTCTCATCTTATGAGAAATGTCACAGGTGCCTCAGAAGAAAAACTGACATTTGCAAAAAGCTCATAATCGGTCTTAATGCATTCAACTTTAATAATGTAAATGCAACATCCAACGATAATGAACGAGTATATACGAGTTCGTCGACTCTAAGTGTAAAATGCGGGTTAGTACTTGGCCATTGTCACGGTTACACTTAGATAGTACAGTTACCTGCAATTAGGCAATTTTCACTTCCATAAACAGCTAACTTCACTTCGTGGAACACTAGTAGTAGTATTTTCATTGAAAATTTATGGAAAAGAATCTCATTTTTCAATTTCTAGAATAAGGGCATGGATCAACCAGTACAGCTGACTAAATTAATAAAATCCGTTTCCCCCAAAATTTTCCCACAATAATGAATTTTTTTGGCAGAAACTTTAGGATCTCAGAAAGGACATATTAACAGATGGCTGTAGACTTCAATTAATTCTAAAGTATCAAAAAAATAATTCCTGTTTTACAGAAACCCAACATTATTTTAATTGTTAAAAACTAATTAAAGTCTACGCCATCCGCTAATATGTCCATTATTATGTCCTAAAGTTTCAGCTAAAAAAAATCATTATTTTGGAAAAATTTTGGGGGAAACTGATTTTATTGATTCAATCAGCTGTACTGGTTGATCTATGGCCATAAAGAAGTATTTATTGTTAGAATGTTATTGGTGAAAATGTGTTTTATTATGCAAAATAAATCAAATTAACTAATTTTGACTGATTTACCTATTTAAATTATTTTATTTTATTTCTTTTACGTATTTTCATAAATATATTTTTATCAAAAAATTATCAGTAAATGTAGTGGTTTATGGAAGTGAAAATGCCTGATTAAAATTATATAATGCTGTCAACCCTTTTGATTTTACAACACATATTATTCATATTTAAGTCTATATCGTCGAAATTTTAATAACATTATTAGTTATTCTTCCATTACATTTTTTTATTGTTCCTGATGATAAATATAAATTACTTTAAATTTATAACTATCCAAAACTATTAGGGAGTGTCCATTAATTACGCAAGGCTTTTTTAGGGGGAGGGGGTACGAAAAATTTTACAAATCCTTACGTAAGGAAGGGCAGGGTGTCCAAACAAAGTTTCTTTTATAAGTATTTTTATTAAATAAATAAAAGTAGTGTACCCTGTATTGACCCTCAATATTAATACAATGGTATGTTGTTGGAAAAATTGGCTTTAGGGTCCATAAAATGATTAAGTCAAATTTAATCAAACGTTTCGGCTCTGATCGGAGCCCTCATCAGTGATATTTATTAAAATTTGTATTTTCTAGATTTTAATAAATATCACTGATGAGGGCTCGATCAGAGCCGAAATGTTTGATTAAATTTGACTTAATCATTTTATGGACCCTAAACCAATTTTTCCAATAACATACCATTCTATTTTTACTAAATATTTGAAAATTTAATTAAAAATAATCAAAATGTTTGGAATAGTATTGAAATTCAACTGGTATTATAATTTTACTTTAAATTATATAAAATATTGTATAAGGCATGTAAATATTTCCTATATTTTTATATAAAAAATAAAAATAATCTTACTCAAGAAACTGAGGACGGATTCCCAAAATCTTACGAATCCTTAAATTGGGAGAGTGGGAGGTATGCAAACTTGAAAGTCGTCCTCACGTAATTAATGGACGCTCCCTTATAAATATCTAATTTTAATTCTTTCAATTATGAATCAATTATTTCAATTTAATTCTTTCATTTCCTATGCTAGTTCAGCAATCATAATCATGTTTGCTAGAAAAATCTGGTTTCAAAATTCCATGACCTTTTGAGGTTTTTCAGGTTTAATTTTGAAAAAATTCCAGGTCTACTTTTTAAAAAACCCAATCAAGATTAATTTTAACTCATTCTATTACAGTGAAAACAATTTTTTAACGATAAATTATTGAATTTTAAATTTTTCAATACAAACACTTAGAAAAATGTTTTGTTCGTTGAACAAAATTCTTTTGTTGAACTCACAAAGTAATTTATTAACTCAACCAAATTTTTTGGTTGAATATAATAAATAATTCAAATCTGTTTGATCAATCAGTTTGATCAACCAAATATTTTCCTGAGTGGAACGATTTCAAATTCTTTAAATTTGAATATTTTTATGATTATTACAAGTAGAATACTTAGAGAACAATGAGTCTATTTATTTTAAAGTTAGGATCACAGTTGTAAACAATAGTAATCTAAGAATCTCTGAAATTTTTAACAAAGTTAAGATAAAAATTTTAAATGGCATGAACAGCTAATTTTGTCTAACATAAATTTTTTTTTCGACGCCTTCAAGTTCTTTTTGCTTTTCCAATTGAATTTTCCGATTCTTTTCTTTTAATTCTTGCATTTTCACTGATATTTGTCTTTTTCTCAACTTTCCTTTCCTTTTTTCTTTTGTTTTTTGAGAGCATCTGAATATTCTAAAATAATTTTTAAGAGTTTGAGATAAAGACGACTATAAAACTTCAATTCATTTTTTCAAAACTCCATGACTATTCCTGGTCCTTTCAGAAGTTTTCCAAAATCCAATGACTTTTCCAGGTTTCCCAGGTCTTCTAGGTTTTTTAGGTCTTGTGGCAACCCTGATAATGCAATTTTATTGAAAAAAAGAATATCTTGAATTGAAATAAATGGTTTTTATGAATGTGTCCCAAATACCAAGAAAATAATTAGTTTAGTTATAATTTTCATCTCAATCAGTTAAAAACATCAGTCACGGAGTCCTAAGCGATTGGTAGGTGTTAAAATGGAAATAGTTCAATATGTTGTATTGATGATTAGTGATTGCTCACGATTTCTCACGGGGCTTTTCCCAGATTCTATTTCACCAGATACGGAGACACATTTTTGTAATGCAGTCAAGTATGAAAGGGATCCCTAATAGAAATATTAAAGGGACAGATAATTAGTATGAATGATTGAAGTATTGTCAAGCTTTTATGACCGAGAAGCGGATTTGAGAAAAAATCAACCTCGGCCTTGGTTTGAACCAGGATCCCTTGAATTTCATGTCAAAGTACGCTACACTGTAAAAAATATCGGTAAATTTTCCTATGTATTAGGGAATTTTTCCTAAATCCTTAGGAAGCATAGATTTTCCTACAGAAAGTGGAAATATTTCATAGATTTGAGGAAAATTGACCGAATTTTCAGACTTATTTCCGAACTATTAGGAAATATATCAAAAAGGTGAGGTCATTTTACAAATCTCCTAAGTTATAGCAAATTTTTCCCATGAAAAGCGGAAATTATTCTACAAAAACGGAAATTTGTTCACTTTTTTTGGATTTTTTTCCACTTGAGGTAGTTCCTTCACGAAAATTAGACCTTAGGAAAAAATAGATAATTTTGCTTTCAAGAATAGCAATATTATTATTGAAAGGCTAATTTGAAAGAGGAAAGATTATTTTTCATAAAAAAAATTTGAAGCACAAAAAAGATAATTTTATTAATAAATTTTATTTTTGCACAAACTTATTTTCTTATCGCTTTGACCCAAATTTTTAAAAATGATGCGATTTTAATAATTCACGGTTCATTTTTTTAGGAAAAAGATTCTCTGCAACTTGACCGTTTCCAATTTCTGAAAATGAATTCTTTAATTGCTGAAATTATAAAAAAACAATTTTTCAAAACAAAATTTTAATAAACAAATTGCTGTATTTTATAATAATTAATTCAATTTCAAAAATAGGAAACGGTCATGTTGTAGAGAATTTTTTTCCTAAAAAAATGAACCGTGATTTATTAGAATCCCATCATTTTTTTAAATTTGGCTCGAAGCGATAAGAATATAAGTTTGGGCAAAAATAAAATTTATTGATAAAATTATTTTTTTGTGTTTCAAATTTTTTTCATGAAAAATAATCTTTTCTTTTTCAAATTAGCCCTTCAATAATAATATTGCTATTCTTGAAAGCAAAATTATCTATTTTTTCCTGAGGTCTAATTTTCGTGAACGAACTACCCTAAATTATGAAATAAATCAATTTTTCCTAATAAACTGGATATTTCACCAACCAAACAGTAGAAACTATTTCCAGTTCTATGTCGGAATTATTTCCGACTATATCTTTGGAAAAATTTACGACCTATTTGTATTTTAAGCTGTTTCCGAATTTCCGAAATTTTTTTTACCTTTTTTTAATCTATTTTCGTTTTTCTGGAATGAAAATATTAATTTTCGAAGAAATTTTAATATTTTTTATAAATACTTTTAAATCAGATAAAAAAGATTAATTTCCTTGGTAGAATAAAGACACCAACTATCGAGGAAGAACCAATTCTCAAGGAAACAGTTGATTTCTCCTGGCCCAAACCGTTGATATGATTTTTTTCATTGAATTCCATTTAATTAATCTTCATCTAGGCTCTAAAACAAAAGCACAACCATGAATATTTTTCAGTGCGCTCTAATTATATATTTTTAAGATAGATTTGAAACTACTGGTAATCTTAGAGACTTAATGATTCTATCATTATACTAGCTAATTTATAGTCTTCTTGTATCGTAATCCAAGGATCAAAGAAAGTGTCTCTTGTCACTCAGATCTTTACGAGGTCATAAACCCAAATGATATATCACTCATTCACGCTAATGATAACATTCCTATCGGCGTCTTTTTTCATTATATATATTTTCTTAAACGAAAAGAATAAAAAAATCTTCTTGATTATAATTAAGTATTCCTAAAGAAAACAGACTTAGCAACCTCTTATTAGCACGCTCTTTAGAATCTCTCATATCTTGCTAAATTCAGTCATAAAATTAAAAGGTTTTTACGGTAATGTAATTTATATTGAAGCAAACGTTTATAAACCTTTTTTCAACTAAAAATGCCCTTTAACGAAACCAGTTTAGTGATTCTGTGCTCCGGAGTCAAGTGAGTACAGGATATAACTTTAAATTTAAAGGTTCTCCGAGTTAGGTTGCAAAAAATGACCTTGGCAAATCCTGTCGGGTTCTTCGTCCAGTTTCATGGTTTTACTAAGGCTCAGTTTTGTCCGAACACCATATGGCATGAAGATTCGCTCTTCTCGAAGCTTCATCATCATCAATGCGTAATAGCTGTCGGCAGATGTCCGATTTATCTTTGCTACAGGCATTTCCCAACAAGGTACCACCCACGAATCCAAAAACACTCCGCCCTAGCACACGACCTATTCAAACATAAATGATTGCTTCTATCGATTTTCCGAAATTGGACAAATTGTTCTATTCAGAATCTGAATTTCGTAAAAGAGACACGCAGGAAACAAATTAAGGATGGAGATGGGAAAAAACACGAGCTAATAATAAGATTAATTTATATTTTTACGATCCCTGAATATGCCCGTATAAATTAAATGTTTTATATTGTATATTTTTTTACAAATAAAAGGCTACTGTTCTATTCTTTTTAAGAATCGCAGTAAATGCTATTATTTTTTTTCCTTGATCCATGTGATGATGATGATGGTGAAGGCTTTCTCGTGATCAAATTCGTCGAAGATGGAATCAGAACCGGCAGTCGATCAACATTTTAGGCTGGGAAAGCAAAAAGAACCAAACACTCTTGAGAACTTACGCGACTCGGACACTTAGGTCAGAAAAAAGAATGAAGGGGAAGAGATGTAATAAAAGATAAAAAGGAAGATTACACAAAGGGCGCCGGATGATGCTGCGGTTCATTGCCGATCGACAGACCGCGAACCCATGTTACCGATCTAATCGAGAAAATGGGAAGAAATTCAGCCAATAACTTCCGGCCTATTATGCACTTTCATTCCCATAATATGTCGACTGCAATGTTGTGTCAAAATCGTTTCGTCAAACAAGGATCATCTGAACACACGGCAAATTGATTGGTCTCCTGGCAATTTATGGTGCTGATGGCTATTTTTTTGAGAAATATTTATTTTGTGGAAAAATATTAGATTGAGAAAAAAAATAATTTGTACATTTAATACTTGAGATTCCATTGATCAATTATGTTCGTGAGTAGAATAGAACCCTAAGTTTGATACGAGAGCTTTTCTGTTTGAAAGGCTCAATTATTGCTTGGCTGTAAAACAATTAAGACCGCAGACGAATTAGAATTTGTGCAGCGCTTTGTAATGTCAGACGCGCAAACGGACCGTACGATCGGCCAGTCTTTTTCTAAATATAATCACCTCGTTTCCGGTTCAACTCGTGAGAGAAGATATGAAAGAAAAAAGAAATCTGAGAAAGAGAAAGAAAGAGTTCATATATAGGTATATAATTCCCGTGTGGTTGTAACTCGTAAAAAGTGAGTAGGGTTCGCAAAAGAAAGATCAGATTTCAAACACCGTTTACCGAAAAATGAGAATGACTCAACATAACCAACAGTTTTACTTTTAAAAAAAGTCCAGACTAAAATTGTATTCTCTTTCTAAAACCATTGTGTTTTACAGAGTTCATTTTTCAAGGTAATAGTTAACAAAATCTTAAGACTTAGAATCTATGAATGAGTTCTCATAAACCTATAACTTACAAATTGCATGACTATTCTTTAAATATATGATTAGATTTGTTTCTACTTAGAAGTTAAAGCAACTTTCTGAACAAATTTTCAGAGAAGATTAGAGTGCGGAATTGTTTGTAGAGAAGTTGGTTGTTTTTGGGATAAAATCAATATTTTCCCACGAATATGTAATCACTATGATCTGTAAAAACGTTTGAAATGTGCACGACATGCACCCTGAGGATATGTTCAACTGAGAATAAATCGTCCCATTTCCATTCGCTTTCCTTTCTTTATTAATGCCGTGCAAGCAGTTGCACATGCAATTACTTATGATGTTACTAACGAGATCTGCAATAAGTTCAATTGGTAAAACGATGTAATAGAATATATCGATAATATCTGCGGCTTAGCGCATAACTTTCACGATCCGAAGAATGAAGATTTCCTAGTTTCAAACCAGTTCCTGATTTTTAAATAACTCCTTTTCCATTTAAGACAACTTCACATACAGGGTGACCCGCCAATAGTCATAAAGTTTTGAATGTCAAATTCTTTGTTAAAAACCAAACAAGAAATTATATTGACAAAATGTTGTACCAACAATAGTTTTCAAACTATTAAGCATTGCAATTGGCCAATAGAAACTCACTATTTCCGCGCTAGTCCAAGCAACAGGGAATTTATTATGAATGATTTATGACATTATTTATTTCAGAAAACGGACTGCACCATCAGAAGAAAGGTTGGTCATAGAGTAATTGTGTCATGTTTTGGACAACGAAATATGATTTATACATTTTTTATCAACATTTAAGACCAAAAAATCGCACTTTTTTTAGTTTTTTGTTTATAACATTAAAGGTAATTATCCAATCTCAATAACATCAATTGAAAAATTGTAGACAATTGAATTGCGGACAAAATGAGCCGTCGCTTGATCTGATTGGATAATTAGAAGCGGGGAAAATTCGGAAAAACCGGGAAATTTAGCTTTTGTTAAACAAATTAATATCTCAGTTAATTTTTAACTTTTTAGGTTGAGGTTTGCTGGAAAAGTAGCAGACTTTATGCTCTTCATATGTATAAAAAACGGACACTTTGAGATAATACGTTTTCGCGCTACTGACACTTTAATTTATTTAATCCGTTAATTGTAAAATGTCTTGCTTGCCGCAGAGGTGGTCCAATTTTTATTTTGAAAACCTTTTAAAAATATAAATCAAGCACAACAGAACATCAATCTTGGTTTTTCGCTAAAATGTTGCAAAGTTCATTAAAAAACGGCCCAAACATGACTTCAAACTCCTGAAAGCAGCAAAGTGACAGTGGTGGGGGGAGAAGGCGAGTAGGCTCACTGAGTCACTTTGCTGCGTTCAGGCGTTTGAAGCCATGTTTAAGCCTTTTTTTAATAAACTTTGCAACATTTTAGCGAAAAACCAAGATTGACATTCTGTTGTGCTTGATTTATATTTTTAAAAGGTTTTCAAAATAAAAATTGGACCACCTCTGCGGCAAGCAGACATTTTACAATTAACGGATTAAATAAATTAAAGTGTCAATAGCGCGAAAACGTATTATCTCAAAGTGTCCTTTTTTTTATTCATTTGAAGAGCATAAAGTCTGCTACTTTTCCACCAAACGTCAACCTAAAAAGTTAAAAATTAACTGAGATATTAATTTCTTCAACAAAAGATAAATTTCCCGGTTTTTCAGATTTTTCTCCGCTTCTAATTATCCAATCAGATCAAGCGTCGGCTCATTTTGTCCGCGATTCAATTGTCTACAATTTTTCAATTGATGTTATTGAGACTGGATAATTACCTTTAATGTTATAAACAAAAAACTAAAAAAAGTGCGATTTTTTTTTCTTAAATGTTGATAAAAAATTTATAAATCATATTTCGTTGTCCAAAATATGACACAATTACTCTATGACCAACCTTTCTTCTGATGGCGCAGTCCGTTTTCTGAAATAAATAATGTCGTAACAAATTCCCTGTTGCTTGGTCTACGCGCCCATAAGTTTCCTGCGCGAATTTTTTACCAAGATTCACTCCAGATCAGTAGAAAAATATTCTCAGCGAGACAAGAGATAAACTGTTACCGAACCAACGTGAAGTTGGAAACACTATAGTAAACAAATTTTTAATTGTAAGTACCACTATTTACATCTCAAAAGGCGTCATTTTTTTCTATGTATGAAAAATCCAAACTCATGAAAAATTTAGTTCTTTTGATTTTAATTTTTCCTTTTTATTTTTTGCCAAGAACACATTGAATTGTGATAAATTAAATAAAATTTCCATTTTTTCCATTTTTTTGACTCACTCTGTTGAGGATTCAGCCAGCAGTAATATCATTAATACTTCCAAATTAAACAGTTTACAACTATTTGTATCTTTATTGGGCTAAATTATGGCTTCTGGGACAAAACAATACTCTTAGAATTGCATTCCTCAATACTAGACAGAATTCTAAAAATCGCTAACAAAATCTTTTAGAATTCTGAGAAACTACTAGTTAACTATTGATAATATCTTGATATCTTTTTATTTAGAAAGCAATTTTTGTAATTCGTATTTAAATCGTGGGGAACTTAATGAACAATTGACGGTGATATGGTTTTTAACTTCATGTTGCTTTACTAACAGTTTGTCTCTAATCCGGCTGAGAACTATTTTTCTACTGATCTGAAGTGAATCTTGGTAAAAAATTCGCGCAGTAACCCAAGTGCAAAATCATAAATTCCCCAACTTTGGCCCAGTAGTGGCAAATATGTTGCCGAGACTTGGCCGCCAGTGCTGCGCCATTACCAAAATGATATCTAAGGACTGCACTTGGCCGCCTTCACTTGCCCGTCACTGACTGCCAGTATTGGCTCGAAATCGGCATATGTTAATGGCCCATTACTGAAATGATATCTAAGGGCTGCACTTGGACGCCTTCACTTGCCCTTCGTTGGCTGCCAGTATTGGTCTGAAATCGGCATATGTTAATGGCCCATTACTGAAATGATATCTAAGAGCTGCACTTGGACGCCTTCACTTGCCCTTCATTGGCTGCCAGTATTGGTCCGAAATCGGCATATGTTAATGGCCCATTACTGAAATGATATATAAGGGCTACACTTGGCGGCCTTCACTTGCCCGTCACTGACTGCCAGTATTATTATATAAGGGCTATACTTGGCTGCCTTTACTTGACCGTCACTGGCTGCCAATATTGTCCCAAAGCTACATAAAAAGAATGACCCAAAAATGGGTGGAAAGTTGGTTGTCTTTAAAATATTTTGAGATGTCATTTACGAGAAATGAATCTTAGGTTAGATTTATATTTTTCAAATTATTAAGAAAGTCTCTATAATCAACGGTTTTTTTTACCATCAAACTAGCATGAATTATTAAAGATTGTTAATTAATTTGCATGTTTGATAATATTTAGACATATTTGTCTTTTAAAAAATGCTTTTTGGGTAAAGTAAACTTTATGAACTGTTTGTGTACTCGAATTTGAAGACTAGATTTAGTTAACTGTTCTTTACCCAACTTTGATACAAAAATTGTTAACTCTGAGTTTTTGACTTCCAGCATGGTTTGCCGGTGTAATGCCGACTTTCGGACCTATGATGGGCCGTTAGTGGGCCGGTAACTGGCTTTTTGACTTAAAACACGGTGTGCCGGAGTAATGCCGACTTTCGGACCTGTAATGGGCCGTTAGTGAGCCGAACTCTGTCTTTTTGACATACAACACGGTTTGCCGGAGTAATGCCGACTTTGTAACCAGTAAAGTGCCATTGCTGGGCCAGACACTGGCTTTTTGACATACAACACAGTTTGCTAGAGTAATGCCGACTTTCAGCCCAGTAAAGTGCCATTGTTGGGCCAAGCTTCGGCGCAAGCATGGGAAATTTTGATTTCCAATGTACCGTGCCAGTACTGTGGCAACACTGGGCCGATTTGAACGCTGATATTGATCCAGTAACATTGGCCAACTTATGGCTGCCAAGATTGGTCCAGTATTGGGCCGTGTTTTCAGTTCCGGAAATTCGCAATTGGGAAGCTTATGGGCGCACGGAAATAGTGAGTTTCTATTGGTCAATTGCAATGCTTAATAGTTTGAAAACTATTCTTGGCACAACATTTTGTCAATATAATTTCTTGCTTGGTTTTTAACAAAGAATTTGACATATAAAACTTTATGACTATTGGCGGATCACCCTGTATTTCATGTTTTCTTTTTTAAAAAATAACTCTGCAGATCAATAACTAAATTTTGACAGATCAAGTACAGTTTTATTTTAAGGAGTATTAAAAATTACATGAATAATTAGGTACAGATGAGGATAATGAATTACAAGTGATAATTAAAACTTGTAGATGATAAAAAATAATGAAATATAGAACTGCGATTAAAGCTAATCCATTTTGAGAAAGATTTAACATCTTAATATTTGTCACTTTAATGCGCAGGGAGAGACTCGTAGATGTCTTCGCGAATATTAATTTATTACAAGCACGCACCAAGCAGGTGTGACTTAAACAAGTTATAGGGCCGTAAGCACTTAAGCCGATGTTGCAAGACGAATCAAGATACAAAATCTATCTAATTGTGAAGCTGAAGCTAGTGACTTTCTTTATGCAATGTTGAATTCGCAAATTTAATCTAAAAAATAATAGCTAGTTCCAGATAATGATAGGTTGTCTTGAACCTTTCGTAACTGAAATTTCTGAACCTCGGGATATTTTCGAGGAAGCAATAAATAAAAAAGAAAAGATTTGTATGTTAGCCGAACAACGATAAAAATTCCCATTTTTCTATTTTAAAGTTACTTCCGCTCTTCACTCGACGCCACAGGCTCAGACGGAAATAAAAATGAATCCCTTGCGAAAGCCGAAGACTGACAGCCGACATGGTTTCTAAACTTAACCGGGTCAAAAGTGTTACTTCGTCAAACTCGGGTATTTTTGGTTATCAAGCTTAGCGCTCTTTAAAAAAAACTGTATTTCTAAATTTCTTCAAAAAGAAAAATCGGTATTGGGAAATTTCAGAAATTTAATACCACACAAATTAGAAGGATCGAAAATAATAAGGAAAGGGATATATATATATGGGTAAGAATTCGTGAAACGGATCACTTTTTTCCCGACTTTATAGAATACAGAAAACAATAATTATATTTCCGAGTGCGTATAAATACTAAAATATTCCTAAAATATAATTACAAAAGATATTAATATTAAAATTTTAATAACTTTCTCGATGTTTTAATTGAAAATCGTTCAACTTCATATATTTGTTGATGTCTTCCGAATAATAAACGGGAAAAAAAATTTTGGATTCTCAATTAACCAATGAATGGCATCCGTTTTTCTGAGCCGGAGTAACTCGCCTCGCCCGATCGCGACACGTTCGATCGCGATGCTCTTGACTGTGCATAGGTACTTAAAGTGAGTATGTTATTAATAACTCTGTTACGATCAAGTATTTGTTTCATTCAAAAAACGTTAAATATCAATGTTGGAATGTAAATGATAATTGAATACATTCATTACTCATTGTTTTACATTTTAATTACATAGAAAATCACGATAAAATTTTTTTTTCCGTTTATCATTTGGAAGACATTTAACAAATGTTAAACGATTTTCAATAAAATGATCGAGAAAGTTATTAAAATTCAAATTGTTTATAATAAACAATTTTTTTTACATCACAATATTTTGTTTATCCGGAAATCGAAAGACCTGGGCTCAAATCCCAGCGCAGTCGAAAGCGTTTTTTTCCACAGAAAGATTTCAAATTATTTAAATTTGAATTTATATTAAATATTTTTAATGTTCTTAGTTGGCTTTAGGGTTCAGAAAAAATGTAATGCAAAGTTTCATATTTTCAATCGTTTCGACTCAGATTGGAGTCCTTATTAATGAGAATTTATTTCTATAAAAAATACAAAGGAAGAAACTTAAAAGTTGCCCGTGTGAAACTATAAAATTGGTTTAAATAACTAAATTTACAAAAATAAAACTGTACAACAAATTTTTTTTTTTTTTTAAATACAAAGGGGAGAAACTTAAAAAATTTGCATGTGCGACGAGTGAACATTGTGGTAAAAACGATATAAATGAATTACACATGTGAAACTTCAAAATTGGTCTAAATAACTAAATTCAACAAAATAAAAACTGGGCAAAAATGTTGTCTATAAAAATACAAAAGGAATAAACTTAAAAAATTTGCACGTGTGACGGATAAAACCAAAATTTAATAAGTTTTAAAGAATTTTTATTGAGGGTGAAATTTCACCGAGAGGCTTTATTTCCATTGTAGAAATTGTTGAAAAAAATTTGTCAAAAACACTCTTTTGTTAAAATCATTTGTAATTGTCAATATTTTTAAAAAATATTTTATGAATACTTTAGTATTGATGCGTACTCTGAAATACAATCAATGATTTTTTTATTACAAAAATTCGGGAAAAAAGTGATCCGTTTATCGAATTCTTACTCGTATACGTCATATTCTTAATAAAAAAATAAAAGAGCAGCTGTTTGAAGCCAAAAAAGTAATGTTTGCAATAAGAAACCTTCTTCACACGTGCTATACAAATGACGCCCAAGGTGTCCAGAAAACAACATACTGTCGATTCTTCTGCCACCTGTGAATATTTCTATACTGAATACGAACATTTCATAAACATGCCAATTTCCACAAAAACTTGGAAGAAACTCCAAAAAACAGAAACTTTTTATTTGTGTCGCAAAAATGTCTTCAAACCAAAAAAACTGTTTCAAGATGTGATCTCAATGTCTCGGTATGCTGCTTTAAAGTTGTAAAATTTTGGAATTGAATTGATTAAAATTAAAATAACTTAATTAAGACGAATTTGATAACAGTTAATTTAATTTTCACCAGCTGGATAAAAATTAGAGAATTAAAGTTATATATGAAAATGGGAATTGGTTGAGAATCTAATGGCAAATTTCCATTAGACTTAATTTTCATGGTGTGAATCAATGTGGAAATATAGTTAAAGATACCGTTTTATGAACTTGATAAGGATTATTCGCAGGCATCCGAAACCACAAGGATACATTAGTAGTTGGATGTATGTGTGCGAACTTATAACTGCATACAAAGTATGTCTGAAGTGGCTTCGCTTACTCCAAGCGGACAATAACTACAAATTGATGGCGGATTGCAGATTGCATTATAGGGAGTGGCTTTATGTATTTGTAGGTTAAATCGGCCAGTAAATCCTTAAATGCCTGCGTTCCTCACGTTAACCCCTTTATTCCCTTCTCTGGAAAAGAAGATGCAAGAAAAAGGTAAGAAAAAGGAACAAAAAAGAAACGTTCAAAAGAAAATTTTAAAGATATTAATGTATCTTCAGAAATAAAATCAAATATTCAATTTAATAATAATAGGTATTATTATGACAGAACTCTAGCATATTTTTTCTCATCCACACCGAGAAAACTTTTTTTTCGATTGCATATTGTTAGAGGAAACAAATTTTTTGTTTCTGTTGTCGAAAATTTTCTTGATTTTAATATATGTAAAGTATTTACATACTCGACTAAAAACCAATAATTTGCTTGATTTAAACAAAGAATTTGATTGAATTAAGAAACATACTTGTTAGAACCTCATATACTTGGATTTACAAAAATATTTGATTCAAACAAATGATATAAATGCGTAAAATTGCATAAAACTAAGTTACATCTCTCGAAAAACCTTGCTTTTCAAACACATAGAATACATCGTCTACAAAGAAACAAATAACTTGGTGAAAGGAGACAAATTCATTTTGCAATCAAAGTTAATATATTTCAAATTCGAACAAGAATTTTTTCAATTTATACACACTAAAAAAAATGAGATTACAAGTTAAAAATAATAATGAACAGGAATTATATCGACCCTTAGTATTAATATTTAAAAATTGTTGATGTTCTTAGTCGGCTTTAGGGTCCAGAAAAAATGTAATTCAAAGTTTCATATTTTCAAACGTTTCGACTCAGATTGGAGTCCTCATTAGTGACAAGTTATTTCTATAAAAAATACAATGGAAAATACTTAAAAGTTGCCCGTGTGACGGATAAATATTGAATTTATTTATTATAATTTGATACTGAAGCTCAAACCAATTTTATAATATTAAAGATGATGTAAATTACTCATTTTCTCAAATTCACTAAAATTTCTTTCTCAGTTTAAGTGAAACAGGAAATTCAATTTACTTAAGGCTCTATCAGCCTTAAGGAACACATTCTCATCATGGCGCTCGCGCTTCGCGCTCGATTTTCTGTATACATTTCAGTAACTTTTTAATAAATTACATGAATAAAATAATTTATTTTCTTCCAAATCTCTCAAAAAGAAAAAACAATCATGGACTTTATTTAGGGAAACGATTTTGCAGAACAACGCTTATTTCGTATCTCACATATTTTGGTGAAAAAAATCGAATTTTTTTAATATTAAAAATCAAAACATAAAATATACATCCTGTCCCGAAATGTCTTAATGAGAATTTGTAAACCTCATTTAGGCAAACAATTTTCCATATAAACGTTTTTTTTGTATCTCACATATTTTGTCTAAAAAATGGAATTTTTGAATTTTAAACGTATTTTTTGGAATTGAAACGAAAAATATATGTTTTATCAGAAACTGTGTGAGACAAAATTTGTAGATCTTTTTGAAACGACAAACTTTGTATTCTTACGTTTTTTTCGTATTTCGAATATTATTGTTAAAAAATTGAATTTTGGATTTTCAATATTGTTTTTTTGATTTACAGTAAAACCCCGTTTATCGCAACACCTTCCAATCAAATGCCTCCCGTTTATCGCAAAAACAGAGGGGTTCCCACTTCTTCGCCACCAGCTTGAACAACTGATTATCAGCACATGCGCCTAAACGAATAGTTTCACGCGCTTTCGCTGTTTAACATTGTTTACAGTCGAGTTTCAATAACCTCGAATGCGTTTTTTTATTGTCATTATATGTGCAATTATAAATGAGTAAAAACGTGGAACCGAACGATGGTACGTAAACGACTAGTACAAACAATACATTTTAATTACTTTAAAGCTTACATATTTCGCTCATAATTTTCGAATGCATGATTGAATTTTTTTCAGTAAAAATATTTCCGCATTTTATAAAACAATTGATTCGCAATTGGTAAAGCGATTGCTGTACTAGGCACAATTCATGCTATAATTTGTCATAATAATATACATTGAAATGTGAAAAATTTATATATTTTTCTGTTACATATAAAACACAAATATGTAGAAATATATACATAAACGATAGTTTGGAAAGAACTGCTAAATAAAGAATGTCAAAAACATTTATGCATTTCATAAGAAAAAAAATGTACCTCTCAAAATAAGTACGGATTCCAAAGACGCTTAAAAAAATGTAATAAAATCCTTTTAATAAATTAATGGCTACAAATAATTTCATATCTCCCTAATATACGAAAATTCATATAAATATATGCATCACAAATTTAAAAGTGAGGGGTATTCCCGCCTATCCTTAACAATCACGTGACCACTCCTTTTACTAATAAGAGGGGGGAAAAAAATGGTAAGGTTTATTGCGATAAACGGGAGAGACAAGTTGCAATAAACGGGAGTTGCGATAAACGGGTGTTGCGATAAACGGGGTTTTACTGTAAAAAGAAAAATATGCATCTTATGAAAAAATGTTACAATTCACATTTGTAGGTCTTTATTTATTCAATAATATTGTATCATAAAGTTTTTTCGTATCTCGTATAATTTAACTTGAAAATGGAATTTTGATATTGATTTTTTTCGAATTTGAATATGCTGTAACATTTCTAATTTTGTTTTAATCAAAAAATGTTATTAGGATAATTTTTAGAGATTTATGAGCCCTATCTAAAACCAGTATTGAAATTTTTGATTTTTTAAAAAAATTATTTTCAAAAACACAAAAGTAGTGCTCAACCCCTCAATTTTGATTGGATGTGGCTGGTTAACGAACTTGTCCTTACTTTTTCGGTTCCGATAAAGTGTACCAAAGCTCAATTCAATCTGATAATTCTATCGAGAGTTATGCCGCACACGACCTACTACAGACAGACAGACAGACACTTTCGTAAAAACCCTTTTTTCTGACTCAGGGGGTCTCAAAACGTAAAGATTAGATGAAAATTTCGAAAGTCATTTTTCACATAAAACCAATACCTTCTCATCCATGATGAGAATGTAAAAAATGATATAAAAGAATTACACGTGTGGAACTATAAAATTGGTCTAAATAACTAAATTTACAAAAAAATATAAAAACTGTACTAAAAATTTTTCCTGTAAAAATACTATGAGGAGAAACTTAAAAAATAGCACGTGTGACATTTTTTCTGGACCCTAAAGCCAACTAAGAACATCAACAATTTTTTAATATTACAAGTTAAATATTTAAATAATTTGAAAATCTTTCTATTTCAAACTCAACTACTTAATTTGAAATCATCACAAGTTAAATTCTAGTAAAATTTTAGAGAGTAAAGAATCAAAAATCTAGTAATCTTGATAGCCAAAAAGTTCGTTAAAACAAAATACATATTTAAATGAAACAAATTTTTGTTAAACTGTATATTAAAGATAGAATATGTTTATTAAAAAAAAATATTTTCTCGGTCCACTTCATGTAACACTAGAATTTAAAAATCCTTTAGAGTTCCCATGGCAAATTTGATATCTTTTAGAGGCGTTGTTTATGTCATGAAAGGCGCAAGAGAAGATCTCAAGGAAGAAACGAACACGAAATGAGTGTGTGCCATTGTTTAACGAGTCGATTTCGCAAACTTCATTATGGGCTGTGCTCCCTGCCGTAAATGCAGTTTGCAGTTTCTATTCCTGTGCGTCTCAGTTCCGCAACCTTGGACATTTGCATAGAACCGTCTTGCCGACGTTGAATGGAAACAGAAAGTTAAGATGTCAGAGGAGATAAAAAAAGGTTCATTGAACGAAAGACAAAAATACGCATGTGAAGAAAAGTTTGGTGTGTTTGAGTGACGCGATTATGCACAAAATACTTTTTAAAAACGATTATTAAATATAATCGGGAAATACATTATAAATTAAATTCAATTGGTAAATTATATTTTTTTTATACTATTTATAACTTTGTTCGTAGAAGTTGCCATTAAGTCTCAATTTGTTTCATTTAATTGAAGAAAAATGGTAGAAAATAGGATAAGAAATTTGATGCAGGAATGCAATTAGCAGTCTTATTAAAATAAAAATTGATTATGATTAGTAAGTTAATTGGACGACTCATGTTCGACATCGGAGCACATCCAGTTTCAAAGCAATTTGCATCTCAGACGAATTCGATTAACCGTATTGAGTTTAGCATGTTCAAACCAGATTTGCATTACAAAAGAGGATTCAAGACTCATTTCGAATTTACAGGTAAAATTTGAATAAAAATGTAGTTTTGGGAATGATTGTTTTCCCATTTTAAGATTAGTAGTATCATTTTTCAAATTTACAGTTAGATACTTTTTTATAACTTATTTAAAATACACAATTATTGTAGAATATGCTGGTTTCAAAATTCTATGACTTTTCTACAAGTTGTAAAACAAATATTGAAAAACAAATTTTGTAAAACTTAATTTATTTTAAACATTCTATTTTGTTTTCTGATTCTCCAACTTAATCCCCAGGCCTTGCGTTGTTTTTAATCTCAAAACTTGAGTCATTTACAACATAAGGGATTTTTTTTTATTAAACTATTGTGCTCTATTAGGTCGTAACTCCATTTCCGGGTGAAAATCTTTTGTCTTTTTGACTTAAATGTTAAAGTATTTATATCCTTTTTCTCGATTATGAAAATATTAAAATTTACTGAAGTTCTGTTCCTGGAAAAAAATTCGGATTGGAATTCAATCCAAGCAAATCAGAGTAATTCCGAGCCATTCCAAACCAATTCGAAAAACATGTTTAGTGTCGTTTAATGCAGGTTGGTCGAAAATCAATTCGAATCATTCCGACCTCGAACTCAGTCGGACTGATTCGAATTGAAAGTTCGGTTCAGATCAACCCGAGTTCGGATCTATTCGCATTGGTTTGGAATAATCCAGAATGGCTCGGATTTTTTCAAATTTAATTTCTTTCCGAAACATAATCCTTGTCATAATCTTTCCAATTTCACTAACTTTTCCAAAGCCCATTTAAAATTCCATATAAATTTTCGAGTTTTTCAGTTTATGTAGCAAACCTATAATTCAAAATTTCCAGAGTTCAAAACCGTCCGAACTCTCAAAATACAAGAAACGACCAAGTTTGGACTAAGAAACAAACAAAAACAAAAAAGGTGGAAAGAAAAAAGAAGGCTGGTTGTTGGTTTCTCATAATCGTTGATCATACGAAGTTTTTTTGATCCAAATTTGGTTGTTTTTGGTATTTTGGGAGTTCGAACGGTTTCGAACTCTTGAAATTTTGAATTATACTTTTGTTTCGAAGTTAAGATGAATTTCAGTTTGTAGTGATACGCGTTCGAATTTAGTTTTGAAACCTATAATTGTTACAAATTGTTCGTTGTCAAATTGCATCAATGTTTGCATACTTTTTGAAGTCATGCTGTCATGTCAGCAATAAAAATGAACGCGAAGCAGGTATTTTTCTCTATGACTAGTACCAGCTGATTAGTAACTTGTTTGAAGAAACTTCACAAATTACATTTACCTAAGATCCTGCCATGCGTTCAACTCCATATACTGCGAGCTCGTGCACTTTAGTACCTCGTAAAAATGTCTTTGCAGGTTGTAATGCGAGACTAGATAAATGCAAGGCGTGCATAGATAGGAACGTGCATAGACACATGGAAGTAGAGCGGTGAGTCGCTTCGTTTTTGAACGAGGATGATCTCTGGTGTGGATGCCTCGAGTGCGCGATGTGGAACAGGTAGCAGTGCATCCCGCGTGTATACAACTAAGATAGTTCATATATCTAGTCCCCAGAATGACTCATGCCTCCAAGAACATCCAAGACTCATATCTATATGTGCATAATGCAACACGAATTGTGAGAGTCAGAAAAGGTATTCATTACAAAAGGCGGAGTCCTGAAAGAACCAAATAAAAATAAATAAAAATGAATAAAAACGAATAAAAATGAAAGAAGACATAAAAAAAATAAATAAACCTGTAAAACTGGCATCGACCAATGTTTTCACAAGTTGGTATTCCCGACAGACGCCTACGCTGAAGTAAATTTCTCACTCATCGATGACTCAATTCTCTTCAAGCATCTTAGGTGTTTAAATAATTAATTAGCATTATAAATATTGATTAGCATTTATACAGGTTGTTTAGAAAGTTTCATCAATAAAAGGACCCTCAGGAATTCTCAATACTATAAAAATTCAAAAGATATTTCAGGATCTTTAAATTCTGAAGAACGAGAGACATCCGGATTTATAAAAACTCTTCTTTAGTAAATTGGGTGATGCAATAATAATTGTCTTGGATCAGTTTGTGTGAGATCATGTCTATAGATAATGAAACATTATGCGTAATTGCGTAATGAGTATGAAAGTAAGCAGAAATTGATGGCTAATCGGAATGATGCTTAATGACGCTTCCCAGGAACGATTTTAGCAAGAATACGTCGCGCCGGGCGCATCCTCCGCATCCGCCTTTGCTGCCTTCCTCTTTGGAGTTATGAAGCCGCGACGTAAGCCTAGGCGGGCATTCGCGAATTATAACAAACTTCCGGTCGCTTGTTCGTTCCTTAGCTTCACTCATTCTACTGGTCATTGTTGCTTTGCTACCAAGTGTGACGACCTGGCAACCTCGATCCATCACTACAACTAGTTCAATTTACTAATTATCCTCAACTTGCCATTTTATGATCCTAATTTTTAATCTCCGCTCTTTCTTATTTTTTCAAGTTCATGGATTTTTAACGTAATTAGCTTCTTAGCATCAAAAGACTTGAAAGATAAAATACTTGGAATTTTGAATTATGCTCGAATTACGAAAACATTGAAATTTGGAGCAGTTTTAGAAATTGAAGAACACAGCAGGGTGTCTACGCAATTTTCAAAACGAAGTTTTTGTGCTATTTCGGGTATAGTTTTTAGAAAAAATTCCTGATAAATAAATCGTTATTACCTAATACCGATTTGCAAGTCTAGGAAATCCATTAACGTTCAAATTTAGTTGTATTTAGTTTTAGATTTCATTTGATGCTGCAAACTTTTGAAAAACAATTCCTAATATTATAAAATGCAATTTTGAGAGATTTATATTCTGACATTTGATAAATAAGAAACATCATTTTTAAGTAATGTTTAAAGAAATGAACAAACATTATATGAATTTGGGTCAATACAATAATAGACATGTTATCAAACATGTCACTTTGAAATCATTTTTAAGCTTTTAGCCTTTCGTTCGAAAGAATTAAATTCGATCGAAAAAATTAATTATGCATAGAGGATTTAAAATTTCAAAGTTTTTATCAGATGCTTTCAATTTGGATACCTTTTCAGAAATCATAGAACTTAGAATGTTTTTAATTCACATAACTTACGAAAATTTCCCAGTACTTGAATTCGAGGGTCTTTGAGATTTGTGAGCAAATTTGTAAGCAAAATAAATTTTTTTTAACATTGTTGTAGTAGCAAAAATATTGTTGTCACAACGTTAAGGGCATTTGGTTCAGTTTATACATATCTGTGGCCAAAATACATAACATTTAGTTTCTAAAATTTGGGAAATGGCAAAGAAAATAAAAACGGAGGTAGATACTTTTGGTTTTGACTAGAAAAAAAAAATTCCGATACATAATATTTTGCTAAAATTTAACTTTTTTTCAATTTTAAAACCAGAAGTAGTCTATCTACGTCCATTTTATTTTCACTATCATTTCCCAAATTTTGAAAAGAAAATTTTATGTACTTTAGACACAAACGTGTGTAGAAACCTAAAATCAATAACATTTTATAATTTCCTAAGTATTACACGCCCTTAAGCTTTTAAAATATTGAACATTCAAAAACTTTTTGGTGATATGTTTGTTTTTAAAGGCTATTACATCAATTATACTAATTTAAATGTTCAATATTAGTCGGTTTTCAAATTCAAAAGTCTAAAATAAAATGAAATTTCGAAACACTTTTAGGAAAATTCGAAAAGAGGTAGAGATACTGTATCACTGGGATTGAGTAATTACATTCCAATTAATTTAGGAAAAAAACGAAAAAAGCTAAATCATGTTGACCATTTAAAGTAGTAAAATTTTATATTTAATTCAATATTATAGAAAAAATAATGGACATAGTGTGTGACTAGCTTTTCCAGTGCTGCTAGACTACTTTCAATCAAGTATCACATGGTCTTGAAAAAATAGCTTTAAAATACCAACTTCAGTGATATACTGCAAAATTGATATTATTTCCGAGTAGGAATTTTTCAACCGTATCTGTGAACAGGGGAAGAAGATCTTCGATCCGTAACCTAGGCAGACCAACACTTATGATAATATCTATCCGGTTACGGGTCATGGTTTAGGTTTGTTGGGGGTCTCGGGTGGTTATTAAGGTTTCAGTATGAAGTCGCCTTACACGTATGCGTTACGTGATTCCGTTATAAGCAAAGAAGTAATTTTACTGCGAAAGTATTGACACTGAAACGAAATTGCAATATTTATTGCCATATATGAATGTTCTGAATATTGTTCAATTTTACGGAAGAATGTTATATTTCCACACTGAAAAAAAACGACAGCTGAGAGAACTATATTTTGGTCCTCAGAAGCAGAAAATATTGCTATCATACTCTAAAAACGGAATATTGACTGTCGAACAATTCCGTTCACTATGAATGGATTTTCTACTCAAAATTGGCATAAGAGGAAATCCTCTAACAGTTAAAGTATTTTCGTTTCAAGTGCTATCATTTCACTGCCAAAGTTTTTCCTTTGGCCTGGAAATAAAATCCTTTGCCGTACGAAGGAAGTATAATTTCGATGTTAAAAGAAAACAAATTCTATGATATAACCTATAAGAAATGTACACAAGCCAAACTTTGACAAATCCCAATATTCAGTCGATCATTTTCAATAATATAATAACGACCCGTCTTAGATTTCAACTTAAAGAAATTTTAAGATATAACTTTGCTTAAATTACAAATTTTCCAATACGTGTAAAATTGAAAGTTCATGATCTATTAAATATATAATGTTGAAAAAGTGTTACAAAATTATTTTTAAACTTTGTTGCATTTTAAATTTCACAATAAATTCTATAGTAAACATTTTACTAATAATTTCGAATCAAAATATTTTTTTACAAATAAAAAACAACTGTATATTTCATAAAATAAATAAATTGTATAAAAAATCATACATATACGTTTTATGGAAAAAAATGTGTAGCTGTCACAAGGATATTTTAGGTTATAGTAGCCACATTTATGGTTAGGATAGTTAATAATATAGCTTGAACAGCAATATGTTTCTTTGTACCAGCTACACATTTTTTTGCGTGTAATGCTTTTATTGACATTCTTGGGAATATCTTTGAATTGTCATCAGAAGCAATGAAAAATAAGGTTATGCGGATCAAAATTGTTTGTTTTGGTATACGAACCTTTCAAAATTTCTACAACGCACTCTGGGATTCCTAATAATTTGTAGAAATCCATTATTTGATTTCGTTAATTGATTTTGATCATAAATAAATATATTCTTCGTAGTTGGCACCGTACTAACAAAATATCTGTGAACAGATTAGCACCAGACGATGTACACTCACTAATGCGCAGGCGCACTTCGTCTCCTAGTCTAGAAATGCAATCCTTACATAATTAGAGGATTTCTTTTCAGAGTAAAAAAAAAATCGTTCATTGCTAAAAATATTTTCTTTTTGCATCTCACAGATGAGTTTTGTAACAGGAAGAAGATTCTGTTGGTAGACAAAAGGAATATGCTTAATTTCAATGGATGCATTCTGAAAAGAACGTAATTTCACTATGGATAGACTTTTTTTTAGAGTGCAGAGCAATGCTACGGCATGGACCTCAGAACTATACGAGTATAGGTGAGACAGCTATACTGGTATTCATAAACGTCATATTGCTCCGCGAAGGATATAAGTTCGTTGATATGACAATACGATGTATAGCGATCGTAACCAAAATATTACGCCTGTTGTAACAATGCATGCGATATAAAATTGTCGCATGTTCTGTAATCCAGAGCTTTAATTATAAATAATAGGAAATGAAAAAATGATGATCAAATTATTGTAACAGATTGTATGTTTCAAAGACTCTGAATATAGACATAATAATAAATTTTGTTTTAAAAGAAAACATTTTTTCATCGTACAATGAACGTTCAAAACTGTAAGTACATTTTTAAAATGAATTAATGTTTCAATTTGACATATTTCAAATAGTCAAAATTTAAAAATTATTTATAGACGTATAATAACACAGGTCTACATGGTTTTGTTATGGAGTAGCTGAGGTACATTTCCGAAGTAATTTTTGACAATCGATCATTGTTCATATTATGCCACGTTCATCAGAAATAAGAATAAAAAACAAATTTGACATCCTATCATTTTTTCCTGCCATATATCGGTTATTGCGAAACCTACATTTTTTTTTTCAATCGGCGATATCTCCGGTTAGGAAAATTAAAATAACACATTAGAAAAAGGAGAAATGACCAACCTCGGACGATGTAGAATTGTAGTTTCAGTAGTATCTGATCGTTGGTATAATGATGCCACTTAATCTGATAATATTAATAAATTTTCAACGTTTTTTTAAAATAGTGAAAAAAATTATTTAAGAAGAATGTGTAAACTGACACTTAAATTACAAATGTCAATTGGATTTTATAAATTTGACTACAATTTGTTTTAATATTATTAATAGTGACATAATTTCCAATGATGTTTCTTACTTCAAAATTTGAAACATTATGGAAAGTTTCTGACTACGGTTTTATTTGACATCTTCGAAATTTTTGTGATGTATTTGTAAATGTTACGTTATAATGACAGAGTAAAAGAAATTTCAATTCGATTAATTATGATGATCTGAAGAGGATGACATTTAGTCATCGAAACGTTATCAAAGAATAATAAATATGGATTACAATTCTACATAGTCCGAGGTTGGTCATTTCTCCTTTTTCTAATGAAGAATTTCGTTCGGACGTTAAACCTTTTAAATTTTAAAAATAATACATGTAATAAAAATAAAAATTCGCGAAGTTATCGATGCTAAAATATAGCGAAAAACCGTGTTTACTTTCGAAAGCTTCGATATATTTTCTTAATCCCCAATCAGGCAATTTTTTCTTTACCCACTCGTTATCGTTGTTGTGGATTCTTACGTGTGATAAAACAATACGCGATACGCAAAAATGATCTTTCAAACAAAGAAAAAATGTTCCAAACAAATGGACAAACGTTTCGAAAAAACGCCTCAAACAAATGACACTTCTTTCTCATTTTGAGGTTAGAGTCGCGTACATATGAAGCAATGTATAGGTCGCGCGCAAACCAGTATAGTTGCCTCACCTATACCGCATGGGTCGAGACACTATATACCGCTATAGGTCGAACAGCTATACTTTTATTGTTGCACGAACAAAATTATAATGGTACGATGGCAAAATACGCATTTCGGTGCGTCACGCATTCAGTTTATCTACAATACCAATACCGTATAGTCACGACAGGTATTTTGCTGAACTAAAATTCTGTATAGTTTTCTCAGCTATACTGTTTTTTTCCGTGCAGTGGTCGTTGCGAAATTGCTTAAATATGATTTAGGATCATGAACCATGGAATGAAAAAACCTCATGCTTATACCGACTCGAAGGTCCTTGCATGTTTATCTGCCATGCATTTAACTCACTTTGAATAAAATGAACTGTCGAGTATAATCAAATAAAAATATTAATAAAATATATGATCTCTTTATAACTAATAATTTAGACATAGTTTTGCTCGTAAATTTCAAGTCATGCATAAAGCCCAGAAAATCAACGTCCCTCTTAAGATCGGAATGAATGGGACAAACATCTGTCGCAGTAACGTACTACCTACTTCCGATTCAAAATTCCTTTTTATTTCACGTTCGCCAATCTTTCATTTCACCCTTATTTCCTTTACTCTTTCCAAGGAGAGAAGAAAGACGGCGCACGCGATGTATGGCACCTGGTCCTTTAAAATACAGATCAAAAGCTGCTTTCAAATCCTCTGTCTGAGGTATTTCGACATTTCCCGCCCCTTAAAAGCACGCCACACTTTCTGCTAACTTTGGTATTATGATTGCTCATCTTGCCACATAATGCAAAAACATAGGTAAGTGTCATTTTTAGGAGTTTTGCCCAAAAAGATGACATGCATTAGTGAAAGCTTGTTCTCGGTACAGTTTTTTTGAACACCTCTTTTCGACCCGAACTGCACTTACCTATGTTTTTCCGTTGTACGGCAGCATTCTAACTTCAAATATGAAAAATTTGTAAATTTTTAAAAATGTCACTTTCAAAATGTGAACAAGTTTCTTTATTACACGGGGAGAAAAGTGGAGATAAAAAAATTGGGATTGATTACTGAAATTTCTGTGAACAAATTTTACGTTTCATTTATTCCAACAGATTCCCCAATAAACTCTTTTCTGTTTATTGGGCAATCAGTTAGAAAGAACCAAATATAACATTTTTTACGGAAATTCCAGTAATAAATCCCGATTTCCATATCTCAATTTTTTCACCGTGTACTTATTTACTCCCAATGGTTTTTTTATTGTTCGACTTGCGATATTAAAAATAAAAAATGATTCTAGCCTGTCATAATTTACAGAAAAATATTTTCGTTTTGCTCTCCTCTGACCAGCTAAACTGTGTCCTGATGAGGGGCAACATAATGGATCTGACTCCCCCACGTGATTATAGCGCCTGCTGACTGTCGCCAAGAATAATATTTCAAAGGGTCCTTCAGACAACATTGTGAGGTTGCCTTAATATGCTCACAGAAGTTTTGAATAATTCAAAGATGACGTTCGACTTTTATAGTGATGACGAATCAGCCCCGGTGTTTTTTGAAAAATGGTGTTTGATCAAATGTAATTATGTAAGTCTATAATTTCGAATTTAAAAGTATCCAAATAGGATCAATTAAGTATAGAATGCTGATGGCTCTTAGAGCAAACTCACCAAAAATAAATACCATCAATTTAGAGACTTTTTTTTACTGAAACTCTTGAGAATGTAAAAGAGTATAAGTAATGAGGCAATGATACAATTTAAGTAAATGGAAGCTGTTTCCAATTTAAAGAGCAGAAAATCTGAATTGCTTTAATCCGTTTATTCCCTAAGGACGTGACTCGTTTGGCCACTGACGAGACTCGTGCACTTGCTCATCAAGGGAGATTTGTATCGATCCCTCGAAGGGGTGCGAACCCTGGGGGTTGGTTAGTACCCCTATGGGAGGCAGAGAAGGCATTACAGCTTGATGTCACATTGGGGGTTGAAACTGTTGCAGAGAATGCAAAAGCCCAGTTTAGGGGATGTCGATGCAAACCTGGCTTTAGGCCAAGATGAATGCGTCTACAGCTTCTAGAGTCCCACACCCTTCGGCGAATCGATGGCTACGAGCTTACTAGTTCCTGAATTATTCAATTCCATTTGTTGATTTTTCACGCAGAGCATCGCGCCTCCACTGCCTCAGACCTTAATCTATATTCGAGCCATAAACATTATTTTTATGGCCATTCTCGAAAAAGTGGTTAAGAACAATAACCTCTCGATTTATAAGATTCTAGAAACAAAGAACAAGAAATATAAATTAAGATGCAAAAAAAGCAGATTTTTAAAGAACATTTTAAAACCGCATTTTTGTGTTTTGTTTAGCGCATTTTCTTGGAACCGGAAAGGGAAAGAATAGGGTAGACGTGAGAAAAGTATTTTGTTTGGGTCGAATGTGGCTTCCAGTGCGAATTTCAAGAAGCCCTTAAATTTCCTGTGAGGACACAAGAGCTCACCACAGGAATTGATTTGGCAGGAACAACTTGTATTGTTGACCACAGATAAGTCAAAGCAAATTATACATTGAAACTTTTAAAAACAGGAAACACAAATATTGGAGAATGTGATTGAAGATCTGAGTCAAGACAAATTTACTGAAAGAAAAATAACATAGACACAAAATAACAGACAAAGTGTAAATTCGTACTGAGAGTGATATCTAGTTATCAAGAAGTGTCAATATTAACTGAAGGAAATTGCTATTACATACGAAGAAGAAACTGTACAATTATAAGGTCTTTTTATCTGTACTAATCTTCGTCGAGGAATACAACAATTAACGAGTACTTTAGTGACATTGATGTTTTCTGTTTTCTACACGTTGACATTTAGTTGATAATACCAAGCTGCGATTACCGACAAGTTTTCACAAATCTATAATGATAATCCGCACGTGACACTTGCCGCACGCTAACGAAACCTATTTCCTTGCTAAGCAGACATGAGTCATCTCCAAGGAATGAAATATGGGATCGACTATCACGTGCTTCTGCTGGTCCTTTCTTGTTCAAGCATGCACGTTGAACTACTTTGAACCATGAAATCATCGACAGATTTCGTGTAAAAATTAAAATATAAAGAATAAAGTTCGTGTTCCAAATATAATTCATGTTATCGCTGTTGGGAAGATATATGAAAATTGAGGCACGATGTTACCAACTCCAGTCAAAAAGAATACATATATCATCCAGGATTGTTAGAAAAATAGGACCTCCAGCTATACTTTAAAAAGAAAATACAAAATTTCAACTAGAAAAAATTTGCATTTAACTCAATCAATTTATATAGAATCAAAATTCTTTAATTACTAAATTATAAGAAATTTAAACTCAAAACTGGTTGATAATGAATACACACACTAACTCTTAAAGAGTTCTAAATTTCTGATTTTAAAATATACACATGCAGTTTTGAACGTTCATTAAACGGAAAAAATATTTTTTGTATATTTAATAACAGATTGTATGTTTCAAAGACTGAATATAGACATAATAATAAATTTTGTTTTGAAAGAAAACATTTTTTCATCGTTCAATGAACGCTCAAAACTGTAAGTACATGTTTAAAATGAACTAATGTTTCAATTTGACATTTTTCAAATAGTCAAAATTTAAAAATTATAGACGTATAATAACACAGGTCTACATGATTTTGTTATGGAGTAGCTGAGGTACATTTCCGAAGTAATTTTGACAATCGATCATTGTTCATATTATGCGTCGTTCATCAGAAATAAGAATGAAAAAACAAATTTGACGTCCTATCATTTTTTTTCCGCCATATATCGGTCATTGTGAAACCTGCAATTTTTTTTCAATCGACTACATCTCCGGTTAGAAAAATTAAAATAATACATGTAAATAGTGAAATGGAAAGCTGAAAAGTGCCTCTTTTTGATGGTTTTCTCATATTTAAAAAATAATAAAAATTCGCGAAGTTGTATCAACGAATCATGATTTTCTAGTTGACGCCCACGCTAGCAAGGAGAATAGTTGGATCACCCATAGATTTTTTGGGTGTAAGATGAGTAAATCTATTTTTATGATAAGGCTGTCAAAATTTTTCGAGCTTTTTTTGAAAATTATTAGCTGGAGCTGGCGAGACTTTTTAATCCTACTGTGACGCTACGAATGGAGCAGTACATTTTTTAAAATAAACAACCAAACATCAAATACAGACTATTGACTGCTAAACGATTCCTTTCACTGTTAAATGAATGTCCTTTCAAATGCTGTTCTTTTACGGTCAAAGTATTTCCTTTGGTCTGTAACTGTAATCCTTTGTCGTATAAAGGAAATATAATTTCGAGGATTAAAGAAAAACAATTGTATGATATAACTTGATAAGAAATGTATACAAGCCCAACTTTGACAAATGCCAATATTAAATCGAACATTTCCAATACTATAATAACGACCCATCTTAGATTTCAGCTTAAAGAAATTATAAGATACAACTTTAATCAAAATCATAATATTCATTGAAATTCAAGCACACTTTTCAAAATTATTTTAATAACAGACGACTGATAACGCTTCGATGGTTATAAGCATTAAAAATTAATAAATTTATAATGTTTCGATTGTCAGAAGCAATGAAAAATAAAGTTATGCGAATAAAAATTTTTTATTTTGGTATACGTTTACTCCAAAATTTTTACGTCCAACTCTGGGATTCCTAATATTTTAAAGAAATCGATTTCCTCGCCCCATCCACGTTAATTAATCGCGATGATAAAAGAATATATCGTGCAAATCAAAAATTACTCGCGAATATTGCACTGTCAAGCACAGGACGATGTACACTCACTGATGCACAGACGCACCTCGTCTGCTAACCTACAAATTCAATCCTTTAATAGTTAAAGGATTTCTTTTCAGAGTCAAGAGAAATCTTTTATTGGAAAAACTATTTAGTTTTGCATTTTACAGATTAGTTTTTTAACAGTGGAACGATTCTGTTGATAGACAAAAGAAATATGCTCAATTTCAATGGAAGCATTCTGAAAGGAACGTAATTTCACTATAAATAGACTTTTTTTTGGAGTGAAGGAAAAGTATAAAAAAAAATAAAAGGGGAAAAAAGTATTTATCACTTGATTGTTTTTTAAAAGATTTCAAGTTAACACGAGGTCAGGTAATTTGATCTCTTAAAATAATCAAAGACAAAATTGGGTAAGCAAATTCAGGGTTTATAGTTACTGAAAAATATATCAGTCAATAGTGATAACAAGTTCGAGCTTCATAGTAAAAATATTCTATTCAAATGGTAAGAAAACTATTACATTCTACATATTCTGTGCATTTCATAAGATCTTTGTTTAAGTTTAGAAGCTGAAGATAACTAACATTCTTTTGAATAAAAAAAATTCTAACAAATAAAAAATAAATTATTTGTAAAATACAATTTTACCAATTTTTCTATTTATAAGCTCATAGATAATTCCTATTTTGTCCTAAATTTATAGAGTAAAAATTCACACGACAAGAGAAACGCTTATTCAAAAAATAAGAAAATTTCGACATCTGGAAAAGTGGAGATTAGAAATAATGACCTACTGATGCTGGTAACTTAAGGAATTTGAAATCAGGAAATTTGAAAGTATACAAAACTCTAAATATCAAAATATCAAAATGATCTAAAATTAAAAAATTTTAGCTGAGATAAAACTATGAATCTTGCTAAAGCAAAGTAAAAATAAAAAAAAAAAAATATTCAGTATTCAAATTTCGAATAATCACACTTATTATTGAACATATTATAAGATGTCTTAAAGTTCGAAATTAATAGGAAGATCAAGTGGAAAATTATGTACGAATTTTTCAGGGTGACAATCAGCTCACGTACTCGTAAAGTATTTTTTCTCACGGTATTCAAGTAAGATAAACAATGAATTTTAATACGCCGAATACAGGTTCTCCCAAACCATCATAGGCGGGAACTCAGCATGAGGACTGTAGGTACACTAAGAAAATTAGCATATCAATTCTTTCCAACCCACGCATGTGGCGGGTACAAACCTTTAATCTAATTCCGACCTATGCAAAACGAAATACCCAGTCGAAGTTGTTATAAAATATCTTGGATTAGATACAAAATGTGTTAGAAAGCACAATGGTAGAGAAATACCAGCGATGTAAAGTCGTCAAGAAAATACAAGTGGCTTTCAAAGGCAAGGTAACCCGATGTAAATGCAAAGGAAGTGGTGCATCTGTGCGTCTTCGAAAGAACTTCAACAGGGAACAGTTATTTTCTAAGGAAGACTCATATGCGGAACTATTATTTCAGGAGAGTAATATTTATGGCTGGCTGGGTACGCAAATTCAGATGATAATTTAGGCTTCAGTTCATAATAATATGCTTACGACGAAATGGTACACTAAAGTAGAAAAAATGACTATATTTTCTAAAATTATAAAACGTATTATAATTCTATAATTCCATCAGTTCAATCATTTCCATCGAAGATAGTAAATTAGCTGAAAAGTATGTTATCTCTTTGGGATAAATTGTTTTGGTAACTACGTTCCAGTTTCGGGATCGGTTATTTGAGTGGTCACAGTGGCGATAAATAATACCTGATACGAGTTTGGGTCGCGAAAATGGTTGTAGCCGTTGGCACGTTAATTGGTCCATGAATACGTGAGTGACGCGTTGGCAATTGCCGGCATCGGAACAGACGTTGTGCCTTTCCATAAATCAATCGCCTCCTCGATAAGTAATCGGTGTCAACGAGATTCCTGACGATTGGAAAACGATCAGAGAACAGAGAATCGCGAGAACAATGGGGTATTGGGAATATTGTTGTGCATGCATATGAAACCGAATATGATTCACTTCCGTTAAAATAGGCCCTTGGTTCCATTAATGTAGACACCATTTTTAATCCGATCTTTGATATCTATATTTCATCTCATTAACATACTGGTCATCATATTGGTATTTATTTTTCAGATCTAATATTTCATTTTTAAATATGTTTTTCTTTACGCTGGCTTTACTCTCCTACTTTGAATTAGTCAAGCTTGATTAATAAATCGGCAAAAAAACTTCAACCTGTAGTTAATAAGCAGAGTAGCTAAATTTTGTTCACGCGGATGGCAACAGTCACTGTGTGTGATCTTGTGCTTTTGCGAGACAAGAAGGTATCGAATGTTGGACCTCTCTTTAAGACTTTCCTCTTGAGTCTCGAGGATGTCTTTCCTTTTGGGGGGTCTTCCTTTTCGGTTGCACAAGACACTCCATTAAATTAGGGTCGTAATGCTAACTAAGAGAGTGATATAAACTCTTGGACAAAATCTTTTATATCCCTCTTAATTGCTCTATTTAATTAAATAAAAGAACTCGACATGAATTCGAAGATTGAAATAGAATATCTAAATAAAACTTGGAACCTGATGTTATTATTAAAATTATCTTTAGGATTGAGGATTATAATTCAAAGTACGTTATAATAGAGATATGGAGTGTTTATCTTAATTTTTAATCGAAATTCATTTTGTCTGGAATGAAGAAAACCTTTCATTTTAGCAATTAGGTTGCCGCATTCCAAAGTACTTTTAATTTCCAATCAGGTATTCCTGAAATGATTCTGCTGTTGCGGAAGATTGTAATCCCTGGGCAGAAGGCTGCTGTTTAAAATTTAAGACCTCGTCCGAGGGAGCCCGTGCTCCGATTTTAAACATTCGAAATGGTTCTTCGACCGTTCAAGTATGCCATGTCTCTCTGTAATCATGGTCGCAATAATTTTCATCCTTTGCATGCCCACGGCGAATGTTTCTGGTCCTGTAATTAAGCACACGCGATGGCGAAACGCATCACCTTTCTTATTTTCGCGGCATGCGAACCAATTTCGCGCCCAACTAATCCACAAACCATAAAAGCAATCATTTTTGAAAATTGTTTATGAACACTTTTCGTGTTTACACTCACTTCAAGCAAAGTGGTGCCAGTCATAAATAACTTAAGTAGCGGCATAGAGGAATCTACTGTAGAGTAAACGCTGTCTATGAATAGAGTAAACCATCTCGTTCGCTTTTTTTACTCGATTAGAAATCTCCCAGCGATGAAAGAAACGTCGTGACTCAGACTACCCAGCTTCTACGGACTTTCGTCTTGTATGTGCGGGAAAAAGATACGGTTGAGATATTTAACCGAGGTGTTCTAGATCGTAAAAACTAACTTTTGATGTTTACAGATGATTAGTTACTTGAGATGAAATAGATTGCTTAAAATTTATTTCCTAAAAGAAAAGAAAAAATTTCGAGAATATTACAGGTCTATAGTGATTAATCTATTTTGAAAGATGAATTCAATTTCCCAATAAGAAAAGTATTTCCCTGACTTTTCCACTTTAAAAATACGTCAATCGAATTTCAAATTGGAACTTTCTTTTTATAATCTTGAAAGCCATGAAATTGATAATTCAATTTATACACTCTTTCGTAAGCATAAAAATGATGATAAATCGGAAGTTCCTTTCAGCAAGATGGAAAGCCCATACGGGCTGTGTTGGTCACGTTCCAGCTACTCAAAGGTTGAGTGATACTCTGATTCGAAAATCGTGCTCGTGGCACACCTGCCCTTCCATTGGCCGTCCCTTACCATTTTGCAGCTACAGGTATAGACTCGCATCGGGTTGGTTCTAAAATGAATTGAATGTTGGGGGCGGAAAGCATCAGAAGCGAGAAGAATTATTCAGGAAGCGTGCTGTTAATTTCCACCTCCTGTTTCTCTGGCACGCTCCAAAAGGTTCGAAAACGTTAGGTAGGCAATGGTAATTTAAAAACTCCAGAGTCATTAAGACGAATTCTTCTACAAGAAAAAACAGCTTTGTTTAGAAATGTAGTAAAATTATTAAAAACAAAAATAAAAATTTAGTGAAATAAGTTCCTCGTAAGACTGAAGAAAGAAAAGATAGAGAGGTTGATTTTACAAGGGACGACACTCCATGATTATAAGTTCCACCCAAGATAACGAAGCAGAAAGGAAATCTTTGAACTAAATTTAAGGGACGGGTTCGTTGTCGAAGGTGGTGATTACGAAAATGTCAATTTTAAATCCACATCCTTGTGATCTACCTCGGGGCATTAATCACAGTCATCATGGATCGTAAGAGATCTTATCGAGAAGATTGAGACTCGAATCCTGGAGAACTTCCTGCCTCTGGACCGGTTGAACCAAAACGAATGTGGCTACCCGTGGAAAACACAGTGCCATCCATCATCGCTTCAGAGTCGCTCGAAGATCAAAGAAAGGAAGACTCAAAGGAAGAATTGCCATCGCCTGGTAAAGCCCGAAAACAAAATGCACGGTTCCATTAGGACGAATGCCAACCAGAGGAGGAACCCCATTATGAAAGGAAATCATTTTGCTTTCAACTCTTTTCTACTGTTCCTTCTTGCAGTCTGCAAATTGACTTTTTGTCCGAGCCAAGTCTTTCGAGAATTACGCATTGTTTGTGACTGGACTTGACCAAAACCAACCAAGCCGCAGGACATAATAGAATCGTAACATAAACTACCCTCCTTACCTATAATTATTTGCAGAATCTTAAATTTTCTAATTTCAGAATATTTTCAATTAAATCTTCAAGTTCTTTACCCTCGAGCACCTGCGCTATGAGCGTTTTTGTCGCGATTCCTGAATATTCCTAAGAGCACAAAAATTATCAATTAAAAAAGAGATCTTTATAAGAAATTCAATGATAGAGTTTGAATATAATCCAGCACAAAATTGTAATTAAAAAATAAAAATGTTTTATGTTGGAAACAACGTTGAACCTGGGAAATTTAATTTCTAATTTTCGAAATCTCAATTTGCATTATTTTTTTATCTTCTGTCTCCAAAAAACTTTAAAATACAAAAGATTTAGGAATTGAGACGTTACAAAATGATAAGATTAAACTTTGAATGATTGGATATCATAAAAATTTTCTACTCTTAGATATTTCAAATTAAACAATAATGAATAAGAGTTTTGAAGTTTTAAGGAATTTTGGAACACTGTTCACTGCACGAAAAATTTGAAGAAGTTTCAGTGATTAATAGTAATCAAAAGTTGGGGGTTTTTGTGGGAATTTAAAAAACCTTATAATAGTTAAAGGCATCTCAAAATAATTTTGATAAATTGTTAAGAATAACACATTTTTAACAAATTCAAAAGCTTTTACATGAGTGTAGAAGAATGTAAGAATTGTAGAGATTTTCGAAAATTTTCATTGGTTTTGAAACGTCTCCAAAATTTTTAGATCTTCAAGTTTTATATAATAAGTTTCTTCATTTCGAATTTCTTCAAATATCGTCTAATTTTTCTGCTTTAAAAGCTTTTTAAGAGAATTACGGAAATATTTAATATTGAAAGAATATAAAATCGTATAAATTGGGTCATAGAAAAGAAGAATCTGAACTAATAGACAAATGTGTAAGAAATAGTAGAAGTTGCCTCATTGTTAAAATTTATTAATAACTTCTGAAATAATCAACTTTTCAAGCTAAATTCCAACACAGTATCAGTGATACTATGAAAATCATGCAATCATAGCAAATACAAAAAACAAATTTTTTTCCTGTGTTGCACACGATTTTTTTCCTACTGGGGTTCGAAATAGTATATTACATAACAAGGGCAGAAAGTTGAAATTCCTGCACTGCGCGCCATAATGCCCGAGTCGAAGCCGAGGGCATCATGGCACGCAGTTCAGGGCTCTCAAATTTCTGCCCATGTAGTGTATACCATTTTTCTTGCTACCCGGTCGAAAGTAATAAAATAAATGCATGTGTCAATTGGAATATATAGATGCCTGCCACGACAATTGCGTCACGAGCCGAGCGAGTGCTGCTGGTCAGGGGGGCAGGCATCAAATACATCTATAAATTAAGGTTTAGATTTCTATTTCCTTGTTTCCATCTTTGGTAATTATCATAGACTAGCATGCATCTGTCAACGAACTTTTTGGGTAAGGTGTCAGTTTCTACTATTAATTGAGCTTCAGTTTCAAAGTTTTTATTCATTTCTTCTTCATCTGTCGATTCATCAGATGATATGTCATTCATTTTTTTATTTTTATTTTTGTTACACTTCAGTCATTACTATTACATTCTAAATAATATCCACTTATTGCCACTAATAAACATTAGCAGAGAGCGGACAAATTTTGACGTTTGAGGTTATCGACGTTTTTACTCCCGCTATTATAGAGGGCGCGCATATAGCTTGACCAATGCATGAAAGTTAGACTTTCTGTCGTGAATTTGGTGCCGAAACCACGTACTTTCGACTAGGGTAGTAAGAAAAATAGATTTGTTCTTTATGAAGAAAGCATTCGAGACATGATAGAATTTTCACTATGTTTATAAAAAGGTTGTTTGATTATTTTTAACTGGTACTTTATGTAAAATTAAATATCAAAATAGCTCGCCTTAAATAAAAAAAGTTATAAATCTGTTTTTAGAGATAAGAAATAAAAAAATTGATTTACTTAATTTTACTAACCGAATCTAGTTAATCTTTCGTATTTAATTTGAGAAAAGAGATACTGAAACCTGCCACGAGATCGAACCTGTTATAAAACAACAAAATGAGTGTTCGTTGGGTAGTAGTTTGGTATCCTCCGTAAACACAGTAAGGAGCAATCAGAGGGATTCTGTACAACCATTATAACAGCCTGTAAGTAATTCTGATGCCGCCAGCCAAAGGATCCCAGAGTAGTTTACTTCACTCGATGTATGCAATATAACAATCTGGAATAGGCTATATTCCACTTGCTCTGGGATCTTTGAGTAATATTTCACCGGAAGACCTCTATTCTGAAGAATATTGTGTAATTTTATAGAGCTATGCTTCCACATTTATGACCAATTACTAATTTGAGCACTCTGATTTTATGCCAAATGCTGCTGAATTTATTTAGACACCAATCGACAAGTCAAGTACCGACTGCGTATTCAAGGGCCTTGTAGTCCGACCATGAACCGGCTTTTCTGATCGTAAACTGCCTAACTTCACTGTTACTTGCAGCAGTCTCTTGTTGGCTATAAAATTTTATCTGCATGCTTTCCATTTTTTCAATTTTTCAATTAAGTCGTTTCGTATTTGGACGAAGCTTTTACCTGTAAAGAAAGAAGAATAAGAAACTGATATTCGGTAACGATGAGACTTTAAAAACTTTAAAATATTATATCAATCGTTTAGAAAATTTTAATTCAATAGAGAAAAATGTAGATTGTAATAATAGTTGTAAAATTTAAAAGGAAGGAGTCTGTTTATTCAAAAACAGGTTTACAAGAAGAGAGCTATTTATGAAAGAAGAACCTCCGCAAAGGTTATTAGGTGTACAAGCGCACGCCTGCTGCTGCGTTTCATGTTTCCATGGCTTACTGTTGAAGTGGGAATAATACTGTCAACGAGGTGACAGGCGGATTTTCCAGACAAGCAGATAAAAAAATTTTCGCCAGACCTGTAAAAGTCCATTTAATTTTAAAACGAGACTTCGCCTTCAGAATTTGAGTTTCTTGGAAACTACAGAACACACTAAGATCCATTTCTTTACCCTCTAAAAGCCTAAGCGGCCTAAACATAATATAAAAGCAAGGTAGAAGAAAATACACCTGATGAATAGTTCATTCAAAGAAACCAAAAAATGAAAATGCTCCACTGAAAAATATTTTTCATAAATAAAACAACTTTGGCAATTATTGGGATTCAATATTGCAAATTGACACTATTGAAGATTACAATTTAACTTTAAATATTTATTTGGGAAGCTCTCTACCTGGTTGAAACCTGCGAGGCACCTTCGCACGAGTGAAGAGGGTTTGGCCTATCTTAATAAGGTGCGGACAATCTTGACAAATATTTGTCTGACATAAATTCCTGCTTCCCTGGATTAAATAATCACGACGATCAATCGTATCAGCGTTATCCTCGGCGCCTTAAAAGACACCTTGTCGACGGATATTTTCTTTTTGCCTCTTAAAAAAAGAATTAATCGAATACTGGAACCAGAACTCTAACATCTCAAATCTAACCTAATGGATTTTCTCTGCTCTTCAAAACAAATGGAATAGGAATCTTCAGGAGATCAAGATTCTGTGTTTGAAAATTTGAACACACTGTTTTATCGATTCTCGGAGATACGAAGCTGACACAGCCTATCCTTGCTGTAAAATGTAAATATTTATTAAAGATAAATTAACATTGTCTAAATAAACTATTTATTAAAATCTATTCATACTAAAAGGGTAATCGGAATTTTGCTACACAAAAAATTAATTTCTTCTCGATTCTCAAAATTTGTTCTTTGAATTCTTAAGCAAAGATTTTAAAACTCCTTTTAACTTCGCGAAGTTTCTGCGGAGATGTTAAAATCGTTTGAGCATCCAAATATGATAATGTTGATAGAAAGGTTTATTAGACGTAAAACGACATTCTTCAGACATATAGATGGAAAAATTGTATTTCGACGTTTCGAAACTTAATATGGTTTCCTCATCAGGAACAAAATTGGCGACTTATTATTATTACATTTGTAAATAAGAAGAATAGATATATTTAATATGTATTGATATTTAGTCAAAGACAGTAAAAATTCTTTCTTCCTTTCTTCATTCTGTGTCAAGAATATAGATTTAAAAAGTCACAAAAGATGGTCAATATTTAGCATGTTCAAAAGAACTTTTGTTTAAAATAAATAAAATTTAGGTAGAACATGCTATTTATTGACCATCTTTTGTGACTTCTTAAATCTATATTCTTGACACAGAATGAAGGAAGGAAGAAAGAATTTTTACTGTCTTTGACCAAATATCAATACATATTAAATATGTCTATTCTTCTTACTTACAAATGTAATAATAATAAGTCGCCAATTTTGTTCCTGATGAGGAAACCATATTAAGTTTCGAAACGTCGAAATACAATTTTTCCATCTATATGTCTGAAGAATATCGTTTTACATCTAATAAACCTTTCTATCAACATCATCCTTTTAACTTGTTTTTAAATTCTTGTAAAAAGTCTCATACAATAATTTTTGTTTCTCAAGGAACGATAATCTTGGGGATTCGATATTGAATTGGTGCAAAATTCCTAAGAAAAATTCAGAGTTCTGCCCACGATTCTTTGACCATTAGTATCGAGAAAGCGGGCGTTGGCGTAAAACATCTTTTCGTTGCCAGCCAAGATTTACGACTGGATCATTGCAGCGATAGGGAAGGAAGCAAGTTTGCGATGACTCTTCATTACTACAGAGAACTGGGAATCTCCCAGCTGGAAGAAATTAACAAGATGACGTTCAAATGCATTCCATTTAGATCATAAATCTTTGCAGCATTTACTCAACATGATATTCTTGCTCATATCTAATATTTCGATTGATATTCTCTGCAACAAAATTTATTTGAATGTTATTAAACGATAAATACAATTACAAATATGAATAAATGAAAATAGATTTTTTTACAAAGCAGTGAAGTAGACATTTCGACCTAAATTAATGTTGAATATCAATTTATATAGGAGTGAAAAGCAATGCATGCATGGAGCTTGAGATGCAGGAGGCACGAAAAATGTTTCTAGATAGCATCGAGCACTGAACGTGGGTATAGCATTCCATTAACCATTGCATTGGTAGCATGCTATCCTGATGCACGCGGCGATCGATTGTTCATAGATCTCGAAATTAAATTCAATGAGAGCTAAAAAGTTATACCAGCTCAAAAAACAAAGAAAACCATCCTTTTAAGAATCCTTTCTCAGAATGTGCCTATAGTCGTAAACGCGATATGAATTCAAAAGTGAGTCCACGGCTATTTTGACTTTTTTAATCTTTCCTCGTCTCTCCTTCATTGGAAAGCGGAAGTTGCGATGAATTACAAGTGTCTAGATTTCAAAAGAAAGATACCTCTTATCTTCAGTAAATCTGTGACCCAACGTTATTGTTTTCTTAGTCTTTAGACGTTCAAATAATACTTACTGTTCAAACAATCTTAATAATTGATTTTTAAAGAATTTATCTTTTTAGATAAATCCTATATCTTCTTTTGAAAAGATATCCATGTGGGAAAATCATACATGTCTGAATTGGATGGTAATGCGGAGAACTTAATCTGAAGTTCCCTCTTGCCATACACTTAACGTAATTGGTCATTTTTACAAATCCCTTGATCTCATCGATCGTAAAGATAAATATTGACTTCTGTAGCTAAGAGAGATGCTCAGTCTGATCACTTGATCAGATTTGATAAAACGATGAGGAGCTGAATAGAAGCTAAAAACAAATTGAGTGTAATGCATTAAAAAGAAGAGGCTTAAGGTATAGGACTGGATAAGGTGATTTCGATTTCTTGCAAACTAGCTATTAGGCGATTTTTTTCGAGTAAGAACTGAGAGATGGAAAGGAATTCCATTAATTGAGATTACATCTTAGCAAGGGTCTCTGAACTGAATTTTAAGCTTATGATATAAATTTATGTAAACGGCACCAAGAGCAGAATGATAGTTCGTGTCACAGATTCTATAAATAAAAATTGTTTGATCAATGTATTGCCCAAAGCTTTTTAAGTTTTCTAGTCTTCTGACAAAATATAAGATTTGTGAATTAAGTAAATAAAGGACGGAAAAGTATGTTATTTACTGCAAAATATAAATCAGCCCTTCCCAACTAAACTTTTTTATTATGAAAATTAATTTCTGGCTTCAAATAAAATGAAAAATATTACAAGACACAATTCTGTCCCACATAAATATTTCGATAAAATTTGTGTTTGTATAATTCATTTTTACGATGATTAGTAGAAAAATATCAAACATCAGACCATAAATTACATCTGTAAATGTTTCATAAATATTCAGGAACTTGATATTTTATAAAAAAGATTCAAGAATTCGTCAATCTTCAGAAAATAAATATACAAATAAGAGTGTAATGTATGTAATTTAATGAAAATGTATAATTTAATCATTTTAATTAATGGTATATTTCTTAAGAGTTAAAAATTGCAGTCTTTATTCCTTTTCTTGATTTAAAAAGTATAAAAATTCAAGCTCATTCGGGAGCATAACATTCTGATAGAAATATGTTTTCATAATAAATCACAATGAATCACAATATTATGACGTTTGTGATTATTTAGGAAATCGTAATTATTAAAGAATTTGAAATATTTCTGTGGAAAAAACAACATTTCCGACTGAGCTGGGATTCGAGCCCAGGTCTTTCAAAAATTTCAAACTCAACTAATTAATTTGAAATCGTAATTATTGTCAAAATAAGTTCCAGTGAAATTGTAGTTTTCTAAAACCAATAACAATTTTTTACAAGAAAGTGCAAATGTTTTATAATAAAATATTCAAAAACTGTAATATTTTTAATGATTGAAAAAGGACAAAAATAGTAAAACCTAAAATTATAATTATTTGTTGTAGCCTCTGCTATCATAAGGCAATGCACTCGCGAAAATTAGGCCTTAGGCAAAAATAGATAATTTTGCTTCCAAGAATAGCAATAATTTTATTAAAGGGATCATTTAGAAGAGGAAAGATTATTTTTGAAGAAACAAACTTGAATGACAGAAAATTGATTTTATCAATAAATTTTATTTTTGCATAAACTTTATTTCTTATCGTTTAGAGCCAAATTTTCAAAAATGATGCGATTCTAATAAATCACGGATCATTTTTTCAGAGAAAAGATTCTCTACAACTTGAGCGTTTCCAATTTTTGAAAATGAATAAATTATTAACAAATACAGAAATTTGCTTATAAAATTTTTTTTTTTGAAAACTGTCTTTTAATGAATTCAGGCATTAAAGAATTTATTTTGAAAAATTAGAAATGGCCAAATTGTAGCGAATCTTTTTCCTGAAAAAATGATCCGTGATTTATTAGAATCGCATCATTTTTGAAAATTTGGCTCTAAACAATAAGAAATAAAGTTTGGGCAAAAATAAAATTTATTGATAAAATCAATTTTCTGTCGTTCAAGTTTTTTTCTTCCAAAATAATCTTTCCTCTTCTAAATGATCCCTTTAATAAAAATATTGCTATTCTTCGAAGCAAAATTATCTATTTTTGCCTAAGGCCTAATTTTTGCGAGTGTACTAGCTTAAAAATTCGATGCGTTTGTTTTCCTTTTCAATGACTCACTTTTCTCTGTACCGAGTTACTTAATAACTTTTAATCAATGTTATGACAGAAACATAAAACTCACTCTGAGAGAAGACTAAACTGGGAAGCAGCAGCGGAAGAAAAATTTCTATCCTCATCTTGATGATCTTCGAATCCATAGCACCTGTTGTGTGAATCACACTTCACTCCAAACGACACAAGTGTTATTAAATAATTGATCTCAAAACAATTCAAACATTGGGATTCAATTGAAATCTTTGATTCCACTGGATTTAACAACGTCCGATTATTGACACCACCACAAGAAACACGTGCGAATCGTCGATTGACTCCTAGTAAGAATCAACTGCAATCAACTACCTCTTCTTCAAGAAGGCGTGACTTAATTCGCGAAACAGAGCGTGTAGCACTTTCCACGGATTTTACCGAGCGAAAACTCCTACGTTTTATAACTGTAAGTTATAAACTGATAACCAATAAAGCCACGCTTACGAAATAAAAACAATTCAGCGTGTTCGTTTGTTATCATCACCTGATAGGACGAGTACGACTTAAAAAATAACCATATTAACTTAGGAATGTCAATAAAATCCTACGTGTGCTTATAAAAATCTCCGACTAAAATATTTCTAATTCACTTTATAAAAACGACCGGCGTCTTTCTGATTTTCGATCAGGTGATTTGATTGGTCACGTGATCAAAGTGGCGCGAGTCAATGGAGATTTCAATTGTTTTTTGTTCGTTTTTAAAAATTAGCGGTCTTGCATGATGTTTAGCAATAAAGTTTACTGAGTCATCGATGTTATCGAACGATTGAAGGTGACTATCGCGATAAGATGAAGTCCCAATCTTACATGAGACTCCCGCGCTGCAACAGTCCGTAAGTAAATGCAAGCAAAAGCCGAATTGAACCTTCTTCAGAGTTTCGACTCGAGCCGGTAGGTGAGGTTACCCCACCACTGCCTCTTGCCATGTGCGTGCCTCCATTCCCCCACCGTCACAACAATTTCCCCTTCTTTCGCTTAGCAAGCGCGTGTGCGGTCGACGCGTCAATTATCTTCGAATTTTAAAGATCGAAGCAGGCCGATGGAAATCTGTTTTGCTCAAGTGCTTTATGGCACTTGTCTTTATCGTTAAATTATGATAAGCTTATTTCTGTCATTTTCCTATAATTTAGAAATGTTTTACAACGAACGTACACAACAAGGGGTTGATTGCTGTTGAAATCTGGTGTTCACATCGTTATGGAATCTTTTAAAATATTTTGAAATATCTTGAAATGTTTTGAAATTCTTATCAATCGAAGAGTTGATTATTTTTGAAATGTAGAGCGTATGCATTAGAGTGAAACAAAAGAGAAACAAAAATTTTCACTTTTTAAAGTTTCATCTTCTTCGCAGCAAACATTGATATGTAACTATTACAGAACAGATAGTAGCATGTTCTAGAACAGGTGATTCACCTGTTCTCCAAAATGTCCCAGACTGATAGAAAAATTCTGTAAAAAATCTCTAACTGTGATACAAAATTGTTTGTAAGAGATCTAGAACAGTTCAATTAAAGTTATAGTTCCATAAAAAATGTAACACTTACAGATCGGCCTTCTAATATTTCGTAATTGTTATGTTGCTGTAAAATAAACGCATAGCAATATAGTTCTATGCGTGTTAAATAACTATTGCGTAAAAGAGATGTAAAAGAGTTCTATGTCTATAATATTAAAAAACAATGTTATGTAATAGAGATGTAATACAATTCTCTGGGCGATGGATGAAAATGTCATGTTAACAAATATAGGATGAAAATTTTTTTGATTAATAGTAACAAATTAATATTCCATAAACATTCTACGTTATGCCGTTATAGCACTGTTCTAGAACTTAATTGAAACGAATGTTTATAACCTTTATTCTAGAATAATTTTATAGCAATTTTTATAGAACAGTTCTAAAACTCATTTTTCAAATTGCTATGCAACTTAATTGTAACTGCCTTTCAAAATATCTACGGAATACAATTATGTCAGAGTTATAGAACTAATGTGGAATTCGTTATAGATTCACTGTGAATTTTGCATTTTACAACAATTATATAACAATCGTTATACAACACAATTATCACTCTCTTCTAAAATAGCAACGTAACTCATTTGAAACAGTGTTCTGAAAAACTGTTACCGTTATGTTATACAACAATTACAGAACGTGTTTGCTAGATCACTCTATGATATTTGGAGAAAGAAAATATGTCTACTTTTTGAAGATATAAAAAAATTGTAGAGGTAGCTTTTAACACTTAAGTTATCGCAGTGTTAAAAAGTCAATAAATTCTTCAATTTCAAGGAGAATCGTAAAACCTCTACAGGAGAGTATGTTAACTAGTTATGTGTACAATTCGAAAGTCAAAAATTACACAATTTCTGAAATAAATCCATCATCAATTTCGCAAACAGTCATCCCTCCAAACAAAAATGTGATGCTTGAAATCTTGAAATTTCAAAATGGTTATACGATTCAAAATAAAAATTTCCAGATATTAACTTGTAAACGTATGAAATACAAAAATTCTTCAGTTATACATTTTTTGTGTTCATGACATAAATTTCCTACTAATTTAATTGACAGATAGAATTATTTGTGAATAATATTTAAGATGTTTGAATACAATTTTTACAGATCATGGTATCGAAATTTGATCCATTTTAATATTTATTTGAAAATTTAAGAACTGTAAGAATAGAATTTTTACAAATTATTATTTCAGAATAAAAAATAGTTTCACTGTGAGGATAAAAATGATCGCTTTATTATCCAGAATTAAGAGTTAATTTTATAACTATAGGAGATATTAAATCTATCTATTTTTCACTGACTTTAATTACAAATTTTCAATATGACTTTCCAAGTTTAATTTTAACAAATTTTCACTGGCGTCAGGAACTATTTCTCTTTTGCTTTTTTACCTCTTTAAAAAGAAATTTCTCACGATGCAATAAATTTTGATAGCATATCTCGAAACTGACAAACTTAGATCCCTTAAAATCAGCTTTCTTAATTGCTAAGGTAAACTCTCAGGAAAAAATCTTCTGCATTCTTATCTCTTCAGAGTTGTAAATTTAACTCGGAACACTTCCTCTCCGAGGAAGATAAAAGATCCCTTCAAAGATCAGAGACAAACATTTTTAGAAACCAAAGGACAAAAGACTAATTGCAGTATTTAAATTCCTCTCTAAATTCAAGATAATGAAAATTTAATTCGTTCAAAGTATATTCTTTCACAAGACGATAATGTGGATTATCTGACTATATAATAACGTAACAAATATATTTATCAACTACGATAATGCATATCAGTCACAATTAGACTACATGTAAATGGTGTCCACATATATTGTTTACACGATTATCGCCCTGCAGATAGATTTAGTATTAAAAGACTTAAAGATAATGCAGCTGCGAAATAACAATCAAAAGCAATTCCGAAACCGCTGATCTAGCATTACTAGATTCACTTTACTACATGTTTTCTTTTATAAATTAGAAAAAATTCATAATTCTGGAAGAAAATTAAATGGACTATTCAAAGCTATTTAATTTGCTTATCTTCGTAAGTGATACTGAACAGAATATTTAATATGTTGACTGATTTTCCAAAGAAAATTGAAAAATCAACTTGAAAAAAGACAGAAACAATTGTTGAATTTATAATATTCTATGGCAAATAATTTTATCCTAATTGGTAACCATTACCGGTTAGACGTACTATTGCTTAGAAAAAATTTGTAAAAAATGTCCTATCTGCAAATTTAAAATGAAAGCGACACTGGTGGCAATCCTAAAACCCTGCCGAAATTCTAAAAAACTTCTACCTGACAAAAATTGCATTCGAGTAAAAGCGTAGCGTTCCGACTCGAAACAACTTATGAATGAATGAATGAATGAGTGTAAGAATGAATCCGGACGCATGCGTAGTAGTCCTGGTAGCTACGCATTCCATTCCAAGTCCCTTTCAACTCAAGCGAAGGCAGACAGCCATAGTAAAAAGTATCGTCCCTTCCAATTTATTGAAAACCTTAAGGACCTTTACCGTTTTCAGTGGTTTCCAAAGTCCAATCCAAAGGTAAACTCTCCAGTACCCCAAAGTTTTCACCAGAAGCTAACAATGAAATCGGATGCTTCTTTCAAATTGACACTAAAAGGTCTCCAGAAATCCCGCAGAGTTACTACAATTTTCAAGATCAGCTAAGCTGTTTAGCAAATCTTGGAAAAAGCTATTCCTCTTAAATCGACACATATGTGATTTTTGGAGTATTCACAGGCACGCCTCTGAACTTGTAAATGCACGTATTACAAAGTTTGTTAAAATAATTATAATTATTTTTTACATAACTTATAAGTAAACAGATTCGAAGTTTTACAAAGTAATAGTTTGCAATATGCATTGCACTATTTGCAGTTTTATTAAGTGGTATGAATCATCATATCAGAAGCGAAAGGAGTGTTCGTGTTAGGCACGACGAATAAAAAATAGAACAACTCGTCGCACAGACCATATTATGTTCACGACAGGCTATAACTTGTCGAAGCAGCAGCGGAAATTCAGAAACAGAATAGTTTTATGCCCTTTGAAAATTGGCAGCTGACAGAAAAGAAGGACGACAATGGGCTCAAAATTGTACTTCAAGTTCATTGAGAAGTATTCTTCTGTTTGACCAACACTAGTACGACACAGGAGAAAGTATCCTGGATTGTATTTATGAAATTTTCTGCCCTTTCGGCGGATTACAAAGAAATCGACCGAAAAATAGGCTTTAAGCTCGATTTAACAAATAACCCAATTTAAAGTTGGGATATTTAGAAATCACTCTGAAATTAACTATAATTCTTTAACAAGTAAAAAGTGTATAATCGAATACTTATAGATGTATTTTTATCAAATAATTATAGTAAAAGTTACGCTATTCCAATATTTTTACGAATAATAGAAAAAGAAACTTGTACTGTACCTCTACTAAGATTATAGAATAATTTAAATTGCACTGAACAGCTGCATTCATATGACTATAATCAATGTTCAATATAGCAGCAGCAGAAACCCAGAAAACGTCAACAATGACATTTCGTGGCGACTAGGCAAAAACACGTGACCACTGATGGCGTCTCGACTCACTAAAACATGCTATGTCTACTTCTACCTGATGCACCTGCCACTTATTTCTATCTTTCCTTCTTTTTGCTTCTTCTTTGCTCCTGGCCGAATGCCGACCACTGGAGAAGACCCACAAACAGTTATTTACTAAGGTATCTTTAAAATGCAACACCAGTTTGGAACTCAAGATGTGTATCACATGGCGCTAAAGTTACTGAAATAAGAATTTTAATGTTACAAACAAAAATACTGCTAAAAAATGACAAGCAAGAGAAAGATTTGAAATTTCCTGATATTTGAAAGATTAAGACAAACAGATTTCCTAGAAATTCTGAACATAGTATAAATGATTGAAATTTCAGAATGACTTGAAAAATATCTTTTGGCGTTCGTTTATACTTGTCTATTTAAGATATATAAAAAACAAAACATTTTTGAAAATTACTAGTGCATTTACTGATCAAGGCAGTTGTCGTGAAATCGTACCTTTTCGACCAATCGTCTAAAATTTTTAAAATATATAGAAAGGATTAACATCTGATAATGCATGCCATTTTCAACTTAATTGTCTGTTTTTAAAAGAAATTGTTATTGATCAGGAACATCATTTTTTGGATGTATATTCCATAGCTAATGAGAGCAATTAACATATTTTTAGGAATTAATAATAGAGCATATGAATAAATCTATTACTTTAATCCTCTTTAGATATAAAAGAAATATCGGATCAGTTTCATTTATAAATATGTTATACAGAGAGTCTTTTCTAATATAAATACAAAGATCTGTTTTGATTAGGAACTAAAATTGAAGAGATATTTTCCATTTTTGGTTTCTGAATAAAATAAATTTTTATATTTTCTGTGAAATCACCTTCTGTAGAAAAAAAATGATATATAAATTAAACCCATCCAAAATATTTGAACGGATTTCAATTTGAATCGCTGGACATAAAAAAATATTAAAAAAACTATACTGCATAAAAACATAATACGATACCTTTATAGACGAGGTTTATGCTGAATAATATTTTTGAGTGGATGCTGCTTGGCTGCACATCTGCGATAGGTAACGGGATTGCAGATGAAACTGGTTTCTCAAATATAGGAGCTGCTAGTATCGGGTTAACTTCTCCTTTGGCACGCAACGGGCTTTCAATTTCAAACGGTAAGGGTGGTCATTGAAGATGAGGGTGTCAGCCCCATCTGTACACCCCCTTGATACGTTTCAGATTCAATGGTCTTGAATAGCTCTTCCTGAATCAACAAAATACCATATTTCATATTGAAAAGAGTTTAATCAATTGTTCTGGACCACCAACTCAGCTTCTGTAACAAAATAGCGATAGATGCAATTCCTTTCATAAATATTATTATAGAAAAGAAAATCACACATATTTTTATAACAAAAATATCAATAAATAGATTCCATCATCATAGAATGAGATAAATTCTTAAATAACTTTGAAAGAAAATGTTTGCCTGATTGTGAACAGACACTAATTGAACAATAAAGATTACTTCAAAAGCTATTTCTGCTGAAAAGCTAGTTTGCAGTAGAAAATGAGAAAGAGCTGACAGAATCCTCTAATTATGCCATTTCGCCGACACGATCGCATATCTGCCAAAAGGTTGAGCCTATGACCCAACTCGTAATCGAGTAGCATCTGTGTTGCGTATGGTTGGCTTATCTAAATTGTTTTGGCGCCCTCTAGGGCCCATTAAGTCTGCAGAATTGAAATAATCAGATTGAGCGAGTTCGGGTCCAATTATGCGCGTGCCAGACTGAAACCTCGGGGGCCTCATTCGTTAAAACTGGATGTGGGCGGGGTACCATGCTAGCATGCAACTTCGAGACCTGCGGCTCCCACCTGGCAACATTTTATCCTTATTTTGCTTCTGCCTTCTCCTACTCTCTTCTTCCATGGACCCACTCAGACCCACTTTGAAAAATACGCTCGAGCCCACTTATTCATTGCTCTACTTTATATCAGCACTTCCTTTTTTTCCTATACGAGCCTAAAATTTCTTCTGATTCGAGGAATGTGTAATCGATCCTGAGAATTCTGTAATTTAAAAACATTAAATTAAAAACTTTCAATTGTATATGTTAGAGGGTAGTTTTAATTTTCAGGTCATGCAGCCGGGAAGTTATATTTTGATAATTACAATCTTTGTTTTTAAACTAAATGCATTAAGCATAGTTTCTAATTAAAGCAGAGTTATGGACCGTAAATTGTAGTGGCATAAATGAAACGAGGGATTGAAGCCCTGCATATAATAGTCGGATCGAAAATTCCACAATGAGTCACGGAATTCGCAGGCTATGGGGACCGAGTCGAGCTCTTCCTTTTTTATATAATAGAATCGACCGAGACGGTGTTTCTGCTCGTAGAAATTTTTTTTTTGGGACACCATTACAACGAACCGACGCTTGTCTCCGAGGCGAATTAATAATGATTCTTGCAATTGGAATAGCAGACAGAAGCTAATAAGTTGGGAACCAAGTTTCGTGAATAATGGTATAATTTTTTCGGGAATTCGCACGCCTCCTAAATAGATACAACCTCTGCGAGTATGTAGCCTTTCATTTGCGATTGTCATAGTAATTTATGACATCGCAGCTTTTTCTTATACAGCATTAATGAAGGAGACCTTTGTTGAGAAGAAGCAACTCATTTAGCTAAAAAACTGGTAATTTGTCATCACTGATAAGCAAATCTAGGCATTGACAAAGAAAATTTATGGTTAAAGTTAATTTGGATGAAAAAGAAAGTAGTAGCAATTTTATAATTTTATGCAACTATTATAATGATGATAATATTTTCATTATACAGTATTTTATTGGAAATAAATTAGATATTAATAAATTACTATAAGCTTCTTAAACAGATATCACTTTTGAGATTTTCATTTATAATAAAAAAATCGTATTACCTTAACTACAATAAATGACCTTTTAAAATCAAGAATTAATACTCTTCATCAATTAATACATATTTATGGAATTACTGCTGGCTTGCAAGTTTTGTGATCAAGGCATATGTCGAAACAACATTTTGTAGAGGATCCACAATCATCGTCGCTATCACAGTGGAAGGGAGGATCATACCACCAGTCGTATTTCCTAGGACATACAGGTCTCACTGAAGGACATTGTAGTTTTGGTTCTTCCTCCCAATGTGGCGAACTATGGTATTCATGGTCGTTTTCGTGATGGTCTCCATGATGATACATTTCGCGAAGCCATCCCAGAGCTAACAGCAACTGTGGAATCAAAACTGTCATCGTTGAGCCCCAAGAGTTTTTTTTCCAAGAATCCTGATTCTCATATTTTTCAGGGCAGCAGTAGTATTCCCGTTCTGAGCTTTTGCACCAGTACTTACACGGCCTTGTAAACCCTTCTGTTGCTAGTGAAACGATGTATAAAATTACAAGTAACTTTGACTTCATTCTGGAACAAACGTTTACATTTTATGGTAGTATTAAATATTTTCTGTTTTTTTTTTGTTTTATGAAAAAACGACATTTCTTAGTGTTAGAGGAGTGAAAATTCATTGATAAATACAATATTTTAATAAGAATGAAGATTTTATTATTAAAAACGTTTTTTATTATTTCGATATCTCCTAAACTGCATAAAAGGTTTCTTCAACAGAAGATATCTTTGTCCTTTTTCACGGAGTTAATTAATTCAGATTTCGCTCTAATTATTTTTGCACCCGATCTACTTTTTTACACTGAAAGTTGTTCAAAAAACAATTATATTTTTTTCTTACAGTAATCTTGTTAGTAAAAAGCCATGTATAGTTAAAAAGATTTTATCATGCTTTTTTAGTGTGTATTGTGAATAGAGATATTTGAGCAGACGTTCAGAACATGCTTGACGTTAGCTTAAAACTTGAAAATTCAGTATTTTATACATTCTTGTCATTTGCATTTACATTTTTCATTCTCTGTGCTTATCAGCTTTTTTTTTTATAAGTAGAATGTGTAATACCAGGAAATATTGTTGTCCACCAAAATAATGAAATTATGAAAACAGGGAAGACATGCAGTCTGTTTAAAATTAATTATATTTTTTCAGAGTAGCTCTTGCATAGTATCATTCTTTATTCTCAAAAACTTTGTTTACCCCGATTCATATTTCTCAATTTTTTCTCTAGATAAGTCCTTTTAAATAATACTTTGATTTCGTGAAGTCTGAATTTAAAATTAAAATTCTTTACTGATTCAGTAAGGAAGTTTAATGATTTTTAACTGTAGAATTGATTTAACTTTTAGATCTGTATTTTAATTTTAAAAAAAATATTCTGTTTTTGATGTTTTCAATTTTTTTAATTTCATGAAAAGTCAATTCCCTGAATGAAAGAAGAGCAATGTTATTGCTGGATGCGTCAAGCTTATTTTTATATAACGAAGTTGTAACTGAAGTTGGTGGAATAAAATAAATATTGAAAACATAGATGTATGAAATTTGATACAGCTTACCTGGAAGTTTGTTTCCGATCTGCCGGTACCACTGACCAGGTGTGTTTCCTTTATATGAGAACTAAGAAGTTTCCCCATTTCCATGGAACTTAAGCCTGTCTCAAGTTAGTAAATGTTTGTCACTCCATTTATTTTCTGTCCCATAACTAACATCAGTTTGTGTAGTTGAACTCTTATAATTTCATCTTTTGATTAGACTTTGACTAGTTTTACGAGGAAGAAGATGAGATTTTCTATTATAGTGACTGAAGTTATGAAGACGAGAAAAGGATATGCCAACTCTTCCAGACGGTATTGAATAAGTTAAATTCAATCAATTCAGGAGTAAAATTAAAACGAAGCTTTAGAAAGTAGTGAATGAAGTATATCTTTGAAACGATAATTATGATTAGAAAACAGAAGTAGGATCTTTTTAATTTCATTTAAAATTTATCTTTTTGCATTATTCATTTCAGAAAAGAAGTAATATCGGTAAATTCCCAATAAAAAAAAAAAATTAATTGGAATTCTTCATCTAATTATAAAATTTTAGTAAATATTAAAAATGAAAGAAAAATAATAGAAAAAGCAAAATTAGTATAAATATTGATGAAATTCGAGTATAGCAAAAAAATGTCCTTCTCTTAGGGTAAGAGTTTTACTTTCTAAATATTCTTTTTCCTTCAGTAGGTAACGTACACTCCATAGTACCTTCCTGGTGATTCTATTTCCTTACTGAAGATGGCCTCAGTAACTTCATATCGACTTCAGAAATTTCAATAACTATAATTTCCACCTTTTTTAACTAATCAAAATAAAAAATTATTATTAAATCTCTGATTCATATTAAAATAACCACTACATACTTTATTTGATTTATAAATTTTCCAAAAATTAACAATTTTAAAGAGTTTACTTTTAAATATGACCAATACATAAAATTGATCAAAAATGTTAAAATAAAAATCAATCGGCTGAATCTTATGTAAATCATTTTGGATGACTAGAACAAAAGACAACTTTTAATTGCGAATTTCAAAACAAATTCTGAAAGCCTAATCCCTATAACATTATGAACCTAGTTATTTAAAATAGTTATAAAATAAAAAGAGCCAAATTCTCTCTATAATAATAATCTACGAAAGAATTACCTCCATGAATTTACGAGACACTTAAGATTTTGCATCGAAGCCTAGGAAACGGCGATGTAGGGTTTTCGTACTAAGCTAAAAGACTCTAATTCCACGAGTTTTCCAAGAAAAGCGAATTAAGATTTGCATAATCATGTAACAAAAATAAAACACAAATAGAATGCCCCATCGTCTCTCAGAAACTTTAGTATAGAAATCCTCCATACAGAAACTCATCGCGCCGAAGATTTATAAACATTTTGAGGATAATTTTAAATATGTCACACTTAATCTTTTATTATTAATTCAACTAAGATTTGAATGTTTACAACAAAGAGCAATTAATTGCTACTAAAATTTCCTAAAACTTTGTTTATGCTCTTTGGAGATTTTTTGAAACCGTTAAATATTGATGATTGAATAAAATTGAGGCATTTATGATTTTTTAAATGTTCTTATATTTAAAAATTTAAAACAGATAAAGTAGTTGGAAAATCTGAATTTCTGAAGGAAAACAAAAGAGTCCTATTTAAAAGTATTATCTCTATGATTATCCTTCCTACTTTTATTATTGTACGAGGCAGCTTTTCTCCTAGCGAAATTAAATTTGTTTAATTAGTCAATTAACGAGATAAAGAGGCATGATATGCTTTCGCTTTAATTCCGACAACAGCTTGAATGATTACACCACGAAGCAGTGGCAACGAGAAAATAAGCTTTCTGTATGGAAGTTAGTCTTCTGTTCACCTATTGTAACAGAAATTATGGCACTATAATGCGATACGACACGGTAAACAAAAGGGGAAATATGGAACTAATAAGCTTATCTCGAAAGTTTATGATCATTTTTAATAATACTAGACCAATTAAATTGAAACAGGTGGTGCCACTGACCTAAGCTACGTTTCAATCCCTCTTTGCACACATCTAAATTGAACTTTTAATTAAACGATCCACTGTTGTGAAAAATATACCTTAATTGAATTCACAGTTCTAAACTCACTGCTGTGGAAAATATTCTTAAACTAAATTCTAAATTCTAAACAAAGTTTATAGTCTATTGAAAAATTTGTTTGGCTGAGATTAATTAATGAATTCAGTTTTGTTGTTTAATCTCTTCACTTCAATGCAGAATTGAGGGATCTGCATTTTCTACCTCAGAGCTGAATTGGATCCCAAAGAATTATATAGAAAAAGATTTTCTGAATCTAAAAAAATTAAAATAAGGAAAAATCAAATTCTATTAGCTTGAAACTTCATAATTTCAATACAATGGAAGGAATATTTCAATTAGGACAATATTTCATACAAGTAAATTTGATGTCAAATGAATTTTTAAAAATTCAAAAATGTATTTATAAAAAAAAAAATTTTATTAATATCTTTCCGCCCCTTCTCTTCCAACACTAGAACTACCAATATTTTATATATATCTATTTTATTTAATTTGTCAATTTATCCATTCATATGCTGCTTTAAAGGCCATACAAATAACTCACTTCGCTCAATAATACATGCTTGATTTATTTTTAATAAATTATATATTAATTAATTAATACTTTAATTTATTTTACTCACATAATGTACATTCCATTTGGGAAAATTGATACTTGCTTTAAATAATTAAATCATAACTTTCTTTAAGAAATTCATTTTCTCAACTAAAAAATTTAATTTTCTCAAATAAATACATTTATTTAAACCAATAACATTTTTGTTTTTTAGTTCAAATGTTAATTGAAAATTTAAAGAATTTGATATCTTTCTGTAGAAAAAAAGACGCTTTCGACTGCGCTGGGATTCGAACCCAGGTCTTTCGATTGCCGGTCGACTGCTCTTTTTCATTAAATGCTAGATCATAAATAGCTCATTAGAAAAAACAAAAGACAAGTTCGTTAGTCAGCTATATCCAACATAATTTCAAAAAATTTGGCTGATAATTGAAGAAAAATCGAGGAATCCAGGAGTATTTCGGAAATGCTGAATTTCAAAAACTAATCAAGATAGAAAATTTTTCAATATTCTTTTTTATTCGACGCAAATTTTAAACTCTTTTATTTCTTATAAGAAGGCGTTTTCTGATCTAACATTTATTGAAACGCGTCAATCCTCGTATATCTGATTTTTATGACTTTTGTAGAACAAAATTCCATGTTGCTTTATAACTACAAGATAGAAAACTCAAATCCTTCAACAATATCCAAAATAAAAAGAGAAAGCTAAACATTAAATTAATCAATTAATGTGGATTTAATGATATTTTTGAAATTATTTGATCAGACCAAGCCAGCTCAAGCAGAGATAGTTTTTTTTAAATGATTAATTTTAAACAAAAATATACCAGCTTACTCTCCAGCTAGTTATTGTCCAGCTATGTGGTGCTGAATTCATTAAAAATTAATCTCGTTGTTAATTGTTGTATTCAAAATAAAAGAAAGGAATCTCTAATCCAATTTTCTAAAAAATTTTAGGTTTTTGAAATTTTTTAAATAAAGAAGAGGATTTTTAAAAATTAATGTTTCTATTAAACTCATACCGAGGGATATATTTATGCAAAGTGAGTATAACTAGTCTTTTGAATATAGAATCCATCCGTAGTCCTGTACCTTGCTGCATGTTATGTACACGCAAAGGGAATAGCCCTGTCTCTTTGAAACACCAAATACTGTTGCGTTCAGGATACTAGTAAAAAAAAAGTTATTCACGGCCTTTAGTGTATTTCGTTAGCGTTTGATGTGCGGTCATAACCTTTGGGAATTCTCGGCACGGACTCGAATCGCCAGGGTTTATTTTCTGCGTGAAATCACGAAAATCCCTGGAAAACTCGGTATGTCACGTGAAGTGGCAAATACAGCACCTATTTCTAGAGCATTGGTTTCGTTTTCCACTTTAAGTTCCGTGCTCGACATATATGATCGTCGTATGGAATTCGAATGAGCCTTGTTGTCTCCCCCTTTAGTCCTCCTCCAAAACACCATGCACCTTTGGATCCACCAACCTCATTCGCATCGAGAACATGCCTTGGCTTCTCTACTTGCAAATACGATATCGTATGAGCGATAAATTCGAATTTTATAGTATTATATGATTCGCGGAACTATAGACTAAAGCAATCGCAAATATCTTTTATATTGGTTGAAACGTATCATACAGTTCAATAAAATCTTGATACAAATTTCCGTCTTGTATTCCATTGAAGAAGTTTTCATAACAAGTGTTTCTACCCCTAAATTGAGAAATACAATTTTTCCAATGCATAGAAGAAAAGTATTTTTAATAAATAATATATTATTGAAATAAGCTTTACATTTATAAATAAAAGAATTATTTAACAAAAAAGGATATTTTGAATAAAAACATACTAGAAATTTTGTTTTTATCTGACTTCTCACTGAGAGTATTGTTTGTCAAAGATACTTTTATTTTCATATTTTTTATGCTAGACAGCACTCTATATACTTCTTTTCCATAAATACATCGGGGTTTCCCTTCCTACTGACAAATGACAAACTTTATCACTTTGACCCTTCAATCTCATCGCACTACCTTTCTACAGAACTACTCACGGCTCCTTCACGTGATATATCACCACTTCCGGTAACATCGTACAAGGTTGTACATGTTTAGTAAATTTCCTTAAGAACTTTTACAAATGAAGAAAAGGAGTTAAAGTATAAATTTAAAAAATTAAGTACAAAAGCTTTATGAAGTAATAAATTTAGAAACTGAATAAAATTATTCATATCAAGAGCAAGGCCAGCATGTTCTTAAAAACGCTTTTATTTCAATTGTCCATAATAAAAAATTTACAACATTATCGACAGTTCTAACGTCATATAGGTTTTATGGCAAATTTTCACGTAACCACATCACGAGATTCGGCACTCACATTATTATTAAATAATATTTTATGGACGCGAAGAACCAACTTAATACTTATCTTAACGTAAGTAACAATTCCAGTAACAATAATTCCAGTAAAAATAAGCTTTAATGGACAATAGACAAAAACCAAAAAAAAAATCTATGGTGGTATAATCACATTTAAGGAAGAAGTGAAAAGATAGTCGGAATAAAATGTTAGTCAAAGCGACAATTTTTTCAGTTATTTTCATTGTTAATATTCATTTATTGTGTGATTTTTAGTAAAAGAGTGGGCATCTTCATCTTAAACAGAATGATCCGTTAAAAATTTCAAACAGATAAAAAGTGTAGATTTATTTTTATTCGAAATCAATTCAGTTAAAACAGCTAAAGTTTGTATATCGATTCTGAGTAGAAAAAACCTATAATTTTTACCTGATTGAAACTTTTGGAGAATTATTTTATTCAAGATTAAAGTTTCTAAAGTTTCACTAAAGAAACCCGATAGAAAAGTATTCTGAATGACAAAAACCAAGGAAATGATCGCATTGACTAACCTTTTTCCAACTATCTGTATAATATAAATACGTATTACTTTAATTGCTTTTAATAAGTCTTTAGACTAAAAAAGAAAACAAACTAAAACATAAACGCAAAATTTTAGAATCTTATGAAATGAGTAAAGCGGGCAAAACTAAGATTAAAATAAAAAACTTGTAAACTTTTTAGGGTGGAATGGCTTTTGCCACTCTTATGGCGTGCTCCTGAAAATAAGGACCTCGTTGGAACAATTTATCAAGTAAGACATTAGTATTGAATATAAAAAGTACTTACAGGTAACTGATCAGAATTTGGAATGTCGTCATGGGCCCCCGCCGTTTTTGGTGGTAAAATTGGCAAAAGTCCTTCAGGAATTTCCAGTTTAATCTCTGGGTTTCGTTTTTTAATCTCTTCTATTGTTGACTGGGCAACTGTTCTTACAGCTTGTGCTTCGAGGAATTTATCATCACTAAATAACGGACACCTGAAATTTTTAATTCTTGGATGAACAACTCATAAAATTAAAAAAATGTAAAATAAAGTTGTATGATTTAGATTCAAGTAATATTAAAAATATCACGAATCAAGTTAACTTACAAGTCGTGCCGATTTGCACCTTGTCCATTAAAATGTTTGTAGCTCGCAGAAGGGAGCAACTCGTCACATAAATAGCAAAGTGCTACTTTACACTCACATATCATGAGGTTGCAACCATGTTCTTTAACGAATTGTCGTTTACACTTTGGGCAAATTCTGATAAGTGCTTTAGTCATTTTTTCTTCGAGATACAGTCTCGCTTTACTTATTTCTAAAACATCATCACAATCGTAGGGAAGATGATTTTCTTTTTTACAACGCCTGGGTAAAAATACATTGAATATATTTATTAAGTTAATTCTGAGTGAAAACTGTTTACTGATTTTAAATTACTGAAAGAACATCTTGTTGAAATATTTTTGAAAATAAAATGATAATACTCACTATTTATATTATCTGTTTGGTAATTTTTATATTAAACATCAGGGGAACTATACATGAAATTCAACTCACCTACACGATTCCCTTAGACATCCATCGTTTAGGCATTTAAATATTTTTTTATCTTCGTTGATTGATTCAACGTTACAAAACGGGCAATTTTCTAAGTCTTTAAAGTTAACAGCTGCCAATTCAGCCTCTTGTTGCTTCTTGATTAAAAGACTGTAAAGTTTCGAACTCAAAACTTTTTCAAGCGTTTTTAAATTAAAAACTGCATTGCATCTTTGAAAGCATTCTATTATATAATTTGATTTTGCAATAGATTCTTTTGTTCCATCCACAATGCATTCATTACAGAAAATATGCCCTTCTTCACAAGTAGAGCAGTTGCTCGCAACAAACTCACTTAAGCAGCATTCGCACTCTATTAATTCATTATTTTGCTAAATAAGAAACAAAAAATTAAGGATATAAAAATTTACTTTCTTTTGAGCTTTAACCCTTAACCGACACCTGGGGTCGTGGACACCCCAGCATCTTATTTTCGAAGGTTCAAGGTATATAACGTATTTTTTTTCAATTCAATTAGTGCAATACTCTAGTTGTAATCAACGTTCAAAGTGCCTGGGGTGGAGAACACCCCATGTGTCTTTTATGATAGATTACAGACGTGTGCCGGTTAAGGGTTAAACAATTTAAAGATTATATTTACAAAAGTATTTTGCCATGCTGCCAAAACAAGAAATTCAATGAGTGCAATTGAAACAAAAATTTATCAAACTTACTCTAGAGTTTTTAAGGGCTATTCTTTCTTCTTCTTTTTTCTGTTCCACATATTGTTGAATTTTTTCCTTGTTGCAAATAAATGCAAACTCTGCAATTTCGTTTTCTATTTTTTTAAGGTTTTCATTCGAAAAATCCAAAGAAAATTTACTTCCTTTTCTTTCTAGGCTTCTTACAGTTAAACTTGGATTGAATTTGCAAGTTTTGTATTCATTGGATACATATTCTACCTATTAAAGGATAGCATAAAATAGTAGTGTTTTTTGTTTAAGATGTAGCTAAGTAAACAAATCTTTTCTTTTATGAATAAGTAAGGCTTTTCTTTGAAAGACAAAAATATCTATTTACCATTATTTTATATGCGAAATTGAAGAAAAAAAGGATTCCTATTGCTATCCAAAATAAATGATCTAATTTTTGTTATTTTGAAAAATAATATTTTACAATTTAAAAATGTATGATACAAAATTCCAACTCTGATTTACTTCAAATTAAGATAATATTAACTTTTTTGTAATTGAATGCAGTTAAATAGACAAAAATGATCTCTAGAATAAAAAATATTAAATAAAAATATACTTTAAAAAATAATTTAAATAATACTCAGGATAAACAAACTAAATCCTTTTGTTTTGTTGGACTAAACTGCAATATGTATTCGAAAAAAATCAAACTTGCCGAAAATAGCAATGTTTGTGCCTAATTCGTCTTAACCTATATAAATAAGACATCAGGTTTTTCTCTATAAAATGCAGTTATCTAAAATATTGAACAATTATAATAGTATTACTTACATGTAGATTTAAAAATCCCTGACATAAAAGGTTATAGACCGTGGCATTTTCGCTGCAAATTCTATGTTCTCCTTCAAAATATTCAAAAGGATCAGCGTATGTTTTCAAAAAATCTTCAACGTTAAATTTGGTAAAATATTTACAAAACTGTTCCTCCATTTTTTTTCTTTTTACGTATTGTTCCCTTGTAGGGTATAGTTTTGTTTCTAAATTTGTTTCTATAAAATCATTTATTTTCTTTAGTTGGTTATAAAAATTATTCGAATAACCTCGTAAGTATTCTGGATCCGCATCTGGGAATATTCCGCTTAATCTGTCATATATGATATCAGAAGTTGTATTTACTTGAAAATAATTTTGAGATTTTGTTAAGGCATTCACATTAATGTGGTGGTTGCCGAAATCAATTAAATGATCCGCTAAATCATTCGTTAATTTTTCGTTGTCGACAGTTGTCGAAATTCTGAAAGGTGGATTCAATATAATTTCTTTTATATATATTGGATTAACATGAGGAAAAATACGTCTAAGGTTATAATAAATAGGTCTGCGTAGCGATGAAATTGCTTCGATATTTATGCCAGAACTTGTAGACGCTTGCTCCTCCATCGTTTTTTTTTTTTAGACTTTTTGGGTTTTTTTAAACATATAAAACCTTCTACCTTTTTTAAATTTTAAACTATAAAAGTATCAAAGCGAATAGTCCACGTGAATAATTGTTAGTGTCTTTAGAAATTATAAATTATAAATCAAAATGTGGGTGAACAATAAACGCACGTTGCAGCAAACGAGTCTCGACTGGCATCATGGATATGGATCACCAACCTTTAACTATAGCGTACGAATTTCCCTTTCCACAACTATACATTGTTTACGTTCGACATTCGACATGAACTTGTTTTGAAAAGAAACAGATCCAATTCCAGAAGTAGTACGACGATCACTACAATTGATTGAAATATAATAAGACCTTTCAATTACTTTTACGAGTAGTCTACACTTACAAAACGCAAAGATTCCTAGTGAAAAATGGCGTTTTCCTTGAAATTCTTTTTTTTTCAAGGATCATGATTGGTTGCGGCTGGTTTCGAAAAACGAATTGATTTAAACTTCAAATTTATGAAATAATAAAATCAGTGATACAGTAACGTTTATTCGCTCATTAGTGCTTTACATCGGTTAGGTTCTGCGCATAGAGAAACACGGTAAAACTGATGAGCATAAACGTTTAACGTTACTATATGTATGTACTTCCAAATCCGGAAGATTCTCTCGTTCTCGATAAATTCTCGGAAGTCGGAAGAAATATCAATACACTAAACTTTAGTTTGAATTTCGATTTGAATTATTTTGGGCTTATGAAGAGTATGTGCAAGACAGTTAATTATATTCTGTAAAGTTATGCAAAAGCTAATAAGTAAAATTAATAAAGATTAGGACTTGTATCGACCCTTTAGTAATAATAATATTCAAATATTGTTGATGTTCTTAGTTGGCTTTAGGGCCCAGAAAAAATGTAACTCAAGGTTACTTATTATTTATTTCTATAAAAAATGCAAAGGAAGAAACATAAAAAAAGTTAGCACGTGTCACCGATGAACGTTGTGGTAAAAATTATATAAAAGAATAGACCTTTTCATCTTGAATAGGAAGTTAATGTGCGCAAACGCGGCTGCCATGGCACTTCCCGCGAAATTCCTAAATTAGGTCATATTTTGGATATCGACATGTGTGCTGCATGTGTACCTTATTCAAAAATAAATTTAAAGGAGAAAGATGTACCGGGTGCAATATTGTCACATAGAAAAGTGGAAAGCAACAGCAGTGAACAACTACGAAGGTGGCTGAGTTGTCGAAAACAACTGACTACAGGAAGAAAACACGATTTAATTGCAAGGTGAGAGGTTATGCTTTCATGATGCGTGATGTATGCTTTTTCATGTAAATATTCTATAAAGAATGTAATATTATAAAAAGTATAAAAATCAGATTGGCACTTGTAGTTTTAATGATAAAAAGTAGTATATTTGAACTAATATCTACTTTTTTTATGAATTTGGTGAAGTATTTAATTGTTAATTAGAAGACGTTAGGTGATGTGGAAATTTATATTTAATGACCCTATTGAAAAATCCTATGTAGGATACCACATAAGAACTCACGTAAGATCTTACATAAGATCCTATATAAAATCCTATGTATTTTAAAATAATAATTTTCAACTTTACATTCTTCTTTTTATAATAAAAAATATCGGTAAAATGTATTTAGTAACTCATTAATGAAATTTTGGTTTTAGAAAATGGCAACCTTAAATTATATTTTCAAACAATTTGAAGTTAAGATATCAAGTTTGTAAATAAATTATTTTTTTTACTCACTTTTCTACTTAAACTTTATCAAATTATTTTTTAAATAATATTATTGCTAATTCGTAATGTACTTTGCACTGAAATGACCTAATCTTCACCGGAACTTGAATTACTCGAGACGCATGCGCACCAAAAAATATTCAAGATGAAAAGGTCTATTGCAAGTGTAGAACTTTAAAATTGGTGTAATTTCACTACTATACGCATGTAAGTAAGAGGGCGTAAAGGGTCTTTGTTCGGTGAAGAAAATTTATTGGTTTCAAAAAATTTACAGGATATCATTTGTGATTTCAGACATATTAATTCTACCTTAAATTATCCCTTAACAATGTATTAATCCTTTTTTATTTTTCAATAAATTGTATTTGTTAAACGCTAAAGTGGCGCGCAGAACAAAAACTTATAAATATGTTTATTTTGTTAATATGTATTATTGAGTCTCTTAAAGTCAGTTTGGAAAAGTTATTTCCTTTGTAAATTCAGTGTAAAGTTAAAACTTCGCGAACGGTACTGTAGTGTGTAGTGTAGTGTGTAGTGTCGTAGTTTCACCGGGACTCCGAACAAAGTATTTAAGGTTAGAATTTAATTTATTATTTCAATAATAACTCTGCAAGTAGTTATTTTTTTTATAGATAAGCATTGAATAATTGTATCCTCTAGTATGTAAGAATATCAATATTAATTGCGTTTTAGTAAATGCAGTGATAAAATTCAATTAATTTTTTGCTATTGCTACTGAATATAATTTTTAGAAAGTATTAATAGTTGAAAGACTCAATTCCAACTCATAAAAGTAATAAAATAAAAAGTTGTATCTGAATTCCTGTAGTTTATTTTATGAATCTTGAAAATTAATCGCCCAGTGGACAAGGTTGGGTCACAAAATTTCATTTTTGTTATGTAAAAGAGAGATTTTTGGAGATGGTTTTATTATAACCAAATTTTTCTGTAGAAAATATAAATATTTGTTTCAATCAGAAACTGAAATCGAAGAATATCTTCCGAATTTTGGTTCTTGATTGAAACAAATCTTTATGATTTTTGTAAAAAAAATTTGTTATGTACTTACAATTCTGAACGTTTATTTAACGATGCTAAAATTTTTGTTTTCAAAACAGAATTAATTATTATGTTCATATTTAGGGATCTTTAATTATACAATTTGTCCTAAACAACAAGTTATTTTTTAATTTTCTGGGACAAAAAAAACATTTGCTATCGTTCAGATACTTAAACATACACTCGAGATTCCCTATAACGAGAAGCTCGAGCATCGGAGACCTCTCTGCAACGAGCGTGAGGGATCCCCTCCATATCCTACTTGTTGCTACGCGCTGTTATGCGCATTATATGATGCGCGCAGTCAGTCTGTCAGTGAGACTATGTGAATAATTTATTTACATAGTTAAAAGCGTATAAAAAAGACTTCTGTGAGTATTGAACATGGAATTAACTTATTTGACGGTATGTACTCAAAATACTAAAAATATAATAATATAATAATAGAAATATCTATGCTTATCAGGTGTATTTTTGAATATTTTCAGAAAAAAAGAAAAGTCTTGAAAATGAATAAAAAAATGGAAATTTTGACAAATTTGGAAAACGGGATGAAAAATTGGGACATTTGCCAAAAATACAACGTTTCAAATTTGAGCACGCTTCATTCCGTAGTAGTGAGGGAAGAGGGGTCGATCGTCTGCTCGTTATAGGGAGGCGTGACGCGCTTGTAAAAGGGAGGCCTTGTTACAGGGAATCTCGTTATAGGGAATCTCGAGTGTATTTTTGTGTATAAATGAAACCGACTTAATTTTTACTCCAATATCTCACATTTATATGTTCTCTTTATCCTTAAATTTCTTTGAATTTGACATCCTTTTTTATAATATATAATTTGATGATATGTAATATCGTTCAGTGTCAGACTTGACTATCTTTCTTCTTTTGCCATTCCATGAAAATTGTTTCGAATTTACAGTACACATTGTGCAGAAACATAACAGTATATTAATAAAAAAACTTACAAAAATTTCATGTAGCTCTTGAACAAATTTTTATTTCAAAATAATATAACTAAATATTTGTACTGATACAAATACATATAAAATTACAGAAATTATTCATCCAGTGTTACAAAATACAACACATATTTTCGATCTTTCGACGAACGCTTCTATTCTAAACACAGTCTTTCAATTTCTATTGAATGTCCTAATTAATTTTTATACTTCTTATTATAACTTTCATAGATGAAAAGAAAGATAATTACTGCGATTAAAATGTGGCGTTTCTAAATAATAATAAAATCGGAGAACTCAAATTCTAGGGAAAGACAGTACTGCTAAACTATTTATAAGTTGTTAACAAGAAATATATTGAAATTAATGAGATTCGATCAATTTTACTATTGAAAATCATTTAATGAAGTCAATAGTTCCTCGCTAGGTAAATTTGTGAGTTTCAATGGGAGTTAATTGAAATAAAAAAAGTGATAACCAATTAAAGAATGTAGAATACAAAGCGAAAAGCAAAAATATTTCAACAAATAAAAAATACTAAATTACACGCGTCAATCATAAAATTATTATTAAAAAGTCTATATCACATTCTTCATGAAGAACTAGTTTATAGCTGCAGAAGATTAATATTCGTTGCTTTCAGTGCATGATCCTGCAATTTGCATTCAATTAGTCACAAAAATAATTAAAATAAAGTATTTTTTAAATAAATACATTTTTTTAATATGAAAAGAATATATTGTAAGTGTGGAAATTAGATTGTAAAATAATATTTACCGGCAGATGATTGTGTTCTGTAGCATTTTGATACAATTTTGAGACATTGCCAATAGTTGGGAGAACTGATTTCACATCAATTTTGAGGTTTGGATCTAATTTCAACAATGTACTCTCTACTTCTTTTGCCACGTAAACAACTGCTTCTGAGTCTGTTTCAATGGTTGTTCTTACAGCGCACCTAACAAATCAGAAAAGTAAAAATGATTTAGCCTTAAAAGATAAAGTGTAAAAGCATCTTCTAAATTCTTTTATAAATTATGAAACTTGCTTTCCACTGAGATGACCATGATTAATTCTTGTTTTCCCACAAGAGTAGCAGCTTGATACCCCACATTTGCATGTCACTACGTTGCATCCACCAAATTCTTTAAACATTTCAAGTCCACAATTGCCACACTTTCGAATAAAAGCTGCAGTCATCTGTTCTTCCAAAATCAAACGAGCTTTCTTATTTTTTTCAATAACTTCGCATTCCTTGGGTAAATGGTTAAGCTTTTTGCATAGTCTGAAAGGAGAATTTTTGTAAAGTTATTTGAACATTTTTAAATAGTTTATCAAATGATGACTAATTTAGAGCTGATTATTAAAGCAAAATACCTGCAGGATTCTTTCCCGCAATCTGGATTCATACATCTGAAAACTTGTTCTTTTTCTGGTAATATCAGTGCAAAGTGACAAAATGGACATAAAACTAAACCTTCAATTTTTGCAGATAATATTTCATGTTCCTGAATTTTACTCAAAAGAATTTTAAACATAGATGGTTCTAAAACCTTCTGCAGGGAAACGAGACTGAATTCACTTTTACATTCTGCAAAACAGACGATTCGAATATTTGCTTCTCCTAATTTTGCTTCGGTTCCTCTCCTTAAGCATGTTTGACAGAAGACATGTCCTTCGCCACAAGTTGTTGCTGTTGACAAGGCTGGTATTTCCTCATAACAACACTCGCACTCCAGAAATTCCTTGTTATCCTGAAATCAATTACAGAATTTAAAAAAGATCTCATAAACAATTTAGAACTATTCATCAATTTTTACAATCATTTTCAAAAAGTTTCACTTGCTCTCATTTTCTGAAGCAAGTTTTCATTGTGTTTTCTCTTCTGCATGATGTAGTTTTTGATACGTTGTTTATTCAATATAAATTGAAATTCTAGCAGCGCTCGTGCATTCTCTGCTTTAGTTTGTGTCTTTTTTCGTTTCTTTTTCAATTCTGACTTAAGACTTTTGAGGGTTTCAAAAGCTAAACTCGTATTAAAGCCGCATCGAGTATAGACATCTGCTATTGTCGAGATCTGTAATGATAAAATTATTAATTAAGATTTTCTTAAAAGAAATTTATATAATATACGTATTTTTAAAATTAAGTACTAGGAATGTACTTACAGTTTTGAACGTTCATTGAACGATGAAAAATATATTTTTTTGAAAATAAATGATTGTTTTTTTCCCCATTAAATAAAAAAGTTGCGTATATTCCATAACAGATTGTATATTTGAATGGTTCTGAATAAAGACATGATAATTGATTTTGTTTTGTAAGGAAAAATTTTGTTATCGTTCAATGAACGTTCAAAACTGTAAATACATGTACTAGGCAATTATACATTTTAATTTGACTTTAATTAAAATCAGTCGTAAATCAATTTAATTCAAATTCATATATTTTGTTCAGCTCTAAATACAAACATTTACCTTCATCCTGTTAAAGTGGTTTTTTAGCAGCTCAAATGTAACGATATCATACGAATATTTCCTTTCTGAGTTTTCGAAAACTTTAAATGGCTCTGGAACGCTTGCCAAAAATTCTTCCACGTCAAAAGAATCTACATATTCTTGTTGTTGATTCCTTTTTTTATTTCTTGTGTACGTAGGAGTACAATCCTCAATTGTAGGATAATCTAATGTTTTCAATTTTTCTTCAACAAACTTTTCTAATGAATAAAGTTCATCAGAGTACTTTGAAGCTATAGTTTTTAGATAAAGAGGATTTGCGTTAGGGAAAACTGATTTTAAGTACTCAATTACGTCATCTAAGTTTTTTTTTTTTTTCGAAGAATCCACAGAAATTTCAAGGTGTGTGTGATTTTCTTGATGTATCGAAATTTCTTCTATCGCAGCCTCCAATATTTCTACTTCGTTTCGTGAATCTTCCTTCCAAGACTTACGAGTATAAGTCTCTTTTAGAAATTCTGGATCTACATTTGGAAATATTGTGCTTAATTTCAGGCACTCTTGATGCGATGAATTACTTTTTATTTTAGGCATATGTGCATTTAGTGTTGCCAAATTTGTCAAATTCGCACTAGTCGATGGGATCGGATCTCCATTTGCAAAAAATGGATTTTCAATAGGGATTGCATTGTCAGATATCTGGATTGACAATGCAGAATGCCTGTCAATTCTGGCCATTCTTATTTATTATACACTATTTAATAAGTAAATATAACTCAGAGTTCCATTTATTGTAAGTTGGCTTCTTTTATTTGCTTCTGAAACAAACAAATAAATTATATATTAATTTAGTGGGTAAAGAATTCAAAGATTTAAAAAATCACACGCATGTGATATTTTTATACATATTTTGAACATATAGGAATTATTTATTTAACATTTTTTATTACATTCTCATCATATGAGAAGGTATTGGTTTTATGTGAAAAATGACTTTCGAAATTTTCATCAAATCTTTACGTTTTGAGACCCCCTGAGTCAGAAGAAAGGGTTTTTACGAAAGTGTCTGTCTGTCTGTCTGTAGGTCGTGTGCGGCATAACTCTCGATAGAATTATCAGATTGAATTGAGCTTTGGTACACTTTATCGGAGCCAAAAAAGTAAGGACAAGTTCGTTAACCAGCCACATCCAATCAAAATTGAGGGATTGAGCACTACTTTTGTGTTTTTGAAAATAATTTTTTGAAAAAATAAAAAATTTCAATACTGGTTTTTGATAGTGCTCGTAAATCTCTACAAATTATCCTGATAACATTTTTTGATTAAATCAAAATTAGAAATGTTATAGCATATTCAAATTCGAAAAAAGTCAATATAAAAATTCCATTTTCCAGTTAAATTATACGAGATACAAAAAAACGTTATGATAAAATATTATTTTCTACATACAGTCCTACAAATTTGAATTGTAACATTTTTTCATAAGATGCATATTTTTCTTTGTAATTAAAAAAAAACTATTGAAAATCCAAAATTCAATTTTTTAACAATAATATTCGAAATACGAAAAAAACGTAAGAATACAAAGTTGTTAGTTTCAAAAAAATCTACAAATTTTGTTTCACATAGTTTCTGATAAAACTTATATTTTTCGTTTCAATTCCAAAAAATACGATTAAAAATCAAAAATTCCATTTTTTAGACAAAATATGCGAGATACAAAAAAAACGTTTAGATGGAAAATTGTTTGCCTAAATGATGTCTACACATTCTTATTAAGAAATTTCTCGACAGGATGTATATTTTATGTTATGATTTTTATATTGAAAAAATTCGACTTTTTTCACCAAAATATGTGAGATACGAAATAAGCGTTGTTCTGCAAAATCGTTTCCTTAAATAAAGTCTACGATTGTTTTTCCTTTTTGAGATATTTGGAAGAAAATAAATAAATTATTTTAATCATGTAATTTATTAAAAATTAATTAGTTGAGTTTGAAATTTTTGTCACTGCCTACATTATCGGAAGATCACTAGTCGCGTATCAGATAGGATACGTTGTCGACAGGTGTCCTCGTAGACAATTTCAAACTCTTATATCGCAAATAATGCAAATAAATTCAATATTTAAAGAATTTAAAAATCTTTCTGTGGAAAAAATGACGCTTTCGACTGCGCTGGGATTCGAGCCCAGGTCTTTCGATTGCCGGTCGACTGCTCTAACCACTGAGCTACACAGAAAGAGATGTCGGACGCCTGTGTAGCTCAGTGGTTAGAGCAGTCGACCGGCAATCGAAAGACCTGGGCTCGAATCCCAGCGCAGTCGAAAGCGTCATTTTTTCCACAGAAATATTTTTAAATTCTTTAAATAATTTATTAAAAAGTTACTGAAATGTATACAGAAAATCGAGCGCGAAGCGCGAGCGCCATGATGAGAATGTGTTCCTTAAGGCTGATAGAGCCTTAAGTAAATTGAATTTCCTGTTTCACTTAAATTCAAAAAGAAATTGAATTACTTTGAGGAAATGTGTAATTTACATCATCTGTAATATTATTATAAAATTGGTTTGAGCTTCAGTATCAAATTTTAATAAATAAACTTAAATGTATGCAAAGAGCACAAGACCGAGCGAGAAGCGCGAGGTTCAGAGAGAATGGAGCGCGTAGCGCGACGATCAAATCGCGCACCCTAGGCGCGCTCAAACTTGCGAGCGAAGCGAGCTGCGCGCGATGAGAATGTGCCCGCAAAGCGGGCAGATTTTTTGTTTTTGTATCTAGGCGGCAGTAAACTTTTTCAATTTTTTAAATTTCGGCCAAAATTTAAAAATTGTTTAGTTTAAATTTTTTTAACGGTTGTGAATACAAACAAAAAAAAGGGTGAAAGAAAGAAAAAAAAGAAAGGGCCTTCTTGTTTTTGAGTTTTTTCAAGATCGTTCAAGGAAAAAGCTTGCATGTTTGAATATTAGTCCAAATTTGGTAGATGTGGAAATTTGAGAATTGGAATTATTGAAATTGAAAACTGTAATTATAATCAATTATATATTATATTATATATATATATATATATATATCAATTATAATCAATTATTTTAAGGTTATGGACCAACCTGATCACGTGATTCAATTGTAGTCCAGTATATTTAGGTTTTATTAATGCAATTCATTGGGTAAGAAAAATTTCTTTTGCTATCTTTAGGACACTATATAGGAAGCTTAAATCCAAGTTTTCGACCATCAACCCTTTGCAGGTTATCCGCCATCTTGAATTAAGGGGTGATTTCTTGTATCACGAATAACAGTCGTATTTTTAATTTTATCAAGAAAACAGTTAATACCATTTTTCACGAGAACAATGAGTTCTACAAATTAGTTCATCTTATGTTTTCTCGTATTTTGCTCATTTGTTGCTTAAAAATCGATTATAAAAATTAAAAGAGGGTTGACAATTTTTTTAGATCGAATATCTTTTTTTATTTTGGTGCTATCGCAAAACTTTTCGGGCAAAAGTTGTAATTCACACGATCCTCTACAATTTTTGTCGAAACATTTTTTTTGTAAGAGCAATTGTTTACTTACCGTAGCGTCTGAAAGTTTCGCGCTCCGTCACTCGGTAGTTGGTAGTGCTGGATTGCGAGCGCTGTGCCGTACTAAATTATTCTAAGTTTCGTTGATATGGAATGGAGCTCAACATTTCTTCTCTTTCTTTTTTATTTTTTTTTTCAATTAAAAATAATTTTGACTATTTTTTATTTTGTATGATTTATATTGCAATTACCTTTTATTTATAATTTTTATTTTGAATTATTCCTGTTTTTAAATTTAACTTCTGTTATTTTTTATTGGCATTTCAATTACTTACTATTGCTCAATATAATTCAATATGATTATTTATATGATTTCTCTTGTTTTTTGAAAAAATAAATGAGAAATTCTCAAAAATAAAGAATGAGAAATTTTTTACAGGAATTCGATAACAAAACTTATTTCCTAACATTGTAAAATTCATGTTGCGAACCTCACAATCATTCATTTATGAATATGCAAAAATATGATAAAATATCAAGATTCTCGATCAGTTTTAATTTATGTTGTTTATTTTTCAAAGTATCTTGTGACGTCAAATAATATGAAAAAAATCCAATTCTTTAATTTATGAATATGCAATCTGTAATGAAATTTCAAGGTTCTTGATCACTTTGAGTTTCTTTTGTTTCAAAAATTTACAAAAATTCATCTTTTTTCCTCTTTCTTTTTTATTTATTTTTCCCGTTTAAAAATAATTTGATCTCACGTCAGATCTGACTTAAAAGTAACATTGGAAACTGACCATATTTTATGTTTAGCAGGGAAACATGCAGTGTTTATATTTGTGTATATTGGATGGTATCAAATGGTGTAAACTGTTGCAGCTGAAATAGTGTTATTTTGTATCACTGAGTGCTACGAGCTACCGACGATGCGCGCAACTTTCAGACGCTACGGTAAGTAAACAATTGCTCTTACAAAAAAAAGTTTTCGACAAAAATTGTAGAGGATCGTGTGAATAACAAATTTTGCTCGAAAAGTTTTGCGATAGCACCGAAATAAAAAAAGATATTCGATCTAAAAAAATTGTCAACCCTCTTTTAATTTTTAAAATCGATTTTTAAGCAACAAATGAGCAAAATACGAGAAAACATAAGATGAACTAATTTGTAGAACTCATTTTTCTTGTGAAAAATGGTATTAACTGTTTTCTTGATAAAATTAAAAATACGACTGTTATTCGTGATACAAGAAATCACCCCTTAATTCAAGATGGCGGACAACCTGCAAAGGTTTGATAGTCGAAAACTTGGATTTAAGCTTCCTATATGGTACCCTGAAGATGGCAAAAAAAATTTTTCTTACCCAATGAATTGCAATAATACCTATAGGAATCGGACTAAATATACTGGACTATTGTAGTTTATCTTTATGATATATAACTTGGTTCTTGAACAAAAGATTTATTTTAAAGTTTATAATATAATACAGAATATAATAAGGAATGTCTGTCTAGTTTGTTTAAATAAAAAGTGCGAAAAAATTTACATATATATTTTTTTGAGTGAAATTTTACTTCAAATCTAAACTTAAATTCAAGAATTTGAAATCATTCTGTGGAAAAATTAAATTTAAATTTGAATTTTATTTGCATTTATTTGCGATATAAGAGTTTGAAATTGTCTACGAGGACACCTGTCGGCAACGTATTTCACTTCAATTGAATTTCTCATTAAAGTAAAAATTCCACTCCAAGAAATTTTAGAATGTAGTTAACTGTAATTGCCTATAACTTTTTAGCTTTTATTTTATGTAAACAAATATTCCTGCTAAATCATTACAAAAACGAACCACTCTCTAAATCTGAATCAGTAAAATTTTCACTGATTGAACCAGTAATTTGCCTTTTCATTGATTCATCAGTGCAAAATTATTTTTCACTGTCAAATCAGTTAATTTTCACTGATTCAATCAATGCAAAAATATTTTCCACTGTTAAATCAGTTGATTTTCACTGAAGTAATCAGTGCCATTTGACTGATTTACAGTAACCTCTTTTTAGCTATTTGAACCAGTCAAATTTCACTGATAATCAGTAGATTTTGACTGATTCAGATTCAGAGAGCAGACACACGTGGAAAGAAAGATTCGATAAATGTATAGGAAGTTCGCTACTTATTTTTACAAATTGATATTCATTTGGATTGATTCTGATTGAAAATTCGATTTGGATCAATCCGAGCTTGAATTGATTCGGATTGAAAACTTGGTTTCGGATTGGTTCGGATTCATTCGGATTTTTGTCTCAGATTAAATCGGATTAGGTCGGATCGGTTTTTTACCGTTTTTCATCAAACGAGATACAACACGTTTTTCGGATTGGTTCGGAATGATTCGCATTTGCTCGGATACAGATATCGGAATGAATCGGAATAGTTCTGATTGGCTCGGAATGAATTCCTATCCGATACTTACGCCAAGCCGCCAAGGGCTTTAATGAACGTTACTGTATGTACTTATGCTTATGAAGAGTATGTGCAAGGCAGTTAATTATACTCTGTAAAGTTATGCAAAAACTAATAAGTAAAATTAATTTCCACTACTATACGCATGTAAGTAAGAGGGCGTAAAGGGTCTTTGTTTGATGAAGAAAATTCATTCTAGTTATTGGTTTCAAAAAATCTACAGGATATCATCTGTGATGTCAGACATATTTATTCTACCTTAAATTAACCCTTAATAATGTATTAATCCTTTTTTATTTTTCAATAAATTGTATTTGTTAAACGCTAAAGTGGCGCGCATAACAAAAACTTATAAATATGTTTATTGTGTTAATATGTATTATTAAGTCTCTTAAAGTCAGTTTGGAAAAGTTATTTACTTTGTAAATTCAGTGCAAAGTTAAAACTTCGCGAACGGTCGTGTAGTGTATAGTGTAGTTTCACCGGGACTTGGAACAAAGTATTTAAGGTTAGAATTTAATTTATTATTTCAATTATAGCTCTGCATGGAATTTTTTTTTATAGACAAGCATCGATCAATTTTAATTGCATTTAGTAAATACAATGATAAAATTCAGTTAATTTTTTGCTATTTCTACAGAATATAATTTCTAGAAAGTATTTATAGTTATTAGATTTAATTCCAACTCATAAAAGTTATAAAATATATAGTTGTATCTAAATTTCTGTAGTTTATTTTTAGAATCCTCGGATTTTCCATTAAAAAATGCTAAAAAAAACTAAAAAAAAGTTAAAAAACGATTGTCTTGTATGGGAAATCAATTTGTTTTTGGTTTACTACGTTGGTAAAAAATCAATGGGTATTGTTCCCCTGAACTTCTTATGCAGTCGTTTAGTTGAGGTTTCTAATGATATTTAATCTTTCTTCATTATTACTATTTGCACACTTTCATAACTTGACCTGTAATATTGAAAAATCTGGTCGAAAGATTCGATATAAATAAAAAAACACTACATTTACTGAAACGCAGTAGTTCTCACCTGTTAATCTCGTGTGACGCTAGTGCAATAAATATATTTGTTTTCTCGTTAACATTCGTGATAATCAAATTCGATTAACACTTTCTGAACTGATTTAAATGAAATTAAGGCTTGTTTGGTGTTAGCTGATTATCTGGATTAATCAGGTTATCTTGATACATGGAACAATCACGACCACTAAGTCTTTAATCAATATCTCGATTCAACCCACTGATTCAACGCACAAACTGTTGATCGGTGCTACCAACTTATTAAACACTTAAATTTTTTATTTTGTTGCTGGGATTATGGGAAACATAGATGCAACATTGATATCACAATGTTTTATCGTATTTATCGTATTTATCGTATTTATCATCAAATCCAATAACCTATTTCTAGAAGCACATATTTTTACGATTTCACCTGTGCAATGTGAGGTTATTTCTTAACGATAAAGTGTAACTCTTTCACTTGAGGTATAAATTGTCCTTGGGAAAATAAACAGACTCTTTAGCCTTGAATTTAAATTCCAAAAATTGATTTCAGGCATTTTGCAGCTTGAAATGAGTTTTCTATTACTATTTTTCTGTATAAACATTAACAAATGCGTATAAATATACTCTGGCGAAAGTATCGGATAGGAATTCATTCCGAGGCAATCAGAACTGTTCCGATTAATTCCGATATCTGTATCCGAGCCGATGCGAATCATTCTGAACCAATCCGAAAAAACGTTTCATAACTGGTTTGATGAAAAACGGAACAAAATCAATCCGAATTAATCCGAGACAACAGTCCGAATGAATCCGAACCAATCAGAAAACAAGTTTTCAATCCGAATCAATCTGAGCTCGGATTGATACAAGCCAAATTTTTAATTTAAATTAATCCGAATCATTCCGACTTCGGATTCATTTGGATTGATTCTGATTGAAAATTCGATTTGGACCAATCCGAGCTTGAATTGATTCGGATTGAAAACTTGGTTTCGGATTGGTTCGGATTCATTCGGATTTTTGTCTCAGATTAAATCGGATTAGGTCGGATCGGTTTTTTACCGTTTTTCATCAAACGAGATACAACACGTTTTTCGGATTGGTTCGGAATGATTCGTATTGGCTCGGGTACAGATATCGGAATGAATCGGAATAGTTCTGATTGGCTCGGAATGAATTCCTATCCAAATACGTTCGTCAGGGTAACAAACTAATAATTAAAAATGATTTTTATGGTAAGTAATAACAAATCTCAAAACTGAGAAAAAATAATATTGTAATGCTAAATTATCAATTTTTTAAAATTTATTTATTTTTTACCCTTTTTAGTCTTTTTACTTTTTCCACTTTTACTCTTACTTTTGGAAACTATTTCAATAATTGGTGGAGGAGGACCAGGATCTGGCAGGGGCGTATAATTTCGGGGCGTTTTAATTTCTATTTCTAAACTGTGTTCAATTTCATCTGAATTTGTCGCACACTTTGTTGATCTGAGAAGAAAAAACTCTTCTTCTGGCTTCTTTCGAGGAGGTTGTTTGTTTGGTATGACGTTTATCTTCGTACATTCCTCTTTACACATTTTACCTAATGGATAAATAATAATTTCATTTTTATTGCTTTATTTTATCTTTTCATTAACTTTGTTTCAACGTTTAATTATAGTAACTTGAAATTTCATGAAATGATAAATATGAGGATAAGGATAAATATAAACTTTGTGAGGAAAATAGTTTGTTATGTGTAAAATGCGTAAAATAAAGTTTAACTATTTTAAAAATAATAACAAATTTTTCAGTAGATTTAACCAATTTTGGTTTATTCAACTAAATTTTTTTTTACTCTACCAACAGCCAGGAAAAATATGGTTGATCTAACCAAACCATTTTGTCCAAAAAAAAAAAAAAAAAACAGAAAAATTGTATGTTTAAACTACACGGAGAAAAATGGAGGGTCAGCCTGAATATCTAGAGGGTCAGGTCGACCAAATATGATGATCGACTATAGGACAGTCTTCTAGATAATCAAACTGATCATCTGTAGAGGGTCAGAAAAAAATAATTGATTTGATCATTGTAGAAGGTTGACTTGATCATCCTTGAGGGTCGAAATGAAAATTTCCAGAAATGAAATCAACCCAGAGGATCGATTTGATTATCTTGATAGTGTGACTGTTTCTCTGTGGTAATCAAGCTGATCATAAATCGAGTCTCCCTGATCATGTCCATAAAATTATGGAAGGACTATTTGATAATCTAGAGGGTCGGTCTGACTCTCAAAATTTTGAACCACTAACTTCGACCCTCCGTGTTTCTCTGTGTAACAACAATTTTATTGATTCAATCAATTATTTTTATTTAGTGGAAGATCTTGATTTATTCAACAAAATGCTTTGGTTAGATCAAATATATTTATCTTTTGGGTGTGTATCATTTCTTCACTTAGAAAAATATTTTATTAATTGAACAAAATTGTTTTGTTGAACTCACAAAGTACATATTTTATTAACTGAACCAAATTTTTTGGTTAGATATAATAAATATTCTCCTAAGTGTTTAAAATGCACTTAGAAATAAGATTTGATTGACTGAAAAAAAATTATTTGTTTAATAGACTTTCTTTGATTTAAATAAATGATTTATTTGAATTAAATACAATTTGTTCGATTCAAACAAAGTATTTTTGAAACAAATAAAAATTTGTTCAAATCAAATAAATTTTTGCCTTAAATCAAACACATGATATATTTGACCATATACGAATGCAATAATTTGTATGTTTTGAAGAAAAATTGATTTGATTTAAATAAATATTTATTTGGTCAAAAGATATTTTATTTCAATTAAACAAATGTTATTTAATTCAAATGAAACTTTTGTTTCAATAAAAAAAGCTTTTAAAACAAATTATTTTCTTTCATTCAATCAAATATTTTTTCTGAGTAGTTAATATTAATTGATGGAAATTTGAACAATTTAAATCCAGTTTTTATTTTTATTAATCAGAGATAGTTAGCAGGCCAAGTGATTATGAATATTCCTTCTATTTCTCATATTACTGATACTCAAAATTCAGTTACCGGAGGTATCTGCGCAATTGACACGAATGGAATTGGAAGGCGTTGTGCCAACTCCATTTCCATGAACTGCCTGTATCTGTCCTCTGTCCTTTAGCACTTTGATCGAAAGAAAGTTGTTGTCTATCTCGTGCGAAATCTTGTCGTAGGGCAGAGCAGCTTCATTACGTTGGTTTCTCAGAAAACCGTATTTCCTAGATGAACCTGCCATTTATTTTTGTCATCTGGTATCAGTTGGATTCTTAATTAAATCAGGTCTCCTCAACTATGTTTTTTTCCATATTTATTTTTCTATTTGTTTTAATTATATGCCAAAAGGTGTGTCATGGCGGTTGATTACTTTATTTTGCATTATGAAGTTAGATACGTAATTAAATCCTTATGTCTCTAATTTATGATTTTGTTTATGTTTTGTTTGGAATTTTAAGCTCTTGAGATTTTGAGCATCTTTATTGTTATTTTTTTACTCAAGGTAAATGTGCCGAAAATCAGGTCTATGGAAAAAAAAGTTTTTCTATGATTTTGTTACGTCAGAAACGTAACATTTCTCCTTTTAAAAGATCTCCTCGTTTTATGTCAGGATCAGAAGGATCCTCTCTAAGGGATGAGGAATAGTCAGTGATTGAGAAGGGTTAGGTATATAAAATATATTTATTGACAATTGAGATTTTATCAGGTAAGCACCATGGAAATGTAAAATAGAATCAAAATTAGAAATATCCCTTTAGTTATCCTGAGTTGAATTGATTGATGATCGATTGAGTCCAGTAAGCGAATGTGATCAGTTGAGTGTAACTTGTAATCTTCAGGTAGTTGCAGTTGTGTAGTAGATTCGTAATCTAGACGGTTGATCTAGTTGATTCTTCGATCCCAGTTTCGAGAGAATTTGGAAGGCGATTCCCCTTCACTTTCTAATGTCGTTGAACTCAGCGCCGAGTTAGAATTCGGGTTGAGTAGCGGTAGAAATCTGGAGAAGCTGGACTGACTGGATTACACTCGCGGTATAGATTCGATGGCACTGGACTGGACTCGCGTTGGTCACATTGTAGAAATCGAACGTTGACTAACTAACTGAACTCGCGGTGTAGAGATGATGGTACTGGACTGACTTCTCTTGGAACTTTCGCTTTTTATAGAACTTTGAAAGGTCAAGTATGACGAGTAACATGCTATGACCAGTCGCATGTTATTACAAGTCACATGCTATTACAAGTCGCATGTTGTGACGGTAGTGTGTTGGTATTGTAGGGCTTCATTCACTTTCTCTCTGGGTCAGTCGATTTGTTATCATGTGTGGGTATTATAACGACACATGGTAATTTCATATTGATCATCCTATTGATCTGTAGATTTGTCTATAACTTGCGTCGATAAAATCACACTCGCTGTAATGCTGTCTTGATCCCTTTATTGGTTTCTTAATCTGCTTGTTACTTGTGGCGGTAGAGTCGCGGGACGTGACACCTCCCCCCTTAATTCGAACGCGGGGAGTTAACGATCCGCGATCGAAACTTCGGTAGAAGAATACATTTTTAATCCAGGATGCTTACTCAATCAAGTACATATTTTTAGTTTAATTTAACAATTCATAACATAAAAAATTTCGTTTATACATAGGAATTTACATTTTAAATTATTGTTGCGAATTAAAAATTTATAACAAGTTTTTCATAAATGCTTAGTAATAACAGAGGATACAATTCTGGAGATATTACAATAATTGATTACATATGTTATAGTGGTATTGGGTAATTAAATCTAAAATTGGTTTCTTCAAAACATGGCATTGCTACTGCTTATTATTACTTGTACATGCTTCTAAAAATTAATTTCATGAACTCCAATTTCATTGGTGTATTATTAAATGAATAAAATAATCATAAGAAAAACAATTTTACATAATTTTACATAATCTGTCTTGTCAAATCAATAGAGTTATTTGTGCATGAAACATATCAAGAATAGTAATTATTCAATTTGTTATTGTTGCACATTAATTCCTATTGGAAAAGCAATTTTTACATTAACAATTTTGTAACGCCATCGCACAGTATACATTTACAGTCTCAATATTTGTAGAAACTGTTCTTCCAATAGGATGGGAATCAAGAAAAGTTCCCTTGATGGAAGAAAAAATAAAATTGAAATTATATTTATGATGGCACCAATTATGAAGTGCTTATTTATTCTTGTCAGAAAAAGTATTTTTTTAATCCAAAAAGAAGAAAAATGCAAATATTTCTATATTTTTCTTTAAGTAATAAAATAAAATGGTGATTCGAATGAAAACTTGCATTTGTCTTACTAAAAAGGTTATTAGTTTGTTTTTTGAAAGGTTGGTGAACAAAAATAAAATTGATTAAATTAAATGCAAAGAAAGTACTCATAAGAATTTTAAAGGAATATAATTTCTTTGTGATGACATTAGATTATTAGTTTTTGATGAACACAAGAGAAAAGTTGAAAAATTTTGATGCATTTGATAAATACTTGCTAGTTTGAGAAGTTTAATTTACTCTGAAAAAAAACATGAAATATATTGAAATTTTTTGATTGCTATTTGAAGGTACAGTGAGCTTCTCGAATCTCTGAAATAGAAAAAATAAGATTAGAATAAAGTTTCAAAGGATCTTTTTGTTTAGAACATTTCCTGCTTTAGTTATTCTAAACGCTTTGGTTTTATGCAAAGTTTATATTATTGTAAGTTTGAATTCAACTTTAGTTAATCAATTTTGTATATTTATGTACGATCTTTTTATTCGATTGACGTTAACTACTGTCGGTTTTCCATTTATGTTGATTTTTACATTTCCTTTTCCTAGTACATCTAAAACTTCGTGAGGTCCTGTGTATTGATTATCCAGTTTTTTAATTTTTCCTCCTTTTAATAAAAATACATTATCCCCAATTTTTATTTCCAAGGGATTTATTTTTCTATCGTGGTACATTTTTGATTTTTCTTTTGCCTTTATGAGGTTTTCTCTTGCTTGTGTTCGCATTTCATGCAGTTGTGTGACAAAATTGATCAAATAATCATCATAATAGGTTTGCAATTTTTCATTCTGTGATAGAGCTTCACTAGAGGGTTCACGGGCTAATTTGCCAAAAACTAATTCATAAGGCGTACATTTTGTGGCTTCGTGTACACTTGTGTTATATGAAAACATTGCTAATTCTAGCCAATCGTCCCATTCTAAATTTTTTGCTACAAATTGTTTGAGATATTCACCTAGGACATGATGTGATCGTTCAAGTGATCCATTGGATTGAGGGTGAAAAGCTGTGGTACGAAATTGTTTAATTCTAAAGAGTTTTGCTAACCTTTTTAATAAATTGCTTAAAAAATCTCTGCCTTGATCCGTCAGTACTCCTTTTGGCGATCCAAATATGCAAATAAATTTCTTCACGAATGCGTCTGCTATTGTACCAGCTTGATGATTAGGAAGAGGTATTGCTAGAGAGTATTTTGTAAAATTATCTTGTATAGTAAGAATATACAGATTTCCAGACTTTGTTTCTGGTAGTGGACCAACAATATCCATTGATATTTTTTCGAAGGCAGTAGTGGGTGTATCAGTAATAACCATAGGATTTTTAGTTTTAACCCGAACTAATTTTTTTATTTGGTATTGTAAGCAGCCTTGAATATACTTTTGAATATCGACTTTCATATTTTCCCAAAAAAATTTTTGGCGAATTCGATTATAGGTCTTTGTGACGCCTTTATGGCCTCCTAATACTGAGGAGTGTGCTTCTTCAATTAATTGTGATCTTTGTTCTTTTGTTGGATATTGCGTTATGCCATTACAAACTATTATTTTCGTAAGAGAATTTGCAAAAACTAAATCAAATATTAATTTTATTTCTTCCCAAGCTATATGGTTGATTTTTGAAGTCTTTGAAATACTAATTGATCGTAAATTCAATTTTTGAGATAATTCGTGTAATGAATAAATTGACAATTTTATATTATTCAAGGTTTCAGATAAATTGTCTTGAATTTCTCCTTCAATCGGAAGAGCAAAATAATAATAGTTTTCTTTTTTAATTTCTTTCGCTGTTCCCTTCTGTAAGTTTTTGAATTTTGGTAAGGTTCCACGTTTTTCTAGACTTTTTGATCCGTTGTCTCGAGGATTTCCATTCGTTGTAACAAAATATACATAATTATCTTTTCGCATTGTTAATTGATCGCGACATTCAACGATATTTTTATTCATTAAAATTTGCCTGGTAGATTTTGATTTGGTTGGAGGGGGCTCTGGGGGTGGACGGTTTTCTTCGAATTCTGAATTATTATCATTTTCAACATTTTCCCTGGTTTTTATTTGTCGATTTTTGTTTATTTCAGAATTTCGTTCATAAAAAGTGTCTTCGATATTTTCATTTTCAAAAATTTCTTCAATACAAGAGCTTTCAGAGTTCTCTTCATCTTCAGGTTTCATATCACTTACTTCGTCTTCAGAAGTAGAAAAATAATTTTCGCTTTTTTCCTCTTGAGGTATAATAAATTGTTTAGGCTTTTTGCCATTTTTATTTCTTTTATTTTTTGCTTGGATTTCTTTTAAATAGTCCAAATATTCAGTATCAGAATCAGTATCAGAATCAGGATCAGAGTCGGAATCTGATTTTACTTTTGTTCGGCTTCCTTTTTGCATATTTATTTCTGGTAATTCATTTTCATATATTTGTTTTCTTGGTCTACCTCTCTTTCTTTTTGTTTGAGAGCGAATAATTTTTAAATTTGTAAGTAGATTTTTTCTTGGCCTACCTCGAGGTTTTCTCACAAGAGGTTTAGAAGAAAAATTTTCGTCTAATTTTTCTTGGATTTCATTTTGATTTAAATTTCCTAGATTTTTGTGCTGATTTGAATTTTTCATTTGTTCTTGTTTTTTCTTTTTACCCCTAGTAGTCATGGTTTTCCATGGCGAATTTTCATAATTTATAACAGAAAGTTTTGAAGATAGCAGTTTAAATAAATTTTTATATTTAACTATATCTTTATTAATTTTGTTAAGTAATTTCTCATTTAAGATTTCATTGAAAATATCAGATAACTTCAAATTAACATCGAATATTGTTCCTTCCGAAGTTTCACTAAAGTCATTCGCATCATCTTCGGCGAATACTGAATTAAAATACTTATTTTTCGAAGTATTTCCTTTTTTGATATTATTTTCTTGATTAATTTTTATAAAAGCATTCTCAAGATTCATTTTTTCTTGAGATGTCATGAAGGTATCGTCATCATCTTCGTGTAAATTTCTTGATCTCTCTTCATTAATAATAGGGTTTCTTGAGAGAGCGTCTGCATTGACATTCATTTTTCCTGCCTTGTATACTACATCAAAATCATATTCAGCGAGTTTTAACCTCCAGCGCGAAACTCGTGAGCAAGGGTCCTTAGAATTTTGAAACCAAACTAGTGGTTTATGATCAGTTACTAGGGTAAATTTTCTTCCATATAAATAAGGACGGAAATGAGTGACACAAAATATTATTGCAAGTGCTTCTTTTTCATATGTGTCATATTTTTTCTCAGCGTCACTTAAACTACGTGAAGCATATGCTATTGGCTTATCCTTGCCTATTTTACCTTGTGATAATATACCTCCTATTGCGTATCCTGAGGCATCTGTTGTGAGAACAAAGGGTTGCGAAAAATCGGGTCGTTGTAAAAGTGGTTCTTCACATAATCTTGATTTTAAAATATCAAAAGCTGTTTGCTGTTTATCGGTCCATATGAAAGGGGTATCCTTTTTTAGAAGTTGATTAAGAGGATTGGCAATTTTGGAAAATCCTTCGATAAATCTACGATAATATCCTGCTAATCCTAAAAATTGTTTGACATTCTTTTGTGTTTTTGGAACTGGAAATTCTTTTACGGCTATTATTTTTTTGGGGTCCGGTCGAACTCCATTTTTATCAATTATATGACCTAAATATCCTATCTCAGGTCGTAGAAATTCACATTTGTCTGGTTGTAAATGAAGGTTTGCTTTTCGAAGACGTTGTATTAAATTATTAAATTTTTTCTCATGTTCTTCTAGTGTATCAGCAAATATGACTATGTCATCAAGATATACAAAGAGTTCTGTCCCTATTAATCCAGTTAAAGTAATATCCATTAACCTTTGAAACGTTGCAGGGGCGGTTTTTAAACCAAAGGGCATTCTATCAAATTCATAATGGCCATGAGGTGTAGAAAATGCAGTTTTATGAGAGTCTTTAGGGTCCATTTTTATATGGTGAAAACCAGTAGCTAAATCAAATACTGAAAAATATTTGGCAGATCCGAGTGAATCGAGTATATCATTTATATTAGGTAGTGGGTAAGAATCTCCGATTGTTTTTTCATTAAGTTTTCTGAAGTCAAGAACCATACGCCATTTTATTTTACCTTTAGAGTCTGGTTTTTTTAGGAACAATCCAAACTGGAGTGTTATACGGTGATTGTGAAGGCTTTATTATTTTATTTTTTAATAATTCGTCAACTTGTTTTGTAATTTCTTCTTTATGAACAGGGGGAAATCTATATCGTCTTGAAAAAATTGGAGAATCATCTGTAGTTGGAATTGAATGTTGCAAAACGTTAGTAGCTTCAAGTGGTTCTCCTGGAATTTAAAATCTGTCTGCACTGTTAATAATTAATCTCTCTACATGTTCGTATTCGTCTTGATTCAAATGATCCAAACGAAGAAGTTTTTTAATGTATTCTATTCTTTCTTCACCTGTTATGTTAAAAAATCTGCACGGATTGTTGAAAAAATTTTCGGTTTTTAAGAAGCTATTCAGTATTTGGTTAGATAAATCGTCATCACTTAAGTTTTTTAAATTGCTTGATTGACTTATTACATTTTGAAAATCTCTTTCTTCAAAGTCTTCTAAAGTAATAGCTGGTATTGATATCGTTACTGAAATTTCGTTTGTATTTGCAAATTTGATATAAGCTTTACCGTTGCAATGTTTTACAATTGCGTCTCCTGCATAAATTCCTTCGCCAAAATGTAGCCGAGGTACGTAACCTTCGATTTTTTCAGTATTTTCAATTGGAACATAAAATGTTGTTACTGTTCTAGCTGGAATTGTTAATATCTGTGTCGATTCAAATGGATACAATTTATTTTGTATTTCTAGTCATTTTGATACATAATTTATATTGACTTTATTTTCTCGAAAAAATTCTGAACCTAGAACTCCGTCTTCATCTATTGGAACTTCATTAGGAATTATATTCAATATTGTTGGATATCCTAGAATATTTATTTGTATTTGTCCCATTGTAAAAAGTGGTAAATTATTTATTCCTGTAAGTTTTAACACTCTTTTTCCATCTATTGGCAAATTAGGATTTACGGAATTTTGTTTAATCAAATTTCGACCAGCACCGGTATCTATCATCATGCGAGCAGGGCTTTGAAGGCCTTCTGCGCATATCATTATCGATGGAATTATACTTGGTTTGGAAACGCTTATCTTTATAGTCGGTTGATCGTTAGAAGTGGATGCTTCTGGTTCTTGCCTTACGCTTTCCTTAGTGCATCCGTACTGGGGAGAGCGTTTGAGTTTTCCGAATTTTGCGATTGTTGCTTATTTAATCTAACGTTACAATTTGTTATAACATGTCCTGGTTTTTTACAATAGTTGCATATAACTTCTGATTTTTGTGGATAATTTTGATTTGGTCTACTTAATTGCTGATTTCGCATTTCTCGTTGGCTATTTTGATTTAAAAATTGTCTGTGATTTGCATACCTGTTGTGATCTAAATTTTCTTGTCTATTATCATTATTTCTGTTTCTCGAAAAATTATCATTATTGTAATTGTGAAATCTATTGCTGTTAGGATAATTATTTCTGTTACTTGAAAACTTATTGTAATTGTTGTTACTGTTCCATGAAAAATTGTTATTCGGATAGTTATTATTATCATAATTGTTATTTCTGTTTCCTAAAAAGTGGTTATTCCGGTAATTATTTCTTGCAGAATTATTGTAAATATTTTCTCGTCGTTGGTGATTATTACTAGGCTGTTGATTTTGCATAAAAAAATTAGGATTTTGTTTTCTAGATACTGCTTCTTGTGCTTTGGTTAAATGATAACAATTTTCAGCAACATGACCTGGTTTTTTACATATTATACAATTTATGTTGTTATCTCGGGCAACATTGAACCGAGCTGTTTTATTATTTCTATTATTTATAGAATCATCCATTTTTAAATAATCTGAATTTTTATTTCTCCGTAGTGCGGATGATGCTGCCAAGTCTCTTTCTACGTTGATTGTGTCATTGAAAACTTCTTTAAATGTTTCCTTTGTTTTCACTCGAATTTCTAATTCGGGACGCAGACCACGAATAAAGCATTGAATAACGTCTTTTTGAAGGTTCTGTTTGAAGGTATTATCTACTTGTCCATTGTTGTTGAGTCTATGAGCGTCTTCGATTCTGTCAGCAATCTCCTTAATTCTGGCTGCATAGGAAAGTACGTTCTCTTTTTCCCACATATAGGTATTCCCTAATTCTCCTTGTAACTGATACACACTTTTTGCTGGGGCGTATACTCTTTTAAGTTTCTCAATTAGTTCCTCCATATTATTATAAGTCGATCCAAAGATACATTTTCTCGCTTCTCCTGATAATTTACTTCTTAATAATCGTCCTAGATTTTCTTGAGCTGCGGGTGTTGGCAGCATTGCCTTTGCCTCATAACATCCTTCAATGAAATGTGATAATGGAATATTACTTCCATCAAATAAGGGTACTACTTCTAACGCGTCGCGTAAGGATACTTGTTGATTATTAGGTAGGACCATTTCGTTGTTTCTAATTGGATTAACGTTTTCTGCAGGATTTTTGTGAACAATTTGTTCCATTTGTTCGTTGTCGGTACTATTATCGTCGCTATCGTTATTACTTAAAACTGTTTGGCGTTTAAGAGAGTTTTCTGATAAATTTATTTTAGTTCTTTCTTCGACTGTGTTTTTGGGAATTATCGTTGAACTAAGTAAACTTATATCTTCGTTGTCAATATAAGTAGTTTCGTTTTTTAATGTTTCGTCCTGATCAATTGATCCACAAATAATACTTGAATTAGTTTTTGAATTTGAATTACGCCAATTATTCGAGTCAGATGAATTGCTTATTCCGGCAGTTTCGAATTGTTCAAACGTTAAGGTTTTCTCTAAAGAAATATTATCTAATTGCAAAGTGATATTTGTTTTGTTCTTGTTATAAATATTTTCAAAATTATCTTTAGTTACCTTTTCCTTTACAGTAACTGTTCTTTTTGGTTTAAGGGGACCAGTTTGATTTTGTGCCACAATTTTTGCAAGTTCAGTATTTTTCTTAACTTGACTGCGCGTAATAGGATTTTCTTGAATTTGTGATTCCCCTAATTCACTGGGGTTGGGTCCCGACATAGGTTATTATAAAATAAAATTTACTGATACGTACATGGAGACACTTTTAAAATTGCAATACATAAATATTAATTTGGATCAACAGAAAATTTTTTTTTTTTCAAATATCTTTTGTTTAAAAATTTTTGTAATCAATAAATGTGATTAATAATTTGTTATTAGAAAATATGAATTGTCTCAATGTTCCGAGTCAGGTAAATTTATAATCATCAATCAAAATTCTTAAAAATAATATGCCTTAATTCTACCAATTTCCATGTGCTTACAGAAAAAATATTTATTTAGATTTTTTTGTTTCAAATTTATTCTTATTGAAAATAATTTTGTTCCTTGTCTTACCTGGGATACTTGATATGTTTTTTTTTTATATAATCGTCGGATGGTATAGGTCATAAATGGGTTTTAAATAATTGTTATACTCACAAAAAAAAATTTTTGTTATATTTTTTTTATTACACAGACATAAACAAAATTATAAATTATACAGAATTTAATTAATGCAAGATTGGACAAGCCTGACTCAAGCACAACATCTTGGTCAATCTTTTGCAATTAAAAATATTCTGTTAGTTAACAGAGTTAAAATAAAAGTTTCAAACGATACTGTATGAGCACTTGAATTTTGCCTTACCCAATTGATCGTCATCAAATGGTGACCGTTCAACGAATCTAAAAAGGACTTATAGTCTCTTGTGCTGCTTTTTCTCGTTTTAACTCGAATTAAAACATAGTCAACAATTTAGAATTAAAGAAGTACGAGATTAGACAGGCATGACTCAAGCACAAAATCCTATGTAATCTCTGCACTTTCAAAAATTCCGATAATAAAATTTCAAATAAAATAAGTCTTTTGATCACTTAGGTTAGCCTCAAGGTCAAATCCCTGCGTGAATCAACAGAATTTATTTTATTTTAACACAGTTTGTACAAAAATAACAAGAAATCAGAAAATAAAATAATATTTCAAATAAAATAATTATTTAATCACTTAGGTTAGCCTCAAGGTCAGATTCCTTTGTGATTTGATAAAATTATTTTATTTTAACAAGATATATGTGTAAAATTTCAAATAAAATAAAATGATTATTTAATCACTCAAGTTAGCCTCAAGGTCAAATCCTTTCGTGATTTTATCAAATTTATTTTATTTTAGCAAAATATGTGTGAAATCATATAAATTATAATTGCAATTTATCAAGTTTGATTCCTAATAATTATGAAATTTCGATATCCCATTCACTGACTTCAAGTGTTCCCGGCCGATGCACCAAAAAAGAGATTGGGTATGTTACGTCAGAAACGTAACATTTCTCCTTTTAAAAGATCTCCTCGTTTTATGTCAGGATCAGAAGGATCCTCTCTAAGGGATGAGGAATAGTCAGTGATTGAGAAGGGTTAGGTATATAAAATATATTTATTGACAATTGAGACTTTATCAGGTAAGCACCATGGAAATGTAAAATAGAATCAAAATTAGAAATACCCCTTTAGTTATCCTGAGTTGAATTGATTGATGATCGATTGAGTCCAGTAAGCGAATGTGATCAGTTGAGTGTAACTTGTAATCTTCAGGTAGTTGCAGTTGTGTAGTAGATTCGTAATCTAGACGGTTGATCTAGTTGATTCTTCGATCCCAGTTTCGAGAGAATTTGGAAGGCGATTCCCCTTCACTTTCTAATGTCGTTGAACTCAGCGCCAAGTTAGAATTCGGGTTGAGTAGCGGTAGAAATCTGGAGAAGCTGGACTGACTGGATTACACTCGCGGTATAGATTCGATGGCACTGGACTGGACTCGCGTTGGTCACATTGTAGAAATAGAACGTTGACTAACTAACTGAACTCGCGGTGTAGAGATGATGGTACTGGACTGACTTCTCTTGGAACTTTCGCTTTTTATAGAACTTTGAAAGGTCAAGTATGACGAGTAACATGCTATGACCAGTCGCATGTTATTACAAGTCACATGCTATTACAAGTCGCATGTTGTGACGGTAGTGTGTTGGTATTGTAGGGCTTCATTCACTTTCTCTCTGGGTCAGTCGATTTGTTATCATGTGTGGGTATTATAACGACACATGGTAATTTCATATTGATCATCCTATTGATCTGTAGATTTGTCTATAACTTGCGTCGATAAAATCACACTCGCTGTAATGCTGTCTTGATCCCTTTATTGGTTTCTTAATCCGCTTGTTACTTGTGGCGGTAGAGTCGCGGGACGTGACAATTTCAAGACTTGAAATTATATTATCAGTTGTGTCTTATGAAAGAAAAAAGATTATTTTTTTCGGGGAAAATATTCTTTACAAATCTACTGTTCTCAATTTTGAAGGTAAAGTTTTCAGTGGCTGAAATTGTTAAAAGAATTTTCTCTGAAAGAAACATTTTTTATTCAGATAACTATATTTGAAGATTTTTTACTTATTTTTAAAATTGGAAACAGTAGAGTTATAGAGAATATTTTTCCCGAAAAAATAGGCCATGATTTATGAAAATCCAATAATTTTTAAAAAATTGGCACGAAGCGATAGTAAGGAACAATTCTATTACAAAAAATATTATTAAAAGTATTATTTTTCGTAACTTTTACATTTTTTAATGAAAATATAATGTTTTTTCTTTCATATGACACGACTGATAATATTATTTCAAGTCTTTAAATGATAGAAACACTTTTTTTCTAGAGACCTAATTTTTGGCAGGACAACTACCTAGCTTAAAAGGAAACAACATTTTGGTTCTTTATTGAGGTGTAGTAACATATGTAATATAAAGAAAGTTTCGGATAGGAATTCAATCCAAACGAATTGGAGCTATTCCGAGCCATTCCAGAATGTGTTTCTGAACCATTTGGAATCATTCCGAACCAATTCGAGAAATGTTTTGTATCTCGTTTGATGAAAAATGGCTAAAAATGAATCCGACTCAATTCTATTTATTCTGCTTCAATCCGAGGCATCAGTCCGATTGAATCCAAACCAAGTTTTCAATCTGAATGAATCCGAGGTCGTAATGGTTTGGATTCATTCGGATTGATGCTTAAGATTGAAGCGGAATTAATCGGATTAAGTCGGATTGATTTTTGACCGTTTTTCATCATACGAGATTCAAAAGGTTTTTCGCACTGGTTCGGATACAGATACCTGTTATATACTATTTTCCATATAATTCAGAAATATTAGTGAATAAATAAACAAACTGTTTTGTATAAAAATCTAATTTTTGCTAAAAACGCGTTATTCGTAAATCGTAGTAACTTGTAATTTTATATATTTTAAAAACAAAAATAAAATAAGATTGCTCTGAAAATTTACATATACTCAGAAAGGTATAGAAAATAAAAAAATAACATTTTTGGAAAATGTCTAAAAAAATATACCAATTAAAGGTGGCGCATCCCCTTAAATAGAATTTGTTTGATTAAAAAAAGTATCTTTGAACGAAATAAAAATTAGTTCAAATCCAATAAATTTCTGCATTAAATCAAAAAAATTTATATCTTTGAAAATATATATCATTGCATTAATTTATTTGATTTAAAAAAATATTTATTTTGCCCAAAGATATTTTGTTTGAAGTAAACAAATGTTATTTAATTGAAATATATAACTTGTTTGAACAAAAAATGCCTTTCAAACAAATTATTTTGTTTCATTCAATCAAATATTTTTTCTGTGTGCAGGGATATGTACGGTAAAAAAATGTGCTCGGGCCATTTTGAGGATGCGGGCATATTCTCTCATCACGCGCTTGACGCTCAGTCTTGTGTATTTTTGCATACATTCAAATTTACTTCTCATATTTTAATAATACAACTGATATACATTTTGTAACATTGTAACTGCGAATTAAATTTTTACATTCTCATCATGGATGAGAAGGTATTGGTTTTATGTGAAAAATGACTTTCGAAATTTTCATCTAATCTTTACGTTTTGAGACCCCCTGAGTCAGAAAAAATGGTTTTTACGAAAGTGTCTGTCTGTCTGTCTGTCTGTAGGTCGTGTGCGGCATAACTCTCGATAGAATTATCAGACTGAATTGAGCTTTGGTGCACTTTATCGGAGCCAAAAAAGTAAGGACAAGTTCGTTAACCAGCCACATCCAATCAAAATTGAGGGGTTGAGCACTACTTTTGTGTTTTTGAAAATAATTTTTTGAAAAAATCAAAAATTTCAATACTGGTTTTAGATAGTGCTCATAAATCTCTAAAAATTATCCTGATAACATTTTTTGATTAAATCAAAATTAGAAATGTTACAGCATATTCAAATTCGAAAAAAGTCAATATCAAAATTCCATTTTCCAGTTAAATTATACGAGATAGGAAAAATCGTTATGATACAATATTATTGAATAAATAAAGACCTACAAATTTGAATTGTAACATTTTTTCATAAGATGCATATTTTTCTTTTTAATTAAAAAAAAAACTATTGAAAATCCAAAATTCAATTTTTTAACAATAATATGTAAAATACGAAAAAAACGTAAGAATACAAAGTTGTTAGTTTCAAAAAGATCTACAAGTTTTGTCTCACACAGTTTCTGATAAAAGATTTTTTTTCCTTTTTGAGATATTTGGAAGAAAATAAATTGATCAATAATCATGTAATTTATTAAAAAGTTACAAAAATGCATACAGAAAATCGAGCGCGAAGGGCGAGTGTCATGATGAGAATGTGTTCCTTAAGGCCGATAGAGCCTTAAGTAAATTGAATTTCCTGTTTCACTTAAACTGAAAAAGAAACTTAGTGAATTTGAGAAAATGACTAATTTTTTACCTAAGTTTCAGCACGACTAGAGCGTGCGATTCAGTTTTTGCGCTCCGCTATGATTGGACTTCGCAGACATTAAAGTTTAATCTTTATGATTTATTACTATAACTGAAGTAAATTTTACGATTTTGTAGATGTGAATCCACGTTTTTCAAAGTTACTTCCACTTTCAGGAACACATTTTCATCACGACCCTCACGTTCGATATTAATGATTAAAAAGAAAGAACTGGAACTCGCGCTTCAAAGAAAAGTTTGGTATGAATAATCAGAATTTTCTTTTTTCTCAGCGAATGACGTTACACAAAAAAAGGGCAAAGGCATTAGGTTTTATATCGAAAAAGTTCTACAAACATTATTTTTTTTTTATTTTTAGAGGTTTCAAAATGTACGTGGAAAATAATTAACACATGTTAAGATTGAATACTCCAGGTAGTTTAAAAATAATTGCACACGTTCTTCTTATAATTATTTTATTGTACAAATTGTAATGTAAAATTACGATCGGAGTATTGCAGACTGAAATTACCGTCGCTACCGATGGTACTACCGTTGGTCATTGTGGGTTGTCACTGTGTTTCGCTTATGGTTTCTCGCTAAGAAGGAACCGTTAAAAACCTTTAACTGAGATTTCGAAGCGACGTGCAAGGTAAGTTTTAATTTAGTTAACTGGATAGGCAGTTCCTATCAAGAATAACACAAATAGCTATTTTCTACTAGCGGGCCATAAAGTGGACTTTATTGCCCCGTGCGGGGCAAACAAATCCACTTTCTGACCCTATAGTAGAAAAAAAATCGTGTGCAACACGGGAAAAACATTTATTTTACTCGTGTGGTTGTTACCCTCGCTTTGCGAGTTTTTTTTCCCTAGTTGCACAATGTACTATTAAAATTTGTATATTTAATTTTAAAGCCGAACAAGTGAAACTGATAAATTTGAAAACTGATATCTCTATTGTTTTTATGTATTAAAATTAAAATAGAAAGACTAAATATGTGTAAAACTTTGGAAACATATTTACGATTGGAAAAAAAGTTTACAATTAGGGGAGAACTAATATATTTTTTCTACGTGCGGGCCATGAAGTGGACTTTATTGCCCTGTGCGGGGCAAACAAATCCACTTTCTGACCCGCTAGTAGAAAAAAAATCGTGTGCAACACGGGAAAAACATTTATTTTACTCGTGTGGTTGTTACCCTCGCTTTGCTCGGGCATCAAACTTCACACTCGCAAAATAATTTTTTTTTTCCCTAGTTGCACAATGTACTATTATGTGCCTCAGCCGCGTAAACTCGTTTTTCCGTTACAGCTGAGAGTAAAGCAATGTTGTATATTCCGTTACAGAGGAATACAATGTAGAAATTGAACTGCGCATGCGCATTATAGTCTTACAACGGAACGCAATCTATTTCTTATTCTTCTTCTTCTCACTTCTTCTTCGTACAGCGGAACGCAATCTATTTCTTATTCTTCTTCTTCTCACTTCTTCTTCGTACAGCGTTAGCACTGACTACTACACAAGACCGATAAAATCAAAATGGCCGGGACTAGTCGCCAATTTGCGCCCGCTTCGTACAACTAGCGCAGCAAACAACTACAATAAGTACTAGATTAGATTCCAATGTACGCATAAAAACTCGTATCCGCACCACAGTCACATAAAATAGAATATGTGCCAATGCACACAATTCGGGACATTGCGAGACTCGCGACAAAGCTCGCAGGACTGATCGCGCCTCGGATTCGTCTCGGCTTTGTCTCGACTATGCCTCACCTACGCCTCGACTACGCCTTGGCTTCGATCTCCTGCGAACATTGTCGCTCGTCACGCAATCACCCTCATTGTGTGCCTAGGCACATAATATACTATTATGTGCCTCCGGCGCAGAAACTCGTTTTTCCGCTACAGTTGAGAGTAGAACAATGCTGTGTATTCCGCTATAGAGGAATGAAATGTAAAAATTGAACTGCGCATGCGCCTATAGCCATACAGCGGAGCACAATCTTCTTATTATTCTTCTTCTTCTTCGTACAGCGTTAGCACCCTACTGACAAAGCCTTGTACATTTGAACTGCGCATGCGTCTATCAAAATCCATTAATACTACACAAGATCGATAAAATCAAAATGGCCGGGACTAGTCGCGAAATATCAAGTGTAATGACTAGCGCCGCAAACAACTACAATACTAGATTAGATTCGAGTGTACGCATAAAAACTCGTATACGCACCGAAGTCCCTTTAAATAGAATACGTGCCAATGCACACAATTCGGGAAATTACGAGACTCGCGACAATGCTCGCAGGACTGATCGCGCCTCGGCTTCGTCTCGGCTTTGCCTCAGCTACGCCTCGACTATGCCTTGGCTTCGATCTCCTGCGAGCATTGTCGCTCGTCGCGCAATAACCCTCATTGTGCGCCTAGGCACTTAACATACTATTGTTGTAGGAAGAAAAATGTATTATTGCCGATACTGTAATGTTAAGACACCATCCCTAAAACAGCATTTACAACATCTACAATTTCATAGGCATAATATAATTTGATCTGATTACTCTCCGAGTGTCTTGATCAATTACACCTTACATGTATATTAGATTTACAATAAATGTAATGGAAGTTTATTACCAAAACGCAATGCAATTCCCCAATACATTTATATTAAAATTACAATGCATATATTTTAATGTACATTTTTTGGATTTTGTGAAATTATAATAAATTTTCAGTTATTTTACAACACTGTACTTTAAAGATACATTTTCATGTATTGTAAAATTACATTGCGTTTTGGTAATAAACTTCCATTACATTTATTGTAATATTACAATAGGCATTTTTAACACTATATACGAAACAAATTTGTTACTCTCCAAATTTGTTTGGTTGCACGAACTCCAAGGTTCAACAAAAAAATTTTCTTCGACTGACAAAACTTTTTGTTGTCTGTACATCTATCAATTTTTTTCATTCAGTTTTAATCTTATTAAATTACATTAAAATTTCTCAGCGAAATTTCAGATCATTGAGCTAATTTTCTTTTTTTTCAAATTACCCTAAAAAATCTGAAATAGGCCCAGAATTTAAAAAAAACGATTTCTACAAAAATTGTGTAATTTCTCCTGTCGTTCTGCGCAATGCTTTTTCTTTAAAGTTTAAAAATCGTTATGGTTCCCTGTCAGCTTTCATTTGGTTTTGATTCCTCTTTCAAGTAATTTCACATTTAAAGTTTTCCCTGAAGTCCTCTCATTCTTTCACAGGCACTTACTCTCGTATACGTGACTGTTGAACGATGCGGTTTCGAGATTATTTTTCGTCTTGAAAAAAATGAAGACAGAAAGCGAGGGTGGTAGTGAAAATAACGATGACATCTAGACGGGGAATGGAGAAGTCGAGAAAGCTAAAGGAGGGAAGGAGTTTGTAAGTACTCCATCATGGAGTGTTTTGCCAAGAACTGAGAGACTCAAAGTGAGGCGCTCTCGTCTCGTAATTTCTCCTGGACGATGGGCAGTAATTTCGAAAATGCTCGTTTACTACCATCTTTGTTCTTGCAAGTTTCAATCCATTTTCTCGTGTGGCAATGGGTATAAAAATATAAGTGTTATAAAAACTCGTACAAGAGTCTGCTTCCTTAGTATACTTTAAGTACCTCTTTACACTATTAAAAAAGCGGGTTCAACGGAACTCGGAATAGACTGTATAAAATTTCACGTTTTAGAATTGAGTAAAGGTTTCTATATGAACTCGAAAAAACTCAGTTTAGATCCAAAAATCATTCCCACTTCAAATTAATTCGTTTTCACTTCGAATTAGAGAAAAATCAACTCTAGAGTTCCGACTTTATCAAAATACAAACTATTGATTGGATACAAATGTCGATAAAAAAGAATATTTTCTAGATCTTTTAATAATTTGTAAATCATTTGAACTAGTTAATGATATTTCAAATCAATTTAATCAATATTACTCAATTACTCTGTTAATTATGTCCGAAATTTTGTCTCCTCTATTTATTTATTAATAATTTTTTTCCTCAAAGTATGGAAAAGCTGAAATTTTTTACATAACAATTTTTTACGCTTCAATATCTGCTTAGGTAAACTATATTGTCACCTAATTACAGTTTTTAACGTTAATTGAACGATGACAAAATTTTATCTTTAAAACAAAATTAATTATTATATCTATATTGTAAACAATAAAGATAAAGAAATTTAGTCAGTTTCACGTAGCAAAAAAGCTTCATCTCAATCAATCAAATAAATCAAAAAATACTTTAAAACATTTTCAGTACAACATTTTTTTTTCTACGCGAAAGGGCTAAAATTTTGAATTTGTTTATAAAAATTTTAATTGTTATATTTTACCAACTATAATTGAAGATTTATTATTCTAAGTAATACCTGAAATCGTTCTGGTGCTTGAAGAAAATTATAATTTGAAAAAACCTCAAATTTAAATATTTTGCAACAAGAATTGTTTATGGCAATTTTTATTGTTATCTTTTTAATTATTTTTGTGATTAATTAATTTATTTTTGTGATTCCAACATTAATACAAAGCACGTTCAGCAAAAAGAAATTTTTTTTCACCAATAATAAGACTGTTTGCCAATTTGTTCATAAAATTTGTTTATAAGAATTAAATGGAATAATTAACAAATTATTTGTATTCTGTGAGTCCCCAAACATTCATTTAAGATAATATACAGTTTACCTAAGCAGTTATAAAAGCGTAAAAAATTGTGATGTACAAAATTTCAGTTTTTCCATACTTTAAGTAAAAAAATGATTAGTACAAAAATAGAGGAGGCAAAAGTTCTGACCGTGAAGCTCTTCAGAATTTAATGCACTTTAATGCTTAAAAAAAATTGAAAATCAGACAAAAATTGAAGGCTCTGGACATTTTTGAACGAAAAAATGCATTTCCTCCCAGTATGCGACGTACAGAGGTAGACTTGAGCTACAAAATTCTCTAAGTATGAAAATTTTTGAGGTGTTTAAATGCTCATAAGTTAAGCAATCTAATAATTTACAAATGGTCTATGAATTATTGGTAATGAGTAATTATCCTTCAAAATTCATTACCAACTACATTTATAGGAAAAGAGTAGAAATTCGTAATAGAAACAATAACAATTACGATTTTAATAAAGATATTGAATTTATTAATAGACGTGTTATATCTATTCCTTATTATGGAGACATTTCCGAAAACATAAAAAGACTTTTTAAAGATATTAATGTTAGAATAGTATTTCGCAGTGAGTCAAGATTGAATACGTTTATTAAAACGGGTAAAGATCCTTCAGATTGTCTTAACAGGAAGAATGTCATATATCGGTTTTCTGCACTTGTGGAAAATGTTATATAGGTCAAACGAAACGTCCATTGAGAATTAGAAGAAAGGAACATATTGACAATTTAAAACTTAATGAGAAATATCACAATGTAATTAGTAAACATATAAAGGATAATGATAATATATTTCATTATTCTCAATGGGAAAAAGTGAAGATTTTACATCAAGAAAGTAATTTTTATAAAAGAATCTTTGCTGAGATGGTTTTTATAAAAAAAAAGGTAATAATAGCTTGAAAAAAATTACAGATATAGAAAATTTAAACACTGCTTACAACTTTTTACTTGAATATTTTTGATTGTTAATATTGTAATATTTGTGATATATTATTTAAATGTTTATTTCAAAATTTTGCTTGTAGATTTTACTGTTATTCTATCGGAAAATTGTAGAAATCGAATAATAAATACAGGGTGGGCCATCCAACGTTTGGAATTCGAATCGGCTATAAAAAAGAAAATTTATGGATATTTTTTCAAAAGTATGGTTTTATTAGAAAGATTAAACCTTTCCATTTAAGAATGAAACACAACATCATTCAAATGACTGCCACGGCTGGCCTTACAGTATCCCATTCGACCAACCCAATTTTACAGTACATTTTCGATTGTTTGGGCAAAAGGTCAATAAGGTCAATAAGCAAAATTGTCGCATTTGGGGCTCAGAAAATCCAAACGTCAACATTGAGAAGCCGATGGATCCACAACGAGTGATTGTTTGGTGCGAATTTTGGTACGGTGGCATCATTGGTCCATTTTTCTTTGAAAATGAGCAAGGAGCCGCCGTTACGGTCAATGGCGAGCGTTACCGTGCCATGCTCAACGAATTTTTGTTTCCAAAAATTGAAGAGGATGACATGGACGACATTTGGTTTCAACAGGACGGGGCCACTTGCCACACAGCCAACGTAACAATCGATTTTTTTTGGCACCGTTTTTGAAGATTGAATAATCAGCCGAAATTCTGATGTCAATTGGCCGCCTCTGAGCTGTGATTTGACTTCGTTGGACTATTTTTTGTGGGGAGCCGTTAAGGATAAGTGTCACGCTAACCATTCAAAGACGATTAAGGCCTTGAAACACGAAATCGAAGTTGCCATTCGTGGGATTGAAGCCCAAGCAATCGAATATGGAAAGGTTCAATCTTTCTAATATAACCATACTTTTAAAAAAATATCCATGAGTTTTTTTTTTATAGCCGATTCGAATTCCAAATGTTAGATGGCCCACCCTGTATATCACTATTGTAATTATTGTTTTAATATTTATTGACCTTCAAGTATTTTTCAAAAAAAGTAACTTCCCGAGTCGAAATTTCGAGGGCCTCATATGAGCCTCTTGGTGATGTTGAAGCTCATTTGAAACATTTTAAGCCTCCACAACCTCTTTAAAGCCTATTGATAATCGTTAAGGCACCATTTAACCCTCTTTAGCCTCTGTATTTTATTTATCAACCTCCTTTAACGCTCAGGAACCTCTTCGAAAGAGAAGAGCCTCACAGGCACTTTTCCCGTCGTAATGTATGACCTCATTTGAACCTCTTGAGCTTAAAACGGACGTAAGTCAAGTCTGGAGGCTTAAAAGAGATTCAAAAATACGAACAAGAACCTCTTTTACCCCTCTTCAGTCTCAAAATTATGTCGCAGAGGCTCAAATGAGGCCTTCGATTTTTCGACTCGGGTTATTACAAATTTTTAACATTGGTCTAGTTAAAAAAGATGACAAGGATTTTGTATTATTCTTTACATAAGGTATTTAATTTTTATATTGTAAATTCCTCTTAATGATTGTGATCATTTCGGTTGTAAAATTTATGTATTTATTATTATATTTAGAACTACTTCTGAAGGTGTTATCAGAGGGATAGCGAAACGTCGATTTAATTAACAATGAACATGGTCTGATGGATTCGTATACACGTTTTCTTGTGTTAATTGTTTTTTTAAACAATCTAATTTTTTTAAACTTGGATATCTTTAATAATTCAAATCTACTTTATTATTTACATCCCGATTTACTGCAAAAATAACTTTGTAGTTGCGTAAAATCAAAATATGTGAGTTGTTAATTTTGATATATTGGATTTAATAACTCAGTATATTAAGTCTAATACATCAGTGTATTGTTTCACAAATAATATACGAAGATATTGAATTTCATATACAAGTGTACATGAAATTCAATAATATTTCTAACAGTGTAAGTCCTTTACTCTGCAGATGTTTAATAGCAGTTTTCATTTTAAGTACCATTTTTGTGATGTTCAGGAGAATTTAAAAAAATTATAAAAAATGTAATATCGTATTCTAAATCATATTTTTCGACCGGAAATATTTTTGCACATGAAATGAAATCTAGTGAAGTGCATCTGCTTTTGATTTGATATATCGAAAGAAATGTGACTGTCATACAATATGAGAAAGGTTCTTTGGAGTGAAGTCTGGAAATTCGAAGGTATTAGACTGGGATGCAATATAACAGCTGTCCGATTTATTGGAAGTTTCTTCTAACGATTTGTTTCAATCACCGTGGCTTACCGACGGGTAGAAAGTCACGATATTGGACTAGTTCGGATCCGGAAGCGTGAGATCTCAAAGACAGGAGACGGGCTAGAAAAATCCATCAATCTTTCTACCAACTGCTCTTAGTCTAGCGGTATTCGACGTGCTCTATCATGCAGATATTCTTTGCAGCCTCGAAGATATGCTAATATTATGCACCGCTTTTATAACGCGACGGTGGCCGTGTTTTACTTTCATGAAGTTCTTCGTTCATGCTTAATACTTCTGGCAAAAGAAACGAGAGGACTCATTCTTCTTAGATGCAATGAACATTTCTTTCCATCTTAGCAAATCATTTCGCAAAATCTTAGGTTTACCTATGCTTTTTCAGTTAAACAGAAACATATTATTTGAATTTTTCGTGAAATTTTGCTGCACAGATATTTTTGATAAGTATTATTTTCATATAGTTTTATCGATAAACGATATCTTTCGCCCGCGGCTTCCCTCACGTGGAGACTTTGTAACGGGGGATCAACCAATACTGGTCTTTGGACACGTATCAGTGCTCGGACGATTCTGTATATTTTATAATAGGAATAGTATTTTACTGTAAATATGGGAAGTATTTGGCGAAAATTTCGGATTGGGAATTCGGTTTCATGGGGTGGCTCAACATTTTCCAATATTGTTAACTGATATGTATGCATTGTTTCATACCCTTCCTTCCCATCGTGTTTGAAAAGAGCCGTTTACTGTGGGACAAGGATACGTATTATTTATATTATTTGTATTTATTATTATTTGCTTCTAAAATTTGTAGAATTAGGAAACTTTATTTTATCCCATTTTACGCAAAATTGAGTCAGCTTTCATTTCTTTCCTCGATCTTTTATCAAAGGATCAACAGAAAACGAGTCATTTTCAAAAAATCCAATTTTTCTGATTTTAGTAATAAAAAATGCAAAAAAAGGGATTTTTTAAAAGATCACAAATCACAAATTAATAGGACTAGAAGATCCTTTTTTAAATTGATTAACGTTAAATTTTGTTTACTTTATTTCATCCTTTGGTGTTTTCCGACAAAATTCAGAAAAAAAGGGATATGTTGAAATTACCATATCTCGAAACTTATTGGAGATTGAAGGTCCTTTTCATTTTTGTTTTTCTTAGAATTATGTACACTTTATTTTCTAATTCGAACTTTATTCTGTCCAACGCAATGGAAATGGTCCGTTCTCGCAAACGTGAATTTTAAAAATCCTTCTTGAAAAAAACTCCTTTGGCAATGGATGAGTTCTACAAATTTTTAGAGGCCATTCAGAACCCCGTCAAGAAGATTATTTAAAAAAAATTGACTTTGGTGATTATTACGGAAAATTATGATTTTATACGACGTGTTAGAAAAAACTGTCTACTGGCGATAGGGAAACATATTATTTGTATCGAAACTCTTTTCCCCATCATGTTTTAAAAAAAAAGTGTTCACTACGGGACAGGGATATAAATTAATTGTAACATACCCCTTCTTCCCATCGCGTTTAAAAAATTTTTTCACTGCGGGACAGGGATATGTATTATCTGTATCATATCCGTTCTTCCCATCGTGTTGGAAGAAAAACCGTCCACTGCGGGACAGGGATATGTATTATCTGTATCATACCTGTTCTTCCCATCCTGTTTAAAAATGGGGCGTTCATTGTGGGTTATTATTATGCATTATTTGTATCATACCCATTCTCCCAATAGTGTTAAAAAAATAGTACAACGCGGAGCAGGAATACCTATTAATTGTACCATACCCCTTTTTCCTATTATTGTCTCATACCCTCCTTTCGTATCGTGTATAAAGGAAAATCGTCTACTGCGGGATAGGGATACGCATTATTTTTATCATAACCGTTCTTCTTATCCTTTTTAAAAATGGGACGTTCACTATGGGACAGTTTTACGCATCGTGTTTGAAGAAAAACCGTTTACTGCGCGACAGGAATAATACGTATCAATTTTAACGTACCTCTTCTTCCCAACGTGTTTAGAAGAAAAATCTTTTCTCGTTTAATTTTTGTATCGGGGCTAGGCATGTCATTTTTATCTTTTCAATCAAATATCGCGAAAACTATCACTTGTAAGAAGAAAATGGATGAAACACAAAATGTGTATTTTGAGGAGACTTATAGCTTTTGTTTGTAATATTATTCGAAATTCCCAAGGGTTCACAAAATAAATGTGTGAAGCTATGACTTTTATGGGTTTTTCATGGTTTTTACCATGAAAATCAAATTTGCGAGTAGTTTCATTAATATATTCGTAATCAGTGTGTCAAAATACATGAGAAAAAAATGTTTCAAGAAAATCAGAGGTGAACAGTTTTCGGAAATTTATCCGTTTCACGAAACAATGAAACTTAGGTAATGAAACGTTTTAATGTTTCACGTGAAAAGTTTCAAAGCTTTAATGAAACGTTTTATGGTTTGCATCCCTCCAGTGGAGGGTCAAGAATCATGGGAGTCTATGTGTGTGTATTGATTCATATTTATGCAACTTGTATACAAGTAGAAAGTCATCGTTTTACCAAAACGTCACGTATGTGGTTTTGACAACAATCGATGATATATATCTTTTTGTGATGTTTGTGTAAAAATGGATACTATAACTACAGGTATTTTGGTATATATACAGTGTGAGGCACACAAAGTGTTACAGAGCGATAACACTCAAACTATTGATCATATCCAAAAATGTTTCAGACAAAAGTTTCAGTGTTCGAAAAGGCCGTCATACTCGACCACCCTATTTTTTTATTGGTGGAGGCGCTGAAGCTACGCCAAGGTCAACTCCACTTTTTCAAATGGAACCATGTATTTTTACCGATTTTAAGGGGGTCGACTATGTAGCGACCTGATTTTTTAGCCTGTTTTCCAAAATTTATTACGAAGGAACGAAAAAAATATTCACTCAATTTTTATTGTTTTTTGTTTATTTAATCGTAATATTTCAAGAGGCAAAGTCATTGAAATTATATTTCTACATATTCGAGTGCAGGATGACCTTGAACGTATTTCGATATCAATTGTCCTGCAAGGTTTTGGGCCAATCACGTAACCTACAACAAAAAATGAAACTAATCTATAAATTTTATTACATCAGCTATGCTTAGACACGAGCTTTTTGTAAAATTCAAAAATCTCCCAAAATAGTGGACATTTTTGAAAAAAAAGTTATTTTTCCCTTTTTTTTTCAAATGTTTATTGCCCGTTATAATAATAAAAAACAATATTTTGTCAAAAGCTCGTGTCTAACTATAGCGACATGTTTTCTGAGCAAGTAAAAAAAGAAATCGAATCGATACGTGTAAAACTTTTCTCAAAATCGTGCAAGTAAGTTAGAAAAATACGACTTTCGGGAAAACGCGTTTAAAGGTCACAGGGGGCGCGCGAAAACACCGTGAGCGAGCGTATTCAACGCTCTATAGCTCAATAACCGTGAAGAGTTTACCCAAATCCTTTGAAAGTAACATTCCTTACATCTTCCAAATGAAAATTACGTAAAAAAAAAACGATTTTTTGTAACTTTATACGTAGACGACCCTCTTAAGACGAATTCAGCGACCTATAACACGAGGTCATCCTAGTCACGTAAAGTATGAAAATAGTCGAAAAATCATTTTCATTTCTTTTCGTTTCTTACGATACCCATGATAATACACATCGATAGGGTATTGTTGACATCGACAGAAAGTAAGCATTTTCTGTTGACATATTAGTTAGTCACGCATTACCTTCTAATGTGAGTACATCGGAACGCTAAAATGAACGATTTTCAAGAATATTTTGATATGTTGATGGTGCTGGGGGAATGCCGTAAACATTACAGAAACGCCCAAGATTTGCATGCGGCTCGTTATCCGGATAAGCAACAAAAATGGCACATGGCTTTTAAGCGATTAGCTGACTGTCGCTTCGATACAGTGAAACAAACACGAGTCAAACGTCGACCAATTGTTAATGAAAATAATGCAGCAGCAGGCAAATAGAATTAGGATTTGTGCTGCAATGATTTCCTAAAACGTGACAATTTCTGTAATTGGATTCGTAGAAAAATGCGCACAGATGTCTCATTTTTGAGATATGTGCTTTTTTCTGATGAAGCTAACTTCGCAAATACGGGAAATGTAAATAGGCATAATATGCATTATTGGGCAAATGAGAATCCTCGATGGATGAGAACTGTACCATTTCAACATCCGTGGTCCGTTAATTTTTGGTGCGACATTGTCGGCGATCACGTCATTGGTCCCTATTTTTTTGAAGGTCGCTTGACTGGGCAAGTTTACGCAAACTTTCTGCAAAATGTACTGCCTTAATTAATGGAAGACGTGCCCTTGAATGTTCGCATGAACATGTGCATGCAACACGAGGGTGCACCACCCCATTATGCTCTGTGTTCAAGACAAGTGATGAATGAGATTTTTGACGAAAAGCGGATAGGATGAGGCGGCCCTGTAGTTTGGCCACCTCGTTTGCCAGATCTAACATCACCAGATTACTTTTTATGGGGCTTTGTCAAAGAACGCGTAATGGCGGTAGCACCTACCATACCTAATGACATGAAAGAAAAAATACGCCGAGCATGTACCGAAATTACACCACAAATGTTAGCTGAAGTTAAACGGTCTTTTCATCAGCGAATTAACAAGTGCTTACAAGTCGAGGGTCATGACTGCGAGCATCTTCTGTAGGTAGACCCAAACCAAGGTTTGTGGATCCTTTGAAAGTGATTATTCCGATATGTTTCGATTTTTCGACTATTTTCATACTTTGCGTGTCTAGAATGACCTTGTGTTGTAGGTCGCTGGATTTGTCTTCAAATCGATAATAATGTCATCGAAAAAAATACATGGTTCCATTTAACTGAAACTTTTGTCTGAAACATTTTTGGATATGATCAATAGTTTGAGTGCTATCGCTCTGTAACACTTTATGTGCCTCACCCTGTTTATACATATATTATGGATAAATTTATGTTTATTATCTCCAGAATTTCATCATATTTTCATAATTATTACAAAACAAAACATTGAAAGAGATGTCTTGTTGATCTGAAGAGGATGACATAATGTCATCGAAACGTCATTATAAGAGTAAATAAACTTAAGAAAACATCCATATTGTCCGAGGTTGGTCATTTTCTAATGTCGGTTTCAAATGTGTCCGTCCCTTACTTTACTTGCCTGTAACTTATTGAAAACATCGTAGAATATTTTGATATTAGTAGTATTTTTGAAAGTTTGAAGTCTCTTACTTCACTTAATATGTACATTCATATCCAGAAAAAATATTTACAATATTCAATATTTTTTATATTTAGACACTTAATTCCAACCTTCCAAAAAATGCTTTCTGGTATCCAGTTTTTTAGGTTATGTGAATGAAATATTTACCTTAAAGTAATATCAAAATTTATTTACCTACATGTAAAAACATAATGATAATTACTTGTTAAATTTTTACAAAAAATTTTTTATACAAGATATCCTATGTTAGCAAAACCTTTTTCTGTATTTTTAGATTTAAATAAATCACTGATGAGGGCTCCGATCAGAGCCGAAACGTCTGATTATGTAAAACTCTGAGTTTTTATCAACCTTGGACCCTAAAGCCAATTACCAACATCAACATATATCTTCAATATTTACAATAGCTATAATGCAAAGTATATAGAAAAACCGGGGTTTCTAGGTACAATTTTCCAAGCAATTTTGAAAAATTCAAAAGTTTGATTATTTAATGATTAATAAGCATTTGGAGTAAGTAAATATTGCTGTTTCGCGGGCACATTCTTATAGCTCACAATTTTGAGCGCACCTAGGGCGTGTGATTCGATCGTCGCGCTCCGTTCTATTTGGTCTTATATTCTTCGCATACATTCAAGTTTATTTTCTGTAATTTTATACTGTAGCTTGAGTTAATTTTATAATATTGTATATATGAATTACATTTTCTTAAAGTTACTAAATTTGTTTTTGATTTCAAATGGAAAAGGAAATTCAATTTACTTAAGGCTCTATCACCCTTGAGGCCGTGTAGCAGGTTCTGACGTCAACAATTACATACGACCACTTTATTAATGAAATAATAATTTTAATAAATTTTCCAGAGAAGACATTAATGCGTAACATTTTCCTGCTTTTTCTTCTCCGGAAAATTTATTAAAATTATCAATTCATTAATAAAGTGTTCGTATGTAAATGGTGACGTCAGACCCTACCACACGGCCTTGAGGGACAGATTTTCATCATGACACTCGCCATTCGCGCTCGATTTTCTGTATAGATTTCTGTACCTTTCTAATAAATTACATAATTAAAATAATTTATTTTTTTCCAAATATCTCAATAAAGAAAAACGATCGTAGACTTTATTTAAGTAAACGATTTTGCATTTTAACGCTTATTTCGTATCTCACATATTTTGGTCAAAAAATTGAATTCTTGATTTTCAATAGTGTTTTTAAAATCAAAACATAAAATATACATCCTGTTGAAAAATGTCCTAATGAGATACACAAGAGGCACTAGTTATCACCATCGTTTCACCAAAAAAGTTACTGGTTAAAAATATCTAGTTACTTGCCGTGGCTGAGAAGTACAATGCTTATTATAAAATACATACGCGACATTATATTTAAAATTTAGAAATACAGCTTTTTGTTATTAAATATATATTATCAAAACAAGCGTTAGATGTAGGATACGTGCTTCGTATTAATTGGATTGAAAAATACGAGAGAATAATAATAGTAGAGTCGTATTGCTGAACGATATGAATGTGTGTGCATGTAATTCAGTGACAATCGAGCTCGACTAAATTGCGAAAAAGGAGCAGCAGTTGCAAAATAACGTTTATTGATTTTGAGGTTTCCTCGGTCACCGTTTCAGTACCTATGTAATGTACATGTAACCCTCCACGGCAATTCCACGTTTAATGTAATAAAAATATCGATTCGATTTCTGTGGTCGTTATGACCGCTCGATTACCTGAAGAACCATTTTCATCTACCATTTCTACTTTTTCATGCTCACTCGCGAACTCACTCGTAAGAAAAAAGTTTCAATACTTTACTTTTCCACTTTTTCTCATTTATTTTATATGAAGTAAATGATATACCCATTTCAATATCATTTTCGGTTCAAATATAAAAAATTTCCTGTTTGAATTCTTTGTTTCATATTTCATACGTTGAACTTTTACTTTTTACTCCCCGCAGCGAAATCTTATTTCTCAATTTCTGCAATAAAGAAGCATTTATCATAAAAATGTTTTATTATGTAAAAAAAATCAAACTAGACAATCAATTTCACTAAATTTGACTGATTTTTCCATTTTAATAATTTTATTATCCCATTTAAGTTCTACATTTACAGTTCTACATAATAAAACTTATTTTCACAAATTAGTTTTTTCTACTAGCGGGCCATAAGGTGCATTTTATTGTCCCCTACGGGGCAAACAAATTCATTTTTTGACCCCCTATTAGAAAAAAATTTTGTGATGATAAATACTTCTTTATTGCAGAAATATGTACTTACGGTTCTGAGCGTTCATTGAGCGATGAAAAATACTTCTTTTAAAAACGAAATGATTGGTTTTGCCCCAGTAAATTCAAAATTACGGTGTATTTCATGAAAAATTGTATATTTCGAGGGTTCTGAATATATACTTAATAATTAGTTTTATTTTAAAAGAAAAATTTTCTGTCATCGTTCAATGAACATGCAAAAAATGTGAAAATGGCTAATCTATGAGCAGAAATTGAAAAAACTGATATTCCATCATTTTCAAATCGTGCATAAAACTATTAGGGTGTTTGATATTGACGTGACATTTCTATGAGAGGTCGACACTAATAACAAACGGCTATCATTGTTGACAAGTTCCATCCTTCAAACCTCTTCTGTCAATATTTGAGCCAAATCCATTCATTAGTTTACAAGTTATAGTGTCTGAAAGCAATCAACCTCCAAATTTTTTGCAAAGATGATAAAAAGTGGATTTCGTTTGTTGATTAAACATTACTTTTTGTGTGGAACAACCTTATCAGAAACCAAGGCCAAGCTCGATAAATATTATTCGGACTCTGCTCCGTCGTATGGAATGGTCAAGAATTGGTTTACCGAATTCCGTTGTGGTTGTACAAGCGCGGAAACCATACCTAGTCTAGGTCGTCCAAATGAGGTCACTACACCAGAAATGATCAATAAAATCCATGATATTATTTTGAATGACCCGAAAGTGAAAGTGCGTGAGATAGCTGAGATCCTATCCAACTCAAATGAGCGTGTAATCAATATTTTATTTGCCTCCGGCGCGTAAACTCGTTTTTTCGCTACAGTTCGCAGTAGCGCAATTTTGTGTATTGCGCTACAGAGGAATGTAATGTAAAAATTGAACTGCGCATGCACCTATAGCCATACAGCGGAGCACAATCTTCTTCTTATTCTTCTTCTTCTTCGCACAGCGTTAGCACCCTACTGCCAAAGCCTTGTACATTTGAACTGCGCATGCTCTATTACAACACGCTACTACTACACAAGATCGATAAAATCAAAATGGCCGGGACTAGTCGCGAAATATCAAGTGCAATGGACGTGAATCATAATGAATACTAGATTAGATTCGAGTGCACGCATAAAAACTCGTATACGCACCGAGTCACATAAAATAGAATATGTGCCAATGCACACAATTCGGGAAATTACGAGACTCGCGACAATGCTCGCAGGACTGATCGCGCCTCGGCTTCGATCTCCTGCGAGCATTGTCGCTCGTCGCGCAATAACCTTTATTGTGCGCCTGGGCACGTAATATACTATTGCATACGCATTTGTGCATGAGAAAGCTCTTTGTAAGATGGGTGTCGCGATTGATCACAATCGACCAAAAACGCATTCGTATGACCACTTCGGAGCAAAATTTGGCCTATTTTAACCGCATTCCGAAAGAGTTATTTTAATGTTCTTTTTAATCAATCACGTGAATGGTCAAAACAGAGGGTTCAACCTGGTTAAAGTGCACCAAAGCATGCGAAAAAGCAACAATCGGCTGGGAAAGTTATGGCTAATGTTTTTTGGGATGCACATGGAGTAATCTTCATCGACTACCTTGAGAAAGGAGAGGCGTTTACTGGACCATATTATGCTGTATTATTGGATCAGTTGGTTGACGAAATCAGGAAGAAACGGCTACATTTGGAGAAGAAAAAAATCCTTTTTCATGATAACAATGCACCATCTTACACATTGAACATTGCGCGGGTAAAAAGCATAAATTGGGTTTCGAATCGCTTTCGCATCCACTGTATTCTCCAGACCTGGCCCCCAGCGACTATTATCTGTTCCCAAACTTCAAGAGATGGCTGTGTGGTAGGCGTTTTGAGTCGAACGAAGAAGTTGAATGGGAAACTGGAGGGTATTTCGAAGGGTTTGACAAATCGTATTCTTTGGAAAGCATGGGAAAGTTGAAAGATCGTTGGACTCGTTACATCGACCTTAAAGGAGAGTACATTGAGAAATAAAACCGATTTTTGACAAAAAAATAAATTCTTGTACATTTTATTACGTCTATATCGAACACCCTAGTACATAACTTTATCATTAAACACTCAATTGTACATATTCTATCAGTTTGAAATTTTTTAAATTATTGTAATAAAAGAATTCTTTAAAGAACATGAATCATGATGACGTTAAATGACTAATACTGTGTTTTTAAGAGCTTTTAAATCAATAATTTTTCAGAAAACCGTATATAAATATAGAAAAAAAATTCTCAACTCGATTCTTACCGGCTTAATCGAAGACTTCAGTCCAAATGAATCCGAACCAAGTTTTCAATCCGAATCTTACTGATTTCGGACTAATTGAAACCGAATTATTCTGAATGAATCCGAGGTCGGAACGATTCTGATTAAGATCGATCCGAACTCGGATTAGTTTAGATTAAAGTTTTGGATTTATTTTAAACCGATTTGCATCGGATGAGATTTAAAAGCATTTTCGGATTGGGTCCAAATGATTCGAAATGATTTGGAAACAGAATTCCCTACCGAACTTTCGCTGAGATTGGCTATAGAATTTTATTTCTATTTAAGAATGAGAACATTTATAGAAGGGAATTAAAAATCTCTTTGAAAGACACTTGGATCGTTAAACTCTTTTGTATGGTCATATTTTTGGACAAGTTTTTTAATTTCATTTTTGTATACGTACTGTGTGCACACTTGTTAAAAACACCATAACGGTAAATCACTTTTTGATCCTTTGCGCCTGGTAGAAACCTGGTAACGGTTTAGGGTGGTATAAGGACACTTTCTTTGCGGTGGTAAAGAAGGACGATCATGATTCAATTTTAGAAAGAAACTTAATTCGCACTCCACGTTCCATGTTCTCGAGAGTTAAAGCCCTTTCAAGGAGCAAGTAGAAACCGAGAGAGGAGAGTTTACTTCTCGGAATGAAGTTTTGAAAATACTCGGCATGGTTGGAGTTTCGGGAAAGCTATTACTGAAAGAATGTATGAACGCGAGCTACATTTTCTGTGGCTAACACCAACGAATGGATAATATTACTTACATTAAAAATACATGTGAGTATAAGTTTAAAATTCAGTCAAGCTTGGCTTAAAAGTTAAGGTTCTATTCATTTTATCATAAAAAGTTTTTTCAACTAGGAAATGGCTTTTCTGGAAAAAATTAAATTAAAATTCTTTTTAGAATTAAGTAAGATTTTTTTATTTGTTTCTTATGCTTTACTAAAAAGTACTTTGTAATTGATATTGTGAGTACATCAGGTATCAGTTATATACTTGTTTGAGTTTTTGTTACCAAATACACTACTGGTCAGAATTGTGGGACCACCTGTTTTTCGATGATTGCTTAAATTATCTTAATTTCAATTCTGTGAGTGATGAAATTTGTACTTTTAATAATGTGAAAGCCATCAAAATTATATTTAAAATTAGTCTGGAATGAAGTCGTTTCGTTAAATTTTGAAGAAGTTATTGCAAAAAAAAGTCCAAATTTCAATGTTTCCTCAAATTTTAAATAAGTTTCGAAACAATCAACATTTCTTAATGTTCTTAAGCTCATTTCAAAGCTGAGATTCTACAGAATCGCAGTAAATTGTCATTATAAATCTATAATTTTTTCCTTGCATAATGCAAAGAGTTGAAATTGTAACAAAAAAGTAGGGAAATTTTGAAAACATTTCATCTGTAGGTAAATCATAATAAAGATCATATGAATATTTTAAGGGAATTCAATACAAAATACATGATTTTATGTTTTATAGGGTAAGTGTGGGTATTACTGTGGATGCCCCAGTTACTGCGGTTTCAAATAAAACTAATGATATACAATGTTTTAAAGATATATAACGCTACAGAACAATTAAAAACAATTAATTTCTAATCCAAGCATAATAAGTATCAACGAATTATCAATAGTTACGATATTTGTAGCTAATTGATTGCAATTTGAAACTCTCATGTTCCCGATTCCCATAGTTTTAATGCTTAGATTTGTTCACAGGCCATGAACACGTTCTGAAAAACTTGTTATAATTCCGTTTCTGAAAATAAAATATTTATTGTGATATTATTTTTTGCAAAGTAAATATCTTATTTTTCTAAATATTTAAGCAAAATAACAAAAAATACGTTTTTTTATCATTTTTTTACCAAAACAGTATTTGGTACATGATTTTCATAGGTGTATGAATTACTGCGATCTGTCAGGCGGCACTGCATAACCTTTCAATTTATTACAAATGCTTCGTTATGCTTACTTTTTATAATTGAGATTAAACAAAATGTTGAAAACTCCAAAATCGTTGCTAATGAGGCAAGAGGAAGTCAAGTAATATAATTTTAACGTAAATTAAATAAGAGTTATAATATTATTTAATCTTAATTTGTTAAAAATGCTTCATGTTCACTTTTTATAATTTAGTTTAAATAAAATGTTCAACACTCCTTAATCGTTGCTAAAGATGCAAGAGGAACTCAAGTGATATAATTTTAAGTTAAATTGAATAAAATTAATAAAATTATTAATCTTAATTTGTTACGAATGGTTCGTCGTGTTTACTTTTTATAATTGAGATTAAATAAAATGTTCAACACTTCTAAATTAATTGTAAGTTCACTCAAAATAATATCGCAGTATTACGCGCGCAGAAATTTGGGTTTCCGCAGTAGTTGGAGCGCAGTAATTGGGGATTCCGCAGTAATTGGTGCGCAGTAATTCATGCAAACCCGCAGTAATACCTACATGGAACATTTTTTTTAGATTCGCATTTTTTAAGTAAATCTGGTTTCTTTTCAGGGTTTAAGGACTGCATGCTACTTACTTAATACCAAATACTGCTTTAAAAATTAATTCGCGACGACTTTTTCATCTCAAAATCTTTTTTTTAACTTTAAAAGCCGTCTTGATTTTCGATCCGCAGTAATTGGCACATTTACCCTATATCTTATAAAAATGTTTTTTTCAGCAAAAGCATTATTGGAATTTTTCCAACTTTTATATTTGAACTTTAACCTCCAGCAGTATGTATGAATAAAATTACACACTAATTCTAAGAATTTGGTTCGATTTTGTAAAAATTTAGCTTTAAAATTAGTTCAAGAACATTAATAATGTTGATTATTTCGAATATTATTTAAAATTTAAGAAAGCATTAAGATCTTGATTATTTCTGCAATAACTTCTTCAAAATTTAACAAAACGAATCCATTCTGGACTCATTTTATAAAGAATTTTGATAGCTTTGAATTTAATTAAAAGAACAAATTTTTTCACTTACATAATTCAAATTAGGATAATTTAAGCAATTATCGAAAAAGAGGTGGTCCCACAATTCTCACCGGCACTGTAGTTGAAGCTTATTTTTTATTTATGTACACCCTTATTGTTGATAAACAATAATATGGTTCGAATTTTATAGGCAGAATGAAGTAAACTTTCACAATTTTAATTTCATTTGAACTTTCTAAAATAAAAATTCAACAAAGCTGTTTTCTTATATATCGCAAAATGAGGGGTTTCAAGACGTGAAAAATTACCTGTTTTCTCTAAAAATACTTCATCAATTTCAAGCAAATTGAGGTGGCTATTAATATCTTTCCATATAAGGTTATTTAAGAGGACATTTACAAAAAAAACATTTTTTGTGGGTTTTTAATTTTAGTGGTTTTATTTACTTATACTATTTATCAATAGAAAAGGGTTTTTTAGTCTAGAAAAGCAAACTCCTTAGAAGAGATAAATAGTTTACAGAATTCTTTCCAGATTTCAGTAAAGAATTTTCAAAGCTACACGGAAAAAATTTGTCGCTTAAAATTTAACAGACTATTCGAAGAGTCGTGGACAGAAAGTAAAATCGGAGAAAGTCTTGTAAGGTTTCAATGACTTTTAGGAAATAGTAGAAAAAAGTCGACTAACTTTTAGAAAACCAGGTCGAAGAAAAAAAGTCGCGTATTTACTATTATAAAAGTATTTTAAACACTAACTGATCTTTTCTAAGAAGTAATGAAAAGTTTCATAATCTTTGGATTCATTTGTCATAGATTTTAAAAGACTATCGAATAATTTGAAATTAAATTAATTCAAACAAATAGTTTTGTAAATTGTATTCTAAAGTCCATCAGATTTTATATGCCGTCTTCTAAAATTTCTTCGACAGTCGCAAAAAGCGATGCGCAGAAACGTAATTCGTAGCATCGCACAGCAGACAATGCAGCTCAGCTTTATGTTTTTGTAATAATTTTGGTTAGATTTTGAGATTACGTGTCGTTTGGTTTCGTTTGAATCTGGATTGAAGCGTACATTGAAGAATTAGTTCCGAGTAAGTATATGTTTACCTTGATAAAGTGTATTACGTCAAATTTGAAATTTATCTATTATTTTAGATTTGCCTTCAAACTCTGAATGTGATCCAAATATTTTACACAAGTCTCCATGACATGTAACGGATATGCGGGTTAAGGCATGCGATTAGAATTAGGTTAGGATGCGTGCGTGCGTGCGAGCGTTCGATTCTCGGTGCTGCGAAGTGTTTATAAAAAATTGCGTTTCTGTAATGTGCAGTGTTAAATATAATGGTAAGTTCATATTAGGATTATATAGGTAATGTAAAAGTGAAAAATAATTAACTATATAAGTGCAGGATCATATCACAGAAAATAATATTTTCCTTTTTACACTGTTCAAAATTTTCTTCGACTGTCACTTAGACTTTCGATGCCTGGTTTAGAGACAATGGAACCCAACCCACGGTGTTTTAAATTTTCCGCGACTGTCACTTAAACTTTCGAATTTACGTTTTACATTTTCAGCGACTATCTATCATATTCTTCAATAAGGAGGCTCATAATGTTTAGTCGACTTTCTAACCTATGCACGAGTATTATACAAAGTCGATGACTTTTTAAGCGACAAATTTTTTCCGTGTACAAATCTAAACACCGAATTTTCTGATGATTTTTCATTTAGAGATTTCTTTACCAATCTAAAATATTGCAAGGAAAAGTTTTCTATTATTTCTCAAAAAACGTATTAAAATCTTCATTTCAAAAATAGTTACTTGTTTGAATTAATTAGGTTTGCAAAATATAAAGTGGCTAGGGTAAGTGTGGGTATTACTGTGGATGCCCCAGTTACTGCGCTTTCAAATAAAACTAATGATATACAATGTTTTAAAGATATATAACGCTACAGAACAACTAAAAACAATCAATTTCTAATCCAAGCATAATAAGTATCAACGAATTATCAATAGTTACGATATTTGTAGCTAATTGATTTCAATTTGAAACTCTCATATTCCCGATTCCCATAGTTTTAATGCTTAGATTTGTTGACAGGCCATGAACACGTTCTGAAAAACTTGTTATAATTCCGTTTCTGAAAATAAAATATTTATTGTGATATTACTTTCTGCAAAGTAAATATTTTATTTTTCTAAATATTTATGCAAAATAACAAAAAATACGTTTTTTAATCATTTTTTTACCAAAACAGTATTTGGTACATGATTTTCATAGGTGTATGAATTACTGCGATCTGTCAGGCGGCACTGCATAACCTTTCAATCTATTACAAATGCTTCGTTATGCTTACTTTTTATAATTGAGATTAAACAAAATGTTGAAAATTCCAAAATCGTTGCTAATGAGGCAAGAGGAAGTCAAGTAATATAATTTTAAGGTAAATTAAATAAGAGTTATAATATTATTTAATCTTAATTTGTTAAAAATGCTTTATGTTCACTTTTTATAATTTAGTTTAAATAAAATGTTCAACACTCCTTAATCGTTGCTAAAGATGCAAGAGGAACTCAAGTGATATAATTTTAAGTTAAATTAAATAAAATTAATAAAATTATTAATCTTAATTTGTTACGAATGCTTCGTCGTGTTTACTTTTTATAATTGAGATTAAATAAAATTTTAAACACTCCTAAATTAATTGTAAGTTCACTCAAAATAATATCGCAGTATTACGCGCGCAGAAATTGGGGTTTCCACAGTAATTGGTGCGCAGTAATTCATGCAAACCCGCAGTAATACCTACATGGAACATTTTTTTTAGATTCGCATTTTCTAAGTAAATCTGGTTTCTTTTCAGGGTTTAAGGACTGCATGCTACTTACTTAATACCAAATACTGCTTTAAAAATTAATTCGTGACGACTTTTTTATCTCAAAATCTTTTTTTTTAACTTTAAAAGCCGTCTTGATTTTTGATCCGCAGTAATTGGCACACTTACCCTATATTTTAAGTTTGCAAAACAATATTTTTTATTAATACTTTCGAAACGACTTCTAGAACTACAACTAGTCAAAATAGTTTCTTTAATTTTACTATATTTTTCATTTTGCCTTGCAGACTATGAAATGATATCATAACTGATTTAATTATAGTTACGTCGTACTATAAAAGTATTACTGCTATTTTATACTTTGACCTATTGGAAAATTTGAACAAACTTTATTTTGTTGTGAAATTTGAGCCCCAAAAGTTTTACATATTTCTATTATTTGATATATTTTTAACAATTTCAAGTTAATTAGTTGAGTTTTGAAATTTCTGCCACTGCCTACACTATCGGAGAATCACTAGTCGCGTATCCGATAGGATATGTTGCCGACAGGTGTCCTCGTAGACAATTTCAAACTCTTATATCGCAAATAAATGCGAAATGAATTAAAATTTAAAGCATTTGAAATCTTTCTGTGGAAAAAAAGACGCTTTCGAAGATCTGGGCTGGAATCCCAGCGCAGTCGAAAGCGTCTTTTTTTTCACAAAAAGATTTCAAATTCTTTAAATTTGCATTTTTAATAATAATTCTATAGAATTTTTAAAGAATTTTTGCAAAAAAACCACTAAAATTTTTTATAGGAATTATTTATTATATTAAATTGCATACTCTCAACATACTTTTTGTAAGTTTTCAATAAAAAATATTTATTATTCTGTAAAGACAAGGCGATAACGTAGGACTCCTCTTCTAAAACATCGTTTGCGGTGACAAATTTTTCGCAAGTCTGGATAATCTGAAATAGAAAATTGATACAGATTTAGTTAAATTATAAGATTAATCGATCGATGAAAAAGAAGAAATATATGGAACAAAATGGCGGCCGCTCAAAGTCAAAAGATCGATTTTTATTGAAAACAGCGATCGTTTTTCGGCTATATAAAAAAAGTATTTGTTAACAAAAGAAATCATAGGCTAAAGACTAGATTTTTATGTATTAAAAAAGCCTGCATTTAAAAAGAAATCGGTTCAGTAGTTTTCGAGTAATTTTTGTCATCGACTTGAAAAAGGTCATTTTGAAAAAACCGCGTTCAAAGTTTCAACTTAAATTTCCACCAAGAGAACATTTTTTTTTCTAAATTACATTGAATCATCTATTTCAGGCCCATATACTGAGAAAACAGTTTTGTCAAATCAACAAACATATTTTGTTAGTATCTATGCAACAAAATTCTCTTGTTGTTCCAACATAACATTTTTCTATATCAATCAATCAAAATTCTATTTTATGTGGCTTCGTTGCGGATACGAGTTTTTATGTGTACACTCGAATCTAATCTAATATTGTAGTTGTTTGCGGCGTTAGTCATTACACTTGATATTTCGCGACTAGTCCCAGCCATTTTGATTTTATCGATCTTGTGTAGTAGTAGCTTGTTGTAATAGAGCATGCGCAGTTCAAATGTACAAGGCTTTGTCAGTAGGGTGCTAACGTTGTACGAAGAAGAAGAATAAGAAGAAGATTCTGCTCCGCTGCAAGACTATATGCGCATGCGCAGTTCAATTTTTACATTATATTCCTCTGTAACGGAATACACAACATTCCGTTACTCTCAGCTGTAACGGAAAAATGAGTTTCCGCGCCGGAGGCACATAATAGTATAATATATATAATAGTATATTATGTGCCTAGGCACACAATGAGGGTGATTGCGTGACGAGCGACAATGCTCGCAGGAGATCGAAGCCAAGGCGTAGTCGAGACAAAGCCGAGACGAATCCGAGGCGCGATCAGTCCTCCGAGCATTGTCGCGAGTCTCGCAATGTCCCGAATTGTGTGCATTGGCACATATTCTATTTTATGTGACTGTGGTGCGGATACGAGTTTTTATGCGTACATTGGAATCTAATCTAGTACTTATTGTGGTTGTTTGCTGCGCTAGTTGTACGAAGCGGGCGCAAATTGGCGACTAGTCCCGGCCATTTTGATTTTATCGGTCTTGTGTAGCTGTCAGTGCTAACGCTGTACGAAGAAGAAGTGAGAAGAAGAAGAATAAGAAATAGATTGCATTCCGCTGTAAGACTATAATGCACATGCGCAGTTCAATTTCTACATTGTATTCCTCTGTAACGGAATATACAACATTGCTTTACTCTCAGCTGTAACGGAAAAACGAGTTTCCGCGGCTGAGGCACATAAAAAAATTTGTTGCATACATTTTTTCTCAGTGTACAGTAATTCTTTTGCAGAAGTTGCTGATTCCAAAGATGCAATTTGTTGTTGCCTGCAAAGCAATCTTCCTTTGCGGGTACTCTCTGTCGCTCGCTTGTCTGCCAACGAAATTCGGACTGCGTCAGTTTCTTCCGCATATGTGTGTGAATTATGGCCCAAATTCACTCCAATAGGTTTCAGAAAACATAATAATAAATGTGAGTCTTCATTATATAAATAAAGCAGCTTCTATGTAGGCTGCTAACTCGACAGTAATTGTTCCAGTAGACATGATTTTTGGACTGATTTTCCAAATTAGCTGGTTGAGACTCTCATTATTATTTTGGGTGAATCCGCCAAGACATCTTTCAAGAAATAAGTTTCCACCGTTTGACAAAAGTTAACGTCACTAGTAAGTTTTGGTTAAAATTGACAGGTGTAAAACGTCACTGTCGTAAGGTTGGACATCTGTCAACAACATAACCTTGAAATATTATTGAATTTTCATAAGTATAATATATCCTGTTGTGTGCGAAAATGTTGAGTTTTGAGCCAAATAAGCGTCATTTGCGGAAACTTTTGATTTACTTCTTCAATTTGAAAAAATCTGTAGCTGAGGCGCATCAATTGCTTGTAGAAACATATAGTAAGGCTGCCTCAAGTAAGAGAAGTTGTCTTGAGTGGTTTCAAAAGTTTAAGGACGGTGAATTAGACATCGAAGACAAAGAACGTAGCGGAAGGCCGAAAAGGTACAAAGACGCGGCATTGGAAGTATTATTGGATCAAGATTCGTGCCAAACGCAAGAAGAACAATACGATGGACTATACTTCGAATAAAACATAAGGTTCCATTGTTTCACAATAAATGCCCAATTTTTGATAAAAAACGGTGGAAACTTATTTGTAGACCCGATACAATACTGCTGTGGGCAAAAATAAAGGTGAATTTTGTTATAAAATGAAAAATCTTTATTTATTTATCCAAAATTTTATAATTTATAATTAATTTATCCAAAATGCAACGTTTTTTTCAATCGTCGAAACATTTCTTAAATTCGATTTCCGGAATTGCCTTCAAAGCTTTCTTCGATTCGGCTTGTATCTCTTCAATCGTGTCAAAACGGTATCCTCGGAGTGGTCTTTTGAGTTTGGGGAATAGTCAGAAGTCACGGAGCTAAATCAGGCGAATATGGTGGTTGTGGAACGATATGCAGTGTGAGACGGCGCATTAACGTGCTGCAAAAACCACGAGTTTTCTCCCCAAAATATCTTTTGAAAATGTGTTGAGTGATCCTCTTGAAATGCCAATAGTGTCAGCAAGGTCTCTAATTGTCAATCGACGATTTTTGTGCACTAATTCTTTTATTTGATTGACGTGTTGCTCGTCAGTTAATGTTGATGGTCGTCCGGGGCATTCCAACTCATCAACACGTTCTCTGCCTTCTTTCAAGTCTTTCTACCACTTATAAACATTTTTCTGCGACATGGTCAAATCACCGAAGGGCTTCTGCAAAATTCTGAACGTTTCCGCAACTGAAATTTCATTCCGCAAACAAAATTTAATGGCACTTCTTTGCTCAACAAATTCAGACATTGTAAAAATCGAAAAAATCACTTTTAGTCGTTTAGAAAACACAAGTGTAACTATGTAAAAAATGATAACATTGACATGAAATTTGGCACAGATGTCAGTAACAGTAGGACCAACATAAAAATAAAAGACTTTTCCCAAATCGGTTAGCCCGCGAAGTTTAAATTAAAAATTCACCTTAATTTTTGCCCACAGTAATAACGTAAAGGCTGACTGAAACGACCTGATGCGCCTATCCTTCAAGCTCTCTATCTCAGTCAATTTTGACCGGATCAAATTAATACTTTCAGGACGTATTTTCAGAATTACATACTTTAAGAAAATGCAAAAAAATCATCGATTTTTTGAAAATGACAACTAGGGATAACCCCTTAAAGAATACATTCCCACTATAATACTTGCGCTTTGCGCTCGATTTTCTGTAACTTTGTAATAAATGACATAAAAATAATTTATTCACTTCCAAATCCTGTGCAGAAATTCTGGTGGGGCGCCGATCGGGCCCCGATCGGGAAAAATGTGGCCCCGATACTAGCGCCAGGCCAGTAATGAAACGCCCTACCCTATCGGGCTCAGATCTGAGCCTGTGAAATGGTGGCCCGATCTGGCCCAGACATGGCCCCATATAATATTGTATTTCTACACATAGCAAAATTTAAAAGGTTTTCGTTTAATAACAATAAATAATTGGTTCAAGAAAATTATTTTTCTTACTACCCTAGTCGAAAGTACGTGGTTTCGGCACCAATTTCACGGCAGAAAGTTCAACTTTCATGCATTGGTCAAGCTATATGCGCGCCCTCTATAATAGCGGGAGTAAAAACGTCGATAAACAAAAGCGTCTAAATTTGTCCGCTCTCTGCTAATGTTTATTAGTGGCAATTAGTGAATATTATTTAGAAAGTATTAGTAGTGACTGAAGCGTAACAAAAATAAAAAATGAATGACATATCATCTGATGAATCGACAGATGAAGAAGAAATTAATAAAAACTTTGAAACTGAAGCACAATTAATAGTAGAAACTGGCACCTTACCCAAAAAGTCCGCTGACAGATACATGCTAGTCTATGACTAGCAAATGTCGGGGCAGGCATCAATATATTCCAATGCCCACATGCAATTGTTTTCGTACTTTCGACCGGGTAGCAAGAAAAATAGTATACACTACATGTAATGTATACATGGGCACTACAGGAATCTCAACTTTCTGCCCTTGTTATGTAATATACTATTTCATAGCGCCTCCTTTGAAAATCCGATTTTCGGTACCTGTAGAGCGGGTTGAAACTACGATTTTCAACCCTAGGGTTGAAAGTCGCTGTGTCAACCCGCTCCACAATTACAGCCAATCAGATTCTCACAAGAGTTGCTATGAAAAATAGTATACATTACTCGAAACAAAACATAGCGAAAGCATTTCGTGTGATTGCAGCCCTCGTTTCACTCGGGCAGAGCAAACTTCACACTCATGCAATCGCTCTGTTTCGCCCCTTGTAATGTAATATACTATTTATAAATTCAGATTAGTGATGCAACAGTATAATCAAAAGTATACAAACAGTATAATCTTCAAACTCATCTTCGTAGTCTTTAGAACTATTCGATTTTTCTGAATCTTAAAATAAATTACATTATTAATAATTTTTTTTCTAAAAAATTCACTTTGGAAAATTGTATATACGATATAAAAAATAATGAAACACAATAACGATCTAAACTTGAAATTATAATTTTCTTTCTTTTCAAATTACCGTTAATTAAAAAGTATTTCAAGTAATAATCTAGTTCATCACAATGTTAGAATTAATGTAATGAATCTAGTGAATTATCTTACCTTGATCTATAATGCGGATATAAGAAATCTCACCAACGATTCTTTGCTTCTGAATTCTCCATGTAATTTTTGCTTTTGGCATTTTAATTTCAATATAGTCACTACAATATCACGAACACAACAGAAAATTTGAAAATTATCTTGTCTATCATAATCCGATGCGGTTCCGACCTGGGCCACACCATTTGCCCCGCTGCGGCCACATGTGGAAAATCAGACCGGGCCCGGATCGGAACTTGGGAACAAGTTGGGCAATTTCTACACGGGATATTTCAGTAAGTAAAAACAATCGTAGACCTTATTCAAGCACAAGATTTTGCATTTCATTATTTATTTCGTAACTCACATATTTTTCTTAAAAAATGGAATTTTTTATTTTTAATATTTAAAACGAAAACATAAAATATACATCTTGTCGAAAAAATTTCCTGATGAAGCTGTTTCAGACAACATTTTTAGATCTTATTAAAGCGAACAATTTTACATTCTTACGTTCTTTTTGTATTTCACATATTCTGGTTAAAAAGTTGAATTTTAGGTTTTCAATAGTAATTTTTCAAATGAAAAATAAAAATATACATCTTTTAAGAAAAAATTGCGAATGAAATTTGCAGATTTTTTTGTAGTAAACAATTTTGTATCATAACGTTTTTACGTATCTCCTATAGTTTATCTGGAAAATGGAATTTTGATATTTACTTTTTCCAGGTTTTAACTTACTGTAACTTCGATAATTTAGGTTCAATCGAAAAGTATTATCAGGATAATCGATAGAGATTTATGAGTACAATCCAGAGCCAATATTTCAATTTGTGACTTAAAAAACAAAAAATTTCCAAAACAAAAAATACTCTTATTATTACAATTTTCATCGGATGTGGCTAGGTAACGAACTCGTCCTTTCTTTTTGGATCCTTAAAAAATGTACCAAATTTTAATCTAATCCGATAATTCTATCGAGAGTTATCATGTTCACAGACGTCGGACAGACGATAGACAGACATTGAAAACTTCTTGATTTTAATTCAGCACAAATTGATTATTGACCTCGTAAATTAGTATCTGTGTAATAGGAAAAAACTACTTGAGCTGATTCTGAATCATAATTTTTACGTGATATCCTGAACTTTAGTATGATATATACGCATAATAATACTGGTGCAGGTATCGTGTGTTTTCGTTTCCAAGCAGCCACTAACAAGCCATTAAATACAGGATGCAAAACAAGTGCAGTAACGTAAGCACGTATCATTGCTAATTATAATCTCAATTAAACCTAATGACATACTTGAGAATTAGAGTCTTAGAAGAGTATTTAAAGTATGCAATTTTCTCAGCCTGAGGTAGAAATACAAGTGCGTCAGAGACCTGTGGTAGCTCGTTATCATTGTGATAGGAGGCTCAGACAAACAGCCTCATTTGTCACGTGCTGACCTCCTACCGACCCCTTTTCATTCCTGTCTCTACTGTCAACCAGCCACCCTGTCCTCAGGTGCTCGCTCTTGAAGCACGGTAAAACGAATAACCACACACTAAAAAAATCCCCATGCAAGAAATTGCATTACTTGCAATTCTAACAGTCTGAGTTTCTTTGAAAAACGATAAAAAAGATCAATTTAGTCTGATTAATCTTTTCATTCAGAAATGCTTCGGAGCACTTTTTGCAGTTAAAGAACATTTCTGTAGAGGAAAATTTATGATTTTTCATCCGATGAATTCCACATCAAATTCGCAAGAAATAATTATTTATCACGTGAAACATTTTTTTCTTTATTTTGAGAGAGTGAATATTTTATAAATATATTTTTCAAGACATCCCCCAAGTCAATCATGTTGTAAAGATTTAAAAATAGGAAATATTATGGTCAATCCTCTGGCGTAGCTAGCCCTGAGTGGGCCCTGTATCAGAATTTCTTGAGGGGCCCTTCTTCGGCAAATAAACAAAAACACTCGATAAAGTAAACTTATGCCTTGTTTTTTGAGGGATTTGTATTATAGATACACCTGATACAGTGGTAGCTACGCCACTGGGTCAATCGACCCAAAGCAAACAAAATTTTGGTATCAGTCAATTTCTTCAACGCCTTTTCTCTTAAAAAATTGACGCTATTGTACAACATGATGAGAGGATGGCGCTAACTATCTTGTAACATTTTTTTATACTAGCAGATCAAAAAGTGCATTTTCTGCCCCCTATGGGAAAACAAATCCATTTCTTGACCCCCAAGTGAAAAAAAAATCGTATGCAACACGGGAATAAGTATTTATTTGACTAGTGGGGAAAACGAGAAATTGCCAATGAGTGGGAAGTTTGCATCACGAGAAAACTAATCTTCCTTATTCAAATTAAATAAATACTAATTAAATAAAGGAAGATCAGTTCTTAAAGAAGGAACTGATATTTAACACCTATTTACCTATTGAATCTACTGATCGGTCTCAATAAAATTGAACAGCTTATCTACAACGTTTGATTAATTTGCATGCTTTCTATTTGCCATCGAAAGTTCCGTCTTTACGGTTAGGAATCATCAAATTATCTGGGGACTTGAGGAAAATTGGGAATAATTTGCGGTGAGGTTCATGCATAAAAACCGCAAGGAATATACGTGATTAATATAATAAAAGAGGGATTATCTCATTATTCTATTGAAGTTTCTGAAGATAATAAAATAACTATTTTACACATATTATCAATTTTCCGGAATATACTATTTATAATGCCACTATAGTATTAGAGTCTTGAGGAAGTGTACTCTTAATCTAGTTTCATGTTCAGAGGAAAGCCTATAAAACAAAGTTATTACGTTGTTTCTGAACAAAATCAAAATTTAGTTTTATGGTTGGCTGTGATGTTGCTATAAATTTCATTTCTATACATCTTGTTATCGTTACTCTATCAAGATTTTCGGTAGTAAACCTAACGAAATATTGTAATGTTGTTGAATAATCGTTCTAGTTTGAAAATTCAATAGGAGATTAATAAGCAATAAAATTATGTAATCAAATATTTTAGATTGCAAAAAGTTCATTATAGATTCAGAATTATTATTTTATTGAGTTTCAGTACTTCAGCAAATATTTATGCGAATCACGATTTCAATAATCAAGTCACTTCTAATGTTATATTCTAGGTTTTTTTGTGCTTTTCCCCTCATTTGGTGCAATTTCGAAGGCTTCTTGAGAAACGCCGAACTTATCGATTTCACAATCGATGACATGATGGTAGTCGGAACATTTTTTTCGACTACTAGTGTTCGAACTAAACGTTTTAACAATCGTCACGTCATCGATCCCGTCATTAATAATTTCTCCTTTTCTCAATGGCCTACTCAAAACGCATTTCTCTCTCTGCATCAGTATTTAAAAAAAGTATTATGAGCAATTCGTGAGCGACGGTTTTTCAAACTCCTTAGGAGTTGCCCGTTTCGCTCAATAGTTGCACAACTTACTATTAAAATTACGAAAAAATGAAAATTCAAAGTTTCCTCTTAATGTGCTATTTTTAGATTTTGTTTGCATTTATCACTTGTACTCGACGTTACATTTGACCAAATAATATATTTATTATATTATAAACTGCAAACGGTATTTACATAAATATAAGATAATTGAAGGGTTGAATCGAAAAAAACCCGATCTGTTTTAGGTTCTCGAAACCAGCCGAGTACTTAAAATTTTCGGATTTTCGACAGTTCACGATTTCACGTTTCACTGGCTCTGCCCGATTATACACGTTTACACGGTTTTAACCCGAGCAGTCAAAAGATGTAATTTAGGCGCCGATTACGAATCCGCAGTTTGTTTCTCGATATTAAGTCCGGCTTTTCAGATAAATGATTGAGTTATTTTAAGCAATTTCCGACCATAAATTGTCATTATATTTGAAAATATATCTAAAACCTGTAATTAAGTGCAAGGGGTTTATGTCATTTGTAATTTAAGTCCGTTTCCCTTATAAGAGACCAACAATAATTGCTAAGTGTACCCTTATCACAAAAACCTTTGTATTTTTTCTTCATTATCTGTAGCCGTTCTCCTTGCTTGTCGCTACATGGAGAAACTTTTTAAACCAATATATGTTTTATTTTATAATAATAATTCTGAAAATATTAGGAATCTAGGGAAAATCGAGGTGCAATGCTAATTATTCCTAGCAGAATAGAAATTGTTCACAGTCAAAATACTAAAGATTTAAAAATGATATGAAACTTTAGTATAGATTATTAGTAAAGTTTTATACAATCTATAGTAAATGATCATATAGTTCATCTAAAGTTCAGTATTTCGCTGCAAAAAATTCCCACTGTGACACGTTTTTTCCTAGATTAAAATGCAGTTTAGCAAAAATTGTAAACTTGGGTTTCTCTGCGTAGTATCGCCCAAGTTGTCAGGGAAGAAATCCAGATGGAAATGAAGAAAATAGATTTTCAACGACATTCAAACGCCCACCAGTAATTTACCGAAGAGTCCGCGATAATTCACCTGTAGTCATGACTTTTTTTTACCAAGGAAGTTTCGAATGACGCTCTTGAATGATGTCCATGCTGCTGCTTCTGTGGCCGATAAACATTTGGTTTTAATAAACAATTAGGATCAACCAATGGTGTAGCAGAAACACTATGCTGTCCTGGTGTATATTGGTGAGAGACTGGCCAGACTTTTTTCTGATAATGATGCCCAGTAGCGCGACTCTCCCATAGACAAAAAAAGCAACAGTATTTCGTGAAGCCGGATTCCATTACACTTAACAAGCAATTTATTACCTGAAACGCGATCGTTAATCATAATTCATTTTATTGAATCATTATTTGTTTATTGTATTGATTTACTAGGGTGTTTGATATTGACGTAATAAAATGAACAAGAATTTATTTTTTTTGCAAAAATCGGTTTTATTTCTCAATGTACTCGCCTTTTAGCTCGATACAACGAGTCCAACGATCTTTCAACTTTTCTATGCCTTCAATCGATTACTCTATGTGCATCCCAAAAAACATTAGCCATAACTTTCCTAGCCGATTGTTGCTTTTTCGCATGCTTTAGTGCACTTTAACCATGTTGAACCCACTGTTTTGACCATTCACGTGATTCCGGAGTATAGTAGTGGATCCATGTTTCATCAATCGTCACAAATCGACTCAAAAACTCTTTCGGATTGCGGTTAAAATAGGCCAAATTTTGCTCCGAAGTGGTCATACGAATGCGTTTTTGGTCGATTGTGATCAATTGCGGCACCCATCTTACACAGAGCTTTCTCATGCACAAATGTGTATGCAAAATATTGATTACACGCTCATTTGAGTTGGATACGATTTCAGCTATCTCAGGCACTTTCACTTTCGGATCATTCAAAACAATATGATGGATTTTATTGATCATTTCTGGTGTAGTGACCCTATTTGGACGACCTAGACTAGGTATGGTTTCTGTGCTCGTACAACCACAACGAAATTCGGTAAACCAATTCTTGACCATTCCATACGACGGAGCAGAGTCCGAATTGTATTTATCTCTATTATATCACTATTTATTTTATGCCACATTTTTGGGCTAATTTTGGGCGGTAATTCCGATTTTTTTGACAAAGCAACCCTTAATTTTGAAAAATACTTTTTAGAAAAAATAAACCACTTAATAAATTCAGACTGTTTTCGAGCTCTTGATATATCTGAAAATCATTTTTGAAGAAACAACCCCTATCACTAGTATTAAGATAAATTTTATAAAAATTCAGTTGAGTTTTGTAATATTAAGAAAAATTTCAGAAAATCCAGTACAGTTTTTGCAATTTTAAGATACTTTTATTCAAAAACATCACAAATATCGTCAAATTTTACGTTACCTTTGTAACATTAAAATGTTGTAAATTTCCGATTATTTCTAACAGAGTGTAAACCAGTGTTATATGAATACCATGCTCGAAGAGTCTGCGAAATCAGCGTTCCAGTGTGATATATATCATTTATTTTAGTTAGAAATATTAGAAATCGTGAAGCTATAAAATATTATTACTTCATGAAATAAAATATGACTTCATATATTTAACTTAAAAGAATAGTATATCAATTTTATAATGTTTATTATGGAAACGTAGTAGTAAGCAATATACTTTTTCTATTTTCACAAATAACTGTTTCTAGTTTGATTTAAAGAAGGAATAGAAATTCATTGTTCTTTGACGTGAAATAAACTGTTTTCACGTGAAAAAGCTTTGAAAGCTTTTATGAGAAAACTGGTTATAGTCTATTAAAGCCCTGCTAAACCTAGACGATCCTAGAAATCAGATCACTTGACCAAAGTGCTTTTCATCGTTGCAGCTATACTGTACTTCACCTTAATTATCCCCTTCCTACCTACACCTTAACTAAAGTTTCATCACTGCTCACTGAAATCTGATACATTAAGGTTTTGTTCTCTGATGCATGGCTTCATTACTATTGATATACTTACAACATTACAATAAGAAACTATGATTATGAATAAAGATAATTTATTTTTAAGGCTTATATTTTTTTGTAGAATAAATGTAACATGCAATTTACAAAATTCTATCATAGCAGTAAAAAAATTGTATCGATTCATAATAGATGTAGAAATAGTAATTTGATTGCTCGTTCTTTTTAGGTGCAACTAGTCCTGAATTTTGTGAAAAGTATAGAAAAGAAACCACTCACTAGATTTTAAAGCTCACTTGACGCCAAGGGTCTGGAATGCGGTACTAAATTATTTAAACACTAATACAGAATATGTAGCTTTTATTCTCCAGGGGTTTCATACCATGTATAACAAAAACAGTTTTACTGGGAGTTTTTCTTTTCAAATTTTTATCGCTAAATCTCTACGTTTCGAGAACTCTGAGTAACAAAACGAATTTCACGGTATTCGTTAGATAGCCATATCCGACAATACTTCAGAAATTTGAACTGTTTTTTAATTTTTACATTCTCATCAAGGTTTTTTTCTTTTCATCTTGACAGTCTAGTTAGGGCCAAATTTGATGCCGGTTAGCCCTATATGACAAAAATTTCCCAATCTCTATTACTTTAATTTTTTTCCCCACTTTCAAATAATTGACAGGCTATCTAAAATGATCTAAAAATATAAATTATAACTACTGAAAAAGTTTTATCTTCCCTATCGCTTCAACAGTCTAGTCTTGCCCGAATCTGTCGCTAGCTGGCGCAGTACCTGACATAAAATTTCTAAGTATCTATCACCTGCATTTTTTTCACTATTTGAAAAAAAAGCTAGGGCGTCTGAAATGATCCAAAGAAGAAATTATATCATTGCTGAACAAAAATTTTTCTCACTTATCGTCTTGTGTTAAACGAATTCGACCCATCCTTGCTTCTCCCCGCTCTACACCTATTTTGATTATAATAATTCTGTAATTCACCTTGGCTAATTATTTCTTAACAAGATACAGTATAGAGCCTAACTAACATCTGAATAGCCGCTGGCTTGCGTCTTGCTAGATTGTCTAGCCGAAGACTTTACAGAAGTGTTACAATTTTGGCTAGCCGCTAGCTAGAACGCCTAGTTTGCGCCGTATCGGAGTCCGGACGGTATAATCTGGATCGAGACCAGCGCCAGAAGATTTAAAGTGTACCCACTGCGCTATGAGCAGTTTGTACAGTATTGAATACAGTATCTGCCGGACGTATAGTTCATGCGCAGCGTGTCTTTGTTTACAAAGCTATTTTTGAGTTCGGCGGATATTGTTAAAAACGAATGAAAAACAAGATCAACGAATTTGCATCAAATTTTGTTTTCAACTCGGAAAAACGAGTTCGGAAACTATTCAGATGATGCAGAAGGCCTTTGGGAATGAGTGTATGAGCAAAACACGAATAAAAGAGTGGTATAATCGTTGTAAAGGAGGCCGCACTTCTGTTGATAGTGATTCTCGTTCTGGCCGACCTTCGACGACAAAAACATTGGATAATATTGAGCGGGTGCGACTTGCGATTGAAGGTGATCGTCGATTAACTGTTCGTGAACTAGAAAATGATCTCGGAATACCGAAAACTACTGTTTGGGAAATTTTTAACACGATTTTAGGAGTGACTCGCGTGTGCCAGCGCATTCATCGAATCTTGTGCATTAGTTTCTGAGTAAATACAGTATGGCATTGCTTTGACAACCTCCGTACAGTCCCGACATAGCCCCCTGTGACTTTTGGCTGTTTCCAAAACTCAAAAAACCACTCAAAGGACAGCGATTCGATGACAAAACGACGTTTGAAAATAATGCCACGAGCGTACTCAAGGCCATCCCTAAAAGTGAGTTCCAGGACTGTTTCGAGAAGTGGAAACATCGCTGGAACCGTGTTATTCATTCAGGTGGGGATTACTTTGAAGGATGCCAGCCGTCCAATGATGAAGAAAAACGCCAGCGCGGAGATATAAAGGTAGGCCCGATACTTTCTGGACAGACCTCGTATGGTTTGCCCAAAAAGTAATGCCAGTGAGTCAATTGTAAAAAAATTATTTAACAGATTGGTACAGTACATTAAAAGCTTTCAAAATAGGCTCCAAATGCGTCGATACATCGCTTCCAGGGAGATTTCCAGGCATCGAAGGCATCACCAGGGTGGCCGCTTGACCGGGAATTTGCTGTGACCTGGAGGAACCGGGAAATGACCGGGAATTTTGTTGTTGACCGGGAACTTTTTAAAATTTTTAATAAAAAACGATTTCAATTGGTTTTAAATGTGTTACATAAAGTGATTTACTTATATATTATATTATGCATTTCGAAATTCCCGCCTTATTTCGTGATTTCGGTATACCAGGAGAAATTTCATTTCAGAATATTGAATAAAAAATATTTTAAAACTTTAAAAACCCATTACATCAACTCTTATTCATTGGAAACTATTTTCTTAATGACCGGAAAAAAATGTTCGGTGACCGGGAAATGACCGGGAATTATTTTCGTCGATGAAAACGGTCACCCTGATCACGGTAGGCCTTCTCCGGAATGTCCTTTAGAGCCTTGGTGCAAGCTTCTTTGGCTCTGACAACTGTCCGGAAATGATGTCCTTTCATGGGAGTCTGAGTCTGAGGGAGCCGCGTCAGGACTGTAGGGCGGCTGGAGAATCGTTGGCACCTTTGATTCCGCCAGGAAGTGGGTTACGAGGAAGGCGGTGTGGGCTGGCGCGTTGTCGTGGTGAAGTTACCAACCGTCCGTGATGTCGGGCCGGACGCGCAGTCTCTTGAGCACTTCCACGTAGAATTTGGCATTGACGGTTGTACCTTGTGGTACAAACTCATGGTGGATAAGCTCCCTGATGTCAAAGAACACTTGATGGCCATCTTTTCTTCCAACGAGCGATGCATTATGGCTTGCAGGGGAGACGAAAAGGAGTTTCACGGAAAACCCTGTCCTTACTCTCCGGGTGCTCGGAGACAATTTAACGACCACACGATCGTGAGCTGGCTTCTTCCTTTACCGATCCCAACCGGTCCGAGTGTGCTCCGACGTATAGTTGCTTCACAATAAAATCACTGACATTAATTTTGGGGTAAACAATTTATACTGGTCGAAATAGCTCAGGTAGTAATGGAATTAGAATTATTGCTCGACATTGCAAGGTTTGACTTGTGAGCTGACATACCTTGCGCTGTTTCATTCTAAACTAAAAATTGTAGCTTATACCGTTAAAAACTAGTAAGGTGTACTTTTTAATACTGCGATGAGTACCTGCTTACACATTAGACAGTTAATTTGAAATACGACGGGCGCTATTTATATTTTGAGCCTAATATTGAAAAACAGTAATTTTTTATCAAAAATGGCTTTATTGCTTCGCAAATTATTCTCCTTTATGATCTATACACTTTTGCATGCGTTCGAACCATGAGTCATAACATTTTTTCCATTTTGCTTGAGACATCTCCAAAACATAGTTTTGTCAAAATATGTGGGATCCAACGAGAACAAATCTTTTTCATGGCTAAATGTTCATGCAATATTTTATATATGCTGGTGGAACTAATGCCCAAAGATGCCTCCATTTCACAGTATGTCACATGGCGAACTTGCGTTATCAGTTTTTGCACAGCATTAATGTTTTTTGGCCCAAAAACTGATTTTGGACAACCTTTACGAAATTATTTGGTGAGTGAATGGCGGCCACGATTAAACTCGTTATACCAGCGTTCCACAGTGGTATAGGATATGGCTTCATCGCCAAAAGTGGAAATAAGTTGATCGATGCATTCTTGTCTTGATAATCCACGTCGAAAGTCGTAATAAATCATCGCACGGAAATTTTCACGAGATAATTCCATTGTTTTTCTGAGACACAATTTTCAAGTCACTTTAAACAGCAGCTGAGAACACTGAGTGTTGCCAATGCAAAAATATAAATAGTATAGTATAGTTCTTTCTTTTCATGAATTAAATCTAAACAAATTTATCAAGCAAAAAACAAATTTTTAAATAATTTTTTAAAATTCTTTTAATAGATAGTTATTTTTGAGTAGATTTGACTTCTAATGGATGCTACAAACAATCTAGTGGAAACCTCCAGTTTTAGTCAGGCAGGCGTAGGGTGACGTCACTAGAACTCGGCTAGGCAACACAAGCCGGGCCCCTATCTTTCAAGTCTAACATTAATTTCAGGTCCTCTCTAGTTTTTCCTATAAGAACCCAATTACTGACAGGACAAAAAAGTCAAGGGCCTACCAAAATCCAGTTTAAATTTCTGCTTGGGCTGAATTAGAGACATTAGCGATATTTTATGGGCCCTTCCTTTCATAGAAACATTGTTTCTTTTACTATTCCTATTTATAGTTCGAAAATTCATAATTATTTTCCATTATTAAGTCGCAATAACTCATATCTGTTCTCATTTTGTAAAATTTCCGAATCATCATAAATATTTAAAAATTATAAAATGCTTACGAGAGGATTGAATTTTGCATTCGATACTGGGAATGGTGACATTATGGGGACATTCATTTTACTCAATTGCTGACTAAATCCTAGCAAAGCCGTGAAAAGTTTTATATACAACAGTTGGGATAGTATCGTAACTTACAGTAAACCTTCATCGGGAATTTGTTTGACAGTTTACTCAATTGCTCGGGTTTTTTTAGAATCTGTTTTTGGATAAATAAGCTAATTATTGTAGATTTTCTGACCACCCAATGGTAAAATATCGTGTGCAACACGAAAAAAACATTTATTTTGGGAGTGTCATACTTTATCGGAGCCCAAAAAGTGAGGAGAAGTTCGTTAATCAGCCACATCTGATCAAAATTGTGAGAATAAAAGCATTTTTGTGTAAGAATGTAAAATTGCTTGCTTCAATGAGGTTTACAAATTCTCATTAGGACATTTATTAAAAAGATGTATATTTTAGGCTTTGATTAAAAAAAAAACACTATTAAGAATCAAAAATTCCATTTTTTTACCAAATTGTGCAAGATACGAAAAAAGCGCCAAAATTTGAAAAATACTATTGAAAATCGAAATCTCAATTAAAAAAAAAATTAATATGTGGAATACGAAAAAAACGAAATAATGCAAATTTGTTCCTTTCAATAACATCTACAAATTTTGTCTGACACAGTTTCAGATAAAATCTATCTACTTGCAGTTCTGAACGTTCATTGTACGATTGAAAAGATTTATTTTTGAAAAATGAATGATTAGTTTTTGCCAAAGAAAATTAAAACATAGTGTATTGTTTATGGCAGATTGTATATTTAAATGGCTCTAAATATAAACGTAATAATTAATTTTGTTATAAAAAAATTTTTTTGTCATCGTTCAATGAACGTTAGAAAATGTTAATACATACAAAATCTATATTTTTTGTATCAATTGAAAAAAATACGATTAAAATTCAAAACTTACATTTTTTAAACAAAATATGTGAAATACGAAAAAGCGTTGAGATAGATATTAATTAGCTTAAATGAGATTTATAAATTTTCACTAAGACATATTTAGACAAGATGTATATTTTATGTTTGGAATTTAAATATTGAAAATCAGAAATTTCATTTTTTAATCAAAATATGTGAGATGCGAAATAAACGTTGAAATGCAAAACGAGGGGCCGTTCACTGGAAGAATCAATGATTTTCCATACTTATAATCGATTCAGAATCAGTGAGATTCAGAAGAATCACAGGGAATCATTCAGGATCGCCACGAATCACTACACGCTCGAGCGTGAGCTAGTTAACGGAAAAATTATGCTCACGTAGAATCAATTTTGAGTAAACGGCCCCTCGATGCAAAATCGTTTTCCTTAAATAAAGTCTACGATTGTTTTTCCTTTTGAAGATATTTGGAAGAATATAAGACAATATGCCCGTGAAGCTGGCAGATTTTTTCCTTTAGGATACTATTTCACACTGTACCTTTAACATTTCATGAAAATATAGAAATTCAAATTTCACTTAAAACTAACATCTTATTGATGATGGAAATTTGAAAATAAACTCCCAGTAAAACTGTTTTTACACATGGTATGAAGCCCCTGAAGGATAAAGTCTGCATATCCTGTATTACAGTTTAAATAATTTAGTACCGCATTCCAGACCCTTGGCATCTAATGAACTTTAAAATCTAGTAAGAAATCCCTTTTCTATTGTTTTCACGAAATTCAGAACTATTTACACATGAAAAGAGTGAGTATTAAAATTACTATTTCTATATCTATTGTGAATGGAATCAATAATGAATAATCAATAAACCTTAAATAGCAAATTCTGCAACTAGGGAAAAAAAAAATTATTTTCCGAGTGTGAAGTTTAATGTCCGAGCAAAGCGATGGTAACAAGCACACGAATACACTGAAAAAAAAGTTTAGATGATCCAACTACTTCGGTTTGTCAAATATGCTACAGCTATTTTATTAGTTAGCACAACAACTTTTTCAGTTGCTGTTACTACCCAAGTTCTTGTGATAACAATTAAGATAGTAACACACTCATAGACTTTTCGTTAGAGTAAATGATATAATTGAATGAAAGTTTAGTATAATATTGTTTTAAAATGGGGAAAGCCGAGGTTTTATTACACTTATTCATATTATGGCGTCGAAATTCAATATAATCATAACAGTCTTTAAAACATGTAGAAAAAAAATTAGTATTTCAAATACCAAATATTATGAATCTCCATTCGAAAAATAAAGAGTACAAAAAATGATATTATGATTACTATGTTTTCTAAAAATAAATTTAATAAGTCGAAAAATGAATATTATAACCTGGAAAGCATATTTGAGAAATTCATATTATGAATATTAACTTGCTAGAAACTTGGCGACGCGCAGCAAAAATCAAGCATTCATTCTCGGTTTTTCGTATAATTCGTTTCCATCCGAGTGCTTCCGACGTTTTCCAATTGGCTTCGTAGACTCGATCTTAGTCTGCACAACTCAGTAGTGGTTTATAAGCGAGATTTCTTTCGGAATATGGCAAATGAGAATGGCCGAGAGGCTTTAGGTGTTAGGAATGCGTTTAGTTATGTAGATTTAGGTAGGGTTAGAGGGTTCGAACCCAAAACGCGATTGTGAAATTTAATTCAAGCGTGTGCGACTATAAATGACACGCACATACGTTTTCTATGCGCAAAATGTATTAAATGAAATTCACGGGCAAAAGTGTCACATACACAATCTGGGAGCAAAAACGGCACAACTTTCGATCGTCACAATTTTCTTAGTATTTTTCTAAATTGTTTTGTATTTAGTGTTGATAATTTTCAAGAAAATTAACGGAATATCTGATACTCGTAACACTGCTTCGTGTAATAAGAAATGTTGACGTTTCATGACGATCTCAAACCATTATTTTTAAAACATATGATTAGAAATCTTTGAAATTTTATTTATTTAAACTTTTTAGGAGTAAAAACATTTTATGCTGGAACCAAAAAAAATTTCAGTCCAAATTTTATTCTAGAAAATTTATTTAAATTACGATATTTTATATTTTGACAATCGTACAGACTGTAAGGAAATGTCTCCTTTTTCTAGAGCATGAAAAATATTATTTGAAATAAAAATCATAAATTATCTAAAAAAACTTCAATTCAGGTAAATATGTGTTTGAATTTTTCTATTCTAATTTTCTGCAGAATATATTTAAGGAAAAATTTTATTTATCTTTATTGTCCTTGATATGACTGATATTTTTTGTTTTTTCTTTTTTCCGAAGTGTTTTGTATATTCTTCAAGTTATTCATTTCATTTTATTCAAATAAATATTAATTCAAATAAATATATAATAAATATATTATTCAGAATGAATGATTTCTTTTTAAAACGTCGTAAATTACAAAAACGAAATCTCAAAATCGAAAACTTCAAATCCTTGTTGAAAATTGAGTCATCCTCTTTATTAGAAAAATGAAAATTCTGTATTGTTTGAGTAAAATTCAATTTATTCACTTTGACATGAATATCAAAGTAACACGAGTGCCTTTAATGAAAAATTGGAACCATTTACCATTGTTATTATTCTAAATACAGCTCACCATTAAAAACAATGCAAATTGAACGTTTTAATTACTGGTTATCGCTATCTCAATTAGATAAATCATAGTCTAGAGCTGAATTGTTTGTTCTCAAATTCTCAAATTGTCATTATACTTTTGGACTGTCATGGTATTGCCATTCGGATAAAGAGTCGACAATTGAACATTTTTGAAATCTGCCGCAGAAATTTTTTTTTCGCGATGCTCACCTCACGGATCTTTTCATCGTCATATATAATATAAAGATGAAACGGGTTTTCTCGATTGAGTTTTGTCGATCTGATTTTGAGCCAGTTAATTTTCTCTTTATGCATGTCTACCTTTCGATTAAAAATGAGTTGTTGCAACTCCTGTGATGTTACAAAGTCAGTGGTTTGCATTTTGGTGACTTCAAATTTTGGATAATTTTTTTTGGATTTTTTGATAATGTCTATAGAATGATTTGGGTCATTGATGATTTCATGCAATTTGCGCTCTTTCTCAATCAATCCAAAGTATCTATCACAACTATTGTAGCTAACACGTGGCTCAATAAGTCCCCGGATTAACTAGGAAAAACACATTTTTTTGGCAAATCTCGACTTTATTCATCAACATAGTCTCCTTCAAAAGCAACACAATCAGTCCAGCGCTTCTCTAACATTTCAATACCTTTTTTGTAGAACGATTTATCTTTGGCCTCGAAATAAGCGTTCGTTTCGGTGATGACTTCCTCGTTGGAGTAGAATCTTTTTCCTTGGAGCATTTTCTTGAGGTTTGCAAACAGGTAGTAGTCGCTGGGGGCCAGATCCGGTGAATATGGTGGGTGCGGAAGCAATTCGAAGCTCAATTCATTCAATTTCGCCATGGTAGCGAGCGACTTGTGACACGGCGCATTGTCTTGGTGAAAGAGCACTTTTTTCTTGTTTATTTGGAGCCGTTTCTCACCGATTTCGTTCTCCAAACACATCAATTGGCCAATGTAACGTTCGCTATTGATCGTCTTACCTTTTTCAAGGTAGTCGATGAACAAAACTCCATGAGCATCCCAAAATACTGAGGCCATAACCTTACCGGCCCACATTGCATTTTTGGCCGCTTTGGACGCTTCTCACCGACTGCAGTCCACTCGGCAGACGACCGCTTTGACTCCGGAGTATAGTGTGATGGATCCAGGTTTCGTCCATTGTCACATACCGACGCAAAAATTCGGTTTGTTTCGGCGAAACAACTACAAACAGCGCTCAGAATCAACGACACGTTGTCGTTTTTGATCCACCGTGAGCAAACGCTGCACCCACTTTGACAACAGCTTCCTCATAGACAAATGTTCATGCAAAATAGCGTACACACTGCCGTATAATATCTGTAAGGTGTCAGCTATCTCACGCAATTTTAATTTACGGTTTTCGAAAACGATTTGGTGGACTTATTATGGTTTCCCGTGTAACTACCTCATTTGGCCGGCCGGAGCGTTCAGCATCTTTAGTGTCTGTACGACCACGTTTAAACTCAGCATACCACCGACAAATGGTTGTTTTTGATGGAGCAGAGTTGCCATAGCACTTTTCAAGCCATTGCTGAGCTTGCACTGTGTTTTTTTTTTCATCAAAAAGCAGTTGTAAATCAACACACGAAATTGTTTCGAATCCATTGTTTTGAGAATATCAAGACTAGCGTTACTTAAATCACTGCAACTCATGGACCAAACATCAGAATGTCATTAAATTTCGACAGGTATCTTTTGAAGGTTGGTACTCATGAAAAATCATACAGAACTTTTGTTGGCAACGCCATCTATGTGTCAGTCCCGGGACTTATTGATCCACGTGTTATGTTCAGACAAAAAAAATTTCTGTTCGATCAAATCGATACTGCTCGAAGCCAAGAAGTGCTTCAGAAAAAGTGTGACTTTGACGTTTCGATTTTGGCCCACGCAAGAATCTGAATAAAGAATGATATGCTTCGTTGCTTTAGTGATATGATTTTTCAAATGAATCTTCAAACATGAAGCGATCTCATGTGCTCCTCTTCCAGCAATATTTTCCGACCAGATGTATATAAGCTTAAAAAAAGTGTTCATAATTTTAATGGTTTCCATTTTTGAAAATTCTGCTTCCACCAAAATAGGTTTAATATTTTCAATGTATTTTTTGTATCATAATATAAAACTAGTATAAATTAGTATAAATCAAATATTATTTAAGACCTTTCTTCAAAATTCGTATGAAGAAACCAAAGTTTAGAATCAAAAGAAAAATGCAACCCTACTCTTTATTTGAATTTTTTAAATTAGTACTTTTTTGAATAAATAGTCATTCAAAGAGAGTATACATTCCATTCTTTGGTGGAACCGGAAATTGTGAAGTCATTTTTCGGTATTTCGAGTCTCAAAAAGTTTTACTCCCCACTAAGATTTCAAGAAGTAAAACTTCGTTCAAAAAAATGGATGAGGTTGATAAAAATTATATTTTAGATGTTAGCGAAAAGAAAAGACTGTTTAGGACAGAGAGTAAATTTGTATGCTTTGTACGACGAAAAAAAGGGTACTCTTTGACCTGCTAGTGAAAAAAATGATATACCTCTCTTCTGTACTTCATCGGCAATGCATGAATTATACGTTGACAGTTGTTTCTTGTAGAACGCAATGTTTGTTGTCAAAAAAGGAGTTTCTAAAACTTTCTGTAGATCAAATACCAGGACCATGGTGTCATTTGATGCGTTTTGGATATCGCGCTTGAATTCACCAGCTATGTTGTGTTTTAACGCTTCATGCTCGCTTTGCGTCTCTTCATTCCATTTAATTTTGTCTCGATTCGATATATTCTGTACATTTTAGCCAAATGCATGTTTGGTTTGAGATATTTCTTCTGTGAATATGATCGCCCATAATGGGACTCATATTTGGGAAAACGGTCAATGAAATTCTTGACATGATTTCTTCCTTCATCGCGCATTCTGTTTACTACTGTACTTTTTCCGCGTTTTTCGGCAGCGCTTTTTTTTTTTTTTTTTTTTTTTTTTTGTGGGGAGGAAAAATGGCAAAATCTTTTATAGACGTTGTACAGGACTCTCCTAGGACGGGTCTAGGCATACCTGTTAAAACCAGAAAACCCCCTCTCTCGAACCAATACACCACCCGCGGAACCGCCTTTCGGCTTTGAACTTCACGGGTGGTTGGTTCCATTAAAGTCGCGTGCGACTCTTCCGTCATCCGTTCGCTCGGAACTTCCACCCGCGGCCACCCGCCCACTAGGACAACCGACCAGCCGCGCCACCCAGGGGAGAAACAAACAGATTCCTCCCCCGAACGACGCGGACAGTCAAGTCTACCCGAGACGCAGGACCGCGGGCGCAGGCCCCGATGCGATTTCTACTGGCCCTCCCCGTTGTTTCGCTCCCGACGCCCATCAAGCTCCCTCGTCTTCATCACAAGTGTGACGAATGACTCGATGAGCGTCCAGAACCGCTCAGACTGGAGCATGAGGGGGACCATCGTGTCAGGAGTAAGTTCGGAACCCACCGCCTGACCGAGGACCCCCCTAGCCACACCCCATTTTGCGCAGACGAAGAGTGCGTGCTCTGCGTTATCCACCGGGGAATCGCAGTAGCAACACGTCTCCTCGTCTCTCTTCTTAAAGCGCCTCAGGTACGCGTTAAAACAGCCATGGCCCGAGAGCGCTTGTGCCAAGTAAAAGCCGACTTCCCCGTGCTTTCTGTTCAGCCAGGTGGCGAGCTCCGGGATCAGGCGGTAGGTCCATCTCCCTGTCTGCTCACCATGCCATCTCATCTGCCATTTCTCGACGAGTCTGCGCCTTCCATCCTTGCGAATGGCCTCCTTCGCGCGAGCGATTTCCTGCAGGTCGGCGCAGGTAAGCTCCTTGCGAAGCTGAAAGGTTTCCTGCCTTTCCTCCGCCAATAAATCTATTGGCGGGACGCTCGCCAGGACCAGCACAGCGCTCGTCGAGATAGTTCTATATGCCGAAACTATTCTCAGCGCGACAAGTCTCTGCGCCGAGAACAGCTTCTTCTGAATAGCATGGTTTTGCAAGGCATTGGCCCAGACCGGAGCTGCATAAAGCAGCTTCGAATGGACCACGCTCGCCATCAATCTTCTTTTCGCTTCCCTGGGTCCACCAATGTTTGACATAAGCCGGGCCAAGTTTGCTCCACATTGGATGGCTTTGGCGGCTGCGATCTTTAGGTGTTCGCCAAAGCTAAGCCTACGATCCAGCTGCACCCCCAGGTACTTAATGCTTGTTTTCCACTCGACTTCATGCTCTCCGAGAACGATCCTCGGGTATTGGAAGGATCTCCTGTCCGTAACGAGCAAAGCCTCGGTTTTCTCAGGGGCCAATTTAAGACCTCTGCCATCCAACCAGCGCTTCGCTCGCCACAGACTTTCATTGATCCTCAGCTCTAGGATTCCGACGTCGTCAGCGGCGCACACGACAAGTGCGTCATCCGCGAAGCCGACGATGCTCGTTCCAGCAGGCAGGTCCATGCGCAGGAAATCGTCGTACATGACGTTCCAAACGAGTGGACCCACCCGCGACCCTTGAGGGGCGCCACATGTCATCTCCTCCTTGAGAGACCATTTGTCGCCCTCATATATCACCCACCTGTCGCTCAGATAGTCATCTATCATTCGCAACAGGTAGTCTGGAACCTTTTTCCGCACCATCGCCTCGATGCAGATGTTCCATCTCGCGGTATTGAACGCATTGCGTATGTCAATGCTAATCAACGCACAGAATCCCTTACGCTTACCAGTTCCTTTTCTTGCATTTGTGGCGATGTTAACCACAGCTTGGATGGCGTCCACCGTGGACCTGCCTTTCCTGAATCCGAACTGGTTTTCCGAGAGCCCGTTCTCCCCGACCAAGAGAGCCTGAAGCCGTTGTAGAATCAACTCCTCCAGAAGCTTCCCCATCGTATCCAATAGGCATATTGGTCTATACGACGAGGCGACCCCTAGAGGTTTGTTGCCCTTCCTCAGCAGGACCAACCTCTGCTTCTTCCAATCTGCGAAGAACCTCCCCTCCCGAAGACAGGAGTTAAAGGCTTCTAGGAGGATCTCTGGGTACGCCCCGATCACCTCTTTGAGGATCTCGTTCGGCACCCCGTCGATACCTGGCGCTGTATTTGCCTTAAGCCTTCCACCCGCTCTCTTTAGTTCTTCGAGAGTGAAGAGTTCTTCGCGCCGGACCACGCAGGAACTTCGGTCCTGTCTTTGGAACGGCTCCACGTGTGGAAACAAGCTACACACAATGTACTGGATTCCTTGTTGCTGATTTTCCGGATCGGTACACTGTCTGAGGAGTAATTTGGTAACAGCCCAAGAAGAAAGTCCTGCATACTTTATGTGCGATCTTCATGTCATCAGTTAAAAATATTCAAAAGTATGCTCTCGATTTTTTTGCGACACAATTGGCATGAAGTGATTTTTTCTTGAAGTCACAAGATTCTTTTTAATACCTGCGCGAATGATTAAGGTTTTCTTAGTCTTGTTCGAATTTTCATAATAACCCCGAAAGATTTCTTCCTGACGAGCCATATCAATTTTCGTCAAGCAATAAAAAATAAAATAATGCACTAACCTTCGACCATTGATTTCGTTGAAAAATAAGAAATCAGTTGAAAATTTATTTTTCATTTCCAAATAAAAACGGTGAATTTTAACATAAAACACGTAAATAAATTGATAAAAGTGTAACCGTCAAACGCTACACAAATTATAAGTATTTTATTTATTTATTTGAAAATAATTTATTGGTGATTTTTCGGAAGAATTTCATTATGATAACTAGATATAGAAAGATCTCAGAATCAAATAAAAACATTGTGGCGATCAAAAGTTGTGCCGGTTTTGCTGCCAGATTTTGTAAGTGACGTTTTGCCCGTGAGTTTCATTTGGTACCTCTATCTTTCTCTTGTTTTTCACGCGTTAGAAAAACGCAACTTTGATATAGTGAATTTCAAATTCTCTTAGGTTTTATGACAGTTAGTAGAACATATATTCCATTTATTTAAACGGAAATATTAACTTCGCCGCTTGAAAATCACTATATTAATTTCTGATACGTAAACCCTGTTTGCCTCATTTTGAAACAATATCATATTAAAATACAATTCATTTTTTTGATTTACTCCAACGAAAAGTCTCTCAGTGCACCAACAAAAAAAGTTGTTGTGCTAACTAATAAAATAGCTGTGGCATATTTTACAAACCGAAGTAAAGGGTTTCCCAATAGGGGTGATATGATTTTGAATGTCCCTATCGGGCTCATTTGAACTGAAATTTTTGACGTCTGCTGTCAGTTGTCATCAGTAAGGTTTGCCATTTAATCATGAGTAGTTTCACGCTTCCACAACGTTTGGAAATTGTCCAATTATTTTATCAAAATTCGAGAAGTTTTGTCGGTGTTCAAAGAGCATATCGTGCAAAATATGGTCGTCATTCTGCTCCATCCGCGCTCTCAATTCGTCGAATAATCGATAAGTTGGAGAGTGAATTTACTCTATTGGATACTAAGCCTAAAAATCGTATGCGTGCCGCGCGTTCTACACAGAATATAGCCGCCGTACAGGCCAGTATCGAGGAAAACCGTGAATTGTCCGTGCCACGCCGATCTCAGGAATTGGGCCTGTCCAGGATGACTACCTGGCGTATTTTGCGATTGGATCTTGGCCTGCATCCCTATAAGATGATTCTGGCCCAAGAACTGAAGCCTAATGACCATCGTTTGCGTCGGGAGTTCGCGGATTGGGCTCTGGAATCAATTGAAAATGATCCCAATTTTCATCAAAAAATCATCTTTTCTGATTAGGCGCATTTTTGGCTCAAGTCTCGGGGGACATTTGGCCGATATATTGTTTAAATCATAAATGGCATAGAATATCCAATATAATAAAAAAGATTTCGATCAATTCCGAATGAATATTCAGTGTTTTTTTTTCAATTTCAAAACATATCACCCTTATTGGGAAACCCTTTAGTTGGTTTTAATAAATATTTTTTTCCGTGTATGACTTGAATAGTAACCATCGATAAGTTTCACAAATTAAATAGAAAAATAACATTTTTTTAATAATTTAATCAATTTTTACAATAAAAATGATAATTTGTGCCATATTTACTCAGACCTTCTTTTTTCAGTCGTTGGGTGATTTTGAACATTATAAATTGTGAATGAGTTGACCATTGTGACGCGGTAAATTTTACCCGTCACTTGAATGAAAGACATTTGGGTAGACTCACCGGTATGACAGGTGGAGTTATGTCCCAGGGGAAAAAGTCGTATGGCGAGAGACCGCACTTCGTCGCCACCCGAGAGCGCTCGTAACCATTACCACGCACTACCCGAACTTATGCTCCCTGTCCCGTATGTTCCATGCCCAACACGAGGTCGACAGCAATAGAGAACAGCGGCACCGGAGAAGAGATGTGACCGGTCCCGAGCAGACGCAGGCCATGCCCGCGTAATGCTTTAGTGGCGGCCCAACATAGATTTCGTCAGAGCCATCTGGCGTAAGCTCAAAACCCTAAAAGAAGATAATAGATGAATGTGTCAGTCAGATCATGTTCAGATAATTCAGGAAATAATTAAATCGTAATAAACTTTGAGGTTAAATAAAATTATGTAAGTAATTATTATCAAGTAATTATTCGAATCGTATTGACAATCTTGTTTCTTGTGATTTCAGTTTCCTGATGAGTGCATCCTTACATGCATGGAGTTTTAACTGTGTATCGCAGAGTACTGTCAGGTTAAACACAAATAGAGATGATCACCCAAGCGTCCCAAAATTACAAAGATATACATTGACATAATAATACTCCATGTATGTAAGGATGCACTAATCAGAAAACTGCAATCACAAAAAGCAAGTTTATCAATGCGATTCGAATTCTTACTTAATAATAATGACTTACATAGTTTTATTAAACCTCGGAGTTTATTCCTATCCGTTAGCATCATAGCACATCTTAGTGATCATTAGTGATGTAAGATGTAACTACGATGCGGAGGTCAGCGGGGTGAGGTTTACGAAATGATACTTCGGTGCCATCTGGTGTAAGCTCAAAACAGGATGAAAGTATAGTGGCCGCTATCGCCTATGCTCGCGAACACGGCCTGGGCAGACGTAAATACGATAATCGATACATCGATTATCGCCGCCATCGATCGCTGGAGAGTGACGCACAGGACGACTAGCTGCGACCACGTGAACCGGAAGATTCAATCTGGAGCACACTGGCCTCAGGACTTTATATTTAGTATTATTAACACTAAAAATACTAAATTTAGGTTAAATAATATTATTGGACACTATCCAACATAGTGCCAATGTACCACACGGGCTGTTCGCAGTAATAGAGAGAACCGCGTGTTTATCAAAATTATTTTCCGAGGGCAATTACTGTAGTAGGCACGGGTTGCCTAGTCGCCTAGTACAAATGTGACATGTGACCTGCTTCCGGGTCCGAGATTGGGTCACGCGATTAATTCGTGGGTCAGGTCGGGAATTTCGCTGCGTCACAACTTCCGTCATCACTCTCGTCCTGCGACTGGGAAAGACAAGTGTTAACTTTCGACTTGAACCTCCTCGAAGAATTTTGAGATTGCTGTGACCGATATGGAGGGTGAATTTGTATTGAAGTATGATTCGGAACTCGACGATACAATAGAGGTAGCGTAAGTGATTTTCATTAAATTTTCTTTGGCGAGTCGTCCGGAAATACCGGATACTGTATAACTGACATTGACGCTTCATGGCGTCTATCTCACCTACCGAGTCCACTTTGCCTCTCTTTCTCTCCAGTGTTTGCGAGTGCTCTCTTTTGTATTTACCTCTTTCTCGTAATTAACCTCACTCTCTCTCGTGGTAGTAAAAGTTTGATTATTAAATTAGACCATTGTTAAGTTCTTGTTCCAAGGCTTGTATAATTTCAGTTTCTAACCTTCCTTTTGATGTTTTAGCATTTTCTTTGTAAAACCTAAGCTTGTATAGAGTCAATTTAGTAAAATAAATTTTATTCTGCCAAGTTTCATTTCAATTAAATTCTGGTTGCTTTTATTCTTTACCCATTAACTGTTGTGACCTTTCATTGACCCCGCCTGGTAGTATTATTATTAGTGTCTCGAGCCTCACCATTATTTGAAATGACTTTGTCACTTTGAATAAAGCGACTGGCGCTCAACAAAGCTTTGATTTAGATAACTTTATTTTCAGGTATTTCAAACTAATCAAATTAGTTGTGCTCACAAAAAGGGTTGCCAGGTTCCGGGTAAGAACCTGCATTTCACCATGCAATGAAAATCATTGCAAAACCAGTATGGTATACTGTGCCCTTTTTTGTAGCTTCCAATAACAGTGACTAATTAGCAGTGACCCGTATATTGGTTTATTTAATGATACAATTATGCGGCAACTCTAATCGAACACTGCTACAATGTAAAATTTTCCTAACCGTTCATATTGCTTGTGGTTGGATTAATAATTAACCATCCGTAATTACAAAAGGACTATTTCAATCAATATACGTACAATGCTTTTGTTCATTGTAGAATCAGATATTGATGCTGTGAAGCAATGACAAATCCAGGATCATAGTAACTGATGAATATCTATTGCATCTTATGACGTTGAATTTTTTTTTAAATAAATTGACTACCCCTAAATTGAGTGTCCTTTTAAAAGAAAAATCTGAATACTGCATGTTCACAGGGTCATATATTCTTATACGTGAATCTTTCAAATGTAAACGAATTTTTTTCACATCTGTCGGATGATATATAAAAATTATTGGTGGTCTCTTATCTTTGGCAAATTGAATTCATTTTAAATTGCAGTAAACCCTTAAAAATCCAATTTTTTATTGCTCTCTGGAGGATTTTAATATACGTCGCTTGTAAGGGAGAAATGCAGTTGTTGAGTCAGAATGGTTTTTTTGTGGGGGCATGAGTTAGAGGCACCGTGACTGGAACCCCGCGATAATCCACGAATAAATTCAGCTGCTGTGCGATCTTTCTGACGGGTACATAATTTATGGTAGTAGAGCTGGTTCGTTGAATCATTCCTCTCCGGAATCTTTACGAAGCTCTGAGTTTGACACATCACGTCACTCCAAGGCCCGTGAAATTTCTTCCTATGCATACATTGAAAAGTTATACTTGCACAAACTTCAAATTGTATCTCATAGTAGTTCGACATATTTCGGAGAGGTTTTAAATACTTGTTCAATTTTTATCTGTTGCTTGTGAAAAATTAGGTAGACTTGAGGAAATATACGACATCGGTTTTGTTATGCCAACCAAATATTTTTTTGCGTATTTTTGTTGATTCAAAAGAATTTTTTGGTGGCTAAACTAAATTCTGTTTTTGGGCCGGAAAAATGTTCTAATAAAATAATTTTTAGCTTAGAAAAATAGTTTTGTTAGCCTTACAAAATATATTTTTTACACTTTGATCATTTCAATCGTGATAAAGAGTCATTTATTAGTTTATTTAATTATAAGGAAAATTAATTTTTATTTAAAAATAACTTTTTTGGTGAAATTTTATTTATTAGAATCGATTAATTTTTCTCTAACCAATTCTGATTAGTAAAATTTAACTTTGAAGGGTTATTTTGAAATAAAAATCAATTTTCCTTATATATAAAATAAATGAATTACTTTCTATCTTATACTTCCTACTTCTATCCAGTTTTGTCTGCAAAAATATGTTGTCATGCCAATAAATTTCATTGATTAGACAAAGTAAATCCCATTCCTCCAAAATATCCCTTCTAGTGTTGTAGGCCATGGACGCAGAAGGAGTGGAAGAACCTTTACTTTTTATAAAACTATAGGCCATATTGCAGATTTCAGGAAACTTTCCTTGTTTTGGAAATTTTGTTGTGACGAAGACTGGCGCAAAAAACCGTTTTGTTGATATTTCTACAGCGTGGGCCATATAAAATTAAAAATTTTATGTGGCCCACCCTGTACATTTGTTCTCATTGTGAATAAAAAATATCTAGTTTTCATAACTTTTTTCAAAACAAAATTATTTTTCTGTCCCTGTAAAAGTTCCTTAGACTTAAATTTTGTAGTTTTTAAAATATCTTGAGGAAAATTCAGAAAATACAACAGAAGACAATAATGACTTTATTTATTATGTTTCCTAAATTGTTAGAAAGATATTTTGTGAAATAAAAAAATTATATCTCAGGACTAAATTAATATATATTTTAGTCTCGTGATTTGGTTAAATCATAGACTTAATCAGGTTGGTATTATAGTGAATAATTTTTTTGATCAATCATTCCAAAGAGAAATCTTGGAACCTGACTTAGTAGGCACTTTATCATATTCTAAAGTTCCAGCAAAAAACAATGATTTTACTTAAATAAAGTTAATTTATCTGTTCAGTAGAACCAACTAATTTTGTTCTAAGATTGAGTAGATATTATTTCCTGTGTATATATATATACAGGGTGTCTAAGAAGTCCCGGGACGGTTGGATATTTCCTCAGGTAAAATATTTTTCAAAAAAGTGAAGGTCATTCCTAAAGTAAATTTCAACGAGGAATTCAATGGTGACCTTCATTTAGAACCTTGAAGTTGATCTTCATGGCTTTTTCAAGGTCAACTTTGTTTTTTTAAATGGAAACCCCCTTTTTTTACATCTGCAATCGATATAGCGGAAAATTCTACGTTCAGATACGTACCCAAGTCATAGGTCATATGTAACGTTCAAGGTCAGTTAGAGGTTATTTGAAATTAACAAAGTTTTCCAAAAGGTCAGTGTAATTCCTGAAGTATTTTTCAACGGGGAATTCAATGGTGACCTTCATTTTTACCATGAAGTTGACCTTCATGGCCTTTTGAAGGTCAAATTTGTTTTTTTTTAAATGGAAACCCCCTTTTTTCACATCTACAATCGATAGAGGGAAAAATACTACGTTCAAGTACGTACCCAAGTCATAGGTCAATTGTAACGTTCCAGGTCAGTTAAAGGTTATTTGAAATTAACAAAGTTTTCCAAGAGGTCAGTGTAATTCCTGAAGTAAATTTCAACGAGAAAGTCATTGGTTAGCTCTGTATTGATCTTGGTGATGATCTCTAAGGTTTTTTCAAGGATTTTTTCAAGCAGTTTACGTTTGCGTTTAGCATTACCCAGGAACAACGACGTGGATGTAGTAAATTCTGTTCCCTTTGGGGTGCTTGATTAGCGTGAGTCCCCTTGCCTCTCACGCTTCAGTGAAGATGTTCGAACTGAAAACCTTGAGCTTCTTGACAAAAAGCTATTTGATTGTAAAAATGAGTTACAGCATTACGAATCATCTCCCTATCAATCAAAGTAGCCTCTTGCAGAATCCGATTCTGCAATTCGTCTAAGCTTTGGGGTTGCGTTGAGTATACTTTGCTCTTTAAATAACCCCAAAGAAAATAGTCGAGAGGCGTCAGATCAGGAGATCTAGCAGGCCACTCGATTTCACCCCTTCTTCCAATCCACCTATGAGGGAACTGAATATCCAAATATGCTCGAACCTCCCTACCGTAATGAGCCGCTGCTCCGTCCTGCTGGAACCAAATATTTTGAAAATTATCGCCTGTAATCTCCCTTATTCTTGGTACAATTTGGTTTCTGAGAAGCTCTTCATATGCACGGGCATTGAGATTACCATCGATGAAGAAAGTGCCTATCAATGTATCATTCAAGATACCGGCCCAAACATTAATCTTTTGTGGATATTGTGTGTGACTCTCCAACATCCAATCAGGATTTGTGTCGGAACAATATCTACAATTTTTCCTGTTAACTTCACCTTTTAAAGTGAAAGTAGCTTCATCTGAAAATACTGTATTGTACAAGAAAAGAGGATCTCTATCAATTTTGTCCATCATAATTTCACAACATTCAACCCTACGATCAGGATCGTCTTCATTGAGCTCTTGTATCAGATGAACTTTGTAAGGATGGAAATTAATGCATTTTAAAATATTTCGCACTGTCTCAGGAGCAACGTCACGCTCATCACTAGCTCGACGTAAACTAAGGTGTGGATTTTCAACAAATGCTTGGGCTATCTCCATCTGCATCTCCTCAGATCCTGCAGATTTTGGCTGACCAGTTATCTGAAGGTCCTTGATAGATCCATGATTCATAAAGAGCCTTACAGTTCTTTCAATTGTTGATTTTGAGACAGGATTTAACCCTTCTCCATTACGAAAAGTGCGATTAAAAAGCATACGAACTTGATCATAAGATCGAACTCGATCTGCCCAACCACCCATCATTAATACAGATACCCTCTCTTGTTCCGAAAGTTTAGCTTGCGCCATAATAATCTTTTAGCGAAAGATGGTAAGTATGTACTTGTAATACGTAAATTTAGTTTCGATTCGTAATATTCGTATGGAGATAGAAAAACGGTATAGGACTTATGGTATCGCCTTAGGTATTGACTTAGGTATCGAAAGACGGTATAGGACTTTTCGATATAACTCTTTGGGGAGGAACAGAACTCTCACCAGAACTCCTGGAACTTTTAATGAAAAATTTCCTATACATATGATTTTACAATATTCAAAACGCTGTAACCAAGATCAATACAGAGCTCACCAATGAATTTCTCGTTGAAATTTACTCCAGGAATTACACTGACCTCTTGGGAAACTTTGTTAATTCCAAATAACCTCTAATTGACCTTGAACGTTACAATTGACCTATGACTTGGGTACGTACTTGAACGTAGTATTTTCCGCTCTATCGAATGCAGATATGAAAAAAGGGGGTTTCCATTTAAAAAAAACAAATTTGACCTTCAAAAAGCCATGAAGGTCAACTTCAAGGTTAAAATGAAGGTCACCGTTGAATTCCTCGTTGAAATTTAATTTAGGAATGACCTTCACTTTTTTGAAAAATATTTTACCTGAGGAAATATCCAACCGTCCCGGGACTTTTTAGACACCCTGTATATTAGGGTGTGACAAAAAAACGCGATATTTTTCTTCTTTCACGAAAACTTAAAAATATCGTAGAACATGTCTAAACAAAAATTCCGTCTAAAGCACAGCTCGAAAATTTCAATTTTAAGAGGTTTCACATCGTACCTAAAGTTTTTCCATTTAAATAACACAGATTATAGGTATGGCAATCGAAAGACCTGGGCTCGAATCCCAGCGCAGTCGAAAGCGTTTTTTTTCCAGAGAAAGATTTCAATTTCTTAAATTTAAATTTTCTACATTATTCCCTTCTGCAAGCTATAATAAAATCGTTTTTTCATCAAATAAATGAGTAAACCTTATTCAGAATTAAAATTCTCTATAAAAAATTCTATTGAATCGAATTCCTATCATCAATTTGCATTTTCTACAGAGCCTCAAAATTTTAATTTCTAAAAATTATGAGTGTTTTGAATTTTTAAACTAAACTATTTAAGATAGGGCAAAAAGTTAAATGGCAATTTTGTAGCACATTTAGTCCTCTACAAAAAAGTTTAGAATACATTTTTTGTATCATGAATATTTACTAAGTTACAGATTCTCAAATTTCTACTAAACTTTTCGTGCTTTTCAATGAAAACTAATTTGTTGTTAATTTCTCATCAAGCGTTGAAATCAAGATGTATTATTTATTGAATAAATTAATGAAGATACAAAATAATTTTCGTTTTTTTCATTCGTCAAGAAATCTTAATTTTTATGCAACTTGAAATTAAAATTGCTATTTTTTGATAAATGACGATGCAAAATGTTATGTAATATGTACAAAATGTCACAATGTCTTCGTTTAACTCAACTTTTGTTAATTTGTCGTCAAATAATATTGTTTTCGTATACTTTGAAATTCCTTTTGCTGATGAATTATTAATTCTTTTTTCCTTATATTTTTTTAAATTAAAATCTTTCACAATAAAACACAGTTTTTATTTATTGAATTTACAATGAACTACAGTAAAACCCCGTTTATCGCAACACCCGTCTATTGCAACTCCCGTTTATTGCAACTTGTCTCTTCTGTTTATCGCAATAAACTCTGCCATTTTTCCCCCTCCTATTAGTAGTAGGAGAGGTCACGTGATTCTTAAGGATAGGTGGGAATACCCCTCACTTTTAAATTTGTGATAAACAGCGGACGCGCGCAAAACTACTCGTTGAGGCGCATGCGCCAATAACCAGTTGGTTAGGCTGGCGGTGGAGGAGTGGGAGCCTCTCCGTATTTGCGATAAACGGGAGGCATTCGATTGGAGGGTGTTGCGATAAACGGGGTTTTACTGTAATAAGAACTTCTGAGTAATAGTATTCCTTAAACATTAAAATCATAATTATATAGATTAAGTAGTAAGAGTATATTGCACTTGAAAATAATGAATAACAATTTATCATCACTTAGTAGTGACACATTATTTTACTATGAATTTTTGCAATTTAGGGATTAAGAAGAGTAGAGAGGATAAAAAAATTATTTTTGCAACTTAGAGTTTCAAGGGTGTCTAAAGAGGAGTTCCAAATAAACAAAAAGTTACAGAGCCTTAAAAGAGAACTTAAAAATTCTACGGAGATTATGGAGGTTTAAAAAAGACGGTAATAAAACTCAAGAACATATAGGGGCAAAAGCTTCAATGTAGAGGCTGAAACTATGTAAAAGCAAAATAGAATGAAAATATCTTTAGGAGCGGCTAAGTATGCGTAGGAGCTAGTCAAAGTAGGGCCTATATTTCAACTCGGGATCCATTATACATTTGATAAAAATATTTCTAATTAGTTTATTATAGTTCCCGTATTTAATAAGCTATACGTAAATTTTATGTGATAAAAACCCGTGTAGTGATTGTAAATTATTTTTACACGCACATTAAAACAAATTAAAAGCCGACAAATTACTAATGGAGGGCCCAGATTTTTTAATCCCTTAAGGGGGGAGATACCTCTAGAACTTTCAAAAAATCAAAAATTTTTTTTTTGCTCAAATGGATTGAAAAACTATTTAAAAATATAAATATCCACCAACAGTCATGACCCGTAAGTTGAATGGAGCATATTTTTTCATGTACAAAAACTTTGAGGCTCGTTTTCTCGAAACTAACTTTTTTTATCCGGCCGTCAAGATTGCGAGCAAACTATTCAACCGATTTACTTGAATGAAACGGTCTTTTATAGATAATTCTATATTCAAGTGCGTGGTAGGGCGCTTTTTCGAGAAAAATAGTATTTCTACAGTTGTTTAACTATTTTCATGTCAAAAAACACGGGTAAAAATGGCACTTTTTCACGATACGCATGAAAATATACCCAATTTTTCGAAATTCTGTGTTGCACACGGTTTATTTTTACTGGGGGATCAAATATTGCATTTTTTTACTCCGCTGGGGGCAATCAAATGTACTTTATGACCCGCTAGTAAAAAATAGTATACTTGTGCTACTAGGGAAAAAAATTTTATCTTGCGAGTGTGAAGTTTGATGCCCGAGCAAAGTGAGGAGAATAATCACACGAGTAAAGTAAATGTTTTTCCCGTCTTTCACACGATTTTTTTTTCTACTGGGGAGTAAAAAAATGAATTTTCACAACACCTCTATTGAAAACCCGATTTTCAGCACCTGTAGAGCGGGGCGAAACAAGGTGTTTTTAACCCTGGGGTACCTTGTTTCAACCCGCTCTACAGGTACTGAAAATCGAATTTTTAATAGAGTATTTGTGAAAAATAATATGCATTACTCAGAATGGAACATACTATTGTCTGGCTCGCAGGAGACAATAAAATGCAATTTATGACCCGATAGTAGAGAAATAAAATTTGATATAGTAACAAGTCCTTACGCTCGGACCAAAAAATTGTATACGCCCTTATGGCATCCGGGTCCTTAATTGAAGAATTTCACTTGAAAAAAAGACTGACTAAATTTTCATAATAACAACAAGTTTGAATTAAAAATTTTTTAAATATTTACCAGTTCAAATATTTTTTGATATTTCTATACCTTGTTTAGTAATACTTTGAAAAAGTAGAGTTTCTTTTTTGTCGCTGGGCAATAAAAGACAGTGGGTAGGTAATGTACTAGGGATGTTTATATACATATATAGGTGTATATATATATACATATATGTATGTATGTATGTATATATTGGTAGTGGTAACCTTTCTAGCACTTCGTTTGAGATAGCACCCTGTATATATCTTGAGAAGCGAAAAATCCAGCGAAACCCTAGTCGATTGCTTTCCTTTTTACCTCAAGATCATTGGAGTCTGAAACAGATAGGAAGATGGATCCGATAAAAGGTCCATGATCTATACGGTTCCAAGCCTATCTTCGATCCCAAAGTGTCCCTTTTCCCCACTAAAAGTTTCCTTACCATTTCTCTTTAACGGTTCTTGCACTTCAAACCGCTGTAACTCTTTCTTCGCCAAACTCTGAAACGACCTCGTTTTATAGTTTCTTTTCTTCAGGTGTATCGATACCTCCCTTTCTTTCTTCAACAGAATTTTTTCAATTCTGGACAATACTTTACTGTGCCGTAAAACGTTCTAGTAAAATTTATCTTTCATAGCAATAATATAAATCATTTTATTTTTATTGATTTTATCAGTGTTTGACAGTATTGCTTATTTGTGAGGACGTTATTAGTTATTTTTTGAACTATTTTTTGAAAAAATAAAAATTGGTATTATTCATTTCTGAGTGTTCATAAAATTTTCATCCAAGACATTCTTTGATAAGATGTATATTTTTCATTTGAATTTAAAAAAAAGTAGCAATGAAAATAAATATTTTTTGTTTTAGTTTATTATAAAATTTACTTGAGTTTAATAATAAGTTGTGAAGGAAAAATGTTGTTAAGAAATGGTAATGGTAACGTGTTACTTATTCATAAAAATAAAGGTAATGTGAACCTGTTTCAATATTTGGGGAAGAAGTATAGAAAAAAATACGCTACCGGTACGTTACTGAAATGATATGAACGAATTCTCACTTCAGTCTCTGACCGGGATTAATTTTTTCTAAAATTCATTCTCAGATCAAAAATTGGTTAAAACTTCAATATTCATGTTCATGTAATTGGTCTACACACCTAAAATTTTATTAAATAATATTTTTTTAATGATTTTACTTTTAGGTTAAGCTTTTTACACTTTTTCTCATCAAATTTTTAAAAATTACGTGATGAAATCTATAAATAAATAATTACCAAAAATAAAACTTTTCTGATGAAAATCAATATTTTTGCCATAAAAAACTACATCCAATTATTGCTGTCAAATTAACACATTTTACGTCTCTATCGACGCAAATTACAGCCAGATCTACAGATTAATAGAATGTTCAATATGTTATTATCATGTGTCGTTATAATACCCACATAAGATAACAAATTGACTGACCAAAAGAGAAGATGAATGAAGCCTTACCATACCAACGCACTACCGCATGCTCTTATCACACATATAAGTGTCACTACCTGCATCTTGTAATAGCATTCACCTCGTCATAGTTGACATTTTAATATCCTATAAAAAGCGAAGGGTCCAACAGAAGTACAATCCAGTTTAGTTCAGTGAAATCAACGCCACGATGTAACTTATTCGAGAAGACAGTCCAGTCTCACCTTCTTTTATACCGCGAGTTCAGTCTAGTTTAGTACAGTTTTAACTCAGTGAAATTAACGCCACGACGTAACATCTACGAGAAGTCAGTCCAGTTCTAAGAGATTTTTATCCCAGTGATCCCAGAACGTGGGAGCTGGCGGCCCCCACCATAGATGACTCGAGCTCATTGTATCTTCCTCATTCAACCAACCTACGACAGTCGAGCGAGGAAGAAGCCATGAGCTCGTAGGGTCTATGGTGGGGGCCGCCAGCTCCCACGTTCTGGGATCACTGTTTTACCCTCGAGTTCTGCGACAGTTGAAAGTGAAGGGTAGTCGACTTGGAGAATCCTCAAAAATAACTGGGATTAGTAAATCAATCATCTGAACCGATTGGACCATAACATTCTATAGCCTATTTAAGACTCATCTCAAAACACCCACAAAAGGAAGATTCAACTCATTAAATTCGATCTAACTGGACTCAATTACGGCTAAATTTATTTTCAACTAAGGGTAAATATAAACAACTTTGAATTTTCTATTTTGTTACCATATTTCCATGGTGATTACTTATGTACAGAGAAAAAATTCTGGGCATAGTTACGTGATATATGTAGTTGAAATTGTTCTCAACTACTTTTTGTGGTTGAATTCAGACAATGGTTGACCGGCAGTGTAGGTACTAAAGTACTAAAAGTGGTAACTAGAGTTGAATCTTTAAAAGTAGGGTTAAAAATCGCAGTTTTGACCCGCTCTAAAGTTACATCAAATCAAATTTTCAAAAGGGTTGCTATCACAGTAGGTCCACTCCTATAGAAGTAAAGGGGAACAAATTATAGTGTTTGCCATCAACAAGCGGTGGCGCTGTTGTCGCTACCGATGTTCTTTTTAACCTGTTGCAACCATAGCAACCATAGTTTAATATTCTTTTGATAAAATCTGATGGTATGATTCATTGATTAATGTTTAAAAATTCCCCGCTCTTTAGAATATACCTAGTAAGAAGTTGGGCATTGAAATGTCAAAATCTGGAAAGAAACGGAATCGAGAATGAAACTTTTGAATCCCTTTCAATGCCTAGGAATTTAAATGCATCGAAAAGTTTCATTGTCGATTCCATTTCTATCCAGATTTTGACATTTCAATGCCATTTAATGTCCACCACGCAACCCGATATATCGGGTTGCGGGGTACGGGGGTTTCATTTGCATTGATATTAGTTCTTGCTATCATAACTTGGCGGCGCTGATGCTCATTTTCATTTTTTGAAGTACCCTCGTTTAACCCTTAGATGACACATGGGGTCCAGTGAACCCCACGTCATTTTCGGATGTAATTTTTTATATATTCCTGCTCGAATTGAGACTTGAGGCCCCATCTACCTTTAGTTGGGACATGCAACTACCCCTCTATTAGTATAGGGCAGATCAGTTCGTTGGCTGGCGTCTAGGAAGAAGGTACCTTTCCAGTCTGGGGTCCAAAGAATCCCACAGTGTGAGCTCACAATAACTACCAGTTCTACCTTAAAGTGTAGTACTTCAAGTTTACTCCCTTCAATTTTTAGGAAAAAATATTCAAAATTAGTAAAAATGTGGTTATTTACGTGAAAAATCGAAAATTTAAGAAAACAATTTTTCAATAATTTTTAAAAATATGTTCACAACAAAATCTGACCAAGGTCATGTTATACCATTGTTTCAGAAGTATTCAAATATATCCTGTTAAATTTTCAGAGCAATACATTGAAAACTCTATGAAATATCGACACTTTTTCACGCTGGGGTTCAAAAGACCCCTTGTGTCATTTATGCAATTATTTTGAAGTGTGTCATCTAAGGGTTAATACATGGTAGTGGACATACTGTGGTTGCTATGAAAAATAATATGCATTACTCGAAACAAAACGCAACGTTTCAACGAGTGTGAAGTTTGTTGCACTGGTTATAGCGACTACGTTATTTTAGTCATGAGAACTCAAGGTTTCAAGTTCTCATAGCAAGGTTTAAGAGTTAAGGACAATTTTAACGACGTTAACTACACGGATAGAAATTTGGTGGTTGAAAATACCATTTTTGACAGTAAACCAGAACCATTAGGAATTTCTGCCACTTAGTCCCAAAAAAATGCTACACTGAGAAAACAGTTTTGTCAAATCAACAAAAATATTTGGTTAGTATTTAGCTAACAAAATTCTTTTGTTGTGCCAACAAAACATTTTGCTATATTAAACAAATTTTGTTGATTAAACAAAATGTTTTGTCAGGATAACAAAAAAAGTTTTGTTGGATAAATTTTTTTCTCAGTGTACTTAATATAACACGTTTCGGAAAAAATCACCAAGAATGATGGTAAAAATTGAAAATTCATATGCCAACTTTTTTTTCGACAAAATATACCTTTAAAGATGTGTATACATATCTTTTGCGTTTACAGTATAAGACATTCCATAGATTAAAATACTACTTTCACGCATTTACGGAATATTATAATCGTAAAATTCGAAAAAGTTCCCATCAGAGTTCAAACGCTGGAATCTTAGATGGTACTTTTTCTCCTCCTTAAAAACGCGTCAACCAATCAACGAACAGCAGACTTCTAACACAAGTTTTAAAATTTCGAACCGCAGTTGCAAGAGTAATCTAGTGCGTTAATTGCAGGACGTAGGCGCGTTCAAATCCGTAGGTCGTAGGTTTAATTCCTCCTCGGTCGGACCCATTTAAGTAGGTTTTATTCGGCTAAAATGTTTGCCACTTGACAAATTAATGAAGGGAATCGATAAGGAGCAATGAAGATCAACAGTGGCACTACGAAATGATGGAATAAAAAAAAATTTCTTCAATCTGGAATTATTACCATTGGAGATGGTAATATCCACTTTTATTGATTTGATATTCTAAGCTCTACTGTAGTCGAAATATGAGAATGCTCAAAAGTGAACTCATCATAGATGGTAGAAATTTGCTTCAGTGTTTCCATTTTCAAACACGCGCCGATTTCAAAACTCTACTCTATACGATGACGTATATTTACATCAGAAGATTCTGTAAAATGATATCAATGCTGCTATTATGTTTCATTATCACACTCAAATTTTAGACAGACAGCGAGTAATTATTGACATAATAAACTTTACCATTATGATCGGAGTTTTTCACAACTTTTTTCAATAGTTCTGGTTTAGTCTCTAACATGGTACTTCTTCTCACGAAACGTAATACATTTAGCCATCAAATTTCTTTCCGTGTGGTCGCCAAGACCAGGTATTCAGAATATGGCTACCATGGCTACAAATCATGCTGCTGTAGCCATGGTTCAAGTAGCAACAAGTCTCCCTCGTTCCAGCCACTCTTTTTTTCCAACTACATTTTTCCTAGTCACTATGGCCAGGTGCTATTTTTCTCTGTGTAATTTATTTTTGTGTTAATAAACATATTTCATTTAATTAATTCCTTCCTATTCACTGACTTATTCCTCATCCCCTAGAGACGGTCCTTCCGATCCTGACATAAAAAGAGGAAATCTTTAATGAAAGCAATATTACGTTTCTGACGTAACAAAATTATTAAAAGTATAAATTATTCTTTTTTTACAAGATAGAAATTCATGCTCTTTATTCTTTTCTGTGTAATGCGTCAAAAAATTGAAAATAACAGTAAGATAACCGCGTTACTTTTGACTAATAATCTGTCAAAAATTGGACTCTGATACATTTTTGATGCTTTTCTACAAAAAATATACCTATCTAAATGTAAAGATATAGTAAAGGGTGTCCCAAGACAAGTGAACACATTTTAAATGAAAAAATAACACATATTTCCTTCGATTTGTGCCGTATTGTTTAGTTGGTATGAAAGTTTGGTCCTTTACAATTAGTGATTCATTCGAGCGACACGATCCGAAAAACGATCGAAATATTTTTGTTTATCGTCTTAACAACCGAGCTGTCATCTCGGTTCGTCTCATTGAAACGAACTTCTCGTCAAATCGATCGATCAGACCGAGCAACTGAGAAGTTCGTTTTCAAAATTAAAAATATTTTTATAGCTAAAAATAATGTAAAAAAATGTAGAAAAGCCTTATTTTAAGTATAGTAACAACTTTATGTTTTAAATTAAGAAAATTTAAAAATAATTCGAAGTTTTCATATTTTCTAGAATTTTTTTTATCTACAAAATTGCTCCTATGGTGAAGTATCACATGCCCTTAAAAGGTAAAGGTAAAAGAAAAAATAAACATATTTAGAAATAAAGATTATTTTTGTATAAGTTTGAACAATGAAACAAAACTCAAATTTATTATTCACATCGTAGATTTTCTTTTGCTCGTGTTCACTTCTCCCGCCATGTTTGCGTTCTGATTGCGTTGTCTTAGTTAGCAGGAGTAGAGCTATCATGTGAGAACTGTCACAAGTGACGTTATTCGAGGATCTCGCTCGATCTCGTTCGAAAAATTAGACGATACGATTCCAAATTTAACAAAAGAATACCCGATATGATCGTTCGAAAAAAGGAGCTGATAACGAACGACTTCGAGCGAAACATTTGAATTTCTCGTATCGAAGTGAATCACTATTTACAATTATACATGAAAGATAATCTCGGGTATATGTGCACCCATACCTGCTCTACAAACTATCAAACGATGATTGTAATTTTTGATGACATTTTGGCACATTTCTGGTGTTATTAGTCGTATATTGTCTCGAATATATTTTTTTAATGCTTCAGTAGTCTGAGGAGCATTCGCATAAACCCGGTCCTTCAAAAAACCCCAAAGAAAAAAGTCACAAGGTGTCAAATCACACGATCTTGCAGGCCAATTTATGGGTCCATTTCGCGAAATTATTCGATTTCCAAACTTTCTCTTCAATAAATTGATTGTTTGATGTGCTGTATGGCATGTAGTGCCGTCTTGTTGCACTGATAGAAAGGAATGGCTGTTACAACGATATTTATGATTAATTTAACCTTACCCTATTGCTGGCATAGATACAGCAATATGAGATTTGTATTTTAACCATCCGATTATATCTGAATAAATATGAACGAATCAACCATATTATTGGTGGCTATGGAAAAATGTATTGTTCGCCTCCCCATATTATATTTCTGATTCGACCAGTTTCACTTAAAATATTTTGATTTCTGTATTCAACATCCTGCGTTGTTCAGAGAGACATATTATTTTATAAATACAATTATAAATTCCCAACATACAACCGAATGGCTAAAACTGCCGAACCATTTCTATCAGTGTGAAACCACATGTTTCTCAAATCTATTTCAGCCAATTCTGGCCAAAAGAAGTTTTCCATCATGCTTCGGTAGAGCTCAGAATTAACGGTGACCGCATTTCCCTAATCGTTTTCAAAGAAGTATGGACCAATGACTGCTCCCCACCAAAATCCACACCAAACAGTGACTTTTTCGGGATATTGAGTTGCTTCTTGAAGTTCTTGTGGATTTTCATCACTCCAATAACGACAGTTTTGCTTCTTCACATACCCATCCATTTGAAAATGGGCCTCATCGCTGAAGATCAGAAACTTCGAAAATTCAGGATTTTCAGCCAACTTTTGGAGGCTCCGATTAACAAAAAGACGTCTCATTTCGTGGTCCACTGGCTTCAGACGTTGGGTTAATTTAATTTTATACGGATGAAGTTTCAAATCAACAGTTAAAATTCGCTGCAAACTTGTTCTTGACACATTTAGCTGCTGTGATCGACGACGAAGGGAAATTTTTGGTTTTTGCTCAACATGACGCCTTACGGCTTGGATTTTCTCTGGTGTACGCATCGGATGTTTATGTGAGACTTTCTTTCAGTCCAAAAGAGTATGATTCTCTTCGAAATTATTCACGATTTTGGTAATAACGCGCGTACTTGGACGATTACGAGATCCAAAAATTCCACGTAAAGCGCGAAATGTTTGCACTGGAGAATCATTATTTTTATAAAATGTTTTTACGATAATTAAACGTTCGGCTGATGTGTATGACGCCATGGTTAGAATTGTAAAATACCAAACTGTCATAGTCTGTCAAAATATGGACCTGAAGTTGGTGATAAATAAGAGTTAATGCCCATTCACATGTGTACACTTGTCTTGGGACACCCTTTATTTGAAATATCTGATGTTTTTTAATTCCAATTAAAAATTTGTTAAACTTGCATGCTCAGTCTTTATATTAGATTTTGCTTGTCGTGATTCGATTAAAGCGTCAATTAAATCCGACACCTTTGGGTGATAAGTAAACTGAAGCGCAGTCCGGATTGAAAATTGAGTTAGGTTAAAACGATTCGTTGACCTCCTACGCTGACGATTGGCACCCTTTCTTTGCTTTTGACGATTACACATGTTTGATCTAGTCAAACATGTACGCCATCAATCCAGTTGAATTTGACTATGATTGTTTCAGTCGCTCTGTCCATATTGTCTTTATAAACAATTCCTGCTTATAATTATATATACTACTCAACTTTCTCAAAAGTTACAAAATTTTTTTTTTATTCCAAATAGAATAGGAAATTCAATCTACTTAAGGCTCTATCGGCCTTAAGGAACACACTTTTCATGGTAATACTCGCGCTTTGCGCTCGATTTTTGCTTTATATCCATTAAAGACACATTTGCATTAAAAAAAAATTGTATATCTTCTCGAGATAAACAATTTTGTCCTCAACATCTTTTTTGCATTCCGCGTAGAGTTTTACTTAGAAAGAGGATTTTTTTATTTTAATCATATTTTTCATTATTAAATAAAAGATATAACTCCCATGAAAAATGTTCAAAACCAAAATTGTAGATCTTTTTAAAATAAACATTTTTTTTCATAATATTTTTTCCATATCTCGTATATTTGGGCGGGGAAATTGAATTTTTGATTTTAATAAAAACGTTTTTGATGAATAAATGAAAATATTTCAATCTTATGAAACAAGTCCTATGAAAAAATATTCAGAAGCTAATAAGTAGATCTTTTTGAAACGAACAATTTTCGTTCTTAACATTTTTTCGTATTTCGTATAGATTTGGTGTGAAACATAATTTTTCATTTTTGATAACGTTTTTCACAATTGAAACGAAACTACGTGTCCGATCAAAAAGTGCTTTGAAGTAAATGTGTCTTCTTGAGATGAACACTTTTGTCTCGAAAATTGTTTTCTTATCTCGTATAATTTTTTTGGAAACCAAAAGTTTTTAATAAAAATAACATTTTTTATTGATAAACAAAAAATATCTCATATGAAAAAATGGTCACTAGCAAATTTGTAGATCTCTTTTGAATGAAGAATTTTGTTTCTTAAAATTTTTGTCGTATCTCGTATATTTTGACGGAAAAACAATAGACTTAAATACACTAACATATTTCACGGCAAAGATTTGTCTCTTTCCGGCTGCCTGGGAAAAATCCTAAATAGCAAAGATCTTTGCCATCTTCAGTCCTAGAATTTATAAAATCTTTAGCTACTTTCAAGAATGTTTTTAGAATCAATATATTGAACATTTATACTTGGGAATATTTATAAAAATATTAATATTCTGAATCTTCATCTCCATTTGGAATTCTACAACATTTTTTTTACAATGTTTTACTCTAGGGTAGAATCCAGAAAAGTTTAAAAAAATATTTTAATGAGTTAGTAAAATACTACAAAGACTTTGCTTCAACATTGAATCGCAAACCTGAAAAAATGATAATTATTTTCAGTTATTGATATTGTTCACATATTCACATATTGTGCACATTTGTTGCAAAATCTTTTTATAAAATTAACATTTAGCCTTTAACTTAGGCCCATTAGATTAAGAATTTTACTAGATTTGATGTTGTTTAGAGTACAAAAAATTTAACTTGTTATTATAAAAATTAGGATAATTTTTTGATTTGAAGTTTTTAAAGTCAATACGAAAAATGCAATTATTAATTACTCCAAAAGTTTTCTGATGACTGAAAATATGTTTATTTTGATTTTAGAAGCACTGAATTCACCTCAGCTTGGATACCGAAAATTGTAATTTAATTCTCATAAAAATTTGGCATTTCTCTCATATTTTAATCATAAAACATTCCTCTGCTTCTGGGCTACGATTCTCTTAAATTTATAACAGGTTCCTTGTTCGAGGAATTTAAAGAGTAATTCACGATTTCGAACAATGCAAAATTTAGATTCGCTTTTCACACTTTCCACACATTGGAATGCAGATCTGAAGTAGACATAACTTTACGTTTGGTAACAAACATGTGTAGCCAACATTTTATACAATTTATATTTTTTATTTTTTCCAATGCTCTGATAAACAAATAGTTAAATTAAATGTGTCAGTTCCATAAAATGAAATTGAAGAAAATCATATAGTGGAATTATATGTATATTAAATTAACCTTATATATATATATATATATATAATACATATATGCACTATCATATCGTTGAAAATTATACGTTTACCTGCTGTTTCAGCTTTTGTTAAAGTATCTGAATTTTTGAAATAACAAGTTAAAATGTTTTCCCCATAATGGCATGGAATTTAATAAACTTTTGCATCCAATGAGTCTGAGTTGACGGAAAAATGTTAATTATATGAAAATATAATGTAAAAAACGTCAAATTTTAATCTTTTCAAAAAATATTAATGACTCTGAAATTAATTAATATTGAAGAAAGTTTTTTGTTTCATTTTCAAGTTAAGTTTTCATGGTATTGAATAATCATGTTATTTTTAGAATGCTTTTCATAGGTTCTAACCTAAGGACAAACATGATAGAAAAAAGTCATTAAATTTCAGATAAAAACTGTACTCTATGTATTAATTTAAAACATCCGAAATATTGATATTTTTATAGATATTCATAAATTTTACTAAAATATGGTATACATTGATTTTTGAAAAACTTTGTAAGGAGACACACATTTTTAAAATTTTATGATTTTTTGTAACATGTTTGACACCAAGATAGAATCTACGAAAAAAATAAAATTATAAAAATATGTTGATAAGTTGGTAAAATACAATGGAAACTTACTTTTAAAACGAGACCGAAAACTTTTTAAAAAGTTACTTATTTTCAGAGTAATTGCAATTTTTGAAAAACGTCGAAATTTGATGTTTTTTGCATTATATTTTTATGAAACTAATATTTTGCCTTTAACTTGTGCTCATCAGATGCAAAATTCTATTAACCTTTATGCTACTATGGAAAAAAGATGTCAATTTATTATCAAAATTATAAGACACTTTAAGGTAATTGATCCACGAAAATTAGACCTTAGGCAAAAATAGATAATTATGCTTTCAAGAATAGCAATATTATTATTGAAGGGCTATTTTGGAAGAGAAAAAATTAATTTCCATGAAAAAAATTTGAAATACAGAAAAATAATCACTTTTTCAAGAAAAAGATTCACTACAACTTAACCATTTTCAATTTTCAAAAATGAATAAATTATTATCAAATTCAGCAATTTGTTTATTAAAATTTCGTCTTGGAAAAAGTTTTTTTTATGCACTGAGAAAAAAGAATATTTGAATCAAAGAATATTTCTTTGATTCAAATAAATGGTTGAGCTGGATGGTGACGAATAAATATTTTTTTAGATCAAAGAAATATTTTTATTTTAAAAGCAGGAAAATGACCAACCTCGGACAATCAGATGTTAAAAATTCTTTAATGACGTTTCGATGAACCATATGTCATCCTCTTCAGATTTACAGATTATATCTTTGTTGTTAAAATTCTGTAATTTTTGTCAACTTGTCTTATAACTTCAAAGTACATGTCACGATTGTTATTTTTAAATACAGAAGTCACAAATAATTCATAACGAACAGTTGTCGAAATCATTTTTACAACACAAAGAAGTCAAAATTATTAATTACATATTTTTATCACTTTTTATCACAAAAGAAATGTAATTACAAAATTATTGTTACTATAGATGTACCTTAACTTCATATTTCTTAATTTATAACTTATTTTTGGTAATTAAAAACTATTTTCCGAACGTGCAAAAGTGAATGGCACTTCCACGAAAGTGCTCATGGAAAAGGCCCGTGCGATGCAGCTGGGGGGACGATGAAAAGATTGGCACGGAAAGCTAGTTTACAAATGACTCACCAAATTTCAACATCGAAACAACTTTTTGAGTTGGCAAACCAAGAATCTAATCTGCGCAATATTGCGGTTGTGCATAGAAATACTGAAGATTACGAAACAGCCCAGAAATTTTTGGAATCTCGATTCGCAGATTGTAAATCCGTGCCTGGTACTCACAAGTTGCATTATATTCAGCCATCGAAAGAATCATTCTTGAATATCAAGACTTACTCTTCTTTCGAAGAAACTGATTCTGTTTGTTTTTCAAAAGAAAAAAGTAGAAAAAAGTCCAAGCTAAAGTAAAAAATGACATTTCTTGATAATTAATAAAATTTTTAAACGTATATTGATGCATTTGTTATTACTTATTATTATATATAAACCTCTTAAGCATTTGTAACAGCATCCACTTATTTACCAATCCACCTTTACTTTTAGCGCTAATAACTCACGTACGGATTGCGCGCGAGGCTCTTCAAAATTCCATAACTTCCGAACCAATAATCCAGCCATTTTGCTTCAATCGTCATATTTTATAACAGACTTCAAAGAATCTAAATCCACGAAAAAAAAATTTCGAAAGGGGCCAAATTTGAAAAAAAAAACGATTTTTTGTTTATTTCTTTACTTTTGTATGTTAAAAAATACTTAAACAATTTTTTTGAAACAATCCCTGTAAAGAAGAGTCAAATCCCTAATTTTCGTAATTTGGAAAATTTTTCGTGCGAACAATTGTTTTCAAGATAAACAGGCTTGAATGTGCGCTTGCTATGTCGAAAATATCATTTCTTAGAAAATTCGAAAAATCGTATACTTGTAAAAAAAATTTTTTTGGCCAAACAAAAAAATATGTGTCTATTTATTATTGATAAAGAACCGAAAAAAAATTATCTCGTTCAAATCTGAGACATTGACTGTCAATCTAATATGGAATGACACATATACAACTTCGCAAATATAAACCTAATAACTAAAACTTATATATAGGACGATACGCTTTCGTCGAATCACGCACACGCTCGCTTACAATCCTGAGACATAAAACTTGGAACTTTCTTGTACATATAGTGACTGCAAGAGTTATTCAGAGCTTGTGAGAGAAATGTGTCGTGACTAGAGCTTTTGAGCCTCACTCAAGTAAAAATAAATCAACTCTTTTTATAAATTATTCATAAAATATTTTTCAAAAATATTATAATCATGATTATTGATAAATATATAATATAATTATTAATTAATATTTAGTATACATTTTTATTATAACTATACGTATGAAGTTTAATGAAACTAAATTTTAAAATATATATTCAAAAATTTCATTAATATAAAAAAGAATCTTGTGTAAAAACATTTAAAAGGGAATTCTTTTATTTTCTGTGTTGTATATTTTCAAAATATAAATTATACAATTGTGAATTCTAAATTATTATTGTACCTAAGAAATTTATGTGAAATATAAATCTTGTGTAGATTTTTTAGATTTTATGTTATAAATTTATCAAGACTTTTGCTGTTTAAATTTTTGTAAAATCAATTTAATTTAAAAAACCTAAGTGAAAAATAAAGAAGTAATTATAAATGAATTAAATTTTAAATGATATATTTGATATTGTGAATCAAAACGAATATTTCCTTTGAAGAGACTGATAAATCTTCAACCCTCTACATTTGAAAGTATGTATATCTATGTTTATATCAACTATGACAAACAGTTGAATAGAAAAAAAATGTATACTATGGTGGGACGAATATTTGTTTGGAATGACATATTTCAAGTTGATAATGAAAGCGAATGTTTTTTAGAACAACAATGATAAATTTTCAATTCTATCGAAAATATGTTTCAAGTTTGAAAAAAATGTAATCATAACAACTATGCCAAACGTTTAAATGGAATAAACAAATTTTTTAAACCAAAAATACCACAGTTTTTTCAAAAAAATATTTCTTCCTTTTAAAAAATTGGTTTTTTTTTTAGTCTAAATTATTCCATATTCATAATGTAGGCGAATATTTCCTAGGAGGAATCCAATAAACATTTAATTATATGAAATATGTTTCAAGTTTAGAAAATATGTTATCATAACAAATATGGCAAACCTTTAAATAAAATAAAAAAATTTTTTAAACGAAAAATACCTACAGTTTTATCAAAAAAATATTTCTTTCTTTTAAAAAATTGGTTTTTTTGGTTTAAATTATTTTATATTGATAATGTAGGCGGATATTTCCTAGGAGAAATCTAATAAAGATTTAATTCTACAAAATACTTGTATGTTGTAAGTTCAAAAAGATTGACAATTGTAACAATGATGCCAAACATTTATATGAAAGAAATTATTTATTTTAACTAAGCGTACTTGCAGTTATTTCAACAAAATATCGTTTTCTTTGAAATAAATGTTCTTTTTTGAATGAATTCTTTCATTTTACTGTTCACAAAAAACATTTCTTTCAACTAAAGAAATAAATATTAATGTAAACACAATATTTTATTCATATAAAGAAACGTTACATTGATATACATGTATCAACTCTTTGAATCGAATAAAAATCTTCCTAAATTAATTAATAATAATAAATATTCACAAGCAAAGAAATATTTCTTCGTGTTGAAGAAATGCCTATCAAATAAATTATTTCTTTGAATCAAAGCACGCGTTTCATGCTTCTAAAAAATATTGAATTGAATTGGGTAACGAATTGTTTGATACAAAGAAATGGAATCAATAAAATACATTTCTTTGGATCTAAGAATCTTTTTTCTCAGTGTGGTTTCACCCATTAAAGAATTTATTTTTAAAAATCAGAAACGGTGAAGTTGTGAGAAATCTTTTTTCTGAAAAAATGATTCATGATTTATTAGAATCGCGTAATTTATTAAAATTTGGTAAGAAGCGATAAGAAAAAAAGTTGGGTCAAAAATAAAATTTATTAATAAAATTATTTTTCTGTGTTTCAAATTTTTTCCATGTAAAATAATCTTTTCTCTTTCACACTAGCCCTTCAATAATAATATTGCTATTCTTGAAAGCAAAATTATCTATTTTTGCCTGGACTAATTTTCGTGTACGAAAACTACCTTAACTATAGCTGAAACAACAGGTGAACCTATAATTTCCAACGATAGTATGTACGAGTATATATATGTATAATGCTTTTCAAACATAAATGTGATTTCCAATTATTATGAAAGAACTTAAAGTTATCAAATAAAATTATTTATCATTTACCTCTTTCCCTTCCTTTTGTGAATTAACTTTATATGAAGATCTCAAAAAATAGATATTACTCGTGCATAAATTTTTCCATGCATTGGAAAAAAGTTCATTAAATTTCGCCAAAGTATTTCAAGAGCTGCGGATACAAACGAGCGCTAAACAAAGTTTTATCTAGTTTCCTAACCCTACAGGATATATAATGCAGAACGATTCAGGAATAATTAAAATGAGCTCTCTACTTTTTGAAATAAACCCCGGACTAAAAAATGTCACTAATCATAGAAGAAATGTTTTTCAGATATTGAATTTTTATGAAGCGTTATGTTATATGCATTACAAAATAGTTCTGTAAAATTCTGAACGCGTAGTTATCACCAGTTATCACCGCGCAAATGGCAGTTTGTTGGCAGATTAAATTGGGTAACGTGATTGAAAACATTTGAACACGCGATTTCGATGACATTAGAGGAAATTTATTATAATTATTATATAATGTTTTGCACTCGAAAATCTTGTCTAGGTTTCTTGTGAAAATATTTGATTTTATAGAAGATTAATTCAATAACTGAAAATGAAAAATTCCCAATACGGTTCTCAAAATAAACGTGAAAAACCACGAATTTTATGGGTTTTTCATGGTTTTTCCATAAAAATCCAATTTGCGACCATTGGCATATTCGTAATCAGCACCTCAAAATACAAGAGTATACAAAATTTCAAGAAAATCAGAGGTGAACCCTTTTCGGAAGTTTATCCAAATATGCTTCTTAATAAAAAAAATCAATCTGAGATTCAAAAGATTAAATTAAAGTGGCTAGGCCTCGGTATATCAAAGGTGCCAAGCTAAGGCCAGGCTTGACGATAAATTTGGCTTTCGTCAGGCTTGATGTTTCATTTGAAGTCTTTCCTGATTTGGGCCTGCCTAATGCCTTACTAAAATTCCTATACGGGCGAGTGATTTCGGTTCAAAATTATTAATAGAAACATTATTTATTAACTATTTAGGTACATATATCGATACCCACGTTCTAATATGTCGTATCCCACAAAATTTGAGAAATTGACTTTTTTTGATAAATGGATTAATAATAATGTTTTACAGCTTATATTAAAATCTTGTGAGTCGAATTGTTTATTTAATATTTTTAAATAAATATTCTAATATGTCGTATCCCACATGCTGATTTTCACGAATTCTAATATGTCGTATCCCACATCCATTGGTTAAGTCAGCGCCAGCGATGTGACAGTCAATTTTTATTTTGTAATTAGTCTTAAGTTTATTTTGAGAAATTATTTAGTAAAATGAGTAAGAAGGTAATTACAAATAATATTTTTACAACTCCAATTAAATCTAGACATCCGCTGAAACCTCTGTTTGTAGATCGATTAAAAAGAGCCAAAAGTAAATGGCAACAATTACAGGCATTAAAAAAAGTGTTGCTGAGAGATACACACTGCTTCTATGATAATATAAAATATATTGATGATACTGACTCTGCTTCTGACCAATCTCCATCAATAAAAAATTTCGAAGCCGAGAGTAAAAATATAGTTAAGGTAACTGAAAAGACTAAGAGTAAGAAACGAAAAGCTAATCAAGTTAATCTTGGTGTTAAAAGCAAAGTACTGCGTACTAATAATAGATTTAAAAAACCTGAAGATAATGATATTAATTATAAAAAAAAATTGTGATAATACCAGACGAAAGAGGACAAGAAATTTTCAACAATCTCAGCAAGAAAATGTACCTGATGAAAAAAAAAAAATTAAGAGTACTTAAGATGAAAAAAAAATGTTTTAAGCAATATTAAAGATAGTCAAAATAAAATGTATCAATAATGTTATATTATAATAATTATGAATTAAACAATACAAAATAAGAGAGAAAAATGTTACGTATGGGATGAAACAATATTTAATTATAAAACGATTAAATCAAGTTTCTTTCTAAAATACATTTTTATTTTTTCTTCTTGCGTAACCCACATAAATATCATAAAATTTATTTAAATAATTTTTTTTTGCCTTAATTATAATTATTTATGCATTTTTATGAACGTATAAAACAAAAATTTGTTTACATTTATTTATTTGTGCTAGCAAGACGTTTTTATCGTTTCCTGAAAAATTTTCCAAATGTGGGATACGACATATTAGAACGTAGGTATCGATATGTAAAATGGTACCGAACACAAAAATGCATTTATCTATTATTACTGAAATGAATAAGTGGGTAAAAGGTTTCATATTTATTCATTCTGAATGTAGGTATATTATTATATTAATTTTAAAAAGACTGTGCATTTTTTAAAATATATCTGAATTCTGTGACCTAATTTATTCAATAAGAATATTGTGTGATATGACGAGAAAAAGCTTATGAAATTTTCAACTCCATAGCTTAGCCAAAAGTATTGGGGGAGCTTTTTAAGCTCTCAGGGGGTTAAAAATTTCATGAGCGTCGGATTTGGCAGAAGATAAAAGTTGTAATCATCAAGTTTTATATTGAATTATTAAAACCTTTTCCTGGTGTAAAAGATGTGGGCTTCGTAGCTTGGCACTAGGGGACAAAAGTTTTGGTTGCTTTGTATTACCAATTGAAACTGTTTTTTGTTGAAATCTTTTTGGTTTCGTTCTATTTTTGGGAGATGCTTTTTCCATTACTCTATTTACGTTAAATAGTGTACGTAAACTACTCGGATAATATTACTCTATTATTATAATAATATATATAATATATTATATTACTCTACTCGGACAAAAGATACTGACTAACTTTTAAAAAATTAGATTTTTATTTTAAGATATGGGGCATAATTTCTCAAGTGAAACCACCCCAAAAAACGAAGTCGTACGATCGGGCTCAAAGTTTGGCTGATTGGAGTCCTATTTGATCGTACTTCCTACAAAATAAATTTTTCGTTTTGACAAATATTTGCTGAAATGGGGGGGGGGGGGGGCTGCAATTTTCAGACTTTTGATGGGAAACCTCTTCTTCAAACGAATATATTTGGACCCATTTTATTATTTTTTTAAATCATCTAGTTAAAAAGCTGAAATTTTTTCCTATAGAATAGCAGAATTTCAGGGTGGCGTTTGTTCTTATTTTCGAGGAATTGTGCGATGAATAACCGGATGCTCCACCGGAGCTGGGGCCGAGAGACCGTTCGTTACCATCTTCACGCCGGGGAACCCGTAGAACACCCTCAAGCTCATTTTTACATTACATAATATCATGCGCGGTTAGTGCAACTGCTCTCTGTGAAATACATGTGGGATGTTTAGAAACCTAACCTCAAAATTTAAATATATGATATTTCATCACGTGACATCAAAATCACGTGACGGGGTTTGTTTCTTTTTCCATTTGTTTCTTCATTTTTTCGTTGCTTCGTCACTTCTACCACTAGAGTTCCACTATTTTCGTCTCCCATAAGAGAAAATACTTTGACTCAGCATAATATCCCAGCATACGAGTTGGGTACATTATTTCCAGATTTTATCTGAGAAGAGTTTCTTGAAGCAAGTGAAAAAAAACAAGAAACCGCAGAAGAGACCCGCGATATTACCTCCAAAAGCGAAAAAAATCGCCAAGAAACACAATTCTATGAAATAAGCTATGTATTAAAATTATTATTATTATTATTATTATATTAATCACAAAAAGACAGAAGTTTCCAAAAAAACAAAATCCATCAAACTCACATTCAAATAATTCACCCAGATATACAGAAGCATCACTTTCCTACACATTCAATAACTAGATATAAATTCAATAGATTTAATTTTCAAAACACAAACTGTAATTCAGGCATTGTAACTTGTAATTTAACAATAACAGTCTCAACTCTGTAAATGCAGAGAGCAGTTACACTAACCGCGTATGATATTATGTAATGTAAAAAATTAGCTTGAGGTTGTTCTATGGGTTTCCCGGCGTGAAGACGATAGCGAACGGTCGCGCGGCCTCAGCTCCGGCGGAGCATCCGGTTATCCATCGCACAATTGCTCGAAAACCAAAAAAAACGTCATCCTGAAATTTTGCTATTTCATAGGAAAAAATCTCAGCTTTTTAACTAGATGATTTAAAAAAAATAAAATGGGTCAAAATTTGAGAAAAAGTCAAATTTATTTTTGATTTTTAAAATACTAGTGCGGGAAGTTGGTGATTCCCGATATAGACTCATGCTGTAACTCACACGAATGAGAAACCACCAACCAGCACGTAGATCATATACTATTTTTTACAACACTATACAGGGAGTTCACACCTGGGAAACCGAAAAATCTGCGCAAAAGCTAGTGTGCAGAAATCAATATTCCTGCATACTTAAGGTAGTATGGTTAAGGTGAAGATTTTTCTAGTGATTTTTATGAAAAAAATCATATGAATTCCAGAAAGCATACGAAGAATACAATATTTGCTCAAACAAAATTTTTTTTTACTGCAGTTTTTTCTAAAAAAATTCGTAAAGTTTACGTTAAGTATATGCTAAGGAGTGGTTTTTATTTAATTGCACAACTTCCATTTGAGTGATCAATATAAAAAAGTTTTCACCTGTAGAATAAGCGTCAATAAGTAAGTAATCTTTTTGAACACAAAATTTTACTGCACAGTAACTATGAAAAATTAATTAAGAAAAATTTTGTTTTATCAAATGCGGACACTTGGAAACGATGTAAATTCTAGTAACTCGATGTGCGGAAACTGCGTGCATTACGAGATCGCGAGTGGACGGGGGAGCGACTAATATTTTGTTGATAACTTCTTTTTACGCTATTTGTTTACATATACTGACATTGACTTTCATTGAATTAGGTAAGGTCTCTAGGAATATTTCTTAGAGGCTCTAATTGAAACTTTCTCTCTCGGTCAAAAAGAGATAGAACGCACCACAGCGTTGCCACAATTAAAAAAATCGGGGATATCTCGAACTTATCAGCTAACGTTTTGGTTTGCGCTGAAGTTCAACGTAATCATAATACCTTAAGTGTGCTGGAGTCTGGAAAGTGTGCGGGAATGTCATGATTCCCGCACACTTTTAAGGTCATCGAGAATCTGGTATTTTGCGAACATTTTCCGGTGCGCAAAGTGCAAACTTCCCTTAGATTGTTGCAAAAAACACTTTTTCGTAAGGAGCTCAATTTCACACCACAGATATTCCGGTTTGTTGCAGCTCTGTTATACCCCAAAAATCAGTTCTAATTAACACTCTGATTTTTTCTGTGGATGCATTAGCACCTTCAATTTTAATATTATTGTTGTAATCATTTGTTAAATGTTTTGATTGAAAAATTCTATGCCAGATATTACAAAAATTCTTGAAAAGAACTATGTCAAGAACATTTCCCAGGAGGTCACTGTGAGTAAGTATAGTATTTTGTACAATCCTGTTAGTTAGTAAGACCATCACGTCCAAGGATTTATCTTGGGCTGCGGACTCTGTGAACGGCTTAAGAGGGTTGCCAAGTCTCTTCCCATTTCTGCTACTTAATCACACATACCATGTTTTAGTCACATATATAGGGTTAAATATGTACTGCGCTGTACATCTTGCCCTTCTGCTAATCAAATACCCATAATTTACAGCATTGTGATAATTTGAAATATTATAAAAATCTTTACTTTATTCTCTTCAAGAACAGTGAGTTTAGAATAAATATTATTATGTGCAAGAAATTAGAATTTCTTCCAAGATACTACAATAAAAAATGAGAAAACATTTTCAATAAACAAGAAAGTTAAAGAGCAAGGGAAAACTAGTTTACTTCAAAAAATATTTACTGCATCGAAAAGATTTTTGAAAAAAATGCCTGAATACAAATGAAGTGTTTTAATAGCTGAAGGGTAGTTGAAACACTGGGATTATCCTTTGGAGATATTTTCTCGCTAAATCGAATAAAGAAGGACCATTTCGAAAAACTCATTCAATTCGGAGGAAATTAAAAGGAAATTGAATTCGAGAAATTCTTCACGTAGGTCACTAGAGTGTTTTGCTTCTCAATCCCAGTTCACAAAAATTGTTCCCTGTAAAAACTTTCCGTACAACCAGGACCGTGAAGAGGAAATCCGAGCCAGGGGAACCAACTTATGAGCCCAAATTTTACATATATAGGTTCATTATATTGATGATTTCCTTTTATTAATTCTTCTAAGTTTATTAATTTTTTAGATAAATAAGGTTCTTTTAAAGGATACTATTATCAGTAATAATTATAGATAAATTGTACTATAATTAAAATGGTGAAAAAAAGATCGAGTTCCGTAATATAAAATTCAATCCGATTTGGAAACGGCAAAAAATAGCGGAAAGGACCTACGAATAATTTTTTCAAAACTTCTTGACGTTAAAAACTTTAGCGCTTTGCCCTTTTTTATAGCCTTACGTAATTTGTCGAGAAAATATCAATTTCCGCTTTTAGTTTCTATTCTTTTTAACCGTTACTTTCCATCACGAAGTACGAGTTTTGTAATAAAAATGTTTTCCTTAAAGTAAAGTAACTTTAATATAGAACTGTGCTGCCTCCTTCTAACTGTAATAACTTTTTTAATTTTATAATTCGGAAAAGCGACTTCAGAGAACCGTTTTCAAAACCTATTCATCAAGAAAATGTAAAAATAATTTAAGTTTTCAATATTGAGTGTCCTTTTGATTAGACATTTTCACTTCCATATAATGGCGCACATAGAGCTAATTTCACTTCATAGAACATTGGTGGTATTGATCAAATTGAAAATGAATGGGAAGAAATCTAATTTTTCAATTTCTGCAACAAAATAGCTACACGGAGAAACTTTTTATATCAATTTTTACTATAGTATTTTTCAATTTATGGAAAAACTTATCACTTTGAGAATTTTTGTTAATAAAAATACTAAACTTTATGATAATGATATGAAACTTCAGCACAGTTCATAGCAAATTTTACTATAGTTTATACTAAAGTTTCATATCATTATTATAAAGTTTAGTATTTTTACTAACAAAAATTGTCAAAGTGATACGTTTTTCCCTAAATTGAAAAATACTATAGTAAAAATTGATATAAAAAGTTTCTCCGTGTATTTGTTTCACTAGTGGGGAAAACAAGTAATTGCTAATGAGTATAAATTGATAGTCGCTTGTTCCCCACGAGTGAAACATGTTATTTTTCCAAACACGTCTAGTGACAAGTGTATTTTCACCGTCTGTTTTAAGACGAGAAAATGGCTATTTAATCCCAATGAGTGGGGAAAATAGCAACAGTTGTGAATTCAGCTATTTTCCCGTCTCAAAACAAACGGTGAAAGCACAATTTTTACTAGACGTGTTGGGAAATAGCTATTTGTTTTACTAGTGGGGAAAACAAGCAATTGACAATGAGTGTGAAGTTTGCAACATGAGCCGAAGGCGAGTGCTGCGATCATACGATTTGATAATCGCTTCTTCTCCACGAGTGAAACACGTTATTTTACACAATACGTCTAGTGACAAGTGTACTTTTATCGTCTGTTTTAAGACGGGAAAATGCCTACTCATTCCCAATGAGTGGGGAAAATAGCAACAGTTGTGAATTCAGCCATTTTGCCGCTTCAAAAAAAACGGTGAAAGCACAATTTCTATTAGACGTGTTGGGAAATAGCTATTTGTTTTACTAGTGGGGAAAACGAGCAATTGTCATTTCGTGTGATTGCAGCACTCGTTTTGGCGCACTTATTGACAATTGCTCGTTTTCCCCACTAGAAAAACAAACAGCTATTTCCCAACGCGTCTAGTAAAAATTGTGCTTTCGCCGTTTGTATTGAGACGAGAAAATAGAAATAGTTGTGAAATCAGCCATTTCCCCGTCTCAAAGCAAACTGTGAAAGCACAATTTTCACTACACCGAGTCAAGAACATGGCACAACACGCTGCTATAAAACATAGCCGCAGTGATACGGTATAAGCGAGACATTGGTCCACGAACGATCAAACATTGCAACAGACGCTAGATACATAGCGATCGGCGCTATGTTACATATATATTAAGATCATATCGACTTCTCCAGTGGAACATTGGAACGATTCCAATGTTACATTGCCACTACTTCCAATATCAGTGTTTCTCAAAATTTGGAAAAAAATTTACCCCCCACCCCATAAAAAGAATCGTTTTTCCATGATGATGTTATGAAATGCAAGACATTATCATCATAGTACAGCCCCAGTCCGGAGTTCAAGTGTCGGCTAACAACCGACTTTAGAGTAATGCCAGTACTAAACCAGTATGCTTATCGAGTCATTCGTCACCCTGGTAATAAAGACGAGGGAGCTCGATGGGCGTGCAGAGCGCGGCAACAATGGGGGCCAGTAGAAATCGCATCGGGGCTTACACCCGCGGTCCTGCGTCTTGGGCGGACTTGGCTGTTCGCGTCGACTGGGGGAGGAATCTTCCTATTGCTTTTCTGGCTGGCGCGGCCAGCCGGCCTGCCTAACGGGCGTGTTTCCGCGGATGGGAGTCCCGGGCGAACGGACGACGGAAGAGTCGTACGCGACTTTAAGCTGGAACCAACTGCCCGCGAAGTTTGAAGCCGAAAGGCGGTTCCGCGGGCGGTGTATTGGTTCGTGAGAGGGGTTTTTTTGGTTTTAACAGGTATGCCTAGACCCGTCCTAGGAGAGTCCTGTACAACGTCTATAAAAGATTTCGCCATTTTTCCTCCTCACCAAAAAAAAAAAAAAAAAAAAAAGTACTAAACCAGTACAGATTTCAGTGCTGGCATGGTACCGATGTCCAGTACCGCGCCAGTACCGATGGATAATTTTCAGCCAAGTAACCTATCGGAGTCATCGCCGATGATAGGCCGTGCTTATGCTAGCACTATGCCAGTACCGCGCCAATGCTGCAAATCCTTCTGCGGTACTGGCGTGGAACCAATGTCGCGTATTTGAACCATTTCAATGTTACAAAGAAGAGACCCCTAGATCAGCGCTCTCGTGCGACAAAGCTATGTTGTAGAGGGCGCGCGTCTATGGATTATAGCAGCGTTAGCAATGTTCTTCTCTCCGTGTAGACGTGTTGGAAAAAAAGCATTTATTGGAAAAATTGTATTTGTTAAAATGGAAAACTCAGATAAAACTGGTCAAATTTTTTGTTTAGTTTGATTTATGTTACAAAATAAAAAAATATTATCATCAATAAATTTGTTCAATAAATGCTTTTTTGTTGCCATAATTGAAAACTGAGCTTTTTATGGACATGAAAATGTCTGATTAATGAGAAGAGGCATGTTAGTCTGTAAATATGTTATTTCAAATTTCCACGAGGCAAAAAAATTGTAGTATACGTTTAAAAAACTCGACTTATTTATGTAGCTCGTGAGATATGAGAACATTAATTATTTGCACAGTGTCCATCTTGCTACAAAGGACACACCTTTATTAAAACAGCGTATTATCCAAATTGCAGGCATTTTTCCAGCAGCAGTGAATTTGCCTGTGTCATATACTCGTTAGATAGTCGAAAAAGTCCTTTCGCCAAAAGGAAAATTTATGGTATTCTTGCATGAGATCACTCGGAAACATAATCCTCTGTCAGCCAAGACGAATGTCTTTTTCTGGTCTCTCCAAGTCACGTATATTTTATTCCACCTTCTGGTTGGTCAATACCGTTCAAACTTTCTGTGATAACATATGTCAACCTACATATATACCATACATCACTATTTAAACTTAATCGAGCATGAATCCGCTAAAGTACGAGTAACACATGCAGAAACTACTATGTATAAATTTACCAATTTCTTCCACTTTAAATAAAACCTATCAATTGATTTATATTATTTTAATTCAATTTTATTCTTCATATATTATTTTCATTATCTTCAGCTTTCTATTTTATTCCTGTGCACCTTACTCTTATCGCACACTTATTTTTCTATTAAATTTAAAGTTAAGACGTCCCACAGATCTACAGCGGTTTTATATTAATTTTAGTATTGAGTATTTATGTTTTTATAAATAACATTCATGATTAAGAACTAACAAGAGGACCCCGGCAAGTGTTACCTCAACTTTGATCGGAAGCGTTGAAGCTAGGTCAAGGTGAACTCCACTATTTTAAATGGAACCATGTATTTTTTTTTTTTTGATGACATTATTCCGATTTTAAGACGAATTCAGGGACCTACAACACAAGGTCATTCTAGTCACGCAAAGTATGAAAATAGTCGAAAAATCATTTTCATAGCGCCTCCTTTGAAAATCCGATTTTCGGTACCTGTAGAGCGGGTTGAAACTACGATTTTCAATCCTAGGGTTGAAAGTCGCAGTTTCAACCCGCTCCACAGTTACAGCCAATCAGATTCTCAAAAGTGTTGCTATGAAAAATAGTATACATTACTCGAAACAAAACACAGCGAAAGCATTTCGTGTGATTGCAGCCGTCGTTTTACTCGGGTAGGGCAAACTTCACACTCATGCAATCGCTCTGTTTCGCCCCTTGTAATGTAATATATTATTTCATTTCTTTTCATTTCTTACGATACCCATGATAATACACATCGATAGGGTATTGTTGACATCGGCAGAAAGTAAGCATTTTCTGTTGACATATCAGTTAGTCACGCATTACTTTCTAATGTGGGTACATCGGAACGCGAAAATGAACGATTTTCAAGAATATTTTGATATGTTGATGGTGCTGGGGGAATGCCGTAAACATTACAGAAACGCCCAAGATTTGTATGCGGCTCTTTATCCGGATAGGCAACAAAAATCGCACATGGCTTTTAAGCGATTAGCTGAGCGTTTCTGTCGCTTCGGTACAGTGAAACAAACACGAGCCAAACGTCAACCAATTGTTAATGAAAATAATGCGGCTGCTATCTTAGCTTTTGCTGCACTAAATCCACATGCGAGCAGCAGGTAAATGGAAAAAAAGAGTGGAATTAGTCAGCGATCTGTATTAAGAATCATACATCAACACAAGTTCCATCCGTATCATATGTCATTACATTAGGATCCTTTTTCGTATAAAAAATTCCAAAGGAACCACTTTTAAGTTGAGCACCGCCTTTCTCGTGACCCGCTTCCTGGCCGATTCAAAAGTGCCAATGATTCCTCAGCCGCCCTACATTCCTGACGTGGCTCCCCCAGACTTGTTTTTGTTTCCGCGCCTGAAAACTCCCGCGAAATGACTTCATTTCGGGACAGTTGACAAAATCAATGAGGCTTCCACAAGGCTCTAAAGGGCATTCCGGAGAAAGCATGCCGTGATGCCTTCGATGCCTGGAAACCTCGCATTATTATGGCTAAATACGGTTGAAAAAACATTTAAAGAATTGCGATTATGATTCTACGATCAAATTTGAACTAGCAGGTGTAGGAATAAATACAATAATTTTATTTTTCAGCGAAAAAAATTTAAAAACATCTTATACCTAGCATTGACGACAGTGCAGTGTTTCACGATTGACGGAACGTTTCCACCGGCAAGGTTGACTATTGTTTGAAGTGAGACACAACTACTTTTTATCTCACTTCTACCAACGGCCAATCCTGGCGGTGGAGACGTCCCGCCAATTGTGAACCACTGCACTGCCTTCAATGACAGGTATACGATGTTTTTTTTAGTTTTTATCGCTGAAAAATAAAATTGTTGTATTCATTCCTACACCTTCTAATTCAAATTTTGGCTCGGAATCATAATTTCAATGCTTTAAATGTTTTTTTACCGTTCTTAGCCATAATAATGCAAGGTCAGAGAATGATCAGAGAAGAGTCAGAACGGTCAGAGTATTCTTTGACCATTCTCTCAACCGGGTCCGCTAGGGGCAGCTAGGGGAAGCCTCTTTTGAAACCTTTTAATGTGTTGTACCGATCTGTTCAATGAATTCTTTTTTAATTTATTCACTGACATTACTTTTTGGACAAACCATGTATCACCTGGAATCAGAAAATTGAGCTTAGGGTAAAAAAATTCGGTTTTATAACATTGATCGATTCTCAGTAATAATGAATATATGCTGAGTCGATTGCATTTTTCAAAAGTTTTCTATCGTGGAAAATAAGAGAGATGATTGCAAAAAAAGTTGACGCTGCAAGATTTGATCGTTCGAGAAGCTTTCATCATCTTTTCTATTCCACAACCACAACTTTGAGTGGAAAGATGGAAAGAGAGAAATAATATAGTCCATCTTTTTTTTAGTCGAATGCGTCCGGAGTAGAGTTCTGATATATACTAGTATATTTCGTCAAGAAAGATGAAAAAATTCGGGTGAATTAGCGTTATTTTCTCGAGAAATTACGAGAATTTATATTTTTTACAAAAGGTTAAAGCAGCAGTTGCAGCAATGAGACTCATGCCTTAAGAGTTTTTATTCAGACAAAAATGCTAAAACTAAAGAGTATTATCTGGAAGTGTTGCCAAAAAAATCGTAGACAAAGACGAAAAAGTGTAATTATTGCGGTAAATCTTATAAAAACAGTGCCACATGCCTAAAAAATCATTTAGAAAATTAATTTTAAAAGATATAAATACTGTGTTACTAATTTAATAAAGTTAGATTTACCTAAATAGCTTAGCTACTTAGTTTTGATTATTTGAAGGATAGTAGACATTAAGTAAAAAATACTATAATATGCGTTTAAACCGACTTGTGTTTAATTATTTTTAAATAAAAGATTTTCAATGTTTGAAAAATTTAATCAATAAATAAATTTATATTCAGAGAAATATGCAGTATATTATTTTAAATAAATAATTTTATTTACATTATGTTTCGATAAAACATTTTACTTTTTTTTATAAATGAATGAAATAAAATTATTTATACCGGAATTTTCTTTCTCACCTTTCCTAATTTTATATTACCGAGAATTTTCGAACTCTAGTCCGAAGTCAAGGATATAGCACGCGAAAATACGTGTTTGAAGTAAAAGGGACCAACTGCTGAGAGAGTTGCTACCTACTTTTATTTTGCCTTCTACTTAAGGCCAAGGATCAACCAGTACAGCGGACTAAATCAATAAATAGTATATTACGACCCTAGGCCGGAAAGTTTGAGTTCCTGGCGTATGTGTTATAAATGCCGAGGCGAAGTCGAGGCATTCATATCACATTCGCCAGGGCAGCCAACATTCTGGCCAAAGTTTTTGCTGGTCGGGGCGGGCATTAGAAACTTTCAAATAAAATTCAATGATACAATAACTGCAAAAAAAATTGAAAATCAAACATTTTTTAAAAATTAACAAATACCACAGAAAATTTATTCTTCGATAACAATATTAATATTGATCAACAGTAACTTTAACATCACACATCCAGTAATACTAATCGTATTACAATAATTATTATTACTTTTATTGATATAATTATTAATATAAAATAAACCGTGCACACATTTTTTGTATTTCTTTTTAAGAGTTACTCTTTCGTGCAATTGCATGAAGTCACATTGAATTAAATTAAACAAACGAATTAAACGATGAATTTAACGACACTACTAAGCCGAAAAAAACAAAAAAAGGCCACAAAAGTCGTTCTTTCTGGAGTGAAATGCGACCGGGAGGACCGTACTTTCGGATAGGAGATTTTTTATTGCTTAGAACTAATTAAAGCCTGAAGCCATCCGTTAATATGTCCTTTATTATGTCTTAAAGTTACAGCTAAAAAAATGCATTATTGTGGAAAAATTTTGGGAGGAACCGGAAAACTGATTTTATTGATTTAGTCAGCTGTACTGATTGATCCGTGGCCTTAACTCAGTTTTTCTCAAATGATGGTTTTCGACCCGAAGCCTCATTTCTTGTTTCCAAGTCACATATTTATTTTTGAAGAAAAAAATACTGCCGTGGCCCAAGCCGTACTCAGGTTTGATAAGTCCGGGCCAGAATCAAGCCACAAAATTACTGAATGGATACTGATTTATAAATTTTGCTCAATTTAAAAATATACAGGGTTATTCAATAGGGACTTTGTTTCTTAACAGGGACAATTTCCGGTGTGGTCACAGTTTTTTCATTCTGTTTTTTGACACATGTCAAGTAAAAGTTTACGATTTATTATAATGTCTTCAATTTGAATGGAAAATCGCATAAAAATAATTAAAATCCATTAGGGGCCATCCATATAGAGCGTGGAAATTTTGATCCCCCCCCCCCCCCATCTACTTTGTCCACGTGGACATATTTTATGAAAATATACATATTATTGGTCTTCAAAAGCAAGGAGGCGAAAAGGAGCGATGAATTGGCTTACTTGAAAAAGTGAGCTTAAACAAGGTTTGAAGTCCAAACAAAACACGTGTTCGTCCGGATCGTTCAGCTGAAAATATTTATAGGACCGTATTTTTCTGAAAATAAGGCTGGAAACGCCGTTACTGTCAATTGGATTGGTTATCGGGACATGTTGACAAATTTCTTTTAGCCAAGTATTGATGATATAGATGTAAGCGGGAAAAATTTCTCTTTTTTCAAAATGTTACATTCAATACCACTTTATGTTAATAAAATTATGGTTTTTGAGAATTATTTTTATCCATTGTGATTCAAAAAATTAGATTGAATCATGATTATCAAAAACCTAATTTATGTAGAAGTTCCCGTAAGATAAATTTGTTCGCTTACAAAATATCTTTTTGAGAATTTTAAAAATACAACAGAATACAATAAAAAACGTCTTTTAGCATCGTTTTAGTGAAAAATTTGCAAAAAAATTTTCTGTTAACTGAGGTTATCGATATATATTCTGCCAAAAAAGTACCGGGAATTGGTCAATAAAACACAAACTATTTATTATTAAGCCAAATTTATTTTATCGCCTTCAAAGTAGTACCCTTTAGAAGTAATACACTTACGCCAACGAATAATCCAATCATCAAAACATTTTTTAAACGCATTTTCTAGAATCGGCTTCAGTTATCGTTGCGAATTCCCTTTTATGTCTTATATCGACTGGAAACGGATGTCTCGAAGTGGTAATTTGAGTTTTGGAAAGAGAAAAAAGTCGGCTGGATCTATATCAGGTGAATACGGTGGTTATTCGATGATATTCGTTGACTTATTGGCCTTTAAGGTAAAAGCACCAATAGCCGGACGTCTAAGGAAATGTCATTCGATTTTTGTATTTATCGTTCTAAATGTGATGTGGAATCAAGAATTGCCCCGATTATTTTGATGTATGTGTCCTCCCTACTATAACAAAAAGTCCAGAGTTGTGTTAAATCTGAATAATCCATTTTAATAATTCTCTTCATTAAATAATGCTCTGGAGCCAATTGCCGGACGGGTAAAGTGAATTGATCCAATAGCCGGACATTTGATATTTTTAAGCATAATAAACACTGGGAAATATTTACGGAAACATTTTTTAGGTCTACGCTTATAAAAAAAAGATATTGAAAAGATTTTACAAATAAAATATATTATATTTAGAGCTTGCAGCACTAATTGTCAATTGTTTTTGCCTTATATCCTCAATCGCATTAATAATATCCGTTTTGGTATAAAGCTTTTTAATCTGTTTTCCTGATACTGTTTCCATGATCTATAATAAAGACACCAAATACATAAAGCCCAGAAAATACATATGTTAAAATGAAAATACTTTCTCGAAATATCAGATTTTCAGCAAATCCATAGTTCAAACATTATTTCTTTAAAAAATTATTCATTATTAATCATAGTTTATCATTATTATTGAAAATTATCATTCAAAAAGATCAAAAAGTGGGGAAATTTCACTCTGAAATCCATATTTTCATTGTTCTCAATGTAAAATCATCAAGAAAATAAACGTCAAATGTCAATTGAGGTTGGATTTCATATTTGACTAATTAAAATATGTTTAAAGTAATTTGCCTAATATTTTATTAGATAGATATCTTCTATGAATTGAAAATAATCAAATACTTACCACATTTCTTGAAAATATCAACAGCACTTTTTAAAATAAACTTTTCGTCCGTCGACTAGAGCGAAAACAAAATCAGTGCAATGTAACTCCGGACTCGCGTTCGGTTATTAGGCAAAACGAATATTCATATAAACGAATATAATATAATAATAATAATAACCAGATTTAAAATATTTAATTAAAAGAAAATGTTTTTTAATTTTGAAAAATATCATGGTTTATATAAAGCATTTGACTTTAGTGTAACACGTATTAAAATGACAAATGGAGGTAAATGTAAATGTTATTTGCTCAACAAAGACAACACGTCAGTTAGTTTATAGAGCAGATTTCGCTACATTTCGACCAGCCTTGTGCTTCAGTAGAGAAATTTTTTTTTCTTGGCGAAGTTTTAATTTCTAATTTAACAAATTTTTCACTTTTTTAAAGTGTACGTTTCGAGGTTTGTATATGGTACACCAAAATAGCGATAAGTGATTCATAAATCTCTAACTTTTAGAGAAATTCATGGCTCTGTCCGGCTATTGGTGCTTTTACCTTAGGCTATTGAATTTTTCGAAGAAAATTCAGGCCTTTCGGAACTAGGCAAGCAGCATCGCGTTTCATGCGCAAGCAATAGTTTAAAATGGTACAAATTCGTAAGACACAGAAAGTTCAGCGGCTATCTCTCTTAAACTTAAATTACTATTTTCAGTCACCATTTCCTTCACTTTAGTGATGTTAACTTCAGTTAAAGACGTTGATGGCCGACAAGAGCGAGGCAAATCTTCCACTACATCTCGACCGCTCTGGAATGCACTGTACCACTCATATGCACGTGTTTTTGATAAAATCGATTCACCGTAGCCTCCTGTAACATTTTCAACGATTCCGCACAAGAAATTCCATTTGCAATGCAAAATTTGAGACAAATTCTTTGTTTCATATTTTTATCCATTGGAAAAATCGTGAAGCACACTTGAGATAAACTGAAAACATCGAGCACTGTAAACAAACTGAACGAAAGATCACGATCGAACTTCACGTCAGTGTAGAGGACAGTGGTGCAAACTTAGCGTCAAAAAGGTTTCGACATGCTCTTCAAGGCAGGAACCTGCTTTAGAAGGCCGAAATTCACCGGTTTTTGCGAAGCGTTTTTGGAAGGGAAATAAATAACTTAACCAAACACAGGTTTGGAAATATTGTCTTATATATTTGAAGTTCGAAAAAAAATTTGTGTGACGTACAGCAACGCATTATAAGCCGAGTTACAGGGAATCTTGTAGAGCATCCCGCCGTTGAAGTACCTCATCTGCGTGCTCTTCAGATTTTCTGTCGATCCTCTTCGAAATTAATAAAGACAAGCGCTATCGCGCTGTTTGGTGTTTTTCGACCATTTTTACATTCTCATCATGGATGAGAAGGTATTGGTTTTATGTGAAAAATGACTTTCGAAATTTTCATCAAATCTTTACGTTTTGAGACCCTCTGAGTCAGAAAAAAGGGTTTTTACGAAAGTGTCTGTCTGTCTGTCTGTAGTAGGTCGTGTGCGGAATAACTCTCGATAGAATTATCAGATTGAATTGAGCTTTGGTACACTTTATCGGAGCCAAAAAATTAAGGACAAGTTCGTTAACCAGCCACATCCAATCAAAATTGAGGGATTGAGCACTACTTTTGTGTTTTTGAAAATAATTTTTTAAAAAAATAAAAAATGTCAATACTGGTTTTTGATAGTGCTCATAAATCTCTACAAATTATCCTGATAACATTTTTTGATTAAATCAAAATTAGAAATGTTACAGTATATTCAAATTCGAAAAAAGTCAATATCAAAATTCCATTTTTAAGTTAAATTATACGAGATACGAAAAAACGCTATGATACAATATTATTTTTTACATAAAGACCTACAAATTTGAATTGTAACATTATTTCATAAGATGCATATTTTTCTTATTAATTTAAAAAAAAAACCATTGAAAATCCAAAATTCAATTTTTTAACAATAATATGTGAAATACGAAAAAACGTAAGAATACAAAGTTGTTCGTTTCAAAAATATCTACAGATTTTGTCTCACACAGTTTCTGATAAATGATATATTTTTCGTTTCAATTCCAAAAAATACGATTAAAATTCAAGAATTCCATTTTTTAGACAAAATATATGAGATACATAAAAAACGTTTGGATGAAAAATTATTTGCCTAAATGAGGTCTACACATTCTTATTAAGAAATTTCTCGACAGGATGTATATTTTATGTTTTGATTTTTAATATTCAGAATGCATTTACTTATATAGATATAGGTAGGATTGGAGGGTTCGAACCCAAAAGCGATTCTGAAATTTAATTGAAGCGTGTGCGATTATAAATAGTGTATCATTGCGTTGTTAAATATGTGAAAATACATAAGGTATTATAATAATATTTGTGCCTGTGTTTCCACTGAAACCTCCCCCCTTCTCAGGGACAAAGCTCCTCTATATCTTCCTTCTGTTTTGCACACGTTGGAAAATATACACAAGAATTCTTAATCCGGAGCCGTCACTTCTGAAGGTCAAACCTTTCGGTGGAGTGAGTGATTTTTCATATATTGGTTTTCAGATTCACATATTCTGTGTTTTGCTTCGCAACTTTGATATAGTGAATTCCAAATTCTCATAGGTTTTATAGCAGTGAGTAGAACATATATTCCATTTATTCAAACGAAAATATTAACTTCGTCGCTTGAAAACCACTATATTAATTTCTGATACGTAAACCCTGTTTGCAATCATTTTTATGATTTACTCTAACGAAAAGTCTCTCAGTGTAACTCTTCCAGTTTTATTAATCAGAAAAATTGTTGTTTATAATTTTTTCCAAACATTTCACCAAAGAGAACTTAACAGATATCCTTTATTGCCTTTTATTGTGATTTCTTAATTCTTAGAAAAAATATTGTCAATGATAAAATATATTTCACAAGAATAGATTAATCTATATTTTAGTCACGTTGTGCGGTTGATCAATGGCCTTAAATTGTCAATTATATTTGCATAATTTGCAATTTGACTCATTTCAACTTTGAATTATTGAATCAAAGCGTAATTAAAATTTATTTTTTATGTGGGTATTTAAGTAAAATTTGAATGCTATTAATAGCACAAAGGTTTCCACTTTCTCTATAGCAGTATTTTCATTCAGAGCTCTCGAAATGAGGAGAGAAAGATTTTGGCATTCAACTCGTTTCCTATCGACCTTAGATTTTCCGATCCCTTCGGTAGTGCATTCAAGAATTCCATCACAGACACAGACACGAACGTAGTGTTAGAGACACTCTAAATGCTTGAAAATCTCTCCAACAAAAAGGACTGCTTTGGTTGGCTTGGAATTTATTTTTCTTCAGTACTATCTATAATACCTTCCTCTAATTGTAGACTGAATGTAAACATCGGAACGCAATTGATGCTAAATCGAAGTTCAATAAAAGGATAAAAAAAGGTTTTAATGTAAACCGACGTAAAAGAGTCGTTTTAACTATCATGGAAACATATATTTATGCCGAGAATTAAATTCTACTAAGATCGAAACGATTTTTTAATACAGAATAATTTATATTCTTGAATAAAAAAGGGTCTCTAGCATGACTTTCAATATAAAATTTTTCACAAATATAATACCTTCTAATTTAATGTGAACTTTCAAAGACTAGATTACCTATTCGAAATTTTTTAAATCAATATATTAGAATATAAGCGTTTTCTACTTTAATAACTACACGGAAAGCAATAGTTCAAAAAAGTTTATAGAACTGTGCAAACGTTGGGGATACAGGCATTTACGGAACAGAGTTTTGGAAAATTCACAAAACCTTTCAGAAAAAATGCGGAACATTCAGGAAAAATTATTGAAAATTCCACATTTTATTCTGAAAGGTTCTGTAAATTTTCTAGAACTCTGTTCCGTAAATGCATGTACACTGAAAAAACAGTATAGCTAAGAGAACTATATTTTGGTCCTCAGAACCAGAAAATATTGCTATCAGACCAATGCTACGGTATGTTTCTCAGAACTATACGAATATAGGTGAGACAGCTATACAAGTTCGTTGATATGACAATACCATGTATAGCGATCGTAAACAAAACATTATGCCATCGTTATCGCTCTTGTGGATTTTCGCGAGTGATAAAACAATACGTGATACGCAAAAATGATCTTTCAAAGAAAGAAAAAATGCTCCAAACAAATCGACAAACGCCTCGAAAAAACGCCTCCAAAAAATGACACTTCTTTCTCATTTCGAGGTTAGAGTCGCGTGCATGCGAAGCAATGTATAGGTCGCAGTGGCAAACCAGTATAGTTGTCTCACCTATACCGCATGGTGTCGAGACACTATATACCGGTATAGGTCGAACAGCTATACTGGTTTTTCCGTGTATCCTCAACTATTGAACAGTTCTATAAACTTTATTAAACTATTTTTCCCGTATAAAAGGCGAGAACGTTGACAACTCTAATAATAATTGATTTTAAAATCAGAGCAAAAAAATGTATCGAGAATTATCTGGATTAAAAAATGTATTAGTAATTAATTTCAAAATGAAAACGCGGGCGGAAAATGCCTCGTTTTGAGCCCTACATTAAGAATTGGCCCTGTGTTGGCCCCATAGAGGCAAAATATTCACGTAGACTCCAGGTAGGAAACAACTTATGCAGGCCCTTGGTGGGCCTAACAAGTTTTTTCTCCGTACGATCCAAGTAAACTAAGTCCAAATTATCAAAACTGATTAGTACTTACGCATTAAAATTGCAAATGTTGAACATGAAAATTAAGGGGTTTGTTGCAGTCAGAGGAGGAAGAAAAGCGTATTTTACGAGAATTTTTTTCACTTTGCTATATGCATATATTTTTTCAATCATTTCAGCATTCGAAAGTATATTATTTTTTTGATACCTCGTCCAAGTTTCTTTGAAAAATATTTTAAAATGAAAGAAAAACACGTAGTTTGTCGGAGAATGTTTTGCGAAAGACGCTCTGCGGTGATCATTCCAGTTCCTCAATGGGTTATTCGAAATTAAAATTCCTAACTTTTTTCTTTAATTTATTAGTTTCTACTGTGCTTGATCTTAGCTTGTCAAAAAAGAAAAAATTTAGACAAAATGGTAACCGGTCAAACTTGGACGTCCGATTTTCGCCAAAAAATCACCCGTTTTTTGTTAATTAAAGAAAAAGTTTTGAATGTAAAAAAATCTATGATCGAGCACCGTACTTTTATATAATATATCAAATAAGCCTGACAACTTTTGAAGTGAATCGTGTCAGCGATTTTCGAGTCATCGTGGCCACCGATTTAAAAAACCTGGTTTCGAGAAAAACGCATTTAAAGTTTTAAGTATAGCTTACATGTAAGTGAAATTTTTGATTGCCTACTAACATAGCTCAGTCAATTTTGCTTGAATCGACTTCAAATTTGGAGAGCAGATTTTCAAGGTGTTACACTATAAGAATATGCAAAAACCCAAAAATCAATTTTTTGGAAATTCTTACTGCGACTAACCCCTTAATGCATATTAACTTTTTACTTAGTTCATATTATTATATTTTCTCGAATGAATAAGGAAGATTAAAATAATATATGGTGTGGGGAATACCATGAAATTCAAAAGACGTTGAAGGAATAATGATCAGACGATATTTTCGCATTTTTATTATATTTATAGTTACTAACTTATATAATTTCGAATCAATTTTTATATACTTATTACTTATTTACTGTTTTAAAAGTATTATCTTTACACTACTACTTTCCTTCATTCCGGTATTTTAAAGTTACTGACAACTTGCGTTTTAGGTGAGAAGGCTAAGTTCTTGACTTGGATACCTCGGTTTCTGTGTTCGATTCCAGTTAGCATTGTATGCGAATTTTTTTTTTTTTTATATGGGCCAAATTTACAGTTTTCGGCGAATCATAAGTATATCCATAGTATAACGTCAAAAATACAATTTTCAATAAATTATAAATGCGTGAAGATTATTTTTGTATTTTGGCGTATCAATTAAAATATTGTGATTTCGTTTACCAGTGAGGTTAGCTTTATATTTCTCCCCGTGCACCCAAATCCTACAAGAAACTAATCGGGGTGTATAAATATTCCCCAAAGTCTAAAACTCCTAAAATTCTTTTTACTGAAATTTCTCTAACCAAATCACCAATTGTTCTAATTTTTATACTTCCGATTTATCACATCCGGCCAAAAAATAATGTTAGGAGAATTTCATTCAGCCAATCAAGATTTTTTATTTAAATTATTATAAATTCTGATTGGCTGGATTTGCCTTTGGTACCGTTATTTTTCAGGCGGATGTATTTTTGGTCAAATGGTTTTTTTGTAACATGTCAATTCGGTGAAGTAGGATTCAAGTGAAATGGTACTTTGGGAACATAAAAATGATTACAAATGATATGTCACGTCTCGCGACGTATTAGAATGTACTATAGACACAGGCTAGGTCTAGAGAAAATTCTGGGGAAATCACTAAAAGAGAGAGAAAACCACCTATTGAAAAGAGAGGTAAAACTACGTCACACGCAGCGGGAGACTGCGCAATGCGTGACGTCACCAAAAAATATAATATAAAAAGGACACGCCGCCAAGGGAAAACTAGTCTTTTGAGCAGAATTTAAGTGCGGCATTTTCTAAAAAACTAAAAAGGATTATCAGCGTGAGATAATTGCACCGTGCAGTTTGACAGTGTGAAGACCAGAGAGTCATAAATTTACCGTGGTCCATTTTACTATCCTTGAAGGGATCTTAGACTCAGTGCCAAAAAGGGTGAATAGTTGTTGTGTTCTTGTCACACCTGTGGATATTCACTCCTTCGCAGTCACACCTGTGAGAATCGCATCGCAGTCATACCTGTGAGGAACACTTATAGAACAAAAAGGAAATAATAAATGTATCGAACTCTTCTCTCTCTCTCTCTCTCTCTCTCTCTCTCTCTCTCTCTCTCTCTCTCTTCTGTCTTTTCCCAACCAACCAGCCTGTGCCTCCAATTATAAACTAATTGTATCGACATTTTATTATTTTCAATTTATAATTATTTTAATAAATTTAATTTGTATTATTTGATAATCATTGTGTCTTTTTATTGACTTATCCTCATCCCTAAGCGAGGATCATTCGATCCTAACTTAAAACGAGGAATCTTCGATCAAAGTAACTATTTACGTACTTGTGACGTAACAGATCATTCGGAAAAATAAAATTTATATTGAATAATGATTTGAAATTATAAAAACGTGGTTTTGTGGACCTGTGTAATGGTATGGAAAAGTAAAAATTCTGACAGATTATTCAGAAATATAAACATTACGTTATGTGATGAATCGGAAATATAAAAATTATAACCGTGGAATAATTTAAAAGATTAGTTTATCGTAGGATAGAATTAAAAGAGGCTAATGTATTGCCCCTTGTAGGGTCTCCAGGGGTCCTGCGGTGGACCAATTTATTGGCCCCTTACAAGCAATCTACGTATCTTTAGAATAGATGAGCATGTAGAAACAATGCTGGGCCAACATTAAAAGTAAGCAAATTATGCAGGACCTACGTGGGGCTAATTCAAATTTTCCACGCGGCAGTGACAATAAAAACTGAATTTATTATTTGAAAAATACCATTGAATTCACCAGACACAGAAAAGTTAACTAGGAAATGTTCAATGTTTAAAATTTTTGTTTCATTATTTCATTTTCCATGAAGTGCAGCTTATCATTCATGTTATTCACTTGTATTTCATACAAACACGACACGTATAATTTTGTACTTTCGTACAATACTTCTCGTACTGTTAAAACATGTGAGTGTTTCAAAGTGCAGGTGCTGCACACTCTAAATCATGATAAAGTATCATTGCAATGCGTCAGACAACACTTTCATTTGCAAACGAACCTCAGCGTACATTTTTCACGTGCATAATTTTAACTAGTGTTGAAATCAGAGCTAAAAATAACACAAGCAACGTGCTTTACACATAGAATATAAGTAAACCTTTATTTTTCGGAAATAAAATAATCATATCTGATTACAAATCTTTTTAGGATTTTAATGGAACTTTGAATATAATATATTGTGTTTAAAAATGAAAATATCATTGTTACACTGAGAAAATTGTTTCTTTGAATGAAAGAAACATTTCTTTGATATAAGGTGAAGAAAAAAATTTCTTTGAATTGAAGAAAGTTTTGTTAATTCAAAAAACAATTCTTTGATCCAAAGAAATAGACTTGTTTACATTAAAGAAAATGTTTTTGAAATAACAAAACTTTCTTCAATTTAAAGAAATTTTAACATTGACCGTATATCAAAGAAATGTTTTTTTGATTCAAAGAAACTGTTTTCTGGGTGTATAGGGAATAAATATCACATGTATATATGCATTGTTTCTAGTATACATGCAAAAATATTTGGATAAATGAAAAAAAATTTTATTGGTTCAACCATAGTATTTTGTTTTTATTAGAATAACAAAATGTTACTGTGGGTCAAAGTTATATACAGTTTTTTCTCAGTTCTCTCTTTAAAAATGATCGGATTTTGAGGAGTGATTGCTCATTTTGTTCTCTAGAAATTTTTGAAAGACTCCACCGTCTTAAATTTTGCAATTAATCTCTTGTTTCCTAACTGCTCATCAAAAATGTTGAAAAATTTAAAGAGCTTTATAAACGAACAGCTGTAGTTAGAAATTGAGAGATTAATATAAAAAGTAAAGATGGTGGAGTCTTTTAAAACTGTTTAGAGAAGAAAATGAGAAATCGCTCCTTAAAATCCGATCATTTTTAGAGAGTAAACTTGGAAAAAAACTGCATTGAACTTTGACCTACAGCAATTGTTACTAAAAAAGACATTTTTTATATTTTTGAACTTTTTTTCAGTAAAGCGAACATTTTTCTCTAATATTATGGATTGAAGAGCGATATTTTTATTTTAGTAGTTGGGTTAACAATCAGAAACAGTTTCTTTGGATTGAAAAAGTTTTTTGATTTGAAGAAACTTTCTTCGGAGTCTCAAAATAGACGATGAAAGTACAATTTTCACTAGACGTGTTGGGAAAAGATTTTTCCACATCAATGAAAATTTCTTAGAGTTGAAACTAATTTCGTCAATTCAAAGATATGTTCTCTGAGTGAATCAACTAACAAAGTTGATTATCTAAATGTTACATTGTTAAAAATGTTTGTGATTTTACAATACATTACAGTACAAATTGTAATGTGAAATTACAATCGGAGTATTGTAGAGTGGAATTACAATAACTTTAATGTTATTCTAAGTGAAATTCGGAATTACAATACGCGTATTGTGAAGTTGAAAGTTGTGCCACGCTGCTGCGGAGTGTCGTTAACGTCGGACGTGGTCGTATTTCGCTTATGGTTTCTCGCTAAGAAGGAACCATTAAAAATCTTTAACTGAGATTTGGAAACGACATACAAGGTAACTTTATTTTTTTCAACTAGATAGGCAGTTTCTATCAAGAAAATGTCCCAAATTTCTGTCTCATTCTGCTTCAAAACGAAAGGCAGTCGATGCCACGTGATAACCTCAAATTGAATTAGTGGTTAACTCTCTGCCGGCTAAAGCACAATTATTTTAACTATTTGCTTATTCTTATTTGGAAAATTCCAATTTCTATCCTGGTTCAATTAGACTCTGAAATTTTATTCCTTTTCAAATTCCGAACTTGTAAATAATAATTCTTTTTAAATTTGTTACTAATTTAAAGTACATTTTAAAATTTATATATTTAATTTTTAAGTCGAACAAGTGTAACTAATAAATTTGAAAACTGATATCTCTATTGCTTTAATGAATTAAGATTAAAATAGAAAGACTAAATATGTGTAAAACTTGGAAACATATTTACGATTGGAAAAAAATTTTACAATTAGGCACGGAGAAACTTTTTATATCAATTTTTACTATAGTATTTTTCAATTTAGGGAAAAACGTATCACTTTGAAAATTTTTGTTAGTAAAAATACTAAACTTTATAATAGTGATGTGAAACTCCAGCATAGCTCATAGCAAATTTTACTTTAGTTTATACTAAAGATTCATATCACTATTATAAAGTTTAGTATTTTTACTAACAAAAATTCTCAAAGTGATACGTTTTTCCCTGAATTGAAAAATACTATAGTAAAGATTAATATAGAAAGTTTCTCCGTGGGGGAGGACTAAAAATAATTCTATTAAACACACTTTGAGTCCGACTCATAAAGTGCGATTTATAAATCCATTATACAAATATATTTTGTTGTAGGAAGAAAAATGTATTATTTCCGATACTGTGATGCTAAGACACCATCTCTAAAACAGCATTTAGAACATCAATAATTTCATATGAATATTTCTCGAAATTTTCATTGTGGTTATAAGCAATGCAATAAATTTTTTAATCAGGACGCATTTTTGCGGGTTCACTTAATACGAAACCATCATGTTTTGTTAAATGTTCCGCGAAAAACAGAGGCGAATACTACTGTAGATAAAAGAGGAAAGTATATACAATAAATGTAATGGAAGTTTATTATCAAAACGCAATACAATTTCACAATACATTTATAGTAAAATTACAATACATATGCTGTAATGTATATTTTTTTGGATGTTGTGAAATTACAATACATTTGCAGTAATTTTACAACACTGGACTTTAAAGATACATTTTCATGTATTGTAAAATAACATTGCGGTTTGGTAATAAACTTCCATTGCATTTATTGTAAAATTACAATAGGAATTTTTAACAGTGTACCTTAGAATTTCCTCGTTATTTTCCACAGACATTAACCAATATATGTTTATACGCATTTCTTTAAAAACTCGTCATTACGAACGAGCTTTTTACTTCACTTGCTCATTCAAATCAAACCCGGTGCTTTTAATAATAAAAACTAGAGAAATACCACACGAGAAGAGGTTTTAAACACGTTTTCATTCGAGCAATGACCCAGTTGTTAAAATAAGCGCATGTACTTATTGCATGCCTTTTCTACAGGCTCTTTTAAAGCGCTGAATAAATATAGGGCGAAAGTAAAGTGAATAGTCGAAATATGAACGAAAGCGAGTGGAAATGTGATGTGGAATGCAGGTGGGACTCTATTCGATTTATTGTTCCCTTCACGCGAATGAAAATTTATCTTTTGTTGAAAGCACAGTGCATTTATGTCGCTTAAAATAAAAAGAAATACAAATGTGCTTCTTCCACATAGTAGGTGAAAGTGGCTTAAAGCTTAGAGTGGACCATTTTTCTTATTACCCTTACCACGATTTTCCATGTTTCTACCCCTGTAGGCACAACAGAGCTGGAGAACATATAAAATATGCACACATGCAATTTATACGTAATAAAAAGTTTAATTAAATTTCCGAGTGTTGTATGTACTAAACTTTAAAGCGCATTATTATTTTACGTAAAGTTTCCGTGTTTGCAAAGAATCAAGCCATGTTATTAAATTATTTCTTATGACAAATGCTTTCTTCAGTACTTCAATTGCCTGATGAAAAGTGACATCAATTTTAATAATGAGCATCTTCCCTTGCATAGGATCTGAATTTAATAAAGGATTTTTACGGGTTTTGAATATTACGATGTGATGAGAAGAGGCGAGCAGAGCATGCAGCTGGTCGCTTTTAATTTCTGTTAGCGTGTCTCCCACTGTCTCACTTTTTCTACTGCTTTCGTTATTTTCTACGTTGTGTTTCAGCATCGTCGAGAGAAAAATGATCCTTTTTTCTCGTCCTTTTTTATGCTTCCTCTCGTCGTACCTTTGTCTTTTCCCGTGTCTCCTTTCTATTTCTTGCTTGTTTCCGGCGTACATACATCTTTATAGTCCTCTGAAAAATTAAAAAACAGGCTTAGTTTTATCATACATTTCACGTGTAAATGAAATTAAATATTTTTCCGAGAAACTCACCTATATATTTTGAATATTTTAAAGATCTTAGCACTCGGAGAAAATTTTATTGAAATTAAACAAACTGTTTCTAAATGAAAATATGTACCTGCTTAGTAGCCGATTTTTATCATTTATTAATTAATATGATTAATTAATTGTTTAACCTACACTGTTAGAAATGTTCTAAAATTCACCAAATTTTTAAGTTAAACATGTAACGAAAAATTATATGTAATTGACAATATATTTAAGAAAACGTATTTTAAATTTGTTAAAGATTAACTGTTTCCGAAATTTTTCTTCAAAGTATAAAAATGTACTGAGTTTTCCTAAATTCATCATAAAATTATGAAACTGTAACAGAATTTTTAGTTATATTTTACTGTATAAAACTTCAGTTATCGGGACCGTAAAATTTTTTCTAAAGAAGCTTCCGAATTTTTTAGATACAAGTAGCGGAATATTTATTACTTTATAACTAAAAATTGAACAATTTTGTCTTGAATTTATTAAAATGTAACTGAATTTTCTTAAATTTATCTTAATTTTATGAAATTGTGACTGTATAAAGTTTTAGTTACGTGTCTTAGAAAATTTCGGCAGAATTTTCTACGTGCTTGCTAGGAAATTAGCAATGTTATTTTAGAAGGAATTGTAGACGAATTGCATAACAAAATAGGAAAATGAAATCTATAACTTTATTGAATTAATCGAATAAAAAAAAAGAAATAATATATTTCGTATCAAGTGCGGAAAGGCGTATTTTAAAGTGTTAAAATACGTTCCGCACGTGATACGAACGATATTTTCCGCACTAGTGCGGTAAGATTTTAAGTTTGTTTTAATTTTCCGCACATTTAAAATTTGACCGCACTAGTGCGAGAAAATCAGCTTTCCGAACCCAAAACGATAGCGACAAGGCTAACTTTCGGTTTACGGCGGACAAAAAATATATATTATTGAAGTCATTTTTTATTTGAAAATACATTAGTATGAGTCAGCCGAATTGATTTTTAAATTAAAAAAGTATTTTAAATTCAAAAAATCATTTATTTAAGCAACAAGAGATTATTTTCATTTCAATAAAGAAAATCAACCACGAAATTTATTATAATTGGGAAAATATTTTTTGAACTTATATCAATGCACGGATCTATTGATTTTTAAAAAGTTTGAGTATTTGTAAAAAATGTTTTTCTGAGTGAAATGTGCACTGTTAGAAATTTTCGAAAATCTACGAAATTTTCATGTTTAAAAGGGGACGTAAATTTATAGGGTATCTGAAATACTTTTAAGTAAACGTATCTCAAAATTACGGCAGAAATCAACAGTGTGGAAAAGGCAATGGAGTTTGTTTGAAAACTTTAATAGAATTTTCAGCATCCTGTGATCCTATATCATTTTCCCTCATTTTTTTTCAATAGAAATCACATAAAGGATAGCGTTTTTATTTTGTATCAATTTATATGTAACTTTATTATGAAAATGCTCACGTGATGAAAATTTATTGCAGTAATAATTTTTCAAAAGAACTTTTATAGAAATTCCCACGTCAAAAAATGATGGGGTCTGATGAAAATTTGTGTAGAAGGAAGCTGATACAATTTCCATCTGAATATGATATAGGATTTTATGGCATTTTCTTAGCATATAATTTAACATGATTACGTTCAATGTACTTGATAGAATTTAATTACAAAAATATTTTTGATAACATCTTTTATAATTTTAATCAAATATGATGAGATAGAAAATAAGAGAAATATTCTCAGTTTCAAAATATTTCTCTCAAATGAAGATTATATTTTTTCTTGGTGTACTTAATTCTGATAGATGTTTCCTGACTATATAGAAGTTGATGAGATATATTTCTGACGGATTTGAAGAATTAAAAGAAAAATTGATGGGAAGGAAAGTGTGTAATCTATACAATGATCATATTTGAAAAAAAAAAATAATTTGAATGATTTAACATTATTTCTTGTTTCTACGAACTCTGTTTTTATACGTATAACATGCTTATTCTAGGGTTTTATAAAAAACCAACTTTGAATACAAAATTGTTCCTATAACTTTACACTCCTTTCTCATGCTATGAAAATACATTTTTATTTTATGCTCAAGGCTCCTAGTCGTATATTGAATGTTCATGTTTCGATGCCGAAGAAATAGTTACTAAAATAAAAAGTGGAAAAGTGAAGAACTGGTAGTGTCACCCACCATATTAATATTATAAAAGATGCTGGTTTGCGATCAATGAGGGTCAAATATAAAGAAGAAAACTCTTCATGATGTCAAAATTGTTGCGACGTTTCGTTGGCTATGGGTTTGCCAACCTCATCAGGCTTTATTAAATTAAAAAAAACACCAAATAGTAAAATTGTCACACACAAGAAAAATAAAAATTAAATTAACTTAATATCGAGAACATACACAAAATTATTAAATTTTACTTTTATAAAAGAAGGTTTACTCATGATGAGTAATGTCAAGAATATAAAATTATAATAAACGTCATGATTTTACTTGATAAAATGACGTGATGTTATGGAGTCGACGACACTTTGTCTACTAAATTATTAGATTCAAACAGTTAACTTTAAATATTGACAACAGTTATTGTAAACACAGAATTTGAAATGTAAACAGACATCAGCTGGAAAGCTATCATGAATTTAATCTATTAAGTAATGAAACATAAATTCTATTCAAAGTAAATATGTCTTCTTTTTTATTTATACTAAAATTGAACTTTATATGGATCATCTCTGATGTTAATCTTTTCCGATAGTCAGAGACATAATCAACAATCCTAGTATTTTCCCAATCAAATTCATGGTTGAATTCCAATTGATGTTCACAGACTACGGATTCACTGTTTTTTTTATTTTTGTGTTCATTAATACGAACTCTTAATGCTCTCTTAGATTCACCAATATAAGTCGCAGTGCAATTTTTACGATTAAAATTGTACACAATATTAGTTTGTTCCCATTTGTTTGTGGAGTCTTTACCTAATTTTATTATTGATTTAAAAGTTTTGTTAACGACTGGGATAGTTGAAATATTGTATTTTTGAAAAATATTAGATAATTTAGTGAAGTTTGTTGCGTTGTATGGCAAACATACCTTTGGTTGATGTCTGTATAAGTCTGAACGGTTTTTTTTATTTAGAGAATTTGGAGAGCTGTATTTAATTTTATCCATACGGATTTTTATATTTTTATCGATGAAGCTATTTGGATAATCGTTGTTTGATAATATTTGTTTAACAATCTTCAAATTGGCGTTATGAAACGTTTTGTGAGATAAAGATATCGCTCGGTCAACTAAGTTATAAACAATATTTTTTTTCTGACAAATTGGATGATTGGAAAAGTAATTAATTGTTCTATTTGATGAGGTAGGTTTTTGAAACCAATTAGAAATAATTTTATTATCTTTTATAATTAATGACAAGTCCAGAAAGTTAATTTGATTATTTTGTTGAACTTCAAAGGTGAATTGTAAGTTCTTCTCTTGTGAATTAAAAATGTTTAAAACCAAGTCAATAAATTTCTTTTTTACACACAGAATAGTGTCATCTACAAATCTATAATAAAATAAAGAAGAGCAATTATGTTTGTCTTTTAAAATTCGTAGGCAATCATTTTCCAAATCATCCATGACAATGTCTGCGAATAGAGGTGAAATTGGTGAACCCATTGGAGTGCCAAAAATTTGCAAATAAATATTATTATTAAAGGTAAAATATGTGTTTTTGAAAAGAAATTTAGTACAATTTATAATTTCATCAAATGGAATTCTACAGTTATTATGAATAAGCTGACATCTTCGGTCTAAACTCTTTAGGCCCAAATCACAGGGTACATTTGTAAATAATGAACTGACATCTAGTGAAAGCAGAACATGATTATCATCTACAACGAGATTTTCCAATTTTCTTTTAAGATCTAAACTGTCATTTAAATGTGATTTTGGGACTTTGATACTGTCTTTTAATTCATCATATAGTATTTTTGCTAAAAACTGCGTGGACTATTGATCAAAGAAATTATGGGACGAAGAGGTGTATCTTGTTTGTGGATTTTAGGTAAGCCATAGCATTTAGCTAATACAGTGTTTGTTAGAGTAAGTTGATTATTGTGGAATTTATATTTTAAAAATTCATTATCATTAAGTCTCTTTAAAATGTTAGAAGTACTGCTTTGTAATTTTTTCAAAGGATTTCTTGTAATTGGGATGTAGGTGGGAGTATTTAAGAGAAGGTCAGTCATTTTTATATTATAAGTCGATTTTTTTAGACAAACAGTAAGGTTACCTTTGTCAGCATTAGTAAAAAAAATGTCAGGATTGTTTTTTAAAAATTGTTTCGTAACTTTTAACTTGTTGGCAAAATTTCTGTCTTCCATGGAAATATGAGTGTCTTTATTGAAATTGTGCATAATATTATTTGTTACTTTTTCTCTTATTTCATTCTTGAGATCACTATTGATGTCTAAGGATAACAATGAAGATTCTACATTTTTAATTGTATCAATTACTTCTTGTTTAGAAATTTTTTGTGGAACACTGTAATTTGGTCCCAGAGAGACGATATCAACAACATTCGACGGTATTTGTAAATCAGATAAATTTCCAAACCAACTGTCTTTATTTGTTTTCCTGCAGCGATATTTACTTGTTGATAATGAATCAAATTTCTTTTGATGTTTTTCGTAACATTTTTTTAGTAAGAAGTTAAATTTAGAATTTGAAAGATAAAAAAACTTATTAACGGTATTACAATCTAAATTGGAATCGAGAATTTGTTTCTTAATATGTTCGAGTGATTTTTTAAAAAATTCAATATGGATGTGGATGTCTCTAATTTCTGTTTTCAAAAGTTTTCTTAAATAATGTTCATTTATATTATGAAACTCTTTTTTACCTGAGTTACTGTAAAAGTGAACATTTTTTTGACGCTTATAAAAATTTAGTAGATGTTGAGGAAATACATCATTACTCCTGCAAGGTAATAAAAATTGTCGTTTAGAAGTAGACTCAGCGAGACGTCGGTTATTTGAAGTCCAATTTTTGAGGTGATTCTTAGTTAGTTGTCCGTAATGACTTTCAATATATGAGAAGAACTTTGGCGTTTTTGATGATGTTGAGTCCGTATCCGATCTAATACTCTGTTCAAGTGAAGAACTGGTAGTGTCACCCTTCATATTAATATTATAAAAGATGCTGGTTTGCGATCAATGAGGTTAATTAAAAAGTTAAAATTTGTTTCAAATAAAGCCCTCTAGCGAAAACGTGGCCTTTTTACTGTTTATAGAATTTATTAAAGAAGAAATAGTAAAACATCCAACAAATTCTTTCAGAAATATAATTAGCACTGTGTGTAAACCAAAAAAACACTGAAAAAATCTGTGAGTTAGCAAAAATTTCTGAGATTATCAAATATTGAATTTATTTTCAAAGGAAATACTAAAAACTTACTTGCGCTTCAACCCAAGTAGAAATTCTAAAGAGTTTTATTTGAGATACTCGTATGTTTTCCTTTTCAACTAGTGAGGCCCTCTTGAGGAAAACCTGTAAGTTATTCAAAAGAAATGTAATGCTGCGCCATTTAAGTTATTAGTGAGTCTAAACTTTTGAAGTATTGTTGAGGTACTCTCTAGTTATTTTTGAGACAATAGACAATTCTTTGTTAGGAATTAAAATCTGACATATGTACACGAATCTGAGTGAAGATTTCGAGCAATAAAATTTGATGTTAATGGGCTTTGAACGTCGATTCCTAAAAATTCTCCGGCATCAGTTGATCCATCTGCCATAAAACTCGTTATATAAGAACCTATTACCAAAAATGAGAATATAAAAAGATTTTTGAAAATCAGGCAACGAAAACTTATGCGGGATCCCAAGGAATTATAGATTAAATAAGAAAGTAATCAAAGGACTTTGTAAAGTTAAAAAAAAATTGTACGTGACATGATTGTGCAACATTTTGATCAAGAAACAAAACAAGGTAAATTGCGAATTTTATTGAAAATCTAATGTCATAACCTGTAAAATATTGATGTATTGCGATGAATACTTACCGGGCTCATACTGATACTCTTGGCTAATTTTTCTCCTTTTACGAAACCTCTTCACTCGGTTTCTGTTTCCTTCTCTTTTTCGGTTTATTCTTCGATATGCAAACTTTTTTTCCAACACCTCAGAAACGGACTAAATTTTATACTGACATTTAACTTGTATTTTTAGTACGCACACATTAAATGAAATGATTCCAAGTTGTTGATTACAAATGCCTCAACAATTACTTACAAGAAATATTCAAAAGTTAATCACGGGGGAAACTGGACAAGTTTTACTCCAGTTCAGCTTGTAATATTTAAACTTACAAATAACTAGTAAGTTCCTTATGAATATTTTCTTATTAGTTTTGACTTACTATTTACTAATCAACTGACAAATGAAACTTAATACATTTCTACCTGGGAATGAAAGATTCGATCTTCTAATAAAATTCTAAGTATTTTATTTGCAACCTATTTAAATTGTTGAAATCAGAGCTAAAAACAACACAAGCAACGTGCTTTACATACACAATATAAGTAAATATTTATTTTCAGAAATTAAAATAATCATATCTGATTTCGAATCTTCTTAGGATTTTAATGGAACTTTGAATATCATATATTGTGTTTAAAAATTAAAATATCAATGTTATACAGAATAAATATTGTTTTGCTTTTAGTATACATGGAAAAATATTTGGATAAATGAAAAAAAAAATTTATTGGTTCAACCATAGTATTTTGTTTTTATGCGAATAACAAAATGTTACTGTAGGTCAAAGTTACATACAGTTTTTTCCAAGTTTACTCTTTAAAAATGATCGGATTTTAAGGAGTGATTGCTCATTTTCTTCTCTAAACAATTTTGAAAGACTCCACCGTCTTAAATTTTCTAATTAATCTCTTGTTTCCTAACTGCTCATAAAAAATGTTGAAAAATTTAATGAGCTTTATAAACAGACAGCTGTAGTTAGAAATTGAGAGATTAATATAAAAAGTAAAGATGGTGGAGTCTTTTAAAACCGTTTAGAGAAGAAAATGAGAAATCACTCCTTAAAATCCGATCATTTTTAAAGAGTAAACTTGGAAAAAAACTGCATTGAACTTTGACCTACAGCAATTGTTACTAAAAAAGAGATTTTTTATATTTTTGAATTTTTTCTCAGTAAAGCGAACATTTTTCTCTAATATTATGTATTGAATAACAGCATTAACATTTTTTGAAGTGGTAATTAATTAAGTTTGTCAAGGGCTTCCTAACCACGGTCGAACCTCCTTAATAAAAATTTGGCTTACTTAACCATAAGGTTCTTTAAAATTAATCAAATACAGTGAACCAAGCAATTTTCTTTATTTGTGAAAATTATTATTCTGAGTGTGTATTATGCATATAAAAAATGTTGATGTAACGAAAAAATTTTCTTGAATGAACTAAGAGTATTAATTAAATCAAGTGAAATTTATTTGGATTAACTAATGCTATAAAAATACATTTTTATTTTATGCTCAAGGCTCTTAGTCGTATATTAAATGTTCATGCCTCAATGTCGAAGAAATAGTAACTAAAATAAAAAGTGGAAAAGTAAACATTTGTTTTAAATAAAGCCCTCTAGTGAAAACGTGGCCTTTTTACTGTTTATAGAATTTATTAAAGGAAAAATAGTAAAACATCCAACAAATTCTTTCAGAAATATACAATTAGGATTGCGTATATTAATCAAAAAACCACTGAAAAAACCTGTGAATTAACAAAAATTTCTGAGATTATTAAATATTGAATTTATTTTCAAAGGAAATACTAAAAACTTACTTGCACTTCAATGAAAGATTCGATCTTCTAATAAAATTTTAAGTCTTTTATTTGGAAGCTATTTGAAGTTAATCAAGGTGAAATAAACGTAAATAGAGTGGAGGCAATGGTTTTTTTCTGATTTCAGGATAAACTATATTTATCAATCTATTTGAGATGCGACAGATTGTAATTAAATTTTTTTGGATTGGCTTGGATTAACTTTTTATGCAGTTCATTAATTTATTTTTATTTTGTATATTTCAGTTGCATTTGACCCGCATTCATTTTTCTTTTAATTTACGTTGAACTCATTCTTACTGATATAATACTAATTTCAAATTTTGATTTAATTGTTTTGAAATTAATTTAACGTTTATAATCTATTTTAAGTTATATTCTTAAACTTTTGAATCCGTATCTGTTGATACCTGTAGATTTGTTGAAGAGGTTAACCGGTTTTTGAATAGAAAATCCAATTTAGAATTCATTCAAGCTTAACAAATTTTTCTATTTAAAAAGTCATTTTAAGACAAAAGTGTCCAAGTTTTTCTTGAAATAAATGTTTATTTTTTCTTCTAATGAATCACTCCATTTAGTGGTCATTCTGACTTTTTTAAAATTTCTTCAAGATAAAGCTGAATTAAAGACAAAAGTTATATTGAGTTTTAACAAGAGGATAGCTTTATATATTTTACGTGACCAGAAACTTCGATAATGAATCAAGAAATTCTGGGAATTTCGCTTGGAAATCGTAGCAGATACCCTAGTTAATTACGATTAATTTTTCATATCATACACAAATTCGATAATGTCTACGATATTATTCTTGCTAATATTATCGGATCATAAATTTTCGAAATTTTTTAAATCCTATATTTTAAAACTCATACATCAAAAAAATTTCTTCAGCATTATCAACTATTTCGCTATAGCCAGACTTAATCTAGTTGTAATGACAATGATTCCAGTTTGAAATTACAATGAGCACAGAATTAGTTGTTAGAATTACAATAATTGTTAGAATGAATATTTTTAGAATCAACTAAAAAAAATTTTTTTACAAGTATGAAAATTGAAAAATTGTTCAATAGGATCAGTTAAGGTTATTCAAGCAGATCTGCATTCAAAAATTTCTGAAGTTTTATTAAATTTTGTGAATTTATTATACCGTTTTCTATAAGTTTGGACATTTTTGAAATTTTAATTTAAAAAATACATTTTAGCGTTATTGACTGCTGATGTGCGTGAATTTTGATTCAATAGGTTCGAATCTTCTTAACGTTGAAAATATTATTTGTGATTTAAACTGTGAAATTTTAATGTATGGAATGTAACACGTGGATCAATAAGTCCCGGGACTGACACATAGATGGCGTTGCCAACAAAAGTTCTGTATGATTTTTCATGAGTACCAACCTTCAAAAGATACCTGTCAAAATTTAATGACATTCTGATGTTTGGTCCACGAGTTACAGTGATTTAAGTGACGCTAGTCTTGATATTCTCAAAACAATGGATTCGAAACAATTTCGTGTGTTGATTTACCATTGCTTTTTGATGAAAAAAAAAACAGTGCAAGCTCAGCAATGGCTTGAAAAGTGCTACGGGACTCTGCTCCATCAAGAACAACCATTTGTCGGTGGTATGCTGAGTTGAAACGTTGTCGTACAGACACTGAAGATGCTGAACGCTCCGGCCGGCCAAATGAGGTAGTTACACCGGAAACCATCAAAAATGTCCACCAAATCGTTTTCGAAAACCGTAAATTAAAATTGCGTGAGATAGCTGACACCTTAAAGATATCATACGGCAGTGTGTACGCTATTTTGTATGAACATTTGTCTATGAGGAAGCTGTTGTCAAAGTGGGTGCCGCGTTTGCTCACGGTGAATCAAAAACGATAACGTGTCGTTGATTCCGAGCGCTATTTGGAGTTGTTTCGCTGAAATATACCGAATTTTTTGCGTCGGTATGTGACAATGGACGAAACCTGGAACTCCGGAGTCAAAGCGGTCGTCAGCCGAGTGGACTGCAGTCGGTGAGAAGCGTCCAAAGCGGCCAAAAACGCAAATGTGCACCGGTAAGGTTATGGCCTCAGTATTTTGGGTTGCTCATGGAGTTTTGTTCATCGACTACCTTGAAAAAGGTATGACGATCAATAGCGAACGTTACATTGGCCAATTGATGCGTTTGGAGAACGAAATCGGTGAGAAACGTCTCCAAATGAAGAAGAAAAAAGTGCTCTTTCACCAAGACAATGCGCCGTGTCACAAGTCGCTCGCTACCATGGCGAAATTGAATGAATTGAGCTTCGAATTGCTTCCGCACCCACCATATTCACCGGATCTGGCCCCCAGCGACTACTACATGTCTGCAGACCTCAAAAAAATGCTCCAAGGAAAGAGATTCTACTCCAACGAGAAAGTCATCACCGAAACGAACGCTTATTTCGAGGCCAAAGATAAATCGTTCTACAAGAAAGGTATTGAAATGTTAGAGAAGCGCTGAACTGATTGTGTTGCTTTTGAAGGAGACTATGTTGATGAATAAAGTGGAGATTTGCCAAAAAAATGTGTTTTTCCTAGTTAGTCCCGGGACTTATTGATCCACGTGTTATATGCACTGGGAAAAGTTCCTTTGAATCAAAGAAAAATTTCTTTGATGTACGGTCAAAGAAAAAATTTCTTTGAATTAAAGAAAGTTTTTTTAATTCAAAAAAATTTTCTCTCATCCAAAGAAATGGATTTGTTTAGATTACAGAAAATTTTTTTAAATCAACAAAACTTTCTTCAATTCGAAGAAATTTTTTCTTTGACCGTATATCAAAGAAATATTTCTATGATTGAAAGAAACTATTTTCTGGGTGTACCAAACCGGTCAGAAATAAGTTTTTAATCTGAGTCAATCCGAATAAATCGGAGCTCAGATTGATCTATAAATCAAATTTTTATTCCGAATGGATCTGAGGTCGGAATGATTCTGACTGAAATCAATCCAAGCTCGTATTAATTGATTGAAAACTTGGTTCGGATTGATTCGGACTGTTGCTTTGGATTGAAACAGAGTGAAATGGATTGAATTTTAATCCGAAACATTCGTAAGGATAGTATATGGGTAAAAGTAATTTTTGTCAGTGTAACACATTTTTTAGAAGCAAAATTCAAACAAGTTTTTACTGAGAATTTTTTGAAATTTACATGCTAAACTCATGGTGAAATTATATTTCCGTTTCTGCTATATTAAATTCGTTATTCATAACTCGATGTGCATTATTGAGAAATTTTTATTCATCAAAATAGCATTGTAATTAATTATTAGACTGCATCGGGTTGTATTAATAAAGCATCGCAACCGCGAATGGAACTATATGCATTATCAATGATTCTCAATAATGTTTACGCGTTAATAAATTTTCAATCGATTGATCACATGCACGTCGTACACATTATCATTGCCCTACCCATAGGAAGATTCAAGTGATCTTTCATTAACGGAAATTTTGTGTTGACATATTTGTTTATGAGCACATATTCTTGTTTGCATATACAAGAGAATATAGCGTGCAAAATGTTCAGATTGATTGATTCTAACTAGTTATAAATTGTTCAGTAGAAAACACATAATGTCAATCTAATTAACAGCAACTTATACATCAAAAGATTATTGTTGATTCGGTCGCGAATAGAAACATTTAATCTAAATATGTTAAAAACTAAATATTACTCTTGAAATTAGAGTACATTCAAATCACCCACACAGAGAAAAATATTTGTCCAAAATTACCAAACTATTTGGAAACGCATTATAGAATTCTAAAGCGACGTACTTTTTTTTAATAATCCACATTAATTGGGATTTCTATTATAGAATACGCTAAATTCCCGATGAAAGTTCCCATCTAGATGGTAAAGTGAATTATTCGAAATTAATTAATTATAAACTCTAGTGAGCAATGATTTTGTTGCAGAATCAATTACCAAAATATTGAAAAAACATAGACTTTACTGAAGTTGATATATAAATGAACCAACATTGAAAAGAATTATAAAGGTAATGGATTATAATTATTAATAGCTGTTTATAAATACAAAGCTATAACGTGAGTTCATACGACTTTAAAAAAAATTTGTACAATAAAGACGATACATATGTTTTTTATAACCTTCAAAACCATTTGCGACCCATTTTTGACAATTAAATTAGTCATGGCATTTTTGAAGAATTATTATGTTGAAAATCAATCATTTTTGTTCGTAAATCATTAAAAAATGACTGACTGCATAGCTAAAAGTGGGTCATTGATTTCAATTCTATCAAATTTTCACAGATACAGATTTACTTCCTGAATTTGAATCAAGGAAATTTACTAAGAATCAGTGATTATTCGCTGATCCCTAGTGAGTTTCGCTGATTCAGATTCAGATAGTACAAAGAATAACATATAAAAAAAGGAATAGATAAAAGAATGAATAAAACATTCATTTGTTCACCAGATATGAACACTATTACACGGAGAAACCTTCCATTGTAATATATGTTGAAAATTCTCCTTTATTTTACTACATTCACTTAGCAAAGTACGGATATTAGGAAACTTTAGTAAAGTTTGCAAAACTCCATAGTAAAATTGGAAGCTCATGATCACAGCCATATACTATTTACGATAGGAAATAATTCTCAACTTTTAGCATCATTACCTGAATAAGATTACAGTATTTCTAATCACATGCGAACAGAATTACTATAGTTCTTCGTAAAAAGTCCCATAGCCGAAGTATGGAAAAAAATCTAAATTATTGAATTGTTATAATTATACACTATTACACATGTTTATTAATTTTGATATCACACAACTCACAAAAATTATTCACACGCAGCACTTAAACATATATTAAATCACTCGCTCCAATTTTCTTGAAATTCTAAACGCTGCCGGATTCGAACTAGAAGAATATTTTAACCTCGAAAGCATATTTGAGAAATTCATATAATCAATATGAACTTGTCAGAAACTTGGTGACGTGCAGCAAAAATCAAAACATTCATTCTCGGTTTTTCGTATAATTCGTTGCAGAATGTTGTCCGAGTGCTTCGGAATGCATTTAGTTATGTAGATACAGGTAGGGTTAGAGGGTTCGAACCCAAAAGCGATTCTGAAATTTAATTCAAGCGTTTGCAATTATAAATAGTGTATCATTGCGTAGTTAAATATGTGAACATACATTAGGACATTGTGCAACTAGGGAAAAAAAAATTTATTTTGCGAGTGCGAAGTTTGATGCCCGAGCAAAGCGAGGGTAACAACCACACGAGTAAAATAAATGTTTTTCCCGTGTTGCACACGATTTTTTATTCTACTATAGGGTCAGAAAGTGGATTTGTTTGCCCCACACGGGGCAATAAAGTCCACTTTATGGCCCGCTAGTAGAAAAAAGGTATTATAATAATATTTGTTCCTGTGTTTCCACTGAAACCGCCCCTCTTCTCAGGGCCAAAGCTCCCCTATATCTTCCTTTTGTTTTGCACACGTTGGAAAATACACAAGAATTCTTAATCCGGAGCCGTCACTTCTGAAGGTCAAACCTTTCGGTGGAGTTAGTGATTTTTCATATAGTGGTTTTCAGATTCACATATTCTTTGTTTCGCTTCGCAACTTTGATATAGTGAATTTCAGATTCTTATAGGTTTTATAAGAGTTAGTAGAACATATATTCCATTTATTCAAATAAAAATATTAACTTCGCCTCTTGAAAACCACTATATTAATTTCTGACACGTAAACCCTGTTTGCCTCATTTTGAAACGATATTATACTAACATATAATTCATTTTTATGATTTAGTCTGATGAAAAGTCTCTCAGTGCAGCTATCAAAAATTTAAATTTAGATAGTGATATATAATCTATAAAAATATATATCTATAACTTAATTCGTGTGGTTTTTTTTCAAAATGGATCTAAATGGATTTGTGGATTCCATTCCAAAAGAACTGCGCCGGCTTGGCAGCCAAGAATAAATCAAGCCAATTTTTGATACCCTGTTCTGATGTGAACCGTATTCCAGTGAGGGCGTTCTACATCGACCGGAAAAAATGGTAGTCAGAAGGGGCAAGGTCTGGGCTATAAGGCGGGTGGGGTATGCATCCACTGTTTTCCAAATAGTTCTTAACCGGAATAGCAAGATGGGGCCGAGCGTTGTCATAATCGAAAATTATTGCCTCGTGTCTGGTCGCATATTCCGGGCGTTTTTCGGCTATTGCTCTCTTCAAACGGATTAATTGTGTTCGGTAGCGTTCTCCATTGATGGTTTCACCCGGTTGTAGCAGCTCATAATATAGCACACCCTTCTGATCCCACCAAATACAGAGCATTACCTTCGCGCCATTGATATTCGGCTTTGCCGTTGATTTGGCTGGTTGGCCGGGTTTCACATATGATTTTTTGCGCTTGGGGTTGTCGTAATGGATCCATTTTTCATCACCAGTAACAATCCGATGCAAAAATGACTTCTTTTTGTGGCGTTCCAGCAGCATTTCGGACATGCAAAACCGCCTTTCAACGTCTCTTGGCTTGAGTTCATGTGGAACCCAATTTCCTTGCTTTTGAATGTATCCAGCTGCTTCTAAACGTTTTGAAATGGCTGCTTGATGACTCCCAAAGATTCTGCGCGCTCTTCTTGTGTTTGGCAACAATCTTCATCGAGTAATGCTTCCAGTTCTTCATCTTCAAACTTTTTTGGCTGCCCAGGACGTTCTTCGTTTTCCAAGCCAAAATCACCACTTTTAAATCGTACAAACCACGTTTGGGACGTTCGCTCAGCTAGAGCATGTTCACCATAAACTTCCACCAAAATACGATGACTTTCGGCAGCAGTTTTCTTCATATTAAAGTAATGAAGAAGAACTCCCCGCAAAAAAACTTTTTCAGGCACAAAGTTCGACATATTTGAGTGAAAAAAAATTATTGTTGTTTACGCTTCAAATGAATGACATATACTGAAAAAGACGCACAATGACAGTAGCTTTCCAACGCATGTTCGGAATATTGGAACGATGGAATAATAATCAAGTTATGCCATCTTTTAGCAAACCGCACAAATTAAGTAATAGATTCAATACATGTACCCACAGAATCTTCGTACCTACATACATGTTTCTTTACAGGGTAAGTTTTTTATCTTGAGACAGCGAAATAACTCAAGAAATACACATCGTGTTTTCGTACAAACAGTTTTTATTTTCGAGGGGGAAAAGCGACTCCGTAAAAATGTACCTCACACCCCACACTCTGGGGGTGTCAGGTAGATAATTTTTTTTTAAATTAAAAATTTTAATTTAAACTTGAAAAAAAATTTCGGATATAACTCGAATATTTCAATGTCTCAAGATAAAAGACTCACCGTGGATAACTTTCTGAGATATAAATGTTTCAAAAAGTTTTTGATGCTTTTATATTTTTACTTCATATTGAACTTTTGATATATAGAATTTTCCGGGTTATTTGAAAAGCTCTCCTGAAGTGTTAGCCAATTTTTTTATTAAGTTACTTACATGCATCTGATGCATGTATCTTCTATGTACAGAGATGAGTTGACGTCTTTCCCAATTGAATCTTTGGCTAACGTAGAGTATCTATTTCTTATTTCTGCTTGTGCGCGTTTAGTTTCGATGCCAAGTTTTTAAAAGCGGGATAAACTGTTAAGTTAGTCATCATAAGATATATCATATTTGGGATGAAGTAAAAAACATGAAAACCCCATAAAATTCATACTTTTTTCAAACATGATGGGACGAAGGGGTATGTTAAAATTGATATGTTTTTCTGTAATACAGTGGAGAGTTTTTTTGAAACACGATGGAAAAAGGGAGTAAGATACAATTAATACTACATATTACGTATTAGCGTATTATCGCACGTATTATTCTTGTCTCACAGTAGACGGTTTTTCTTCAAACACAATGGGAAGAAGGGGTATGTTAAAATCAATGTTTTCCTGTCCTGCAGTAGGAGAATTTTTTTTTTGGAATCGATGACAAATGGGGGTATGGTACAATTAAAGAGCCGCGTTCTATAACCGGAATAAAGTACAATTGATACGTATTGTTCCTGTTCGGCAGTAGACGGTTTTTTTTCAAACGCGATAGAAAGACACTGCAAAAAGAAGTGTCTTAATATAAGATACTTGTGTAGTCATTTCTAAGATGCTTCGGTGGCCACTTTCAAGTTGCCTAAAACATCTTAATTGAAGATACGTAAAATATCATAAGTTGAATCATCGGTAACATATATTATTTAAGTTAGCAATAGTTTATGTTCCCTATAACCTCTACACTGTAAGAAAAAGCTTTCGGCACACCAGTGTCTGTTACACATGTGGTGGCTTACATGTCTGTGCGTACTTCATAAAAAAATTAATTCAAGAAAATGCTTTATTGGGTAAGGAGACAAACGACGTTGCAAAACAGAAGGTATGCCTGATATCGAGTCACGCGTTGCCGATACGATTTACACTTTTTACATGTAGCTCCACATCCGTCACATGTAAAGTTTGAATAAAGGATCGTGTCGATGAAAACGAAAAATGTGTTTCTCTAAGTGAGTTAATATTACACCACAGAAAAAAGATATGAAACACTCAAAACGCTCCATTTTTTGAGGTTATGAACTGTAACTATAACCCTATGAAAGATTCTATCTTTCGACCACTACTTCTTTGACACATTACGCGTCTTAGTTTTTACTAACTTATTGACCTGCTATATCTTACAATTCAGAAACATCTTATGCCAGAACCATCTTATGACATTCTAAACATCTTAAACTAAAACACTTTATCTAACTCAATGAAGCATCTTATTTTGTAAGACGGAAAAAACATCTTTATTCGCATCAAGATACGTAAGTCGTCTTAATTCTGAATAAGACACTTCGTGAGATGTCTTATTTTAAGACAGAAGATGGAAAATTCCCATCCTATATCTTACAGTAAGATACCAGGTAAGACACTTCTATTTGCAGTGTATTATCTTTGTTCCGCAGTAGACGGTTTTTCTTTAAACACGATGGGAAGAAGGGGTATGGTAGAATTAATATGTATCCCAGTGTTCGCAGAACGTGGACGTAAACGGCCCCCACCATGGACCCTACCAGCTCATGGCTTCTTCCTCGCTCCACTGCCATAGGTTGGTTGAATGAGGAAGACACAATGAGCTCGAAGCATCTATGGTGGGGGCCGTTTACGTACACGTTCTGCGAACACTGATGTATCCCTGTTCCGGAGTGGAATATTTATTTGTTATTGAACATGATGGGAAGAAGGGGTATGGTACAATTAATATGTAGCTATATCCTGCAGTAGACGGTTTTTCTTAAACACGGTGAGTAGGGAGGGTATGGTAGAATTAATATTTATCCCTGTCCCGTAGTCGATAGTTCTATAAAAAAGGGGGTGAGGGCTGTCATCGCCTACTCAAGTGAGAACCAACGTATGCTTTCCTGGCAAGGAAGGGGAGGACCAGGATGGAGGAGTTTTATGCATTACCCTTGCGGGTATTTTTACACGATTCGATTGGTATTAATTGGCGGCTAAAAGAAAGTGGGATGTAGATAAGTGGAAAAAAATCCCTCAAGTGCGAAAAACCACTAACTCGGAAATACTTTAAAACAATAAAATTATTATTTCTGTTATTACTATTTTAAGGAGATTTAAGTATAGGTGAATGAATAACATGCTGGGTGTATCAGATATGTTAAGGGTGAATCATTTTATGAGGTAATTTTCAGGTTTAGCATGCTATTGTAGTGGATAATATAGGTAAATATGGTTAAATGCTTTTTGAAACTTCACCACATATTTGTTATAAATTACACTGGTCAACAGACATTTCTCTGCAGGGTAAACAACCATTTTTTTTGTGGTAATCCGGGCACGCTGAATTCAAAAATGACCTTCATTTTTCTCAATGAGCTCTTGTTTTTGCAATATTGGAAAACCCCGTTTTTTTCGATATGCAGACATTCAAATTTTTACATTAAAAAAAAATCAAATACTTTTTTTAAAGACCATTTGTAACGTATGGATTCTTATTGAACTAACAGACGTTAAATTATATCAGGGGTGTTAGTTGAAATTTGCCGGTTTTACTCATAGATGTCGCTAGAGATATGTATACATTTCTATAATTTGGCATCTATTTCATATTTTTCTATGGACAATAACCTTTAAAAATACACAATTAAATTCTGCCAAAATAATAGCATCATAGTTGTTTACCTCAGTGAATATGTCGAGTTTCGTTCCAAGTAAATCGCATTTGCGGCATTCGTTGCTTTTCTTATTTCATCAAAAGAAAAAAGCAGTTGAAGCTCATCGATTGCTGGTAGAAAGTTATGGTGAACATGCTCCAGTGACTAGAACATGTGACATGGTTTCGTCAATTTAAAAGTGGAGATTTCGATTTAACAGACAATGGACATCCTGGTGCAGCGAAAAAATTCGAAGACGAGGAATTGCAGGCGTTATTGGATGAAGACCCAACCCAATTGCAACAACAATTGGCACAAACACTAAATGTGACTCGAGAAGCAATTTGCCAACGTTTAAAAGCCATGGGAAAAATCCAAAAGTATAGAAAATGGGTACCACACCAAGTGAACGATAGACAAATCGAAAATCGAAAAACCATTTGTGAAATGCTGCTTCAACGGTTCGAAAGGAAATCTTTTCTGCATCGAATTGTCACGGGGGACGAAAAATGGATTTATTTTGAGAACCCGAAGCGGAAAAAATCATGGCTTTCACCTGGTGAGGTCGGCCCATCGACTCCAAGGCCAAATCGTTTTAGCCGTAAGACAATGCTCTGTGTTTGGTGGGACCAGTGTGTTGTGTACTTCAAGTTATTAAAACCTGGTGAGACGGTAAATACGGATCGCTACCGACAACAAATGATCAATTTGAATCATGTGTTGATCGAAAAACGTCCGGAATGGGCCCAAAGACATGGCAAAGTTATCCTACAACATGACAACGCACCGTCTCATACTGCTAAAGTGGTGAAGAACACATTAAAAGCATTGAATTGGGAAATATTATCGCACCCGCCGTACTCTCCAGACCTCGCCCCGTCCGACTATCACCTTTTCGCATCGATGAGACACTCACTCGCAGAGCAGCGCTTCGCCAATTTTGAAGAAGTCGAGAAATGGCTCGTCGAATGGTTTGCCTTGAAAGAGAAAAAGTTTTTTTGGAATGGTATCCATGATTTGCCTGAAAGATGGGCAAAGTATGTAGAATCCAATGGTCAATACTTTGAATAAAATTTTTTTGAGATTTCCTTGAGAATTAAGTGTTTTATTTATTGAAAAAACCGGGAAACTTCAACTAACACCCCTGGTACACATCTTTTAAGTTGTTCCCTTCAAAAATCGTTTAAACGAACAAAACTCAATATTTTCGTCAAAATTTGGAAATTATCAATATTCAAAGCGCTGTTACACAACCAATTTTTGTCCAATTCTAATCAAATTTACTGAATTTGTACCTTTATCTACCTTCTTCATTGTGTTGAAACTTTAACGTAATCCATTGAAAATTGGCGAAATGTTACTAAATATTAAAAAAATTGTTTCTTCGCACTATCGCAAAAACAGGAGCTGATTGAGCAAAATGATAGTCATTTTTGGATTCAGCGTTTCCAAATCACCCTAAAAAAGTTATTGTATACACTTCAGCAAACAGAAAATTTTTTTTCGGCCAGTGTTATGCATTATATGCCTAATGAAACCTTCATCATGTAACTGATGTAATTTCAATCAAAGTATACTGGTTCGCCACATTCATCTGAAAAAATTTATGGAGATTAATTATTCACCTAGAGGAAGGTTTTGTTTTTGAAAGTAAATCTTTGGTTGATGCAACTAAATATTTTATTGTTTCAATCAAAATTTTTTGCAGATTCAATAATTTGGTATATTTAATCAAAATTTTTCTTTGAATCCATCAACATTTTGTTGTATCAACCAAAATTTGTTCAGATGGACTTACATTTTTTGTTTATCTAAGGAAGAAGTTTGTTTGAATTAAAAATTTTTTTATCCGAGCGTTCATTTTCATTTATTTTTGTTAAATATCTATTTAATGTAAGAAATTCATTAAACATTCCTCTTTTCTTATTTCAACTGTCTGGAGATGAAGAAGAAATATTATTATTGAGATAAGAAAGCGAAGGGGAGGTAAAACTGAAGAAAAAGTGGAAACAATGAGAAAAATCAACGGTTTTTAAGACCGCTTTTTATCATCACAACGCTTGAGGAAGTGTAGATCTAAGCTTATTAGATCTTGAACAAAAGGCGAATAAGGTTTCGGTAATTAAATGAGTAAAGAAATGAATTCCACCTGAATTACTAGATATAAAGGAAGTCTCAGATTCTTTACTTTCTCTCGCACTCACTTTTTAATGTGTCTCAGACTTGCATTATGGGCTCGTAGTTTTCTGTACAGAAAATCTTTCATTTTCTCAAGATCGCGCATACTTTATAAATTCCGGCATCATCTTATCGTAAAACCCCTGCTTCAAGCTTTCGAATCTCTCCTAGCCAAAGAAGCAGCTCGCAAAACAGAACAATCGATTTTACCACGCATTCCCTCCTCTTGTTTACTGGCTTTTCTTCGACATTTGTCTCAGAAAATGTAAGCTGACACTTCGTTAGCTTTGAATAAGAATGGAAATTTTATATTAAAATGGGATTCGTGAAACTTTTGTAATCATCTCGTTACGTTTTATAAATGAATGTTAGGAAAATTCTCAAAGTTGCAAAATTATTAAGAATTTCTTGTAAATTTAAATGATCTTATAGTGCTAAATAGGTGCTGATGGATAATGGAGAATAGGTTAGAGGAAATTCATGTGAAAGTTAGAAATCGTTAAAGATAGAATTTTGCAGGTAGAGCAGACCGGGCGAAACCTGTTGAGTTGACAATCATTGCTCTCATAAAAGTGAATAGAACGTGTTCTGTTCATTTCTATTTTATGCATTATAAAAGAGCCGATTAATTATACGCAACAAGAAATAAAAATAGTTATATCTGTAGTAAGATCTTTTATTCATTGAGTTTCTGCTACATACGGATTACAAGTATACATATCTGCCGTACCAATAGGGAATACCCGCTTTACTTTTTATAAAAAACATGTATTATTTATTTATCCTAGTTACCGTTCAAGAATTTGTCAAATATTACTGTTTGAAAACTTTGCCTCACCGTGAAGCTTTAGTGAGTCTCTGTTAAGAAAGATTGGACTCAAATCAAACCTAATTTTCATAATTACTTTATAGAATAATGTTTCTTCTATCAAAATATCAAGTTTGTATACTGTAAATATATCGACTCATCGCAAACATAATATTACAGTCAGCAAATCTTCCATTTTTTCTTCATCAAAACTGTTCTTTCCATAAAATCTTTTTTATCTTGAATTTTTAAAATGTTTGTTTATAATTTGATTTTCCTAATAAAATTGATTTATCCCATGCAAAAAAATATATAAATAGTAAGTAATTAGTAAGTAAATAGTAATGTTATTTCTATAAACAACATTGCAACAACAATTCTGAACGTTCATTGAACGATGAAAAATAATTTATGTGCCTCCGGCGTATAAACTCGTTTTTTCGCTACAGTTAAGAGTATCGTAATGTTGTGTATTACGATACAGAGGAATGTAATGTAAAAATTGAACTGCGCATGTGCCTATGACCATACAGCGGAGCGTAATCTTCTTCTTATTCTTCTTCTTCTTCGTGCAGCGTTGGCACCGTACTGACAAAGCCTTGTACATTTGAACTGCGCATGCTCTATTACAATACGCTACTACTACACAAGATCGAGAAAATTAAAACAGCCGGAACTAGTCGCGAAATATCAAGTGCAATGGACGAGAATCATGATGAATACTAGATTAGATTCAAGTGCACGCATAAAAACTCGTATACGCACCGAAGTCACATAAAATAGAATATATGCCAATGCATACAATTCGGGTAATTATGAGACTCGCTTGAAATGCTCGCAGGACTGATCGCGCCTCGACTACGCCTTACCTACGCCTCGATTACGCCTTGGCTTCGATCTCCTGCGAGCATTATCGCTCGTCGCCTAATAACCCTTATTATGCGCCTAGGCACATAATATACTATTTTTTCGAAATAAAATAACTGCTATTTGCAACAGTTAATTAAAAAGTAACGTATATTTCGTGAAAAATCGTATATTTAAAGGGCTCTTAATACAAATATAATTTAAAAATTCTTTTTGAAAGAAAAGTTTTTGTCATCGGTAAATCATATTATTGTTTTAAATGTTTAAGACTTTTCTAAGAGGCAAAATATAAATGTTAATCCAAAACAACGTTTGACTTATTACGCAAGTTGATTTTATTTTTCTAAATATTCATCTTGAGTGAAAAAAATTATATAATGACCAAGTTCTCCCACACTTGTTTGGTCATGACCAATCATGTTCGCCTGGTAAAAAAGCTTGCATTCAAAAGTATTGAAACAAAATACCATGTGTTCCAAAATACGGATGCCATATCCTTGCCAGCCCACTGTTGAATTTTTTGTCGCTTTGGACAGCTTTCATCAACTGCTGTCCACTCAGGTGACGATATTTTTTTCAGGTGTGTAGTGGTGGCTCCATGTTTCATCCATTGTCACATACCGACGCAGAAAATCCTTTTTACTTCGCTTGAACAGCTCCAAACAGCGCTCTGAATCCTCGACGCGGCGTTGTTATGGGTCAGGCGTGAGCAAACGCGGCACCCACTTTGAAATCTACTTACGCATCACCAAAGATTGGTGCAAAATTGTAAACACACTACCTTCTAATATCTTTAAGGTGTCAGCTATCTCACGCAACTTTAATTTACGATCGCCCAAAACTATTTTGTGGACTTTTGTTATGTTTTCCAGAACAACTGCTGATTTTGGGCGACCAGAACGTTTAGTGTCATCGGTGTTTGTATGACCGCGTTTAACGGGGTACTATGGTAATCTTTTCTCAAAAAGTCGAATTTTTTTTTTTTTTTTGCAATTTCGGTTACTTTAAACCCTAAAATATAATGTATAAACCTCCCTGTACTTCAGATGATATCGAAAAGTGATAAAAAATTAGATTATCCGCAAGGGGTCGAGCGCGCGGATAAAGCATATGCAACTTGAAAAATGTTTCAATACTTGAGAAAATTTATTTATAAAAATGGTTTAAAACAAATTAATTTTATAAATTTGATAGCAGATTCGTGATCAGCGACCCAAAAAACATATAATGCGATATTCAAGTTGTGAAAAAATAATTTTTATCACCATTCTTATGATGATGATAGTGATAATTTTTTGCAAAATCTTTAACTGCGTTTTTCTCAAAACTGTGTTTTTTGAACTGGTGCCCACGATTCCGGCCCGTCTACTTGGCCGATTTGCCTACTTTTATTTTTTAATGTTCAGAAAACATCTGGCTATGGAATGACCCATGACCATTACTGTAAGTTAATATTTAACAACGTTATGACACAATTATTTACAAAAAACAGGCGAAAAAAAAGAAAAAAAATGAAAAGTTGCACTGTTTGTTTATTTATGAGGATATTTTTCTGGTCAAGGGTCATGAGATAGCCATTCATATGTACTTCAAAATAAAATTTGTTTCGTATGTTTCGGATCATCCACAATGGAGAAATCGTGGGAACCACTTTTAAACATGGCGTCCTATGGTCCCCTATATCTACACCGGATATTAACAAAAATTAAAAACCTAAATTTTTTTATACTCTCCATAACGTGTACGAAAACGTACAAAAATATTTTGACTACAGAACAAAAATTTGTGCAAAAATAAAATTCTTGAAAAAAAGGCCATTATTACCATAGAACCCCCTTAAAATGTAATGTATATGTAACAATGTTTGATTAACACTCGAAACTTTTTTTTATCCATTGTTTTGAAAATGGTAATAGTTGCTTCACCAAAATCTCTGTAACTTCTGAACTAAATGTCAGATTGGCATGAAATTTTGAAACTTAACGTTTGAAGGTTGGTACTATCCAGAAATTATATGGATTTGACAAAACTGATGCCATCTATAGGTCAGACCGGAAACTTATTGAGTGCTGTCTTAAGTGAAAGTAAATCATGACAATGTTGGATGACTAATACTGTGTTTCGAGATGCTTTTTAGTCAATAATTTTCCGAGAATAACAATCACTTCACGATTAGACGTAGAAATTTACCAATGCTTTTCACTCTATTGATTTCAATTATGTATATTCCAGTATTTTTATCCTTTTCCAACATCAACTTTTAAATTTGTGACATTTTCTATTCGCGGCTTTATATAAGTAAATCTTTATCTACCCCCTGCATATAGACGTTAATATATCATTACCTGCTTATCCGATTTCATCCCATTTCCTCTTTTTGTTTAAGGTAGTTGATCGACCTAAATTAGATCTCAGGCAAAAATAGATAATTTTACTTTCAAGAATAGCAATATTATTATTGAAGGACTATTTTGGAAGAGAAAAGATTAGTTTCTATGAAAAAAATTTGAAATACAGAAAAATCATTTTATTAATAAATTTTATTTTTTCCCCAACTTTTTTTCTTATCGCTTTTTACCAAATTTTAAAAAATTATGCGATTTTTATAAATTACAAATCACTTTTTCTTGAAAAAGATTCCCTACAACTTCAACATTTCCAATTTTCGAAAATCAGTAAATTATTATCAAATTCAGCAATTTATTTATAAAAATTTCGTTTTGGAAAATGTTTTTGTAATGGTTTCAGCCATTAAAGAATTTATTTTTAAAACTCAGAAACGGTGAAGTTGTGGGAAATCTTTTCTCTGAAAAAATGATTTATTAGAATCGCATAATTTTTTAAAATTTAGTGAGAAGCGATAAAAAAAAAGTTGGGTCAAAAATAAAATTTATTAATAAAATTATTTTTCTGTGTTTCGAACTTTTTTTCACGTGAAATAATCTTTTCTCTTTCAAAATAGACCTTCAATAATAATATTGCTATTCTTGAAAGCAAAATTATCTATTTTTGCCTGAGGTCTAATTTTCGTGGATGAAAACTACCTTACAATCCTATGTATCGTTTCAAATCGAAGATTTTGATCAAAATCTCTTCTATATCAATTTAAATACTTTCTTTATCTGCTTTGGAACTTATAATATCTCCTATCATTTCCATTCATAGTCATTCTATCATAGTGTATTTTTCACCTCTCTACACCAATCCTTTTTTATTTTCATATTTTGAAACTTATTTTTTCAGTCTACGTATATTCGCCGCCTATCTACATCAATCATTTTTTATCTCTTTCTCAACCAAGAATCATCCATATTTTGTTTTGGAATCCTTGATAGCTGTGCTATTAAGCCCATATAAGATTTTGAAATATTTCAAATATACAATTGAAATAGATAATTTTTTTTTTTAAGAAGGGAAGGTAGACTGATAGATAGAAGAAGATAGGGCTAAGTTAAAAAAATTCATGAAATAACGTATATGGGAAGCCTTATTTGACATTATTTATAGAATAACATATAGAGAAAGATAGGAAAATGAATAAACTGATAAAAAGAGATCAGAATTCTGGAAACTCAAAGTGTATACTTGGATATCATAGCAAGAGTTCTATCCTTTCTTATTCTTTATCTATCCTTTTGAGTCTTTTTACTTCCAGCAGTTAACTGCAAAGTAATCTGATATACAATTATTCTTGTTAAATCTGAAAAACAGTTACATTTTCACATATTTTGTACTTATCCCTATAAAGCAGGTGTGTATGAGGTACATATATTCCCCATAATGGTTCCGTTTAAGGGAGGCTCTCTGCCTAAACATTGCCACCCTCTCGTTGGCCGAGTAGCTTGGAAAAAAGATAATTGTATTTTATGAATTCGAGATAAGCTGAAAAATGCGCGAATCGCGTGGGGAGTGAGCTTGGGCACCGCATAACATCAACATAATTTTCAAGAGCCGCGAGGTCACATTTCCATAATGGGATGCATCGAAAGCTGGGTCGGCTCGAAACTGCTCCATCTTTCCCTTTTCCCTTTTTTCCACCCCGTATTTTGTTCTTTCCTTCTCCAGCGCCCCTTTACTCTTGATTTTTTTTTTCACTCCTACAACTCTCCTGTGAAACAAAATGGCAAAAAGAGACTGCTGGGCTACGCCATCCTAAGCTCTGGGGATGATTGCGTGATTTGTTTTTTCGAACTTGATGAATGAACCCCTTGCTGCTGAAACATTCATTAAACGCTGCTACAGTTTGATTTTTAAACACAGTTGCGATGAGTAAGTCAATAACATTTTCAGTGCTTTTTAGCTAAACTGTAAGGTCAAAGGAATAAATATATCTTTGAGTAGAGCTTGAGTTTATTTAAAAATTGGCAATTAATTTCATATCGATCCATAACTTACAGTTTCACATTCGTTACTCAATCGTAGAGAAAATATTGCTTTTACGAAAAATGTTATTATCTTTTTGCACTAATCCTTGAAAATTACAATACCAGTACCTTGAAAGTGAGGTTTTTGATCTTTTAAATGAGTTTTCACATTGTAGTCGAAATCATGAAAATGTTCAATTATATCGAAATACGTATAAATTGGTTTAAATGGCTTTAAAACATGATTTAGGAACTTGAATGTCAGGGAATTTAGAGATCAGAATTTAATATCAATAGCTCCACAATAAAAAAAACATACCTATAAATTTTTTTATTGATCTGGTGAAAATGTCTTTGAAATAAAAAAGTGTATCTTTAGTTTGAATAAAGGGAATCAAGCAAATTATTAGTTGTGTTTTATGAAAAAGAAAAGATTATATTTCATAAAAGAATGTCGATACCCACGTTCTAATATGTCGTATCCCACACAGAGAGAAATTTTAGGTTTCACTGACCAAAGTTTTTTTGTTAAAATCGTCTTTACAAAAATGTTAAAGTTCTCATGACAATCATGGTAGTGGCTGTCATACATTGGAAAAGTGTTTACTCCAACTGCAAGGAACGTTACTGAGACCACGATTCTGATTCTTGAAATACCATAGCGCTGCGGTTATAGGAACCAAGGTCCATCGTAAAGCCGCGCATAGAGTTTAGTTGAAATGACTAAGTCTGCGGACAGTAAATACCTAGCCAAAATTATTTTTAAGGTTATAGGTATGGTTCTCTTAGTTATCAAAATACAAATTCAATTTGATTAGAAAAAATAAAGTTTCACCGAAACGATCTAAGAAAAATAATCCGGTATAATGATATTTATGATAACTTTCGTCGATTAAGTTAAAAAATTGTCACTTTTTTAATCACCATAAACTCTTTTTGACTGACTATAGTTTTGACAGAATACGACGAGACAGCGAAATTGGAACGCATTGCATTGTCCCCGAACAAAATCGTTTATCATTTAGAAAGAATTGTCAAACTATATTTATAATAGAATTATTTACCTGATAATGCTTGGCACGGTAAAATATAGTCCAGGAATCGAGAACGAGAATTGGCAGGATTCAACTTAGGCTGCATATATTTTTGGAAGTAACTATAGTACTCATCTCCAGTGCAGTGCAAGTTAAATTGTGTGACTATTACAAGATTTAATAGTTGTCACGACAGGCTTACCTCGTTGTAAAAATGAAAGTTATACTTGATTTGTCTAGCGCAACAGTGAACGCTGCGGTTATAGTAACCAAAGGAGCTTGGCAGTACACATAAAGAAAATGTACGTGTACTAACCGTTGGGGTACGTATAAAGCTCATTCTAATCATCAACTTTGGTCACAACAACCGAATACACAAAAAAGTCCAAATTGTTGTCATGATAACTATAAAAGTAGTAGCTTCTCTCAACTTTTTTGGTCAAGGCAACTACCGTATAAAAAATTTATGTGCTATGTGCACAGGAACCAAAGCCGATTTCTCTCAGTGCACATTTGGAAAATTTTTCAGGAAACGATAAAAACGTCTTGCTAGCACAAATAAATAAATGTAAACAAATTTTTATTTTATACGTTCATAAAAATGCATAAATAATAATAATTAAAGCAAAAAAATTATTTAAATAAATTTTATGATATTTATGTGGGTTACGCAAGAAGAAAAAATTAAAATTTATTTTAGAAATAAAATTGATTTAATCGTTATTATTATTATTATATTATAATATAACATTATTGATACAATTTTATTTTGACTATCTTTAATATTGCTTAAAACATTTTTTTTTTCATTTTAAGTACTCTTAATTTTTTTTTTTTTTTACTTCATGTACATTTTTTTGCTGAGATTGTTGAAAATTTCTTGTCCTCTTTCGTCTGGTATTATCACAATTTTCTTTATAATTAATATCATTATCTTCAGGTTTATTTAATCTATTATTAGTACGCAGTACTTTGCTTTTAACACCAAGATTAACTTGATTAGCTTTTCGTTTCTTACTCTTAGTCTTTTCAGTTACCTTAACTATATTTTTACAGTCGGCTTCCAAATTTTTTATTGATGGAGATTGGTCAGAAGCAGAGTCAGTATCATCAATATATTTTATATTATCATAGAGGCAGTGTGTATCTCTCAGCAACACTTTTTTTAATGCCTGTAATTGTTGCCATTTACTTTTAGTTCTTTTTAATCGATCTACAAACAAAGGTTTCAACGGATGCTCTGGATTTAATTGGAGTTGTAAAAATATTATTTGTAATTACCTTCTTACTCATTTTATTAAATAATTACTCAAAATAAACTTAAGACTAATCACAAAATAAAAATTGACTGTCACATCGCTGGCGCTGACTTAACCAATGGATGTGGGATACGACATATTAGAATTCGTGAAGATCGGCATGTGGGATACGACATATTAGATTATTTATTTAATAATATTAAATAACCAATTTGACTCACAAGATTTTAATATAAGCTGTAAAACATTATTATTAATCCATTTTTCAAAAAAAGTCAATTTCTCAAATTTTGTGGGATACGACATATTAGAACGTGGGTATCGATGTAACACTTAAAGAAAATATTACTTCAAAATATTTTTTTGTAATATAATTTTTCCTTACTATCGTTTCTTATCACTTTTGAAAGAATGATTAGATTTTTATAAATCATGGCTTATTTTGTAATATGGGAATATTCTCTACAACTCCAATATTTCAAATCTTGAAAGTAAAGTTTTCAATGGCTGAAATCATTAAAACAATTTTATGAAAAGAAACATTTTTTTTATATAAAATAATTTTATTTGGAGATTATTTACTTATTTAGGAAATTGAAAATTGAATTTAGCCAAATCGTATCAAAAGCAACCATCTTAAGCTGCCTAAAAATAATTTTCAGTTGATTTAACTGAATTTCGTTCGAATTTACCGGAAATCTTTGTTCATTTAAGAAAATAGTTTTATTAAATAAAATATATTTTTGGCGTATTGAAAACAATTTTCTCCTTGGATAAGCATTTTTTTTGAATTTTTTTAATGAAAATGTTCTTGTCGGATATGAGTAGCTAGTGAAGAATGGCTTACAACATAAATGTAGGAGATGTATACTGTAATAGAAGAAAATTGCAAATTTTGAAAATTATCACCTCTTAGGGTTTTAGTGACGACATTTGAGAACAAAGTAGCTCAGGCAGGTAAAAGGACGACGGCGATAAAGGAGAGCAAGACGGAAGCGTCTTTCTAGTCTAATGTAAGGAAAGGTGTGAAGAGGATGGTTTCCAGGAAACAGACAGGGAGTCTTGAATCACGTCCTTGGAACCTCCTCCTCGCGTTGACGTAAAATGCCGCCGTACCATGCCGTCTTTCTCGAACAAATAAACCGCCGCTTTTAAAACCTTTTACAGAAAGAGTTGACCCTTGAGTTTGCTGAAGGCGACAGATAAAGAGAAGATGAAAGAGAACTTACGTAATTACGTTTGAGCGTAGTTTAATCTTCGATTCTTTCCCAGACCCTGTAAAAGAACGTATTTTAAACAAAAAAGGCATCAACCTTATCAAACTAAACCAAATATAAACATTAAAATTTCAGTTTCAATCTTTTTTCTTTCGGATCGTATCCCTCGATATGAGTAATAGTTGATAGTAATATTTTTCATGTTTGTTGGTAAGTTGCTTTTTAAATAATCTATTAAAATTTCACCAGTTTTTTTTTTATTACAAATCTATTGTTTTCAATTATCAAAATAAATAATAAAATATTCGAATATATCCCGTGCAGAAATTGTCTCGACTATGCCCTGCTAGCGGTCGGGTCCTGGCCGGGCAATAGCCGGGTAACTTTTACCCAACCGGGGCCTGGTCAGGCCTTGCCCGAGCAGTTGTTTGGAAAATTCTTCCCAACCAGGGCCTGGTCAGACTATGGCCACGCAAGTTGCTTTACGGTTTCCGCCCAGGCACTGGACGGTACCTGACCAGGTCGTCTGCTTGTTTCGAAATTTGCATTTTTATGAATATGCCAACAAGTTTTATAAAAATAATGTATCTATAATATATTAAATCAGATTTTAAAATATATGTGGGACCAAAAATTGTGTAGAAAAATTTAAAAACACAACTTTCGCCAGATACACTTACAGGTTTGAACCTTCATTGAACGATGACAGAAAATTGTGTTTTACAAGATAATTAATTATTATGTTTATATTTGGGGTCCTTTAAATATAGAATGAGCTATAAACAAACCACTATTGTTTTATTTTCTTCTTATTTTCTTATCATTTCGTTTTCAAAAAAATATGAAGTTGCAACCATGATTTTTTAACCTCAAAGTGTTCGTGCATGTTAACATTCTTGGGAATTTATTGTTAATTATAATGTATAGTATCGGTTTAAATAATGGATAAACGTATTCGTGATCTAAATCGTAGGCGTTCTAAGAAGCGCAGGTTAATAAAAAATAGTTCAATTTTACATGATTTAATCGATATCGACATAGATGTTTCTGAAAGTGAAATTGAGACTCATAATACCTTTGGGTAAGTTCTGTTTGTATGTTTTGACATATATTTATGTTTAAATAATCAAAAATGTTTTATTTTTGTATCACAAAGGACTATGAAGAAAACTTTGATCACGAAATTCACCAGGACAATAATGAGCAAGAGGCTAATATCAGTGAAGATCCTGCTGATACAATTCAATACATTCAACAAATGAACTTGATTTAATTTAAAGATTTGTCACAACAAATATATTATGTATGACTAATAAATAGCAATTAAAAATATATAATTTTCTGCTTTTATTTTAATATTTTAAAGTAATTTACAGGATTACATTTTATACGTATACCTGACCAGGGACTGGCAGGGTACAGACCGGCAACTATCCGGTACCCGATCGAGGATTAACCGGGCTTCTAGCCCGACCAGGGCGCGCTTGATTCCCCGTGAGGAAAATGACTGCGCCCTGTCCGGTATACCCGGCCGGGGCCCTGATATTATCCAGGCTGATTATCCGGGGCCCGGCCAGGGCCCGATAAAAACCGGTTTAAATTTCTACACGGGTAGTTATTTATAAAAAATTTCTTATCAGAAAATTCTTTAAACGAGTTTAGGCACTGAAAACATTATTTTTGAAATTGGAAACAGCAGAGTTGTAAAAGAATATTTTTCCCAAAAAAATAGGCCATGATCTATCTAAATCTAATCATTTTTGAAAAATAAGTAAGAAGCGATAGTAATGTGAAATTCTATTAGAAAAAACATTGCCAAAAGTATTATTTTTCGTAAGTTTCAAATTTTTTCCATAATAAAAAAATGTTGTGTATTTCATAAGACATGACTGATAATATCATTCATAGAAAAACTTTTCTTTCCGTAGAACTGTTGTATTCACGACAAATTTACATTCTCATCATAAATGAAAAGGTATTAGTTTTATTTAAAATATGACTCTTCATTTTCATCAAATCTTTACGTTTCGAGACCTCCTGAGACAGAAAAAAACTGTTTTTACGAAATGTCTGTCAGTCCTTTTGTAGTAGAAGTATGTCTTATACTCGATATCTCTCGATAGAATTATCGGATTCAATTGAGCTTTGTTTATCGGTGCCGAAAAAGTACGGACAATTTCGTTAACCAGCCACATCCGACCAAAATTGTGAATATCAGAGCGTTTATGTCTTTGAAAAAATGAAAAATTGAAATAGTGGTTGCTGATAGTGCTCATAAATCTCTACCAATTATCCTGATAATATTTTCCGATGAAACTAAAATTAGAAAATTTACAGTAAGTTAAAACTTGGAAAAAGTCAATACAAATATTCCATTTTCCAGTTAAACTATTGAAGATACGAAAAGAAAAGTTATAATACAAAATTGTTTACTTTAAGAAGATCTACAAATTTGAATCGCAACATTTTTTCATAAGATGTATATTTTTCTTTTTATCCAAAAAATTACTATTAAAAACCTAAAATTAAATTGTTTAAACCAGAATATATGAAATACGGAAAAAACGCAAGGATATAGAATTGTCCACTTCAATAAGGTCTACAAATTTTGTCTGACACAATTTCTGATAAAATGTAAATTTTTCGTTTCAATTTAAAAAAATATGATTAAAATTCAAAAATTCAATTTTTAAAACAAAATATGTGAGATACAAAGAAAACGATGAGATGGAAAATTTTTGCCTGAATGAGATCTACAAATTCTCACGAAGACATTTTTTTTACAATATGTGTATATTAGAGCCTTTAGTAAATTGAATTTTTTTTTTTCAAATAAAAAACAAATTTAGTATCTTTGAAGAAATATAATTTACATCATAGATTTTATCTATAATATTAGATAGATTAGATAGACTAGATATAATATTAGATATTATCTATAACTTAATTCGTGCGGTTTTTTTTTCAAAATTTGAACATTTATTTAAGAAAAACATGTACAATAGAATTATTCAAAGTATTGCCCATCTGAAGCTATGATTTTTTCCCATCTTTCTGGAAATTTGTGGATTCCATCCCAAAAGAACTGCGCCGGCTTGGCGGCCAAGAATGAATCAAGCCAATTTTTGATACCCTGTTCTGATGTGAACCGTATTCCAGTGAGGGCATTCTGCATCGACCGGAACAAATGGTAGTCCGAAAGGGCAAGGTCTGGGCTATAAGGCGGCCATTCCAGGCGTTTTTCGGCTATTGCTCTCTTCAAACAGATTAATTGTATTCAGTAGCGTTCTCCATTGATGGTTTCACCCGGTTTTAGCAGCTCATAATACAGCACACCCTTCTGATCCCACCAAATACAGAGCATTATCATACCAGTTACAATCCGATGCAAAAATGACTTCTTTTTGTGGTGTTCCAGCAGCATTTCGGACATGCAAAACCGCTTTTCAACGTCTCTCGGCTTGAGTTGATGTGGAACCCAATTTCCTTGCTTTTGAATGTATTCGGCTGCTTTTAAACGTTTTGAAATGGCTGCTTCAGTGACTCCCAAAGATTCTGCGAGGTTTTCTTGTGTTTGGCAACAATATTCATCGAGTAATGCTTCCAGTTCTTCATCTTCAAACTTTTTTAGCTACCCAGGACGTTCTTCGTCTTCGAAGCCAAAATCACCACTTTTAAATCGTGCAAACCACTTTTGGCACGTTCGCTCAGCTACAGCATGTTCACCATGAACTTCCACTAAAATACGATGACTTTTGGCAGCAGTTTTCCTCATATTAAAGCAATGAAGAAGAACTCCCCGCAAAAACTCTTTTTCAGGCACAAAGTTCGACATATTTGAGTGAAAAAAAATTATTGTTGTTTACGCTTCGAATGAATGACATATCTTCCGAAATCGACTTCAGTTCTAGCCGCGAATTCTCTTTTATGTCTTCTATCGACTGAAAACGGGTGTCTCGAAGTGGTAATTTGAGTTTTGGAAAAAGAAAAATGTCGGCCGGAGCCATATCAGGTGAATACGGTGGTTGTTTGATGATATTTGTTGAGTTTTTGGTCAGAAATTCGTTCACAATGATAGCCTTGTGAAATGGTCTTTCGGAACTAGTCGAGCAGCAACGCGTTTCATGCCCAAACAATCATTCAAAATGGTACGAATTGATTCGTAAGACACAGAAAGTTCAGCGGCTATCTCTCTTAAACTTAAATTTCCATTTCCTTCACTTTAGTGATGTTAACTTCAGTTAAAGACGTTGATGGCCGACAAGAGCCAGGCAAATCTTCCACTACATCTCGACCGCTCTGGAATGCACTGTACCACTCATATGCACATGTTTTTGATAAAGTCGATTCACCTTAAGCCTTCTGTAACATTTTCAGCAATTCCGCACACGAAATTCCATTTGCAATGCAAAATTTGAGACAAATTCTTTGTTCGATATTCTTATTCATTGGAAAAATCGCGAAATGCACTTGAGATAAACTGACAATATCGAGCAATGTGAACAAACTGAATGACAAATCGCGCTCGAACTCTACGTCAGTATACAGGACAGTGGTGCCAACTTAGCGTCAAAAAGGATTTTGACAATCTCTTCAAGCGTGCTTTTTGAATGATCCATTCTCGGTACTTTTTTGACAGAATGTTTGCGAAGAATATAAGACCAATTTTGAAACGCGATGATCGAATCACGCGCCCTGGGCGCGCTCAAACTTGCGAGCGAAGCGCGCGATGAGAATAATAAATTTCTAAATTAAAAAATTTTTCCCGCCTTTTAGCTATACTATCTATCTTAGCCTTACATTTCTGTTACTTTTCAAATTAGTCATCATGGACTCTCCATGAATGTTGTTTTGACATTTTGAACACATAAATTAATCTTTTACAATGAGTAAGTTTAAAAAACTTTATTTTTAAAATTGATATACATTTCAAATATAATTTTAATATCTTTTCTAATTAAGTGTTACTCTGCTGAATATTTTTGTTTTATTTATAGAATCCTAAACAACTTGGATATAAACTTGACCTCTTGGAGGTTAAGTTTACAATTTTACACATAACGATGAATATTAAAACAATAATCACAACATACTTATAACTGGATTTTTTCTTTAATCTTTTGGCAATTTTTAATAATTTTAAACAAGTTTCCGAAATACTGAAATTGTGATAATAAGGTGAAGAACTAACTTCATACTTCATTAATCTGTAATTTCTACGAAGCATTATATAATCATGTGACGTCTTTTTTATAAAAAAAATTTTTTATAAATTTGAACTCCTCGCAACGAACTGTTTAAGGTAACATCTTATGATATTTTCTGCTAAAACCTTGGGCTATTTTTGTTACACGTTTCATCTTCAAATAACCTATATGTATTATTATTCTTTTAGTCTTGATAAGGAATGAAGCTTCATTCGAAACGTTGACTTGCTGAGGAAATTAATAAATCTTCTTTTTCAAAGGAATTTTTGAAACTGAACTTTTGATTTCCTTCTTTTAACATCTTAATAAATACTAGAAAGGCCATCATCTACTCAATCAACAATTTTATACTGGTAACAACAAAAATACATTTTCACATTCTTATAGAATAATATTTATTTGAAGAATAATGACATACTTTGTATAAAATAATGATTTTGATCGAAGATCTCTACTTTAGGAAAAGACCATTTATAATTTGATGTAGAAAAAATCATTGTTATTGCTGGAGAAAAATGTATTTCCAAAGAGCAGTAAAGGTGAGAGTGTTTTAGACCTTAATCTAGGAAATGAGGGAAAACGATTGAAATTTATCCGAGACTGTTGAATTATTGGTAGGATAATACTGACTTGTTTCCATTTGGTTTCGTTTACTATCACTCTGGGAGTTGCTGTTTAAAAATTGCAGTACCATTATCCGTTTCACGTTGCATTTTGTGCTCCTGAATATTTTAATACTCATCAGGAGCGAGTGAGCGCATTCTTCTCCCTTGACAGGATTTATTCGGTTAGACAGAAATTTTTTTCATCGCTTCGAAGGCAAAAAATCATGCAATTTTTTCAACCTCTTTTCTGATCCCGGTATGTCTCGTAAACTCGTAGAAACATCTCTTGAAATCTTTTTCACTCTGGGGTTTTTTCCGTGATGAACATCTAGCCAGTACCGCAGCCTCGTTTTTCTTCGCTGGCCCAGAATAGACTGCAATTTTTTGTCCGCCTTAAGATTAGATGCAAAAAAGCTCTCAAGTCAGATTGCGACTTTGAAAGCTGAACTGATATTTCTATGAAGGTATACTATGCAGTGGATAAAAACTTTAAATGTTATGGAAAAGTGTTTAAAAAAATAGAATTGATTTATTTATCTTACACTGTTCTACGAATGCAATCATCATTTGATTAATATATTTTGTTTTGTTCAATCAAAACTTAATCGATAAAAATTATTTTCAATGGCAAATTTTGTTGGGCATAATTTAGTATCAGAAAATATTTTATTAAAGAGATGGAAGAAATTTAGTTAATTAATACTGTTTGAGTAAGAAAGGTTTTTGCAAAAGCAGTATTTAAAAAATCTGCTATTTAAATTTCTTTGAGGTAAAGCTTTCATTTTAACGGGGTACACCTGAGTAAAAGTTTGAAGAAGAAGGTAAATATCAGGATTTGTTTTCTCAGAAACTATTAGATTCATTCAACTTTTTTTTCGCATTCAAAAGGGGATACAATCAAAAAGAATGTATACATTTGCGCTCTTAATTTTATTTACAATAAACAAAGTTATTTATGAAAACGTCAGCCGTGATTTGCCAGGTTTTTTTTGCGTTGAGCATCATAAGTTATTATAGATAACCTGAAGCAAACATTTTTTCATCGATATTTTTTAAAGCTTTGTTTACAAATTAAATTGGGAAAGCGGATTTTTCCGAAATAATTCCACGTGGAGGAGAAGATAACCCATCTAAGAATGTTGTGTGAAAATTTGATGAGAATCTATCGATCACAACTAGAGATAGCCAGCTCACTGATTTGAAAAAGTATATTACGAAAATAACATGTCTAAAGTCGTACAAAAAATTTTAGATAAGGGAACATTATTTAAAAAATATCTTACCATTATTTAAAAAGAATTCAAATTTTTTATCAAATTAGCTACTTGGTCATTTATAAGCATATTAGGTTTTGTTGAATCGATTTTCAAATTGTTTAATGAATTGATATTCATCCATTTATTTATTTTCACGGAAAATCCGTTACATAAGTTTTAATTGTTTTAACACTTTATTTCTATATGTTTCAACTAAAACCGTTATAATACCGTATATCTACTGCTTCACAAGTTTTAACCAAATTGTTTCTTAGTAGATGTAGCATGAGATTGAATTTAACAAATCGAATTTACTTACAATAAAATATAGGTAAAAATTGTTTAAATGTCGAACAAATCAACTTCTTGAACACTTTGGTAGATTGGAATCCTACAATCACATGGACCTATCCTTGTGAAATTGTATTTCCCGCAGGCAGTCAAACTTTCAAATTAATTGAATTAACTAAACTCGCTTGGGGACGTTACCAGAACTAGCACGTCGCACATGCAAGTGGATGCTATGCATATTCTACTGCCCTCAAGTATATCTATACGAGCTAGCCAAACAGTAGCGATACGTGAATTATCATTAGTCGCACGTCCGTAGTTCAGAACCTGTGGAAGTTTCTAGGGTTGTCTTCACCATGTTGCTGACCCGGAACTGTCAGGAAAGACTGAACTATTTCAGTTTAGATATATGAGCAGCAGTGTTTCTCAGATGTTAAAAATATTTTGTTTTTCAAATTAATTTTTAGTTGAGTAAGTCCAGAAATTTTCTTGTATATTTATCAATGATTTAGTTCACACTGAGAAAAAAGATTTGTTCATTGAACGAAATCATTTTATTTCATTCACAAAGTAGTTTATTGAGTCAGCCAAATTTTTTCTTTGAACCCAATAAATACTTGTAATTTATTAAAAGTAACAAATATTTGGTTGGGTCAATTAAAACCTCTAATCGTATTAATAAAACTAGATAAGCGTTTGAAAGACGACACTTAAAGCTTAGTTTTGTGCAAAATTTTATTGAAATCGGTATAGTGTATCAAAAGATATTCGAAATCAAAAATGGACCAGAATAAAGAGAGAATTTTCTATATCTTACAATCCCACTTCGACAATGACGACGACGCATCGTAAGCTTGTGAAAAAATTGGTGGTGTTGATGGTGAACGTGTTGTTTCAAAATCAGCAGCACGCAAATGGTTCACTCGTTTTCATTCTGGAAATTTCGATGTCAAAGATGAGCCCCGTTCGAGTCGGCCAATTACCGAAAAAAGTGATGTAACTCTCGATAAAATTGAGCAAGACCGACATATTATCAGTCATGACATAGCTTATGAATTAAACATCCATCATCAAACCGTTTTAAACCATTTGCAAAAGGCTGGATTCAAAAAGAAACTCAATGCTTGAGACCCTCATGAATTAAATGTGAAAAACAAGAAGACACGCGCACATCTTGGATGACTCGCCAAAAATTAAGAGAGCTTGGCTAGAAAGTTTTGATGCATCCACCGTATAGCCGAGACATAGCACCTTCAGACTACCATTTGTTTCGATCTCTGCAGAACTTTCTTCATGCAACCAAGCTTGCTTTAAGAGAGGCCTGTGAAAACCACTTGATTTATTTTTTCAACCAGAAACCACAGAAGTTCTATATTGATGTAATTATGGCTCTTTCCGAAAAATGGCGAAACATTGTCGATAATACTGGAGAATATTTGGTTTGAAGAAATTGATCTTAACACTTCGATTTAAGGAGGTTGGGTAGTAGAATGAAAATGATTAAAAACTTTTGAAACTTTCACAATCTACTGTTTAATATTAAAGGAAAATCACGTAAAAATTTTAAAAGGATTGACAGTGCAATTTTCGAGAAAATTAATGTCAAAATAGTCCTCTTATACATGGGCTCTTATGGGAGAAAACTGAAGTCCATCAATCTCCCTTCAATATTTTTGTTAAAAATGATAAACTCATTGGAAGCTCAGTTGCAATATGAACTTTGAATATTTCTGAATATTTTGAAACAAAAAAAATGTGCACTTACAATGTAGTTATTTAGATAATTGAACTTGAAGAAAATATATTCGTTATTTTGGGGCAAACGGTCAGCCGTCATCAAGAAGTGTGGCAACGCTGCGGTATCTGCTATATTATAATAGTAATACAGATTCACAGGATTCATTGTAAATAAACAACGTACTTATGGAACATTACATGCTTAATCACTTTTATTTATTAGAATGCTGTACAAACAATCTCATTATAAAAATATCAAAAATAACTTATTATAAACTAAAGAACATTTTTTCAATACTTACAGACTAATCAATGTTCGGTTAATTATACACGGAGAAAAAAAAACTGTTGAATCAACAGATGTCATCTGCTGGAATAGGGACAGCAGATTTTTTTTGTAATATTTACAGATTTTTCTGTTGGATTCACAGATTGTTTGTAAACTCAACAGATGAACCTGTAAAATCTACAGACATGTCTGCTAGAATAGCGGATTTCAAGAAAAAAGAGAAATCCGTAATTATAACAGACATTTCTGTAGATTTTACAGGTTCATCTGTTGAGTTTACAAACAATCTGTGAATCCAACAGAAAAATCTGTAAATATTACAAAAAAAATCTGCTGTCCCTATTCCAGCAGATGACATCTGTTGATTCAACAGTTTTTTTTCTCCGTGTAGTGTTTAAGGTTGTATGTAAAAAAATCGATCTCTGGTAGAATTTTTTATAAAAGGAGCTGATATTTAAATAGAATAATTATTTATATGCATACAAAAAACCAGTTCAAACAACACAACGTTGCCAAACGTCTTTCGTTATTTCAAAGAACTTCAAGTTGATAAAAATAAACTTTATTTCACATAAAACATGAATTTGCTGGTATTGAATACTAAAAAAAGATATTTACACTACACTTTATTGCAAATCGACACGTAAATAGCGTAAAAAAAATCATATAATTTTTTTATTTAAGGTTGGTCACACTACCGAACGCCCGTGTATAGGCATAGGCATACCCCTCTCACCGCCTGCCCCGCAAGTGATCTACCCAACCTCCTTAAGTGCGCTTGCTTTACTCAAAAAACATCACGAACTTTTTCGACTAACCAATATTTTTGTTCCTTAGAGTTGATTCACTTCGGCTATACATCCTTTCAAAAAATTCCAGAATCACGAAACAGGAAAAAATCAGCACAACTGCCCAAGCTCCTATATCATTTTTACCAGTAAGTGGTCTTTTTTGTTCGATTGCGTCTCTCATGTTGATCAGTTGTTGCTTTTAGCGTTCAGCATTGATCGTTTAAACTGGTTCAAGAAATTCGTAGTATACAACACCCTTCCACCCGTGTAGGAATTTCGATAGGGGCCTAGCGGGGCCCTGACGAGTTTGCCCTATTTCTAGTCGGGATATGCCGTAGAAAACTAGTCAAGGCCCCGTCGGTAACGTAACGCTTTTGTCGAGGTGGGCCCTACTAGACTTTCTAGTAGGGGTTTAGTGAGGTCAGCCCTTACACTACCCCACCTACAAAAAAGGACACCATTAGGGTCCTATTGGGCCTCCGCATTGTATTTAAGGATATATATTAGCAGAGTCACGTGACCAATTTTGTTCAGGTATCTCACTGTAAAAATAATAAATAAAAAGGATTTTCCTCACTGAGAGAAAAAGTACAGGGAAAATTCTAGTTAAAACACTAATATTTACCGTTTTTAACGGCAACGGAGGGATATTCGCTTCGAAGGTTAAGTTTACTGTTTTCACAGTAAAAAATCTGTTTTCAAGCTAGGAAGTTTCTTCTGAGTAAATTGATAGTACTTTTTCGTTACACGTACACTGAAAAAAAATCTCAGTAGGTTTGACTACTTTTTAACTTACTTTCCGTAGTTCGTAAAGGCCCCAGTTTTTTTTTGTAGTTATGTGAACTGCAGGAACATAGGTAAATCAAATAAGAAGAGTAGTTGAATCGATAAATTAAAACTTACGAAAAATAATACTTTTAATACTGTTTTTTGTAATAGAATTTTACCTTATTATTGGTTTTTACTTATATTTAAAAAATGATTAGATTTTCATAGATCATGGCCTATCTTTTTGGGGATAATATTTTTTACAACTCTACTGTTCCCAGTTTCAGAAGTGGCTGAAATCGTTAAAAGAATTTTTTTTAAAGAAATATTTGAATAAAATAACTATTTTTTAATATTTTATTCTTTATTTTCAAAATTAGCACACTGGAGTTGTAGGGAATGTTTTCACCGCAAAAATAAGGCATGATTTATGAAAATCCAATAATGTTTGAAAATTGATAAGAAGGGCAAGTCATAATGAACACTGAAAAAAATGTTTAGGTGTATCTCAAAGAAATTTAGCTGCCGCAGCTAAAAGGTATTGCTGGATTTCGTAACTCTTAAATATTCAGCTACGGTACATAAATTTTCTAGCTGGAAAAATATAGCTGGGATAACTGAAAAATTTAGCTCTCATATCTATATTTCTATTCCTAAACAAGAATAGAGTTGTCTAGGTGTCACACCTAATCAGGTTTAACTGGATATTCTAGGTGAAGAATATAGTTGCTTATATATATATATATGTAGTAAATATATAGATGCTATATTTATATATTTACATTTAATTATTTATTTAAAAGCAGTGGTTCCTAAGAAAGAAAAAAAACAAGTGTGGTTAGAAACTTAATTTTATTTTAATAAAATTTCTTATGTACATAAAGAATTATTCATTTTAACATTTTAACATTTTAATTTGAATATTTGAACATTTGACCATTCGGATGACACTAATTCACTGAGTGTATCTAAAGTAATGTCTTCAACTGAAATATTATTATTAAAAAGTTCGGAATTCAGGTTTAGTGGTTAGAAATTAGAGGTGTTTTTTGAAGTTTTCTTTCTAAGGCAAGGACATGCTCTATTAACCTCATAATTTCTTTTTCTATTTTTTTTTTCGCCATTCTCACATCTACACGAAATAAGATATCAAGTTAAAACTATGGGAGCTAGATTGAATAAAAAGAACTAAACAACGTCTGCTTACATCCAAATGTTTATAATTTCCAAAAAATGTTTTCAAAACATTTGTTTTTAATTATAGTATATTATGTGCCTAGGCGCATAATGAGGGTTATTATACAACGAGCGACAATGGTCGCAGGAGATCGAAGACAAGGCTTAGTCGAGGCGTTGTCAAGGCGCGATCAGTCCTGCGAGCATTTTAAGCGAGTCTCGTAATTACCCGAATTGTGTGCAGTGGCATATATTCTATTTTATGTGACTTCGGTGCGTATACAAGTTTTTATGCGTACACTTGAATCTAATCTAGTATTCATCATGATTCTCGTCCATTGCACTTGATATTTCGTGACTAGTTCCGGCCATTTTTATTTTCTCGATCTAGTGTAGTAGTAGCGTATTGTAATAGAGCATGCGCAGTTCAAATGTACAAGGCTTTGTCAGTACGGTGCCAACGCTGTACGAAGAAGAAGAAGAATAAGAAGATTACGCTCCGCTGTATGGTTATAGGTGCATGCGCAGTTCAATTTTTACATTACATTCCTCTGTATCGTAATACACAACATTACGTTACTCTCAACTGTAGCGTAAAAACGAGTTTACGCGCCGGAGGCATATTAAAATTATTTAGATGTAGACAGATGTTCCTTAGTACCTTTTATTTAATCTAGCTCCAAGAGTTTTAACTTTATGTCTTTTATTTTGTACGGACGTGAGAATGTTCAAATAAAAATAAAATAAAATTTTCAGGTTAATACAGCATGCCCCTAAGAAACTTTAGAGCAAATATTTTTTAAACATTAAAAATACTTGACTACTTATCTTGAAAAATGTCAACACATTGTTGGAGATTCCAAGCCTTCAATACGCCCTCAATTTTAAAAAGTAGGCCTGACTTTTCCATTGATTACACTTTCAGCACTTTCACCACGTGGAAAATACCGGCCAGCGTTGCTCTTTTGAGACTTGGTGGAGCCTCGGGGGCGTGAGTGACGAGCATCATGCGCGATTGCGCACGGTAGCTATAACCGTATAGCTGTGGGGTACAAATTTCCTCGCTGCTATGTTATTTAGACATTGCAGCTAGACGATATAGCAAACGGTGCCAGATTTGTCTCCTAAATTTTCTGTCTGCAAGAGATTGATGGTTTATGTATCTCAGATATATAGTTTACTGTTCAACTTAAAAAGTATTGCTAATCTAGCTATATTTTATTTCAAATTAAGAAATTAAGCCAGGTGGAACGCTGCGGGATCAGACGATGTGTCCATCTCCCAGTCTGCTCGCCATGCCTTCTCTCGACGAGTCTGCGCACAGTGGGTCCACTCATATAGGAGAAAATGGGAACGAATTATAATATTTGCTATCAACAAGTGGTGGCGCTATTGTCGCTACCGATGCTATTTTTAAACTGCTGTAACCATAGCAACCATATCATTGCCAGTTGAAATAATACGCCCGATGCTCATTTTACTCAACTACGGTTTGAAGCTCCTTAAGTGTCGGTGATGTACTAATACATTTCATGTTAACCCACTGACGCATTGTGATGCCTTATGTAATGCTTATTGATATTTACTTTGGGAGAATTAGGTATTAATCAAATTCATTTTACCCAACGAGGATTTAATAAATGTTCAAGTGTCCTTAAGTCCCAAGTTTAATCGACAGAGTTGAGTAAAATTACTTCAACTATTTTTCTCCGTGTAATAGTACAGTATTTAACTGTTCATTGTGATTCATGTTTAAACATTTTTGTTGTATTTTTATTTTTTCACAAATTATTTTCAACTTTAAATCATTTAAATTCATGAAATGGATATCATACAATATATTTCAAAATTTTCCGCTCTTTAGAATACATCGGGTTGGGGGGACGGGGGTTTCGTTTGCATTGATATTAGTTCTTGCTATCAAAACTTGGCGGCGCTGATGCTCATTTTCACTTTTTTAAGTACCCTCCTAAAATACATGGTAGTGGCCGCACTGTGAGTCTGCGTCTAGCATCCTTGTGGATGGCTTACTTCACGCAAGGAATTTTCTGTTAGTTGTTAACACAGGTATATTCCTAGCGGAGAAAAATGGCCTCCTGCCTTTCCTTCACCAATAAGTCTATTGGCTGAACGCTCGCCAGGACCAGCACAGCTTTCATCGACACAGTTCGCAATGCGGAGATGATTCTCATCGCTGCACCTTTCTATGCCGAAGACAGTCTTTTCTCGATAGTGTCAAGGGCACTTGCCCAAACTGGATCTGCGTAAAGCAGCTTTGAGTGTACCATGCTTGCCACCAGTCTTCTATTTGATTTTCTGGGACAACCAATGTTGAGCATGAGCCGAGCCAAGTTAGCTTCTTTTCGATCTTTTCAGGAGTCATTTCAAGGCTTCTTCTGTCCAACCAACGCTTTGCCCGCCGCAGACTCTCATTGATCCTCAGCTCCAAGACCTCGACGTCATCATCAGCACACACGACAAGTGCGTCATCCGCGAAGCCAATTATTGTACAATATTTAGAGATATTTTATATAGTTTGTATAGTTTAGTAGTATATATAGCTATTTAGTTTGGTTAAAGAAGTTATCGGGACTAGATTTTTTTATTTTATCAACTTTTTTATGTATGAGAGGTTTTCAAACTAAAGTCACTTATTACGAATGCAATATCAGACAAGTATCCTTTTAGAAAAAATGAAAACGATTTTACTGTTTACTCCCTTTTCTTAAACCAAAATAAATTTTGCATTCTCATCACGTATACTAAAGGTATCTACAGTATGAAAAAGTATCGGAATCACGTAAAAATTCAACTTTAGGATTTCATTGGATCTTTATGTTTTCGGGCACGTAGAATGCGAAAATGGATTCCCAATTCCGCTTGTCCCTCCTGTTAACAATTTTTTCGTAAACATTGTATTCGTGGAGAGAATTTCTGAAACTCGTTGGTATTTTGAGGGCATATTTCACGATGCAGAAGTTATTAATTGTAATATATGTTAATTTATGAAATATACAGAAAACAAAGACTTAAATCGATCTAAAATTTAACCACTCAAAATATACATGCATAAGTCTGTTCTTTTCAAGCTTAAATTAGAACTTTTTTGTAGAGTTTATAAGCAGTTAATTGAAACTAATACTTTTGTAAGCTATTGAAAAGACACTATATATATTTATCATTGATGATGAATGTATAAAAATTAATAAACATCACAAAAATAAACACACACATTTATTAAACTTCACGTAAAATGTTTGTATTTTCAAACATTAATGTATTTTTGATCTAACAGAAGTGAACAAAAAAGGACTTTCTAGAAATAGATCAGTAAAATTTTCACTGAGTGGAAATGAGTACTGCACTTTTCATGATGCAATCAGTTTGTTTGAATGCGAATCGATGAATGATGACTAATTGCATCTTGAAAAGTGCAGCAACCAGAGAAAACTTCTATTCAAATTTGAAAAAATGGTTTTTTTTACTCTCCTTTATTAATTTAGAATTAAGGTTTGTTTCATGTTATACAAAAGAGGATTTGTTTGATTTGAAAAAAGAATAAGTTTGAATAGGAACATTTTTTTTTATTGAAATTATTTATTTGACTAAAAAATATATTATTTTGATTCAAGTGTTACGACCACATATACATGTTTTTCAAACTAGAAATTTTAGATAGTTCCATGACAATAAGTTACAGAAAGTGTCAAGTATCTAAAAATTATCTTACAAATCACATTTTTAATTTGAGTTGAAGTCTTTAGTGCGTTTAATTTAATATAGGTCGAATTTTTTTTGTTGCACTTTGATAAAATTTTCCGATTGAAATACTAAAATGTTGTTTTGCAACAGATATTTTAACGAGACATTGTTAACCCTAGAATTGTGATATTATTTGGACAAAAAAATGTTTAGTTTTGCAACACAATGTCTTGGTTAAAAATGTTTGATTGATTCTATTAAATACTTTTCATGGTCCTACCAAACATGAGTTTGATATTGTAAAAAAATTTTGTTCCACCAAAAAAATTATTTGATAAATTCATCCAAAAAAATTTGTAACATCAAAAAATATCCTGTAATATTACAACACAACTTTTCGTTGAAAAGTTGAAGCAAAAATTTTCATAAAAGTACCTTATACAAATGTAGATAAAATCAGTTTTTTAGAATTAAATTTACAAAAAATTAAGCTATATTCAATTAAATATCTGAAAATGTAAGCATTCGGTGTCTCCTTATGTAATTTTTGATATGAAATATAAACATATTGCATCTACAGATATATTGTTTTTGAATTTAAAAATAATACCTGCAGATTTAGACGTCACTTACTACAGGTTCATGCCTTTTGATACTGAGGATTACGCTCGATGTGTCAGGCAAGTGCCTGCGGGGATAAATTTCTGGCGCATGTGTCAAAGTTCATATGAGTTTCGTGAATGGTGTATGAGATTGTCGATGGTGTTTGTCCGAAACAGTGAGGGTAACACACGCAAGTCCTTTGTCTGGTTCATTCGCAGGAATGGGATTATCAAATAATAACTTGTTACCTGTCATGAATTAACATTTTGTCCCCAAGGTGCACGACAAAAGATCGATATAACGTCAACTTCTCTCTAGGTGCTCCCAGAACTTCGATCTGTGCTCACAAATCATGTCAGTTACATTCCCTAGATACGTTACAAACGACAATTTATCGCCTCAGTCATTTATAATAATATTGTCAATCATAAATATACAAACAACATTTACTATTCCACTGTCATGTACGTATCATAAAATTAATTGAAGTTATTAAAAGTCCGTTACGAGTTAAACCTGTATGTTGAAAAAAGTTTCAATATCAACCTATATCTAGAAAGAAAAATTTAATTGATTGAATCATGTCATTTTGTTAATTAAACCACGATCTTTGGTCAGGTCAAACAAAATTTTTTCATAATAACAAGTTAACATTTTTTTCCCAATAATAAAATGAAAGTTGATAAGATTTTTTATCTAATGAGCCCAGATAGAAGGCAGAATGTTAATTTTATAAAAATATAACATACTACTCATTAAGTTCGTAGGATGACATATAGATGGCGCCATTATTGACAAATCCATATGATTTTTAGGGAGTACCAACCTTTAAACAATGTGTGTCAAATTTCATGACAAAGTAATGGCTAGACAAGTGTTGTCCTGACTCTGCTCCATCGAGATAAATGGTAAAAAAGTGGTTTGCTGATTTTAAACGCGGCCGTACAAACACCGATGATGCTGAACGCTCTGGTCGCCCAAATTCGACACTTTTTCTAGAGAACATGGAAAAACGTCCACAAAACGGTTTTGACCGATCGTAAATTGAAGTTGCATGAGATAGCTAACACCTTAAAAATATTAGAAGGCAGTGTATTCACCATTTTGCATGAACATTTGAGCATGAGAGAGCTCTGTTCGAAATGAGTACCACGTTTGCTCACAGGCAATCAAAAACAACGCGTTGACGATTCACAGCGCTCTTTGGAGCCGTTTCAGCACAATAAAAAGGGTTTTTTCATGCAGCATGTGGCAATGGATAAAACATGGATCCATCACTACACTCCAGAGTCAAATTGGCAGTCAGCTAAATGGACAGCAAAGGGTGAAAACCGTCCAAAGCGACCAAAAACGCAAATGTCAGCTGGTAAGGTGTTGACCTACGTATTTTGGGATGCGCACGGTATTTTATTCATTGATTACCTTGAGAAAGGAAGAACCACAATAGCGAATATTAAAAGGTTTTCCAATAGGGACATAACAATTTTATCTATGAATAAAACACAGAAATATTTGAGATATTGCGTTCAAATTTATTGTGAGTGTAGTGCAAGTATTACATTTTATGAATGAAATTCGATATCGGTCATATGACCACCACGAGACCGTTTACAGCGATCGATTCTTTGGACCCAATTTTCCACCACTCTGGCACACATTTCGACCGGAACGTTGGCAATTTCGCGTTGGATGTTGTCTTTGTGGTCGTCTAAAGTTGCTAGCTTGTTGGCATAGACCAGTGACTTGATATGGCCCCATAAAAAGAAATCCAGTGGTGTTAGATCGCATGAACGAGGCGGCCATTCAACCGGACCATTTCTCGAGATAACACGTTCACCGAATTTGCCTTTCATTAAATCGATTGGGATGCGTGCTGTGTGTGTGCCACATATTGTTGATGTCAAGTTCATCCAATTCTGGCCACAAATAATCTTCCAACATTGCATGATAGCGCTCTCTATTGACGGTAACATGACAGTCGTTTTCATCCACGAAACAATACGGCCCAATCACACCTCCGGCATGAAAACCGCACCAAAGAGTCACATTTTGCGGATGCAACAGTGTCTCAAGAAGCACATTTGGGTTTGTTGCTGACCAATAACGCATATTTTGCTTATTAACAAAGTCATTGAGCCAGAAATGAGTTTCATCGATGAAGATGATTTTTCGATGAAATTCTTCATTTTCTTCAAGCTTTGCCAGAGCCCAATTGGAGAAGTTTCGGCGTTTCAAATGATCAAGTGACTTTAGTTCTTGAGTCAATTTAATCTTGAAAGCATGCAGGTTAAGATCTTTTCACATAATACGCCACAGTGTCGTTTGAGCGATGCCCAATTCTTGAGAACGGCGTGGAATCGACTGATTTGGCTCATTTTGAATCGATGCACTTACGGCTGCGATTATTTCTTCGCTTCGAGCAATACGGCGTCTTTTTAGCACCGGAACGTCCAATAGTGTAAATTTGGTCTCGAATTTATCCACTATAACACGCACAGCCTGTTCGTGAACTTTACCATGATGAAGATGTTGACTTTAACTAACGTTTTGACATTGGCAGCTCATTAAAAAAGTTTAAGGGTACGTTCATATAAAGATACGAAATTGTTATGTCCCTATTGGAAAACCCTTTACATGGTGTTATTGGTGCGTTTTAAGAAAGAAATTGCGAAAAAAAGATTCCAAGTGAACACGGAGAAAAATAGTTTAGCTAACTTTACTTAACTCAGTCCATTAAACTTGGGACATAAGTACATTTGAGCATTTATTAAATCCTAGTCGGGTAAAATGAATTTGATGAATGCCTAATTCACCCAAAGTGAATAGCAATAAGCGTTACATAGGAAATAGTAAGCAGTTGAGTACAACCTCATCGACGACAGGGCATCAACATTCGTCAGTTGATTAACATGAAATGTATTAGTATATCACCGACGCTTGAGGAGTTTCAAACTGTAATTGAGTAAAATGAGCATCGGGCATATGATTATCTTGAATAAAAAAAAAAATCTTACCTTAAGTCTGCCATTAGTCATCCGATACATTAATACATGCATAAACAGCATTCATATACATTCACACCATTCAGTCGTAGCCGATCATATTTTTAATCACAAATATACTTAAACATATAACTTTACATAGATAAACCTAATAACTACACTTATATATAGTACGATACGCTTTCGTCGAATCACGCACACGCTCGCTTACAATCCTCAGACATAAAACTTAGAACTTTATTATATAGTGACTGCAAGAGTTATTCAGAGCTTGTGGACCAGTGTCGTGACTAGAGTTCTTGAGCCTTATTCAAGTAGACATAAATCAATTTTTTTGATAAATTATTCATAAAATATTTTTTCTGATTAATATAATTAATTTATTATTATAATTATGATTGTTGATATATAATTCAAACTCAACTAATTAATTTGAAAATCATCAATATTTATTATACATTTTTATTATAACTACGAATGAGGTTTAATGAAACTAAAATTTATTACAAAATTGCATTATTATCAAAAAGTATCAATTTAATTTAAAAAACTTAAGTTATATAAACTAGTGGATAATCATAAAAAGAAATAGTGGTTAACATTGCAGAGGTTGTACGAAAGCTTCGTGGCAAACAGACAAAATACGATCAAACACGACTGCAGTACGATGAATTTTTAAAATCACTAGTTTATAAGTAGAATCCCCTATTTTGGATTTACAGAGTACTAAAATAAACTGTAATTGTATTTTGTATGTTTTTAATTCATTGTGATTATTAAATATAATAACTTGGAACATCAGTATGCTGAAACTTCAACACGTTTTTGAAATTAAAAATTTTTTATGTGTGCCCAAGGCGCAGATTACTTTCATTCGATCCTGCATGAATGGATATAGCTGGTGGAATAAATCTTGCGGTTTACGGTTTACTCAACTCTTGATTAAAGCGTAGAGTAGAATGAAGGGAAAGCTCTACTATTTTGGTGATTTAATAAAAGACTGGATTTTTATAATTATACTACGAGTAGTGATATATACATTTAGAAACTTTTAATGCACGCTTTTAAACTTCACCCTACACTTCTGAAATTTACTCAACTGTGATTTATTTTTAAACATTTAATATATCACAAATAACTACAGTGATACTAAATAACTTCTAACTTGTTCTTATGTCCCAAATTTGATCAGAAGTTGAGTAAAATACTTCAACTAATTTTCTCCGTGAAGAAAAAAAAAGTGTTCTTTACCAAAGACAATGCACCATATCACAAATCCATCACAACAATGGTAAAATTGCATGAATTGCACTTAGAATTGCTTCCCCTTCCACCGTATTTTTCTGATCTGGCTCCATCGACTACTACCTGTTTTCAGACCTAAAAAGAATGCTCCAGGGAAAGAGATTTAGCTCCAATGAAGAAGTGATTGCAGAAACTGAAGCGTATTTTGAGGCCAAAGATAAATCGTTCTACGAAAAAGGCATAAATATGTTGAAGAAGTGTTGGAATAAACGTATCACTGTTAAAGGAGACTATCTTGATGAAAGAAGTCGAATTTTGCCTAAAAGTTGTTGTTTTTTTAGTCATCCTACAAACTTATTGAGTGTTGTGTTATATTCCAAAAAACGTTTTTCATCTCATTTTGAAGGTAAATCTTCATAGTATTTTTCTAACTAATTAAGATATATTCAGGATTTTCCCCCGGTTTTTACCCTGGAGTCGAACATGATATGAAAATGAAAATATTTTTTTTAAATAATGCATAGAGTACAGTCTTCATTTTGAAGTTTACGACTTTTTCAAAATGAGATCAAAAGCTATTGGAAATTACAATCATTTTCAGAATTATTAATATTTGTAAAAAAGATCGATATTCGACGTTTTTGCAATATATTTTTATAAAATTAACATGTTGCCTTCAATTGTAATCAGAGTATCAAAATAAATTCTTCAAAATATTAAAATTTAATGAAAAAAAATGCGATTAGGAAATGATTAATCAAGACTTATTGCATTTGAAGAAAAATTGGTTAATTTAACGAAAATTGGGTTGCATCAACTACACCGATTACTTTTTTGAACCATATGGTAAATTATTCCCAAGCCCAAAAAGTGATACTGTCCAGCACCTGCATAGAATAACGGAAAGAATCTCTCCCACACGCGTCGTTTAATTTGGTGAAAGAGGTAGTTGAACTTACGTTTTATAGATTTTGATCTAAAACATATACACGAGAAAATAAAAATAATACTTTCCCAGAAAGAATCAGAGTGAAAGCTTTGTATATAATCTTCAAAGAAGTGAGTCAAAGCAGCGATTGCTAACAAGGATGCTTGCGCTCGTTTATCCTTGTAGAAATACAAAAAGTAAGAAATAGTTCAAAGAACATGAGGAACAAAGGCAGACATAGACGAAGAAATAGGCGGAAGAAGACGGTTCTTCAAGATTTGCTAAGATTTACGTGCACGGAATATTCGTATGGATTCTTGGAGCGCGCTGTGAAACCTCACAGTTTTAAAGTTTGACGTTGTTGAACGATCTGATATAACTATGATACAATTCAAAGCAAACTTTTTCTCTTTTTAATACTTCTAGAAACTCAAACGTTTTCTTTTAAAGTTTAAAATCGATGTGATGCTGTATTCGTTTCTCATTGCCAAGCAAATAAACAAAGAAAAGAAAATGTTGTAAAGTTAAGTTATAAACGTTCACTGAGAAAAGTAAGTCTGAGCGAATGTCACAAATTTCCCTTTTTTACTCAATTTATTTGAATCTTTAAAAAAATTATTTTTCTTTATAATTTATACCATTTATACCATACCATATAATTTAACCATATTGGTTCGAGAGAGGGTTTTTTTTGGTTTTAACAGGTATGCCTAGACCCGTCCTAGGAGAGTCCTGTAAAACGTCTATAAAAGATTTCGCCATTTTTCCTCCTCACCAAAAAAAAAAAAATAAATAAAGATAAATAGTTTAATCTATTACTCCTATTTGAGTACATTTTATAATATTGTTGATGTGAATTTAATTTTCTCAAAGTTACTTCGACTTTGAGGAATATATTCTGATCACGGCACTCGCGCTTCGCGCTTGAAAGTGAGTCAAAATTTCACAAGTGCGCCACCCAAAAATAAGTTTCCGAATTCCATGTGCAAAAAAGGTCTAAAGACATTTTGCAAAATATTCATTTTTTCATGAGTTATAAACAATTGAATTTTTGTGACAAATTTTTTTTTTTACGATTTCTCTGCAAATACCTAATAAAATTAAAAAATTCCATATTCCGCATTTTCGTCAATGGCTAGCGTGCGAAGTGTAATCAAACTTAATCAAATTCGGTAATTCCTTAATAAAAAAAAATAATTCTCCGATAAACAATTTAAAATGTATACTTGTTCTCATATGTTTAAGAAAAAAATTTAAAAAGCTTATTAAACGGGTAATCATATCATATTCATTCACAAAATAATAAATGAATAAATAAATTCAAATCGAAAAATTGGAACTCGCGATTTAAAGGACAAAAATAGGATTGTTAATTTTGAATGTCCGTTCGCTCGGAACCTACATCCGCGGCCACACGCCCACTAGGCAAACCAACTAGCCGCGCCACCCAGGGGAGAAAACATACAGATTCCACCCCCGAACGCAGGCCCCGATGCGATTTCTTCTGGCCGTCCCCGTTGTTTCGCTCTCGACGCCCATCAAGTTCTCTCGTCTTCATCACAAGTGTGACGAATGACTCGATGAGCGTCCAGAACCGTTCAGACTAGAGCATGACAGGGACCATCGTGTCAGGAGTAAGTTCGGAACCCACCGCCTAACCGAGGACCTCCCTAGCTACACTCCATTTTGCGCAGACGAAGAGTGCGTGCTCTGCGTTATCCACCGGGAAATCGCAGTAGCAACACGTCTCCTCGTCTCTCTTCTTAAAGCGCCTCAGGTACGCGTTAAAACAGCCATGGCCCGAGAGCGCTTGCGACAAGTAAAAGCCGACTTCCCCGTGCTTTCTGTTCAGCCAGGTGGCAAGCTCCGGGATCAGGCGGTAGGTCCATCTCCCTGTCTGCTCACCATGCCATCTCATCTGCCATTTCTCGACGAGTCTGCGCCTTCCATCCTTGCGGATGGCCTCCTTCGCGCGAGCGATTTCCTGCAGGTCTGCGCAGGTAAGCTCCTTGCGAAGCTGAAAGGTCTCTTTCCTTTCCTCCGCCAATAAATCTATTGGCGGGATGCTCGATAGGATCAGCGCAGCGCTCGTCGAGATAGTTCTATATGCCGAAACTATTCTCAGCGCGACAAGTCTCTGCGCCGAGAACAGCTTCTTCTGGATAGCATGGTTCTGCAAGGCATTGGCCCAGACCGGAGCTGCATAAAGTAGCTTCGAATGGACCACGCTCGCCACCAATCTTCTTTTCGCTTCCCTGGGTCCACCAATGTTTGGCATAAGCCGGGCCAAATTCGCTCCACATTGGATGGCTTTGGCAGCTGCGATCTTTAGGTGTTCGCCAAAGCTAAGCCTACGATCCAGCTGCACCCCCAGGTACTTAATGCTTGTTTTCCACTCGACTTCATGCTCTCCGAGAACGATCCTCGGATATTGGAAGGATCTCCTGTCCGTGACGAGCAAAGCCTTGGTTTTCTCAGGGGCCATTTTCAGGCCTCTGTTTTCCAACCAACGCTTCGCCCCCCGCAGACTTTCATTGATCCTCAGCTCTAGGATTCTGACGTCATCAGCGGCGCACATGACAAGTGCGTCATCCGCGAAGCTGATGATGCTCGTTCCAGCAGGTAGGTAAATCGTCATACATGACGTTTCAAACGAGTGGGCCCACCCGCGACCCTTGAAGGGCGCCACATGTCATCTCTTCTTTGAGAGACCATTTGTCGCCCTCGTATATTACCCACCTGTCGCTCAGATAGTCATCTATCATTCGCAACAGGTAGTCTGGAACCCTTTTCCGCATCATCGCCTCGATGCAGATGTCCCATCTCACGGTATTGAACGCATTGCGTATGTCAATGCTAGTCAACGCACAGAATCCCTTACGCTTACCAGTTCCTTTTCTTGCATTTGTGGCGATGTTAACCACAGCTTGGATGGCGTCCACAGTGGACCTGCCTTTCCTGAATCCGAACTGGTTTTCCGAGAGCCCGTTCTCCCCGACCAAGAGAGCCTGAAGCCGTTGTAGAATCAACTCCTCCAGAAGCTTCACCATCGTATCCAATAAGCATATTGGTCTATACGACGAGGCAACCGCTAGAGGTTTGTTGCCCTTCCTCAGCAGGACCAACCTCTGCCTCTTCCAATCCGCGAGGAACCTCCCCTACCGAAGACAGGAGTTAAAGGCTTCTAGGAGGATCTCCGGGTATGCCCCGATCACCTCTTTGAGGATCTCGTTCGGCACCCCGTCGATACCCGGCGCTGTATTTGCCTTAAGCCTTCCACCTGCTCTCTTTAGTTCTTCGAGAGTGAAGAGTTCCCCGCACCGGACCATGCAGGAACTTCGGTCCTGTCTTTGGAACGGCTCCACGTGTGGGAACAAGCTTCGCACAATGTACTTGACTTGATCGGGATTATCAAGGCCTGGGGTCTTTCTTCTAGCGACCAATCTCTTGGTGACTATTTTGAAGGCGAGACCCCATGGGTCCTTCTCGACCTCACCGATCAAGTCTTTCCAGCATTGAAGTCGGCTTTTCTTTATGCCTCGCCTCAAAGCTGTTTTTGCCCCTTTCCATGCCTCGTGCAGCGTAGCATCCCCCTTTGAGCGGGTGAATTTTCGCCGCGCTGCGAGGCATTCTCGACGTAGGGCTGCCAACTGGTCGTTCCACCAGTACATCGAACCCCTGGCTTGCCTGCGCTTACGGCGAGGCATCGAGTAGTCACAAGCCGCGACCACCTTCTGCCTCACCGAGCGCACAGCAGCTTCAAGCGACCCAGCAGGGCAGACCCAACCAAGCTCATCGATGAGTCTGGTTTCTTCGAGGTGTTCGCGAAGTCTCTCCCTGCTGAGTCGTCTCGTGTTCCAGGAGGGGCTCCTTCCTTCGCCGCCCCGCCCCTTGTTCTAGACTAAATTCGATGCACCGGTGGTCACTCAAGGTTATTACCTCGAGGACCGACCAGTCGCTTATCCTTGAAGCGCGGCGAGGTGCGGCAATCGTGAGGTAAATTACTGACCCTCTCGCTCCTCGTCTGAACGTGAAATCCCCGCCCTGATTCAAGACGATCAGGTCGTTCCTAGCGACCATCTCGCCAACCAAGATTCCTCTCCTATCTATCAAAGACATCGAAGGGATCGCCGCGGGAGAAGTAGCAGCTGTACACACGCACACCCGCCACCTCAACCCAAACGAACCCCGCGTCGGTCTCCAGGAAGTCCCCGACGTCCAAATCAGGGTTACAAACAAGGATGCCGGCCCTCCTTGATGCATCCTGATACCAAGCAGAGTTTTCGGACCACTTGTACTGCTCACTAATGAGCAGCACATCGGCCCCCCTCTCCCTGGCAGTCTGCATTAGGAGGTCCTGGGCATCCCTCCCCCTTCCGAGGTCTGCTGGAGCCCTCAAAAGCCGGTCTGCTCAGTGCCAAGCACAGGGCAGACACAACCTCATCTTTTTCAACGGTCTCGTCGAGGTCCCTAATTTCGAGGGACCTCGTCGAGACCAGGGCTCAAATCTCTGCCCTTTCTCCGACCGCCTGGTCGAGCTCCTTGCGGAAGGCCGAAACGTCTCCCCCCTTTTTGAGGACCAGAAGGACTTCTTCCTTCCTGATCCTCCGGATAGACAGGACCTCAAGTCCTGCCTTCCGGGGGTCGACTTTCGCCTTCATTTCCTTCAAGATGTCGGCGTACGACTGGCCGTCCTTCGCCGACACCTTGATGGCGTCGCCCGACCTGGCGGGCGAAGAGCGCTTCGAAGTTCTCTTGGCGTTTGTACCCTGTGCTTCTTGCACAGGGTCCTTCGCCCTTCTCTCAGTGTCCACTTTTTTATTTTTGTTTTTCTTCTTTTTTTCCTTTTTGGCGACCACTTGCCAGTCTCCATCTTTAATCGGGGCCTGGCTCTTGGCCACCTGCGCGTTCGACGGTGACGGGCCGCCATTCCCCCTCTTAGGAGTTCTTTCCTGAGGGGGGAGGGGGCTGCCCTCTTCTCATCTTTATTCTGAGGTTTTGGGGTGTCTCCCAGAGACACAGAGCGCGGTCTCCGCAAGATACCCATTTTTTTCGAGACGGGGTGGGTCTCCAGCCTCTTCTGGAGTTCCACCCCGCTTTCAAGTAGGCACCTGTGGGTGTTGAGCATACCGCCCAACACCTCAGCTGCCTCGTTTACAGAGACTTTAACAAAGCCAGGGTTATTCCTGAGCATACCCTTTTGTATTACGCTCAGGGCCCTGGCTAGCTTTTCCATTTTCTCATTTTGCTCCTTCAGGAGGTGAAGGACGTCCTTCCATCCTTCAGCTCCTGATGAAGCACCCAAGTCGATATTCCCCACAGTATTTTTGTTCAAATCCATAAATCATTTTTACCAGCGCATCGTGCGTAGAGGAGCGGGTCGGAATAGTTGGGAACGGGTGTACCCTCGGACTGAAGTCCTACCCCAGTTCCCTGAGGCCCAACCTTCGCTGAGCCGGTCCCGGAATACACGGACAGACCGGACTCGCTCGAGGCAACACAGGCTCCGACACCTGTGTTCAATACGCACTACCTGATCAAGGTCCCGAAGGGGCTGGCTTCTGATCCCGCATGGCACACCACCTCGGCAGAGCTAGGCTCACGGCAGCCTCGCCTCCTCGTGGGCCTGGAAAGACACCACTCGGCTACGAAGCACTCCCGGTGGGATGCCATACGGAAACGATCGTTTCGACTGTTCTTGGTCACAGACTGCGGAGGCTTTGCAGTATCCCCCAGGAGATTCCATACATCAATTCGCTCTTAGCCTCTTTCAAGAGGGAGACCGTCTATAGGTTCTCCTCTCACATTCGAAGGACACATATCACAATCATGCGGCACTGACATTCGTTCAGTTCACTCATTCCTCACAAGCACTCGCAGACTCACTCTCAGCGCCGCTACCTGGAGCATACATCCTTCTCCATGCATGGGGATAGACGCGTTTATAGCGTCCCCCACTCTCATCCTGGGATAAACCCGTTTATAGGGCACCCTTCACGCAATGGGAAGATGCCCGTCTATAGAGCCCCCTGTATTTGTTCATCGATTCATCGGGACACTACAGCCTCCATGACCCGAGGGCCGTCTGCTAAGCCTCCCCACCCGTCCTTTTTTGGCATAGCCAAGAGAAGGACTTCGTCAAGGTACCAGTCCGAGGGGAGGTATTTTTTTTTTTTAATCAAAAGGCAATATATACATCGAATCAAAAAATGTGTCAATAAAAAAGAAGTAAATTTTATTTTTTATATGATTTTCCTAAATTAAAAAGAAATATACATTTTAAGGTAAAAGCACCAATAGCCGGACAGTACCCAATAGCTGGACAGAGCCATGAATTTTTCTCAAAATGAGAGATTTATGAATCATTTATCGCTATTTTAGTATACCGTATACAAACCTCGAAACGTACACTTTAAAAAAGGGAAAAATTTGTTGAATTAGAAATTAAAACTTCGACAAGAAAAAAAAATTTCTCTACTGAAGCACAAGGCTGGTCGAAATGTAGCGAAATCTGCTCTATAAAGTAACTGATGCGTTGTCTTTGTTAAGCAAATAACAGTTACATTTACCTTCATTTGTCATTTTAATACGTCTTACACTAAAGTCAAATGCTTTATATAAACCATAATATTTTTCAAAATTAAAAAACATTTTTCTTTAATTAAATATTTTAAATCCGGTTATTAGGCCAATGAATATTCGTTTTGCCTAATATACGAACGCGTGTCCGGCGTTACATTGCACTGCTTTTTGAGGAAGAAACAGGAAAAGACAGAGAAGAAAGAAGCTACACTAAAAAAAAAGAAACAAAAACTGAAAGAGAAAAAAGAAGCTGCATTAAAGAAGAAACAGGAACATCAAGAAAAAGGAGAAGCCACGTTAAAGGAAAATTAAAAGCAGGATCAAAAGAAAAAATCTTTGAAAAGAAAGAAAGAAGAATAAAACAAAAAAACCAGCAAAAAAACAAAGAAGAAGTGTTAAATAAATATTTTATTATGTAAATGTGAAGCAGAGTTCATGGAAAAAAAATGGCAAAATAAGTTAAACTTATTCAATAGACCTCAAAAGAATGAAGTTCATTAACAATTCTATTTGTAAAATCTTTTCAATATTTTTTTTATGAGCGTAGACCTAAAAAATGTTTCCGTAAATATTTGCCAGTGTTTATTATGCTTAAAAAATATCAAATCCATATCAATCAAATTATAATATTCTCTTGTCCGAGTATTGGTGCAGCGCTGTCCGGCTATTGGATCAATTCACTTTTTCCGCCCGGCAATTGGCTCCAGAGCATTATTTAATGAAGAGAATTATTAAAATGGATTATTCAGATTTAATTCAACTCTGGACTTTTTGTTATAGTAGGGAGGACACACACATCAAAGTAATCGCGGCAAGTCTTGATTCCGCACCAAATTTAGAACGATTAATACAAAATATTGAATGCCATTTCCTTAGACGTCCGGCTATTGGTGCTTTTACCTTATAGGAAAATGTTCGAATTAAAATTTGTTGGTTTTCATATCTCGTATAGTTTGACCGAAAATTGAATTTTATGGTTTATTTTTTTTAAGTTTCAAAATATTTTATCCTTTATAATTTTTGTGTGATTGTAAATTTTTATTTTATGATTATTTATTTATTTTATTTTTCTAGAAAGAATTTTTCAAAAATATCAAAATTCTCCAATTTTTGAAATTTATATGTTTTATTGGTGTAATTTATCATTTTAAATTTATTTGCAGTCAAAATGATTTATTGCTTCCTAAAAATGAAATTAGGCACGATGGTACATACTTACCCACAAGTAAGCACATGAATAATAAATAAACCTAGGCAGAATTCAAACACGGTATTTTGTTTGCTTTTTTTTCAAGAAAAACGATTTGCTTTCAACCTGTCTTATCAAACGTGTCAAATGTGTGTATTGTATGTGGAATTAATAAGAGAGCGGAGTTACCTATGCACCAGCTTAATTAAATTATTTGAATACCGACTCTTGTGTTTGAGACTCGAGGTGACATAATTGATAATTGAGGTAGGGAGTGTATGGTGAAAACCTCCCTTCGTAGTATTCAACTCTCTACTTAGTCATGCCCTACGCTTCCTGACATTACCACCTATTCCCCTGCATAACTGGCACATTTACTGCGGTTCTACTTCGTTGACGTGAATCACAGCATCTGTTCATTATAGTCGAACAGCTTACAGTGTAAGATGTTTCCACCTTCAAATGCATTTCTCTATCTCTTCTCTAAATTACGTTATCAATTAGTTCCATTGTAAATTCTGGATAAACTTTATACTCGGTGACCCATTTTAATCTATAATCCCAAATATCTTCTAAAATACTTTATCTATCGAAAAATGGTTCGGACAAAGGTTGACCAGGACCGAGGGGGACATTTGACTGTACCATAAATTTTGATCTTGAGGTCATTTTTCAAGGTCAAATGGAGGTAAGACCCTTTTCATAAATATAAACTCCTATTTTTGACTGCGGATTTGAAAAGAGCGGGAAATTTCACGTCAAAAATGACCTGTGAAAAAATGGTTTTTGTGACCTTGGAAGGGTAAAAAATTAAGGTCAAATGTCTGAGAAACGACCAGATGCCCTTTTTCTGAATTATCTTGGCTTTTCGGGGTAAACAAACGTTCAAGATGCTTCACAAAAGTCGATGAAATGTTAAGGTGTACATCACGTTGACCATCATGACCTTCAGGTCAATTTTCAAGGTGACTTGAAGGTCAAGACGATTTTTCTTAGATTGAACTCTGTGCCCGGATAAATTTTTTTCTCATTTATGAAAAGGGTCTTACCTCCATTTGACCTTGAAAAATGACCTCAAGGTCAAAATTGATGGTATAGTCTAATCGTTGAGTGAAGATAGGTATAGAGGAAACATCCAGGGCGATTGAATGATCCAAACCTTGCGGGGAAAGACATCAGGGGTAGGTAAAGTTCCAGAACCAACCACGGGGATCGACACTTTCGAAAGTCGACAAAATCTCACGGATAAGAAGTAAGTTGTAGGAGTGAGGCCCAAACTTGTGTTGTTGAGTCTGCTGTATTTATGATGGGTCAGGTAGTCCTCATCAATTCAACCCTAGCTTGTCGACAGAATTTCACAAAATAGCTTTTTACCTCTTTTCCTTCTACTTCGCTCTTTACTAGTCTTTTCCTAAAATCGGATATATATTTTAAAAAAATATTTATATATATATATATAAAATAATACATAAAAGAGTATATATAAAATATTTTATATTATAATTTTTATAATATAATATATATTTATTATATATATAATATTATGTATTATATTATATTTTATACTATAAATTTTATAATATATATATATATATATATATATAATACTTTATATTATAAATTTTGTATTATAATATATAAAAGAATATATATGAATATTAAGTATATATAAATAAACCATGTATTGAAGTTAACCATTTTTTTTTTGAAAATTAATTACAAATTTATTGACAAAATGTTTTCAACATTCTTTTATTATCTTCATTACAATACTGAAGACATATAGACAATGAAAATAAATTATCAGTGATGATATTTTGAAAGTTTAATATTCATACAATATAATTTTTGTTTATACAATACGGTTACAAAGTTAATATTATTCTCTATAGGGATACAATAATAATTGCTTTTTTAAAGAAATTTACAATTCTCAGAGAAATCAAAATTAAAAGAAAGTATTGCTTTTTTGTCAATTTCGAAATTTGCATAAACATATAATTTCCAAAAATGTGAATTTTGAAAAAAAAAGTTCTGCTGAGTTGTGCTAGGCAAGCTTATTAAATCTCTTCCTCAACAATTTTCTCTCAGACGCATCCTTTCGAAAACAAATACACATTTGTCAATTTCGAAATTTGTTTAAATATATAATTTTCAAAAATGCGAATTTTGAACAAAATATAAAATGGTTAAATGTTTAATCATAAAAAAATCTTACAAATTTTTATCATGGACTGGGAAACGATGAAATGACACTCCTTTCGTGACACCATACTTGCTCATGCAGTTCTTGAATTTGCACAACATAGTTCTTTTTTACACTTTTTGTATTAGAACGCACTTTTAATTCATTCACTGAGATCTTCATTTTCCACGAAAATTTTTTACTCTTGTTTATAGAGGATCAATAAAATCTTGACTTAGTTTCTAGATCTACAGAATTATGACTAGAAAGAATATTGTTATTCGTACGAATGCATCAATATTTTTCTTTGGATTTAAAAAAATTTGATTGCAAACTAGTTCCTGTAAATTATCTGCCTTAATTTAGTCGATTCAATGGAATTTAATAAATAGTATTTATTCAATAAAAAATAAATGACAGAATTTACGTAAATCAATTATTTGAGTCTCCAGCAATTTTTAATTATGATGAAAAATGTTTTTTTATTACTTAAACAGAGAAAAATTATTTCAATTAATTTATAGTAAACAAGTAATAAAGTTAAAATGATTCATTTTTTATTTTTGGTTTGTAATATGTAATAACTTCCAAAAAAAAATTGTGAATATCTTCATTTTTCAAAATATAAATTCGATCTTAGAAAAAGACAAGTGAAGAACGAAGTAGAAGGAAATTCATTTATTTTTTATTGAATATATTCTATTGTTCTATTGATTAAATTCCATTAAATTGATTGAAATAAGTCAGATAATTTACAGGAATTAGTTTGAAATCAAATTTTTTAAATTTAAAAAAAAATATTGATGTATTCGTACAAATAATAATGTTCTTTCGTGTCATAATTCTGTAGATCTGAAAACTAAGTTAAGATTTTATATATCCTTTGTAAAAATTCTTTCATAACGCCTATACTTCGCACCTGCAGGTAGGTGGATTTGAGATTTATAATATGAAAAGATGACGATCGAAGAGATGGTTCTTTATAATTACATTGCTGCTTTACAGTAACTGCTAAGTAGTCGTAAAAGAGCCCTTTCGCCTATCTTACTGTCAAAGTCTATAAAATAACTTCAGATCTGAAGCTGGTCATTTACATTCTCTAACAAATTATTATATATTAAGAGCAATACTTCGTTTTAATTTTAATTTCTCTAAGAATTGTATGAATATTAAAAACTTTCAAAATATCATCATTGATAATTTATTTCCATTGTCTATATGTCTTCAGTATTGTAATCAAGATAATAAAAGAATATTGAAAACAAATTAATTAGTTGAGTTTGAAATTTTTGTCACTGCCTACATTATCGGAGGATCACTAGTCGCGTATCAGATAGGATACGTTGTCGACAGGTTTCCTCATAGACAATTTCACACTCTTATATCGCAAATAATGCAAATAAATTCAATATTTAAAGAATTTGAAAATCTTTCTGTGGAAAAAATGACGCTTTCCCAGCGCAGTTGAAAGCGTCATTTTTTCCACAGAAAGATTTTCAAATTCTTTAAATATTGAATATTGAAAACATTTTGTCAATAAATTTGTAATAAATTAAAAAAAAATTGTTAATTTCAATACATGGTTTATTTATATATATTTAATATTTATATATATTCTTTTATATATTATAATAAAAATATAAAATATAAAATATAATATAATACATAATATTATATATATAATAAATATATATTATATTATAAAATTTATAATATAAAATATTTTATATATACTCTTTTATGTATTATTTTATATATATATATATAAATATTTTTTTTAAATATATATCCGATTTTAGGAAAAGACTAGTAAAGAGCGAAGTAGAAGGAAAAGAGGTAAAAAGCTATTTTGTGAAATTCTGTCGACAAGCTAGGGTTGAATTGATGAGGACTACCTGACCCATCATAAATACAGCAGACTCAACAACACAAGTTTGGGCCTCACTCCTACAACTTACTTCTTATCCGTGAGATTTTGTCGACTTTCGAAAGTGTCGATCCCCGTGGTTGGTTCTGGAACTTTACCTACCCCTGATGTCTTTCCCCGCAAGGTTTGGACCATTCAATCGCCCTGGATTTTTCCTCTATACCTATCTTCACTCAACGGTCAAATGTCCCCTTCGGTCCTGGTCAACCTTTGTCCGAACCATTATTTCGTAGATGAAGTATTTTAGAAGATATTTCGGATTATAGATTAAAATGGTTCACCGTGTATACTACGTCACGAAATATATTCATACTTAGTATATACGAAATTTCCCGAAACGATTGAATATTTCATAATGATACATTTTACAGAAAAATATTCTGTACAAAGGTTTTATAGTCTTAAAGTAGTTGCCGTGCCAAAACTTATGTCTGTGAAAAAAAGATTTTCTATGATTTTACGACTTGAAATGATATTATCAGTCATGTCTTATGTATAAAAAAAATCATTTTAAAGCTCACCAAAAATAATACTTTCAAAGATACTTTCTGTTGCAATTGAAGACAATATAATATCGAAAATGGAAAATCTTATTTTATATAATAGCTTGACTATGCGAGATACGAAAGAAATTTTGGAATACAAAATTGCTTGCTTAAAGAGATCTATGAATTTTCATACATGCATTTGTTGATAAAATGTATTACGTGCACAACTTCGCTTCCGCCGTTTTTCAATAGATGGCTGCAGCGGTAAGTGCTGATTGAATTAGGTAGATCAGAAATGTTAGATAGTAAGCATGGACATCTATAAACATAACGACAGCACCACATTCGTGAATTTGTGTTTGCATCATAAATTTATTCTCGATCGAAGATGTCAGTTTTTGAGCCAAATTTTCTTCATTTGCGAGAAGTTTTGATTTTCTGCTTTCATTTGAAGAAAACTGCGGTTGAGGCTCATTCAATGCTCTCATGTACTTACGGTGAGGCTGCTCTTGGTGAAAGGACGCGTCTTGAGTGGTTTCAACGCTTCAAGAGCGGTGATTTCGATGTCGAAGACCGGCATGGCGGTGGAAAAGAGAAAATTTTCCAAGATTCCGAATTGGAGGCATTACTTGTTGAAGACTCGTGCCAAACGCAAGAAGAATTGTTCATTTTGAAACGTTTCAAAGCCATAGGAATGATTTAGAAGCAAGGAAGTTGGGTTCCATACGAGTTAAAGCCGAGATATGTTGAACGGCGTTTCTTTGCTTGTGAATAGCTACTTCAAAGACAGAGTCGGAAGAGGTTTTTACATAGAAATGTAACCGGTGACGAAAAATAGGTCCACTACAATAATTCCAAGTTCAGTAAATCATGCACTGAAAGAAATTTAATGTGAATACAGACAATTTTCTCGGTATGTTAGCAAAAGTGTTTGGCTTTTTCAGATACAGCTAAACTGTATGGTTACTTCATAAAAACAGTTATAGTTGAAGGGATATTACTGCATCAGTCATATGTTTTCAATGCACACATCCAAACTAATATAGCTGCAACAGATGAATCATGGTTATGGTTCCATTGGCCAAAATCTGTTTTGAGAAATCAGCTAAACAGACGCCTGACTTCTAGTGATGCGTAGTAGTTTCAGAGGTTAAGGATATGTAAACGATTATATCAGTGGTTTATTTTGAGTTTTAAAAATTGTATTAAATAACTATTTTCGGAGATTAATATATAAATTATTATAAAATCTATAAAACTAAAAAAATTAAATTAAATCGATGCCGCTAACACGTGTTTTGTTTGCATTTTCATATACGATCACTCTGCGCACGTTTAAATGCACACCAATATACAACCTTGAAACCGACCATTTTGTTATGCTAAATCAGCATAACAGTCGATGGCTAATACAATCAGAAGGGCATTTATTAAAGTTTCCTGAGCTGATATCTAATTCAAAGACATTTCATTAGCTCAAATAGTATTTGTGATTTCCTTATTCATACTTATTAACATACGAAATAATATGACTGAAGTAAGCAGAGTTTCTTTCTAAGTTGCGTAGAAATTTCCTAACGAACTTGGTTAAGTAGAAACACAATACCATTTCTTTCAGTGTGGGGAATGCCTGGACCTGCCTCCGCGACGACGGCCAGACCGAATATTCAAGGTGCCAAAGTTATGCTCTGCATTTAGTGAGACCAACTCGGTGTGGTGAATTATGAGCTGTTGAAATCGAGTGAAACTATCACAGAGGATCGGTATCGAACGCAATTGATGCGTTTGAGCCGAGCATTAAAGGAGAAACGGCCACAGTACCAAGAGAGACATGACAAAGTTATCCTCTAACATGACAATTTTCGGCTACATGTCCCAAGACCGGTGAAGACATACTTCGGAATGCAGAAATGGGAGGTCTCACCCCACCCGCCGTACTCTCCAGACGTTTCCCCTTCCAACTACCATTTGTTTCGATTGATGGCACACAGCCTGGCTCATCAACATTTCCGCTTTTATGAAGAAGTCAAAAAATGGATCACCTTAAAATACGCATCGTTTTTTAGAGATGGTATCCGACAATTGTCAAAAAGGTGGAAAAAACTAGTGGTTAGTGACCGACAGTATTTTGAATCATAAATAGGTAATCACTTTTTAAGAATAAAGCCTCAAATTTGGGAAAAGAATGGCAGAAGTAAAGTTGTACACCTAATATATTTTTTGTTTTAATTCATAAGATGCCATTGAAAATAAAAAATCCTATCATTTTGCATTGAATGGCGAGTCCCACACGGAAAAACATTTAACAAGGCGATTGAGCAAATGAAGAATGACACCAATTTCAAAAAATTAATATGTACAAATCATATAAAAATTTTAGTCAAATTATATGAACTGTTTAGGTAAAGAAGTACATTTCACACAGTTGCTGAATAACAAAAATTATTATTTTCGACAAATTGCATATGCTTCCAATATCGTAGAATTGAGTAAAAAGGATAAATGAAATATAAATATATATTCCCATAGCAGCAATTTTTTTATCAGCTATTGTTAATTTTAATATAACTATAATAGCCATATTGTAAATCTCTGCAAATTTATGTGGTGATGTATTCACAATGACAATGCGGAAACTATAGTAAGGTTATCTATATTGTCCTTTTTGCTGCTTCTGTTGACCGGTGCAATCTCCCACGTGACTTAAGGCCTTCTCTTATTTCAATGTTCTGTTGCATTAATTGATAATATCATATCAATTATTGAGTAAATTGATAAACGATGGCCGATTCGTTTGTACGCAACATTCTCCAACAGTGAAAGTTAGATAAATACATTTCAGTTTTTGAAGGTTAGATTTGCATAGTTTTCCATTCTCATGTCCTTATTTACTACAACTTTATACACGGGAAAACTTTTTATAGCAATATATGTTTTAGTTTATAATAATATTTCTGAAAAATATTAGGAATCAAGGAAAAATCGAGATGCAATAGTAATTGTTCTTAGCAAACTGAAATTTTTTCGCAGTCAAAATAGTAAAGATTCAAAAAATTACAATATACAGAGTGGGCACGAGTGGGTTGCAGAATAGGGAATATAATTGGGAGTAGTTTAGTATACGAAATACCGCCCAACATGCACTTTCGCTATTCGAAAAGATCTTTTTCAGGCGTTTTTTTTAAATTCGCGCCAATTCGAAAGAGGTCGTGCATGCTTGCGCATATCTGTTAGCTTCTTTCGAGGTCGGTAATAGTGAAACCTGTCCATATTTAATTTTAAATATGGTACAGGTTAGGTTTTCAAATGTCATTTTTGAAAAAATATTAAAATTAAAAATGTTATGTTTTAAAAATATTGTCGAAAGTGCGGCAGAATTTTAAACAACAGTGAGAGAATTTATTATTCAGACACACAAGTGTAAATAGTTGAAAATTGGAATCAAGTGTGGCAGCAAGAAGCTCACCTTTGTAGTGTGTGATAAAAAATATAAATTTTAAACAAATAAAGAGCTTTGTTGCTCTAAAAGATTGATAAATGAGAACAGGAATAATTTATGGCATGGAGAATGGTAAGATTTTAAATCTCTATGATAAAAAACATTGAATATTTTTTTAATGTAAAATTTTCAATCACAATAATATGTTTTAAATTTTCAGAAAAATATCTACTATCTACTATTTGTCATTTAAAAAAAAATTATGACAATGCCTACCTAGGATTTGATTACATAAACATCAGTGAGGGCTTTTGAAATTTTTTTAAAATGACAAATTATAAAGTATAGCCTTAGGAACTGATGAGAGACGGGAATAGCTTCTTGAGAACCAAATTGGAAGAATTTAGAGCAATTATTTTAGTTACAGTCATGGATTTATGTGATATGTTGTGTGTATTTGGAAATTGGTCACTCTAGAACGGCAGTTATGAGTATTGAAGTTTTGTAAAAATGATTATTCAGAACTGTTTGCTACGAGGACTGATAGAGTACGAGAATTAAGACTTCTGAGACACTTTACAGAATTTTGAAACTTTTATTCTAGTCCCGGGAACAATTTTTACAATAATCAATGGCTATCGAGGATTTGATTACATAAACATCTGTTAGTGTTTTGATATTTTGTTCAGAATGATAAATTATAAAGTTTAGCTTTAAGATATTTCAAAGTATTATTACATTATTATTTATGTACTTTTGCTACTGCAATTTATAAGAAACATAAGTACCTACACAATTTTAGTTCTTAAATCCTTTATTTTTCCCTTTTGCTTCATTTTTTACTCTTTCTGAAAAAGAAAAAAAAAATTTCACAAAGTAAACATCTCTTTTCAAGAAAATCATTGTAAGTGAAATAAAAAATACTTATCTGAATTTGCCGTCAAATTAAAAATTTTTAATTTTTTTTTAACTTCATTTGAAGTGAGTAGATATTTTTCTGAAAATTTAAAACATATTATTGTGATTGAAAATTTTACATTAAAAAAATATTCAATGTTTTTTATCATAGAGATTTAAAATCTTACCATTCTCCATGCCATAAATTATTCCTGTTCTCATTTATCAATCTTTTAGAGCAACAAAGCTCTTTATTTGTTTAAAATTTATATTTTTTATCACACACTACAAAGGTGAGCTTCTTGCTGCCACACTTGATTCCAATTTTCAACTATTTACACTTGTGTGTCTGAATAATAAATTCTCTCACTGTTGTTTAAAATTCTGCCGCACTTTCGACAATATTTTTAAAACATAACATTTTTAATTTTAATATTTTTACTATTTTTTCAAAAATGACATTTGAAAACCTAACCTGTACCATATTTAAAATTAAATATGGACAGGTTTCACTATTACCGACCTAGAAAGAAGCTAACAGATATGCGCAAGCATGCACGACCTCTTTCGAATTGGCGCGAATTTAAAAAAAACGCCTGAAAAAGATCTTTTCGAATAGCGAAAGTGCATGTTGGGCGGTATTTCGTATACTAAACTACTCCCAATTATATTCCCTATTCTGCAACCCACTCGTGCCCACTCTGTATGAACCTTTGGTATAGGTTATGGTAATATTTGATGCAAACTATAGTAAATTATCGAACAGTATATCTAAAGCTTGGTATTTAGCTGCGAAAAATTCTGACAGTCACCCGTTTCTCTTAAAATTGAAACATAATTTACCAAAAATTGTATACTTTGGTTTCTTCCTGTACCGGTTATAAAGATTTCAAGTACGGAAAAATTAAGTCATGTTTTTATATGATTATACTTCGTAAATATGTATCGTGTCGCATAACCTACGAATGACTCAAAATTATTTTATATTTTTGTTATGTTCATAAGGTAGCTATACTTTCCGATTACCCTTCTCTTATAATTGTAAAATCTCAGTTTTAGTTATAAACAGTGCCTTTCTCGACCATGAAATGTCGCTAGAATAGCTAAAGTAGTTACGGATATTCACTTTGGCTGATTTCGAGAAATTCCTTCATTCACTCGTTTGCTACCAGCTAAACGTTTAACTATCACAAAGATTAACTCTCCTGTCACAACTAAACTTCTTTTTCCGTGCAGTTCCTTCTTTTTGAATATGAATATCGAGTATTCAGGGTGAGCATCGAAGTAGCTTTAAGGGAATTAAAGTTACATAAACAATATTATAAAACTAACTTGAGTTATTATAATTAATCATAAAGAATAAAATCGAGTGCCGGCGTCTTCGAAGGAGGCCATGCCGATTTTTTTGGGTCTTATGCTAGAAAAGTCTGGAAATAGTTAAGTATTTAGTGTAGAAAGGATTTTCAAAAAAAAATCCATGTAATTGTATAAAATACACTAATATAGATCTTTCAACTCCTAAATATTTTTAATTATAAGAACACTTTATTTAACATTTTTGTTTGTTATTATAAACAATAAGGAGTTGACAGGCCTGCCTTAATGCATTTTATATAATTTCACAAATTTTTAACTCGGTATCTCATTTTGCATGGGAATGGGGTCACAGAAACTGAAATGCCCATAAGGTAGGAATCTTTGGGTGTTCCATAGCTTCAATTCGCAAGTTTTGAGTTCTTTAGTTATATTTTATAATTTTACTAGCTTAATATTTTCTTCATAGATCCAGCAAATACAAAAATCATGAAAATCATTCAAAAAGTCGATAGGTAATGTTTTTGGGTCGTTATACAAGGGATAACATCTTGTTCTCTTGAAAATTTTACATTTCTTCTTTCATTTTTGGAGAAATCAACTTTTACATAAAACAAATTTGATTATTTTGAGTCCGCGCAGGTGTGACGCAGCAGCTAAGTAGTATATAGCGATATTTGGTCAGCCTTGATTTATACTCCTTATCTTCTAATCTCTTTACACTGTCAAAAATATATATACTCTTATATGTAAACAAATATTCAACTTCGGTATTTTATGGTAGATATAATTTCTTTCCTCTAAATATACAATAAGTGATTACAAAAATAATAATTATATGCATAACTATGAATCTTCATAATTATAATTTTCATAAACAATTTAATAGCAAATTGAAAATTGTATATTTTGTTAGAATTTTATTTGTTTTATTAAATATTTTTGATGCATGGCATCTTTAGGATGGTGCCCATATTTTATACTTTATTATTTTAGACAAGATCATATTAAAACATAAAATCAATAATGTTTCTTTATTTTCCAAGCATCGCGTTTCTAGATTTCCTTAATTATGTTTGAGTTCGATTCAAGAAATTATATTGTCAAAGACAATCTATATATCTGTACGATAATTTTTTGATTCAAATAGATATCCTGATCTTGAAAATGAAAAATTTTTGAAGTAATGAAAATGTTTTCAAATTCGCAGTTCAAAAATTTTCAGTGAAAATAGAATACAACATTCAAGCCGACATCTGAAATACTAAAATTAGAAAATACTTATTTGAAGAATTATATTTATATACACCTAAAAAAATTATAATACTTGATTTAACCAATTTATATCATTAAATAAATCAGATATTTGGTTAAACCAACCAAATTTTGTTTAGTTTAATCAACTAAAATTTGGTTGAAATAACTAGAATTTTTGTTTTATTTAACTAAGTTTTGGTTGGATTGGCTAAATATTTGTCTCAGTGTAGAGACAAAAAATTGGAAAACGATTCATAAGGATGGAGAGGTCTGCAATTTGTGTATTATGGATTTCCAAATTCTAATAAAAGTCTGAGAGAGAGATATGTAATGGGACACAGAAGTAAGGAATCTAAAGTTTGAAATTCGAAACATTTTAGGCCCTGTTCTTCTTTGTATATTCAATGACATTTTTATTCAAGGTAAAGAATCCTGGGAGACTTTTTATGCTTTGACAGACTCCTAAATCCGATTTAAGGAAGGGTGTGGGAATTGATTTAGAATCGAAGGAAACGTTCTCTGATATATAAATAAAATATAAGCTGTAACTATACATAGGGATTTTCGTGTTTGTCTCTCTTTGAAAGATGTTCCGTAACTCTAAGTATAAAAAGAGGAGATTTTGTATCAAAAATATTTATAACATTGTATCTACCACACGGAGAAACTTTTTATATCAATATATGTTCCATTTCATAATGATAATTCTAAAAAACAATATGAATTTAGGGAAAATTAAGGCGCAATGGTAATTATTCAGCAAAAATTCCAAACTTCGGTTTCTTCTTGCAGTCATAGTAAGTAACTAGTTACTTTTTACTAGTTATTTTGACTAGTTACTTTTCTGCGTTGAAGATGGTAGTAACTAGTTCCTTTTGTGAATAAGTAACGAATTAGTAATTAGTTACGTTTTTTTAGTAACGGTACAAAAAAAAATTGTTACTTTTCTTGCTACTTTTGTAACATTGTGAAGGTAACTAGTTTCTTTTCAAAAGTAACCTACTCACGAATAGACATGTCTACACAATTTTAGAGTTTAGATTCTAAATTTATTTTGTAAGCTGGATGATGAATTATGGATTTGGGATTACTTCACAGTAATATCTGCCTGCGGCTAGAAATTGATCCACAGTCAAAATTGAGTTAGGAATCTAGTAGAGTAGGAGAAGTAAACAATATGAATAGCTTGGCCTAGAATCAAATCTGCTTACATTAACAGGTCCATTGTCAAAGATAATTGTAGTTGAATAGAATTCGAAGCAGTCGATATCAATCAAAGCTAGGGGGTACACAATCAACTGATGCCTCGAAATTGCACGATTTCAAGTCAATCTTCAATAATAAGCTCTACTAATTTCCATCACAATGTCAGAGATATCAATAACATGAGTTAGATATGGAAATTACTAGCATGTCATTTCGATATTTTTATAATTTCCCTATTGAAGCAACATTATGTTAATCTCGCAGGTTTTCAGCACCTATTACTGTCTTTTTGGGGGGTTCCAATTTCCTGCTGAGTTTGGTGATTTAGTTTGAGTTTAAATGTATTAGATAGTCTTTCAGTTCAAACTGAAAGGGAGCTTTGCTACTAAGATGTTTTTGAGAGGAGTCTGCTGAAATCCGACTATTCGTCTCGAGGATCGGTACTGTGTATAAGGAAAAGATGGTTCAGTTAAGATGCGAGGTTAAGTTAAAGGAAATAGGAATGGAAATTTCTATTTTCAGCTCCCTCTTTGCATTAGCTGATTGTATTTTAAGGTTAACTTCACTTGAAGCTAAGTGTACTTTCTACCAAGTTCTAATTGAGTACCTCTATAATCACAACGCAATACTATCCTAGAAACGAATCGCTGCAGGTCCACTAATCGACGTTACCTACCTTGAAGCGACGTGTAATCGATACCAAAGAATTCGTATCGACAAGCGGTGTGTGATTATACAAAAGCTTTCGGAATGTCTTCTCAATGAATAACGCAAGAAAAAAAAAATGGGTGTATTAAAAGTCGCTCTTAGAAGACATTTTACCGATGGAACACACATTTACAAGAAATAACTCATGATAACGTATTTTCAATGTTCTCAGTTTTTATCCTCTTTAATTCTAAATCAGTGAGAATTTGACTGAATTGAAGTTAGCGACTCATTTCTGATTATAGCCAAAAAAAAGGTGACTAATTCTAATTTAGTCAAATTTTTACTTATTCAAATTTAGAGAGTTGTGGAATTTTAAACACTTGAATTGAAAGTTGTTCAATGACTTATTTACATTAAATTTTCTATTTACTTTACAATTCAAAAGAATTTTTTCTTGATTATGATAATATTCACTCAGTCAACAATTTTATATGCTTGGAAAAACACGTTTTGTTGACTGCATTTGGTTGTCTTTGAGAATTATTTTAGTTGGACCAGATAGATTTTTGTTTTTTTGACCAAACTCGGTTGCTCGAGGAACCAAAGGTTTTTGTTGAAGAGCTTTGTTAATTTTTTTAAATAATCAGCTGACAATTTTGAGTAAAAAATTTTCTTGGTTCAACTGAACATTCTGTTGTCCGTATGATAAAGAAATTCTATGCTTCAACTAGCCAAATTAAAAAAAAAATAGTTCTAAAATTTGAAATCAATTTTCTTCCAATGAAGATTCAAGTGTAGTTGTTAGATTTCTTCAATTTACCCAGAAAAACATTTAGGCAATCCAACCAACATTATTTTCGTTCAACCAAAGAATTTGCTTATTAAAGTTTGACCAAATGTTTGATTGATTTAACCAAATGATTTCTTTTATAAAACAGAAAATCGTTTGTTTGTATGCGACTTGGTTGAACCAATGAAATATTTCAGTTGATTCAACTAAATACTGAGCTGCAGATATTACTTCCCTATGTTCTGGGGCAAAAGGAGTTTCAGAGTGCATGTGATATTCCTTGATTTTATTTGTTTAAATGATATATCAAATTCTCAAAGTTTTTCCTATACAGGGTGAGTTTTTTACCTGGAGACATCAAAATATCTCAAGAAATACGCATCGTACGAAAAAAAGTCCGCAATAAAAACTTCCTATTTTCGAGAGCGAAAAAAGAGTCTGCAAAGATTTACCCCACACCCCACACCTTGGGTGGTGTAAAATTAATAAAAGAAATTTTAAAATTAAAAAAAAATTTTCAAATTTAAGAAAAAAATCGGATGATATATTTTTTAATAAAGAATCCGAATCTGCAATAAAAAATTTAGATTTCATTGTGGACTCTTTTTCGTACAATGTGTATTTCTTGAGATATTTCGATGTCTCAAGATACTAGGGTGTTTGATATTGACGTGATATTTCTATGAGAGGTCGCCATTAATAACAAACGGCTATCATTGTTGACAAGCCCCATCCTTTAAACCTCTTCTAATGTACTTACAGTTCTGAACGTCCATTGAACGATGGAAAATATTTTTTTATCAAAACTAAATTAATTTTATTATTTATTATCATATTTTGATATTATAATAATATTTTATTATATTATTTATATATTTTAAATTTAAAAATAGTTTATTGTTCATGAACGATTGTATATTTAAAGGGCCCTGAATATAAACATAATAATTATTTTTCTACTGGAAAAAGAAATTTTGTCATCGTTCAATGAACGTTCAAAACTGTAAGTATATCCTCTTCTATCAAAATTCGAGCCAAATCCATTCATTAGTTTACAAGTTACATTGTCTAAATACAATCAACCTTCGAAGTTTTTGCAAAGATGGAAAAAAGTGAATTTCGTGTGTTGATTAAACACTACTTTTTGCGTTGAAAAACCTTATCAGAAACCAAGGCCAAGCTCGATAAATATTATTCGGACTCTGCTCCGTCGTATGGAATGGTTTAGAAGTGGTTTACCTTATTTCGTTGTGGTCGTACGAGCACAGAAACCATACCAAGTCCAGGTCGTCCAAATGAGATCACTACACTATAAATGATCAATAAAATGCATGAGAAGGCTCTGTTCAAGATGGGTGCCACGATTGCTCACAATCGACCAAAAACGCATTCGTGTGACCAATTCGGAGCAAAATTTGGCCTATTTTAACAGCAATCCGAAAGAGTTTTTGAGTCGATTTGTGATGATGGATGAAACATGGATCCACTACTATACTCCGGAATCACATGAAGGGTCAAAACAGTGGGTTAAACCTGGTTAAAGTGTACCAAAGTATCCAAAAACGCAACAACCGACTGGGAAAGTTATGGCTAGTGTTTTTTGGATGCACATGAAGTATTCTTCATCGAATACCTTGAAAAAGGAAGGGCGATTACTAGAGCATATTATGCTGCATTATTGAATCGATTGGTTGATAAAATCAGGAAGAAACCGCCACATTTGAAGAAGAAAAAAATCCTTTTTCATTATGACAATGCACCATCTCACACATTGAACATTGCACAAGAAAAAAAGCATGAATTGGGTTACGAATTGCACTGATAGAAAGGAATGGCTGTTACAACGATATTTATGATTAATTTAACCTTACCTTATTGCTGGCATAGATACAGCAATATGAGTTTTGTATTTTAACCATCCGATTATAACTGAATAAATATGAACGAATTAACCATATTATTGGTTGCTATGGAAAAATGTATTGTTCGCCTTCCCATATTATATTTCTGATTCGACCAGTTTCACTTACAATATTTTGATTTCCGTATTTAACATCCTGCGTTGTTCAGAGAGACATATTATTTTATAAATACAATTATAAATTCCCAACCTACAACCGAATGGCTAAAACTCCCGAACCATTTCTATCAGTGTGCGTCCGCATCCACCGCATTCTCCAGACCTGGCCCCCACCGACTATTATCTATTCCTAAACCTCAAGAGATGGTTTTGTGGTAGATGTTTTAAGTCAAACGAAGAAGCTGAATGAGAAACAGAAGGGTATTTTGGAAGGTTTGTCAAATCATATTATTTGAAAGTCATAGAAAAGTTAAAAGATCGTTGAACTCGTCATATCGAGCTACACGGAGAAAAATGGAGATCATGAGAATACGGACGATTACTGAGAATTAAGAATGGTTACTATAAAAGAGAAGAGAGTACTTAACAGCACAAGACTGATTCCCAAACAGTCTAACACTCTCTTCTGTCATCTAATAATTTTTCCTATTTTCCAGTAATCACCCATATTTCTCTGATCTCCATTTTTCTCCGTGTAAGAGGAGAGTACATTGAGAAATAAAATCGATTTTTGCCAAAAAAATTAATTCTTTCTCATTTTATCACGTCAATATCAAACACCCTAGTAAAAAATCTCTGTGTGTATGTTCCGTTTTTATTTGCTCACAACTAATATTGTTTTAATAATTTATTTATTCTCCCTTGGGGGTACAAAGAAACCATAACCTTTGTAAATATTTTCATTCCCTCAGATGAATACAAAAGTATTTGACTTCAAAGCAAAATTAAGTAGCCAACATGCTTTACCTTCTTGAAGAGCTATCCTATTGCGCAATTTGGATTATTGAATTATTCACTTACAAACAAATCGATAAAACGTAGAGTAAAGTTCAGCCATTGCGTTTGCTCAACTTTTTTTGTCTTCCTGAAATCTGAGCTCAAAAGAATAGCTGAGCTCCAATATATATACGAACCATAAGGCTCAAGGATTATGTATTGAATGCTAGATATACCAGAAATAGAAATTGGAGAACAGACCTTAGTTTAGGACAATATAAAAAGACCAAACAAAATAATTTTGTTAGGCCAAGAAAATATTTAGTTGACGCAACGAAATAATTTTGTGTCATTAATAAAAATTATGCTTACTTCAATTAATTGATTTAAAATTATATTACTAGATTTTTTTACTCAATTTAGTGTACAGAAAAATACACTACGCTTCTGATTTATAATTTTTAGTATCCTATAATTAATAGGCGCATTTTCATGAAGAAAATATGTTTGCAGTTATTAGTCTGGTAGTCCAATATAGAGATATAATGTTATATTGGAAATACGTCTTCTAATTTGTTTCCGTATGATTTGATGCAACACAAAATGTCATTTCAAGCTTTCATGAAGTAACTTACCAGTAACGTATCTCTTTCCATTACTGTTCATAAATAATTTTAACGCATTACTGTTATCGTTATTAAAACAAAGTAACTTTCCCAGTAACCTCATTACAATAAGTAACGAATTGCTCTTAAACACTGATTATTCATATATTTTATCACAAATAATTATTTATTACGATGAAGAATATCAGTATCCATGAATTAAAATATCAAATTACGTAGCTGTCCTTTTTCAAATGTACTAAATTCTGACAATATTTCACAAAGTTTTTCAGTTTGTATACATATCATGTATTTCAAATGATGGAACGAAAAGTACCCCGTCATACGATGAAACATAATGGAACAAAAACATGGGATATTCGATATGTAGAGTCGTTTCAACAGGTTGGAAACGTTTTTGTTGGGGTGTATGTGACATATAATAAATACTTTGTCACTTTAATCCTTCGCGTAAATGTTTTTCTACATTGAAACATAAATCTTGAAATCAGAAACTGTTTTGTAACAGAAATTCGCAGAACGATTTCAACCTTGTGGGATTTTAGAAGAGAAGCTTATCGTACTGTTGCTATAAGAAAACATTTTTCCACCCAGCCACACACAAAGAACTTAAGAGCAGCTTACCTGAAAACCGCGTTATTTCCCCGCATTTTATTCTATAAAATTTAACTGAGAGTGACGATATAGTTGTGGCTCTGCAATAATAAAAACTTTAAAAACTGGAGGTCTCACCGCTTTCTTTAATAAAAATTTTCTGTTTTCTGTTACGAATATTAATCAAATTGCTTCTTCTCAAATAGAAAAAACAAGTTGATATGAAGGATTTTATACTGAAAAATTTTTGTTTATGAGTAATATCTTTATTCGTCTCCTTAGCAGTTACTATCATCTGAATTGTTTTCTTATAGACAATTCTGATCAATTTATTATATTTCTGATGTATAAAAGTGACAGCAGAAAAAGGTTTTTCGGAGACAATATTGGCTTTATCTTGAGCATCTGAAGACGAAAGTCAAGTAGGGAAGATGGAAAAGGGAAATATGCCATAAAGAATGGGAAAAGACTAAGTGTAGGAAATCTGGATGACAGTATTGTGAACTTTGAAACAATCTGTCTACACAAGATGAAAAGACCCTTTGAGTTTACAAGGAACGTTCTTACTCCACATGTGAAACTAGGTGCATAAGTGAGATAGCACAGAATCATGTAGAAGGATAGAGAGGAAAAGGGTTGTCTGAAGTGAGAGGTTGAATAGGACAGAGACAGAAAGAGAGCTCTGTAGCAAGCAAGAGTCGAGTGCCAACGGATTGTGGCTGGCATTAATTCCACCCCACCGACTACCTACAAAGCAGCAAGCTGACCTTAGTTGGATTACGTTTGCATTACGAACTCAAGCAGAATGCCACCCGGTATAGTTTGGACTACCACAATTTGCAGTTCACGCGTCGGAGGTTCTCGACGTCAGATCGATTGTCTACGCCTTCGACATCCCATCCCCTCTAACGTCTCACTGCCTTTCTCAAATTTATCTAAATCTCTGTCATTTATTTCATGGGAAGTCAATCATGTGTATCGATGATAAACTCCACACATAAAGTATTTAGACGTTAATGCCTGCACTTCCTTTCGTGCAGAAATCTTTTCGTGGCTCAGACATGGCATCCCTAGTTTTGAATAAAACGCCAAAACTTATCTGAATCCGGTCTGAGATACAAATTATTGTAACGCTCTTCGTTGGATTTTTAATTTACTCCACTGGGCCCTGGTCTGGTTCGAGGTTTCATTCCAGACTAGAGCCAAATCAAGGAATTTTTCAACCGGTCTGTGCACAAATTTCTGGGGGGCCCAGATTAGGTGTCACTTCGGTAAATTAGTTCCAAATTAGACCGAGTAAAGGAAATCGAAACAGACAATATAAGATGTGTATTTTTACCATCCCATTATAACTGAATAAATATAAAAGAATCAACCATAATATTGATAGCTATAGCAATATTTGTTGTTCACCTTCCCATATTATATTTCTGAATAGACTAGTTTTACTTACAATATTTTGATTTACAGGAAGTTCGGTACTTATTTGGACAACATGACTTTTTAGTAAATTTTACAAGAAGTTGAGTTCAATCAACAGATTTTTTGTACAATTCACTTAGCGTACAGTACAATCAACTTAACTCGGATTTTTTCGTATTCAGTAGATTTTACTGGACGCTGAGTGAAGCGTACAGAAAATCTGTTAATATGAACTCAACTTCTGGTAAAATTTACTGAAAAGTCATGTTGTCCAAATAAGTACCGAACTTCCTGTAAATTTTACTGATCTTTTCTCTGCGTGTACGCTAAACGCGATTTGATGCTAATCAACGTTAAAATGTATATATTTCTTTGAAAAACATTAGAAAACAATTTCCTGTTCAAACGTTTCACGGGAACGTAATTTTTCATGATAATTTTGCCTATTAAAATTGCATTTTCTAACATTGAGCGTCAAACGTAGGTTGCATACTCTCAGGGGTACGCTGAGCCGGCTCGCGCGCACATCTGGTTATAGAATCCGGTCCTTCAATTGTAAAGGGTTTTCCAATAGGGACATAACAATTTTATCTATGAATAAAACACATAAATATTTGAGATATTGAGTTCAAATTGATTGTGGGTGTAGTGCAAGCATTACATTTTATGAATGAAATTTGATATCGGTCATATGACCACCACGAGCCCGTTTACAAGGGTCGATTCTTTGGATCCAATTTTCCACCACTCTGGCACACATTTCGACCGCAACATTGGCAATTTTGCGTTGGATGTTGTCTTTGAGGTCGTCTAAAGTTGCTGGCTTGTTGGCATAGACCAGTGACTCGATACGGCCCTATAAAAAGAAATCCAATGGCGTTAGATCGCATACACGAGGCGGCCATTCGACCGGCCCATTTCTCGAGATAACACGTTGACCGAATTTGCCTTTCAATAAATCGACTGTGACGCGTGCTGTGTGGCTAGTGTCACCATTTTGTTGAAACCACATATCGTTGATGTCAAGTTCATCCAATTCTGGCCACAAATAATCTTCCAACATAGCACGATAGCGCTCTCCATTGACGGTAACATGACACCAAACAGTCACTTTTTGCGGATGCAACGGTGTCTCAAGAAGCACATTTGGATTTGTTGCTGACCAATAACGCATATTTTGCTTATTAACAAAGCCATTGAGACAGAAATGAGCTTCATCGCTGAGGATGATTTTTCGATGAAATTCTTCATTTTCTTCAAGCTTTGCCAGAGCCCAATTGGAGAAGTTTAGGCGTTTCAAATGATCAAGTGGCTTTAGTTCTTGCGTCAATTTAATCTTGAAAGCATGTAGGCCAAGATCTTTTCGCATAATACGCCACAGTGTCGTTTGAGCGATGCCCAATTCTTGAGAACGACGTGGAATCGACTAATTTGGCTCATTTTGAATCTATGCACTTATGGCTGCGATTATTTCTTCGCTTCGAGCAATACGACGCCTTTTTGGCACCGGAACGTCCAATAGTGTAAATTTGGTCTCGAATTTATCCACTATAGCACGCACAGTCTGTTGGGTGGGACGATTATTACGATTATTGCCCGTTCGTGAACTTTGCCATGATGAAAATGTTGACTTAAACTAACGTTTTGACATTGACAGTTCATTAAAAAAGTTTAAGGGTGCATTCATATAAAGATACGAAATTGTTATGTCCCTGTTGGAAAACCCTTTAGAAGGTACAAAAGTTAAAGGTGTAAGTCTCGAGAGTCAGCTGGTACTGAGTAGATGAAGATATTTGGTATAAATTGCTCAGGACAGTCGCTAGAAGGGACGGACCCACTTGTCCTAGCTTCGCGACTTTGGCCTATTGTAATTACTGTTTGGTTTGATCGAAGTGATTGTGAAGGCACTCATATCAAAGCTATAAGTCTCAAGAGTTAGCTGGTACTGAGTAGATGTAGATATTTGGTATTGATTGTTCAGGACAGTGGATAGAGGGGTACACTGAGAAAACAGTTCTGTCAAATCAACAAAAATATTTTGTTAGTATTTAGCTAACAAAATTCTTTCGTTGTGCCAACAAAACATTTTGCAATATCAATCAAATTTTGTTACTCAAACAAAATGTTTTGTTGTGGCAACAAAATATTTTGTCAGGACAACAAAAAAAGTTTTTTTGGATACATTTTTTTCTCAGTGTAGAACCCACTTGTCTCAGTTTCGCGATTTTGGCCTATTGTAAGTATAGTTTAGTTAAATGGAGGTGCTTTGGAAGGTACTCAGATCAAAGCTGTAAGTCTCGAGAGTTAGCTATTACTGAGTAGATGTGGATATTTGGTATTAATTGCTCAGGACAGTCGCTAGAGGGGTAGAACCCACGTGTGTCAGTTTCGCGACTTTGTCCTATTGTACGTAATATTTGGTTGGGTCGAGGTGCTGGGGAAGGGTCTTCCGGTCAGAGCTGTACGTCTCGAGAGTCAGTTGGAACCCCTGCAGGGGTAGATATTTGATATAGATTGCTCAGTACAATCGGTAGAAGTGACGGATCCACTTTTTTCAGTTTCGCGACTTTGTTCTATTGTATTGTAAGTATTATTTACCTAATTTTACATACCAAAGTTGTAGCTTCAGCAGAAGATAGAATTGCTACGCTTTAAAAAAAAATAAAAGTGCTAGGTTTATGTAAGTAGAGGGAATCGAGAGCAAACATTACTCGCGTTATTGGACAGATTTTTGTTGCAATGCTCGAACGAGTGGTTTTAATATTTGTCCTACTGAATGAACCACTTGAAGCGTAGCTACGGCCAACATATAAAAGAAATAATCTTCAAAGAATAAATGCTATCGATTGTTCTTTCCGTTTGTAAGAAAATTTTCACCATTAAATTCAATTTAAAGTGTTTTATTCCAAAATATTTTCACAAACCTCACGATGAATCACCCTTTACTTCCAAGATAAAGGTACTCGACTTTTGTGAAGTCTATGCATTAAAGTTTGGTCTCCTTATATCTATACTCCATGTGCTACCTGCGACTGTTTCATCGTTCGTGTGAACTAAAACGAATGTTTAATGTCGAAAAACGAATGAGTCGTGTATCAGAAGGCAACCATTAGTGTGGGATTTTCTCCGTGTATATATTGTAAACCATACAAAATTATATGTTATTTGAAATTAGGTTGTCTTTCATAACTATCACGTCCCGCGATTCTATCGTCTCAAAGTTACAAACAGATCAAGAAACCAATAAAGGGATCAAGATCCCAACCAATTGGACCACAACGTTTTACAAGCTAATTAAGACTCATCTCAAACACCCACGAAGGAAAAACTCAACTTATCATATTCAACCAACTGGACTCAATTACAACTAATTCATTTTCCACTTAGAGGTAAATACAACTTGAATATTTCATTTTGCTACCAATAATCCATGGTTCTTACTTATAATTTACTTTGTGTTAAGAAACGTATTTCATATTATTAATTCCTTCCTGTTTACTAATTTATTCCTTATCCCTTAGAGAGGATCCTTCCGATCCTGACATAAAAGGAGGAAATATTCTAAGAAGAGAAATGTTGCGTTTCTGACAGAATATAACATTTATAAATTTAAGTTAACTATTTAAATGTTTGAAATAAAGACTGCATCATGTTTCATAGAACTGTCATGTGCAAAGACTTGATACTGAACTATTTTATGGATACGATAACAGTATAAATAGAACTTAAAATTGTAAAATAGTTCTAAAGTATAAGCGGTCGACTATAAAAGATTCCTTGAATCTTAAGAAATGGCTGGGCACATTCTTGTTGTATGGTTCATTGCTCAAGTATTTCAAAGGGAAAAAATTTGTCGAGTAGTTGTTTCTTCGCGAACCGTAACTAGTCTTCTTTAACGAATTCTTCCTTTAAGAATGCCCTTTGCTTTTATACTAAACATTAAAGAAAGTATTTATGGAAATAAAGACAATATTAAATTTCTTGAAAATGGCTAAATCGACTGTAAAATTGAATCGTATATATTCACTGAATAATCAAAGAATTTCTTCTATTTGTTTCGAATATTTATCAAAAGCAGGCATCCTTATTTCAAAATTTAAAAGTCAATCGATCTCAAAATCTAAAATTCCCTGGTGCTTTCAAACTCTTATCCAATTTAGGTGTTCTGTGCCAAATACAAAACTAGTGAATGTTTTAGGTACCATACACAGTGTGTCCCAAAAATAACCGAACATTATATTTAAATCATACAACATGCAGCGCCATCTATTGAAAATTTGCAGCATTAAAAAGATACATTCATTCTCTTTCAAACGCACCTAAATTCATTTAAATCGGATGACAGGTGTGAAAGATACAGCCATTTCAATAAAAGAAAAAGTGTGCTAATGTTACAAAACAAAAATGGAACAAAGAGCAAATATAAAATTTTGTGTTAAACTTGAAAAAAAATTCGCTGAGACATACGAATTGATGAAAAAAGTTTATGGTGATAATTGTATGAGTCGTACCCAAGTTTATACGTGGTTTACACGATTTAAAAATGGCCGTGACGGTTTAAATGATGATCCAAGACCTGGACGACCAGACGCATCAAATCGTGCTGAATTAGTGGAAAGAGTACGTGAAATTATCGCTATCGATGCAAATTTCACTGTGAGAATGCTGGCAGAAGAATTAAATTTATCTTACTGTACAATATACACAATATTAACTGAAGATTTGGGTAAAAGAAAGGTCTTTGCACGTTTGTTCCACATCAGTTAAATGCACCACCTCACAAGACCAAAAAAGTCAACGAATTTTTGATGAAAAAACAGATTTGTGTCATGGACTACCCTCAGTATTCGCCTGATCTATCACCGTGTGACTATTTTCTGTTCCCAAAACTAAAAACTGCAATGAAAGAAGCTTTTTACGATGACGTTCGAACCATTTAATCAGCTGTGACACAGGTGCTAAAAAACATCCCAAAAACCGAGTTTGAAAAGTCTATGGATAAATTGGTTGATCGTTCCAAACGTTGTATTGAGTCTAATGGAGCCTATTTTGAATAAATAATAACTTTGAAAGGTAATATAATGTGTATCTTATTCTATATCCAAAAAGTTAGGTTATTTTTGGGACACACTGTGTAAATGTATAGAAAAGTCGGGAACGTGGCCAGGACTTTGGCAATTGTTTGGTTCCAAAAATAAAAAACTTTACTGCACCTAATTATAATATTCTCTTCATACATACGAAGGTATCAGAAGACAATCCGAAAATCCCATTAAAATTTTGTCTCTTTTATGAAAAGGTCTGTTTTTAAGTTTACTTTGACTGCTTACATTAAAAAATTGTGTCCCCGTAATTACGGATTTTTATGAAATCTCTTTTTACCAAGGTTAGGAAAATCTTGCAAGCGTGGTTAGTGAAGTGGGAAGTTATGGTACGTAGATGCTAATGTAATATGTCGAGTTCATGCCAGGCGAGTCGTTAGCACGAAAAATGTTATTCAGAATGAAGGCATACAGAGGTGGTGAGCAGGGCGGCCAACGCCGTCTCCTCAAATATTAGTATTCCCTGGAGTAAACTAGCACACGTAAACTATGTTGATCAGTATTAGTTTGAAATAGGTTTAACTTTCTACAATGTTTCCGCGCTTTTGGCACAAGTTTTTTAATTAACGACATCAACAAAATGTTATTAGCCACCATTTAAATTTAAATGCACATAATGAAAATTACTTTTTTTACAAAAAATTACGTTTAGAAACTTTTTCCTATTAAATAACAATTTTTAGTTAATTGTAACTGCGAGAATATTAAATTCTTTATTAGTGAATACGAATAAATTTTTTTTATTGAATCGAATTTAAAAAGAAGAATGTTTCAATTATTTGAAGCTTCACCACTATAGCGTTTCTAGATTTACAAAGTGTGCCAGTTTTTTTGTAATTACATTTTTTTCCTCGCAATTACTCGTCGAGCTTAAAGTGCATGCTCAGCCTCTTCCTGCATTTTTGGCTAATTTCTGCGGCCCTGTTGAGCCGAAATAAAATTTGCGCACGGCCGCGTAACGTCCGGGTGCGGAAATGTGAGCAAACGGGGTAGGAAGCTTTTATCTCTTTCATGTCCTTTTTATGCTCGCGTCGTGCTTGCATTTTTTAAGCATTGTTCTCCTCCTCTTGGTGCTCACGTGGTTACCAATCATATGCAGCCTCAGAAACCAGAGAAAAGTGAATGGTCGAGTAGTCGCTATACGGATATCCTTGTTTCATTGCACATTGTTGTTCTATTGTTTGCCTTTTTCTTCCCAGAAACGCCTGCTTTCACATATAAACACCGAAATTACGTCTTTTCACTTGGAAAGCAAAATCCTGCATTGATTACAACTTTTATTTTTCTCTTTTGAGGTAGATAACCCAGTAATCATTTTTCTTGTTATTTAATTATTTTTTACCATAACTAACTCCACGATTACCCACTATTTTTAAATGGATTCCTTTTCAGAATCAGAATAAATATGATTGTCGCTTAGAGATAAAAAACAATTAGTTTCATAAGTTCAAAGTTTGGTCGAGAGGTCTTGGAGTAATTCCACTGAATAATATCAATTAGTAATAATTTTTTCGGTGCTTTGATGGATAAGCAAAAATGTATTTCATCTAACTAAAATATGAATTTTTTTAAATTGACCAATTGCAGTTTAGGACATGTGATACTTAGGAAGTTAACAAATTTGATTGATTTTAGATTTCTACATGTTTGTGTCTGAACTACATAAAATTTATTTTTCAATATTTTTGAAGTAGCGAAGAAGATAAAACGGTCGTAGATAGACTACTGTTGGTTTTAAAGATGAAAAAAGTGCAATTTTAGCAAAATATATTGGAAATTTTTTTTTTTTATTATTAAAACCAAAATTAATGTATCTACGTCCGTTTTTATTTTCTCTAACGTGCCCCAAATTTTGTAAACAAAATTTCAAATATTTTGGACACAAACATGCAGAAACTGGACTAAATTGTTGACATGAACTTTCTATTCTTCTTAAGTATCAAATGCCCTTAAATAGGTTTTACGAACAAAATGCAAATTGCAAATCTTTCTTGAGATAACATTTTTTTGCGTAGGGATCGAAATACTCGTATTTAAGGTAGTTTTCATTTACGAAAATTGGACCTCAGGAAAAAATTGATAATTTTGCTTTCAAGAATAGCAATATTATTATTGAAGGGCTATTTTGAAAGAGAAAAGATTATTTTACAAGAAAAAAATTTCAAACACAGAAAAATAATTTCATTAATAAATTTTATTTTTGACCCAACTTTTTTTCTTATCGCTTCTTACCAAATTTTAAAAAATTATGCGATTCTAATAAATCATGAATCATTTTTTCAGAGAAAAGATTTCCCACAACTTCACCTTTTCTGATTTTGACAAATAAATTCTTTAATGAGTGTAACCATTAAAAAAAAATTTTCCAAAACGAAATTTTTATAAACAAATTGCTGAATTTGATAATAGTTTATTCATTTTCGAAAATTGGAAATGGTTAAGTTTTAGGGAATCTTTTTCTTGAAAAAGTAATTTGTAATTTATTAAAATGGCATAATTTTTTAAAATTTGGAAAAAAACGATAAAAAAAAGTTGTGTCAAAAATAAAAATTATTAACAAAATTATTTTTCTGTATTTCAAATGTTTTTCATGGAAATTAATCTTTCCTCTCCCAAAATAGCCCTCCAATAATAATATTGCTATTCTTGAAAGCAAAATTATCTATTTTTGCCTGAGGTCTAATTTTCGTGTATCAACTTCCTTAAAGTCAGTGTCTTACCTTCCGATATTATATCAGATTATGTAATTAAAAGTATTAAAAATGTTGACTAAACTCATAAATTCAACTCCAACAATTTTATTTTTTCAGTAACATTTTTCCCTTTCATCGTATGTCAGAAATACGTAACTCAACGCTTATCGCAGCGTGAAATTGAATCTGTGACCTTACACGAACTCATTCTAACTTTCCAGGTGCACGTATGCTTTATACTTCAAAGGGAACTTTAAAAGAAGAATAAGTGAATATTTTCTTTTTCTTAAATTGATTTATATTCACATAATTACTCAATTGCACATTTCAACACGGTATGCATTCTTTAAATAGAAGAGAAAAACTTTATTGGTTCAGAATTATATATTTTGATTTTGAAGTGTCTTTTGATATTCCTATTTGATGAATGTTCTTCAGTTATATATTTTTAATTATTTCAACGTGGAGAGTTTAAAATAATTTTGAATTCGAGTCTTTTTACGTCCGAGCATCCCTTAAGGATGCTGATCAAAAGTATGAAAAAAAACATTCTTTTCTCTATTTTTTTATTTGAGTCTTTTAGACAAACATCTTTTATCTCAAATTAAAAACATTTAACGTTTCGGAACTTCTCTGTTCGCATCTTCGCACGCAGTTGATCTAACTCACAATCGTATAATGTTTACCTTATAAAAAGGTGGAAGAATTTATCGTAATATTTTCATAAGAATCTTTATAATTTTCATCTAAAATTAATTCACATGCACGAGTCTAAAATTTATAATACAGTTATCTATAAATGGAGAAACGTAGAAAATCCTACACTAATCGTTCCTTTTTTCTATACGACTCAGTCATGTAGCCAAGAAAGAAAAGGTATTACACTACTGGTTACTGTCTTGATACGAAGCATTCTTTTTTTGGCAGTAAACAATCGTGTTAGCCACACGAACGCCAATATAGTAAAGAGTATAGTGCCATCCACACTACTCTGTACTTTTCCTGCACGACTCAATATCGTGTGGGCTGCCCGACTGAGTCTTGCAGGCTGCACAAATTTTTTCGATGGTCCGGACGAAAAAGCCCGAACATGCCAGAACACATCGACACGCATCAACTGATGAAATATTAAAAGTGTGCAGTCAAAAATCTTCAAAATAAACGTTTTTCAACATTTTGGAAAAGGTTTAAACGACCCATGATTTTAATGTAAAAAAGGGTTACAAGTATGTTTTTTACTCTATATCATCTAAACACCTTAGTTCTTACAGCTAGATTAACTGAGTAGCAATAATGAAAATTTTTATTAAAACTTACAAAATCCGATTAGTCGGTCCGTTTTGTAGCCGGGACTATTTTCATGCATTCCCACATTGTATTGATCTTATATGCAGTGTTGCCAATTGCATGGAAATTTCCCGGAATCCGGAAAATTTTGACTGACTTGGGAAATTTTACGGGATGTCAAGAAATTCCGGGAATTTCCGGGATATTGTCTTTTGCCTTATTATGTATTAAATTTGCATAGAAGATTTAATAAGAGATCTTCCGTTAAACACAACCAATCATAATGAGTTTTGTTATAAAAAAAAGAAGCATTTTATTGGTTGCAGGCCCTTAGGGCGCTTTCATATGTCATAGTGCTCTCATGCCACCAAGTGGAAAAGGCCTATTGCTATTCATTTCACTCTAACTCCTTCTGACGTCATATGTTAAAGTGAGATGAACAGATTTTTCAGGTTTTCAAATGAATGAGTCACATCTCTTGCTAGTCGCTTATGTGTAAAATTAGCCTAAAGGTTCTCACAGTATGTATGTTGATTGGATAAAATTATTATGTCCCAAAAAAGAATACATTGAATGGAATTTGAAATAGATTTTTAAAATATAGAATTCGGAAATGGATATATTTTTGATTAGAAAAGAGAATCCCAAATTACTTTGTATGCCTGTAAGTATAAATTATATAATTATTTTGATTCTCTTTGATTATAGGAGTGAAAAGATAGAAAAGTAAGGTTATGTTTCTGTACAGTATTTTCTAAACGTGATCGATGGACAATTATTTGATTTAGAATTTTCATTATTTTTCGAAATTAAGAAATATATATCTTTTTAAAACTATGAAAACCTAAGATAAGACATATTTTTAACAGAGTTTAAAATATTTAAACAATTTTAAGAAGTTTTAGATGATTTTAATTTACGGGAAAGTTCCGGGAAGTTTTGAAATTTTTCCGGGAAAAGCTGAGAATTTTCTATCGAGCTGCCGGGATGTTAAGAGCCCTTACTCCGGCAACACTGCTTATATAATAGAAGTTACCAATATGTTTTTGTAAAACTTACTAATTGCATTAATTGCTATTACTATTTGTCCAGTTTAGTTATTACAAAAAATATTTTTTTTCGACATAACGGAGAATAGTTGTATTAAAAACTATTTCAATATCTTAATTAGAAACTGATGAATTTTTTCATCCGTACATGATTAAAATAGTAATTCCAACTTTGAAAAAAATGTTAAATTCATCATTCTGTCTATTTTATTTCGGTTAAAGTCGATGGAAACTTTCTTAGTTTAGAATTATTTAGGAAAAAACTTTTTTAATTATGGTTTTTTAAAATGTAACAAAGGATGATAATTGTTGACATATTTTTCATCACAAACTGCACAACAGTTTACAATTTTACTTTAAAATTAACATGATTTAATTCTTCTCATTTTGATGAAGAACAAACGCAAAATTTTAAGTAATCAATGTATATGTGACGATTTCAAGACGATTCAAAACAGTTGATAAGCAGGAAAAATCTAATTCGTCTGGACAATTATTTCTTGAAGTTTACTATTATCAAAGATTTATAATTATACAAAATATTAGATATGAAAATAAAATAATTAATTTTCTCAAACTAAATGAATTTGATCAGTTTTATAAAAAAAACCAGTAACATCCTTAGTTCCATTGACTATCAAGCATTGATAAGTTTTACAAAATTTTTGGTACTCCTTACTAAAAATAAATAGTTGTGACCTTTTAGTCAGCACAACTAATAGGATTTCTCTCAGTGTAGTATGGATGGCACTATACTCTTTACCGTATTGGCGTTCGTGTGGCTAATACGATTGGTCACCGCCGAAAAAAGAATGGTTCGCGTCAATACCTTGTTTTTCTTGGCTACATGACTGAGTCGTATAGAAAAAATCTGCCCGCTTCGCGGGCACATTCTCATCGCGCGCAGCTCGCTTCGCTCGCAAGTTTGAGCGCGCCTAGGGCGCGCAATTCGATCGTCGCGCTTCGCGCTCCGTTCTTTCTGGACCTCGCGCTTCGTGCTCGGTCTTGTGCTCTTCGCATACATTTAAATTTATTTCTTATAATTTGATACTGAAGCTCAAACCAATTTTATAATAATATTACAGATGATGTGAATTACACATTTTCTCAAAGTCACTCTATTTCTTTTTGAATTTAAGTGAAACAGGAGATTTAATTTACTTAAGGCTCTATCAGCCTTAAGGAACACATTCTCATCACGACACTCGCGCTTCGCGCTCGATTTTCTGTATACATTTCAGTAACTTTTTAATAAATTACATGATTAAAATAATCTATTTTCTTCCAAATCTCTCAAAAAGAAAAAACAATCGTAGACTTTATTTAAGGAAACGATTTTGCAGAACAACGCTTATTTCGTATCTCACATATTTTGGTGAAAAAAATCGAATTTTTTCAATATTAAAAATCAAAAAATTAAAATATACATCCTGTCGAGAAATTTCTCGATAAAAATGTGTAGACCTTATTTAGCCAAACAATTTTCCATCTAAAAGTTTTTTTTGTATCTCACATATTTTGTCTAAAAAATGGAATTTTTGAATTTTAATCGTATTTTTTGGAATTGAAACGAAAAACATATCTTTTATCAGAAACTGTGTGGAAAAAAATTTGTAGATCTTTTTGAAACGAACAACTTTGTATTCTTACGTTTTTTTCGTATTTCGAATATTATTGTTAGAAAATTGAATTTTGGATTTTCAATAGTTTTTTTTTTAATTAAAATGAAAAATATGCATCGTATGAAAAAATGTTACAATTCAAATTTGTAGGTATTTATGTAGAAAATAATATTGTATCATAACGTTTTTTCTTATCTCGTATAATTTAACTGGAAAATGGAATTTTGATATTGACTTTTTTCGAATTTGAATATGCTGTAACATTTCTAATTTTGATTTAATCAAAAAATGTTATCGGGATAATTTGTAGAGATTTATGAGCACTATCAAAAACCAGTATTGAAATTTTTGATTTTTTCAAAAATTTATTTTCAAAAACACAAAAGTAGTGCTCAATCCCTCAATTTTGATTGGATGTGGCTGGTTAACGAACTTGTCCTTACTTTTTCGGCTCCGATAAAGTGTACCAAAGCTCAATTCAATCTGATAATTCTGTCGAGGGTTATGCCGCACACGACGTACTACAGACAGACAGACAGACACTTTCGTAAAAACCCTTTTTTCTGATTCAGGGGGTCTCAAAACGTAAAGATTTGATGAAAATTTCGAAAGTCATTTTTCACATAAAACCAATACCTTCTCATCCATGATGAGAATGTAAAAAGTAACGATTAGTGTAGGATTTTCTCCGTGCAGCTTAGATGTAAAATTGATTCAGTTCAGAGCCAGATTGAATAAAAATAAATTATGTTTTTAAATTTTTAATATTTCTCATAAATGGTTTTTGACGATTCAATGCCCTGATCAAATCAAATTAAAAAAAAATTGTATTACGGTTTTTAAAGTGATAACAGATTTTTTAAGATCGATTTTTTAAAACAAGGGGTGGAATTCAATTGATTTTAATGAATAAAACTATTAGGAACATAGCAACCAACAAAATGTATATGTAATTAATTTAATTGATTCACATAAGTGTTTTCAATGAAATGGAACAAATTTTAAATATTTAGAGTGAATTGTGTAGAAAGAAATTTTGATGCGAAAAAATAGAAATAAAACTTTGTTTACAACGTACTTTCACTTTACTATTTACGGTATTGTGTAACTTGGATCAAGAACAAGAAAGAAGTAAAAAATATATTTTTTCACATTCTTCGTTACCTATCGGTCACTGAGCTTTTCTAGGTCTTCTTTCGCTTTCGAGGATGTCTTGGCATTGGTTAGCGTGTGCTTTTGTGACAACTTCCGCTGCACAGCGGAAGAAGACGTTTCGCTCGGGTAAGGAAACGATGAAAATGGTGGCATCACGCTTCCATATAGACTGAATTTCTACTGCACTAGATTCCATTCTATACAGTTTACCTCTATTTTTCACTGTTTTGGTTAGTTGCCGATAGTTTTTGTTTCATCGTATTTTATATAGTTTGAGTAGAAAATGAAATTTGATTTCTAAATGGTTTTCAAATTTCGTTACTTTGTTAATTTATGTCGGATTGGGAAATGCCATAGAGATGAGTCGAAGAGTTACACCCAGAAAAAATTTTGCTTGATTCAAACATATTTTTTTTTTCATAAACAAAACTGTTCATTAAAACGAATTTCTGTTGATTGTGTATATTAATCCGCTGAAAATATTTGGTTAAATGTACGAAATTGTCCAATTAATAATTGAATTTGGTAGGAACAATCAAATATTTAGTTAAATCTACCAAAACGTTGGTTGACTGTACATCAATGTATTCATTTAGCTGATGCAAGGAAATTTTTGTTAAGTTGACCAAACTCAAACAAAATTTGGCTAAATCAACCAAAAATGTTGTTAAGCGTATGATAAGCAAATTCTTTGGTCAATCTAATTCAATTTTCGTTGTATTAACCAAATATTTTTCCGAACGATCCAAGAATATAACTTTTTAATTTTTGTAGAATTATTCCGTCTAACGAACTTGTACTTTCTTTCTTTTTTTGAAAACTGATGATGTTTACCAAAGCGCATTTCAATCTGATTATTCTCTTGAAAATGATCGTATACTCTAAAAATTATTAATTCAATCTAGCTAAAATTGAGTTAAATCAACCAAAGAATTTGTTTGCTATACGGGTGACTAAATTTTTTGTTGATTCAACCAAAGAATCTGTTTTATGCAACCAAAGATAGTTTGTTTTAATACATGATTTCGGCTTCGGGTTCAAGGTATCACGATTTGTGGATATTTGTTTAAAAAAGAGAGACCCAAATTTTACACAAATTTGATACATTCTCATGTAATGGGAGTGCAAAAATTACAGCTTGAATTTAGGAGGAAAGATATATTTATTTATTTAAAAATATTAGCTATTTTAGGATTAAACTTTATATCGGTTGTGAAGAAATTGTTTCTATTCTTTTTTAATATCTACATCGGAGTTCACTGTTCGTGAAATGAAACGATTAAAGCGATGTTGCTGAAGTAGCAATGCTTATGACGCGTTCCGTATCTCGCACGTTTTTCGCAGTTGCTGCGGAAAGCCAACGGTAACGATTCGCAAAAACTTGGGTTTTGTAGACACTCGGCATTGTGTATCCCTCAGCTTACTTACACGTTCCACGAAATACCAGCAAAAGGTCAACCGAGTGATAAACGAGGCCGTTTGTCTGGGCTCCGGATGCTGTAGGATGAAAGTTCCTTCCTGAGGTAAAGTCGCTGCGTTTTACACGACATGCATCATATTCTTAGTGATTTTGCACTCAATTGTTTTTCGTCTTTGTTTTTCTTCAGCAGAAACAAGATTGAAATAAAACCCTTTAGTAAATTAAAAAGGGTTCTATTTAAAAAAATCTGCCCGGTCCGCAGGCACATTCTCATCGCGTGCTTCGCGTGCAGCTCGCAAATTTGAGCGCGCGATTCGATCGTCGCGCTTCGCGTTCCGTTCTTGGTGGACCTCGCGCTTAGCGATCTGTCTTATGCTCTTCGCATACATTTAAGTTTATTTCTTATAATTTGATACTGAAGCTCAAACCAATTTTATAATATTACAGACGATGTGAATTACACATTTTCTCAAAGTCACTAAATTTGTTTTTGAGTTTAAGTGCAACAGGAAATTCAATTTACTTAAGGTAGTTTGATCACGAAAATTAGACCTCAGGCAAAAATAGATAATCTTGCTTTCAAGAATAGCAATATTATTATTGAAGTGCTAATTTGAAAGAGAAAAGATTATTTTTAATGAAAAAAATTTGAAAAACAAAAAAATAATTATATTAATAAATTTTATTTTTGCCCAAACTTATTTTCTTATCGCTTCGAGTCAAGTATTTGATAATAATTAAGTCAATTTCAAAAATAGGAAACGGTCATGTTGTAGAGAATCTTTTTCACAAAAAAATGAACCGTGATTTATTACGCTCGCATCATTTTTAAATTTCTAATTTTTGTTTAATCGAAAAATGTCATTAAGATAATTAGCAGAGATTTATGAGCACTATCAAAAACCATTATTGGAATTTTTGATTTTCTCAAAAACACGAAAAATCGTCTAGTTTACTCAATTTTGCTTGGATATGGATGGTTAACGAACTTGTCCTTACTTTTTCGGCTCCGATAAAGCTTGCCAAAGCTCAATTCAATCTGATAATTCTATTGAAAGTTATCGAGTATACGACCTACTACTACAGACAGACAGACACTTTCGTAAAAACCGTTTGTTTTACTCAGGGGGTCTCAAAACGTTAAGATTTGATGAAAATTTTGAGTCATTTTTTACATAAAACTAATACCTGCTCATCCATGATGAGAATGTAAAAAATTTTATGTTAAAGAAAAAATGTAAATTTAATTTTCTCAAAGTTACTTTGATTTTAATGAATACATTTCATCACGACACTAACGCTTAATATGAGTCGTTGAAAGAATAGAATTTATAACTTCCAATGCAATTTTTTAAAATTCAAACAAAAAATATAAACCTCCTTGGAAAATGTATTGATAAAAGTTTCTAGAGTTTTTTTCCAGAAAATAATTTTACATTTCCACATTTTTTTTGTGTACCACATAATTTGGTTGAAAAATATAAATTTTCATTTTTAACGGTATTGTAAGACCCAACTTAGGCGAGGGGGACAAATCAACTGAGCGGAAAGGGGTAGGTTGAGTACTTTAGATCGGACATATTACTTGAGGATACTTTTGGGCCTCTGATTGGTACTGGCATAATACCGGGTGGAAAACGGCTGAGTACTGGTATTCGTCCGAAATATCACTCGGCTAGGAGTTGTTTGTCGGTACTGGCGCGGTACTAGATAAGGTACTGCGCCTGTACCGAAGGTCTGTACTGGCGCGGTACTGGCATTAGTACAAAATGTCACTCGGCTGGGAGTTATCTGTCAGTACTGGGGCGTTACTGCAAATGGTATTGTGCCTGTACCGAAAGTTTGTATTGGCGCAGTACTGGATTTGGTACCAAAGGAAACTTGCTTATACTACACGGAGAAAAGTAGTTGAAGTAACTTTACTCAACTTTGTCAATTATACTTGGGAGATAAGGACATTTGAACATCTATTAAACCCTAGTCGACTAAAATCAATTTGAAAAATACATAATTCACTTAAATTGAATAAAAATAAGCGTTACATAGGAAATAGTAAGGAGTTCAGTAAAACGTTGTGATGGTTCTCTTAAATAATATAAAAATTCTTACCTCGAGCCTGCCATTAGTCATTCGATACACACATACATACATAAACAGCATACAAATACATTCACACAATTCAGTCGCAGCCAATCATATTTTCTATCACAAATACACTTAAATATACAACTTCACAAATGTAAACCTAATAAACTAAAACTTATATACCATATAGGACGATACGCTTTCGTTGAATCACGCACACGCTTCCTTACAATCCTGAGACATGAAATTTGAAATTTTCTTATATAGTGACTGCAAGAGTTATTCAGATCTTATGGACCAGTGTCGTGACTAGAGTTCTTGAGCCTCACTCAAGTAAAAATAAATCATATTTTTAAAAATGATTATAATTAATCAATTATTATAACTATGATTATTGATAATATAATATAATTATTTAATTATATTCCGTATACATTTTTATCATACAGCACCGGTCAGAATTGTGGGACCACCTGTTTTTCGATAATTGCTTAAATTATCCTAATTTGAATTATGTAAGTAAAAAAATTTGTTCTTTTAATTATATTCAAAGCTATTAAAATTCTGTATAAAATGAGCCCAGCATGAATTCGTTTTATTAAATTTTGAAGAAGTTATTGCAGAAATAATCAAGATTTCAATGGTTTCTTAAATTTTAAATAACTTTCGAAATAATCAACAATCTTTAATGTTCTTGGACTAATCTTAAAGCTAAATTTCTACAAAATCGAACCAAATTCTTAAAATTAATGTGTAATTTTTCTCTTACATACTGCTCGAGGTTAAAGTTCAATTAAAAAAGTTGGAAAAATTTCAATATTGCTTTTGCTGAGAAAAACATTTTAATAAGATACATAACACATATGATCATGAATTTTGTATTGAACTTCCTCAAAATATATATTCATATGATCTTTATTATGATTTACCTACAGATGAAATGTTTTAGAAATTTCCCTACTTTTTCGTTACAATTTCAACTCTTTGCATTACGCAAGAAAAAAATTATAGATTTATAATGATAAATTACTGTGATTCTGTAAAATTTTAGCATTAAAATGAGCCTAAGAACATTAGCAAATGTTGATTTTTTCCAAAGTTATTTAAAATTTAAGCAAATATTGAAATTCGGACTTCTTTTGCAATAACTTCTTCAAAATTCAACGAAACGATTTCATTCCAGTCTGATTTTAAAGATAATTTTTATGGATTTCGCATTATTAAGAGTACAAATTTCATCACTCACAGAATTGAAATTAAGATAATTTAAGCAATCATCGAAAAACAGGTGGTCCCACAATTCTTATCGGTAGTGTAACTACGTATGAAGTTTAATGCAACTAAATTTTCAAATATATATTAAAAAATTGCATTATTATCAAAAATAAAATAATTTTACAACATAAATTTAACAATATGAATTTTATAATAATTTTGGGTCTTTATTGTCATGCTTACGTCAACACGAAATAATGATATCAAGTTGAAACTTTCAGCGGTTAAATAGCAGGCACTAAGAACGTCTCAAAGACGTTGGATTTCAAAGGCACAAACTGCTCAAAATGAACTTTGTATATTTCCAATATTTTGATAATAAATAAATTTAATTCTTAAATTATACACTTTGAATCCGAATTAGTCAAAACTGACTAATTGTTAGTTAAATTTAAGTAATTGTTAGTAGAAAACGTTACAGAAACATTAGTAAAAATAATATCACTACAATTAATCAGTCAAATTTATCAAACTATTAATTATTGTGAGATAAATTAATTAATCTATATCTGTACTGGGGCAGTACTAAACCAGTACCGCGCCAACGCCCTGAAAAACTCCTAATTTAGATTCTAACTAGCATTTGGGCTTAATACTGGGGCAGTACTAAACCAGTACCGCTCCAACGCTCGGCGTGGTACTAATGATCAGTACTGGCATTGCTCCTCATTTACAACTGGCGCGGTACTATGCCGTTCGTAAGATCCGGCATAAGTCCGATTTTTCCGCCTGGGTGCACTGATAGAAATGGTTCGGGAGTTTTAGCCATTTGGTTGTAGGTTGGGAATTTATAATTGTATTTATAAAATAATATGTCTCTTTGAACAACGCAGGATGTTGAATACAGAAATCAAAATATTGTAAGTGAAACTGGTCGAATCAGAAATATAATATGGGAAGGCGAACAATACATTTTTCCATAGCAACCAATAATATGGTTGATTCGTTCATATTTATTCAGTTATAATCGGATGGTTAAAATACAAATCTCATATTGCTGTATCTATGCCAGCAATAAGGTAAGGTTAAATTAATCATAAATATCGTTGCAACAGCCATTCCTTTCTATCAGTGTGGCGATAGGAAAGTTTGGAAATTTTCGAATTCCAAACTCAATTATTATTTTACCGTGCTCTGCGTAAGAGAAATGCCACGTACTTGTTGATATCGTGGTTCCATCAATCGATCGTGGAACCGATCATCTTTGCTGTTTCGCCCCAGGCCCCGAAATTGCATTCCTCTTTGTGGTATGTACAGAAAATAGTATATTAACCGAGTGGGGAAATAGTCGATTCCCAACTCGCATGATTACCGCACTCGCTTCGCTCACGCGGCAACTTTGTTACAGCACTTAGAATTAATTTGGCTATACAAGTACTTACCTTTCACCTTAAACATTCGTCGAACTCGCGAGTAAAAATTTGGTAGAACTAGACTGTCTTCTTGTATATGTTACATTGTGGCGTTGATTTTATTGAACTAAACTGGATTGCTGCATGTCGGAGCTTTCGCTTTTCATATGATTTTAAAAGTTAAATTATGGCGAGCTACATGCTCTGATGAGGTACATGTAGTGCTCATATGTGCGATAAGTGCATGTACTAGTGCGTTAGTATGGTGGAGCTTTATTGACCTTCTGTTTTGGTTAGTCAATTTGTTATCTTGTATGGGTTTTATAACGATACGTGGTAATACAGGGTGGGCAATTTAACATTTGGAATTTGAATCGGCTATAAAAAAAACTTATGGATATTCTTTCAAAAGTATGGTTTTATTAGAAAGATTGAACCTTTCCATTTAAGAATGAAACACAACATCATTCAAATGACTGTCACGGTTGTCCTTACAATACCCCAATCGATAAACCTAAATTTTCAGTACATTTTTGATTGTTTGGGCTTCAGTCACATGAATTGCAACTTCGATTTCGTGTTTCAAGGCCTCATTCGTCTCTGGATGGTTAGCATAACACTTATCCTTAACGGCTCCCCACAAAAAATAGTCCAACGACGTCAAATCACAGCTCCAAGGCAGCCAATTGACATCAGAATTTTGGTTGATTTTTAAAACAAAAATTCGTTGAGCATGGCACGATAACGCTCGTCATCGATCGTAACGGCGGCTCCTTGATCGCATCGGGGCCTGCACCCGCGGTCCTGCGTTTTGGGCGGACTTGGCTTTCCGCGTCGACTGGTGGAGGAATCTTCTTATTCCTCCCCTGGTTGGCGCGGCTAGCCGACCTGCCTCACGGGCGTGTGCCCGCGGATGGGAGTCCCGGGCGAACGGACGATGGAAGTGTCGTACGCGACTTTAAGCTGGAACCAACTGCCCGCGAAGTTTAAAGCCGAAAGGCGGTTTTCGAAGAAAAATGGCCCAATGATGCCACCGTATCAAAACCCGCACCAAATAGTCACTCGTTGTAGGTGCATAGGATTCTCTATGATGACGTTTGGATTTTCCGAGCCCCAAATGCGACAATTTTGCTTATTTACATAGCCTCCGATGTGGAAATGGGCTTCATCTGAAAAGATGATTACAGTTTGGATAGAAGACTCACCACTTTGGAAGTAAGTTTTCAATATTTCCCAATTTTGTTGTTTGTAGTACCATCTTGGTCGTTTTATTGATCTGTAGATTTTGCTGTAACTTGCGTCAGTAAAGTTGTAGACATGGTAATATTATCTTGATCCCTTTATTGGTTTCTTTTTCTTCTTGTAAATTGTAACTTGAGTTTTAAAATACTTTAACTTTTTTAATAAATATTTCCGGAGAATCAATAATTAAATAGTATATAATGATACTAGAATAGGGAGTCATCAATACGCACGTATATCATATACTATATTTTGTAACACTGTATGGAAAGTTCATGCTTTGCACATCAAGTACACGGAAAAAAATAGTTCAGTAAAGATTACAGAACTGTTCAAGAGTTAGGGATACAGGCATTTACGGCACAGAATTCTGCTAAATTTAGAGAGCTTTTCAGTACAAAATGTGAAGCATTGAGGAAAAATGATTGAAAGTTTCACATTAATTATGAAAAGTTCTATAAATTTTGTAAAACTTCATTCTGTAATTGCCTGTATCCTCAATTCTTAAACAGTTCTATAAACTTTATCTAACTATTTTTTTCCATCTACACGGAAAAAAATGAACTGTCAAATTGAACATCTGGAGTGTCAAACTGATTATATTGGAGTTTTAACTATGGGATAACATTCTACATGGTGTAAAGTACTATCTGTGAAGTGTAAAAACTAGATGTTCAGCTTGACTTTCCCAGAGTGTATGAGAATCCTGGAATGTAAACCTGAGTATCTCAGGAGCGTTAGCTCGGTTATCTCGGAGTGTAAGTGTTGACACTGTTGACAGGTTAACTATTTCAGAATGTAAACCTGACATTCTGTCGATATTCAAACAGAATATGAAATTATGGTCTCCCTGACTATCAAGAAAAAATGATAGATAGTACGTAGTACTATCTGCAATATAAAACTGACATACCTAAATTTTGACACTCAAAGTTTGACACTCCATTTTTCTCCGTGTAATGTGCGCAAAAAGGAGAATTTCTGATAACCGAAAAAGTGTGCAGGAATGTGTTCATTCGCGTATTCTTTTATTTATTCCAATACATTTTTTAAGTTCATCGGAAATTTGCTATTTCGCCCACATTTTTCGGTGCACAAAGTTCAAACTTCCCGTATAATGTTGCAAACTTTTCTTTTGCTTCACGAGGAAAAAATATTTTGTTTTAGGTATATTTCTGTCGTATTTAATTTTTATATACGCATTAAAAATAAGCAGTAAAAATGATTTGTATGTTAGGACGTAATACAGGAACTCGAGGACAGGTAATACGTGTCAAGTATGTTTATAGAGGAGATAGGGGTGAAGCCATCGTTGACAGACGTAAGGTACAGGAGAAAAGCCACTCGTCCTCCTGCAGTTGACAGATTTCACGACAGCACTTCCGTTATTGCTAGGGAATGATTCTTCTTTGAAAACCGATTTCCACTGCTTCGTAAACTGTCTTCGACACATTCATTTTGGAAATTCCACTCCAACTATTAAGCTTGCTACCTTGATATTTTTAATCCTTTCTTCATCTATTGGTTTGACTTCTTTTTGCAGATTCTCTTTAATCTGATAACGAATTTCGTTCAATAGAAACACTTTCCAAGTTTTTTGACACACCTTCTATGTAATATTTTTTCTATACCCCCCCCCCCCCCCAAAAAAAAAAAAAAACTTTAGTAAAACTTCTTCGCATACTTTAAATTTTATAAGTATGACAAAAAATGGAATTGAATATTGTAAGAAAATTATGAGTACATTTTTTTAAAATTAAATTAATATCATTTGTTAATTTCAAAACTTTCAATCAAAAAATTTTTACGCAAGATCATACAAACGCATTTCCTCTCCAAAGTAATGAACCGTAAAATTTTATTCGAACCCTCTTTCATTCTCGATTCAAAGTCTTATGTAATTTCTGAATGGCCCCTTATTGGATTTTTCTTCGACGCTTGAATATCTAAAGTATTGTTAGTAAAAAGTCTCAAAGTACTTTGTATGTAAGCAAAGCTATTTCCATCGTTCACAACTACTTTTGCAAAGCTTGATAAGGTATAACTTTATAAAAGTGTGAGACATATTTTGAATTGGTTGAAAGTTTTCTTAAAGGTTTCCTATCTGAGATCGCATTCTTGTTTCACTTCAAGATCTCGCGTTGAAAGCTGTAAGTCCTGTGAAGCTGTTTTCATTTTATTTTTTTCGCTCCTTCGCAATTTTTCATCAACTCTTCGCGATTGTAACTACTCCATAACTTTGCTTCTTTTCTGTCGTTAACGAAAGCGGTTGGAAAGTTGTATAATAAAGTTTGATCGAACGTCGCGAACCTCCGGACCCGTATCGCATTCCTGTCGACGAGAATCGAGAAAAGTCTCGTTAGTCAGTTGCTTCTTTTTTTCGTCGATCAATTCCATTCCTTTTCCATTATCAGACGAACGAGACAAGTGAGCAAGTTCCAGGCGAAACCGGCTAAAGTAAGCTTTCTTTAATGAACTGAAACCGTATTTGTCTTGACTGACCAATTTACAAATCTGTATCAAGTTTGATTGATGAATAGAATTTGATAGTCATAATAATCTATATGATAAATGAAGGTTTATTTAACCTGTTTCATCACTAATTAAGCTATTGCACGATTTACTATTTTGTTAATAATTCAAAAATAGCGTAGCACTGGGAATAGAACAGTTTCACGTTCAAGTGGAATACCCTTATACAGCAATTTCTTTTTTTTTCAATGGAATCGAGCACGTAACACATTTATGCTCTCGAACAAACATTGGGAAACCTGTTGCTTACCAAAATTACACTCTAATAGTACATTATCGGTTTTCTGAAAAAGATTTCATTTTTTTTAGATAAAATTGACTTTTAAAGTGAATGATTTTTCATTAGTTATTTTGTTTCTTAGACTTTAAACTTTTTCAATTATGTCACGTCCCGCGACTCTATCGACTCAAGCTACAAACAGATCAAGAAACCTATAAAGGAATCAAGATAGCATTACCGTGTATGTGATTTTATCGACGCAAGTTACAGCCAGATCTACAGATCAATACAATGATCAATATGGTATTACGATGTGTCGTTATAATACCCACACAAGATAATAAATTGACTGACCAAATGAAAAGGTGAATGAAGCCCTACAGTATCAACGCACTACTACATGCACTTATCACTCGTCATAGTTGACCTTTCAAAATCCTATAAAAAGCGAAAGTTCCAACAGAAGTTCAGTAAAATCGACACCACGATATAAGGTCTACGAGTTCAACGACAGTAAAAAGTGAAGGGGAATCGCCTTAGAAAATCCTCTAGAATAACCGGGATCAAGAATCAACAACCCCAACCGGCTGAACCACAAGGCTTACAGTCTAATTAAGACTCATCTCAATACCTACGAAGGAAGGACTAAAGTTACAATATTCAATCAATTGGACTCAATAATAACTGACTTACTTTTAACCAAGGGTATTTACAGCCAACTTTGAATCTTTTACATTTTTACCATTTCCATGGTGCTTACTTACCGTCTATTTTATGTTAATAAATATATTTCATATAATTAATCTCTGCCTGTTCACTGACTTATTCCTCATCCCTTGGAGAGGATCCTTCCGATCCTGACATAAAAGGAGGAAATCTTTTAAGAAGAGGTGTGTTGCGTTTCTGACGTAACAATTACAAGTTACTATCAAGGGCATGGGGTAAATGGGTTGCGTGATTGTTTTTGAATAGTTGAAAGGATGAATTCCTGTTTTACTGACATTCGAATTTATTCGATCATTTATAACTATAAGTCTACAACGCCTACATTAATAGTTCAGTTATCTTGTCTTATATTTGCAGCTGAAAATAATAATTATTGTACAACAATGTTGGGAGGAACTGAAATATTTTTCTTTAATCATGTAATCCACTTAGTCCACATTCTTAATTACAAAAAACTTGAGGCCATAGATCTATCGGGCTACGTGATTAAATACCTGAAAGATCATTTTTTTATTTTACAAATTATCTTCATGAAAATGTAGAAAATACAATATAAGGCAAAACAGGAAGTATGTCAACTTCGTTTTAGTAAAAATTTTACAGTTAGCTATAATTCTCGATACGTCTTTTAGTTTCTCTAAAAATATATTTTCTGAAAATTTCGCTAAGAAGAAGTTAACAGACGTTTTCTATTGTCTTTTATTATATGTTTCCCAATTTTTCAGAAAGATATTTTACAAATTATAAAATACTTATCTCGCCGAAATAGATAAATGTATATTTTAGTCACGTGGCCCAGTTGATACATAACCTTGACGACTAAATTTAGGGATTTTATAATGTTGAGTTTCAATTCTTTTCTAATTATTGTTCATTACTGTTAATTAGGAGGCCTCTCTATGCATATGGAAACTCAGGATGGCCGCTGACCGGCAAAACCGGAAAATGACACGGAGTTGTTCAAGGTATGAATTAAGAAACAATTTTAATACTGGATCTATAACTTAATTCGTGCGGTTTGCTAAGAGATGGCGTAACTTGATTATTATTCCATCGTTCCAATATTTCGAACATGAGTTGGAAAGCTACTGTCATTGTGCGTCTTTTTCAGTATATGTCATTCATTTGAAGTGTAAACAACAATCATTTTTTTTCACTCAAATATGTCGAACTTTGTGCCTGAAAGAGTGTTTTTGCCGGGAGTTCTTCTTCATTACTTTAATATGAAGAAAACTGCTGCCGAAAGTCATCGTATTTTGATGGAAGTTTATGGTGAACCTGCTCTAGCTGAGCGAACGTGCCAAAAGTGGTTTGCACGATTTAAAAGTGGTGATTTTGGCTTGGAAGATGAAGAACGTTCTGGGCAGCCAAAAAAGTTTGAATATGAAGAACTGGAAGGATTACTCGATGAAGATTGTTGTCAAACACAAGAAGAGCTCGCAGAATCTTTGGAAGTCACTCAAGCAGCAATTTCAAAACGTTTAAAAGCAGCCGGTTACATTCAAAAGCAGGGAAATTGGGTTCCACATGAACTCAAGCCGAGAGACGTTGAAAGGCGGTTTTGCATGTCCGAAATACTGCCGGAACGCCACAAAAAGAAGTCATTTTTGCATCGGATTGTTACTGGTGACGAAGAATGGATCCATCACGACAACCCCAAGCGCAAAAAACCATATGTGAAACCCGGCCAACCAGCCAAATCAACGGCAAAGCCGAATATCTATGACGCGAAGGTAATGCTCTGTATTTGGTGGGATTAGAAGGGTTTGCTGTATAATAAGCTGCTAAAACCAGGTGAAGCCGTCAATGGAGAACGCTACCGAACACAATTAATCCGTTTGAAGAGAGCAGTAGCCGAAAAACGCCCGGAATATGCGACCAGACACGAGGAAATAATTTTCCATCATGACAACGCTCGGCTCCATGTTGCTATTCCGGTTAAGAACTATTTGGAAAACAGTGGATAGGAAGTTTTTCCCCATCCGCCTTATAGCCCAGACCTTGCCCCTTCTGACTACCACTTGTTCCGGTCGATGCAGAACGCCCTTACTGGAATACGGTTCACATCAGAACAGGGTATCAAAAATTGGCTTGATTCATTCTTGGCCGCCACGCCAGCGCAGTTCTTTTGGGATGGAATCTACAAATTGCCAGAAAGATGGAAAAAAGTCATAGCTTCAGATGTGCAATACTTTGAATAATATTATTGTACATGTTTTTCTTAAATAAACGTTCAGATTTTGAAAAAAAAACCGCACGAATTAAGTTATAGATCCAATAGTTCATAAATTTATTACATTAAGTGAAATAATTTACTTAAATTTTTGTTTTGTATTTCAAAATTCCCACCTTATCTGTATAGGTAAGTAGGTAACATCAGGGTGGCCGCTTGACCGGGAAATGACCGGGAATTTTCTGTGACCTGGAGAAACCGGGAAATGAGCGGGAATTTTTTTGTTGATCGGGAATTTTTTTAAATTTTTAATAAAAAACGATTTCAATTTGTTTTAAACCTGTTGCATAAGGTGATTTACTTATATATTATATTATGCATTTCGAAATTCCCGCCTTATTTCTTGATTTCGGTATACCAGGAGAAATTTTATTTCAGAATATTAAATAAAAAATATTTTAAAACTTTAAAAACCCATTGCATTAACTGCTTTCATTGGAAACTATTTTTTTGATGACCGGGAAATGACCGGGAATTATTTTCGTCGATGAAAACGGTCACTCTGAACATGCACGGAGAATAAAAATTAGCTGCAGCAGCTAAGAATTAATAATCTAACGAACTTACCTTGAGGGGTTTTAGGGTCGATTAGAAATTAAAGAAAATTAATTTGCAAAAACGAGAAAACACCAATGGTTCAGAAAAAAACATTCGTTTATTGAGATTAAAGCTAAGTAAAATGTTTGGAACTGTTGCAACATTTTATATTCGCATATGTGTGTCATGTGTACGTTTGACAGAGACGCTTTTAAGCCTCACCGTGTTTCATTCAACTGCACTTATGCTCCCCCTATGACTGCTTTGAAAAAGACCTTACTGTGTATGTATTAAGGTCCAGCCTACAATACTTTTGTAATAAGTCTTGTACGAAAATAGCAGCTGTAAATTGGCATTGATCTGGAATAACTAGTCAATTATAAAATTTTGCTACTACTTGAAATTTAGAGGAATTAACATCCGTTTGGCGTACATGGAGAGAAATTTGATAGCAAGTAGTACCATCTTTAAGATTAAATCAGAATGATTAGAAAATGTTATTATTAATAAATGGAAATAGTATATCACATTTTGTCATCATTTCGGGAGATTTTACCATGAATGGTAGTCAAAATCGAGAACCCAATTTTCAAACTATACAATCATATTGGGACTTTTTCATAAGTTTTTCTAATAATTCTATTTTACTCCTTAAGATGGTACTGCTTGCTATCTAATTTTTCTTCGTGTATTGTATTAAAATCAATTACAATATACTGCATTTCTTTTCTTTTTTCTAAAAACCATGAATACCTTCACCTTTAGAAAATGAAACCCATTCTGTTTGAAAGTGTCCTTATAAATTGTAAATACAGTCAAAATTCGTTGATTATAAGACTCCGAAAGGAGTGTCGGTCGTTTATTTCTCCCACCATCGCAACTATCGGTAAGGTTGGTTTTCAGAGCAAGCAGTGGATTAGTTGTCACCCCAACCACAGTGTTGCATATACGGCTGGGGGGCGTTTGCGCCTTGCAATAAACGACTCTTGACTGTAAATATAAGGATATGTGAATTGGAGTGAACGCTTCAGGTAGGTAATTCTTTCACCAATTGAAATGTGTAAAAATTGGATAGAGGCTTTTTTGAACGGGCATCAGAAGACGATAACGAATTATTTTTATCGTTGCCCAGCTACTTTTTCAATTTTACTTCTAATTTTTTAATTTTTGTAAATTGCTCCTTTGAGTCCTCAAACTCCTTGCGTTTTCTTTTATATTATCCGATAATTTTAACACTGATTTAAGAGAAAGAAGTACACAACTGAAATAATTTCTAAAATCACTGTCACTCACAGACAAATTTTATAATGAAAGTCTGTGGGAGCGCAAGCCGGAAAAATTCAAATTTCGGGGCTCTAAACGTTGTGAAATCTAGCGAGGAACAAATTGTACTACTATCGTACTACTTAGTTGTAACCTCCAAGAATGAGGGAAATATAAATGATTATTTATTTGAAAAATTGAACTCGTAATTATTTGTGTCACCTAATTAGTCACTTATATTAGAGAAAAATGCCACAAATAGGTGCTTTAAAAAATTAAATAACATGATTTCGATGCATTTTTAACGCAGAATCCATTGATTGTTTTGTTTTTTTGACATCCTATACAATTTCTGAGATAATTAGAAAAAAAAACGAAAAAAATAATTTTACAAAAAACCTTATATTAAACTGAATATCATTTACATTTCAGTCAACTGCATGTCATTCTCTTCTTTTTTTGATGCAGAAAAATTTCAAAAAGTTTATAGTATCAGCTGTAACTGTTCGAAAGTTAGATGGCAGAGAAGTTGTCTCTTTCTATAGAGTTGCTAGTTTGACGGCTTACAAGTACTCGAGGCGAATCATTGTACTGATTCTTGTATCCCATTGCATTAAAGTCTACAATATTTTTAATATTTACAATATTCACAGAGTTTGCAGTATTTACGAAGTTTAAAATATACCTTCTTTGTTATTGATTGTTACACGGAGAAAAATGGATTATAAAATTTAATATCCAGGTACAGTGACTATAGGACAGCCATTTGAATTATAAAAGCTATAATCTCGATTATAAGCGGTATGATTGTAGAATATAGAAAAAATTGTAGGTTATGTCAATTATAATCTGGATTATACTTCTTATAATCTAGATTATAGTATTCATAATCTAAATAGCTGTTCCATAGTCACTGGACCTGGATATTAAATTTTATAATCCATTTTTCTCAGTGTAGCTCCTCTCGAAGAATGTTTGTAAGCTGCTACTACTGACTAAAAACTTTTGCTCTTGAATGCTCAATGATGATGAACATTTGGTTCAGTAGTCATGAGACTCCAGCAGTAGTCTGCTAATGGGTTCACACTCCACTTACCTTAGTACCTCTTGTCGATTTCAACGATTTCTTGATGAAATATTTCCCCGTGTTCATCACTAATTGCTCCCAAATTTTCTGAGAAGTCCAAGTCAGAATGGAGAATGTGAATCTTTAGTGACATATTCACTTTCATTTCCTAGAAGTTCTGCAGCATAGTCTTCACCAGGTGCATGTAGTTTCTGGATTTTGTGTTCCCCATGAAATTGTTTATAACAGCTTTTACTGATAACCAAGTTTGTCATTCAGGATCAGTTAAGCTCTTTTCGAAATTACAGTCCATCATCAATTGTCGTATTTGTGGTCCTTGAAAAAATCCTTCCTTGCTTTTAGCTTCACTAAGCTTAGGAAATTTTTTTTTTCAAGAAACAACATCTTGGGGAACACGATGTCCAGAAACTAAAGGGTTTCCCAATAGGGGTGATATGATTTTGAATGTCCCTATCGGGCTCATTTGAACTGAAATTTTTGACGTCTGCTGTCAGTTGTCATCAGTAAGGTTTGCCATTTAATCATGAGTAGTTTCACGCTTCCACAACGTTTGGAAATTGTCCAATTATTTTATCAAAATTCGAGAAGTTTTGTCGGTGTTCAAAGAGCATATCGTGCAAAATATGGTCGTCATTCTGCTCCATCCGCGCTCTCAATTCGTCGAATAATCGATAAGTTGGAGAGTGAATTTACTCTATTGGATACTAAGCCTAAAAATCGTATGCGTACCGCACGTTCTACACAGAATATAGCCGCCGTACAGGCCAGTATCGAGGAAAACCGTGAATTGTCCGTGCCACGCCGATCTCAGGAATTGGGCCTGTCCAGGATGACTACCTGGCGTATTTTGCGATTGGATCTTGGCCTGCATCCCTATAAGATGATTCTGGCCCAAGAACTGAAGCCTAATGACCATCGTTTGCGTCGGGAGTTCGCGGATTGGGCTCTGGAATCAATTGAAAATGATCCCAATTTTCATCAAAAAATCATCTTTTCTGATGAGGCGCATTTTTGGCTCAAGTCTCGGGGGACATTTGGCCGATATATTGTTTAAATCATAAATGGCATAGAATATCCAATATAATAAAAAAGATTTCGATCAATTCCGAATGAATATTCAGTGTTTTTTTTCAATTTCAAAACATATCACCCTTATTGGGAAACCCTTTACATTTATCTGGTGAACACTATGCTGCAGAACTTCCAGGAAATGAAAGTAAATATGTCACTAAAGATTCATATTCTTCATTCTCATTTGGAGTTCTTCTCAGAAAATTTGGGAGCAGTTAGTGATGAAGATGAGGAAAGATTTCATCAAGAAATCGTTGAAATCGAAAAGAGGTACCAAGGTAAGTGGAGTGTGAACCCGTTAGCAGACTACTGCTTGAGTTTCATGACTATTGAACCAAATGTTCATCATCGTTGAGCATTCAAGAAAAAGAGTTTTTGGTCAGTAGTAGCAGCTTATAATCATTTTTCAACAGGAGCTAACAATCAATAATAAGGAAGGTATATTTTAAACTTTGTAAATACTGCAAACTGTGAATATTGTAAATATTAAAAATATTGTAAACTTTAATGCAATGGGATACAAGAATCAGAACAATGATTCACCTCGAGTAATTGTAAGCCGTCAAACTAGCAATTTGTAGATTTGGTGTTACCGGTATTATAATTTAGAAAAGAAAATAAATGGCCTTTCTGGTCTTGTACAGTTGTTTATTCATAAAGCGTCAACGTTTCGACCAAAGTTTTAGTCCTTATCAAGACCATAAAGGAGATTTTCAATATGAGTATTTCTAATATAAAAATGAAATTACAGATATCAGTATAAATAATATGTTAATAACATAGATATTAAATGATAAGTTTAAAAAATAAGAAAAGAGAGAAAGACAGACCGTGGATAAATTTCCAAAATGATTTCCTTAAATCAGATAAATTTGACAAGTAGATATAGTCATAATTTTGTTGTATTAAAATTGTTTTTTAAAAATCCATGTTATAATATAATGTTTTTATGGAAAAATCAATAAAGTTCTTCATAATATAAAAGTTATTCATTGTGAGGAATTCGTTAAAATTTAAAAATTCGAATTGCTTAAATTGAACAAACAAGCAAAAAACAAAACAATCAATAGATTCGGCTTTGAAAAACGCAACGAAATCATGTACAGTCGGGACTTGTTTATCGGGACATTAGAAAGTCGTCTATCGAAACGCTCGATTGTTCCCCGTACCTCCACTGTTGGAAAGCCACGCGACGCGTCAACTAATTGCGATGACACAGCTGTGACTGTGGTTGACTCCACGGATCAATCAAACGCTTCCTCTCAAACGAGCCCCTACCGCATCCCAACAAACGAGACCCATTCGATTCGGGGTCGTCCCGATAAACGAGTCCCAACTGTATTGCTTTTCTTTTACACCCTTTTATCATACGATTTGTAATTTTTCGAATCTGCATTCTTTTTGTCCATTAAAACGGCCACCCTGGAAATGGAAGAGAAGTTTTGAACTTTTTTCTTAAATGTGTAACACGAAAGCTGTAATTAACAAGTTCATTACCACTAATTTGTCGAGAACACAATTTTTAATCTGGTATTTTTATCCTCTTTTTAAATTTCGACGTTTAAGTATTGCTCCTTTCATTACTCGCAAAGGTACAAGCTTGCAAAAATCTAAAAGTGATATGTAATCTATCACTGCAGGGATTTAATTTTTACACGTCTATAAAACTGTATTTAGAAGATGATGCCTAATTAATTTTTAAAAATTATAAGACTTAGCTCAACAATAGTAAACTTTCCCATGACGTTGAGAAGTTGTAGTATCCGGCTCAAATGTAAAACTAATGGCAACCTTCAAGAAAGCAAGAATATTCTTTGAAGTTATATTGGTATACATTTATATCCTAAGACGAGAAAAGTTTATCTTGGACAGTAACGAGATATCTCTCTCGAAAAAGTTTGAACGTACGATTTCGATGCTCAGCACGAATATAAGTTCATGGAAATAAATAAATCTATGCGTTCAAATAATTCAGGAAATAGCTTCTACGAGTTCTCTTCAATTATTGAATAAAAGAATAAAATATCGATTGAAGAGAAATGCTTTTTTAATGACATTAAGTTCCAAACTGGATCACTTAATTTACTTTTTTTACAACAGTTTAATTTCTTTTTGTTTAAAAAAATCTACCTGACCCTCTTCTGGGACATGGAAATATTCTCAGCGTTCGCAAGTTTGAGCTTGTCTAGGAGGCGCGATGCATTCATTGCGCTTTGCGTATCGGTAGGTCTGAACCTCGCGCTCGATCTTATGCTCTTTACATACATTCAAGTTGATTTTTCATGGTCACATACTATAATTCAAGTACATTTTATAACATTCTAAAAGTGAATTTGATTTTCTCAAAGATACCACTGTGGCAAAAACTAAGGTGAATTTTGTTATAAAATGAAAAATCTTTATTTATTTATCCAAATCAATTTCATCTCCTTCAAAGTAATCCCCTCCTGATATAATGCACTTATGCCAACGTTTTTTCCAATCGTCGAAACACTTGTTAAATTCGATTTCCGGAATTGCCTTCAAAGCCTTCTTCGATTTGGCTTGTATTTCTTCAATCATGTTAAAACGGTGTCCTCGGAGTGGTCTTTTGAGTTTGGAGAATAGCCAGAAGTCACACACTGAAAAAACAGTATAGCTGAGAGAACTATATTTTGGTCCTCAGAACCAGAAAATATTGTTATCAGACCAATGCTAAACGTCATATTGCTCCGCGAAGGATACAAGTTCGTTGATATGACAATACGATGTATAGCGATCGTAACCAAAATATTATGCGTAACATCTGAAGATAATAAACCTACACTGAGAAACTTTTCGTTAGATTAAATGATAAGATTGAATGAAGGTTTAGTACAATAGTGTTTTAAAATGAGGAAACCCGAGGTTTTATTACATTTATTCATATTATGGCATCGAAATTCAATATAGTCATAACAGTCTTTAAAACGTGTAGAAGAAAAATTAGTATTTAAATACCAAATATTATGAATCTCCATTCGAAAAATAAAGAGTACTAAAAAATGATATTATGATTACTAAGTTTTCTAAAAATAAATTTAATAAGCCGAACAATGAATATTATAACCTAGAAACCATATTTGAAAAATTCATATTATGAATATGAACTTGCCAGAAACCTTACGACGAGCAGCAAAAATCAAAACATTCATTCTCGGTTTTTCGTATAATTCGTTTCAGAATGTCGTCCGTGTGCTTCCGACGTTATCCGAATAGCTTCGTAGACTCGAATCCAAGTCTGCCCAACTCAGTAGTGGCTTATAAGCGACATTTATTTAGGAATATGGCAAGCGAGAATAGCCGAGAGGCTTTAGGCGTTAGGAATGCGTTTAGTTAATGTAGATATAGGTAGAGTTAGAGGGTTCGAATCCAAAAGCGAATTCTGAAATTTAATTTCAAGCGTATGCGATTATAAAAAGTGTAGCATTGTGTACTTAAATATGTAAACATAAATAAGGTATGATAATAATATTTGTGCATGTGTTCCCACTGAAACCTCCCCTCTTCTGAGTGCCAAAGCTCTCCCCTCTATCTTACTTTTGTTTTGCACGCGTTAAATCTGGTATGTTTCAGTTTATAATACAAGATATTATCCGATACTATCTTTTTTTTTAACATCTACAGATTATGGTTTTAATAATCTAGATCGCTGTCCCATAGTTAATAGTCCAAGATTATACCCGGTAACATATTTTTCATTGCCGTTTACAATCCATTTTTCTCAGTGTACGATGGCAAAATACGCATTTCGGTGCGTCACGCATTCAGTTTAGCTACAATACTAATATCGTATAGTCACGACAGGTATTTCAGAGGTTAGTTCGATTTATGACATTTATTAATTGAAGATAATTTCATTTAAATGTTGTTCCCTACTAGCTCTCACATGGTCCATTCTATGGGTTCAATTTTCGAGCACTCTCTCGAGAATATCGGCCGATATTCCGTTAATAACGCGTGTTATGTTCGTTTCCAATGCATCAATCGATTGTGGTTTATTAACATAAACAAGTGATTTCACATATCCCCACAAAAAATAATTCAACGGCGTCAGATCACAAGATCTTGGAGGCCAATTCACGGGTCCATTCGTTGAGATGATTTATTCATGAAAATTTTCTTTCAATAAATTAATGGTTTCGCCTGCTCTGTGGTACGTTGCACCATCCTGTTAAAACCAAAAGTCAGCTATACTAATATCTTCAATTTTGAGCAATAAAAATTAATTGATCATTACTCTGTAGCGTGCGCCATTGACGGTTACACGCATTCTTTCCGCATTTTTGAAGAAATACGGTCCGATAATGCCGCCTGCCTATAAAACGCACAAAACAGTGCATTTTTCCTGATGTATTGGTAGCTCTGGGATTGATTATTGATTACTGTTTATTGATTGTTTCGCGAATATTGCGTTCAGTTGGACGATTATGAACACCATAAAATGGTCGAAGAGCACGGAAAACATTTTTCACTGAGCACTGATTTTGGAAGTAAATTTCCACAATTTGTAAAAGTTGTTCAGGCGTAAGTCTATTTATGGTGAAATGTCAATGAATACTGAACACAAATCTCATATGGATATGAAAATTGCCACGCGTGATATGCTCGAGAATCCCTTTCTAAAAAGCACCTCATATTGGATCATCCTTTATTAGTATAGCATTTTGAAAGTTATGATGAAAAATACGGGTCATATAAAAAATAATTTAACCTAACTTTGCAAGTATTCTTCAGTAGAATATAATTTCACGTATAATCATTCTATTCTCACACCGAATAATTTGACTGATAAATGGAATTTAATTTTTGATATTTTAATGTCAAATTTTACACAAATCTGATACCTTCTATGCAACATAATTGTGGTTATCCTGTATGCGTTTATTCAAATATATATTCTTGAAATAAGAATATTGTTTTTTGAAAAATAAATGTTTAAATATTGGATCGTCGCAGAAGTAATTGCCGATTTCATATATAGATGTCTTTGACCATCTTTTTGAATCTCTTCTTTCAATGTCACGATTTTTTCCTTTTGGAATTTGTTAGCTGTCACTATTAGCTTGCTTTACAAACAAATTGCGCGTAATTTTGTTTACACTTGTTAGTTTAGCATCAACTTTAAGGTGGAGTGTAAAAACGAGCATTTTCGTCATATTTTGCTTTTTTATTTCCGTAAAAGAAAAAACGCATCACAGGCTGCTAAAAAGTTACGTGATGTGCATGGTGAAGAAACCTTAAAAGACAGACAGTGTCGAAGTTGGTTTGATAAATTCTGTTCTGGGGATTTTTCATTCAAAGATGAGCAACATTCAGGTTGGCCAAATGAAGCTGATGATGACCAAATCAAAGCCATAATCAAATTGGATTGTCATGTAACTGTGCGAGAGATTGATTTGGAGATGGATTTGGATTCCACATGAATTGAAAGAAATTCATTCAACAAAAGGCATCAACGCTTGTGATTTGCATCATAAACGGAATAAATTTGATCCTCTTTTAAACGAATTATCACTGATGATGAAAAAAAACATCATGAGAAGCTGAATTGCATTAAAAAAAGTTTTACTGTCTGTTTGGTGGGATTGGAAAGGTGTGGTATTTTTTGAGTTGCTTCCAAGGAACCAGATTATTAATTCGGATGTTTACTGTCGTCAGCTGAACAAATTGAACTCAGCGGTCAAAGAAGAACGACCAGAATTGGTCAATCGTAAAGATGTAATTTTTCACCATGACAACGCTACATCACACACATCTTTAGCCACTCGCCAAAAATGGTGCAGATATTACATATCGGTATGTGTATATCAATCATGAATTTTCATAAATTACCTTTTATTCGTAGGCTTTCAGATTATGTACACAGAGAAAAGTGGATGTTTAGAATTAACATCTAGATGTTTAACTATGGGACAGCCATCTTATATATTTAGTTGTAATATCTAGATATTCAGCTGCAATAAGTAAGATGTTAAAATATGCAGAGATTAATATCTTAGATATTACAGTTGAACATCTAGATAATACAGTTGAACTTATAAGATGGCTGTCTCATAGTTGAACATCCATTTTTCTCCGTGTAGTTTTGATTTGAATCAAAATGGATTAATATTACGTAATATCTCATTAGTCAGGATTTTATATTCGCTATGTTGGATAGTGAATGATAAATTAAGATCTGTTTGATGGAGAGCAGGGATTTAGAAAAGCTTTCATTAAATAAATAAGGCAAATTTCTGCAATTTCTAATTGCGGAAATTGATTTGATAGCACATCAATGAGATTGTTAAGGTCTAAACATATATTTTGTGTACGTGTTTCAAATCCTGATATATTTTTTTAATATAAGATATTGTATATTTATATTGAAAAACCTTCACTTGCTTTGTATGGACATTTTGTTTCCTTAGATTTAGAAAAATTATAAAAATTCTGGAATGAACTTTTGATCTGTAAATTTATATTTGATAATAGTAAAAATGATTTCCGGCATAGTGAATACTCATTACAAAACCAGTGACTGATAATACAATTTTCTTGTTTTCATTAGAGATTTAACTTTGTCTAGTGAACTTTTCGCTCTGTTGTATTTAACAAGGAAATCAAATTGCGGGTAACGAATCATTGGAAAACAATTATTTTAAAGACGTCCAATATAAAACATCCGGTGTTACGGCAACACAAGCTTTCTAGAGTACCGGATGTGGTTTATACGCGCACAAAACGAAAGTCAACAAACTGCATTAAGTTGAAAAGCTCTCATTTTTTACATACTAAACAAAACATTTGAAAATATTTGGGATATTATAATATATATATATATCTATTTTGAAAATGATACCCTTACTCACTCAATCGTAGTCTTAAGCCTACTACTCCTAGATAAAGGAGAGTGAAAGGAGAGTGAAAGGAGAGTGAAAGAAGTGATCCTTTGGCCCTTTATTTCTCCGGGAATGGGTAGAGATGATTTTCTATTGGTGGTCGTTGGTCGTTGCCCAAACGGACAATGCTAGTATTTTTATATTGCGCGAACGAACAAAATTAACCATACGTCATTTTAGATTAAATGGAATTTTTAATATATTTTGAAAAAATTTTCTGCGGTAAAAGGAACGCTTCCACTTCGCTGGGTATCGAGCCTAGGACCTTTCGATTGCCGGTCGAATGCTCTATCATCTGAGCTACGGAGATTCCACACAACTTTTTTCACAGAATATATTTACGCCATTTCGGCTACGGATATATCATGAACTATTTACTAATGTTTCCAAATTATTTCAGTTGATTACGTCGATCATTAAAAAAGTGTATCACTCACTATACTATACCGACCTTATCAACCTGTGATTTAGAATTAACGTCATTTAAGACTAGATGGAATTTTCAATATGTTTGAAAAAATTTTCTGTGAAAAATGAAACGCTTCCACTCTGCTGGGTATCGAGCCCAGGACCTTTCGATTGCCGGTCGAATGCTTAATCGTCTGAGCTATGGAAGTTCTACACAACTTTTCTCATAAAATATATTTACGCCTCATCCAGCTACGGGTATACCATGAACTAATTACTAAATTTTTCTTAATCATTTCAGTCAGTTATGTTTTTTCACAATTCATATATTTCAATATATCTTACGTATTTTGCTCTCGACGAATAGGAATCGAAGGTCGTTTGTTTCGAACTGCGGACGGGCACGGTCAATACAATTCTATTTATTTTCTATTCTGAGGTTTAAGTCCTGTCAAAACACTCAGAAGACTGCAAATTTGATTTTGTCTTGATCTGGCTCGTAAGATCATCGCGAGGTAAACACAGTAGGGACTTTTATAGATTCAGAAAACTAGGATTAGACGATATAAGGATGGTAGGGATAGCCTAGGAAATTGCACTAATGCTGATATGAAAAATGCATTTTTTGCTAATTTTTGGGTGTCAAGTAATTTCCCCTCTTTTTACATTCACCATGAGAAAGGAGATATGCTAATAAATTTCTTATAATTATAAAAATTTGAGGAACAACGTCCCACTTGTTTTTTCGCAGTTTTTTAAGCATTTCTGATACATTTCACCTTGTTAAGTGCACAAGTATTTGATTTTAGACTCTCAATTATCATGAAAAACTGTGTAAAATTGTTAATTAACAATTTTTTATAAATAATTGAAATCGAAAAAAATCACTTTTTTCGAATAAAATCGGCTGTTCATAAAGTACTAGTCCTATAGCTGTGACAAATTTTTTTCAGTTAATTAACACATAGAACTGTAACATATATTTTTTGCAGAATTTTCGACAGGCAAGTTTTTTTTGTTTCATTTTTTGAATTGATAAAAAATTACGATTTTTAACGAATTTTCTGCATAAGTGCATGTAATGTACCGTATTTGTGATCGATTATCAAGTCGTAAAAAAAAAAATATTTTTCGGGCCACTGATTGAGAATATAATGTCAAAACTGAAAAATTCAAAATGGCGGCTATATTAGTGCAAATTCGCAATTTTTTGCAATTGCTATGAAACTTAGTGTATGGGGGTTTTTGAGGTCGCTAATTACAAATCTGATGTCAGAATTGCAATCAGCGATCACGAAAATACCAGTATACCAAGTTTCGTAGCAATTGCCAAAACACTTTCGATTTACACTAACATCACCGCCATTTTTAATCTTCTATTTTTAATTTTGCAATCCTGACACCAGATTCGTAATCAGCGACCCCGAAAATCCCTATATACCAAGTTTCGGCGCAATTGCGAAAAAACTGAGAATTTGCACTAATATAGCCGCCATTTTGGATCCGTCATTTCAAATTTTGCAATTCTGTCACCAGATTTTGAATTTTCCAATTCTGACTTCAGAATCGTAGTCAGCAACCCAAAAAATACCCATACAACGAGTTTTGTGTCAATTGTTCGAAAACTTCAAAATTAGAGTAAAATAGTCGCCATCTTGTATGCGCTATTTTGAAATTTGCAATTCTGACTTCAAATCTGCAATCTACGATTCCAAGAAACCCCATACAACGTGTTTTGTAAAAATTGTTCGAAAAATTCAACATTAGAGTCACATAGTCGCCATCATGGATCCGCCATTTTTAATTTTGCAAATCTGATGCCAGAATCATGATCAGTGACCCCGAAAACCCCTAAGTTACCATTAATAGCAAGAATTAGTTTAACAGAAAAATGTGCCCCTGAAAGGGTTAAATATGTAGTCAAGGATAGGCGTGGGGAAATAAGAGTATGGGGTGTATGCTGGACTTCGCGCCAAACTACAGTCGGAACATGGCGTTGCTGAGAATAAATAAAATTAATGCATATCATTGTCCCCGTAGGTGTCTGTCTGTGCGAACGAAAGATAGAAACAAGCATACGGCGGAAAGGTTGCGGTGTCATGCAATTTTTACTAGCCCTCTTTGTGGATGATTCTCTTTTTCTTTCTTTCATCCATAATTACACTTTATCTCGCTCTTTCTGATTCGTCCTCGTCGAACGATTTGCATTAACGCGACATCACTGTTGCTCGCTTCTTCTTTCTCTCACATTTTTCTTTCTCTTTTCGCTTCCCCACAGTCCTTCTTATTCTCCTTCGCATTTATAAAGTTTCAAAATGTAATTTCGAAATATAATTATTAAAATGTAGATATTTCAGTAAAGAACTCGCCTTCGTTTCGAACCACCTCGTTGGCCCAGAAATGCTGAGTTGTAGCTTTTATCAGAAAGGCGCTCAAGTTACGAGCGATTCAAAGTGTGGCTTTGCTTGCAGGACAGAATATCTTATTTCAATTATTAGGAGTACAAATTAGTTCCGCCCATTTTCAAAACTTGGATTGCCTCAAAAGACGAGAAATTTTTTCAAGATGGAATTCGAAAATTGCCTGAGAGATGGGAAAAAGTCGTAATCAGCGATGGACAATACCTTGATTAATCTGTTCTTTCAGTTTGTTTTGAAATAAATGCACTTTTGATAAGAAAAAACGGACCGAATTAATTTGTATTCCCAATAGTGACATACCAAACGACTACAAGGTTAACAAAACTGTAACTACACCGTTAAAAATATTAGTGATTTTACAATACATTGGAGTACAAATTGTAATGTAAAATTACAATCGGAGCATTGTGGAGTGAAATTAAAATAATGTTATGTGCCTCCGGCGCGTAAACTCGTTTTTGCGCTACAGTTGAGAGTAGCGTGATGTAGTGTATTACGCTATAGAGGAATGCAATGTAAAAATTGAACTGTGCATGCGCCTATAACCATACAGCGGAGCGTAATCTTCTTCTTATTCTTCTTCTTCGTACAGCGTTGGCACTATACTGACAAAGCCTTGTACATTTGAGCTGCGCATGCGTCTACTACAATCCGCTACTACTACACAAGATCGAGAAAATGAAAATGGCCGTAACTAGTCCCGAAATATCAAGTGCAATAGACGAGAATCATGATGAATACTAGATTAGATTCGAGTGTACGCATAAAAACTCGTTTACGCACCGAAGTCACATAAAATAGAATATGTGCCAATGCACACAATTCGGGTAATTTCGAGACTCGCTTAAAATGCTCGCAGGACTGATCGTGCCTCGGCTTCATCTAATAACCCTCATTATGCGCCTAGGCACATACTATACTATTAATGTAATTCTAGGTGAAATTCGGAATTACAATACGCGTATTGTGAAGTTGAAAGTTGTGCCACGCTGCTGCGGAGTGTCGCTAACGTCGGATATCATGGATTATTAGTGTATTTCACTTATGGTTCCTCGCTAAGAAGGACCCGTTAAAAATCTTTAACTGAGGTTTGGAAACGACGTACAAGGTAACTTTAATTTTTTTAACTGGATAGGCAATTTCTATCAAGAAATTTTCCCAAATTTCTGTCTCATTCTGCTTCAAAACGAAAGGCAGTCGATGCCACGCGATAACCTCAAATTGAATTAGTGGTTAACTTTCTTCCGGCTAAAGCACAATTATTTTAAATATTTGCTTATTCTTATTTGGAAAATTCCAATTTCAATCCTCGTTCAATTAGACTCTGAAATTTTATTCCTTTTCAAATTCCGAACTTGTAAATCATAATTATTTTTAAACTTGTTACCATTTTAAAGTACATTTCAAAATTTGTGAATTTAATTTTAATGTCAAACAAGTGAAACTAATAAGTTTGAAAACTGATATCTCTATTGCTTTTCAGAATTAAAATTAAAATAAAAAGACTAAATAAATAAGCATACCATATATATACATACCCTTCATTATAATTTGTTCTAATTATTCTTCGAGTGCCTCGATCAATTACACCTTACATGTGTATTAGTTTTACAATAAATATAATGGAAGTTTATTACCAAAACGTAATGCAATTTCACAATATATTTATATTAGAACTACAATACATACTAACCAAGGTTAGTGAATCCTTCAAAAGTGATTATTCCGATATGTTTCGATTTCTCGACTATTTTCATACTTTGCGAGATTAGAATGACCTTGTGTTGTAGTTCGTTGAATTCTTCTTAAAATCGGTAATAATGTCATCGAAAAAAATACATGGTTCCATTAAAAAAAGTAGAGTTGACCTTGACGTAGCTGCAGCGCCTCCACCGATAAAAAAATAGGGTGGGCCCGTATGACGGCCTTCTCGAACATTGAAACTTTTGTCTGAAACATTTTTGGATATGATCAAGAGTTTGAGTGCTATCGCTCTGTAACATTTTAGGTGCCTTACCCTGTATAATATTTCTAGACGGTATGGATTGTGGATTTCCTAGAAAAAATTGAAGCATAGATTTTGTGGTAGGTTATTTCAGTATAGCCAATCGCGTGGAAAGTGGTCCCACCACAATAAGTCATTTCTGTTGTGGGTAGATTTTACACTAAAACCCAGGTAAATATAACACCTAGTTTTTCTGTGAGAAAATATTACCAAAAAATCTGCCCGCTTTGCGGGCACATTCTCATTGCGCGCCTCGCGCGCAAGTTTGAGCGCGCCTAGGGCGCGCGATTCGATCGTCGCGCTTCGCGCTCCGGAATTTTTGAACGTCGCGCTTCGCGCTCTGTTCTTTCTGGACCTCGCGCGTCGCGCTGGGTCTTGTGCTCTTCACATACATTCAAGTTTATTTATTATAATTTGATACTGAAGCTCAAACCAATTTAATGATATTAAAGATGATGTAAATTAGTCATTTTCTCAAATTCACTAAGTTTCTTTTTCAGTTTAAGTGAAACAGGAAATTCAATTTACTTAAGGCTCTATCGGCCTTAAGGAACACATTCTCATCATGACACTCGCGCTTCGCGCTCGATTTTCTGTATGCATTTTTGTAACTTTTTAATAAATTACATGATTATTGATAAATTTATTTTCTTCCAAATATCTCAAAAAGGAAAAACAATCGTAGACTTTATTTAAGGAAACGATTTTGAAGAACAACGCTTATTTCGTATCTCATATTTTGGTGAAAAAAAACGAATTTTTTCAATATTAAAAATCAAAAAATTAAAATATACATCCTGTCGAGAAATTTCTCGATAAGAATGTGTAGGCCTTATTTAACCAAACAATTTTTCATCTCAAAGTTTTTTTTGTATCTCACATATTTTGTCTAAAAAATGGAATTTTTAAATTTTAATCATATTTTAAGTAATTGAAACGAAAAATATATCTATTATCAGAAAATGTGTGAGACTAAACTTGTATATCTATTTTAAACAAACAACTTTGTATTCTTACGTTTTTTCTTATTTTATATATTATTGTTAAAAAATTGAATTTTGGATTTTCAATAGTTTTTTTTTTAATTGAAAAGAAAAATATGCATCTAATGAAAAAGTGTTACGATTCAAATTTGTAGGTTTTTATTTATTCAATAATATTGTATCATAACGTTTTTTCGTATCTCGTATAATTTAACTGGAAAATGGAATTTTGATATTGACTTTTTTCGAATTTGAATATGCTGTAACATTTCTAATTTTCATTTAATCAAAAAATGTTATCAGGATAATTTTTAGAGATTTATGAGCTCTATCTAAAACCAGTATTGAAATTTTTTATTTTTTTAAAAAATTATTTTCAAAAACACAAAAGTAGTGCTCAATCCCTCAATTTTGATTGGATGTGGCTGGTTAACGAACTTGTCCTTACTTTTTCGGCTCCGATAAAGTGTACCAAAGCTCAATTCAATCTGATAATTCTATCGAGAGTTATGCCGCACACGACCTACAGACAGACAGACAGACAGACACTTTCGTAAAAACCATTTTTTCTGACTCAGGGGGTCTCAAAACGTAAAGATTTGATGAAAATTTCGAAAGTCATTTTTCACATAAAACCAATACCTTCTCATCCATGATGAGAATGTAATAACTCAATGCAATTTTCTTAAATAGATTGTATGAGGCACATATAGGGCAAAATTCGTCAAATGCACCCGCCTAAAAACTTTTTGTCTCCGATTTCCTTGAAAGTCCGCGAAATTATTGTCCTAGTAAATCTCTTTTAATTCCCCTAAGAGAACGTCTCTAGTACGACGGGTTGTCAGTATACAGGGGCTCGAATTTTCAACCTTTTACCGCGCACGCTGATACTCAATTAACCATAACTTCTACAAAAGTTATCCAAATTAATTTTTTTATGGAGGTCTTGGAAACGCTTTTTCATCAGTTTTATGCTGAAAGCAATGGTTTTAGTTAAAAAAAATTATTTGAACTTCATTTTTTAATTTTAAATATATTTTTGAGTTTTTCTCCAAGTGCGGCAGCTAATTTTTTTTTCCAAAATTATGTTTAGAAAAAAGCTTGACTTTTTCCCTTTAAAATGAGCCATGGTCGAAAGTGGGGCGAAAGAAATTGGTTAAAATTATATAATAATTCGAACGAAATTTGAAGAGGAATTGACAAATTGTATTGACTCTTGCCAATTAAAAAATTTATTTGTAGTATGAAAGCGTTGATACTTTATTGTTTTTTATCCGTTATCAATATTACGAATCAAAATATTCACAGACGTTACACTTATTTTATTTTTAACACTACTTTTTGGACTCCTTTTTATATAACTAGGTTTCTAATAGGATTATATAAGACATTTTTAGTAGGCCATTTTCCACATTGAAGAACATTTGATGGATATTTTATGGTTAGCCTTTCAGCGTCCTATTTTAAAGATATTCTCAGATTATGGGATTTGAGATAACTTGAAATATATATGCTAAGGTCACTTTACTAGCACCTGGGGCGGTTTAGAGTCTTCTTTTACTACATTATCAGCTTTTAAAACTACCGAAGTTTAACAGCTGAAATCGTATTTTATATACCCGTGAATCGAACACGTTAGTTCATCAATCACAGCTCTTTATTGATATCGCGATCTGTTAGATTTATTTCTTCTTCAAATCATTCATTAAGGTTTACGCATTCCTTCTATACTAATCAGCAACACTGTTTTTATAAGAATATATATACCTATCATCTCCGGTAATGAATCTTAATTATTTTAAAAGCTAAAGCGCACGCAAAAAATTAGTTAGATGACCCAACTACTTAGGTTTTTAAAACATTCTACAGCTACTGTTTTTTCTTGATGTTACTATCTGTATTCTTATTCCAAGAACTCGAGTAAGAACATCAACCAGAAAAGTGATTGTGCTAACTAATAGTTTCTGGGTGAAATGTTACACATTTTTGATCGCGATGACAGACGTTACGCGAACTACTTGACTTTTAATTGAAATAGGTCAAAATATTTAAAAATAAAAGGCATGACTCGTTACAATATGTTGTGTCACGATTTTCGTCACCTAGTAAGTAGTGTTTACCTTATTATTACTATTAACTTACGTTTATACAAAATTTTATAAAAATTTGTTAAAGATAAGCACGTGGATTGTCATTAGTTATTTAAACGTACGCCTAATAATATATACTAAAAAATCCTATAACTGAGGGGTTCAAACCTACTTTCTGAATCTGAACAATAAGTCAGTGTTAAATCATTCAGAGTAAAATTCACCAATAAATTAGAGTAAATTCGTTAACTCTTAATCAGTAAAAAAATTTCATTTATTAAAATGTTTCAATCTTGATTGATGGCTTGTTTTTTCAGTTAAGGAAAATAAACATTTTCGAATTCTGCGCATTAGCATATCTTCTGATTCGCAAATGCTCTTAGCACGAGTCTATTTCAAACCGTGCCGAGAAACAAAAGATTAACATTTTTGGATAGAAAAATACATATATTTTTTATTCCTGGTATATAAATATAATTTACATTCTTTAGACGTTATTTTTCTAACTATGTGTATATGGTGTGTTCCGTGGCAAATCGGACGGGTTCAGGACTCCATGTTTCCGATTTACTTGAAATTTTAAGGATTGATAGAATAATATAAATAATGAAGAAACCTAAAATTTGAGATTTTTTCATGCATGATTCAAAAAGTTATGGGATAAACAAAAAAAAATATGTTTTTGTTCTTTTTCAATTATTTAAAAACTGAAACAAGGAAAAATTCTGAAAAAAATTATACAAACGTATCATTAGATGGTCGATGTAGTAGCATTTTTTAGAAGAATTTTTACTCCAAATTTAATAACAAAAAAAAAAATGTTTTTTTATTTGAAATATAATGATACGTTTGCATAATTTTTTTCAGAATTTTTCCTTGTTTCAGTTTTTAAATAATTGAAAAAGAACAAAAACATATTTTTTTTGTTTATCCCTTAACTTTTTGAATAATGCATGAAAAAATCTCAAATTTTAGGTTTCTTCATTATTTATGTTATTCTATCAATCCTTGAAATTTCAAGTAAATCGGAAACATGGAGTCCTGAACCCGTCCGATTTGCCATGGAAACACACCATATACCTTGTATCGACTAGGGTGTATCTTTTTCTTTCCCTTAATTTGTCCACCATATTCAAGAATATCTGTGAATATCAAATCTCCACGTGTTGAAACCCATTTAGTGAGAAAAACCGGTTTTTACAATGGTATATACGAGGGGCACGTTTTTTATTTTGAGCCTAATAGTGGAAAACATTAATTCGAACCATGTGTCATAGCATTTTTTCCATTCTGCTTGAGACGTCTCCAAAACATGGTTTTTGAACGCATCAACGGCTTCTTTTAGGGCAAAAATCAGTACTGTAGGGTGGATGACCCATTAATTCGATGCTTTGAGTGCTTAAATATTCGGTTGCTTGGCGAGATGTGTGAGAGCTTGCATTGTCTTGATGAATAAGGATCCTACGGCGGTTGTTTGTTTTCCTTATTTCACCGAAGGCTTCCGGCAAACAAATGGTTGTGTAGCATTCAGAATTAACCGTTCTACGTTGCACTAATGGCACTGTTGCCACATGACCAGTTTTTTCGAAAAAAACAGGCGACCATTTGTTTCGAAGTGCTTTGAGCGCGAACTACTTTTGTTGGATTTGGTTCATCATGAAACACCCATACAGTCTACTGTTGTTTACTTTCCGGCTCATACACATAGATCTATGATTCGTTACCTGTTACAATTTTATACACGTCTTTTGAAGCACCGGCGTTGTATTTCTTGAGGATTTGTTTACACCAATCGACTTTTGCATCTTTTTGAGCTTTTGTCAAATTATGTGCGATGCAACGAGAGTCTATTTTATCCTTTGGTGCAAAATATACTCTTTTGTCAGCCCTTGTTATTTGCAAAGTTAAATAAAAGGCTGCGTAAAAATCGGAAAATTAAATAAAACAAAAAAATTATATAAATTAAATACGAGGGGCACTATTTATATTTTGAGCCTAATAATCAAAAACAGTATTTGTCATAAAAAATGGCTTTATTGCTTTTCAAAGTATTCTCCTTTATGATCTATACACTTTTGTATGCGTTCGAACCATGAGTCATAGCATTTTTTCCATTCCGCTTGAGACATCTCCAAAACACTGTTCTGGCAAATTATGTGGGATCCAACGAGAACAAATCTTTTTCACGGCTAAATGTTCATGCAATTTTTCATATATGCCAGTGGAAGTAATGCCTAGGGTTGCCTCAATCTCATAGTATGTCACATCACGATCTTGCATTATCAGTTTTTGCACAACATTAATGTTTTCTGTTTCAACAACTGATTTTGGTCGACCTTTACGAAATTCGTCCGTGAGCGAATGGCGGCCACGATTAAAATCGTTATACCAGCGTTTCACAGTGGCATAGGATGGGGTTTCATCGCCAAAAGTGGAAATAAGTTTATCGATGCATTCTTGTCTTGATAATCCACGTCGAATGTCATAATAAATCATCACACGAAAATTTTCACGAGTTAATTCCATTTTTTACTGAGACACAATTTTCAAGTCACTGTAAACAATACAAATAACGCTCAAATGACAAAACGTTCTAAAGGTGGTTATGGTAAAAAATGTCAAACTTTCCAATGCAAATGTCATATGGCACCTGAGAACAATCAATGTTGTCAAGGCTCAAAATATAAATAGTGCTCCTCGTATCTGCAGTCTACTAAATTTTATTAAATTTTTCATTCAATTTCGAAACTGTAACAGAATTTTCATAAAATTTATCTTAAAATTACGAAAATGTAATAGAATTCTCAGTCACATGTAACTGCATAAATCTCTTATAATGTTTATAAACTTCTCGAGTCCTCAAAGATTAGAATTAACACATACCCGCCAGCGAGAATTAATATTACATGGTTTTTCTATTGCAAAAGTAGAAAAGGCCTCGTTTTTTATTATTATTAGTTACAAGCTAGGTTCAAATCCTATGTAGAACGCAAAATATACATTAGGAATGTAAAGGAGAATCAATTTATCCGAAATTAGTATACATATATGGTATACGAGTATGTAGGTTGGAGGTCGAGAAGCACGCACCATGACCACTAGAGACGTGACATTGACGACCGTAAAACGAAAATTAGAAACTTCAATTTATCGTGGGAATAGAGCTAATTTCCCCACGTGCTAGAGTATACATATATATATGTGCTATAACTATAAATATACTTATGCACTATGCGTTATTAACTTCAAGTACTTAACTAAGTACAACATGTAACGAGGTACGTTAAGTTGACGTAACCACATCGTCCAATCGAGTCCCCACCTATATCAGAATTTAAGGCTCATTTAAGGCTAATTTAATGCCATATTGCTAAATTTAATGCTCCGTTATTTTTTAAAAAAACAATGGGTTTCGCTGACTTAACGTTAATTTGACGTAACCACACGTTAAAATAAGATTTAAACAAGTTATCACCTATACCAAAATTTAAGGCTCATTTAGAGCTCTCTAAATACCCCATTGCTGAATTTAATGCTCCGTTATTTTTTAAAAAAGCAATGGGTTCCGCTGACTTAACGTTAATTTGACGTAACCACACGTTAAAATAAGATTTAAACAAGTTATCACCTATACCAAAATTTAAGGCTCATTTAGAGCTCTCTAAATACCCCATTGCTGAATTTAATGCTCCGTTATTTAAAAAAAAAAAAACAATGGGTTCCGTTGGCTTAACGTTAAGTTGACGTAACCACACGTTGAAATAACATTTAAACAAGTTATCACCTATATTAGAATTTAAGGCTCATTTAGGGCTCTCGAAATATCCCATCCAAATTTTCAATTTGGCTTGTTTAAACAACATTTTTTCAAACATCTAATGTTACAAACAGCTCCTTGAAAAATTAAATGTTTATTAGATCGATTTTTTAAAATCAATCATACATGTTCCGTATCCCCAGTCGAAAAATCGAAGGCCTCATTTGAGCCTCTGCGACATAATTTTGAGGCTGAAGAGGGGTAAAAGAGGTTCTTGTTCGTATTTTTGAACCTCTTTTAAGCCTCCAGAATTGACTTACGTCCGTTTTAGGCTCAAGAGGTTCAAAGGAGGTTATACATTACGACGGGAAAAGTTCCTGTGAGGCTCTTCTCGATCGAAGAGGTTCCTGAGCGTTAAAGGAGGTTGAAAAATAAAATACAGAGGCTAAAGAGGGTTAAATGATGACTTAACGATTATCAATAGGCTTTAAAGAGGTTGTGGAGGCTTAAAATGTTTCAAATGAGCTTCAAAATCACCAAGAGGCTCATATGAGGCCGTCGAAATTTCGACTCGGGATATTTCATGTTTTATTTTCTCATATTTTTTGTAATAGAAGTATCAACAATATGCTCTCAAACAACTAGAAGCACATTTATATATATATATGGTTATACATATAATGCTTTTACGGCAAAATAGCACCATATTAAGTAATCACCTGTTCCAGAATTTAGGGGTCGTCTGTGCTCGAGTGCAGATGATGTGCATGTGGCCTCTAAGGGTGGATTTATTTATTTATCGACAGTTCTGAACAGTTTTGAACCTGATATCAAATGAGTATTCAAAATATAAATCGTCCTAAGTTGGACTAATGTTGTTTAAGTTGATTGAAATTTGGCATGCACACAATGTATGGTCTAGTTAGGGTGACCATCCGTCCGAATTTCCCTGGACATGCCCTCATTTCAGGGCTTGTGTGAGTTGTCCTACAAGATTTTTGACTATGTCTGGGTTTTTGTCCGGATTTTTCAAAAGATAAATTTTTATTTTTTAATCAACTTTTGGATCTTTTCTTGTAGAAAATTTTATCATTCAATGCCATCTAACGATTTCTTCGTCGATTGGCAAGCCTCAACAACTCAAAAATAATCTTTCAACTCAATAGATTATTAATTAAAATGCAACAGGGTTCAAAAATATAAGATGTTAAGCGTTGATAACATTTAATAAAATAGTCACTTTCTGTCCTACCTTGTCCTCATTTTCAAACTTTTCTGTCCTACTTTGTCCGCTTTTCAAACTTTTCTATCCTACTTTGTCCTCTTTTTCAAACTTTTATGTCCTACTTTATCCTCATTTTTCAAACCTTTTTGTCCTATTTTTTGAAAATCAATTATGGTCACCCTAGGTCTAGTGATGTTGGCAATGTCATCAAAAACCTGAAAATCCCCTTTTGTCTACTAATACAATATTGAATGGCAAATTGAGCCCGGTCGGTAAACATGTTTTTTTAGTTCGCCGAGAAGTACCCAGGAAAGTTTAGAGTCGAAAAAACTTCCAATGAGAAGTTTATTAAAGATTTCTGGAATAGACTCTCAAACCCGAGATTTTTGAAAACTGTGAAGTGTCATAGTTTCTTGAACTTCGATTCTAGAACAAAATGTGTTTAGACTTATTTGTAAAACTATTCAAGTTGAATACAGAACTCTCAACAGGACTCTTGGAACTGTTGAAAATGAGATTTGCAAAAATTATTCAAATACTTGGAAGTACCATAGTTTTATGAATTTTAATTTCAGAATAAAATGTATCTGGACTTATTTTTAGAACTATTTGAGAAGAATCCAGAACTGTAAACAGAACTCTTGGAACTCTGAGAAATGAGTTCTCATTTGAAAAATATTAATCTGATTGGAAAATGTTGCAGGAGTTTATTGTAGTACTCGCTTAGCACAACTCAGCGCATTTTTTTGTTTTTCAAAATTCCCATTTCTGCAAAATCCCGGGTCGGTGATGGACTATGTGTTTCGAAAATGAGTTTTCATTTTGGAAAATATTAATCTGATTAGAAAATGATATTAAGATTTATTGTTGTACTCGCCTAGCATAACTTAGCACAACTTTTGTTTTTTCACAATTCGCATTTTTTTAAATTGTATGTTTAAACAAATTTCGAAATTGATAAAAATGTATTTATTTTGAAAAGCATGCGTCTGAGAGATAATTGATGAGGAAGAGATTTATTGTACTCGCCTAGCACAATTCAGCACAACTTTTATTTTTTCGAAATTTGCATTTTTGAAAATTATATGTTTAAACAAATTTCGAAATTGACAAATATGCATTTATTTTGAAAAGGAAGCGTCTGAGAGATGATTCATAAGAAAGAGATTTATTGTTCTCGCCTAGCACAACTCAGCACAACTTTCTTTTTTCGAAATTTGCATTTTTGAAAATTATACGTTTAAACAAATTTCGAAAGTGACAAATATGTATTTATTTTGAAAGGGATAATCTGAGAGAATATTGATGAGGAAGAGATTCATTGTGCTCGCCTAGCACAACTCAGCACAACTTTTGTTTTTTCGAAATTTGCATTTTTGAAAATTATATGTTTAAACAAATTTCGAAATTGACAAATATGCATTTATTTTGAAAAGGAAGCGTCTGAGAGATGATTCATAAGAAAGAGATTTATTGTTCTCGCCTAGCACAACTCAGCACAACTTTTTTTTTTGAAATTTGCATTTTTGAAAATTATACGTTTAAACAAATTTCGAAATTGACAAATATGTATTTATTTTGAAAGGGATAATCTGAGAGAATATTGATGAGGAAGAGATTCATTGTGCTCGCCTAGCACAACTCAGCACAACTTTTGTTTTTTCGAAATTCGCATTTTTGAAAATTATATGTTTAAACTAATTTCCAAATTGACAAATATGTATTTATTTTGAAAGGGATGGGTCTGAGAGAATATTGATGAGCAAGAGATTTATTGTGCTCGCCTAGCACAACTCAGCACAACTTTTATTTTTTTGATATTCGCATTTTTGAAAATTATATGTTTAAACAAATTTCGAAATTGACAAATATGTATTTATTTTGAAAAGGATGTGTCTGAGAGATAATTGATGGGGAAGAGATTTATTGTGCTCTCCTAGCACAACTCAGCACAACTTTCTTTTTTCGAAATTTGCATTTTTGAAAATTATACTTTTAAACAAATTTCGAAATTGACAAATATGTATTTATTTTGAAAGGGATAATCTGAGAGATTATTGATGAGGAAGAGATTCATTGTGCTCGCCTAGCACAACTCAGCACAACTTTTATTTTTTCGAATAAACAAAATGGCGGTGCTTGTGAAAATTTTTTTTTTTCAAATTTATGGACCCAATTTTCATTTTTTTTTAAATCGTTTACGGCAAAATCAAGCACAAACCTAGCACAACTCAGCACAACTTTTGTTTTTTCAAAAAAACAAAATGGCGGTGCTGGTAAAAAAATCGTTTTTTCAAAATTTTAGCCCTAATTTTCATTTATTTTAAAAATCGTTTGCAGCACATGTCAGCCCAACTTTTGTTTTTTTGAAAAAACAAAATGGTGGTGCCAACTTCCTGGACATCGTTCAGAACTGTAGATAAATAAATAAATCCACCCTTAGAGGTCACACACACATCACCTGCACTCGAGCACAGACGACCCCTAAATTCTGGTACAGGTGATTACTTAATATGTTGCTATTTTGCCGTAAAAGGATTATATGTATAACCATATATATATAAATGTGCTTCTAGTTGTTTGAGAGTATATTGTTGATACTTCTGTTACAAAAAATATGAGAAAATAAAACACAAAATATACGGAACATGTATGATTGTCTTTACAAAATCGATCTAATAAACCTTTAATTTTTCAAGGAGCCGTTCCTATCTTTAGTTGTTTAACCAAAGTTTGTTTAAAAAAGCCAAATTGAAAATTTGGATGGGGTATTTCGAGAGCCCTAAATGGGCCCTAAATTCTGGCATAGGTGATAACTTGTTTAAATGTTATTTTCACGTGTGGTTACGTCAACTTAACGTTAAGCCAGCGGAACCCATTGTTTTTTTAAAAAATAACGGAGCATTAAATTCAGCAATGGGGTATTTCGAGAGCCCTAAACGAGCCTCAAATTCTTGTATAGGTGGTAACTTGTTTAAATCTTATTTTAATGTGTGTTTACGTCAACTTAACGTTAAGTCAGCGAAACCCATTGTTTTTTTTTAAAATAACGGAGCATTAAATTTAGCTATATGGCATCAAATTAGCCTTAAATGAGCCTTAAATTCTGATATAGGTGGGGACTCGATTGGACGATGTGGTAACGTCAACTTAACCTACCTCATGTAACGGGAAATATACATAAACTTGCTTATCAATTTATACTGCGTTTCCACCAGGATAGATCAGTATAATGTCAACAGTATAATTACTTTTAATTGAAATGGTTTGAAATATATAACATGCAATTTCATAACAACACTAAAAATTTTGCAAACCATTTGAATATTTTGTACTGCTAGTAATTACAAGTTAAATTCAATTGGTTCTTCTGATTCCTTTTTCTCCTTCAATAAATTTTATTTAAAAGCATCTACCCTTGTAGATAGATGCCCAATGTATTATATTTTTTCAAAACACAAGAAAAATCTAACACTGGGATAACCACAAGTTTATTTATGATATTCACTGATAATTCTATCAGTTTTCGATAATGAATTTTCATTTTATTCTGAAGACTCTAAAGATTATTTATAATAATAAAAATTTCCTTATAATAAGTAATAATTTCCATTCTTTATATTTTAATGATTACTATCGATTCGAAAGAATTTTTATTTCATGAATAAATATATACATCTGTTTCCGAATTCACGGAAGTTGCTTACATTTTTGAGACTATTTCATATTCAAGCAAAATTAAATTAAAAATGTACAATTTTGTGATTTATCAAGTATGTTGTATATCAATTCGCGAGTTAAATTATTCTAGAATTTTCTTGAAGTGTACTCGTTTTCAAATATAGATGCAGGGTATTATTTTAATATACGGATAAGTTCGTAAAATAAATTTGTTCTAGATAAATTATAGCTCTGCGATCAGAATCTTGGGTATGGGAAATTGTTTAAGGTAAAAGCACCAATAGCCGGACGTCTAAGGAAGTGTCATTCAATTTTTTGTATTAATCGTTCTAAATGCTACACTGTAAAAAATCCAGTTGAAAATTACCAATCGATTATAAAATATTTTACTATGATTGACGTAAGAATAATACGACTCTATTGTGAATTTGCAACGATAAGCGGTGTGATTTCACAGTATTTGTATGAAGTTTGCAGTGAAAGTTTAATACTACCACTTGAATCAGGGGACATAAAATTACGCATGATAAACATGGTAAATTTCAACCATAGTGTAACGTATATTTGAATATAATTTTACAACGTGTCAGTAAAATCGCAATGCGTACTGCGATTTATTTTACCATGAAAGTGTAAAAATGCAGACTGAGTGTAAATCTACCAGAATTTTATAATTCCACGCTTCATGATGCATTTTTGTTTTAACGCCCGGCGCTGCAACAGTGATTCTATAACTTCTATAACCTAGAAAGCCAACTCTCGTGCAATAGCAGCAGGTTTCAAATTCTTATTTAATTTATCATTTATATCGCGTTTTCACAATGTACTATACTATTAATTTTATACTATTAATTCATAAAAATATACTACAAGAACCAATAAATAAGTTAATAATTCTATAGCATATTGATTTGAATCCATGATATACATGCTTTTAGAAAGAAATGCTTTTGATTCAATAGCATTTTTTTCTCAGTGTACTGTCAGTGTTAATTTACAAATGATATATATAGCGCATGCGCAATGAAATTCATCCCGGCCATTTTACATTGTCAATTGAATTTTACAACAAGAAACGTAAAATTATACTGCATTGAAAGTGAGATTAAGGGAATGTTACTGTCTGCATGTGATTTTACCGTTCCAAATTATTTTTACACCATTTTGGTAAAATTACCACGTTAATCACTAATAATTTTATGTCCCCTGTTCTACGTGGTAATTTTCAACTGAATTTTTTACAGTGTATGTGGAATCAAGAATTGCCGCGATTATTTTGATGTATGTGTCCTCCCTACTATAACAAAAAGTCCAGAGTTGTGTTAAATCTGAATAATCCATTTTAATAATTCTCTTCATTAAATAATGCTCTGGAGCCAATTGCCGGACGGAAAAAGTGAATTGATCCAATAGCCGGACAGCGCTGCACCAATACTCGGACAAGAGAATATTATAATTTGATTGATATGGATTTGATATTTTTTAAACATAATAAACACTAGGAAATATTTACGGAAATATTTTTTACATTCTCATCATGGATGAGAAGGTATTGGTTTTATGTGAAAAATGACTTTCGAAATTTTCATCAAATCTTTACGTTTTGAGACCCCCTGAGTCAGAAAAAATGGTTTTTACGAAAGTGTCTGTCTGTCTGTCTGTCTGTCTGTAGTAGGTCGTGTGCGGCATAACTCTCGATAGAATTATCAGATTGAATTGAGCTTTGGTACACTTTATCGGAGCCGAAAAAGTAAGGACAAGTTCGTTAACCAGCCACATCCAATCAAAATTGAGGGATTGAGCACTACTTTTGTGTTTTTGAAAATAACTTTTTGAAAAAATCAAAAATTTCAATACTGGTTTTTGATAGTGCTCATAAATCTCTACAAATTATCCTCATAACATTTTTTGATTAAATCAAAATTAGAAATGTTACAGCATATTCAAATTCGAAAAAAGTCAATATCAAAATTCCATTTTCCAGTTAAATTATACGAGATACGAAAAAACGTTATTATAAAATATTATTGAATACATAAAGACCTACAAATTTTAATTATAACATTTTTTCATAAGATGCATATTTTTCTTTTTAATTAAAAAAAAAACTATTGAAAATCCAAAATTCAATTTTTTAACAATAATATTGGAAATACCAAAAAAACGCAAGAATACAAAGTTGTTCAATTAAAAAAAAATCTACAAATTTTGTCTGACGCAGTTTCTGATAAAACATATATTTTTCGTTTCAATTCCAAATAATACGTTTAAAATTAAAAAATTCCATTTTTTAGACAAAATATGTGAAATACAAAAAAAACGTTTAAATGGAAAATTGTTTGCCTAAATGAGGTCTACAAATTCTGATAAAGAAATTTCGGGACAGGATGTATATTTTATGTTTTGATTTTTAATATTGAAAAAATTCGATTTTTTTCACCAAAATATGTGAGATACGAAATGAGCGTTGTTCTGCAAAATCGTTTCCTTAAATAAAGTCTACGATTGTTTTTTCTTTTTAGATATGTGGAAGAATTTAAATTCTTTTAATCATGTAATTTATTAAAAAGTTATACTGAAATGTATACAGAAAATCGAGCGCGAAGCGCGAGTGTCATGATGAGAATGTGTTCCTTAAGGCCGATAGAGCCTTAAGTAAATTGAATTTCCTGTTTCACTTAAATTCAAAAAGAAATTCAGTGACTTTGAGAAAATGTGTAATTCACATAATCTGTAATATTATTATAAAATTGGTTTGAGCTTCAGTATCAAAATATAAGAAATAAACTTAAATGTATGCGAAGAGCACAAGACCGAGCGCGAAGCGCGAGGTCCAGAAAGAACGGAGCGCGAAGCGCGACGTTCAAAAATTCCGGAGCGCGCCCTAGGCGCGCTCAAACTTACGAGCGAAGCGAGCTGCGCGCGATGAGAGTGTGCCCGCGGAGCGGGCAAATTTGTTAGGTCTACGATCATAAAAAAAATATTGAAAAGATTTTACAAATAGAATTGTTAATGAACTTCATTCTTTTGAGGTCTATTGAATAAGTTTAACTTATTTTGCCAATTTTTTTTCTATGAACTTTGCTTACATTTACATAATAAAATATTTATTTAACACTTCTGCTTCTTCGTTTTTTTGCTGGTTTTTTGTTTTATTCTTCTTTCTTTCTTTTCAAAGATTTTTTCTTTTAATCCTGCTTTTGATTTTCCTTTAACGTGGCTTCTCTTTTTTCTTGCTGTTCCTGTTTTTTCTTTAATTCAGCTTCTTTTTTCTCTTTCTGTTCTTGTTTTTTTTTAGTGCAGCTTCTTTCTTCTCTGTCTCTTCCTATTTTCTCCTCAAAAAGCAGTGCAATGTAACGCTGGACACGCGTTCGGTTATTGGGCAAAACGAATATTCATTGACCTAATAACCGGATTTAAAATATTTAATTAAAGGAAAATGTTTTTTAATTTTGAAAAATATTATGGTTTATATAAAGCATTTGACTTTAGTGTAACACGTATTAAAATGACAAATGAAGGTAAATGTAAATGTTATTTGCTTAAGAAAGACAACGCTTCAGTTAGTTTATAGAGCAGATTTCGCTACATTTCGATTTCGGTTTGTATACGGTACACCAAAATAGCGATAAATGATTCATAAATCTCTAATTTTTAAAAAAATTCATGGCTCTGTCCGGCTATTGGTGCTTTTACCTTATTAAAATAAACTACAAGGTAGTCATGAGATGTCATGAACTATTTTATAAAAATTAATATCACATTGAAACATCGATTTTTAATAACTTGGTGCCAAATAATAAGCTACAGAGCGAAAGAGTACGGGGTAGAGATAATAAATCGAATCTCCTGAAGCGAAAACGAATAGTAATAGAAAAAGGAAGTATTTAATTTATGAAAAACAGAGTCAAGTTTAAAAAAAAAATTAGAGCTAATCTAATATGTACTATCACTTTAAAAAAATACGTTCCACCACTCCTATGTATATTTCACATTTATTGCTACATCTACTCTAGAAAGAAACTTCACTGACCTTGTATTTTCTAATTATAAATACACCATGCCTGAATATAGAATTCATAATTGTCGTTCCAGTGTATTTGAGCAAACTTTGTTGAATATTGTAGTAAAGCTTGAAACCCTAAGCGCTGTTTGACCAAGCGACTAAATTATACATTGATTTACTCATGTAAGATACCTTTTCAATTTACAAAGTATCTTTCTGAAAATTTGGGAAACGTAACAGAAGACAATAAAGCACGTCTGTTAACTTCCTTTTAGTCAAAATTTTTAAAGAAATTCGAAAACTTATCGACAATTACAGTTAACTGTAAAAAATTTTGTGATATTTTCACTCAAACAAAGTTGACAGACGTTCTTTATCGTGTTTTGTAGTATTTTTCACATTTTCAGAAAGAAAAGATATTTTATGTGCCTCCGGCGCGTAAACTCGTTTTTTCGCTACAGTCAAGAGTAGCACAATGTTGTGTATTGCGCTAAAGAGGAATGTAATGTAAAAATTGAACTGCGCATGCGCCTATAGCCATACAGCGAAGCACAATCTTCTTCTTCTTCGTACAGCTTTAGCACTCTACTGACAAAGCCTTGTATATTTGAACTGCGCATGCGTCTATTAAAATCCGCTACTACTACACAAGATCGATAAAATCAAAATGGCCGGGACTAGTCGCGAAATATCAAGTGTAATGACTAGCGCCGCAAACAACTACAATACTAGATTAGATTCGAGTGTACGCATAAAAACTCGTATACGCACCGAAGTCCCTTTAAATAGAATACGTGCCAATGCACACAATTCGGGAAATTACGAGACTCGCGACAATGCTCGCAGGACTGATCGCGCCTCGGCTTCGTCTCGGCTTTGCCTCAGCTACGCCTCGACTACGCCTTGGCTTCGATCTCCTGCGAGCATTGTCGGTCGTCGTGCAAAGACCCTCATTGTGCGCCTATAAACAAGTGATCTTACACGAACTTTTACGGAAATTTGGTCACGCGATCTGGTTGATCCATGGCCTTGTATGAAGTTGGGAGTTCGTATTCAAAAGTTTGCTTGATTGTTTTTCGAATAAAATAACATTTCAATTATTCAAAGTATGCTTCTAAAGCGTCAATACTTTTGCGATTTCAATAGTAATTCATTTATGCGTTTTGCATAGAAGCCTAGAGAGCGAGAACCGATGAAAGCACGGAAGGAATTTTCGACAGCCTGTTGGGAATTAAATATTTTTTCTTGTAAAAATTTATTCAAGTTCCGAAACAAATGATAATCAGTTGGTGAAAGGTTCGGTGAATATAGAGGATAATCGATAGTTTCCAAATCCGATTCCAGTATTTTTAATTGCGTCCGATTTGCAGTGTGTGGGCGAGTATTATCATGTAGGAGACGAGATTTTATGAAGCTATAATGAATTAAACTGTGGCTGCTTCTCCAAGCAGTGACCATAAGCTCCTTTTCATGAATGTTTGGTTTTGGGCTGTGTTTTGATGCTTCATCCGTATCTGACCAGCTTGTTGAATGCTTACGATTATCATAGAGGATCCATTTTTCATCACGAGTAACGATACGATGCAGAAAAGGCTCTCCTTTATTCCGCGAGAGCAAAGAAACGAAAGCATCGAAATTTTTTTTAGATAATAGTATTTACTTAGGATTGACAGTTTCCTTAAAAAAAAAAAATGTCAACAAACTATATTAAGTTGTATTCTATGCATCTGTGCAAAAAATTGGAAAAATTGGTCAACCCGTTTTTTTGCAATCTGGCACACTATTTCGAAAACATGGTTTTTCAATAAACGCGTTTTATTTGTATCTATGCACGGGCTTCGCGTTGCGTTCGACAAAAAAGTTTGCCACTCACTCAATTTCCGGAATTTTGATATAAAATTTCGTAGACGTATTTTTGAATGTGTCTAGAATCGATTGGGAAGATTTAAAAAAAACGAATTTTTGAAAAATTTACACGTATTTCCCCCCTTAAATTATAGAACATAACAGCAATTCAACCTGGGTTGATGTAGAAATTACATTTCGTGGTAGCGTGATATGGCATTGGTACAAGAGAACGATACCCCGGAGTGGTAGAAATACGGGTAAAATTCGCTTGGTATTTCAAAGACAATGTAAATTCAATAATATAATTTCAAACAGCGACGCCAACACTCTTATACAAGGAAAAAAAAAGCCAAAAAAAATGTCTGCATCAACCCTCAATTTGCAATTTTGAATTCGACTATAAAGACTTCCACGCACAAAAGGTTTAATTAAAAAGATTATGTTTTTATAATTAATTTAACTCATTAAATTTCAATTTGAGCCCCGGAAAAGCTAGGTGTAGTATTTACCTTGATATTGGTGTAAATCTAGATTCTACTTGTACATCAGAATCCAGTGGTGTACTTGCCTGACTTCTGTAGTAAGATGATGAAATTCATAGTACATACAAAGTATTTGAATTCAAAATATCAGTAATACAGCTATTTATATTCAGAAAATGGCGGTCATAACAGTATTTTTCAATATACATGTATAGAAAATCTAATATGTTCAAAAAATGTCTTTTTTGTTTTTTATGTATTTTGAAACGAAAAAAAGTGGGAAATATAAACACACGGAGAAAAGCGTTATAGTACAAGCAACTGTATTCGTATAGTAAGCTAAGATTTCGTAGTATTAACTACGCGTTGGTTAACAAATACTAAACTGTCAGTTTTAGTTAACAGCGTCATATGGACGTGGACTATCTATTTAGTAAATGGAACTATTTCGAATGCCGGATAACCTCTGTAAACTAACCTCCTCTCTTACACGTTTAGTTTGCTGGAAACCGTGTTCAATGTGCTTTTAATAAAATAAAAACCTTATGAACGATATTTGATATTATTAAAATTACCTGAGTTCAAATGTTTCTCAATTTTTTTTTCAGAAATTAGAAAACTTAACTAATTTTCCTAAAGTCTTGAAATTATGAAACTACCTATTATAGAATTTTCAGTAATGATGCGCGTCGAAATGCGAATATTGTGAAATATGCTCAATTCTGCTTAAGTCTTCTTCTGTTATTTATCTGGTTTTTCCAAATTTCTTCTCAAATTCTGGACGAGTTCTTGAAATTTTGTTTTCTGAGTTGAATTATGTTCTGAAACATTTTGAAGGTTGAAATTAATATGGATGAACATGCAATTCCATAAATGTTTTATTTTATTCATGCGATTTCAAATTTACCTGTGCGAGAATTCACTGAGAGGAGAATCTCGTTTTTTATTGTCGTTTCTGGCTCGTTTCTCTCGAATGCAAAACTAATTTTTAGTCACATGTAAATGTATAAAGCTTTTCTTGACGAGAACGTGAAATTTTTTTCGTTACAAGTTTCAGAATTTTCCGATTTATTAACATTCAATATTTTGTAATCCAAAATCAAAAAACTTTCTCTTGAATCTACTAAAATGTAACTATTGGGTACTTCAATGAATTTTTTGGGATTTCTAAGAGATGGCGCAACAAGTATGTTTTGACATCGGGACAAATTGCAACCAACTTCACATCAAAGTACCATCCTTGAGCTTGTTTTGACAGTATTCGTTATTCCGTTAAAGTGTGAACAACATATTATTTTTGAGCTTCGATTATGCCGAAATTCGAGCCGACAAAGCGTAATTTGCGGGAAGCTATGCTTTTCTGCTTTCATTTAAAGAAATCAGGAGCCGGATGTCATCGTTTGCTTGTAGATGCATACGGTAACCATACTCCAACAGTTCAGGTTGTTGAAAATTGGTTTCGACAATTCAAAAGTGGAGATCTCGACCTCGAGAACAAAGAGTGCACTGGGCAGCCAAAAAAATTTGCGGACACAGAACTAAAGGCTTTTCTCGACCAAGATCATCACAGGCGAACGTTACCGAACTCAGCTGATAAGATTGAACGCTACAGTAAAGGAAATACGTCCGGAATGCGCGGAAAGGCATAACCGAATTATTCTTCAACAAGACAACGCTCGACCCCATATTGCGAAAGTGGTGAAAACGTACCATAAAAGGCTTGATTGAGAAATTTTACCCCACCCGCCATACTCTCCTGACATCGCGCTGTCCGATTACCATTTGTTTCGGTTGATGTCTCATGCCCTGGCCGAGAAGCGTTTCCAGTCTTTTGAGGACGTCAAAAAATGGATCGATTCATGGATAGCCTCAAAAGATAAAGAGTTTTTTCGCAACGGAATCCGTAAATCACCAGAAAAGTGGCGAAATGTTATAGCTAGCGATGGCCAATACCTTCAATAACATGTTTCTTCATTTTGCCTTGAAATAAATGCTCTTTTGATAAAAAAAAACCGAAAAAATTAATTCAAGTACCCAATATATTAACATTAACCAACCTTAAAAATGTCGCAAGGGACCAAATCTGGAAAGTACAATGGATGTGGAATTAATTCGCACTTTAGTTTGTGTAATTTCGCGATTGCAACTGCTCATCTGTGGGCCGGTGTTTTATCCTGGTGAAAGAGGTTTTTTTTTTCCTAGTTAAAACGTCGCAATAGCCCAGCGTAATACTTTTCGTTGATGGTTTTACCTTCCTCCAGGTATGTCAGAAAAATTACCTAATAGAAATTACAGAACATAGTGGCCATCACTTTCCCAGCTGGCGGAAGTGCTTTCACCTTCTTCGGAGTCAACTCATCCTTTGCAGTCCACTGTTCTGATTATTCTTTTGTCTCCAGAATGTAGTGAGATTTTAAGACTTTTCGTAAATTAATTTAAGCATGACAGAACAAGCATTAAAGATGCACCACGTCCTGGGGCCCCGAAATTCACTATCATGACAGAAATCGTCGACATAGTCCACGATATAGTTTTAGCTGACAGAATAGTAAAAATGCGCAAGTTAGCAGGTTCCACAGGCATTTTAACCAATCGGGTACTTTCCTTCATTTACGGAAATAAAAGCTTAAACTTAATCCGTTAGTCACTTTAAAAGAATTCAATGAATCGAACTGTAGTAGAACTTGCTATGGTTCTTAATAAAATAACTATACCTTTTCAAATTGATTTTGCTTGTTTCCACTCTAGTAAGATCCGCTAAATTCTCTAACCACGTCTACCTCAGAACATCCAGATCAATCATTATTTTAAATCACGATAATTATATTTGCTAAAAAATATTTAGCAAATTCAGTCTTCGTAGTTCTAAATGTGATCACTTGGGGCGCACTATTTACACATTTATGATAATTTTTTATTCCATATGTGACAGCTATCAGGTAAGCTGCCATGAAACTTCAGTAGTCCGCAATCAGTTGTTGTTAGCGACGAATTCTAATTGGTCAATCACTTCCCTCGTTTTCGTATGTCAATGTAATTTTGTGTTACAGGAAATCCCTATACTAGTTTCACCCCTGTGGGTCACACGGCATGCTCTGGTGCCATTAAATTCGCAATTAAATTTACAGTAATTAGTGTGTGGTTTTTGTCCTGATGGATGATTTTGTGAGGAGCAAGTTGATCCAGTGAAAGTTGACTCATTTCATTGAATTATTTAGTGATAGGTATGTAATACGCTACCTAATAAGTAAATCTTACCTTTCTTTTCTCACAGTACTGTTCTGTTCACGAAACGAAGTTCAAATAAAGCATGTGCTCAGGTAAAATTGAAGTAATTGTAAAAGAGGAATCCAGCAGATTTATTGCGCTGTTTTGCAACAATAGACTATACGGATTCACCAAGAAAGGGGTATACCAGGTGTGGCGGTTAATAATTCTTAATTTAAAAAAAAACACGTTTAATGTAGGAAATAGGTAAAAAAATGGTTCATTCAAAGTATGTGCCATCGCTAGTCACACATTTTTTCGTTCTCCCTGTCAATTTTTGGATGTCCTTCTCTTCCTGAAAAACTGTACATCTTTTGAGGTGATCCAGTCATCAAGCCATTTTTTGACATCCCAGCCAAGTGCAGAATAATATGAATAAGTAGAGCATAAAAAACATTAAAACTGTTTCAATTATAATTCTACGGAACATTTTAAGTTCGAAGGTATCAAAGTTAATACAATAATTCTATTTTTAGCGGTAAAAACTAGAAGAAAACATAATTGTCCTGGCTCAACTCATGATCTTCTGCGTTTTGGGTCCCTGCCTTCTGGATCTATCCCGTGGCATGCAGACGATCACAAATGGTTCTGAGTTTGCGTATTGTCCTTGTCCAACAATGCTTGCAATTCAACATCTTCAAATTTTTTCAATTGACCTGGGCGTTCTTTGTCTTTCGAGTCAAAATCACCACTTTGAAACCATCTAAACCAACACACAAAAGCGTCTTGCGTTGTGATATTGTCACCATAAGTTCCCAAAAGTATATGACGGCTTTCTCTCGCGTTTTTCTTTTGATTGAACAAGAAAAGCAGTACCTGTCGCAAATGTACTTTATTTGTCTTGAAACTCGACATGTTTACTATTGGATCTATAACTTAATTCGTGCGGTTTGCTAAGAGATGGCGTAACTTGATTATTATTCCATCCTTCCAATATTTCGAACATGAGTTGGAAAGCTGTCATTGTGCGTCTTTTTCAGTATATGTCATTCATTTGAAGTGTAAACAACAATCATTTTTTTTCACTCAAATATGTCGAACTTTGTGCCTGAAAGAGTGTTTTTGTCGGGAGTTCTTCTTCATTACTTTAATATGAAGAAAACTGCTGCCGAAAGTCATCGTATTTTGATGGGAGTTTATGGTGAACATGCTCTGGCTGAGGGAACGTGCAAAAAGTGGTTTGCACGATTTAAAAGTGGTGATTTTAGCTTGGAAGACGAAGAACGTCCTGGGCAGCCAAAAAAGTTTGAAGATGAAGAACTGGAAGCATTATCCGATGAAGATTGTTGCCAAACACAAGAAGAGCTCGCAGAATCTTTGGGAGTCACTCAAGCAGCCATTTCAAAACGTTTAAAAGCAGCCGGATACATTCAAAAGCAAGGAAGTTGGGTTCCACATGAACTCAAGCCGAGAGACGTTGAAAGGCGGTTTCGCATGTCGAAAATGCTGCTGGAATGCCACAAAAAGAAGTCATTTTTGCATCGGATTGTTACTGCTGATGAAAAATGGATCCATTACGACAACCCCAAGCGCAAAAAATCATATTTGAAACCCGGCCAACCAGCCAAATCAACGGCAAAGCCGAATATCAATGGCGCGAAGGTAATGGTCTGAATTTGGTGGGATCAGAAGGGAGTGCTGTATTATGAGCTGCTAAAACCGGGTGAAACCATGAATGGAGAAAGCTACCGAACACAATTAATCCGTTTTAAGAGAGCTATAGCCGAAAAACGCCCGGAATATGCGGCCAGACACGAGGCAATAATTTTCCATCATGACAACGTTCGGCCCCATGTTGCTATTCCGTTTAAGAACTATTTGGAAAACAGTGGATGGAAAGTTTTACCCCACCCGCCTTATAGCCCAGACCTTGCCCCTTCTGACTACCATTTGTTCCGGTCGTTGCAGAACGCCCTCACTGGAATACGGTCCACATCAGAACAGGGTATCAAAAATTGTCTTGATTCATTCTTGGCCTCCAAGCCAACGCAGTTCTTTTGGGATGGAATTCACAAATTGCCAGAAAGATGGGAAAAAGTCATGGCTTCAGATGGGCAATACTTTGAATAATACTATTGTACATGTTTTTCCTAAATAAACGTTCAAGTTTTGAAAAAAAACCGCACGAATTAAGTTATAGGTCCAATACATGAAAAAAATATACCGCTAACTTGAAATCATTTAAACATCAATAAAGTTTCAAAAGGTTTTCAAATATCAACAAAATGACATAAGAGAAGAGACCGTGAATACACCCTTGTTTCCAGCGCCATCTCCTAAAAAATGTAGGAATTATTAACCGTTGCACCTGGTAAGAAGACTCAACTCCGTCTTGACAAATGGCAATGTTTAGGTAAAATGAGTCAAACAGTCACATATTCTGCTGTGAGAAGTAAGCACACGAAATATAAATTTTGTGCAGTCATCAGTGAGTATCCGATATTCTGTTTGAAGATCGTTAGATTTATCATACCCAAAATCATTTCGTTTTGCGAAAAAAATATTCTTAATCGTTCAAGGAACGTTTAAAACTGTGAATACATCTACTGTACCCAATTTAAAAAAAGGCATAAACGACTGCACGAGGAACTACTCTCCAAAAAAAGGCGAAAAGCGGTCCACGTTCCATCCAATGGGCAGGTGATGTCGTTAGTTTTTCTTTTTTGGGACGCGGAAGGAATTCTCCACAATGTACCAGTTCACTCAAGCCGTGTTGCTAAACAAAAATTGACCGATTTACGCATTAAACTGCTTCCGCTTTAAAGCCATAGTTCAACTAGACAACATAAAGTCGATAATTGAAATTGAAGTATGTAAGGCTATTCAAAAATTACTAATTAAAATGGATTTTTGGTATCAGGCAGACCTTCTTGGATTTTTTATTTACGTCTTTCTTGTACCGGAATTCCATTTTGGTTACAATTTTTCAAATAACATTTCATATTGTACACTGATAAAAAAACGCTATTGAATCAATAGCATTTCTTTTTAAAAGCATGTATATCACGGATTCAAATCAATATGCTATAGAATTAGTAACATATTTATTGGTTCTTGTAGTATATTTTTATGAATTCATTGTATACATGCTTTTGGAAAGAAATGCTTTTGATTCAATAGCACTTTTTTCTCAGTGTAAAAACTAAAAATTTCTTCTTTTGAAATGTTTCTATATTTTCTACCTTTAGATTATTTTAAGATATATAAAACAACTTTAAAAGAAATCGTTTTTTTATGAACTCGATTTTCTGTAATTTAACAAACCTTTCTTTATGACTACTTGTTTTTTAATTTGGATCAAAGCGCTATACTAGAATTCTAAACATCAATAGTGGAAAATCAATTTCATTAGGGACGGATTCCCATACAACGCAATAATTTGTTCGAAACATTTTTTGCAACGTAATTAAACTTTCCGTAGAAAAACTCAAACACCACAAGTTTCGGGTCACACTTTGTTTTCTGTAGGGTTGCAGTTTAAACGTAAATTGCAAAAGCAGGAAAGCAATGGTAGTCGTTATCCAACACATGTCATTCTGCTTGGTCGATATTCTCTGGAGTATCTGTTCTACGTGATTGTGAGTTGCAAAAAATAACAGATAGAGAAACAAAAAAGTGTTTTATTGCAGTACTAATTATCATTTGATTTGTTCATACCCTGAATAGACTCTTTGAAGATTTCCTCTATTTTTTGGCTATGTCCTTAAATAAAAATATATTTAGAATCCAATCAGATTCTTTATTCTCACGATATTTGTCAAGGATCGGACAATATGACCATTCCAGTATCTACAAAATTTATAAAAAAATATTCTTATGAAATTTATTTAGTCCCTCATAATATAAAAGTTCTAGGTTCATAATTTTATTCAGACTTATGCATATAGCCTGGCCACGAGTGGGTTGTAGAATAGGGATTATATAGTACAAAAGAGTTAAGCATACAATGCAATTTTCCCAGTCGGTAAAACGGTTCATGTACGGTATACTGAAGTCTTAACACTATGTTCATATTATGCAACCCACTCGCTTAGAGCAGCTGAACAAGATGTGACTGCCGTTTGCAACGATTATAAAGGGAAAAAATAAAAATGTTTAAATTACTCGAAATAATATATTTTGCATCATGAGAAGCAATAACGCAATGTAATGAATTATTTTAGATAAGGGAAGTCCAATAATACTTGGCATGTTTTTTTTTTTTTAATATTTCATCCAATTATCCCCATCGAACGATTGCTTTTCTTGTATCTACCTACTTAAAAAATCCCCGAACAATTAAAACCGAAATTTGAGTTTCTACTATGCTGCTTGACCTAAGATTTTTCTGCACTAATTATATTTATGCTTGAGAAATTCATTTAAATTTATAAATTTCTGGACTACGATTTTTTTTTGACACAATCCATGATAAAAATTTGAACTATTGGGTTGGCAAGAAAGTCATTTCGCTTTTTTTCGCTAGATGACTTTAGTAGTTCGAAGTCGTTCTTCTTCATTGCAAACTTGAGACCGTATATGGTAATTGACAGCTGACGTTTCATAGATTATTCATTAGAAAAAGAAGTTTTAAGTTTTGTTGTTTATGTATTGTTTTGCATTGATTTGAAATAGAGATTCCAGAGGGCCATTTTCATCACATTTTACTTTACTACTTCCGAAAAGGTAAAAACGCAGTGCAAGCTCGGAAAAAGTTGTATGATGTTTATGATGAAAAATCATAAACAGAACGCCAGTGCCAGAATTGGTTTGCTCGTTTTCGTTCCAGAGAGTTTGACCTCAAAGATGCACCACGCTTTGGACGTCCAACTGAAGTTGGCGTAGACAAAATAAAAGCAATGATAGAAAATACTTGGCGTAGTACGACACGAGAAATAGCAGAGACGCTTAAGACATCACATACATGCGTTGAACGACATTTAAAACAACTTGGTTATGTTAATAAGCTCGATATTTGGGTCCTCACAAATGGAACGAAATTCAACTCACCAAACGAATTTCTATTTGCGATTCACTAATGAAATGTAACGAAACCGATCCATTTTTAAAGCGAATCATAACGGGCGATGAAAAATGGGTTGTTTACGATAACGTCGTGCAAAAAAAGATCATGGAGCAAGCGAGATGAGCCTGCACAATCGTCATCAAAAGCCGATATTCATCAAAAGAAGGTTATGCTGAGTGTTTGGTGGGATTTCAAAGGTATTTTTTATTTTGAGCTGCTCCCAAGGAACCAAACTATTAGAGCGGCCAAAAGTGGCAACTCGTAAAGGCGTCATCTTCCATCAATAACGCCAGACCATATACGAGGTGTGTTCAGAAAATAACAGGAAATTTTTTAATTTCGCGGGTTTGGGGAATCCTATTGTCAAATTTTTTTTATTATGTTGGTATACATGTCCCTGAAGTATGATAAAATCTCCAGCTGTATTCATTTTTTACTTTGACTGTGGCAGCCGCTAAGGTTAGACGTGTTTTTATGAGATCGTCGATTTTCGTTTGTCAAAAGAAATGGATCAAAGAATTTGTATCAAATTTTGCGTAAAAAATGAAATAAAGTGTAACAAAGTGTGTGAAATGTTAACAAAGGTCTATGGTGAGTCTGCTATGAGTAAAACAAGAGTTTACGAGTGGTATAAGCGTTTCCAAGATGGCTGTGAAGACTTTGAAGATGACGAACGCCCCAGGACATCAACAACTAATGAAAACGTGGAAAAAGTGAAAGAAATGGTTATGAACGACCGTCGAATCACAATCAGAGAAGTCGCTGATGATGTTGGCATATCGATTGGCTCATGCAATGGAATTTTTTCGAATGTTTTGGGTATGAAACGCGTGGCAGCAAAACGACGATGCAGAATTACTGAAACGTATTATAACAGGTGACGAAACATGGGTTTACAAATATGACGTTGAAACTTATTTGATACAAATTCTTTGATCCATTTCTTTTAACAAATTAAAATCGCGGAGTTCATAAAAACACGTCTAACCTTAGCGGCTGCCACAGACGAAGTAAACAATGAATACAGCTGAAGATTTTATCATACTTCAGGGGCATGTATACCAACATAATAAAAAAAATGACAATAGGACTCTTCAAACCCGCGAATTAAAAAAATTTTCGTTATTTTCTGAACACATCTCGTACATCTTTGGTCACTCGCAAAAAATTATTGGAGTTGGGCTGGGAAGTGATGCCTCATCCACCGTATAGTCCTGAGCTTGCACCATCCGACTATCATTTATTCCGCTCACTTCAAAACCATTTGAATCGAAAACCAAACTTTCTACAAAAGCGGAATTATGAAGCTGACTGGAAGATGGCAAAAGGTCATCGAACAAAATGGTCAATACATAATTGATTAATGTTTGTTATTTGTATTAATAAACTTGCTTCGAAAATCATGAAAAAAAGCGGAATGACTTTGTTGCCAACCCAATATAAGACCATAAACGCTTTAACATTTTTGAATGTTCATTGAATGAAGAAATAAATTTGTTTGATTATTAAAATTTTTTCTGGTGTATTTTTTCAGAGCTCTTAGCATTTTTCATCCTCAAAATGTAACATTTACAGACTTTTTTGATACATTGTATTTGTTGAGTGCTCTGACTAACATATATCAAAACAAATCTCTAAAATATCAAATAATTGTTTTACCGTTTAATGAACATTCAAAAAAGTAGATACACTTAAGACTCATAATAGGGACACTGGGTTTAGGAACTTCCTAGAATCAGTTTGGTGATCGCGGTGCGTCGAAAGAGTGGTAACGTAAACAACTTGGAGTAATATAGTGCCGTATGAACAAAATGCGGCAGTGCCACTACGATGTGTTCGGATATAAATCTCCCCCAAGACTAAAATAGAGTTCTTATGGCCCTGATTGTTTCCATCTGAGAAGTACTTAAGTTTAAGGAGGCAACAACCTAAATTGCTACACACTCACAATCAGACAGATATTTGTTTGATTCAACTATTCGGTTGGATCGAACAAAGGCTTTGCTAATTATATAGTCGAACGATTCGATGCATTCAATCATGTATGGTGTATGTTTGATTCAGTCAAATTTAGTTTCATTCAAACAAAAATCTTAGCTTATTTATTAGGTGTACAACGTTGCTTCTGCCGTTTTTCGATAGATGGTTGTAGCGGTAAGTGCTGGTCTAAATAGGCTGATCAAACATGTTACACAGTGAGCTTGAACATCTGTCAACATAACGACAGCACCAAATTAATCAATTTGTGTTTGTACCATAAATTTATTCTCGATTGAAGATGTCAGTTTCCAAGCCGAATTCTCGTCATTTGCGGAAAGTTTTGATTTTCTGCTTCCATTAAGAGAATTCAGAAGCATGGAAATTGGATTCCATACGAGTTAAAGCCGAGAGATGTTGAACGGCGTTTATTTGCTTGTGAACAGCTGCTTTGAAGACAGAATCGGAAGGGGTTTTTATATCGCATTGTGACCGGCGACGAAAAGTGGGTTCACTCCGATAATCTGAAGCGCAGAATATCATGGGGAATGCACGGACATGCCTCCACGTCGACGGCCAGATCAAATATTCACGGAGCTAAGGTTATGCTCTGCATTTGATGGGACCAGCTCGGTGCGGTGTATTGTGAGTTGTTGAAACCGAGTGAAAACATCATAAGGGATTGGTATCGAAATTAATTGATGCGTTTGAGCCGAGCATTGTGGGAGAAACGGCCACAATACCAAGAGAGACACGATAAAGTTATCCTCGAGCATGAGAATGCTCGGCCAATGCAAAGTTGTACACCTAATAACAAAATGGTTCAGTTACATAAAAAAAAAGGGGGCGCGGAAAAAATAGAAAATCACCAATAGTATCTAGATATTAGACTTGAATGTATTTGATAGTTAGTTATGTGACAGCATCTTGGATATTCAGGTGTAGTATCTGAGGACATTGAAAATGTGATATAAACTGGTAATACCCAAGGTATCACATTTGATTTTCCAAAGTAACTAATGCAATGATTTTACAACGAACAATGAAATTTCAGTCCTCTCTATTGAAAATAAGATAAGAGGTCTAACAGAAATTGTATTAAAAAATATTGAAGCATCCTAAGGCAACCTACTGGGGATGGACTCTAAGTTAACACCTGCACTATAAAAAAAACTCGTGGAAGTTATGTTTAGAGCAATAAAAAATGATATTCTATAGGCTTTAACATTAAATTACAAATCACAACTCCAAACAAATTGAAATGAGATTAATTTAACCTCAAAAGATAGCGCTCGGATATTCATTTGCGCTACGCTATGCTTTGCTAGCCGATTTGGATGATGAATTCAATCATACGAACTCAACTTTTAAAACTCGAAATACTTTTTGGACACCCAATAGCACATACATCTGTAAGATCTGAAAGTAGCGCCGAGTCCTACCATATAATAACGCGACGCTAACTTGGAGTCCGTCCCCTGAACTATTTGTGTAAGAAAATTGTTATCATTCTTGAATAGAATTCAAACAAAAGATAAAACTAATTTTACACCTTCCTATAAGTTTTCAATGGGAGTAACCCCACCAGTGTTCCATACAGTGAAGTTAGCTGTTTATAGAAATTAAAATAACTTATATTGAAGTTAAATATCTGAGATCATAGGAAACGAATATTAAATTTTACTGTATGTGTATTAATATTAGTATTAACTATATGTATTAATATCTAGATACTATGTGTTACGTCGTAACAATCATTAATTGTTTATTTTTTACTACCTAGAAGCAACGATATTTCGAATCCTCTTTGAGTTGTATATTTAAATATCACAATGAATTATTTTTAATCTCTTTACGCGGTTTTGAGTTGAGGTTTATTGAATTCACTACGAACTTATATACTAGTCCGTAATAGGGTTTCGTAAATGCAGTCAATTTTGTAGCTACGAATATTTACGAATAATGCAGAAATAACCATCGGGTTTTTTTCAATCTCTTAAATTATAACTCACCAGATATGTTCGCTAACTGCAGGGAATCTCATAGATTTAGGCTGTTTGTAAACCGTTTGTAAATTATATACTTTAATTTATTGCTAATGATTTAGACTTTAACCAATTCAATCGCTTTATGATCCTTGACCCTTCACCGAACCTAAGGAAGGTTGGAACATTGTCTTCGGGTTTTTCCGCACTTGCACCAATGTAGATCAACAAGCCTCCTCCTCTCGTTCTCTACCAATTTAGATTTCTATTTTCTTGTTTCCATCTTTGGTAATTATCATAGACTAGCACGTATCTGTCAGTGGACTTTTTGGGTAAGGTGTCAGTTTCTACTATTAATTGGGCTTCAGTTTCAGTTTTTATTAATTTCTTCTTCATCTGTCAATTCATCAGATGATATGTCATTCATTTTTAAAAATTTTTGTTTACACTTCCGTCACTACTATTACATTCTAAATAATATCCACTCATTGCCACTAATAAACATTAGCAGAGAGCGGACAAATTTTGACGCTTGAGGTTATTGACGTTTTTACTTCCACTATTATAGAGGGCGCCCATATAGGTTGACCAATGCATGAAAGTTAGATTTTCTGCCGTGAAATTGGTGTCGAAACCACGTACTTTCGACTAAGGTAGTAAGAAAAAACTATTTTATTTAGTCTTAGTTACGTTAATTTCAAGGAATAAACATTTTTATATCAAGGAAAAAAAAAGGTGAAAAAAAGTTTTTTTTACTCATGATCTATTGGACTTGTGTTTTGGAATGCCTGAAGGAATTTTCATTTTGCATTTTCTTTTATTATAATAATTTATTTTTTATTAATTTTAAAATAGTCTTTAGAAATTTAATTTTGCACTCTAATTATTCTCTCAACTTATTTTGTACCAACTCTGCTATATTGTATTCGAATATGAAAAAGAAACTTTTAATGTAAAATATCTCTGAATAAGTTCTGATTCACTTCCAACGATTCGCTGAACAATTCGTGAACTTAAATTGTACTATATTCTAAATCATCTTATTCCATTTTTTCTTGTAATCATCTAATTTGATCTGTAATTTGTATACTCTATATAAGCGTCCTCACATCGCATAATATTTGTTTTATTTTGAACGCAAGGCATTAAAAGGGGGCTGGCATATTACGTCGTAACAATTGATTTTTTATGGTTTTATAATAACTTCTAATTTGCATATAAGAATCTAAACCGAGATGGAAATATCGTTATTTTTTATATTACAAAATGTCGCTTCATCAATTTTATTATTTTATGTGCCTCCGGCGCGGAAACTCGTTTTTGCGTTACAGCTGAGAGTAACGGAATGTTGTGTATTCCGTGACAGAGGAATATAATGTAAAAATTGAACTGCGCATGCGCATATCGTCTTACAGTGGAGCAGAATCTTCTTTTTATTCTTCTTCTTTGTACAGCGTTAGCACCCTACTGACAAAGCCTTGTACATTTGAACTGCGCATGCTCTATTATCTATCGATAAAATCAAAATGGCTGGGACTAGTCGCGAAATATAAAGTGTAATGACTAGCGCCGCAAACAAATACAATACTAGATTAGATTCGAGTGTACGCATAAAAACTCGTAAGTTTATAAAATAAGTTTATAAAAACCGAAGTTACATAAAATAGAATACGTGCCAATGCACACTATTCGGGAAATTACGAGAGTCGCGACAATGCTCGCAGGACTAATCGCACGTCGGCTTCGATCTCCTGCGAGCATTGTCGCTTGTCACTCATTGTGCGCCTAGGCACGTTATATACTATTGTAAACCCGTAAATTTCCTGATAACTTTCAATCTTCTTAAGCATCTTCAATTATAACTGAGCAGATGTGAACAAGCTTCCCTTGAACAAGTTTATAGCACTAACCGCCCAACAGGCCCAAGGAAGGACACGAGGCTACCACATTGTTTCAGGGTTTCTTCGAAATTGTATAGTACTATGAAACCCTTTACATAGCTTCTATAGATAAAAACCCCCGGTCCTGCATTGGTTTCTTCGGAAACCTATCAGGGGGCCCTAGAACAGGCCACCGGGCGCGTCCTCAGGTTGCGGATGGAGGGGCCCTGTACCGAGGGTTACTGCTGAATACGGATACAAAACTAAATAAGCAGTCGCGGACAATGTTCCAGGGATCGTCCCGAAGGAATAACCCCCAAGCCAAGGCGTTAACTACCGTGCCGAGGGCTGCATGGCACCAGGGAGTGGTGTCTCACACGGTGTCTCTAGGAAACCAGGCCACCTCCTAGAGAATTGAGGCCTTACCCCTGCATGCGGGGCTTTGCAGGGGCGGTCCGAATACTTCCCTAGCTACTCGTGGGATTAATTATGGAGAATTTAAATTTAAACAAAACGATGTGTGAGGAGATGTTTGGAGGGGAGTTAGAAGTGACGGAGGAGACGCCGGATCCGTTCGAGACGGATAAGTCTCAGATACGGCAGTACCGGAACTGGCTACACCAGCGGAACGAGCAGCAGCTGGAGATCCTCTCGAAGGTGGAATCGGCCCTGGAGAAGATGGAGAACTTCTCCAGGTCCAAGAAGAACATGCACCTCCCTATCAGGGATGGTATACAGGAGATGAAGAAGGGGCTCGGGGCGCTGCGGTACGACATCGACGATACCGTATGCTACCTTGACTCCTTCGAGCACTTAATGAGAGGCCTCATGATACAGAAGATAAAGGAGGTAAGACCGCCAGAACAGAAGCGAGTCGTGGACGAGGGGAGCCAAACCCTTCCACATCCTGCTGCGAGGTCCACGCCGGACACACGGAAGAAGGACTTCCGGAAAAGGAAAGTGAAGAAACATTCCAAAACGCCGGAGAAACCTCGCCGTGTGCGTTCAGAGGCAGTGCTCATCAAACCGGCAGAGGGGATGAGCTACACCTCAATCCTGCGTGAGCTTAAGAAGCGCATCAACCCTGACGAACTGGGCGCCACAGTCCAGGGAATCAGGGAGATGCGCTCCAAAGACCTGCTGGTGGAACTAAAATGTTCCACAAAAAGCCGGAGACGTCGAGGAGGCTGTGAAAGGTTTCTTCGAGCAAGAGTCGGAGATAGAGCTCACGGTCTCCTTAACGAAGAGACCCTACAGGGGAAACAGGAAGGCGTTTGTTTTATTACGGAGGCAAAAGCCTTGAAACTTCTCAAGGCGGCCCACATCAAAATTGGGTGGGTATCCTGCAGGGTTCGCAGGAAGAAGGAGCTTAACCGGTGCTATCGCTGCCTTGGTTTTGGACATATAGCAGCGGACTGTCGTGGACCAGACCGAAGTAGGTGCTGCTGGAGATGCGGCAAGGAAGGACATACCGCAGGGTCCTGCACAAGGCAACCGCGGTGCTACCTCTGTGCCGCAATGGAAGAAAAGCCCCGGAATGATCACATACCGGGGACTATGCGTTGCGCGGCCTTCAGGGAGGCAGCCCCCGACAGGAAGCCTTAGGAAGGCCGCCGTGGAGAAGAAATCTGGAGGTGCAAGTCCAGGAAAACAGAAGAAGAAGCAAGGAGGAGGGGTTAACATCGCCTCAAGATGGCCCCCACCTTGAAGTAATGCCTGACGGCGGTTCCGGGGTAGGATTCCACGGCCTAGAGACAGGGAGGGAGGTTTAGTGGGTAGGGCTGCGCGAGCAGCAGAGTCCCACACACCAGGGGGGCACGGAGTCCCCTTGACGGTGCATAAAGCATTTCTCCCTTCCTCAAAAAAAAAAAAAAAAAAAAAAAAAAATAGATAAAAACCACCCGAATCCATTTTCGATTGAGGACAGACTAGATACTTGTAAACAGGGAGTTGCAACTCCGGCGAAATCATGCTAGAGTTTCTTCTCCCCGCTTCTCTCTACCTCTCCCGCACGCCCCTCACAGCGAGCCCATATTGCTCCAAGTTTCTCCTCTCTGGCGCGAGAAAGTGGGGGCAAGCAGGGACCGGCAGCGACATATATTAACTTTTAACTTTGACCTAATACTAAATATAATAATACTAGTATAGTATATTATATATAATAATATAATTAGTATAATAAATTATACTAATACTTTGGCTAATACTAAAGTAACATTAAAATTTAAAATGCATCGAAATCATTAATTTTTGGGTGCCGGCTCCGATGTTCTCGCTGAGTGAACGACACTCTCGCTTGCTTCAATATACTTTATCTTGCTTTATGTACATGTCCAAGCTCGGCGTGTACGTGCTCTCTTTTCAACGTATTCCTTTCCGTATTTTGCTCCCGCCACTCGGATGTACGCAGATATACGCGGGAGTGGAATTGAGTGGAATAAGGTGCAGTGCGGTGGTGGGACGGTGCAGTACGGTGGTGGGACGGTGGATCAAGGCGGACTAGCTAGTTCATCGGGAGGGCGCCACTAAAATTTCATGTTACACGGAGTCTTATGAGAGTTGGAACCCCCTGCTTGTAAACTTCCGAACTGCAAACATCTAAACTCGAGCGCAAACCATTTTTTCTTATTATAAGTCTTCATTCAATAAACATTAGTCTACATAAATTGCTCTTCCACGTTAATTTTATTTTCAAACAAAAAAAGCTTGAGAGTCGAGTATCTACGAAGAACTAAGTTTTAGTGGAAAATGTTCAAAATGAAAGTGGTTAGATCTTGAGAGTTCTATTTACCAGTGAATTCAGTTATAGATTCTGGGCCTTAGCTCGGGCCCAAGTAAATTTTTGAATGTCAGGGGATATTTTTTATTTTAGATTGGAATTCTATGGCCAAAAATATATTATTCGCAATTTTCCTACAACCCTTTCAATTTGCCCAACACGTGGTTCAAAAAATACGCTCTTTGCTTTTATGACTTTCATAACACTACATGTAGAAGGGATTGGACGTAAATAAACTAAAAAAGGAATGCAGACAAAAATGAACAATAATTAATTTTTTTAAAAATCGAATAGAATTTGTTAGAAATACTGTAAATTAAGGATTTTAGAAGTAAAAAGAAAATATTTTTTAAAATTAAACGAAATTAAAGGATGAAAACAATAAATAATACATTTTTTTTAGCTACATCTGAAGCACAGAAAAAATTTAGGAAAGTTTTGTGCATAAGAAACTCGATTTATTTATTAAGTTATTATTTCTTATTGATATGAAAATGATATTAAAGTTTTTTATCATAAAAAAATGTTTCACTTGCAATCGCCTTAAATTAGCGCCGCTATCCTATTTTCGAGGCGCACCGTGACAGCTAAAAATTTGTTATAGAACTCTTATTTTGCGCTTCGGTTGGTGGCGTGATATTGTAGAACCACGTGAGGAGGGCAAAGGGTAAGGAATGGTGGGTACTAGAAAGTTTATGAGTTTATGAGAGCCTCCGAGAAGCGAGAGAAATAAGCGGGGCTGCTTCGCCTCTAACTATCCAACTGTCATCTCCTATCTTTTTCATTTATGTTGCTGTTTACAACTCCAAGCGTTACTTTCGCCGTTCGTAACTCCTCTAAAAATTTGCCACATTTGGAGTTTATATCACCCTGGGATTGTTTTCAACTATTTTACAGATTTATATTGCTATTTATTCTAGTTCCTGATCTGCAACACAGACAATTTTAACAAAATTATTTCTTTTGTATTTTCCTGACGCAAGTATCGGAAAAGAATTGAATACGAGAAAATTTGAGGCCTTTCATAATTTGTTTTCCAATCATTCCGAACCAATCTAAAAAAAGTTTTGAATGTTGTTCAAGGTTAATTGATTGAAGACCAATCTGAGTCAATCCAAAGCTTTAATCCAAATGAATCCGAACCAAGTTTTCATTTCTGAACAATACCAGGTCGCAATTATTCAAATTGAATATTCAGTTTAGATAAATCTGAGCTCGAATTGGAAATTTGGTTTGGATTCATTTGAGTTCAAGTCTCGTATTGAATCGGATTGATCAGGAATTATTTCCAACTGATTTGGATTCAACGAAACTCAAACAGTTTTTCAGATTGGTTTGGAATAATTCACAATGGCACGGAATAGCTCCGATTCGCACGAATTTAAAACCAATTCAGAAATTTCGCCAGTTTCAATTTTCTTAAGACTTTTTCAAGATTTTAATTTTATATTTAAGATTATAATGGAACGTCATCGAAATGGCCTAAAATTGAGACAAAACGATTGACGTATTTTTCATGAAGCTTTCAGCCTTTTCTACTGTTTTCCCATACAAAGTATATTATACTCTACGCAATATTTCTAATTTTACTTCAGGTGGTATTTGACCATATAGAAATTGTAGCATGTTAATATTTTACCTCCCGTCTTACAGCGAATATAGACAAATGAATTACTTTTAGGTCTTCTCACTTTAATGGCTCGAATCCCAGCGCAGTCGAAAGCGTCTTTTTTTCCACAGAAAGATTTCAAATTGTTTAAATTTGAATAATAATAATAATATAATAATAATAATAATAATAAAATCTCTTTGACATTAAAAGGAGATTCTGAGATCAGAGTCAGAAGTATTGAAAATACACTTCTATCGAAATGGTAGAATTTTTTGATGAAAAAAGAATGTTACAAAAATAGGATTTAAATGTGTTATCCCTCTCCTAAGTATGTATCTTTGAACCTTACAAACTCATTCCAATTGGCATCGTCAATTTTATAATTATGAGCAATATGTTAAAAAAATATAGATTACAATGGTGTCTGAGTCTGGAGAAAGCGTATATTTGAAGTTATATCCTGTTTTACAAGTGCGACAGGGTTTTCCTTCGACTTTTTCGAGATGCGGAGCACATGCTACCCACTTATCACTATTTACAACGAATAAGAGGTGGTGCAAACGTTGGTAAGAAAATTGTGTAGCACATTGAATTTCTTGGACCAAGATATCACGTCTTTTGTTAGGTGAGACTTGACAAAAATTCTAACGTCTAGTTGAAATTGAACGTCAGAGTATAAATATTTCTTTCTTTTCTTATGCACATTTTAATTTGCAATTTTGTAATTACAGTCAATAATAATACTAGCATAAATTATTCCTTTAGTTTTATTGGACAAAGGGAAGGATCCGCCTATTACCCCGCCGCCATTTAGATCCATCTGCATGCTGAGCACCACGGAAAAGATTTCGGAAAAATTCATCAGATCTAGGTTGTGGATAGTAGTGGAAGAAGTGGAAGGTCTGGCCGAAAATCAGCATGTCTTCCGAAGAGGCAAGTCAAGAATAGGCGCTATAAGAGAGGTGCTGGAAATGCCAAAAAGAGCGTGGCAGGGATGTTACAAATCAAGAAGTCTGTTTATTGGTTACGCTTGACATCATGAATGCTTTCAACTCAGTAAAGTGGGCCGACATTTTTGGTGCGATGAATAAGGGATTTAATGTACCGGCTTATATGAAACGCATAATAAGTGACTACCTGAACAACAGACAGCTGCTGTTCAGTACAACGGAAGGTCCACTTAGGAAGCGCAGCACTGCAGGAGTTGTACAGGGATTGGCGTTAGGGCTGGATCTATGGAACGTAGTAATAGGATGTTAAATTTTCGCTGTATTTTTCGTGAAAATTAATGCTGTATTTCAAAAAATTAGTAAAAAACATGTCACTGAATGTATTATACACCGCTAGCCACTACTTTTGCCCATCTTTCTGGCAGCATATGAATTCCACGTTGGAAAAACGACATGTCTTTTCAGGCTATACATGAGTCAACTTATTTTTTGGCAACTTCGTAGGAATGGAAGTGCTGCTCAGCCAGGCCATGTGTCATCGATCGGAACAAGTGATAATCGGAAGGGGCAATGTCTGGTGCAGACCGCGGGTGGGGTAGGACTTCCCATTTAAGCGTTTCCAAGTAGGTTTTCACAGGTTTTGCAACATGTGTCCGCGCGTTATCAGGCTGCAAAATAACTTTTTCGTGTCTATGAACGTATAGCGGCTGTAATGGTTTCGTTCGATTTGAGTAGTTGATAATAAAGTACACCCAGCTGATCTCACTGAATGCAGAGCAGAAGCTTGGAACCATGGACATTCGGCTTTGCCGACAATGTTGTTGTATAGCCGGACTTACCCCACGATTTCAAATCCACTTTTCATAGTCAGTCACGATACGATGCAAAAAACGTTTAATTTTCTGCCGTTCAAGCAGCTGTTTACACGAGAAAAGACGCCATTCGACATCTATTAGCTTCAATTCGTACGGCATTCAATTTCCTTGCATTTGGATTATTCCTAATGATAAACTGAAAGCTATTGCAGAGAGTGACACATCTTAAAGTAGTCCTGAGTTAGTATCGAAATTTGGTGTTTCTATCCCAATCATATTGGATTATTTGCATTAAATCAACATCGTGAAAATGCTTTACAGATACTAGGGGGATAGAACCCTCTGGTCCAAGTTTAGCGACTTTGGCCTGTGGTGTTTCATTAGACTGTAATTATTCCTTTCTTGACTTTTCGTTTGGTTAGCCGATGACTTTGGTATCCAAAAAAGGGTTGAATCGCAAGTATTCAGGAAACGTCCATTTTAGTAGGCAATTAATTATTTTTTATATCGTGTACCACCAATTAAGGGGTTAGTTAGCCAGAGCTTTTGCGGAGCAGAAAAAATCCCTAATTTTTTTTTCAACTCAGCGTTTACTACCCAATTTTTTTCTCAAAGAGAAATATATACCATAATTATATAACATAAATACTAATTGAGAAACAATGAATTTTGTAAAACTGCCACCAATATTCAACAGTTGTTGATCTAAGATTTAAGAATTTTTTAAAGATATGTTTCATAGCCGATTGAAAACAGCCTAATCTTTGTTAAGGTAATTGATATATTTTTTGAATTCAAAATATCTTCAAAAATTGAAATAAAGTAGTAAACATTGATGATGAATTGTATCGAATATTAATCCCAGAATTGACATACAATCACACGCACTTGTATGCGTGAATATAACGTACAAGGTAATCCGCCGCAAATTTATTTTACAACGTACATCATGGAAGCGTTCTATTGGGATTTGGAAACCACCGCAGAATCCATCCATCAATTTATATAATCCGATTATCCGTATCTTGGATTCGTCATCGATTGTGTTCCGCCATCGTGTACCAGAAGCCGTGTCGAACCTCAGCAAGATCAATTCGTCTCGTTGGCTTTATTGGAAGCGCCATGCGTTCGTTGACAGCATTCGACATATAGCATATGTTATCCAGTGATTACTAAAGAATATGATCACAATGAAAAACAGAAGCAGTGACAGTAAGTGATGACTAATTATTGTAATATGAAAATGTTTGTCAAGAATTGTTTATTTAATCTTATGAAGTGGTCCTTACCCTAGAAATTTAAATAAATCTATTTTTCCTGTTTTCATTTCTAAAATTAAGTATTTTTAAGATTGGTTTAAGCTATATTGATAGTAGGAATTATAATAATTAGCTAAGCTATTCACTTATTTTGAAACGACATTTTTGTGAACGATGTACATAATAATAGCTTCATAAACAAATGTACAATTTCATTGTAATAATACTCTTCATTGTTCATTGTAACATTCTCTTCATACTTTAAATGATCTTTTTATAGGTATTTGTGTGGCATATTTTAAGAAAACATTTCTTTTTACATTCTCATCATGGATGCGAAGGTATTGGTTTTATGTGAAAAATGACTTTCGAAATTTTCATCAAATCTTTACGTTTTGAGATCCCCGGAGTCAGAAAAAAGGGTTTTTACGAAAGTGTCTGTCTGTCTGTCTGTCTGTCTGTAGGTCGTGTGCGGCATAACTCTCGACAGAATTATCAGATTAAATTGAGCTTTGGCACACTTTATCGGAGCCGAAAAAATAAAGGAAAAGTTCGTTAACCAGCCACATCCAATCAAAATTAAGGGACTGAACACTACTTTTGTGTTTTTGAAAATAACTTTTTGAAGAAATAAAAAATTTCAATACTGGTTTTTGATAGTGCTCACAAATCTCTACAAATTATCCTGATAACATTTTTTGATTAAATCAAAATTAGAAATGTTACAGCATATTCAAATTCGAAAAAAGTCAATATCAAAATTCCATTTTCAAGTTAAATTATACGAGATACGAAAAAACGTTATGATATAATATTATTTTTTACGTAAAGACCTACAAATTTGAATTGTAACATTTTTTCATAAGATGCATATTTTTCTTATTAATTTAAAAAAAAACCATTGAAAATCAAAAATTCAATTTTTTAACAATAATATGTGAAATACAAAAAAAAACGTAAGAATACAAAGTTGTTCGAATTCAAAAAGATCTACAAATTTTTTCTCACACAGTTTCTGATAAAAGATATGTTTTTCGTTTCAATTCCAAAAAATACGATTAAAATTCAAAAATTCCATTTTTTATACAAAATATGTGAGATACAAAAAAAACTTTTAGATGAAAAATTGTTTGGCTAAATAAGGTCTACACATTCTTATCGAGAAATTTCTCGACAGGATGTATATTTTAATTTTTTGATTTTTAATATTGAAAAAATTCGATTTTTTTCACCAAAATATGTGAGATACGAAATAAGCGTTGTTCTGCAAAATCGTTTTCTTAAATAAAGTCTACGATTGTTTTTCCTTTTTGAGATATTTGGAAGAAAATAAATTTATCAATAATCATGTAATTTATTAAAAAGTTACAAAAATAAAAATATTTTTAGGTCAATTTATTGATTTAATACTATTCACTTCAGTTATCATGAAGCTTATACATGTATGAAACATTTTTCACCTTCCAATTACTGTGACTGGACTTTGCTTAGTTGTTTGACAAGCTTCCATTCAGCTGCGTTACTGCATAAATTCTGGTATGTGTCAAGTGTATACTAGAATAGTACACTGTTCTGGACAAACAACATCAAAGTATATGGATCAGTCGCGATGATTTTAGTATGTATATTCATTTCTTTCTTTTCTTCAACTACATTTAAAATTTTTAAACTGATAATGGAGCATGAGAAAAGAACATAGTAATTACTAATTTTCGATATCATTTCAGTTGATTATCTCGATTATTAGAAGAGTGTATCACTCACCATGATCTATGCTGACCTATATATATTGGGTTGGCAACAAAGTCATTTCGTTTTTTTTCACGATTTTCAAAGCAAGTTTATTAATACAAATAAAAAACATTAATCAATTATTAATTAAATGAAATTAGGACTTAAAGTGACATCTATTAGGTTTAAATGCAAACACTTTCGTGAATCGACAATCTTAGATGGTAAATTACCTAAAAGTTTCTAAATTATTTTTGTCACATCCTAATTTCTTATTCCATCACCACTAGATGTTAAAGGATGAATGTTTTTGTTATTGAAATTCGTGAAATATATAAAATAGCTAATATTGAGATGGTAATATGTATAGACTGAAAAAAATTTGAAAGCGTGCATCTTGCATGTGCCAGGAGGAATCGAACCTCCGAATATACATGCCTTTCCGGGGACTTACTGTGATAGACGCACCAATCCAACACCGCTTACAGCATTTCAAACAATTTTCGGTATATTTCACTTTAGTTTACAACGGCTAAACTAAAGTGAAATATACCGAAAATTGTTTGAAATGCTGTAAGCGGTGTTGGATTGGTGCGTCTATCACAGTAAGTCCCCGGAAAGGCATGTATATTCGGAGGTTCGATTCCTCCTGGCACATGCGAGATGCATGCTTTCAAATTTTTTTCGGCCTATACATATTACCATCTAAATATTAGCCATTTTACATATTTCACGAATTTCAATTAATCAATTATGTATTGACCATTTTGTTCGATGATCTTTTGCCATCTTTCAGTCAGCTTCATAATTCCGCTTTCGTAGAAAGTTTGGCTCTTAGAGGCAAAAAACTGAATTAACTCATTTTTGACAGCCTCATTTGAATCGAATGTTTTTCCATTCAGATGGTTTTCAAGTGAACGGAATAAATGGTAATCGGATGGCGCAAGGTCAGGACTATACGGTGGATAAGGCATCACTTCCCAGCCTAACTCCAATAATTTTATACGAGTGACCAAAGATGTATGTGGTCTGGTATTATCTTGATGGAAGATGACACCTTTACGAGTTGACACTCCTGGCCGCTTTTCCTTCATTTCTTTGTCCAATTTCATTAGCTGGCGACAGTAGAAATTCGAATAAATAGTTTGGTTCCTTGGGAGCAGCTCAAAATAAACAATACCTTTGAAATCCCATCAAACACTCAGCATAACCTTTTTGTGATGAATATCGGCTTTTGTTGTCGATTGTGCAGGCTCATTTCGCTTGCTCCATCATCTTTTTCACACGACGTTATCGTAAACAACCCATTCTTCATCGCCCGTTATGATTCGCTTTAAAAATGGATCGGTTTCGTTACGTTTTAGTAGTGAATTGCAAATAGAAATTCGTGTGGTGAGTTGAATTTCGTTCTATTTGTGAGGAACCCAAATATCGGGCTTATTAACATAACCAAGTTGTTTTAAATGTATTTCAATGCATGTACAGTCTTCAAAACATGTAGAAGAAAAATTAGTATTTTAAATACCAAATACTATGAATCTCCGTTCGTAAAATAAAGAGTACTAAAAATGATATTATGATCACTAAGTTTTCTAAAAATAAATTTAATAAGTCGAACAATGAATATTATAACCTAGAAACCATATTTGAAAAATTCATATTATGAATATGAACTTGCCAGAAACCTTGCGACGAGCTGCAAAAATCAAAATATTCATTCTCGGTTTTTCGTATAATTCGTTTCAGAATGTCGTCCGAGTGCTTCCGACGTTATCCGAATAGCTTCGTAGACTCGAATCCAAGTCTGCCCAACTCAGTAGTGGCTTATAAGCGACATTTATTTGGGAATATGGCAAGCGAGAATAGCCGAGAGGCTTTAGGCGTGAGGAATGCGTTTAGTTAATGTAGATATAGGTAGAGTTAGAGGGTTCGAACCCAAAAGCGATTCTGAAACTTAATTTCAGGCGTATGCGACTATAAATAGTGTAGCATTGTGTACTTAAATATGTGAACATAAATAAGGTATGATAATACACTCGAGATTCCCTATAACGAGAAGCTCGAGCATCGGAGACCTCTCTGCATCGAACGCGAGAGGGATCCCCTCCATATCCTACTCGTTGCTATGCGCTGTTATGCGCATTATATGATGCGAGCAGTCAGTCTGTCAGTGATGCCATTTGAATAATTGTATGTACATAGTAAAAAAGCGTATAAAAAGATTTTTGCGAGTATTCAACATGGAATTAACTTGTTTGACAGTATGTACACAAAATACTAAAAATATAATAATAAAAATATCTATTCTTATCAGGTGTATTTTTGAATATTTCCAGAAAAAAAGAAAAGTCTTGATGATAAATTAAATAAACAGTAATATAAATTTTCTGATTTTTCCAAATAATTTCAGTCAAATGAAATGACTTGGAAAAATCAGAAAATAGTTCCCGGTTTATCCGTAGCCACATGAGGCGTAAATAGATTCTGTGAGAAAAGTTTTGTGGAACCTCCGTAGCTCCGATGACAGAGCATTCGACCGGCAATCGAAAGGTCCTGGGCTCGATACCCAGCGGAGTGGAAGCGTTCCTTTTTTCACAGAAAATTTCTTCAGTAATATAAATGTTAAAATGTTGCTGTTGGTTTTCATTTATAAAAAATGCGTTTCGAAACATAGTATTACACATGTAGTATTGATCAAAATAATAAACTACGCAAAATTATACATAATGATTAATTGTAATTATATAAAATTTTCAAACATATTTTTTAAAAAGGGAGAATTTTACTTATCTACAGTAATATGTGAAATATCAAAATTTCCAAAAAAACTTATGCAATTTTAATGTACGATAACCGACTTTACTCAAAAATATTGAAAACTCCAGATTGGAAAAATTGAATATTTAATTTTTCATTTCAAATACTGTAAAATTACACAATTAATTAATTTCTCAATAATTGACTAATTATTTTCTCATTAATTTGTGATAAAAGCCATCAAACTCATTGATTACTGTTTCAAATTCGAGCGCGCTTTATTCCGTAGTAGTGGGGGAAGAGAGGTCGACCATCTGCTCGTTATGGGGAACCGTGACGCGCTCGTAAAAGGGAGGTCTTGTTACAGGGAATCTCGTTATAAAGAATCTCGAGTGTAATATTTGTGTATGTGTTTCCACTGAAGCCTCCCCTCTTCTGATTGCTAAAGCTCTCCCCTCTATCTTTCTTTTGTTTTGCACGCGTTAAAAAAAGACGCAAGAACTCTTAATCCGAAGCCGTCACTTCTGAAGGTCAATCCTTGCGGTGAAGTGAGTGATTTTTCATATAGTGGTTTTCAGATTCACATATTCTTTGTTTCGCTTCGCAACTTTGATATCGTAAATTTCAAATTCTCGTAGGTTTTATAGCGGTTAGTAGAACATATATTCCATTTATTCAAACGAAAATATTAATTTCGCTGTTTGAAAACCACTATAATTAATTTCTGATACGTAAACCCTGTTTGCCTTATTTTAAAACGATATTATACTAAAATATAATTCATTTTTATGATTTACTCTAACGAAAAGTCTCTCAGTGTATGTGATGTGTTAAGCTTCTCTGCAATTTCTTGTGTCGTACTATGCCAAGTATTTTCTATCAGTGCTTTTATTTTGTCTACGTCACATAGCACATTTTTTGTCATGTTTTCAATATTTTTTGGATTACGATAGAAAGAAAACAATTCAGAGTTTCAATGTCATATACAAATGGCTTTTATGGACGAGGTGGAAGAACTTAAAAAAAAGTTATCTGTTCGCGACTCGTTTGTACATAAAATTCGTTATCTCGCAGGTCCGTGCGACACTTGCTTCATATTTATGAGAAGAGTTTTAGCATATTCAAAATATAAATTACTTTCATCAAGGTAAGTCAACTAGCCAATAAAATACTAGTTAGAGTTTATCTTTTACTTTTCCCTCGTAATCCTATATAGCTGAGCATCCGCATCCGCGAGCATCTGAATTATGCACGTTTCGGAACCCGGTGTTTCCGCTACTATTGCCGTATGGGATGTTTTCATGCAAAACTGTCAAACTGCTACTTCCTTTTACAATGCAAATTTATCAATAAACAGTCGCTGATCGATAATGGATGAGACTACTGCATTTGCCCACACAGGGATCCGATTTCCGTCCGGAAGCGATGCAATATTCAACGATCCTGGAATAAACGACTGAGAAAAATTACATGATACATGCATTGGAGACTTTTCTTTTTTCTTCTAGTAAGTCAAATGACATTCGGATCAATTTTTTAACTTGATATAAACTTGGTATAAAACGTTTACTTTATTTTCATTTGTACTTTAATGCATAAAATACAATTTTTATTAGAATATCGAATTTTAATATAGCAATTATTTGTAACAGTGAATCAAATGAATTATTTTCTACGTTTTTTTCAACTTTTCTGTTTCGTTTGAATGTAACCGGGTAGTTTAAATTTATTATTGCTTGAACAATACGATTTTAAATTCGAAAATTATCCGTTAAGTAATCTTGAAAAAATTGTGATTGAAACCTATAAAAAACGCGTTTTTGAATATTTTATGAAATTTATAAAAAATCAACTTTGTGTTCGCGAGTTCTAAAAGGCTTCAAATTAAAGTTTGTACCTTGAGCTTCATCGAACTTTTGCATTAAGTTCAAAAACCCGTGTTTGAAATGCTATGCTTGTGTTCGTATTAGTACGCGCGAACGCACATGGCACGTAATACCTTTACTTGGCAGCTTTACTGGAAGTTCCCAGGAATGAATAAATGCGTGCACTCACAACATTAAAACCACAAATTTCAAATTAATAATGAAAATTGTGAAAAAAAAAACTCGGAGAAAAAGATTGAAAATAGAAACGCTTTAATGATCAGATGAGAAAGGCATAAAGAGCTTTTCTGAATTGGTATTTTAGAAAAGTTTACGTAATTAGAAAATTAAAAAACTCATAATAGAAAATACAAAATGGTGGATTTATTTTCAAGGAAATATTACTTGAGGAATTATTTATTTAATTCTAAAAAAAAAGGGTCGGAATATATTATATAACCATACGAATCGAGCCTCTCCTCTTCGGAATATAGAAAAATAAAAAATGAAATTGGAAAAAAGTTATTGATGCAAAATATTTGAACAGCTCAATATCAAGGACGTAATGAAATACCTTTTGGCCAGCTTCGACAAACAGCTAAAGGTATTCTCGGTCCTGAATCATGCCAGGAAGCTTATGCTACATCGAGCGGAAAATTACAAACGGCCGTACCAAACGCCGCTGCTGCAACTGGCAACGCCTTCGGTTCTCTTGTGACCGAAGTCTGGAAGAAACTGCCCGAACTATAATATCTCTGGTTGGTGCAATACTCGCAGAAACCGAAATATATAAGTCAGCAGTTTAGTACAAATTCTACCAAGTCATGCTCGATAAGCTTAATTGCTTAATTAATAATGATTTGGTTTATACGTATTATAAAATGACCCTATAAACTGTTATGTTCATCATTTTAACTTTAAATTCCCCATAGAATAAATTTTTCATATAGGAATTATAGAAGTTACTTTTCAGAAATTAAGTAATTCAATCTCTTATTAATTTGGTTTTCGTAAGTTTAGTTTGATTTCCCCGCTTATAATTTTTATTTACGTAAAGGATTTAAATGACCTTATTTGTTAAATTTCACCTCTCACAATGGAGCCCAACGAATTTTATCAGTCTTTCGTAAACAAGATTTCCTTTCCCTCGTTTCCTTCTATCATTTACATCTGTCATATCTTAATTTTGAATTCACAAGATTCAAGAGTAAGATTTCACTTAAAATTCAAACTAAAACCCGATGAGAAATTTGGTTTCAAATTCAAATCCAATCTGAAGTGAAAGTTCGCAACGTTGGTGGCTTAAAGGTTAGAGTCTTAAGCGCAAAAACATCAAGGCTTTAATCCTTGTATTTTCTTGAACCATCCTGTCCTCAAATTCATCCCCTTCGTCGCTTCAAACTTCAGACCCCTCTCCTCTGTCTTTTCCTTGAACCGACAGTGGGAAACCCTCGTCACGTCAAACTATAGCATACTTTGCATAATTTCTCACTTTTGCATAACTAAGCACCTATACTTTTCCTTTTTTTATCTTTTGCTTTTTATTCAACCTAGCACGGATCTTGTGCTAAAACGTCGTCAGCAGACTAACGAATTACGCGTTCTACTCTACCAAGCATACCAATCACAAATCATAATGCAAAAAGAGAGATATAATGAAAATCGAATTGAAGAAATTGCACTAAGGTTGTTCTCAATAATTCTATAATATTCCAGAACTGAGATTATTTAAAAGATGGCGTTAACAACATATTGATATTTTAGATCTGCGTAAGGAAAACTTTTTGTGTGTGCAATTTTAATGGTGAGATTGTTGTAATTTTCTGGTAGACAATCACAGATGTTACATAATTGAGCGTCCGGATCGAATAACTCGACGAATGCTCGAAACGGCGTAAAAGTATTGTCCAAACGTCGCATTGATACGAAATTTTTAAATGTGGATAATTATTATTTTCTCAATATCTATATGTTTCTAGAGAATGAAAAGAGGAAATTTTTTCTATTTGCACTTTTTTTGTCTGATACTTATTAGTTTCTGAAACATAAATCATATGTTTTGAACATAAAGTTATTGAAATTGTTCGGCTTTGGTACACATGCACAGTATACTTTAGGAATGCCTAAAGAATAATTCAAAAACTGGAAATCGACTTTTGTTTAATAATATCGAATTTCAGTGAGATATTTGTTCCATGCTATTGAATGAAAATTTTCAGATCAATTCATTAAAAATTGTGACACGCATAGGTCGCTATTTTGATGGAACTGTTATCTAATAGTTGTGAAACCACTGTGATTGTTTACTGGCTTTGTTTCTTACAAATTTCTAAATTAAAAAAATGATGCACTAAAGAATTATTAAAATTTTTTTAAAACTTCCTTTCTAAAATGCTTGTTTCTGATATAAAAATTAATTTGATCAAAGTAGCTCTGATTCATCCATTTTATGCTGACTTAAATTCCATTTTCAAACATCGACTAAGTGTTGTGAAAGATTTTCTTTTTGACGCATTCCGTAATGTCTATTTTAATAGAAAAATCAAAAATATTCGAGAAATATATACTTTTTCCCTTTTTTCGTTTTAATGCAAATAGACAAAAAAGATCTCGAATTAAAGCTTGTTCTTTAAGCTTTATTATCCTTATGCATACAGTTGAAGGTAATCCCTTTTTAGAAAATGTTAGTAAATTTACCAAATACTAGGTGTGGGAGGTAACTATCTAGACCAGATTTGTGTTCAGCGAAGGAAAATATATTGGAACAACATGTTCGCAATTAAGGAACAAAAAAATAAAGAAATTGCATGCCTGTGTTCAATTTCTTTTATAATGCTTCAAAATATTGTTATTTTTTATCTTTTTACAAAATATTGTTAAATCCAGCAGGTTTGACAATAATATTCATATCTGCCAATAAACAGTTATTCATGCTTTAACATATAAGTGTTTATTTACTTATCAGAAGACTATTTTATCTTATGATAATTGAAATTCTCTATCAATGATTGATGAATTATCATTGGATATTGACCACTTAGAATGTTCACACATATTTCAATTAGCTCAGCCTGTAAAAAGGCATTGTTTTCCATTTTATTGTATTTATTTTTGAAACACAACAATGCCCAAATAGTTGAACAAGATGTATTAAATAGTTATCTAGAGAACATTAAAAATTACATGTGGAATAGTGTAAAAAGCTATGGGGTTTCAAATTTGCCTGTACCGAATTTCAGTCTTCTATATAAGTAAGTATTATTACTATAACGAATATTATAACCAATTTTCTAATCTTTTGATGCGTGAATGACTAGAAAATCTGATAATTTATATAATTCGTCATTATGTGATTCCTACCTTTCGATTTTCCATTTGCTAACTTGAATCATAACTTATTTATAGTTGTTAAAATTTTGATTTTATAAAATGTAAATATTATTTTTATAGTGTGACCGAAAATTTGTATGGATACACAATGGTGGGATATTTATACATGGAAGATGGATTTGTATTAGATGTATCAGGGTTTGTAATAGATAAGAGAAATACTAAAGCGGTGATAAAACCAGTAAATATTACAATTTCGAGTAGTATTATTTTCAAGCATATTGAAATATTTCAAGACTTTAAGATAAAGTTTGAAAATCAAACATTACACACAGATATAGCAATAGGCGGGCTTATAATCAAGCCAGAAACGTTTTATTTAGAATTTACGGTATGTAACATTTTTATTGGACTTTTATGATTGGGAATTACTAATTCCAATTATATTTTGATTGGAGATTACATTTCAATTTATATACGGTTTCAAAATTATAATTTTCTTGTATTATTAAAGAAGATGTTGAACTTTTCCAGATTAATAAAAATTACCAATTAAACAAAATTCATTCTTGTGTGAACGGTTTATATCATTCGAAACCTCAACTTGAGTTCAATCCCGATAATCCACTGACTCGAAGAGTGAGGAAAAAATTTCAACAGGAATCTGCTAAGCAAAAAGATGATAAACTTTTCCAAAATTTAAACCGTGACTGGAAGCCTATATTTGAGAGTTTTTTAAAAGAAGCTGTAGTGAAATTAAAGTTCCCAGACGTCGACTTTCCAAACAATTAGTAATATAAACAAGACCATTCAAATGTAATATAAGATTGTGATTTTTAGACAATAGAATAAAATTTAAAATGCAGTTACACTATCCTAAGTGCTTATTTCAGTAATATTTGTTTAACATAGAGGTTAGAATTTTTGTTCATTGAGTGTGCGTTTTTCTTGGCAACTGATATGTAGGCTTTTGTGCACCACATCACTAGTTTCTATCATTTCGTTAACAACCTCCAGTAGAGAATCGCATTCTCATCTTCATTCTCTGTAACTGGCAGCAATCTCGTTTCATTGCCACTTTTCTAGCCAGCGTCATGAGAAGAAATTTTATTTATTCATATATCTCAAGATTGTAAAGCAGAATTGTTCATGAACTTTTATTGAGTATTTTTATCGCTTTTTTGCAAGCAATTCATAACGGTAAAGTTTTATGTCTTTTCGGGGAGATAATTTTGCAAGTTACTCTGCTTTATGCATAATTTCTTTCTATCTTTGAGTGATAAAAGACAATAAAAAATGGAATACAACATAAATAATGTGCAAATATTATTGAAAACAGTAATTTTGGTTATAGAGTTGAATTGGATTGTTTTTATGGTGGCTGGGGAATTCGTAATACCCCAATTTTGATACGACGACTTGCACCTATTGTACGGGACTTACAGTTTAGGGTAAAATCTGAACCACTAGTGTCTCGGTTTCAAATCAAAATATATCGAATTTTGAAAGCTTTTTATCTAACTTTCTAAGCTATTAACGTTATCGAACACAGTGAAAGGTAAGAGTACATTGTGCATATTTCTTTTGTGCGAACTATACTTGTAAATATACAAGCACGTGTATATATTATACATTACTTGTTTGGTTTGGTCTGCTTACTTGACAAATATCACCGATACCATAACGATTCCAGTACTATCAGCCGCGGTACTAGCTAGACACATAATGATAACTCGACTGGGAGTTGGCACTCAGTACTGGGTTGCTACTTTAAAGTAGTACTGGTAGAGTACTAGCAGCCGATACTGACTGGATTTTATCTGGTGAAATTTTGTAATTTCAAAAGTATTCTAATTTCCAGTACAACTATTTTTTTTTTTTTTGTAGATAGGACTTGTATCGACCAGAAATGATAAAAACTCAGTTCTTACATTCTTTCAAACGTTTCGACTCGAATTGGAGTCTTCCTCAGTGAATATTTATTTCTAAAATGTATAAAAAACTAGATCTCAAAATACAGTAATATAAAATATATGAGGAATTTTTGCTTACGCAACAAATTGACTGAATCTTATTAGAAATAAGATATTGTAAGAAAATAATAAAAAATTAATGAAAATATAATTCAATGAAATAAGATGAAAATAAAAATAATATTGCACATAAGTATTCTTTGGGGAGTCGTATAAAGGTGTACATGAAATTTTTTGTTTTTGTAAATTGAAGATGTATAAACGAATGTCACATGTTTAGAATGAAGATTTGTGATTAAAATGAAAACAGTAAAATTGTAATATGTGACAAATAAAAATTCATAACGGTTTTAAATAAGGCATCTGCATTTTTTGGTCTCATCAAAACAGGGTTGGAGAAAAAATATGAAGACTAACCTTTCTATGACGTAGATGTGAACACATGAAAAAGTTTTTTGTTCTATTATAAAAATAAAACTAAAAGCTTAAAAAATGCACATAACTGGAGGTACTTCTTCCTAGTATAATTCTTTGGAAACACCATATTGTAACTGCCACACTTATCACCACGAGATTTAATTTGTAACTGAGTTGTCGAGTTCGAGGTCAAGTTAGAGGACAAAGTGGAGTAGAGTTGGGGGAGGGGGGTCCTTTTTGAATAGATTTCAGCGTGTAGGTTAAAGGAAATAGAAAAAACTGGAAGAGCGCGGAGTCGTAACGTTTGAAAGAATGTAAGAACTGAGTTTTCATTATTTCTGGACCCTAAAGCCAATTTATACATATATCGAATATTTTTTCTTTTTTTTTTATCATCGGTGATAGAGAATGCACTCGGCCGAAGCAATACCCACTAAACTTAAAACTCCCCTCTTTTTCCACCAACTCATGACCCCGGAACTGCGTTAGCTTTAAATTTCAGGGTCATGTTCTATAGGCGCTCTGCGCCGAGCCTCGGCGTCCCTACACTGAAAGAAATTTATCGTGAATACAGACAATTTTATGGGTATATTAGCAAAATATTTGACTGACTCAGGTACAGCTAAACTGTATGGGTGTTTCATCATATAAAAACAGTTATAGTTGAAGGGATATTACTGCAACAATAATATATTTTCAATAGACACATCCAAACTGATATGGCTGCAACAGATGAAACATCGTTATGGTTCCTTTAGCCATAAACTCTGTTTTGGATAACTTAAGGATAACTTAAGGATAAGTAAACTATTATATCAGTGGTTGATTTTAAGATTTTAAAACTGTATCAAATAACTAATTTCATAGATCTATATATCAATTATTATTAAGTGTACAAGTTTGCTTTCGCCGTTTTTCGATAGATGGCTGTAGCGGTAATTGCTAGTCAAAATCAACAGATTAAAACTGTCACTCAGTAAGCGGCAAAGTTGTACACCTTATATAAAATTTATAAATCTAAAAAAAATAAATTAAATCATTGCCGGCAACACGTGTTTTGTTTGCATGATCACATACGATCATTCTCTGAACGTTTGAATGCACACCAATATCCCAGGCGGAAAAATCGGTCTACTGACAATCCTTACAACCGGCGCGGTACCGTTCCGGTTGTAACCCGTGAGTAATGCCAGTGCTGCCGATCAGCACTGTGCCAAGCGCTGGCACACCGCTGGGGCGGCACTGGCTAAACACCGGCGCAGTACTGCTTTTCAGTGCTGGCAAACAACCAACATTTGTGTATTGCCAAGCATCGGTGCAGCACTGAATCAGCACCGGCGCAGTACCAACATTCAGTGTTGGCAAACAACCAACTTTTGAGTAATGCCAAGCGTCGGTGCAGCACCGGCGTGGTACCGCTTTTCAGTATTGACGATCAACAAATATCGCGTAATGTCAAGTATCGGCGCAGCACTGGATCAGCACCGGCGCAGTGCCACCGTCCAGTGTTAGCAAACAACCAACTTTTGAGTAATGCCAAGCCTTTCTATCGCCTTTCATTGCCGACAAACATATTAGTGATGCTATGAGCAGTACTCTAAAAAAAATCAATTACATTCTACACATTCGTTTGTGTGCCCGCATTGGTGTGATGGTAAGTAAAATTTCGCTGATCGAAAAACATTTTTATTGAAGTAAACCAAAGTTTATTGCTTGAATTAGTTAAACTTTCCATCGATTAGTTTTATGATTGTATAAAGTATCACTAATATACAATAATAAAAGTTAATAATTCTAAAATGTATATAAATCTTTTTATTATGTAATGTTCTTTAATTCAAAAATTTGATCGCTTTCTTTCAAAAATATTTTATTTTATAGAAAATCGATTTAATAATTAAAAATCTTAAAAATTTTAATCAGAATCATAAATTGGGATAAAATCTAAAAATTCCCGATTACACGGGGCCTATACACTTCTTACACGGCCCTGCAGTAGTTGAAGGTTATAAACGCTATTTTCTTTCTTGTATTCCAAGCGTGCGCAGCCGAGAGGCTTAGTCGTTAGGTTAGTAATGCGTAAATTGTAAGTAGAGAGGGTTCGAACCCGCAGCGTTAAGAATAATTTTTAATACTACCTATACGAGCGTTTGTGTAGTGTCAGCACTATGCCGGTGTTACCTTTCGAAGCTTTGCCAGCACCGCGACAGACTTCATGAGGATCTACTGCCAGCACTATGCCAGCGCTGGAAGTCCGCTGGCAGTGCTGGCGCGGTGCTGCGCCGCTTGTAAATTTCCGCCTGGGATATTGTACATCCTTGAAACAAACCATTTTGTTTTGCTAAATCAGCATAACAGTCGATGGATAATATAATTAAAAGCACATTTATGAAAGTTTCCTGAGCTGATAGCTAATTTGAAGACATCTCATTAGTTTAACTAGTATTTGTTATTTTCTTATTCATACTTATTAACACACAAAATAATATAACTGAAGTAAGAAGATTTTCTTTCTAATTTGCATAGAAATTCTCTAACAAACTCGGTTAGGTAGAAACACAATACCATTTCTTTCAGTGTATCTACTGCCTGCTTGGCTTTATACGCGGCCTCCCGAAAAGCCGCGCAACGCATTGTCCACGGGATATGGTCGTCCCGGGATTATCTTCTTTGGCGGAGCAAAGGTAGCACATCTAGCAACTTCTGCTTCGGCCCGGACCTCGGCAGTTCGCCGCCATGTTTCCAAAGCCAAGACAGCGGTAATATCGATTCACCTCCATCTTTTGGTGGACCCTGCAGAAGACTCATCCGATTTTGATGTGGGTTGCCTTGAGTAATTTCAAGGCCTGCGCCTCCTCCAGAAGCACATACGCCTTCCTGTTTCCTCGGTATGGTCTCTTAATTAGAGACGCCTTGAGTTCTAACTCCGATCCATGATAAAAAAAAGCATCATCGACATCTTCGGCTTCAATGCTGAGTTCCACTAATGTTCCGTAGGTTGGTGCCACTCCGGGTTGCACGATTATCGTACATTTTCTTAGTATGCAAGCTAATATCCGTAATTCTCGTGTACTCTAGAAAAACGCTTTTCGTGTTGAAACCACGTACTTTAGATTTGATGCAGAAAGCAGCTCTACGTTGATAAGACAAACTGTGTTCAATAAATTACTTTATTAGCTGATAATTAGGGTCTTTTAAATACCAAAATTAGATTAATTATTAAATGAACTCCAATCTAATATGACAATTGACAATGGTCAGTATGAGGAATATTTTAGGTCAATTGGAATCTTATCTTCAATGTGCACAATATCTTCTTCACTGAAAAGCACGATTCTGATAACTACTGTAGTTACGTAGAGTTCAAATGAGAAATCCACTTTGGTGTATTCCCTCTTCACTTTTCCCTCTATTTCCAACCTTTCCATATTCATGCAGGCCAATTTCAGAGTAAAGAGAGCGTATTTATATTACCCTCCGGTGCAAGCACGGCAAAAGAGGAATCATATATGTAATATATTTTTCGTATGTACGCCATGTGACAACGATTAAAAAGTAATGTGCTTTATTAAATTCATATCAACTTTCACTCTAATAAACATAACATACCATGTATTTGATCAGTATGAATTAAGAATTCACTGAACTAAATGGAAATTAACTATTTTGAACTTTTGTACAAAGCTTAGATATAATATGCTGACTAAATAAAAAAAGATAATCGTCAATTTTTCGGAAATTTTGCAAAGAATACGATAACCTGTACTAGGAAAGAACTTTTACATGTTCTTGCACAGATTTTTTTTTACAGAAAAAACAAATCTTGTACAAAATTTCTCACACAATAGAAGCTCTTATACAGATTCCATTGTAGACTGACAAAGAAGAGAAAGTAACTATGAACAATCCTGTCAAGGATCCACTGAAAGTTCCTGTATATTTATACAATTTCACTTTTTTATAGGAATCTGTAAATAATCCTGTATAGATTTCTGTGTTATACGTAAAATGTACTCTAGAGGGTGTCTTCTACTAGAACCTTGGAAGGATCCACCTGTAATCTTGAAACAAAGTTTTTCTCTTTACAAGATAAATTACTTTTAGAGAACAGTGAAAAATCAAATACAGAAAATTCAGGAGAAAAACAGGATACTCTACAGGATTTCTTACAGGTTTCTATACGGAAGTAGTTATATGAAAAGCACAGGAATCTATTGAGGACCACTATAGTTACTTTTTGTAACACCTATTCGGTAACATAAGCATTATGGCTTGTAACTTCTTTAGCAGATGTTTGGAGAAGTATTTTAGCTATCTATCAGAATGTATATTTTTCTATACAAGGAGAAAAATAATTCGGAAAAGTTTAGTCAAATTTGAGTAAAGTTGGGATATATGGACAAGTTGGAGATTATTTAATATTATTGTAATAATTTTTTCCACAGAAAGATTTTCAATTCTTTTAATTTGAATATTAAATAATCTCCAACTTTTCCATATGTCCCAAATTTGCTCAAAAGTTGAGTTAACTTTCTTAAACTATTTTTCTCCGTGTACGTTTGAGTTTCTATGTAAGTACTACCGTTTCTAATTATATTTGCATTGAACAAGTTGATAAAATTGTTATCTTCTGTTTCATGACAAAAGTAAATTTCATACCATTTTGAAATTTATTTAGTGGTGGTTTCGTAATTTTTTCGTTATAGCACAATATGGTTCATTGACACAATTTTTTATTGTTGATTACAATATTCTTAAATATTATTAAGTTCATTTTGCAAAGGATGTTTTTTTTTTTTATATTGATTTTTTTTCTGAAAGTTTCAAAACGTGAAATTCTTGATCCCCCTAATTTTGACGAAACTTATGAACCCATCTAACAATTTATGGTTTTAGGAGGGTATGTATACTTAGAAATTTAAAAAAATCGATTTTTTATTGCATTTTCTGAAAGCTACTATTGAGGAAGAAGGTGAATTTTATGGCCCTGGAATAGATAACTATGTAAGTTGAAAAATAAAATTTTTATTTACATATAAATCGTATTTGAAACTTTAATCGCATTTTTATCGAAACCACGTTTTCAAAGCCGATGAACACTTTAGCTCCATAACGGCTTGACGGATCGTTACCAAGTTTTTACCAGTTATTTGTGACATAAATGTGGTGTACTTATCGGCGCGATATTTTAATTTAGTACATTATTTTTTTTTTTTAATTGAAAAATGAGACATTTTTTTATCGAATTTTTTTTTAAACATCCGTTATTTTGTTAGAAATTCAAATATTGGCAAAAATCGCTTGATAAGTAAATGGGAATATGGTATTTTTTGCCTGTCGTACACCGAAAGTTAGCCTTGTCGGTGTTGTTTTGCGTGCGGAAAGTTGATTCTCCCGCATTAGTGCGAAACAGATATTTATGCTACAAGGGGGGAAAAAAATGATTCTGATGAGTGTGAAGTTGCGCACGAGCGAAGCGAGGGTGCAAAAACATGAGTGAGAATCATCGTGTTCCTCTCGTGTAGCATATATTATTTTTCTCATGCATGCACAAAAATGGCCACTTTTTTGCCTGAAACGAAACACACGAAAAATTTCAGTCAGAATATTCGACAAAGACAATTTTGCACCAATTGTAGGTTACCACAACGATGAAGTTGGATACCCATACTTTCAAGTTTTTGCAACGAACTTACCTTTTGGTCCGTTAGATGGCGACAATTGATGGTGCAAAAAATAACAAAAATATCACGTTGCTAAGGCAAATCATGCATTTTTCGTGTGTACTCCAAAAAGGGGATTTCCTTTCCGCGTTTCAGGCAAAAAAGTGGCCATTTCTGTGCATGCATGAGAAAAAAAATTTTAAATGTGCGGTATACAGCGAACAAGAAAAATCGTTCGTATCACGTGCAGAACTTATTTTAACGCGCGAGCGAGTCGCGACCTGAGCCGAGGCGACTCGCTCTTGCGTTAAAATACGCCTTTCCGCACTTGATACGAAATATTCTATTAACATATATATATATACTATTCGTATTTTTTGTTTCAGATAAACCAGTCATGAGTAGCATGGTTCACCGCATGACTACCTTTTTTTGAGGACCTCTGGAAAATCGACTATAACTCGCTTTTTTTTCAATATTTTTACATGAAAAAATTACTGCAACTACTTGAAATATATGTTATTCAAACTGTATAATATAGGTATACAATAAATAAAACCCATCTTCAAGAAAAATTCACAAAGAACGCGTTTTTACAGTAATTTTATGTCGTTGAGGTAACTTTTTATCGATGTTCCTGAAGGAAATGTCAATAATTTTGGCTTCATCGATGTATACTAGCAACTGCGTCATCGTGAGGGCGATTCTCATAAAATTGTCGATATTCCTTCCTCTCTGCTTTCAGGCACTGCAGTTGCAATAAAGTAGTGAATGGTATTACAAGAAAGAATAGTGCATTCCCAGTATGTATTTACAACTCCGATAGTTCAGTGGAAACCGAGAAAATACTAGACAGGGGGTAAAATCCATTTGTCGAAACACGTTTCCAATCGGCGTTAACAAATTACTATGTTCACTATTTTCGTGTAGGTAAACGTCCCGAGAGTAGAGGGGAGACACAGCGATATACAAGATTCCCTCTTTTAAAAATTTATGACTTGTAAAGAGTTGAAAGGTACAAATTAAAGTTAAACTGTTCACTACGCTTTTCACGTTTATCCCATCCGAAAGATAATTAAAGGGATAGACAAATAATTTATAAAATTTAGCTTTTTTGGAATGGCATAAAAGTGATATTGAAGTGAACTAAACTGAATGTACTTCTAATTAACTTTAATTTTCTAAATATCGGCATCATCATAAAAGAATCATTGTGATGGACATATGTGTTGAAATTTTTCTGATATTTTTACCTACAGCTTGATAAAATATCTATTCAACACATTTTTGATCTGTTTATATATATATATATATATATAGATATTGGGTTGCCAACAAAGTCATTTCGTTTTTTTTCATGATTTTCAAATTAAGTTTATTAATACAAATAACAAACATTAATCAATTATGTATTGACCTTTTAGTTCGATGACCCTTTGTCATCTTTCAGTCAGCTTCATAATTCCGCTTTCGTAGAAAGTTTGGTTCTTAGAGGCAAAAAACTGATTCAACTCATTTAAATCGAATGTTTTTCCATTCAAATGATTTTGAAGTGAACGGAATAAATGATAATCGGATAGTGCAAGGTCAGGACTATACGGTGGATAAGGCATCACTTCCTAGCCCAACTCCAATAATTTTTTACGAGAGATCAAAGATGTATGTGGTCTGGTATTATCTTGATGGAAGATGACGCCTTTACGAGTTGCCAGTTCTGGCCGCTTTTTCTTGATTTCTTTGTCCAATTTCATTAGCTGGCGACAGCAGATATTTGAATTTATAATTTGGTTCCTTGGGAGCAGCTCAAAATAAACAATACCTTTGAAATCCCACTAAACACTCAGCATAACCTTCTTTTGATAAATATCGGCTTCTGATGTCGATTGTGCAGGCTCATCTCACTTGTTCCATTATCTTTTTCACACGACGTTATCGTAAACAACCCATTTTTCATCGCCCGTTATGATTCGCTTTAAAAATGAATCGGTTTCGTTACGTTTCAGCAGTGAATCGCAAATGGAAATTCGTAACCAAGTTGTTGTAAATGTCTTTCAACGCATGTATGTGATATGTTAAGCTTCTCTGCGATCTCTAGTGTCGTACTACACCGGTTATTTTCTATCATTGCTTTTATTTTGTCGTCGTCAACTTCAGTTGGGCATCCAGAGCGTGGTGCATCTTTAAGGTCAAAATCTCCGGAACGAAAACGAGTAAACCAATTCTGGCACTGACGTTCTGTTAATGATTTTTCATCATAAAGATCATACAACTTTTTCCGAGCTTGCACTGCGTTTTTAGCTTTTCAGAAGTAATAAAGTAAAATGTGACGAAAATGACCGTCTGAAATCTCCATTTCAAATCAATGAAAAACAATAAGTAAACAACAAAACTTGAAACTTTTTTCTTACTGAATAATTTTTGAAACGCCAGCTGTCAACTACCATATACGGTCTGAAGTTTGGAATGGAGAAGAACGACTTTGAACGACTAAAGTCATCTAGCGGAAAAAAGTGAAATGACTTTGTTGCCAACCCAATATATAGGATGCGCCATCTAAACCTTCGGTATTTCAACATTGAATAACTCTGTTGTTTTTCAGCCGATTTTGACAAATGAGCACGATTCTGAAATGTCATTCAGTAATATTTTAACCATGAGTCAATACACACCGAAAGAACGCGCTGAAATCGTAGCGTTTTACATTGAAAACAATCGTTCAATTGTGAAAACACGTTGTGTCGAAAAATGGCGGTTTTGAGTGGCCTCCTCGTTCTCCGTATTTAACTGTACCTGACTTTTTACTTTGGGGTTATTTAAAAAGCAAAGTTTATGCCAGCAAGCCAAAGACAATTGACGAACTTAAATGTAAGATACGAGCCGAAATAGCTGCTATAACGCCCGAAATGCTGGCCAATGTAATGCAGAATGCGCGAAAAAGAGCTGCTTTTTGTGTATCGGATGGAGGTGGTCATTTAATCGACGTTGTGTTCTAAAACTGATTTGAAATAAATGGTAAAGTATATCCTAAACAAATCTTGCTCATTTGCCAAAATCGGCTGAAAAGTGTCATAGTCATGCAATGTTGAAATACCGAAGGTATAAATGGCGCACCCTGTATTAACATGTTTATTAATGAATTAGAAAGTCATGTTTTATTACGATATAGTACTCACAACTGTTTTTTTATTTCATTGAATTAGTTCTTAATTACTATATTTCTTATTTGAATACTTTTCCGTTTAGTCGAAAAGTTATACAATTTTAAATTTAGTATTAGGTAGGGTATTATTGGATTGACGGATGTATATGTGTTAAGACTGGTTAATAAGATTTGAATAGCTAGTGAAACTTTCCAAAATAGGTTTGGACACTATCATGTGCCTCTATAGCGACAGGTGCTATTGGGACGTATTTGGTAATCAAGTTTCTTTGGAATGAATACTGGTTCCGACTTGAAATGCCTTGGACATTTCCCTAGAGGCTCAATTCAATTTTGTCGTCTGTGACGATTCGCAGAATTTACAGTTCTCGTAAGACCCTCTCTGCAAACTCGAAGGAAACTCTACCAATAAGCTCTTTGACTATTTGAATCGGAAGTAAGGGTCTGCTTTGCTGATATGAATTCGTTCAAAATTGTAAATGTATAGTCACAATAAGAAATATAACATGCTTCTTAACATTTATCAACAATGTCCCAAATGGTAATTTAACTTTCTACACATATTTAATTGACCGCTTATAAAAGATATTCCATTCCTCGATTCATCAGAATCGAATGTTCATTTGAAGAGTATGAAAGTTCTTCAGGCCATGTTCTCTTATTGATTTCTACGTTACCAGCATTCTTTATTTGTAAATTCGTATGCTTGTGTGATAAGATATCAAATTATTTATTTCAAAGTTTATTGTATATCTAATGGAAAGTCTTTTGAGCTGAAAAATTAAAAAATTCCAAATTTTTTGCTAGAATTTAAGTAGTCATAATTGTAGATTGAGTGAAAATTTTTGAAACAAATGAAATTATAGATTTTAAATATAATTATTAAAGTTATGGGAAGAACAATTTAAAATTAATATTTTGAATTAACTTTAAATTGTGACAAAGTAGTTACGTTATAAACATATAGGCATCTAAAGAATAATAAATAATGAAAATTTTGATCATTTAGCTGATAATATATTCCCAATATTAATTCCAATTCTCATGTCGAGAATTACAATTCAAATAATTTGAATCTTTTACAAATTTGATCTAGACAATTATTTGAGAAATTCTAAAATCATATTGTAAGAGCCATTTAGATGTTTTGTCAGGGACTTCATTCAGACGCTTTTTCAATAAAAAACTTTTCTGCAAAAATTAATAATCATGCTCCTAATGCAAAATTAATGCATTGAAAATATTGCGAAAATAATGATTTTGGAAATTTTTCATTTAATACAAATTTGCATTTGTATTTTTCTTTTATAATTTTAAGTGGTATTTTTCTCTGTCCTACATAACATTTTCCATTATATTCTTAAACATTTTTTAAAAATTTCCTTGAATTAATAAATTTGGTGTCCGAAAGTGTCAGATATATGTATACTTTTAATTAAAATATATGAACTTCTGCAACTTGAGCAATAAGCTGAAGTTTTCTTTAATTTCTTAATGGAAGAATTTTCACACATTATTATCTTAATTATCTCGTTGTTTTTCTAAAGTGGATGTATTATAATTAGCTTTTTTGGATAATGCAGAAATTTGGGCAATAATTTTGATGCTTCACAAACGAAAACGCGGGGTATAAACTCGTTGGAGTTTAACTAGATCGAATTACCTTCACTTGCCTTAAATTGAATCAAATCTATGGCTTCGGCGATGTGGAAAAAGAAAGTTATAGTCTTGGTACTTTGGAGCGTAAGCGAAATAGGGGATGGATGTTCTGTCCGAGTTAAGATCGGCTGAGGGTGCGAAAGGGTGAAAATGACAAATAGACACATTAGCTGTGTAAAATTCCTGCTCGACTCAAATGTATCTATCTTTTTTTTTCATATAGAGCGTATATATTATTCACACCTTCATGAACTGGATTCCGAGGAACTATAAAATGCAGTACATTCTTCAAATTCTTTGATATATATTGCTTTTCAAACTGCTCTAAAAATTGAAACAAGTTTCATTCACATTTAAGTTGCGGAATTGCGTCAGCAAATATTTAATTCTGCAGTTAATCCTACTTGATAGACTGAAACATTGTGATTCTAAAATGGGTTAAATTTAATCAGGTTACATAATGTTATGAAGGATAAAAGACTTTTTAAAAAGTACTTTAATTATATCATTGAGGACGCAAATTGAAGTACATTTCCATTTCAAACAAAAATTCATGAGAAACTCAGCAGAAATGAGTTTTATGATAAATGATTATAGGAGATTTTGAACATTAATATTTCATTCGATTACAAACCTCGAATTCTCAGAAACGTGGGTGATATTATCGAGATTTTTAGAAAATTTGAATACCATTACAGAAATATATCACATGTCTTTTGAAGGTATTTTCTTCGCTAAAAAACATGTCTACGGGAAAAAATATTTAATTATAAATTAAAAACTTGCAATATTATTATGAACGATATGTTTTGAAAGGATAAAAAATTTGAATATATAAAAATTGTTTACTAAACAACTTTGATTCTTGAATGAATTCTTATTGACATTGCTCGATAGCAATTTTTAAAATTGATGGAGTTTTAATAAATGAAAGTTTAATCTTTCAGCAAAAAATTCTTCAAAACTTGATCGCGTCCAATTTTTAAACTCAATTCACTTAATAGAATATATGGTTATTTTTTGAAATATTCATTCACAAAAGAATAATTTTTATTATGCCGTTAAGTTGCGGTAGACACTTTTCTCGAAAAAATAAACTTTTGTTTATCAAAATCGTATCATTTTTTGAAAAATGATGTTTATCTATATCACAAAAAGTTCAGCTCGAATAAAATATTTTGATTAAATAATTTTTGTATGTTTCAAATATTTCAAAAATCGAGAAAACTTGTAAACTTCACAAAATATTTTGTTGATGTTATGAAACTTTTTGGTTAATTTCACTAAAAATGTTTGTAGTGGTTAGACAACAAAAATTATTTGACATCAGCAACAGATACATGTTTCATTATGCAATGTAACTTGCAAAAATAATACGTGATAGGAGAATGAATTAAGAATCTCGCCGCCTGATCATGAAAATAAATACAGATTTTTACGAAAGTGTTTTTACTTTTGAATATAATCACCACCTAGCTTGATTCATTTCTCCCATCTGGTTTCTAATGCCACTATACCTGTTTTAAAAAGTGATTCCTCTGAGCTCTCAAAATACTTATTGATTGCAACTTGGCCCTCTTAATTTGATGAGAATTTCATTTTTCTTTAGTGTTTCTTCAGATTTGGGTGAAAATGAAAGTCGGATGGGGCCAAATCAGAAGGATAACCAGGACGAGGCAGCAGTTCGAAGTCACAATTATGGATTTTAGCCATCGATTGTACGGATGTGTGAACACGGTTGTTGTCTTAAGGTAGTACTGTCGGTACGTAGCTAATCAAATGAGTACTTTTTCTTATTTGCTTCACGTAGTATCTAAATTTGTCAACGTCGCATAAGAAAGCAACTATACATGTGTCTATAGCAGATGACTTCTTACGATACGTGAATGGCGCGCGCTTTCACTTATTCTGCGACGTTGCCACGTCTATTTAATTGCCGTCAGTTACTGGAGAAAAATTATATTTTTGCTGACTTAATTGGATTTTGCTACGCTTACACGTATCCAATTGAGATTTTTGAACTTGTAAAATGATGCTTATATTATCAACCAATGCACCAGTCAGTTTTATTGAAATCTGAACGGTTGTTATGGCAGGATTTGTAAATGAACTCGGTTTCCCATTAGGTTAGGTGTAAATCGTCTAAAAATGCAATTACTAATTACTCCCCTCCAGTGTACCCTAGGTCCTTAAAAATTCAACCGAGTTATTTCTGGCTTAATGTTTACCAGTGATTTCAATTTTTTCAATATCTGAACGGTATTTCCATTTGCGACAGTACTACCTTAATGGAACAAAACTTTTTTCTCAGCATGCCTGGACGTTACTTCTTGATTTCTACACGCAAAACAGTGTAAAAGCGTGAAATAGTAAATTGAGTTTACTGTTTTACCCTTTCGAAGATGATCCACCAAGATGACCCTCTTTGAATCTCAGAAAACAGATGCCATCACCTTGTTCGCCAACAAAACTGCTTTTGCTTTCCTTGGAGGGGATGTTCCTGCTCGTTTCCACTGTTTGGATTGCTGATTTGACCCTGGGATATAATGGTGAACCCAGATTTCATTCATCATCACGAACCTGTCCAAAAATTCTTGTGGTTCGGTTTCAAACAGCTCTAAACAATCGCGAAAAATTGTGAGTTGATTCCGTTTTTGTTCAACTGTGTTAGGACCCATCTTGCAGAAATTTTAGAAAATCTCAATTCGTCCACAATAATGTTTCTCAAATAAATAATTAGATAGCATATTGCTTTGATGTTTTCTTGGGTTCTTGACGTCGAAGGCTGTCCATTGTGAGAGTCATCTTCAATACTCTCTTGACCACGTTTGAACTGAGTTGCTCACTTTTCTACCATCGTACACGATAGAATAGATTGTCCTGAAGTTGCCTGCATGTCTTTGTGGATCTGTTTCGCCGTTAATCCTTTTTTATGTAAATACTTGATAACAGCGCGTTTCTTGATTTTGTCCATATTCCCAAAAAGCCTTATTAGGTCTCACTTAAATTGGTGTCACTTCTAAGCCGTTAACAGCACAGTAATAAACCTTGACACAGTTACAACTAATGAATGAAAGGAGTAGTTTTATGTAAATAGTACTAAAATTATTTCTATATGAGGTCATGAACTTTTCAACCCACCCTCGTATATAAAATGCAATCAATGACAAGCTAATTTTTCATAAAATACCATAACTAAAGTTTCTTTTAAGCATTGTTATATTTAGGAACTGATTGTAATTTAATTTTCATTAATTTTAGAGAAGGTTTGCTTTAAGTAGAGGAATCGTTTTGTTGCTGGAACATACGAATTACTATACCGCTCGATAAAGACTACAACCTGAGGTTATAAGTATTTCGTTATGCTCAGAAGCAAATGCTAACATTATATCCTCTAGGAAGTTTAGAATGTTTTAACATCAACCAACTAATGATTAATTATACATACAGAGTGACCACGAGTGGGTTGCAGAATAGGAATATAGAGTTTAAGACTTTAGTATACCGTACATAAAGTGTTTCACCGACTGATAAAATTGCATTCTAGGTTAGAATTGTGTATAGTATATAATACCTATCCTGCAACTCACTCGTGACCACTCCGTATATTAGATATTTACATTGAGTTCTATTTCATGATAGTAACCAGGCACGGCGGAACATCCTTAGGCTGTCTCTTTTGCGCGTTACAAGTCGCAAATGCAAATAAATTGGAGTAAGCAAAACATGATCATGTGGAAAACAATTGCCGTTTTTCCACATGATCATGTCTTGCTTACTCTATTTTGTTTGCATTTGCGACTTGTAACGCGAAAAAGAGACAGCCTAGGGATGTTCAGCTGAACCTGGCTGAATATTGACAAAATCTTGCCTTTTTTTGCTAGATATTGATTTCCTGACCATATCTTGTCTTTACTGACTGAATATTAACAAATAACAAGTTCACCTTGAATGACCTTTAGAATTGACCTGTGTCTTGAGATCATGACTTCTTTTGCATTTCCCCCTCAAAGTGCAATAAATTTTGTAGGGAACATTTCTTTCTCTGATCTTCAGTTTTCAAGATATTAGCCTATGTTTGTAAAAATGGTTCGATGTTTCTATGAGATGACAATATTTTTACAAAGTTTGATCAAAATCGACTGGGAGGCATTTTATTCAAATTTCGTGTGGGGTTAGAAGAAATTGTAAAATTAATAACTTATTATTTATCCCATTCTAATCCATCAAGTTTTTTGTACTATTATAAGCAAAAGTTAATTATAAAATAATAATATCAATATCCAAGAAACAAAGTTTCTGTGACTGTTACTCTCAAAATCCATGTTTCTTAATTTTTTTCTCGAAGACGGTTGCTTCTTTCAAAACGTTTTTTCTACGATTCAATAGAGCTAAGTAATAGTTCAAAATGACTTTCTTGTTTTTTCATTCAATCAATAAATAGAAAAGTTGTGCTACTCTTTCTGAATCAAAATTAGCGTCTTTTGGAACGCGCCGATCCTTTGACAAGGATTCCTCCAAGCTGGTTGCTTCTTTCGAAACGTTTTTTCTACGATTCAATAGAGCTCGAGAGTGAAATATTACTTTATTTATTTTTTTTTTAAATTGAATATGTTAAAGTTAAACAGTTTTTTGTGTCTTCTGCAAAATTTGCGTTTTGGCACTTAGGTCCTTTTGCACAACGACCCTTCGTATATTATTATTAATGTATATTTATAAATTAATAATCAATGTACTATTACAAGTCTTAAAAACAATAAAATTTTCATCCTTCACAGCATTTGGTATATGATTTTAATATTTGAATAAATTACTGCGATCAACTTCAGGCGTTATAATATAACCGCGAAATTAACTTTACTAAGTTTCCAGTAGTAATGCTAATGCAGCCCTATCAGAATCTGATCCAGTGCTCTCAGATCGTGGATGAAATTCACCTCCTCTATTCTACCACTTCATTGAAAAAAACGATTTTTTAAGTATAATTTGGGGAAATTTCTGAATTTTATTACATTTTTAAATTGTTCTTCAATTATATTAAGTGGTTAGGCCACTCCTGAAACAAAGAAATTATACTTTATTTGCTGTTTATTTTGTGGGCAAACAAAACAATGGAGATGAAATCTATTTACAGCATTATATTATGCATGAATTGGACAGTAAAATAAGTTACAAACAATTAATTTGCATAAAAAAATGTAGGTCATCTTGTCCCGTTTGCGCAGCCTCTCTCGTGGTTCGGGTAAAAACGGTGTCCCAGACAGCGGTCATAATTTTCGTCTCCCTGCAGCAAATACATTTTTTTTATTGATCACAAAATATTAGTTTCAGGTCTGCGTAGGGATTTGCTTAAATTTTCTTCTGTTAATAAATGACAAATATTTTTTAAAAAATTAATTTTTTTGCCTATTTTTCAAGTTACTTTTATTATTATATTTAAACTTAATATTAGTTCGCAAAACGCCTACATAGGCTGGAAAAGGATCAATTTACAAACACTGAGTATAATTTTCATTCAAATTGCTTGTGCATTGACTGAGATAACGGGTGCACCGTTTAAAAAAAAGCTGTTCTGAGAAAAACGCGTTTGATCTTTTTGGATGAATTTTTCCATCAAAACAAATTTTTATGTAAAATCCAATTTAATTTCTGCCTAACTCAGTAGTGGCTTATAAGCGACATTTATTTCGGAATATGGCAAGCGAGAATAGCCTAGAGGCTATCGGCGTTAGGAATGCTTTTAGTTATGTAGATATAGGTTGAGTTAGAGGGTTCGAACCCAAAAGCGATTCTGAAATTTAATTCAAGCGTGTGCGATTATAAATAGTGTAGCATTTCATACTCAAATATATGAATGCGAATAAGGTATAATAATAATATTTGTGTGTGTATGTTTCCTCTGAAACCTCCCCTCTTCTCAATGCCAAAGCCCTTCCCTATATCTTCCTTTTGTTTCGCACGGGTTAGAAAAAGACACAAGAATTCTTAATCCAGAGCTTTCACTTCTGAAGGTCCAACCTTTTGGTGGAGTGAGTGATTTTTCATATAGTGGTTTTCAGATTCACATATTCTTTGTTTCGCTTCACAACTCTGATATAGTGAATTTCAAATTCTCGTAGATTTTATAACAGTTGGTAGAACATATATTCCATTTATTCAAACGAAAATATTAACTTCGCCGCTTGAAAACCACTATATTAATTTCTGATACGTAAATCCTGTTTGCCTCATTTTGAAACGATATTATACTAGAATATAATTCATTTTTATGCTTTACTCTAACGAAAAGTCTCTCAGTGCATTCGTTACAATGTTCAGATCTTCTTAATTAATCGCAACATTACTTAAAATAAAATCGCAGTATTACGCGCGCAGTATTTCATACAAAACTGCAATAATACGTACATTGTGCATTTTTTTAGATTGGCATATTCTAAGCAAATATGCTTTCTTTTGAGGATATTATAAGTACATTCAATTTGAAAAGTACAAAATACTTCTTCACGACTTGACGCGTGACAATTTTGTATCTAAATGTATTTTTTAAATCTTTAAACAACGTCTTTATTTTCGATTTGAAGTAATTAGTACAATTACCCTATATTCAACTTTTACCAAACTTTATTTATTTACTTTATTATTGTTGTCTGCATAGTGATAAAACTTTTAGGTTAAACCAACCAACATTTTGTTGACTCAAACTAAATATTTTTTTGAGTGAGTTTGAACTCAAACTCAGATTTCAATGCTACATATTTTTGTGTCTAATAAGCAATGAAAGAAAATATTCTGAGTTATAGATATTATTAACCCATTAACGCCCAAAATCACAGACTTTTTAACTCATTTTTGGCCCTTGTTGCCAAAGCGAAAAAGGGAATATATCATGACCAAACCTTGTATACATAATGTTGTTGGATCTCCTCTATCGATTTATGAAGTCAAAATTAAATTACCGTGCACTGGAAAACCAATATGGCGGATTTTATTTTAAAAAGTACCGAAAATTGGAAATTTTTTTTTTTCTTTTTTTTTCAAATGGATAAATCATATTGATCTATTTCGAACTATGGACAAAGGCGGACAAAATAGTTGTAGTTTATGAAAAATATTTTTTGGTCCAGCTCCTTATGTTTAATCTTTTCCAAAATGGCGGAAAACTATGGAAATTTGAAAAAATACGCGTTTTTACATGACATTTCTAAGATAATTGGATAATACACTGAATTTTATTGATCAAACTGTCAAAGTTTGATTGATTAATTATGTACAGACCTCTTCTAGTATATGTAATGACCTGATTAATGGCGGATTCAATATGGCGCTTGGAGAACTTAGGAAATACCGAGTTTTTACAAGATTATCGTTGATGAAAATCCCTGAACCTTTATTAAATTCAATTTTCCTATGATTCTTGGCACATTATATGAAAATCCGGTGACAGTGTTAGAAAATTAAAAATGGCGGATCCAATATGGCGATCCGAATATTGAAGATTTAATAATATGCTAATGAAAAAAGTATTTTCGTATTTTATGTAAAATTTGTGATCAAAATTGTCTCTAGATATTTTTTGATTGAGATCGCTAATTCAGCGGAAAAAATTTGTAAAGTTCTGAATTTATATTTCACGATCTGCATATTCTCCAACGCTTGATGTACTTATGTGGCTAAATGAAGTTGGATGATGGATTTAGTAAATGAGTAGATTTAATCAATATGATCTATTTTAGAGTGAATGAGTAGATCGAATCAATATGATCTACTTTAAAAAATAAGAACAATTCTCATTTTGATCGTAATAAGTATCAATTCATTTATTTTAAAAATTATATACTTTTTTTTTATTACATCAGTCATACCAGTAGTGGAATGTTGAAGCGTGAAACTTCAGTATGAGATTGAATACGTTAAGTAGATCAAATAATCACTTTTGACCATTACGTTATGAAAACTAAGCCAAGTAGAAGTCAAATAACTTCATTTAGCCACATACATCAAGCGTTGGAGAATATGCAGATCGTGAAATATAAATTCAGAACTTTACGAATTTTTTCCGCTGAATTAGCGATCTCAATCAAAAAATATCTAGAGACAATTTTGATCACAAATTTTACATAAAATACGAAAATACTTTTTTCATTAGCATATTATTAAATCTTCAATATTCGGATCGCCATATTGGATCCGCCATTTTTAATTTTCTAACACTGTCACCGGATTTTCATATAATGTGCCAAGAATCATAGGAAAATTGAATTTAATAAAGGTTCAGGGATTTTCATCAACGATAATCTTGTAAAAACTCGGTATTTCCTAAGTTCTCCAAGCGCCATATTGAATCCGCCATTAATCAGGTCATTACATATACTAGAAGAGGTCTGTACATAATTAATCAATCAAACTTTGACAGTTTGATCAATAAAATTCAGTGTATTATCCAATTATCTTAGAAATGTCATGTAAAAACGCGTATTTTTTCAAATTTCCATAGTTTTCCGCCATTTTGGAAAAGATTAAACATAAGGAGCTGGACCAAAAAATATTTTTCATAAACTAAAACTATTTTGTCCACCTTTGTCCATAGTTTGAAATAGATCAATATGCTTTATCCATTTGAAAAAAAAAGAATAAAATAAAATTTGTATAAGAAATTAGAAAGAGACATCTCTAAACTATGGTTTTTAAATCAATACGATCAGTCAATAAAAGCTCGTGATAGTGAAAGCAATAATCGTACCAACGATCAAGAGAGGGTAAAGGGGGGGGGGGGGGGGCTGAAGCCGACATTCACATTTATTTTATACGAAAAGAGCCAGGACTCGAATTCGGTATTTATATTGCAAGTAGTGAGTGGGAAGAACTTTAGGTATAAGTTAATTTCGTGAATGTTTGGCCAATGCTTCTTCGGCAAACAAAAGTTTTTGGTGTCCAAAGTGCGGGACTAAGAGAGGGAAAGGGGATGTGATGCAAGAAAGCGCTGTTTCCAAAGTTTGCGACGCTCGGAACTTATAAATAAGATGCTTGTACAGTCGGGTTCTGTAAGCCGATCAAGGCGGATAGAAACTGATCGAGCGAGAGTCAAACTAGTTATTCTCAGAAGAAAGTAGATAACGAGCAAATCAAACTTTTTTAGACTATTTGCCTTGATCATTGATGTGTCTGATGCCCACGATTTTCATGGAAACATTTGAAAAAAGTTTTAAAATGCGATATTACATTCAAAGTTCATAAATAATACTTATTGATTAATAACATTTATTTTTAAGTCCATTGTTCAACCGGACTACGTGACGTCACACAGTGGTGTAAATCAGGAATTCACTGTTCTTAATCAACCACAGTCCGTAATTATCAACCGAAATGGATTTTTGTTTTTCAGATATGCTCAGTATTAAATTCTTATGAGAACTGAAAATGCTTAATTAAACACACTATCGGCCTGGATTATTGAATTTGCTCTCATAGAATGAAAATAATCCTATTATTATTTAACTTAGTTATTATAAAAGAATTTTCTGTTGTACCTTTTCCTCGCAGAAAAAAATGTTGGTTTGACTAATACAAGGAGAAAACTACATTATGAAATTCAATATCCAGGTCCAGTGACTATGGGACAGCTATTTAGATTATAAATAGTATAATATAGGCTATGAGAAGTATAATTCAGATTATAAGTAACATAACCTACAATGTTTTCTATGTTCCAATATCACACCGCTTATAATCGAGATTATAGCTTTTATAATTTGAATGTCTGTCCTATGGTCACTGGACATGGATATTAAATTTTATAATCCGTTTTTCTCAAAGTCGCAAATATTTTCCACAATAGTCATAATCTGTCGTGGCAAACTATTTCAAATAAGCATTTACCATTGTTATCAACACTTTTATAAACAAATTCTATATAATTAAGTTTTTCTCACAGCAGGATTCATTGTTATGGCTAGAACTGATTTAAAATTGTCTTCAAAAGCATTTTTAAACTTTAAGCTTTATCATCCATGTATAATACAGATTGTACATAACAATCTACGATGAAAAGAGTGATTGGGATATTTGTTTATGCAAATTGTTATTAATAGTCTATATTACTTATGTATGATAAAGCTTGAAGTTTAAAAATGTTTTTGAAGAAAATCTTGAAACAGTTCTAGTGATGAGAATAAATCCTGCTGTGAGGAAAACTCATTAATATAAATTTTGTTTATAGAAATGTTTATAACAATAGTGAATATTGTTTTATGACAATTTGTCGTTATAAATTATGACTATTATGAAAAATATTTTCTATTACAGTCAAACCAATTTTTTTTTCTACTGGAAAAAGATACATTTAAGAATTTGTTTATAATTACTAAGTTAAGTATTAATAGGATTATTTCTATTCTACGAGAGCAGATGCAATAATACAGGGTGATGGTGAGTTTGATTCAGCATTTTTTCTCGAGACAAATATTCATATTGCTGAAATGTGTGAGTTTGTCACTTTATCTGTTGATTTATTATTGATCTGGGAATTAAATTGAAAAATGTCGAACCACAGTTCTCTTAAGAATTTAATACTGAGTATTTCTAGAAAATAAAAATCCAAATCCGTTGTAAATTACGGACTGTAGTTAATTATGAACAGTGAATTCCTGATTAGCACCACTGTGCGTCGGTAATTGTAGTCACAACCTTAAGCTTATTCAAAGATTATATGTAATAACGAAAGTAGATTGTTTGTACTAAAAAAACGTATGCAAGATAGCAATACATGTTTGGCTAGTACACAAAATCCATTTTAATTATTAATTTTCATATCACCTGACAGATTGTCATTTGCAATTACCGACGTCACGTGGTTTAGTTTATTCATGGCCTTAATTAAACAAGTGATTTATTCAGGTGTATGGGTAGTTATAGTAAACGCATTATTTTATGAATTATATATTGTTAAATGGGATCAAGAAAAAAAAAACACGCCAAGAGGGGCGTTTATCTTTAAGAAAATCGCAGAAGTGCTGCTTCCTCTTTAAGCAAAATCGTTGGTGGTTTTCGTGCAAACATATAACTCAGAGTGTGATCTCTGAGACCGGTTATCATTTTTACAAGCCCCATTTCTCGCGTTTTCGTTCTCAACCGTTGTTAAAGTGGAATACCCAACGGGCAGGGTGTCCCGTAAAGTCTAGGAGTAATGGTTGTACAAACGGCCAAGTAACGATCCGCCGAGTGTACACCTAGCCATCGATGTTACTTGCCATTAGTTTATGGACAGATCCAGCTTTAGCTTCCTCTTACCGAGGACATCGATAGTCGGTAGTCCCCCATCTCCCCCTACATGGCCCTAAGATCAACGTCACTGCTTCACGTACCAAATGTCAGTTCGAGCGAATCCTGATTCTCCCCCATCTATAACAATCCTTTCCACTCAGGTTTCAAGCTTACGAGTAGATCCGAAAAAAGGAAAACAGTTTAGTCAATCGATGCTTTTTAGACACTTACTCTTTTCGTATATATATAGGCCTGATCGCTAATACCGCTTGAACGGACAGAGTCAAATACAGCAGTCGTTTTGAATTAAAATTGGAAAACAAAGATGAGAGACAATCACAAATCAGAGAAAACACGCTAAATATCAATATTATTCAAAAATTTAAATAAAGTGAGTAATATAATTAAAAACAAAATAGAATTAAAACAACAAAAATTCTTATAATCAATCAGAAGCGGTTAGCCGCTTTCTTACTGAGGGTCAAGGAAGGAGCGGACTAAGCAGTATTTAATAATACCGCTATTTGGACTGCCGCACGTACCCTATCTACACCCAGATCTTTCAGCTGACTTACGCACTTTACATACACGTTCCCTGTAACAGCAATTACAATTAGGTGAACAGCGGTTAATTTCATTCACCACGTTTCCGTGATTTGGTGTTTTAGCTGACTATACTTCTGAATCTTAGGGATATAGCTCAGCTGGCTGTTTTTGTCAAGGGGAGTGGTGATATCTATGATTTTGACATGCTGGGCACGTTTGTCCCACAGAACAATTTTCAGGTGACGAAAGATGTGCTTTTGGTAGTTTCTGGTACCGATTACCTTGTCATAGATGACTACGACGAACCCTCCTGTTTCCGGGAATAACCCGTCTCTGGGCAGTTACAAGTTGGAAGCATCTCTATCTACGTTTGGTCTATCTTGGACTAGGAGGTGCTGTCTGTAAAGAGGTTTTCCTCGCCACTCCATAGCATGTTGCTCTACAGTGGAATGCCTGATATTTGGGCAAGTTAGATCAGCCAGATATAGGGGTGTATAGCTATTATCCTCTCGATAGATGTTATGGAAGAGAGCAAGATGCCTTTTGCTGTAAGAGTATTCACTCAACTGTGGTATCTGTTAGGCATAAAGTTGGCGAACATCCAAAACACCTCTATCCTCATTCAAACGTGGTAGGACTATTTTCTCAATAACTGAACTTCTGTGGTGTATTCAGTTCCCAGTCATTCCCGTGCGAATGGTACTGTTGATGTTCTTAAGGTCGGTGTTAGATCATTTGATGAGCCTGAAGAAGTATGTGAGAAGTGGGATCGCATAGCTGTTAATAGCCTTGATCTTATTGGCAGTGTTAAGACTAGTTTTTAAAATTGAGGACAAGTGTTTAGAGAAGGACTCTAAAATACTTCCTTTCGCTGCAGATTGAAGGAGACCCCTCAACTGCAAGACGTTTAAATATTTATAGGAGTCCCTCTCTGCATTGTTGCAATGAAATACTGATCCTCATGTCCCCATTGCAGTGAGGAGTTCCCTAATAGTCGGAAGACTGGCAATTTGTCCAAAGTCTGAAGGACTGTAGGCATCTGGATTCTTTGGAAGCATATACGTGATCCCTTCCAGCGTAAAAGAAGGCGTAAAATCTGGATTATCAATAGTGTTCTACATGAACCTGACTAAAACAAAACGCACACATGTAAGGTATTTGTACCAAAAGTTGTGCACCATGTCAAGTGCTTTGATTTCCAATTTTGCGCCTTCTTCAAAACTCCAAATACATCGGAGCTTGTGATGGTAGTAGCTTTCAACTCAGAGACTCTGGATACTCGCTGCTTCTCGAGTTTAAACCAGGTTACTCCCAAATTGCTCTTGTTAGTTTTACCCCAGATACCCGACCAATAATTAGCCATGTCTTTGACTTAAGAAACTTTAATCTCTTTAGCTTTTAATTGTCATCCACTTATTTCATGGTAGAAACGCTTTTCATTCTTTCCAAAAGACTTGTTTTGCTCTTCTCTTGCACTAGCCCTCTTGTATCGCCGTAGTCGTGCTGACAGAACGCATAGCCTTTGCCGTAAGGAATCTATCACTTCGTCCAGTTCTGCAGGTGTTGTTGCATGAAATTTTTGATGAAAAAGGATTCCTGACTCTTTACAACTCACTTTAAGGGCCGTGTTATCTCATCTATATTGAGTTGTCCTTGTGTGCGAGCGGATTTTGTTGATGTAAGGCATTGTTTTTCTGAAAAGCGTTCTGGCGACTGCCACGGCTGCACCATAGGTCAGGATTTGCGCCTAGAGCACGGATAATTCCTAAGTCAAGTACAATGGTAAAATCTTGCTGTTCAGAAAACAAGCTAGTGCAAGCAAGTCCTTATAAAACTTTAGATTCAGTGGAGGATGTCTCCATAATGGTTCTACCTCACCGAATTCCTGTAGAGCAGGATTGAAGTTTTCTTGTAGACGTTATAGATGTTTTGAAACTGCAATGCTTTCTTCGGAAAGAGCGTGGCTATGGTGACGAAGTCCCAAAGCTTGTGACTAAATTTCCTCCCTGGAAGCATCATGGCCACGCCCACGCTCCTCTCCAGCTGAAATATTTTCTATTGCAGCCTCAATAATCTTCTCATTAGCGGAATTTTCATGAGGTTCAACTACTCCTGCTAGTGGATGGTTTACAGCATTTTTATTGTTTCTGTTGCAACCTCGGACAGTAAATGTCGTACCACAAAAGTGCGTTTTCGGTCTGCAATGCACTGCACGGTCACTCTCGCAGCCAAGTGCGGGTATTCAAGCAAAAAGAGACGATATTGTTCTCTTCCTACAGGACCCGTACCCTTGGCTGTAGTACAGTGACAATGCATGACGCACTTATTCAATTCTCTCGTCCAATACATCCGCTGTTCAGGTTCTTAAACCTTTATTACATGCTCTTGCAATGCGGCATCAACCTCTGATCTTACCAGGGCTGTTAGTTGAAATTTGCCGGTTTTACTCATAGATGTCGCTAGAGATATGTATACATTTCCATGATTTGGCATCTATGTCATATTTTTCTATGGACAATAACCTTCAAAAATACACAATTACATACTGCCAAAATAATACCATCATGGTTGTTTACCTCAGTGAATATGTTGAGTTTCGTTCCAAGTAAATCGCATTTGCGGCATTCGTTGCTTTTCTTATTTCATCAAAAGAAAAAAGCAGTTGAATCTCATCGATTGCTGGTAGAAACTTATGGTGAATATGCTCCAGTGATTAGAACATGTGAGACATGGTTTCGTCAATTTAAAAGTGGAGATTTCGATTTAACAGACAATGAACATCCTAGTGCAGCGAAAAAGTTCGAAGACGAGGAATTGCAGGCGTTATTGGATGAAGACCCAACCCAATCGCAACAACAATTGGCACAAACACTAAATGTGACCCGAGGAGCAATTTGCCAACGTTTAAAAGCCATGGGAAAAATCCAAAAGTATGGAAAATGGGTACCACACCAACTGAACGATAGACAAATGGAAAATCGAAAAACCGTTTGTGAAATGCTGCTTCAACGGTTCGAAAGGAAATCTTTTCTGCATCGAATTGTCACGGGGGACGAAAACTAGATTTATTTATAATCGCTTTGGCCGTAAGACAATGCTCTGTGTTTGGTGGGACCAGTGTGGTGTGGTGTACTTCGAGTTATTAAAACCTGGTGAGACGGTGAATACGGATCGCTACCGACAACAAATTATCAATTTGAATCATGCGTTGATCGAAAAACGGCCGGAATGGGTCCGAAGGCATGGCAAAGGTATCCTACAACATGACAACGCACCGTCTCATACCGCTAAAGTGGTGAAGAACACATTAAAAGCATTGAATTGGGAAATATCATCGCACCCGCCGTACTCTCCAGACCTCGCCCCGTCCGACTATCACCTTTTCGCATCGATGGGACACTCACTCGCAGAGCAGCGCTTCGCCAATTTTGAAGAAGTCGAAAAATGGCTCATCGAATGGTTTGCCTTGAAAGAGAAAAATTTTTTTTGGAATGGTATCCATGATTTTCCTGAAAGATAGGCAAATTGTGTAGAATCCAATGGTCAATACTTTGAATAAAAAATTTTTGAGTTTCCCTTGAGAATTAAGTGTTTTTTTTATTGAAAAAACCGGCAAACTTCAACTAACACCCCTGGTATCTGGCTAATTTGCCGATTACTATAGAGATCGTTCTGTTCTATTATCCTTTTTCTCTAAATTAGATCTCTGCCCGTAAATGTTATCATCTCAGGGTACATAGCGACGAACCTAGATAAAAAAAACGTTGCCTTTCCTGAAGGGGAGATTGCCTCTTTTTGTTTCGAAATAACAGCACATCACAGCCTGATTATGTATTGGCAACCAATGTCGATATATGTCCTACTTAAAGTTGATTTTGATGCACACTAGCAAGCTAGTTCGTACTTAAAATTTAACAGGTTGACACCTAAGATTCTTATGGAGCTCAAAAAAGCTATTTAAACGAGTGTTAAAAATAAGTTATTTGCAAAACACGCACTGGAGAATTACTTTGAGTCCCTGTAGAGCAGTAGTAAGAACATCCATTTACGACCAGCGTTTTCATATTGTATCTGTTTACATTCCTTAGGTCCTACTTTCGTTCCTTACCTTCGCTGAACAGCTATGACAATATGGGTTACCTTTTTCCAATGTGCGTCGTTAGCACGAAGCTTACGTTCTGGAAATGGCTAATATTCATGAACACAATTTTAAATTTCCCACCAAGTATGTGCTATATTATACATTTTATTGATATAACATATTCGTAGTTCACTGAGTTGTAAATGGACATCCTCAAGACCGCTCTACAGACACTCGAAACATTTCTTGAGGACGTATTTTGCAAAAAATATCGCGTGTGCTACAGAGCTCGGCCATTTTGGGACTCGACCGATGTAATCAGTCCTCACCCCATAAAGCGTGCGTTTGTTCCTAGTAACACAATATATCATTTCTACTCGACTCGTACACTAGTGCAATTATTCAATTTAATCGGGGAGTTGGGTCAACAAGGGATGATCTTTATAGAAGGGTCATCTTATTCAAGCTCGCTACACAAAACATACCAGTAAGTCGAAAGCATTTCATTCATATTTGTAGAGTTCTAGAATTCCCGGTGCGTCTTTTTCTAGCCTATAGTGCCATGTTTTTAACTGACAAGCAGTGGTGATTTATGGGATAACACTGAAATTGTTATTGATTTTGACCAGTAAAATCCGTGTTACCAATTGAGTTTAACTGATCAACTTAAGTGATAATTAATCTGTTTTTTTAGTGAAACACACTGATTTCAGTAAAACTCACTTAAGTGAAGAAGTAACCCACTTTTACTTATTTCGTTAGTGGAAAATCACTGATTCAAATTTAGAGAGTAGAAAGAATGCAAAGAAAAATTACCAAGAATATAATTGTTTTATTTTAAGTCATAGAATCTAAGTTTGAAATAAAAAATACTCTTTTTTATATGAATATAAAATTCACGTGAGCGCCGTTAGGCCTAAAATTTTGATTGTTAAATTTCAAAGTGAAACCTGGATCGTTCCATAATTGCTTAACCTTTTCATTCATGTCTTTTTTCTACCATAATATCAAGAAATACAAATATAAAGAAAGAAGCTACAATATTTTTGTAAGACTGTTAAGTGAATATAAAATAATATCAGAAAAGAGTGCCAATCATATTAAAAAGCTGAAGCGCGAATTAAAAATTATAAATAAAAATTAGTTTTCATTGAAGTCATTAAAAAAACATAAGCTTATGGAATTGCATTTTTGATAATAAGTCAAAAGGAAACTTCATTTTCTTCCCTTTATGTTCTTTCAAATCTGAGTCAGTTTTTGATATGCCTGATAAATCAGTAAATTTACGAGATTAATTTTCTCATTTATTATTAAAATTAGAAAAAAAATTATGAAAGGCATAGTCTATAATCTTAATCATTAATTAAACTTGATGATAGAAATTATAATGAAATCATTATAAATATTATTTTGGTAACTTTTTATAGTGATAATTAGTAAAAAGCAACTAAAGCTGCAACTAATTCACTGAATGTTTATTTGAATACTCGTCAGTGAAATATTTGCTTTGAATCACCCTTAAAATGCTAATTGTTCTACACAATTTTCTGCACAAAAAGGATTGACGTGCCATAATGCATAGTTGAAATTTAAAACCTTGAATGCTATCATTTAAAGTGAATGATATATAAATCAATTGCACTACTCCAACAAAACATGTCAAGAGGAATGGAAGCATAGAATAAATCCGATGAAGAGCCGATATATAGTTGCGTAAAAACGGGATAAGAACAGAAATGAATATCGAAGCAAAAGGGGTGGAAACGGAAGACAGGAGTTGAAATTTTCCTTGCGGCTGTAATCTGGCTGTGAAGTCAGTGGTCTGGGGAATCACAGGGGTTGGCAATAGAAGCATGGGTGGTCCTGGGTGTAGAGGTGAGTGCCTTCGTTCTGATCGGGAGAAAGCGACGAAGAAAACGTCCAAAGTAAAGGGAAAAAGGCAAGCTTTAACGAGATCGATGAAGCTACCCCTCTAGACTGCTGTACTGTTTTCCATCCTCTAAACCCTATACCACTTCGCCTCAAAGCAGCCAGTACGTCGATGTTAACATCCATTTAACTGATGGCTCGATGACATGCATAAATCAAAGAGTTCACCTCTCAACTTTAAACTAACCAACTGAAGTCGAACGTCACTCTTCATCTATCATTTTCATCAATTTAATCTCAGGAATTTATAGAGTAACTAATCAATTTTGGGAAAATCCGTCCAATAGATTTTTGTATATAACGGTTATGCTAATACTACAGAATATAAAATTACATGTTTGGTAACAGCTAGTAAGAGGCTATAAATCACTTATGAAAAGTGTTATTCCAGCGAAATATAACGACCCTGTAAAATTTTAACAAGTCCAGGAAATCTAACCACTTTCATGAACGTATAATCTCTCATTTAAAGAAAAGGATTTTAGAACACATGTAATATACTCATTCTGAGTGGCTTGCTTAACATTCATTACTTAAAGTTTTTTTACTGCTACACAGCTCTGTTTTAACAGTTCACTAGAAATTCAGCATAACAATGTTGCGATACTATTCAAGAACACAGCTTGTACTAACATCATAGAATATTTGTGACAATGTGTTTCTGTAGAACAGACGTAATAACTAAAACTCACAGTTCTTGAAATGTGATACAACTCAATTGTAAAAATGTTACTTTTTGTTTGCAAAAATTTTAAGAAGTTTAATTGGGATTTGAAAATATATTAGAAATGTGAAATCAGAATAATTGTATTTCTTTCAACGGCGGCATTGATCGGAAATACCATCATATTATTTTCTGATAAAATAATACCGTCAATCTCATTGTTCACATATTAAAAAAGGCTAATATAATAGAACTATATTGCGACATAAATTTCCTCTAAGGTTACTTTTCTTTTCTTTTTAAATTGCCCGGTAGCTCTAAAGATGCGGTGGGCGGTTAACACGACATTATTACATCCATTTAACGACAGACACACGAAGAGGTGAGAAAAGCAAAAAGATAATCCCCTGTCCTATAATCTATTTTACATCTTCACAAAGCCGATATAACGTGTTTTGCATTCAAGCGAAGATAAAGGATTTATTAAATCCCATTTTTTATACCACTATTTAATGGATGTGCGATACAAAGTTGCAAAGTTATTGTTAATTATTAAAAAAATTAAAAATAGTCTCCTTTCAACTTCTATATTGAGCCGATGTGCATAAGGGGATGCAGTGAATATTTGCGATGCGTGAGAAACTCGATCGAAGTTTGGAAACTTCTTGTTTGGAGACTACGAGAAGTCGCAAAGTCTTCACACTTGCAGCCTTTAGTTCGAGGTATAGTAAAAGCATGGTTGCATTTGCTCTTAAACCTTTCTTTAGAGTTTAGTATATTGCTATTCAAAGGAACAAATTAATTTTTAATGATTCATTGAATTTCAAGAGTTTTAAGATCCGGAATCCGGCAAAGAGAAGGCCCGTGAAACATGCCGCTTTACAAAGAGATGTTAAAGTTTATTCGCTGACTTGAAAAGTAATTTTCGAAAAATTCCATATATAGCACATCACTCAATAAGTTTTCGGTTTGACATATAGATGGCACCACTGTTGTCAAATCCATATTAATTCTGGATAGTAGCAACCTTCAAGCGTTAAGTGTCAAAATTTCATGACCACAGTACGTCCACTACCATGTAATTTAGGAGGGTACTTAGAAAAGTGAAAATGAGCATCAGCGCCGCCAAGTTTTGATAGCAAGAACTAATATCAATGCAAACAAAACCCCCGTACCCCGCAACCCGATGTCAATAAGAAGGTGGGCATTGAATCGTATTGAAATGTCAAAATCTGGAAAGAAAGGGAATCGAGAATGAAACTTTTGAATTCCTTTTAATGCCTAGGAATTAAAATGCATTCAAAAGTTTAATTTTCGATTCCGTTTCTTTCCAGATCATGACATTTCAATGCCATTCACTCCCACCTTCTTACTGAGATATTCTACAGAGCGGAAAATTTTTAAACATAAATCAATGATTTATACCATCAGATTTTATAAAAGAATATCAAACTATGGTTGCTATGGTTACAACAGGTTAAAAAGAACATCGGTAACGACAATAGCGCCACCACTTGTTGATAGCAAACATTATAATTCGTTCCCCTTTTCACCTATATGAGTGGACCCACTGTGTTCATGACAATCTGACGTTCAGTACAGAAGTTACAGGGGCTTTAGTGAAGCAACTTTTGTTATTTTAAAAACAATGGATAAAAAAGAGTTTCGAGTGTTAATCAAACATTACTTACAAAACACCGATGACGCTGAACGCTCTGGTCGCTCAAACGCAACAGTTGTTCTGGAAAGCATAAAAAGAGTCTACAAATAGTATATTGCATTACAAGGGATGAAACACAGCGAGAGCAAACGAGTGTGAAGTTTGCTGCCCGAGCGAAACGAGGGCTGCAGTCACACGAGTTGCATTTGCTGTGTTTTGTTTTGAGTAATGCATACTATTTTTCATAGCAACTGTTTTGAGAATTTGATTTCCGGTACCTGTGAAGCGGGAAGAAAGTGCGGTTTAACACCCTACCTTTAAGGGGGTCGTCTACTTCCGAGACGAGAATTTTAGCCTATTTTTGGGAATGAATTGCAAAAACATTACTAAAGATATTCACGCCAGTTAAAATTTTTTTTATTATTACATGTTTTTTCTTCGGAAAAATCTATTTTTCACTTGATAATAAATGCATCCTCGACCTTGGAACGCCCTTGACCTCAACGCTGCAGAAATGTCATTAAGAACTTTGTGGTAAGACTTTGGCCATTTAAATTGTCTGAAACCAATAAAATGAAATCTGTCTGTAATCTGTGTTACATTGGCTATGTTTTCCCAGAGCCCATTTTTTATATTGTAAAATGTGTTTATATTACGCAATTGTTCTTGAAAAAATTCGATTTTTGACATGTTTTTTGATCTATTGGAGCATGTTAAAATTCAACAAAGTAAAAATTTGAAAATCGCCTCTAGGAAAACATAGCTATATGTTTATTGAATAACTGAAAAAAAATTTGATCAAATTCTATCAATATTTCTAGAAAAAGTGATACCACAAAGTTTGAAAAATGCAACTTTTGGGAAATCACGTTTCAAGATAAATGACAATGTAAAACATGATTTGAGAAACTTACGATTTAATCGGCAATACCTACGTAAGAAAGCGTATTTCAAAAAATCCCTCATATGGCGTGTTCCTTATAACATCTACATTCAAAATATGCACAAAAAAAACGATTTTTCCAAACCGCGAAGGTAGACGACCCCCTTAAAGTATCACCCCTATGGTTGAAAATCGCAGTTTCGTCCCGCTTTACAGGTACCGAAAATCGGATTTTCAAAAGAGGCGCTATGAATAGTATATTGCATTACAAGGGACGAAACACAGCGATTGCAAACGAGTGTGAAGTTTTCTGCCCTAGCGAAGCAAGGGCTGCAGTCACACGAGTTGCATTCGCTGTGTTTTGTTTCGAGTAATGCATACTATTTTTCATAGCAACTCTTTTGAGAATTTGATTTTTGGTATCTGTAAAGCGGGACGAAAGTGCGGTTTGCAACCCTACCCTTAAAGTTTCGCCCCTAGGGTTGAAAATCGCAGTTTCGTCCCGCTTCGCAGGTACCGAAAATTGAATTTTCAAAAGAGGCGCTATCAACAAAGGTTTGGGTGATCGTAAATTAAAGTTGCGTGAGATAGCTGACACCTTAAAGATATCAGAAGGTAGTGTGTTTACAATTTTGCACGAATCTTTGGGGATGCGTAAGTTATTTTTGAAGTTGGTGCCGCGTTTGCTCACATCCGACAAAAAACAATAACGCGTCGAGGATTCAGAGCTCTTTTTGGAGCTGTTCAAGCGAGGTAAAAAGGATTTTCTGCGTCAGTATGTGACAATGAATGAAACTTGGATCCACCACTACACACCCGAAACAAAAATATTGTCAGCTGAGTGGACAACAGCTTGTGAAAGCCGTCCGAAGCAACCAAAAACTCAACAGTGGCTGATCTGAAAAAAATACTCCAGGGAAAGAGATTTGGCCCCAATGAAGAAGTGATTGCCGGAACTGAGGCCTATTTTGAGATCAAAGACGAATCTTTCTACAAAAAAGGCATCGAAAAATTGTGTTTTTCTTAGTTAGACCAGAAACTTATTGAGCGATGTGTTACCTTAGTGGGACGCATTGGAGTTATTGTAAACATTTTAAAAAATCTTGGTAAGATTGCGGTCACATATATGTGCGCAGGTTCACGAGTTCATTACGAAGATAATAACTAAATTCAGCTAGAATTTAGTCTTATTGAACCTTACATAAAAATTTGACAGCAAATTGATTGAAATAATCGTGTATATCTACATGAGAAATTTTGGTTAAACTGTAGTTTATTCGTGGGATTTTGAAGTAGGCGATGAAATATGACAAGAAGGCTAGCTGGAATAAGGAAGATTAGGTATTCACTAACGGAGTCAAATTTGAAAATAATATTTATAAATATAAGATTAATGAATGACAAAATAGGAAGACTATTTAAAAAATTGTGAATAAGTATTTGATCAAAAAGAAAGCAATGCAAAAAATTATATAGAAAAATCTAACAAACTATTTTAAAAATAAAATATAAGGTAGGAAGACTTAATTACACAATTTTAATAAAATGTACAAATCAGAAAAAACTCGATGTGAAGCATTATGTAGAAAATTGTAACAGACTATTTTTAACATAAAATATACGATGGGAATTACAATTTGTAAAATAATGAATGTATTTTTAATCATAAAATACACAATAAAAAGAATGATTTCGAAAATTGTAATAGACTGTTAAAACTAATTTCCTGAATATGCAAGTCCTCGCCTCTCGTTAGTGAATAATTCGAAAAATCAGTTTCTATCCCTGTAATAACTTCCGACTTCTATAGTTTTGTCAATACTTTCTACTCCATCATGATTTTCGAAAGTCTCATCAAGAGCAAACGTACGATGACTTATTCAAAATTAATTTTCTCGAGGGTCAAATTAACAGAAAAGTAGTAAGTTATAGAAATATAATCTGCCAAAACAATATAGCAAATTTTAAACCACATACTCTTAGTGGCTAAATAACTGTATTTCAATTTACTTCGTATCTGTGAAAAAAAATACAATGACATATTCCCAACAGAGATAAGAAGAGAAATACTGCGAAAAACGAGGTTTTGGCGTAATTGACCTTGAATAGATTGCTCGGGATAGTCGCTGAAGCGGTATTACCCACTTGTCCCATTTTCGCTTCTTTGGTCTGTTGTAAGCACTGTTTGTTTGATTCGAGGCGCGTACACGGAGAAAAGTTTGGTGAATCCGCTCGCCCAACACGTAGAACTGATGCGCTAAGCACACGGAGAGCTGCGCGACCTCTGTTTGGTTGAACAGCTCTGCCAATTTGGCGGAACCATTGCCCCAAACTAGGCGAGCCGTTAAGCGAAATACTTGGGCTAGCCGTTCTCTCGCAAGCTTTTCGTCAGTTTGGGGTAACCAGTGCCCCAATTTTAGAGTAGAAGTTACACTAAACCAAAGACGAGCGGCTTTCCCACCGCTAGCGCTACGGTTCTACTAAACTTCTATCCGTGTAGGAAGGTACTCAGGTCAAAGCTTTATGTATCAAGAGTCATTAGCAACTTACTTAGATATCTACTATAGACTGCTCAGGATAGTGGCTGAAGTGGTATTACCCACTTGTCCCATTTTCGCTTCTTTGGCCTGTTGTGAGCACTGTTTTTTGATTCGAGGTGCGTAGGAAGGTACTCAGGTCAAAGCTGTAAGTCTCGGGAGTCAGTTGAAAGCCAGTAGATCTATATATCTGATATAGACTCCTCACGACAGTCGCTGAAGCGGTATTACCCACTTGTCCCACTGTCGCTTCTTTGGCCTGTTATAACCACTGTTTGTTTGAGTCGAGGTGTGCGGGAAGGTACTAAGGTCATAGCTTTATGTATCAAGAGACAGCTGAAACTCACAAGAGGTTGAAATCTGGTATAGATAGCTCAGGACAGTCACTAGAGGGGTAGGACCAATTTGTCCCATTTTCGCTTCTTTGGCCTGTTGTAAGTACTGTTCGGGTAAGTAGAGGCGCTTGGAAAGGTACTCAGGTCAAAGCTGTTTGTATAGAGAGTCATCTACTACTCAGTAGAGGTAGATATCTCGTATTATTGGATCAGGATAGTCGCTGAAGCTGTAGTACCCACTTGTCCCATTTTCGTAACTTCGGCTTATTGTAAGTACTGTTTGTTTGAGTCGAGGTGTGCGGGAAGGTACTAAGGTCATAGCTTTATGTATCAAGAGACAGCTGAAACTCACAAGAGGTTGAAATCCGGTACAGATAGCTTAGTACAGTCGCTAGAGGGGTAGGCCCAACTTGTCCCACTTTCGCTTCTTTGGCCTATTGTAAGTACTGTTTGTTTGAGTCAAGGTACGTCCATTTTCTACAAATTACAGTAGGTACTGCAACTGTTTTTTTTATTAAGCCCTGTTTCAAACATTAAGATATCATCTGATATGTTAGAAAAATGTACAGCTTCCGCTGATCACAATGTTCTTTATTTAAGCCAAACATGATTCTACTTCTTCGGTGCTCAACGAAACAGGAAGGTGAGAATTCGCAAAATCATCTGGAACCTTGAAAGAATCGCCTTCACCATGATGTGAACAGGCGCGTGCACCATAAGGGCCTTATACTTGTACATTATTTGCTTGAATGAAGATTTCAAGGCATTTTTCTCTGGAGAGCCGTCTTAGAACTCTCCGTTCACTACCAAATACACATTTATTGTAGGATTCTTGGATACCGACAAATGGCAGAGTGATACTCTGACTTTTAGTGTCAGTCTCGTTGACAATAGCAGGGAGTTCATTGTCAGATGAAGACCCCCTCGGTCTTTTTCTATCTAAATAACATTTTTTACAGAAGAATACACCATCCATTTAATGATACTCGGAGTGAGTCCTTTTTCCAGGGATCGTTCACACATGGAGCAAATGGGCATGGTAGTTCAATACCAGAATATCGATAACTCTTATAACAGTATACTTGAATACTTAGAAAGAAAAGAATGATGATCGTACACCAAAAAGATAGCGACAACTGTTATACAACCAAATGATGGGTGAACCGTGTCACCAGTCTGGGTTAGTAGATTTAAAATATTCTGGTCGAATACGCGTAAGGTACACATGAACACTTCAACAGATGCTGTTATTTTTCTGATGTTAGATGTCCATTTTTTGGGTTCTACCTACTCGATTAGAATACTTTAAGCATGTTAACCCAGACTGTTGACGCTATTTACGTAATATTTAGTTATATAACAATTGTCGCTATTCCTTTTTGGTGTACAATCTTCGTTTATTCCATTCTACGTATCCAAGTATATGTTATAAGAGTACAAACCCAAATCGAAAACTTATGTAACATCAATATTGAATTATATTTCAATGGTAGCCATATTGGATCCGCCATATTGAGATCGGAGTTTTCCTGCTCGAAGTCGAGAATAGCACCATGAAGACCCTTTGCAATATGATCTTTATATATATTGAAAAGCATTTGCATGTTTAAACCATTTTGACAGTAGCCGTGTTGGACTCGTCATCTTGAATCTCGTATTCCTGACTTCGAAACTCAAAAAAATATAACCGAAAACCTTTGTACACCTTTTTTATTGGAAATTAAGCCAAAAGTTACGGGTCGTTACGGGGTAAGACGAACTTTACTTCGCTAATTCCTTCTATGTTCCCAGTACCCCACAACGAAATAAATGTCACTGTTCCTTCTAAAATAGACCAAAAAACAATTTTTTGGTGCGCATTCACTTTACACTAGCAGGCGAAAAATGGCCTACTTTTTAACATCCTCCTTTACACTACTGTTCATACATTCAAATTATCTGCAAGTTCACATTCACTTTAAGGGGTCAGTAGGGTAATGTGGCCTGTTTTTTTGACATTTTTTTTTTATAGAAATTTTTATTTTACAATGAAACTTTTTTTACACATAATGAGGCATATGGTGGAGTGTATAAACAAATTTTTTCGAAAATTTTTGATGACATCTGTCGGAGTAATGGCTGGATGAAAAAATGCGGTTTTTTTCTGGCCGACGCGATTTCTCATGTTTGGATCATCTGAAACATAAAAACCCAACTGATTCTTAAAAAGTACATAAATGTTTATCGTCCCTACCAGAATTATGAAAAAATGTTAATAAATAAAAAAGTTATCAACATTTTTTTTTGTCGATTTTTCCCCATGTTTTTTAACATAAATTTTGTCATAATATTGCCAATAATTAATAAAAAATCATGTCCGTGGTAGGGACGATAGCCAGGCGTTTTGTGAACATTTAAAAAAAAAATTTAAGGAAATCGGTTAAGTAGTTCGGCCGGAATCATGTCGGCCAGTTTAAAAAAGTGTGTTTTGAGAAAAACGCGTTTAAAGTTTGAGGTACTGAAAACTTATACAAAGATGGACATAAACGTCGAAAAATTGACATACCCCTAATCGGCTATGCCTGCTCCGTAGAAATTCTAAGGGTATAAGGAAACAGAAAATGCAAAAACACCATTTGTACATTTTGAAGACGTCTTATTGTAAATAATAATAATTTGGGCGGCGGGAGTAGCCATATACGTTTCTCTTGAAGACCTGAATATTTTACTTGTACGTTGCTAACAATAGGCCAAAGTCGCGAAACTGAGACAAGTGGGTCCGTTCTTTCTAGTGATTGTCCTGAGCAATCTATACCAGATATCTGTCTATGATGAGTTGCAACTTACTGTCGATACTTACAGCTTTAACCTGAGTACTTTCCACAGCACCTCGACCCAACCTAACAGTACTTACAATAGGCCAAACAAGCAAAAATGGGACAAGTTGGTCCTACCCCTTTAGCGACTGTCCTGAGCTATCCATACCAGATTTCTAGCTCTACTGACTTCCAGCTGACTCTCCACACTTACATCTTTGACCTAAATACCTTTACAAGTACTTCTCCCCAACTAAACATTACTTTCAACAGGATTACGACTATTCTTCTTAATAAATTTGCAGTTTACGTTTGTTTACATGCAGGTGAAAATGATTTGAAACATAGTTCCTTTAACAAAAACAATACTGGGTAATAAATTTTCTTTACGTTGCGATTATTTTTGTTTTCGAATTATATTAAGCTTGAAATTTAACGTTAGTTGGTAGTTGAAGTTCTTCTTCATACGTTAAGTACCTCATTTACTATGAAAGTACTCGGAATTAATAATACTTGCCCTAATCCTCTATTAACCTTTCCATCTCTACAAACTCAGTTGAATTTTCTTTCTTTATGTTTATTTATTTTTATCTATTCAGTAAGAAAATTATTAATAAAATTATTAATTTTAATAAAAATACAATCAAGAACCATCGTCATTAGGTAATTAAATATATTTAATGAATTTACTCGTAAACTAATAAATGCAAATAGATTTTATATTCTGATCAGACGAAAGTTAAAAATTCAGGTCAGTTTTTCCAACAGTATGTGAAATATACACGGAAAAACAGTATAGCTGTTCGACCTATACCGGTATATAGTGTCTCGACCCATGCGGTATAGGTGAGACAACTAAGGTAAATGTACCAGTCGTTGCGCTGGTACCAGTCGTTGCGCTGTCGAGCATATTTTACGTAAAATTAAGAAAATTACTTTATATTTTTGTGTTCAAGTTAGAGATATCGTTGAACATAACGTTATTATTCATCTCTTATAACAAATTTTTAATGTAAATGCTTACTCAAAAATGCTAAAAAATAAAATATTCCGGAATGTTCAAATCGTAGTTCATAAAATGACTGAGCTTATTTTTTATGCAAATGGAACTCTTCTCGCATTTAAGTATTTATATCAATTTATTCGACATCAATTTTGAAAGTTTTTGATTTATATTTATGATAACCCTTATATAACAATAAATAATACAATAATAAATTTCTTGCGCAAAGACTGGGCCAAACGCATTTTTTCATATTTTCGACTATTTGTTAATAAGTGTTGAAAATTTTCAGAATAATAAGCTTTGCAATACAAATCAAAAGTGTCTTTCAAAATGTGATTCGATTAATGTGACGAAAAATTTTATTTTTCTATAATTAAATTCAATAATCCTCGAAGGGTTTCCTTAACCGCGCAACGACTGGTACATTTACCTTATACTGGTTTGCCGCGCGACCTATACATTGCTTCGCATGCACGCGACTCTAACCTCGAAATGAGAAAGAAGTGTCATTTTTTCGAGGCGTTTTTTCGAAGCGTTTGTCGATTTGTTTGGAGCATTTTTTCTTTCTTTGAAAGATTATTTTTGTGTATCGTGTATTGTTTTATCACACGCGAAAATTCACAAGAGCGATAGCGATGGCATAATATTTTGTTTACGATCGCTATACATGGTATTGTCATATCAACGAACTTGTATAGCTGTCTCACCTATACTCGTATAGTTCTGAGGACCATACCGTAACATTGATCTGATAGCAATATTTTCTGGTTCTGAGGACCAAAATATAGTTCTCTTAGCTATACTGTTTTTTCAGTGTATTCAAATTAATATCTTACTAATCGTTCAACTGAATATTATGTGATTGGTCACATAACTCGTACCATCTTTGATTTCTCAATTTTATGTATGCCATACTTCCGGTATTGGGGAGAAATAAATAAAGCACGGTAAATATTGTAGAAGATTTTATTGAAATTTAATTTAAACTTTTCTGCTTTTTGAAATTCGAATTTGATTCTTAATAGTGAGACCAATATCATAGTAATTTATATTTATACTACCTACAGAATATGTCGCAATATGGAAAAATTTGTCTCGCCCTCGACTCCCGGCAAATGAGAAACTAGGTATGCATATTCCGTTTGCGCTTTGCCATGTGGTTTCCTCCCTTTGTTCTCAATTTCTATGCAGTCTGATTTTCTGTGCTTTGTTCCATCTTTCAGGCCACACCGTGTCTTTTTGTGTCGCAATCACTTGTTCTGACTTCCTTTTCTATTGATTGTATCGAATTTATCAATTTCGAATCAACCTAAAGTTTATAAATATTAATTTCACCTCAGATATTTTTTTCAACAATTTACATTCAAAAGTCTTTTATTTTGTATAGTTATTGGGAAGCAAAACTTTATATTGATATATAAATTGATTTATATAATATTCAAAGAATTCAAGTTCTTACGTGTATATATAATACAATTAGAATTTTGATTTGACATTTTTTATCAATTTAACAAAATTATTTGATATATTTTGAACCATCTTAAAGTAATATTTTTTTGTTATCATAATTTTTCAGAAGATAAAAGTCGTTATCAAAATCAAATATAATTATTATTCCAACCTATAGAATATTCATACTAACTTAACAAGAAATTGAATTTTTGAATAAGAGCTTATTTTTTTCATCTCGCTCTTTATTATTTATATACTATTATATATATATAATAGTATATATCATTTATATAATACTATTTTTCTTCAATTTCAAATCCAACGTTCCCAACACTTTGATTTTTAACCAACTAAAAATCATAATTGAAGCTGTAAATATTTATCACCATATTTTCTGACGTAATTATAATAGGTATACGTGTTTGAACAAGATAAGGGAAGTCTAGCTATTATTTTATAAATACTCTATAAAAGAAAGTATATAATTTTAAAGAGAATAGGTTAAGCCGGACCTAATACTGGTACTTACTACTTATTTTCAGCATAACCTAAACTAAAGGTTAAGGTTTACGTCAAAACATTTTTGAGCATATGTTAAATTAATATCTTACTGAATTATTAACCTATCGTATTTAATTATACTTATTGGTCATCCAAATTCTGCCTGTACCACATACGCGTTACAAATTCATCTTTTTGAAAAAATGTAAAAATATAATAATTCAATGTCGTTGAAACATGGCTTATAATAATATGCATAGATTATAGTTTACTCGTAATATGAAAAGTAATAATATAAACACTACATATAAAATTTTTACATTAAACAATAAAGTCAGCAAATAAAAAAGTTTAAAAAGTAAGAGTAATACTCGTGACATTCATTTTCAAATTATGGTTATAAAATTTTAATTACTATTTTATATTTATGTTTAAAATTAATATACAATTATCCACATACCTAGCGTACACTGTAGTGGGACTTTATATTACCAAAAGTGTTATTAATTACAAAATATTTTAATGAAAATAGCACACCCATTATAATGAAATCGCCCCTTTGTTTTCAAAATGAGATTAGAGTGAAAATGCAAAAAAGGGGATAAGTAATTGAAAAAGAATCATAAAATGTATTTTGGAAAATATGTTGGCACACAGGAAAGTTAATATGTAAATGAATCGTATTCTTAATGTTTATATCTTGAAATAGTTCTTAAGATGTGATTCCTGAACTATTTAATTAAGCGTGCAACTAATTGTGCATGAAATTACGTCCAGCTTAAATACTACAGTAGTAGTGTGCTTAAAATGAAGAAGGAAAATCTATAGGTTAATAACTTTTCGCATTTCTGCCAAGTCACAAGCTTTGTTATTATCTCAAAGCTTTGAAGGAATCGGTGGAAGAAAACTATAGATAAAGTAAATTCTTGCTGAAGTTCGTCGTTCTATTACAATATGACTTTTAAGAGATTCAAAGTATTTTTAAAAAAATTCCATCATATTTCTTTAAACGTATTTTATTTTGCATCAAAATTACATCGCCAATCATTTGAGACCATGTAATCTTTCAATAGTAAAAACAAATCTGTCGCTTCGCAGGCACATTCTCATCAATTTTTCGAATATTGTAGATGTGAATTAAATTTTCTCAAAATTACCAAAATTGTTATTGATTTTGAATGAAAAAGGAAATTCAATTTGATTTTTCAGTTGATCCACGAAAATTAAACCTCAGGCAAAAATGGATAATTTTGCTATCAAGAATAGCAATATTATTATTGAAGGGCTAGTTTGTAAAAGAAAAGATTAACTTCCATGAAAAAAATTTGAAATACAGAAAAATAATTTTATTAATAAATTTTATTTTTGTCCCAACTTTTTTTCTTATCTCTTATTACCAAATTTTAAAAAATTAAGCGATTTTAATAAATTACAAATCACTTTTTCAAGCAAAAGATTCCCTACAGCTAAAATTCGTAGACTGTTTTTAAGCAAACTATTTTTTATTTTAACGCTTATTTTGTATCTCACATATTTTGGTTAAAAAATGGAATGTTTGATTTTCAATATTTGAAATCAAAACATAAAATTTATACCATGTCAAAAAATGTCCTACTAAGAATTTGTAGAACTCATTTAAGCAAATAATTTTCCATCTCAACGTTTTTATCGTATATCATATATTTTGTCTAAATAATGGAATTTTAATCGTATTTTTTAAAATTGAAATGAAAAATATACGTTTCATCAGAAACTATGTCAGACAAAATTTGTAGATCTTATTTAAACAAACAATTTTGAAAACTTCGTATTTCACATATTATTCTTAAAAAATCGAATTCTAGATTTTCAATAGTATTTTTTAATTAAAATGAAAAATATACATCTTATGAAAAAATGTTGCGGTTCAAACTTGTAGATCTTTATGTAGTAAACAATTTTGTATCATAACTTTCTTTCGTGTTTCGTATAATTTAACTGAAAAGTGGAATTTAGGTATTGAAATTTTTAAAGTTTTAACATACTCTTACTTTCTTAATTTTAGTTTAATCGGAAAATGTTATTAAAATAATTAGTAGAAATTTATGAGAACTATCAGAAACCAGTATTGGAGTTTAGAATATTCACATAATCACAAAAAATGCTCTTCACAATTTTTGTTTTTTCTGACTCAGGGGGTCTCAAAAGGTAATTTTCACATAAAACTAATACCTTCTCATATGATGAGAATGTAAAAGAAAAAAAATATATGTATCAGTTAAAATAAAAACTTCAATAATAATAATAATGATTATTATTATGCGGTTTACACTGCAATAGTCACGAACCGAACAGAGTGGTTGAACGTGATATCAAATTATAAAATTAATGGACTCTCTTATTAGCTGTCCGAACCGATAATGCACCCAATGATGTGACTAATTATTAGAGATTGCAGAGCCCCTATCAATGATTTTATTGGTCTCAGGATAGTAGTGGCCTTTCAAAGTTAGGGGTTTACAGTAAGTGCAAATGCTCTTCTCTGATCTATCAAAATTAAATTAGGATCTGATTTAATTCTGTCGTTTCAAGGGCATTCCATTTTTTTCACTTCAAAAGATTTGAAATTGAATATAAATTTCGAACAGGTTGTAGTATGAAATATTTCAAGATAAAGAGCATTGACAGCTGATATTTTCCATTCGTCCAGTAAAATAGAGTATATGAAGAAATTGGGTTTATACAAGATTTCTTCTTTTTCTTAACCTTTGAAACTTCTGGCTGCGGTATTCCTATAAGAAGATATCGGCAAAAGAGTCGGGTTCCAGGAAGTTTGATTTTCCTTCTTCGTCTTCTTCGGTCTTTCTTGCCTTTTCCTTTGTTTTCAAGTATAATAATGTCAGAAGCGCGACTGCAGTCGTCGGTCCTGTTTCCAGCAGATGGAGTGGAAAGAAAGGTAATTACAAATGGTTCTACCTTTCGTCTGCAGTCTACATTACTTTCCACTAAGTTTGTCTGCACCGTTCATCCTTTACTCTTATATGTTTAGATCACGTATCGGCACCTAGAGCTTGTTCTCTCAGTTTGATGAAATGGTAAGGTGAACCAAAAGGTATTTCTACTACCTTTTCCTATATTTATGGAGTTCATCAGATTCAATTTGGAAAGATTCTTTCTTTAACTACCAACTATCAATTTCACCCGGAATCTCCAATAGAATGCGGTTCCTCTTGTTTTCTTTTTTAAATTTTATTTTCTCAAGTTATTTAAAATATCTAAGCTAATAAACGCAATGAGAAACATACAAAAAGTAGGTACTCGTATGACAAACACAATCTGCATTACGCGATTTTCACGCAATGCGTGCAAAAACGCATGGTTTTCTCCAGCATTACGTGTTCTAAAAAAGGATTTTAGTTTTCTAATTGCAGAATATTAATCTTTCATTCAAAATGAATCAAAGATCCGAACATGCATTGGAAAGCTACTGTCATTGTGCGTCTTTTCCAGTATATGACATTTATTTGAAGCGTAAACAACAATAATTTTTTTTCACTCAAATATGTCGAACTTTGTGCCTGAAAAAGTGTTTTTGCGGGGAGTTCTTCTTCATTACTTTAATATGAAGAAAACTGATGGCGAAAGTCATCGTATTTTGATGGAAGTTTATGGTGAACATGCTCTAGCTGAGCGAACGTGCCAAAAGTGGTTTACACGATTTAAAAGTGGTGATTTTAGCTTGGAAGACGAAGAACGTCCTGGGCAGCCAAAAAAGTTTGAAGATGAAGAACTGGAAGCATTATCCGATGAAGATTGTTGCCAAACACAAGAAGAGCTCACAGAATCTTTGGGAGTCACACAAGCAGCCATTTCAAAACGTTTAAAAGCAGCCGGATACATTCAAAAGCAGGGAAATTGGGTTCCACATGAACTCAAGCCGAGAGACGTTGAAAGGCGGTTTCGCATGTCGAAAATGCTGCTGGAATGCCACAAAAAGAAGTCATTTTTGCATCGGATTGTTACTGGTGATGAAAAATGGTTCCATTACTGACAACCCCAAGCGCAAAAAATCATATGTGAAATCCGGCCAACCAGCCAAATCAACGGCAAAGCCAAATATCCGTGGCGCGAAAGGTAATGGTCTGTATTTGGTGGGATCAGAAAGGTGTGCTGTATTATGAGCTGCTAAAATCGTTAGAAAGCATCAATGGAGAACGCTACCGAACACAGTCAATCCGTTTGAAGAGAGCAATAGCTGAAAAACGCCCGGAATATGCGACCAGACACGAGACAATAATTTTCCATCATGGCAACGCTCGGCCCCATGTTGCTATTCCGGTTAAGAACTATTTGGAAAACAGTGGATGGGAAGTTTTACCCCACCCGCCTTATAGCCCAGACCTTGCCCCTTCTGACTACCATTTGTTCCGGTCGATGCAGAACGCCCTCACTGGAATACGGTTCATATCAGAACAGGATATCAAAAATTGGCTTGATTCATTCTTGGCCGCCAAACTGGCGCAGTTCTTTTGGGATGGAATCTACAAATTACCAGAAAGATGGGAAAAAGTCATAGCTTTAGATGGGCAATACTTTGAATAATACTATTGTACATGTTTTTCTTAAATAAACGTTCAAATTAAAAAAAAAAAAAACGCACGAATTAAGTTATAGATCCAATATATGGAACTTTACGCTTCATTCGCCAGCTTTTGATCTAACAAGGAGACCCCGGAAAGTGTTACCTCGACTTTGAGCTGAGAAATTTTTTTGAAATGGATAAGCAAAAAATATTGAATACGTGTCTTGGCTTTTTCTCGAGTCGATCTTTGTTTTCAATTGATTAATTTTCGAAAATTGGGTGACGCGCGCTACTACAGCCAGATTTTACAGTTTTGCGTCGTAATGACAATAGCCCGAAGGTCAAGCGGATTATGCGGCCCACCTGGAACTGTAAGTTTAGAGTCTGGCTAAATTAGCGCGCGTCACCCAATTTCCGAAAATTAATCAAATGAAAACAAAGATCCACTCGAGAAAAAGCCGAGACACGTGTCAAATATTTTTTGCTTATCCATCTCAGAAAAATTTCTGAGCTCAAAGTTGAGGTAACACTTGTCGGGGTCCCCTTGTAAGGTATGTTACGGTTCACTTAAGAGTTGAGGAAAACGAAAGTTCTTGATCGCGTGTGGCTCGTCACCCCTCCCAGGATCGAATATAAAACTTGAGCTCCCGTGGGTATTTTATATTATTTTTAAAATATTCACGAATGTTCTAAAAATTCGCATAATGATAAGCGATATAGGCTATTATTGATATCTTTACTAACAATAGATATTAGTTGAAAATCTACGAAATAAAAGCACGATTAATAAGCGACATTTGTACGGAAGGGCTCATGAAACGTTGGTGACCCCCCTACCCTAGTTAAATCCGAAAATCACGTAATCAACGTGTCAAAACACGCCGCTTTTGTTTTCGCCGCATGTTTTCGCTTTGCCATTATTCATATTGTGATCGGTAAAAAAGTTATTATTGAAAGTGGTTTAAAGTTTCAGGGAAAAATAAAATTTTGCATTATTTCCACTACATATATACTTTGCCAATTCGTTTCCTACAACCTAACATCCTAATAATATTAACCATTTTAATTTATTTTAAAAATAATTTATTCTATTTTTCATTGGAAGAATTTTATATCATAACCCGTACAGGTCACACTGGGTCCAGTGGACCCCAGGCTAACTTTGCGTCCACGAAACTTCGAAGAAAGAAGTTTTTTTTCCCTTGTTCTTTCAATATAAAAAAATTCATAAAAGGAGAAAAAAAGTATTGGATTATAAAGAGAAAATCTTAAACTAAATTCCAATTCAAGGTTTGAGTTGATATATAAAAAAGAACGCACAAATGGCAACTGTTTTTTTTCGTGGGGTCCATTGTACCCATTCTGACCACTACGTTATTTTTAGGGGGTGTGGCCACTACGGGTTAAATGTTAATTTTTATAAATTTCTTCGGGGCCCTCTACATTTTTTATCCTCTACTGACAGACTTCGGGCCCTACAATAATTAAGCAGGCACTTTTTTCACAAGCAGTGATATATTTTCCCAGATACCCCCGTGCAGAAATTGCCCGACTTGTTTCCAAGTTCCGATCCGGGCCCGATCGGATTTTCCACATGTGGCCGCAGACGGGCACATGGTGTGGCCCAGGTTGGAACCACATCGGATTATGATAGACAAGATTATTTTCAAATTTTGTGTTGTAGTCGTGATATTGTAGTGACTATATTGATATTAAAATGTCAAAAGCAAAACGTACATGGCGAGTTCGGAAGCACAGAATCGTTGGTGAGATTTCTTATATCCGCATTATACAAGTAGATCAAGCTAAGTTAATTCACTAGATTCATTACATAAATCCTAACATTGTAATGAACTAGATTATTACTTGAAATATTTTTTTATAATCGGTAATTTTAAAAGAAAATTATAATTTTAAGTGTAGAACGTTATTGTGTTTCATTATTTTTTATATCGTATATTCAATTTTCGAAAGTGAATTTTTTAGAAAGAAAATGATTAATAATGTAATTTATTTTTAGATTCAGAAGAATCGAATAGTTCTACTGACTACGAAAATGGGTTTGAAGATTATACTGTTTTTATACTTTTAATTATACTGTTGCATCACTAATCTGAATTAATGAAATACATTTTTTTGAACCAACTATTTATTGTTATTAAACGAAAAGCCTTTAAATTTTACTATTTGTCAAAATATAAAATTACAAGGGGCCATATCTGGACCAGATCGGGCCCCCATTTTACAAGCCCAGATCTGGGCCCGATCGGGTTGGATGTTTCATTACTGGTCTGGCGCTAGACAGATTACCCTATCGGGGCCACATGTTTCCCGATCGGGGCTCGATCGGCGCCCCACCAAAATTTCTACACGGGTAGTAAAGGCTTTTCCAATAGGGACATAATAATTTCGTATCTTTATATCAAAGCACCCTTAAACTTTTTGAATGAACTGTCAATGTCAAAACGTTAGTTGAAGTCAAGATTTTCATCATGGTAAAGTTCACGAACCAGCAACGTTTGGAAATTATCAAAAATTACTACCAAAATTCTGAGTCGGTGGTCGCAACTTTAAGAGCGCTTACTCCAATTTTAGGCCGTAATAATAGTCCCACCCGACAGGCTGTGCGTGCTATAGTAGATAAATTCGAGATCAAATTTACACTATTGGACGTTTCGGTGCCAAAAAGACGTCGTATTGCACTAAGCGAAGAAATAATCGCAGCCATAAGTGCATCGATTCAAAATGAGCCAAGTCAGTCGATTCCACGTCGTTCTCAAGAATTGAGCATCACTCAAACGACACTGTGGCGTATTATGCGAAAAGATCCTGGCCTACATGCTTTCACGATTAAATTGATTCAAGAACTAAAGCTACTTGATCATTTGAAACGCCGAAACTTCTCCAATTGGGCTCTGGCAAAGCTTGAAGAAAATTAAGAATTTCATCGAAAAATCATCTTCAGTGATGAAGCTCATTTCTGGCTCAATGGCTTTGTTAATAAGCAAAATATGCGTTATTGGTCATCAACAAACCCAAATGTGCTTCTTGAGACATCGTTGCATCCGCAAAAAGTGACTGTTTGGTGCGTTTTTCATGCCGGAGGTGTGATTGGGCCGTATTTTTTCGTGGATGAAAACGACCGTCATGTTACCGTCAATGGAGAGCGCTATCGTGCTATGTTGGAAGATTATTTGTGGCCGGAATTGGATGAACTTGACATCAACGATATGTGGTTTCAACAAGACGGTGACACTAGCCACACAGCACGCGTCACAATCGATTTATTGATAGGCAAATTCGGTGAACGTGTTATCTCGAGAAATGGTCCGGTCGAATGGCCGCCTCGTTCATGCGATCTAACGCCATTGGATTTCTTTTTATGGTGCCAGATCAAGTCACTGGTCTATGCCAACAAGCCAGCAACTTTAGACGACCTCAAAGACAACATCCAACGCGAAATTGCCAACGTTCCGGTTGAAATGTGTGCCAGAGTGGTGGAAAATTGGGTCCAAAGAATCGACCGCTGTAAACGGGCTCGTGGTGGTCATATGATCGATATCGAATTCCATTCATAAAATTTAATGCTTGCACTACACCCACAATAAATTTGAACTCAATATCTCAAATATTTCTGTGTTTTATTCATAGATAAAATTGTTATGTCCCTATTGGAAAACCCTTTATATAAGGACAGTTCAAACCTTTAGACTTAGCTGACTTAACTGGGAGCGAGCGATATTTAAACATATAACCGCGTATTGTTATATGTAATAATGTTAAATCAACGGTGTATGTGTGCGATTAAGTGTATGCAAGTAATATATGTCCCATGTGACAAATGTCTTTTTTGCTCTCGATGCTTTAAAGTTTCTTCAACAGTAGCTCACGGTTTAGTCAACTCGGGCGTGAACTTTCAGGCATACGTCGGTGATGCATTAATGTATTTTTGAGTACGTTTTTAAATATTTTTTATCATGATGTACTCCATTGTAGCTTACGTTTTAGTTGACTGTGAATTAAATTCTCACTATTGGTTGAGTTTATTCTGATGGGACTGTACGAACTTCTCCTTTTTTTTGTTAAAAAGACGTCAATGTCTATTCAAGATTTACAGAATTTATTTTACTTAATTGTAGGTAAAAACTTGTTCAAATGTCCCCATTTTCCTCAGCTCAGTCGATTAAAGTTTCCCAAAATAATTTTCTTCTTGCAGAGAAAACTCTTATTCAAATATAAAATACCGTTCGTTCATTTTACTTTATTAAATTAAAAATAAAAATTCACTTATCTTACAAAAAAGTACACTGAGAGGAATTTTTTTTTCTTTTTTAGTCAATATGTACCTATTTATATTGTTTTTACATAAATATTACATATATTACCTATTATATTAGGTGCACAACTAAGTTCCCGCTGTTTTTATTATGAAAATGCAACTTTATTGTGAAAAAATGGTTACAAATGAATCTTTCAAAGTATTGCCCATCGTTAGCTACAACTTTTGTCCATCTTTCTGGTAGAGCTCGAATACTAATAACAGTTGAAAACTGTTTAGAACTTCGATCAAAGAAATCTATAAAGAAATATAAATTAAGATTTTTGGTATGAGTTATAAGCTAGTTTGTAAAGGCCTGAATCCTTATGTGTCTACGTTGGCCTGGTCATTTTTCCAATATGTACCTTTCTCAAAGTTTTGTACTTACAACGTGGGAAAGTTTCCATAGTCCTAGGTTTGGAGTTTTAACGGTATAAAATTCTACGTTTACTTCGAAAATAACTCTAAACTTGGAAGATCCTTTATAGCGTTAGTCTAGTAAGCCTCTGTACTATGGGCAAGGGCACGTTCCTACCTCCAAGAGGCTCACCCTCATAAAACCCTTCGAGGCAACTATCTTGAAGATGCTGTCCAAACGTGGTTGTCAGTTGCCTTACGGTATAGGTTTTTGACCATTTTGTGCGATGTTGCCAGCACTTGTAATCTTGTCAATAACACCACAACTCTACGAATTTTTATGGCAACATAGGAAAGGATAAACGATGCCCTTGCACTGGGTCAACGGTAGAGTCAGTCGAGTCAGAGACATGCTACGTACAATATGACCTTTTCAAAACTAGACTCTTGATCTTGGACACTTTGATCTCGCTCATGTTTGAACAATTTCTATGTCAATTTACATCCCTTGTACTGTTTCTTTCATAATAATAAATATTTATGTTACTTGAACTTGGACATTATTAAACGAACATTAAATCTACCGAACTTAACTCAAAATACGTAGAGTAACTTTGGCTGCGTGTTTAATCAAAAACTAATAATAATCGGACGGCACAATATCTGGGGAATACGGCGGGTTAGGTAGGACTTCCCATTTAAGCGTTTCTAGGTAGGTTTTAAGGGGTTTGGCAACGTGAGGCCAAGTGTTGTCATGTTGCAGAATAACTTTTTCGTGCCTCTGCATGGCCGGGCAGTCCACATGACTTTCTTCTCTTTGGGTTGCTGTAATGAATCTATTTTTTATCACCCGTCACGATGCGATGAAGAAAACCATTCCTTCTTTGCCGCTGAAGCAGTTGGTCACAGGCGAAAAAACGACGCTCAACGTCCCTTGGCTTCAAATCATAAGGAAACCAAGTTCATTGTTTTTGAATCTTTCCCAACGCATGCAATCGCTTGGAAATGGCTTAGCGGGTAACTTCTAATGCTCAAGCAAGCTCTTCTTACGTTTGGCACGGATCCTCATCGAGCAATGCCTCCAATTCAGCGTCTTCGAAGGTTTTTGGCCGATCGTTAACATCGAAATCACCGTCTTCGAAGCGACGGAACCAATCACAGCACGTTGTATCACTTAGAGCAGCATCTCCGTAAACTTTTTGGAGTTCTCGATGCGCTTCAGCTGCCGCTTTCTTCGAATGAAAGAAGAAAATCAACACTTCCCGCAAATGACGATTATTTGGCACAAAATCAGACATTTCAACACAACCAAAAGTATATGACGCCAAAAAAAATCACTAATGTGTCAAAACGGTTTGTTTACCATATGTCTGAGCTTGGTTTATGACGTTTTGGATATGTCAAAATCGACCAGCACTTACTGCTGGAGCCATCTATTGACAAAGAGCGGGAACTTTGTTGCGCACCTAATAGAATAATTAGAGTATATATATATTGTGTAGTATTTACACAATAACTAATTAGTTAGAATTAATGCCAAAAGGCTAATATTGATGCTTCAGAAATCTTAGATTCAAATAATATCAGAATAAATTAGAATTTAGAAAAGACTAATATATTATTTGAAACTCGTATTTCGTCTGCTTGTCAGACACTGAAAGAAGAAATTATTGTTAAAAATACTGACAGGTGAAAAAAAAGGATCTCCCATGATAATTTCCTGTTGAACGAATTAATTCCTAAGTGAAAAAGTCCTATTTTATATCTGCTATAAGATAATAAAATTGGGTATAAAATTAATTTTTATTTTCAAATCCTAGTAATGAGATAGATAATTACTGTGAATAGATACAACTAACAATTAGAACATTTAATTAACAAAATCAAGAAACAATTCCATTGACATAGAACGCAAGATGGAAAGCCATTTTCCTGTAAAATAACGCTCAACCACATGTTGCTCACGTGACTCAAAAAGTAATCTTAAACTTGGTCTAAAAAGTTCTTTCTTATCTGGTTCATTCAACAGACTTGGACCATTCTGACTATCACCTGTTCCGCTCGATGGGACACAGCTCAGAAAATCCAAGATGTCAAAAAATTCATCAATGACTTTATCGTCTCGAGACCAGCAAGTTTTTATCGTAATGACATCATATGCTACTAAATCAATGACGCAAAGTTATATCATTAACAAGAGAGAATTTTGTACAGATTAATACATGTTTTTAAATAATTTGTGGAATTTTGAGAAATTTGTATATATATGGTGGTATTTTGGGTACATAAGGTTTTTTTATGCATATAGATATGAAACTTTTTACTACCAAAAGTGTCGATAGTAGTGAAAGTAAGAATCATAATATTCTTGGAGAAAAATGATTAATGGGTGTTGAATTGAGGAGTAAAGATTAATCATGCGAAATGTGTATCATTCCGCTGGTCACTTCGATAACCCAATTACGAACTGTTGACTATCGAAGTGTAAAGAGTGCGAAGTTTAGATAAGCCGAAATTCACTCAAGCGTCAACTACATGAACGCCAACTGATTGCGCCATTAGTTTTTGAAAACTGAAACGAAAAGATGCGAATCTATATCATCGCACTTTAAATCACCTTCAATAATCTCAAATGATCATACCAGACTCATGAATACTTTTTTATAGCAAATATTTCAAATAAAGAACTTTCATGGTGATTCAAATACTATATTTAACAGATATCGCTGAAAAGAACAAATTCTGTTTGCTTCATTGATTCTGGATAAAGGGATAAAAAGAAAAAGTTTTTTTAATTATTACGTCCTTCCTCTGTTCTTACAAGCTTGTCCTAAACGGATTTATTGGAAATGATATCCTCAAGAGTCTACTTTTTTTTATCATGGACCTTTTTAAGGAGAAAAATATTTTGTAAGAAGGGATTAAATATTTTTGATTCATGAAAGACAAGTACTTTCAAAAATGGAATTTCTTTTAATTTATAACATCATAGTAACTACAAAAATTGATATAAAAATTATCGATTTCTAAATTAAATTCTCAGACTTCACACATTTTTTTTTTTCACTTCGGGTAGATATTTGCTAATGAATTCGCTAATAAAAGTAATAAAACAGCTTCATGGAACAGTCACATCACTCTATACTGCCACTGTTATTGAATATTATGACTAACAAGTGAAACATCAATTGAAGAACAGTATTACAATAAAATGTAAAGAATATCTGAAACATGCTGGTGCTGTCATTCGTTACGTAATTATGACTATCAAAAGTGACAGCATGTCAGTGTTTAAATTAATGTTATTTCGGGTTTATGAACAGTTATGTCACTATTATGCCTATTACAGAAAAACTTTTTATATATAAATTATACGAGGGTCACTATTTATATTTTGAGTCTTAGCGACACTGAGTGTTCTCAGGTGCCATCTGACATTTTCACTGGAAAGTTTGACATTTTTGACTATAACCACCTTCAGAACGTTTTGTCATTTGTGCGTTATTTGTGTTATTTACAATGACTTGAAAATTGTGCCTCAACAAAAAAATGGAATTAACTCGTGAAAATTTTCGTGCGATGATTTATTATGACTTTCGACGTGGATTATCAAGACAAGAATGCATCGATATATTTATTTTGACTTTTGGCGATGAAACCCCATCTCATGCCACTGTGAAACGCTGGTATAACGAGTTTGATCGTGGCCACCATTCGCTCGCGGACGGATTTCGTAAAGGTCGTCCCAAATCAGTTGTTGGGCCAGAAAACATTAATGTTGTGCAAAAACTGATAATGCAAGATCGTCATGTGACATACTGTGAGACTGAGGCAACCTTAGGCATTACTTCCACTAGCATACATGAAAAATTGCATGAACATTTAGACGTGAAAAAGATTTGTTTTCGTTGGATCCCACATAAATTGCCAGAACAATGTTTTGGAGATGTCTCAAGCGGAATGGAAAAAATGCTATGACTCATGGTTCGAACGCATGTAAAAGTGTATAGATCATGAAGGAGAATACTTTAAAAAACAATAATGCCATTTGACTGTGTTTCATTATTAGTCTCAAAATATAAATAGTGCCCCTCGTATTTCATTCATATGATTTTTTTGTTTTATTTAATTTTCCGATTTTGACGCTGTCTTTTATTTAATTTTGCAAATCACAAGGCATAAAAAGGCTTTTTCAGGCGAGTCAGAAATAGCAAGAGTGTAAATAGTCCCTAGGGATTAAAAATAATGGTGGCGATGAAAGCTACATTTCCGCTATTATTATTACTCCTTTGGAACTGTTTTAGTTTCGCTACTCCCCACTAAGCAATAAAGAACGATTTTTGCCCCGCCTTGCAAGCATGAAAAAGAGCCAAATTCATGTCTGCTTGGGGAAAATTGATTTTTTTTGTAATCAAAGACCAGACTAGTTGTTCCCGACGGAATTTGATGTCCTAAAAACGAATTTCTTGTCCAATTTTTCCAGCACGTTAGGATTTTGAGATATCTTAATTTAAAAATGCAATAATATCCATTTGGCTATATTTGTACGATTATAACACAAGCAGCTTTTTTTATTAAACCGCTCTGGGAATCGTTTATTACTTCTTCTTACCTCTCATTTCCATTTTGGATCATCCCGAAACGATTTTTTCCTTTACAAGATATGATACATTAACCATTTCAGTTTTATACTGAATAACGAGAAGCTGAATGAAACGTTGTATTTAAATATTGCTTTCGAATTTGAGCTCAGATTTGTAAAATTCAATATAGAGGATCTAATATCATCGATACAAATTTTAAGAAATACTTGAATTTCTATAAGGTGTACAACTTCGCTTCCGCCATTTTTTCCAAAATTTAAGGCTTTGTTTTTAAAAAGTGATTACCTATTTATGATTCAAACTTCTGTCCGTCGCTAACCACTACTTTTTTTCATCTTTCTGGTAATTGTTGGATACCATCTCGAAAAAACGATCGGTCTTTTTAGGCGATCTACGAATCGATCCATTTTTTGACTTCTTCATAAGAGCGGAAATACTGATAAGCCAGGCCGTGTGCCATCGATCGAAACAAATAGTAATCGGAAGGAGCAACGTCTGGAAAGTACGACGGGCGGGGTAAGACCTCCCATTTCAGCGTTTTCGAGTATATCTTGACCGGGCTTGGACATGTGGCCGAACATTGTCATGTTGGAGGATAACTTTGTCATGTCTCTCTACTCTCTCTTGGTACTGTGGCCGTTTCTCTTTCAATGCTTGACTTAAACACATGAATTGCGTTCGATACCGATACCCTGTGATGGTTTCACTCGGTTTCAACAGCTCATAATACATCACACCGAGCTGGTCCCACCAAGTGCAGAGCATAACCTTAACATCGTAAATATTTGGTCTGGCGGTCGACGTGAAGGCATGTCCGAAAATTCCTCATGATTTTCTACAAAGAAACGCCGTTCAACATCTGTCGGCTTCAACTCGTACGGAACCTAATTTCCTTGCTTCTGAATCATTGCCATGGCTTTGAGGCGTTTCGATATGACTAATTCTTCTTGAATTTGCCACGAGTCTTCAGCAAGTAATGCCTCCAATTCGGAATCTTTGGAAATTTTCTCTTTTCCACCACCATGCCGGTCTTCGATATCAAAATCACCGCTCTTGAAGCGTTGAAACCACTTACGACATGTTCTTCCACTAAGAGCAGCCTAACCGTAAGTACTTGAGAGCATTCGATGAGCCTCAGCCGCAATTTTCTTCAAATGAAAGCAGAATATCAAAGCTTCCCGCAAATGACGAGAATTGAGCTTGAAAAATGACATCTTCGATCGAGAATAAACTTATGATGCAAACACAAATTCACTAATACAGTACATCTAATACAAGATTTGGTGTCTCAAAGTTTTTGAGTTTGCTATCTTGTATTTTTTAAATCTAAGTTCAAATTTGGATGCAGAAAACTTAAAAATATTCTGACACTAAATTTCTTATCAATGGAACAACAATTTTCTTCACTGAAAGAGTTAATGCGCCATATCTCGGAGGGAAAAAATCCGTTCTGGTTGATTCTAAATGAAAATAAAAGGAATAAAGAAGTACTTAATGATGCAGTGAGCGGTTTTGAGAATAAAAATTTGTCACTTGTGTTATATTGGTTCAAATGTAAATATCTCGAATACTGGTAATGTAGAAATCTATATCTAATACATAGCATTAAGAAACGTTTTGTAAACGAGAGTATTTATTTTTAAATTGCACTCAAAAAACAATCTAGTTATCCCGAGTAAAAAAGACACTTAAATAGTTTTATTGAACATCAAGTTGTAACAGAGGTCGAAGATAGTGAATTCCATGTAGTATACAAAGAATTAGCGATAGCAGCAGTTCTCTCTTCCAGGGAAGTGCAGAGTGCTTCGTTAACTCGTGAGTCTTGGTAGGACGTGTCTGGATTACGAAGTATATATTTCGGTCACTGGTTTCCGAAGGTGATACACCTGTATAGCTAGTACATGTAGCTCTAGGGTCTAGGCTTCACGATCACGTGCTTCCTTATGCTTCTTGAGACTTTGCTTCCGACTAGCAATTTTCGATTATGCATCGGCAGTACCACAAATTGTTGAACTCTGCAAATTCACATCACGAGTCAAATACTCTTTCTCTTTTTAAAATCTATCAGAATAAATTAACTAAAAAATAATTAGGTAAAAATATTACCTTTAAAATATATATTTCTATTATCATTTTTTTGGCATCTTTTCTTTTATGACTTCTTGAGATTCCAATCAAAAGCAAGAGTCTATCATCAGAATCGGTTTACTGTTATAAAACTCATCTATAAATTGCAAAACGAAAATAGTTTTACCGATAAACGATTTCTATTGACTCTGAAAAGAAATCCTTTAACCATTAAAGGCTTGCATTTGTAGGCAATCGACAATCGGAGTATTATAAATTTATTGATTTTTGATGCTTTTAATTTAATTTTAATTTTTTTAATGATTTTGTAAAGCGTCCTTGAATTTTATTGGATATTACGTGTTTCTTTAGAGTTATATCTTCAAATTTTTTTAAGCTGAAATCTGAGACAGATCATTATTATTACTATTTAAGTCACCGAATATTTTTGAAAAAAATAAATAAATAAAAAGTCACTATATCGTTTCAAATCACAACAAATCTTCACAACAATACCTTTTTTACTCAAATATTTCTGTTATTATATTGGTTTGTTACCAACTAGCAATAACTTAGAAGGGGCCAATCATGTAAAATAGTTCTCTTAAAATTGTTTCTTATCGAGGCATTTTATAGACAAAAGTAGTTATTTTGACAGCAAGAATCTGGTTCCTATTAATATTTTGTTGAAGTGCTTGAATATGACACCGCAGCTTTTTTTTCTGTTGCAGTTTCAGTGGACCCTAAAAAGCAGTTTTGAATAATGTTCTGGTTTTTCTGTATCTTCACATGAAAAGTTATGAAAATCACACATTTTTTTAACGTCTATACTGTTGGAAATTTAAACTGAGAAAATTTTACTGGAGAAACTCCCATAGATTATAGAAAGGACCAAGGCGGGTAAGCATGTAAAAGTTGCTACCGCACGTATCCAGTTCATATTACCGCCATAGATGAGCACCCATGTGATATAACATTTCTCCTAAGGATAACCTGAAAATTTAATTTTTTGGGGAGTTATGGAGGGGGAAAGTAAAATAAAGAAAGTCATTTTCTCGAAAACGACTAAACCGATTATGATGATCGAAGTATGCGTTGTTTTCACCCATAAGAATACATAGAGAAAAAAGTTTGAATTTTTTAAAATAAAAAATAGGGGTAAAATAGATGTTTTAAATTTTAAAACATTTTTGTGAGGTTTTGAAAAATATGCTTATATTGTCTACTTCAATATATATTTTACCCAAGTTTTTCATAGGGGTACTTCATGGATCAAAAAAATAAAATCTACCGCGTTGTGCTGTGCGTATATAGAGCATAGCGTGTAACATTGTCTCAAGGCTTAGAACATCACAGATCGATATAGATTGTATCTACTTATTTTGATATTGCATTAAATATTTTAATCACTATCACCTGCAGTTAGCCTATACAAACTAGTTTCCGGAATCCACCACGAGGAGGTTGCAGTATGTTTTTGAACTACATTCGTGGTGCTTAATTTCAGCGATTCCCCTTACCTCTCACCATTTGGTGTGCTTGATTTCGGTGAGTGCCCTTGCCTCTCACCATTCGCGGTCTTTAATTTCGCTGAGCCCCCTTGTGAACAACAACCAACAGTGCGCTGGCCATTAGCACATTCACGTGTGTAATGGGTCAAACCAGAAATTACAAAAGTATTGGGCTTGTACCTTAAAAAGCATCTATAAGCTGTGCGAGATATGTGACGAGATGGAATTTTTAATTTGAGTGAATTTGACTCATCTTTTACATATTCAATTCTTAGTTTACCATCCGTATCGACCATTGCCGCCAAATATGACACAGCTTGAGCAAGTTGATATGTTCCAGTGAACAAGATTTTTCAATCTCTTTGAGTCATTTCCGGAAAATCTAAAATGTCGTTTGATGTAAAACTTTTCAAAGGAAGTATCCGACGAACCCATCCTTTTTCTTATGCCTCGGTAGCCAAAGTATTCTCCATATTTTTTTGACTATGTATTCTCTGCAAAATATCATTAAAAGTGTCTACATCACATTAAAGTCTTTTTCCAAATGTGTTATTGAGGAACAATGCGATTCTGAAGTATGATCCAATTTTTAGTATCAGTTTGTTATTAATTTTGTGATCCAAAAAGTGATATTTTTGTTTGAATACGCCGTGCACAGATTCAACTGTCCAACGAATTTTTGTAACAAAACGAGATTCGTTGGATTAATCCGTGGACAGTTGTCTCCTTTTTCCTTTTAAAGCAGGCACTAAAACTTCAAAATTTTCTTCTTCTAAATTTTCTTTTATATCTCGAAAACCGCGATCAAGAACAAAAATATTACTTTCTTTCAAGAATTTACGCAAAGCATTTGGATCTTCAATGGCACATTTTAGAATTTCGGCATCTTTTTGATTGGCAAGGTATGGTCCAAGCATTTCAACAATGTAGCCGTCAGTCGTGCAAATAGTGATCGTTGATATCGAACAATTGTTTTGCCATATAAGTTGTATGATCTTGAATAAGATTATCTTTTTTAAGAGAACCTAAACCGAAACGATGTGGCAAAACGTTATTTTCAAAATATTTCATTACACTGGCAGAATAATCAGATACATCATGTTCACTTTTTAACTGTAAGATAGAAGAAAGCATTTTATTAAAGTTCCCCGTGCGTAATTTCACCCAAAAGACCACGAGTCTTGGATCACAGAACGGGATTGGCTGTTCCGCAGCGAGAGCATCACCTCTTTAAGTGCATTGAGTTATTCCTAATTTAATCCTGTAAATACTTCTAATTGTATTTCGGAAAGACTATATTCATCCACTTTATCGAATAAACTGGAATCGCACCTTATAGAAAGGGTTTCCATTACTTCGGACAACTCTGATGCAGTGATACTTGATGTGTTAGAATACACCTTCAGGAGACCAAGTTCTTCTTCAAATATACGATTTTTGATTATATGAGCTCGACAACACCGATATCCTTGTGGTATGTATATTTTCTTCTTAATATAAGACTGCGTTCGAGCTTCTTCAGGGATTGTAGTTAAATTCGTCGTGAAAAATCAGAGGCAACAATATTTGTCATCAACCAGTATTATTCGGTTTAAACAAAGAAAGAAATCATTTGCTTTAATTGCGTTTTTTATTATCTTTTTTGCCTTTCCTCTTATTCACAAAAGCATCGCAACCAGCACATTGTACATTTGTTTTTAGCTTAAACCCTTTTAAATAAAAAAATAAGGTGTTTTCAAGCACAAGTATGGAGTACAATTAATACTGCTGACAGATGATAATCAAGTTTTGTTCAAAATAAATGAATAACGGATTCAGAAAGATAGTGTCGCGGCAGGAAGCAAGATGTCATGAAAACCTTTGACAATCATTTCGAAACAAGTGAATGCAGGAATCAGAATAATAGTATCACACAAGCCGGTATGCCGCGATTGGGTGGCTAGGCTACACTGAGAAAAAAAGCTATCGAATCTATAGCATTTTTACTAAAAGCATGTATATCATTGGTTCGAATCAATATGCTATAGGATTTTTAGCATATTTATTGGTTCTTATAGCATATTTTCTAAAATCAATAATGTACATGCTTTTGGCAGAAATGCTATAGATTCAATAGCATTTTTTTCTCAGTATACGCTATATATATATGCATAGCACCCCGCGATAGACTGTATTGTTTTAAGCCATGAAGTACCCCTATGAAAAATTTGGGTAAAATATATGTTAAAGTAAACAATATAAGTATTTTTTTCAAAAAAAAAATCAGAGGTTTATTTATAAAACATAACCTCACAAAAATGTTTTAAAATTTAAAATATCTATATCACCCCTATTTTTTATTTTAAAATATTCAAATTTTTTTCTGTATGTATTCTTATGGGTGACGACAACATATGCTTCGATCATCATAATGGGTTAAGTCGTTTTCGAGAAAAATGACTTTCTTTATTTTACTTTCCCCCTTCATAACTCCCCCAAAAATGGAATTTTTAGGTTATCCTTTGGAGAAATATTATGTCACATGGGTGCTCATCTATGGTGGTAATATGAACTTGATACGTCCAGGGGTAACTTTTATGTGCCTCCGGCACGTAAACTCGTTTTTACGCTACAGTTGAGAGTAGCGTAATTTTGTGTATTACGTTACAGAGGAATGTAATGTAAAAATTGAACTAAGCATGCGCCTATTACGATACAGTGGACCGTAATCTTCTTCTTCTTATTCTTCTTTTTCGCACAGCGTTGGCACCGTACTGACAAAACTTGACATTTGAACTGCGCATGCGTCTATTACAATACGCTACTACTACACAAGATCAAGAAAATCAAAATGGCCGGAAGTATTCGCGAAATGTCAAGTGAGATGGGCGATAATTACGGCAATTTCGACCTTTTCAGATTGGATTCAACGATTCGTCTCGACTACGCCTTGGCTACGACCTCCTGCGAGCATTGTCGCTCGTCGCGTAATTACCCTGATTATGCGCCTAGGCACATAATATACTATTACATGCTTACCTCCTTAGACCCTTTTGGATTATCAAGCAAATCGTGATAAGGTTTCATATATCAATCGGAAATATTTAATTCTGCAATTGTTCTATAATTTTTCCCTATGGCTATGTGTAAACTTATCTCAATGTACAAAAATTAACTGCGAAAAAGAATTTAAACGAAACCAATATATTATTTGACACTTCTATATTCCGAAATTCGTTATGAAATAACCAAGAAATAACCTTATTTTCCTAAATTTATCCTTATTTTTCAAAACACGTAATTAAGTAAATTTTCCGATGCAGTTTTGTAACACTAGGGTAAAGATTTCCAACAATGTAGAGTTTATCTTGTAGATTTTATTGCAAAGTTGTTCGCGTGAAGAATTGTTAAATGTAGTGTTACCACTAAGCCAAGTCCCTTTCTTCTCATATCAGAATCAAATTTACCTTATAAATTGAAAATTGTAACTTCGACCTGGCTGCCTTTGAAATTGAAAAACGAAAGGTCTCGCTACTTGAACCATCATTCTAGAAATAATATAAAATATCTGCCCTGCTTTTCGTTGTGTTTCAACTTTTATACATGTGCATACAACAACAGAAGAAACTCTGTGGATAATCCAATCTATGTTTTCAGATCTCTTTATCAGAGTTTACCTTGCACAGGATCGTTGAACAAAATGGTACGGAGGAAGATCACCAATTTGTACTCTCCTTCCACTCAATTTACTCGTCTCTTGGTGCTTTAAAAGGGAAGGTCAGTCCCCTTCGATTCTTCTTGTCGTAGATTTTAAGTTGATTCAACATAGATTACGAGATAAGTCAGACCACGATCATAAAACCGATATCTTTACAGACTAGTTATAAGTTGCATGTGGTAAAGATGTTAGTGAGTGTCGAAAGTAAACCGAAAGGACTAAGACGTGGAAAGTAGCTATATAAGCTCTTTTACTTGAACTTGCAGGGAGGGGAAGGGTGAAATCCGAGGGGAAAATCAGATAAACCGGCTCAAATGAAACTTTCAAACTGGCTCGTCTTCGAGGGCTAAGAAAAATACAAGGCGGAACAAAGTTTCAGAAAGGTAACGATTATCGGATGATACCGATGAAATTTCGCTACGATCAAAGTTTCTATTCGATAACCATCGCCGAGCTTCGATTATCCGTTCTCTCACCACTCCAACTTGTACACTGTTCAAGTTATATTTTGCTGACGAAGATACGACCAACAATCCTCATTCAATTCGAATAATAGTTCTCGACGTTCTCCAATATCTTTTATATCCTTTATTACAGTTTTTAATCAAATATTCTTAGATCTGATATTTTTTCGGAATTGACATTTTTTATAATATTCTGAAATAATTCGAGAAAAATTAAAGGATCGTGCTAAAATGAAATATGTTTTTAGAGTCATTCCTTAGCAGCTTGTCAAATATGAATTGATTTCAGTAAAAATGGTCTATCTACTTTTTGCTTCTGGACCCATCTGATTACAGTAATAAGAAAAAAATATATGAAAAAGAAGACCTTATATTTTTACTTTTATTATCTATTTTCTATTTTTAAAATTATTATCCTTTTAATATTTTATAACATAATTTTTTATATGAGAAGTACTATATTCTTGGGATATCTTTTGAGTGATCAGCGACATTTTTATGATTTTGAAAGGTTTTCAATATTTTATAGATATTTTTTATGGGAAATATCTTTAAAATTGATGTTGATTTTGACATATATGTAAATAAACTGATATGCTATCTTACTTTTACAGCATGAATAAATTATTCTTGAAGAAGAAACCAAATTTATTGAATTATGTTTTTCGGGGCTTAAGCTAGTTTTCATCCACGAAAATTAGACCTCAGGCAAAAATAGATTATTTTGCTTTCAAGAATAGCAATATTATTATTGAAGGGCTATTTTGAAAGAGAAAAGATTATTTTCCATAAAAAAAATTTGAAACACAGAAAAATAATTTTATTAATATATTTTATTTTTTATTATCGCTTTGAGCCAAATTTAAAAAAATAATGCAATCCTAATAAATCACAGTTCATTTTTTTAAGAAAAAGTTTCTCTACAACTTGACCTTTCCCAATTTTTGAAAATGAATTTTTTAATGGCTGAAATTATAATAAAAAAAACAATTTTTTAAAACAAAATTTTTATAAACAAATTGCTGTATTTGATAATAATTAATTCAATTTCAAAAATAGGAAGCGGTCATGTTGTAGAGAATCTTTGTCCTAAAAAAATGAGCCGTGATTTATCAAAATCGCATAATTTTTTAAAATTTGGTAAGACGCAATAAGAAAAAAAGTTGGGACAAAAATAAAATTTATAAATAAAATTATTTTTCCGTATTTCAAATTTTTTTAATGTAAAATAATCTTTTCTCTTTCAAAATAGCCCTTCAATAATAATATTGCTATTCTTGAAAGCAAAATTATCTATTTTTTCCTGAAGTCTAATTTTCGTAAATGAAAACTACCTTAATTCAGGTTTGTAGTGCCTTGAAAGGGGACTTGTTTTATTATTAAACACGAAAATATAAATTTTTGAATCTTTCTTTTCTTTCATTCAAAAATTTATTAGCAAGAGAAAGGTGCTTTGCACAATACTCTTCATTTTACTCGACTTCAATTTCACTTTAAATATCGCCTATTCTTTTTTCCTGTTTTCAGGAAATCAGAATTTAATTGTTACTTTTTATGGCGTCAAATAATTGAACTCAGGTTTGGTGAATTTTGACTAGGATATTAAAGGGAGAATGATGACTGAATTCGCGACTGTTGAGTTTAATCGACCGGTTTGTTTAATTGACTAGCGAATCCAGAAGCCATTGAGGTGCGGCGTAATTGAGCAAAGGATTGACTTCTATATATACGTATGTCTGTTCGAGCTCACGCCATAAAAAAGTTGTTAGAGATAAAAAAAACCCAGAACTTTGTTTTTATTCATTTTAAAATTTTATTTGAAAAAAATGAATCAAAATTCCAGAGAATATTCTACGATTTCTTGTTCTAAAATATTTTAAAATTTACTAAAGCATTGAAAAGTTTTATATACGTTTTTAAACTAACTTTTTATGGTTGACCAATTAAATATTTCCCCAAGATATATACTGTTTTTGCTCGGTCCTAATTTTAATGCATTTCTATAACAAAATGGACACTGGATTTTACATGTAAGAGAACATGTGAAAGTTTAATGATCGAGACAAAACCGCGTTTCCACATTATTTTTTTATTCTCATGAAATTACTTAAGCGTTTCATTAAATTTAATAGCCTATTTCTGTTTTACTAGTAATACATTAAATTAAAGGCTAAACGATTTAAATTTGTATAAAACGAGTTGACTGTTGATTTTTCAATATGCACAGGATTCGTAGTTCGTATACACACATTATTAAAAACATAAAACAGCAATAATCAAAACAAATCGAAATATTGACATTTAATTTCTGAAAGTTAAAATCCTATCTTTGGGAAGTTTTTAGTGCCTTTATAATTAATTAAATATACATTCGATACCAAAATGATTATATAACTCCCCGAGGTAAATGTGATGAATGTTGAGGAATAAAAGGAAGATATAATTCTTGAACGAGACATAAGGTAAAAGCACCAATAGCCGGACAGAGCCATGAATTTTTCTCAAAATTAGAGATTTATGAATCACTTATCGCTATTTTGGTGTACCGTATACGCTCCGTGCGAATTCATGGTAGGGAGAGTCAGATCGACGCCAGCGTACGTAGTGGATAATTTTGACGTTAAAGGAGGCTGGTTTATATTTCCGAGCAATCAAAATACACATGCAAATCTAAATTTTGTTTTAATTTAAAAAATATAGCTAAAATGAGCCACCGAAGTTGTTCTGTTGTGAATTGTAAAAATACAAGCAGAAAAAGTGAGTGTAAATGTTACAAATTTCCAACGTCTAAATGGAAAATATATCAAAGGAATAAGTGGGTAGCTGCAGTATATATTTTTTAAGCTGTAACAAGTAATAATATTGTAAAATTTATTCATCTAATTTATCATGATTTAGTATTTTATACAATATTAATCAATTTTGTAACATACATTTTTCGACTTTTAACAAAATATTTTGGAATAGAGTATGTGTAACAAACGTTTAAATATATTTATTTAACTTAACATACACCTAAACTTGAAGTCATAGAAGCTATATTATTTGTTTAAAGTATTGCTGATGTCAGGTCCAGTAAAACTTCGCTTAAATAATATCTCTTCATCTTTACTATTACTTAAACTTTCACAGTTTTCTAAATTTTCAGTATTATTTTCATCATTGAGTTCTTCGGCAATCACAGCCTTATATAAAGCATTTAAATAATTTTTAAAATAAAATTCTTCAGCCTTCAATAATGCTGTTTGTAGAAATTTTTCATCACGGTGTGATGTCTGTTTTGATCTGTCATTATAACTTAACCTTATATTTACTGGTTTCTATATAATTTTTGTGATGAATAATACTTACTTTTTACTGCTGATTTCACACAAATACTTCACAAGGAAAAACAATTGAATTTTAAAGTGAATTAAATTATTTTTTTGTTGTTTTTTTATTGATAATAAACATTTTTATAACTAAGCCCCATTATAATCTGCTCTATAAACTAACTGACGCGTTGTCTTTGTTAAGCAAATAACATTCAAGTTTACCTTCATTTGTCATTTTAATACGTGTTACATGTATAATATTTTTCAAAATTAAAAAACAAAAAAGAAGCTGCATTAAAGAAAAAACAGGACCAGCCAGAAAAAAGAGAAGCCACGTTAAAAGAAAATCCAAAGCAGGATGAAAAGAAAAAATCTTCGAAAAGAAAGAAAGAAGAATAAAACAAAAAACCAGCAAAAAAACGAAGCAGAAGTTTTAAATAAATATTTTATTATGTAAATGCAAAGCAAAGTTCATAGAAAAAAAATTGCCAAAATAAATTAAACTTATTCAATAGACCTCAAAAGAATGAAGTTCATTAACAATTCTAATCGTAAAATCTTTTCAATATTTTTTTTTTATAAGCGTAGACCTAAAAAATGTTTCCGTAAATATTTGCCAGTGTTTATTATGCTTAAAAAGTATCAAATCCATATCAACCAAATTATAATATTCTGTTGTCCGAGTATTGGTGCAGCGCTGTCCGGCTATTGGACCAATTCACTTTTCCCGTCCGGCAATTGGCTCCAGAGCATTATTTAGTGAAGAGAATTATTAAAATGGATTATTCAGATTTAACAAAACTCTGGACTTTTTGTTATAGTAGGGAGGACACATACATCAAAATAATCGCGGCAATTCTTGATTACGCATCACATTTAGAACGATTAATACAAAAAATTGAATGACATTTCCTTAGACGTCGGGCTATTGGTGCTTTTACCTTAAGAGAGCATACTTCATGTGTTTTAATCTGTTGTATAGTAGAGAAAGATTTTTATTTATAGTAAAATTGAAAATCTGTGATTACTTTAACTAAAAGCAGTTCAGAGGAAATAATGAGTACCGTTAACCTCGTCTTTTTGTCCGTCTTTACACCATATTCTCTTATTGTTTACATTCAACGTGGATAATTGCTTTTTAAATTAACCCAAGATTGAATTAACATACCATAATGTCTGTCTTCTCTACCTCAACTTCCTTTATCCATTGCATTTATCCATGGCTGTTCCTTTCTTTCCTAATTAGGAGCCTTTCTCTGTTTTTTATATGTAGTTGTGAAAACTTTTAAAATGCAAATGCTTGTATTTTTGAAATTTTGTTGACTGAACATTCAAGTTAAAGTGAGAACAATAGTTCTCGTCAAGATAAAAATAGATGCCTAGGTAAAGCCAAGTTTCTAAGAACAAATACAATTTCCTGGATTCAAAAACAATTACTCCAAGAAAAGTTTCTTTGTTTGAGTGTTTACTTTGAGCGAGAAGGAAATTGAAGCTATTGTGAAAATTCCTAATGTGATTTGAGGGAAGTAGTACTTTCTATTCTATTTTAATTGCATCCTCGTGTCAGCGTGTCAACGTCGCATTTTATCCACTTTCCTCTTGTATAACTTCGCGACAACGTACTAAAATATTTGCCATTCTAAAATTCGCCTTTAGTTCACTGAGACTTGTGTGAAGTACGCCCTCAACATTAACAATGGAACATCCAGTGTTGGTTTTATGTAAACACTCTCATCCCTTCCTTGGTGGTGATTCCACCTTTCCTATTCAAGTTCTGAAAAGCCTTGTATAGTAAAAGCAACGGCACAAATGAGGGAAGCTGCGGAAACCTATTCTTTATTGCGGCGGTTAAACAAGCACGACTGAATATTTGATTGGCAATTCCGTGCTTTTCACAAAAACACTCGCCTGCTAGAATACGTCGAAGGATACCAAAGTTAAAAACAGCCCTGGACAAACGAGTCGACCATCCTTTCCACTCATTAAAGTTCTTTATTCACCTTTTCATTTTTAAATTAACCAGTACTGAATATAATATTTTTATAAAAGACATGAACAAAAAACCTTTAATGCTCGAATTTTTACAATTGCACATTGACTTGAATTGAAATTGTAGAGAATCTTTATTGAGAATTTAAAATTCATTTGTGTCCAAAAGTTACTTCAATCTATGGTATGTGAAAAAAAATTATAATGTCCGCATGATAGTCATCCACATATAAAAAATGACAACTTGAATTTATTTAAATCAGTGGATTCAAAATATATACTAAAGGAAATTGACGTTTTATATCCACTTTGTTGAATTTCACAGCGAAATAAAATATGACTTGTAAACAGTTTAGTCAAATTCGGAAATACAATGGTGCGACGCACATGACCCGCATTATGTGATATTATAGGTAGCGTGTCAAAACGCATGCTTTTTACTGACACTATGTGAAGGGCTCCTAAATGCGAAAGTAATACATCGCAATCTGCCATCACGCATAATACGACATAATATATACATCGATATATATGTTATATGGATATTCAGCATAAGGTATATATGTGTCATTGAAGTTACTTCCAGTAAGTAAAACTTGAAATTGAAATATTACTATATTGGGTTGTCCCAGAAATAATTACCGATTTCACATGTACAGGGTGGGCCATTCAACATATGGAATTTGAATCGGCTTTAAAAAAACTTATGGATATTTTTTCAAAAGTATGATTTTATTAGAAAGATTGAACCGTTCCATTTAAGAATATAGCACAACATCATTCAAATGACTGCCACAGCTGGCCTTACGGTGCCCCATTCGATCAACCCAATTTTTCAGTACATCTTCGATTGTTTGGTAAAAACGTCAATGAGGTCAATAAGCAAAATTGTCGCATTTGGAGCTTAGGAAATCCAAACGTTGTCATTGAAAGGCCAATGCACCCACAACGAGTGACTGTTTGATGCGGATTTTGGTACAGTGGCATTGTCCAGATATTGGACGGAAATTTAGTTATGGAACACAGATTGTAATGACTTACACTTTCAAACCTTTAGGATAGTGAAGGCAGATCTTTCTCAAATAAAAATAGTGAGGTTTTTTGCTTTAGTTGTAAAATATAAAGTTTTTCGGCATTCCATAAGTAGTCTGTCTCCGAAAAGAGCACTCTCCATCGAGAGGTTTTAATTGCCCTCATAAACCCTCCAAGATACCTACCTTCGCCTCGACTTTAGTTTAGCACCCTTACTAAGCTGCCAAAATGTGACATCTTCTCTTGACCATTTGTACAACGTTGCCCATTCATCATCAGTTATGTATTTAAATTCAATAACTAGAAAGGACTCTGACAACGTCGAATTCCTAAAGGCTGGGAGTGGAGACCCTTGGTCAGGACCAGGGACCAGGCAGTAGCTTGAGAGGTGCGAGGCGGTCAATAGCATTATTGTTGTCGTCGATACTTAAACTTATTTGTCACCTTCTGATTCGAGCCACAATCTATTAATGTACCAAGAATTTAGATGTTTCTAATTATTAAATACATTTATTAATAAGTACATTTGCAGTGGTCATTTTTTAGCTGAACCCGAACTTTTAATTATTATTGTTTATATATATATATATATGTATTGTTATTATTATTTGTTTTCAAAAATTAAAGAGGATCAGATGGACGACATTTGGTTTGAACAGGTCGGGGCCACTTGTCACACAGTCAACGTAACAATCGATCTTTTGCGCACCATTTCTGAAGATCGAATAATCACCCGAAATTCTGATGTCAATTGGCCGCCTCGGAGCTGTGATTTGACGTCGTTGAACTATTTTTTGTGGGGAGCCGTTAAGGATAAGTGTTACGCTAACCATCTAGAGACGACTAAGGCCTTGAAACACGAAATCGAAGTTGCCATTCGTGGGATTGAAGCCCAAGCAATCGAAAATGGAAAGGTTCAATCTTTCTAATAAAACCATACTTTTGAAAAAATATCCATGAGTTTTTTTTATAGCTGATTCAAATTCCAAATGTTAGATGGCCCACCCTGTAAATGTCTTTGACCATCTTTTTAAATGGCTTCTCTCAATTTCATGATTTTTTCCTTCTGGCATTTGTTAGCTGTTACTCTTATCTTGCTTTACAAATAAATTGCTTGTAATTGCGTTTACAGTTGTTAGTTTGGCATCAAATTTAAGTTGAAGTCTAAAAACGAGCATTTTCGTCATATTTTGCTTTTTTATTTCCGTAAAGGAAAGAACACAGCACAGGCTGCTATAAAGTTAGTGATGTGTATGGTGAGGAAACCTTAAAAGACAGACAGTGTCGAAATTGTTTTGATAAATTTCGTCCTGGGAATAATCGAATCGAATCGTCATGTAACTGTGCGAGAGATTGAATAAATGTTAAAAATACCAAAATCAACAATCAAACATCATATACAACGTCTTGGATTCGTTAAAAAACTTGATATTTGGATTCCACATGAATTGAAAGAAATTTATTTAACAAAATGTATCAACGCTTGTGATTTGTATCTTAAACGCAATGAATTAGATTCTTTTTTGAAATAAATTATCACTGGTGATGAAAAATGGATTGTTTAGAATAACGTCGTTCAATAACGATCATGGTCCAAGCGTGATGAACCACCACAAACAACATCGAAGGCTGAATTGCATCAAGAAAAGATCAAGCTGTCTGTTTGGTGGGATTGGAAAGGTGTGGTATTTTTTGAACTGCTTCCAAGGAACCAAACGATTAATTCGGATGTCTACTGTCGTCAACTGATCAAATTGATCACAGCGGTCAAAGAAAAACGGCCAGAATTGGTCGATCGTACAGGTGTAATTTTTCACCATGATAACGCTACACAACACACATCTTAGCCACTCGCCAAAAATTATTAAGGCTTGTTTGGGAAGTGATGTTACATCCACCATATAGCCCTAACTTTGCACCATCAGATTACTACTTATTTCGATCTTTGCAGAAATCCTTGAATGGTAAAACTTTCAATGATGACGAAGCTGTGAAATCGCACTTGTTTCAGTTTTTTTCAGATAAAGACCAGTAGGTCTATGAGCGTAGAATCATGAAGTTACCAAAAAGGTGGCAAAAGGTCATTGAACAGAATGCAAAATATATCATTGATCAAAGTTCATTCCTTGTATTTAAAAAATTATGTTTAATTTGTATTAAAAAATCGGCAATTACTTTTGAGATCTCTCTTGGAGACCTTTTTAATATAACAATATTAGAAAACTTGCTGTTCTATAAAAACATATTTATTTATTTTCACTTATATATTTATTAAAATTTCGTTATTTTATCCGGTTTTCTGTTTTTTGTTCTAATGAAACTCTTCATTTCTCAGTGTTCTGGAAGTGCTTTGGGTTTACGTCAATTTACTCTAAGGGATGTTGAAATTTTCTCAACTAGACATTTATTCAAGATATATCATCAAGAAACAGTTTCGATTGGATGTGAAAATTAGATTACCTATAGATTCGCTGCAACATTCTATCTCGATGAATCCTTTTCTCTAATCTCATCCTGCGACAAAGTTACGCCAGGTTCTCTAAAAGTACTTGTTCGATCACTACTTGAGGTTTGAAATAGCAATTTCTCTCAGTATATATATATATATACATTAGGCAGACACACCCATATAGTTCAGTCTAACTTGGAGAATTGTATTAATCTTCAGAAACTGCTATCTAATTCTCTTTGAGGCCTGATTTTAAATTTTCTTGACGACTAAACTTTTTGTCGACTTCAGAACAGCTACAGATAAATTATTCTAGATAAAAATATTTGATTTAGAACAATTATTCTTTTCCCAAATTTTATTTTTGTTAAAAAATGTAGTTCTGCAATTGTACACTGAGAAAAAAGAATATTTGAGTCAAAGAATATTTCTTTGATTTAAATAAATGGTTGAGCTGGATGGTGACGAATAAATATTTTTTTAGATCAAAGAAATATTTTTATTGTCTTTAAAAAATGAATAATTAAAGCAAAAAAATGTTTTTCTAGTACTATTAAATATACATTAGATTGAATAAATATGCTATTAACATTGTGTAGCAATTATTTGATAAGAGAAGTAAATTCTTTGATGTAAAATGATGTGATGCATGTTCAAAGAAACAATGAATTAATTCAAAAAAATTTGCATTGGTTCAAGTAAATTTGTTTTCCATTCCAATATATGATTCCTTGTTTGTAATGAGCGTATTGTAAATTGAGAGAAATATTTCTTTGAAATGAGGAGATAATTTTTGGTAGGATTAAATAATTATTTGCTCCGAAGATGTGATTTACTGTTTAAAATGGTCAAGTAGTAAAGTGTATTGAGTAATAATGGATGCAAAGAACGATAATATTGCCTATGGTAAGTTAGAGATTTGTGTCAAAAAGATGTTACTGATATGAATAAACGTGTTTTGAAATTTAAAAAATATTTATTAAATTTAAAGTAATATAAACTTCATGAATTGTAAGGAGTTAAGTAAAACGTTGTCATGGTTCTCTTAAATAACAAAAAAATTCTTACCTCGAACCTAGCATTAGTCATCCGATACATACATATATAAATATCATACAATTACATTCACACCATTCAGTCGCAGCCAATCATATTTTCTATCACAAATACACTTAAATATACAACTTCGCAAATATAAACCTAATAACTAAAAAACTTATATATAGGACGATACGCTTTCGTCGAATCACGCTCACGCTCGCTTACAATCCTGAGAGATAAAATTTGGAACTTTCTTATATAGTGACTGCAAGAGTTATTCAGAGCTTATGAGAGAAATGTGTCGTGACTAGAGCTTTTGAGCCTCATTCAAGGACAAATAAATCAACTCGTTTTATTAATTATTCATAAAATATTTTTTTAAATTATTATAATTATGATTATTGATAAATATATAATATAATTATTAATTAATATTTAGTATACATTTTTATTATAACTATACGTATGGAATTTAATGAAACTAAATTTTAAAATATATATTCAAAAATTTCATTAATATAAAAAAGAATCTTGTGTAAAAATATTTAAAAGGAAATTCTTCTATTTTCTGTGTAAATTATACAATTGTGAATTCTAAATTATTATTGTACCTAAGAAATTTATGTGAAATCTAAATCTTGTGTAGATATTTTAGATTTTATGTTATAAATTTATCAAGACATTTGCTGTTTAAATTTTTGTAAAATCAATTTAATTTAAAAAACCTAAGTGAAAAATAAAGAAGTAATTATAAATGAATTAAATTTTAAATGATATATTTGATATTGTGAATCAAAACGAATATTTCCTTTGGAGAGACTGATAAATCTTCAACCCTATGAAATATATTCCACATTTGAAAATATGTATATGTATGTTCATATCAACTATGAAAAACAGTTGAATAGAAAAAAATGTATACCATGGTGGGACGAATATTTGTTTGGAATGACACATTTCAAGTTGATAATGAGAGTGAATGTTTCTTAGAACGAGAATGATAAATTTTCAATTCTATCGAAAATATATGTTTCAAGTTTAAAAAACATGTAATCATAACAACTATGCCAAATGTTTAAATGGAATAAATAAATTTTTTAAACGAAAAATACCACAGATTTTTCAAAAAAAATACTTGTTTCTTTTAAAAAAATGGTTTGTTTGGTCTAAATTATTCCATATTCATAATGCAGGCGAATATTTCCTAGGAGGAATCCAATAAACATTTAATTATATGAAATATGTTTCAAGTTTAAAAAATATGTTATCATAACAAATATGGCAAACCTTTAAATTAAATAAACAAATTTTTTAAACGAAAAATACCTACAGTTTTTTCAAAAAAATATTTCTTTCTTTTAAAAAATTGGTTTTTTTGGTTTAAATTATTTTATATTGATAATGTAGGCGGATATTTCCTAGGAGAAATCTAATAAAGATTTAATTCTACAAAATATGTTGCAAGTTTAAAAAGATTGACAATTGTAACAATGATGCCAAACATTTATGTAAAAGAAATTATTTATTTTAACTGAACGTACTTGCAGTCATTTCAACAAAATATCATTTTCTTTGAAATAAATGTTCTTTTTTGAATGAATTCTTCCATTCTACTGTTCACAAAAAACATTTCTTTCAACTAAAGAAATAAATATTAATGTAAACACAATATTTTATTCATATGAAGAAACGTTACATTGATATACATGTATCAACTCTTTGAATCGAATAAATATCTTCCTAAATTAATTAATGAATGCCTCAATTAAATTAATATTTCCTAGATTCAACTAAACCTTAAGCTTGATTCATCCATGGATAAATTATTTGATTCAAATGCGTCTTGTTGAATTCAAAAAATGGGACTTATTGAATCAAATAAATATTTCTTTGAGTGCGAAAACAAGATTCAAATAAACTAGGTACTTAGTTTCAAAGACATGATTTGGTTGAGTTAATTCGCTCACATTCATAAGCAAAGAAATATTTCTTTGTATTGAAGAAATGCCTATCAAATAAATTATTTCTTTGAATCAAAGCACGCGTTTTGTGCTTCTAAAAAATATTTAATTGAATTAGGTAATGAATTGTTTGATATAAAAAATGGAATCAATTAAATACATTTCTTTGGATCTAAGAATCTTTTTTCTCAGTGTAGATTTCAGTAAAATGGTAATTGTTGTCATTAAAAATGTAACATAAATCTGACAAGATTATTATTTAAAATTAATAAGTAAATCATCAGCAAGCTTATACGTGTAAAACAAGAAACGGCAGATATTTCAGCAAAATGGAATACAAGTTTTTGATTGATGTTTCAATTATAAAGTTCATTCATTTTATTTGATCGTAGTGAGCTGCAATTAGCTGTCTAAATTATTCTGTTTCATGATTTTGTTACCAGTTATAGAACTTTATCGTGCTTGAAAATGTGAACGTACTGTTTATTCAGTATTGAGGTATGTAAAAGGTACGTTTAATTATTCCGATATTTTCTATTAAAATTTGTAAGTACTTTGAAACATAATCTATATAATGCGAAAATTGTGTTTCCAAACTTCATTACTGGTTAGTTCGTAAGCCACAGAGAGTTGACCGCAATTTGTGCTGAGTGCGAACATGTCTATATATTACCATTATTCTGAAACTGGGCTATTTAAAAATTACAATAACTACATAAATTCGTAATTTTTGAAGATATCACAATTCAGTGAAACATAATCTGCTATTCTACAAATCATTAATTATAAATCATTTGTAAATATAAATCATTCAATTGTAATTTCCTATTTACTTTTTACAAGTTAAAAAAATTCTAGTCATCATAAATTACAACTGCAAAAGCTGAAAAATTTTAATAAATTTTTAATTCCAGTTTTAGTTCAGCCGTTGTTTAATTCATCTATACTCATTATTCGCCTCAATTGTTCCTGTGTCACTCCGCTCAGAATAAAAAATCTCTTCTCTTTAATTTTTATTCGAATTTTATTCTTCCTAACTCCGCAGGTGATAAAATTAGAGAATTTTTATTATGATCCTCATAAAATAAATATCATTCTCGAGAAACCTATTTGAGTGTTCAATTTCGTATGAACGACACGATTTAACAGTTGGAAAAGAAATGAGAAATCAATCGCCCTATAAGACTTTTATACTTTGGGTGACCTGCAGTAACCTTTATGATTATAGGTGTGCGTGAGCATTGGGATATACGTGATCTGTGCCAAATGATTGAGAAACGAAAGCAAAAGAAAAGAAAATTGAGGAAGGAGATAGGTATCGAGGAAATAAATTCGGTCAGGGTCTGATTTGGAGTTGCCGACTGAAAGAGAGTCACAGTGAAGGGAATCAATGGCGGAAAGAGTCTTATGCATCGCATTTTATTTTCGCGTGCTGAAGCTTCCGTGGAACGTAACGTATAAAATGTCGGAGTTCCTGAGACAGACCGAGCGGAAAATTACAAATAGTTTGCAGATCCCGTGCCGCTTTCACCCCCACCTTATCTATCAAGCTTACGAACGAGAGCCTTGATAAAATAAAGAAATGCATCGAGATAGTGCATTCTATGTAGAATGCATGGACATAATAAATAATAAAATGCGCTTCTGTCTTAGCGTGGCAAATGAACAAGGATATACAGCGGGTTTTCTGGCATTCTTCTTTTGCAAGGCATTCTGAAAATTGTAGTTTCTGTATTTCTATACATTTATATGAAAGGAAGCAGTTCGGTTGGAATTTCAATCATAACGCTCTATGATTAAAACTAAAAGTGAAAAAGGAATGATATAGGGTAAGTGTGGGTATTACTTCGGATGCTTCAATTACTGCTGTTTATAACGATTTACAATGTTTTAGAAATATATGACACTTAAGAACGATTGAAAAAGTTATTTTGTAATGTAATTATAATAATTATTAACGAATTATCAACAATGACTATATAAAGAGGCATCTTCCCAATTACATGAAGAGTGCCCCATAAACAGGTTTATCCCCAACTGAAGGAGAAGTACAGTATAGACGAGTTTATCCCCGTGAATGGAGAAGGATGAATTTCCCAGGCAGCGGTGTTGTAAATGAGTCTGTGAGTGTCTGAGATAAGTAAATTATCTCTTGAACGCAAGAGAAGACCCTGTAAACGGGCACTCTCCTGAAATGAGCCAAGAGTGAATTGGTGAATTGAATCTCTTAGTAGGACACTGCAAAGCCTCCGCAGTCTGCGACTAAGATCAGTAGAAAATAATCGTTTTCGTGTGACATCCCACTGGGAATGTCCCGCCACCAAGTGATATCTTTTCCAACCCATGAGGAGGCAAGGCTGGTGTGAGCCTATCTGTGCCGAGGTGGTGTAGTATGGCCATTTCTCGCACAGCTACACCTAACCCAGCAGGAAGGTGCCAGCTGGAAATGCGGTGATATGAGACAGAGCCAAGGAGTGTATAGTCCTCTCGAGGTTCCTGACTTGCATGAATAGAGGCCCAATTTTTTAGGAGGAATTAAGGAGTACAAATGGTTCAAAAACTCTGTCTGGTACTAGGATGCATCAAGGAGGGACCGGATCCTCGTGTGCAACCCCGATTATGGCATCGGGGTCTATCTGGAGACCGTCGCAGGGTTCGTCTGGGTGGCGGTGTCGGGGGTATGTGTGTACAGCTGCTATTTCGTCCCAAACGATCCCTTTGAAGTCTGAGAGACAGAATCTTATCCTTGAGGAAAGTCTTAGCGAGGCTGTTGGGTGGGTCCTCATCAGAAGTGACTTTGAGGGCAAGTGACTTGAGTGGGATGAAAGCCGACTAGATTGGAGGAGAATCTTGATCGGTCAGAAGTGACTTTAAGGGCAAGTGACCTCAGTGGGGTGAAACCCGACTAGATTGGAGTAGAATCTTGATCGGTAAGATGGTTGCCAAAGGTGAGGTGCCATGAGGTGATCGCAGTATAGTCGGAGATCCTTCATTGAAGCATTCAACTCCTATCTTCGGAGGGAAAGTTCTTGGACGAATGGAAGGAGCAGTAGTGCACATCGCCACAATATCAAAAAGAGGAACGGGAAAGCGTAAGGGATTCTGCGCGTTGATCAGCATTGACATACAAAATGTGTTCAATACTGCAAGATGGAAGAGCTACATCGTCGCTATGCGGAAGAGACTTCCAGACTACCTGTTGTGGATGGTAGACTCCTATTTAAGCAACAGGTGGGTGATATACGAGGGCGACAAATGGTCTCTCGAAGAAGAGTTGATATGTAGAGCCTCTCAGAGGCCGCGGGTAGGACCACTTGTGTGAAATAGAATGTATGAAGATTTCGTACTCATGGACCTACCTGCTGAAATAAGGATTGTCGGCTTTGCGGGTGACGCATTTGTCGTGTGCGCCGTTGAAGAGGTCGGAATCCTGGAGTTGAGGATCAATGGAAGTCTATGGCGAGCAGAGCGTTGGTTGAATTTCAGAAGCCTGGAAATGGACCCTGAGAAGGCTGGGGCTTTGCTGTTATGGAATGCAGATAGATCGGAGACTTAGCTTCCGCGAACACCTGTAGATCGCGACTGCCCAACATTGGTAGACCCAGGGGGGCTAAAAGTAAACTGGTGGCAGTCTGGGCAAGTGCCCTTGAAAACTATGTTATCCAGAAAAGGCCTTGCTCAGCACAGAGAGGTGAAGCATCGAGAATAATTTCAGCATAATGAACTGTGTCGATGAGTGCTGTGCTCTCCTAGCTAAACAACATCTTGATATTCGATCCGCAGTGATTGGTACACTTATCCTATAATGAATAATATAGAAAAAGCTTTAAATATGTTGGTTCTTTTTTTACAAATTTTCTTGCAAAATAAAAAATAAATAGAATATATTACTTCAAAGAAGAATTTTACATGGCTCGTGTCATTTAATTTCAAAAAGAGAACAGAAACCAAATCTGAAAAGAATTCTATAATCAATTTTCTCTTGGTCTTTTTGTCTTGAGTTAAGCGATATAGCTAGTAATAACAAAAAAGGTTTTGCCACTTTCGCAAAACTGCTTCAGATGGAAGCACTTTTTTTTTAAAAGTAAAGAGAGACCTCGGGCTGGTTATCGATTTCTCAAAACTATAATTTTCAAATCGCAGGGTCTAATCAAGAGAAGTAATAAGTAATGATCCCAAAAGCTTGATGGGACATTTTGATACCATTTGTATTGTACCCACTACAATACAGAATTAATCCCGTACATTATTTTATTCTTTAGATAGGGATTAGCATTTTGATAGCATTTGAATACATATTTTGATTTCTATGTAGTTTCAGAAATGAAAAAAATTTCATCTATCGTGAAGTTGATAACCTTTTCAAATTAAATTCTTATTTAATAATCCGAATCAAAAGTAGGTTATCTACGTTCGTTTCCATGACCTTTACCACTTGTCAGATTTCCAAGAGATTTTCGTCACTTTGCACAGTGAGACTAAACAATTATAACTTAAAATAGTATATTGTTTTGCAAGGACGCGATATAAATGATTCCCGCATGAATTTAAGGCCAGCACAAGGCTCAGGAGCAGACGAAGCCGAGGCGATGGATTGCCGATGTCGAGTCGATGGGTATGTAAATACGAGCTGAGGGCGAGTCGAGGGATCCGGAGATTATTTGACGATGGAATAATGCGGGAATTGAAAATTCTCGCATCGTTTCAAAAATGCGAGAATCAGGCACATTCCGTACTAAAATTGGTACTAGAATGGGGTCATTCTCATGTGAGGATGACAAAAAAAAATTTTTTTGTGGAATATTATACTGTCATAACATGCACGCCTTTTAAGCAGAAAAGAAGAAAATAATCGTTGGAGTGTTTTTCACAAAATTCAAAATAGTGTTTAGAAAGAAAAAAATTAATTTAAAATGTTATAGAATCATAACTGAAATGTACGATGGCCGAATCTTTTCCACAGATGATGTACAGATATTTTCCATATGACATGAAAAAAATTGTGAGTACTTTTTTTCATAAATTTAATGTGAAAAAGTCTTTTTATGTTCATATTAAAATTTTAAATATGTTATGTTTATCATATTTGGTACTGAACGAACACAGGAACCTCCGTACATTCCACAGTTTGGACATAAAAATGTCCAAAAAAAAAATCAAATTTGCTAATTTCTGAATCAACACATATTTCCAAAACTATCCATATGATATATATTCTCTAACATAAGGTAATTTTGGAACAGATGATCAGTAGTTATCGAAACGATCATTATTTATTATTTAGCGAATTCAATCAATTTTTATCAAATTCATATTCAAAGTTCTCATTAATTAGGCATTTGAGCTACTCGAATCGGCTTTCAGTTCTCTCTATACAAGTAGCATATACCTTTAAATTGCGCATATACATAACGATCTTGCATCAGCAAGATTAGTACTCACCTAATTGCTTCTTCTAACGTTTAATGACATGTAAAACAAATTTGATCTTCTGAGTTTGTATCTTTTGATCTAACTTACTGGTATGTCACCTTTGATTATTTGGAACGGAGTTTAATAGCGAGGGGCGGAGGGATGCAAATCAAAGTCTGCTACATACGTGTACTGTATGAAGCCGCAGGGCGTCCGTCAGATATTGGTTTAACGTTATGGCGAGGTATGTCCCTTGGGATTAAAGTAAAGCTCTGCGAAATTGCGGCGAAAGCTATGGAATTTACTACCTAGAAATGCTGCTTAGTCAAAGTGCGTTAGATATTGATTCTGGCTCAAAGTTCATTATTTTTATTCCACAGAGTTTACGCTGATCTCCTCGGTGATGATAACAAATTGATAAAAAAACAGAGAACCAGAGATAGAAAAGAAATGGTGAAACGTGAAAGCATTGGGGTAGATCAAAAGATTATCTGATGGTAAGATTTAATTTTCAAGGCTTTCTTCAAGGGCATGCGATATTTAGGAAATTTCCTAATTCATGTGAGAAACCAGGTCTAGTTTCTAGATGTTTGTCCAAAATAGTCACATACAAATTTCATATCTATCAATCATCCATATGAAGAGTGTTTTAATATATTTAATGCGTCAATATTTGCTGTTTTACATAAAGAAAAAAATCAGTCCATTTTAGCCGGCCGAAAAAAGGGCATTCTTGGCAATTTTAGACGTAATTTCTGTTATAGATGAGTATAACGTTTCATGCTTTTTAAGCAGTTTTTTCGAGCGATAATAGTTTGAACTTCGTTACACTTTAGTTGCAAGACATTCATTCTATTTCAAGAAGAGTTGACTCGCACATGAAGCGCCGCCGGTAGACGTAGCTCAACATCTCCGTCGCAAAGGTACTCTTGCTGATATAGAATGAATTTTGAGCAACCAAAACAAGGTGAAGTTCGAGCTTTTCTCGCATGAAAACATATCTTCAAATGCAAACAACTTCAGCTCACTATAATGAAGTACCCCGAAAATAAATATTCCCAGCTAAGAAAATGCGTGAATGCACTCGGGCGACGCATATCGCTAGTATGTCTCAAATACCATATCCGTGACGATAGAATGCAAGCCTTATAGGTCTCTATGTATAATTTGAATGTATATTCAAGATAATCTTTATAAGAAATAATAATACAGGGTGGTCGCTAGACCGGGAAACCGGAAAAACCGGGAAATGACCGGGAATTTTTTTGTTCACCGGGGATTTTCTTAAATTTTTAATAAAAAACGATTTTAATTTGTTTTAAATGTGTTACATAAAGTGATTTACTTATATATTATATTATGCATTTCGAAATTCCTGCCTTATTTGTGCAAAGCGAGCAAGCAACTTGAGTGCAGGAGTGTGAAGGAGCCTTAGGCTGCTGTCTGCAGCGCCCATTGGAACAGGAGATTTTTTCCTTGTTGACTGTAACAGCGACTTTAACAATCTGTCCATTTCGTATAATTTTGTAATTTCGGTATATCAGGAGAAATTTCATTTCAGAATATTAAATAAAACATATTTAAAATTTTAAAAACCCATTGCATTAACTGCTATTGATTGGAAACTATTTTTTTAATGACCGGGAAAACATTTTTGATGGCCGGGAAATGACCGGGAATTATTTTCGTCGATGAAAACTGTCACCCTGTAATACTTTGTGTAAATGAAAAAAATTCATTTAAAATTTGAAGCAATGATACATTAAAATTACAAAATGACACACGCCGACAAAAGTTGTACTCAATGACCTAAAAAAACAAATCCATTATATAAATTTTTTCTATGCGTCGGGATTTCAAAATATCCTAACCTAATAGTAGAAAAATTTCCTTTTTCAGACATGTTCGAAACAATAATACAGTAGCAGTGATTTTCTTCCTAAAATCAACTTGTGACATTGTTTAGCACTGCCTTTTACCTTTCATTTACATTTTAGATTAGCCCGAATCGACTTTTTTTCTCTTGAATATGGTACATCAACCTTAAGAAACTAAGTCCTGTACGAAACCAAGTATTTCTTGAAACTGAAAATGGATAATAAGCGATATCTCGGAGAATAAATATTAGTTCAGCATGATCCAAAATGGAAGTGAAAGGTAAAAACGGAGTATTAAATGATGGCTCAAGCTGATTTGAAAGAAAATTCGCTGCTCGTGTTATATTGTTTCAAATATAGTTACAAAAGGCCATTTTTGCACTTTTGGGTTAGGTCATCTCAAAATCCTGACATTCTAGGAAAATTTGGAAAACGGACACGTTTTAAGGACATCGAAATCTTCGGGATGACCTACTCCGGTCTTTGAGTCCTTTTATTCCGAAGCTTAGGTTGCTGTCTGAGAGAATAACGAGGCGCGCATTGCGTTTTTGCGCGATCAAATTTTCCCTTCTGAGAGCCATCCAGAACACTGCAGATCTTCTCTAAATGGTGGTTCGGACAGTACGACCAACATATTTCGACTGGCCTCAGAGATCTGACACTGTGCCTGTCAAGGGCGATCTAACTTCTGATAGCATGTGCAGAAACTCTGACAACCCAGCTGCAACATGCTTGGAGTACAGAAACTTTCATCATTTGGACTATGTCGCGATTGACACGGATGGATCAGTTGACACGGTCAATGGCCCTGCCGACTGTCGTTTCTTCGTGAATCGCGACAATTTTAGGTACGGGCTTGCATTGCAGCCATACACTTCTATTTTAACGGCTGAACTCTACGCTATCTTTACCTAGTACTAGTCGCACGCGTATGAACAAGGTATATATTCTTTCTCATTCTTTAGAAGCTCTTTGTAGCCTTAGGGTTGGTGTTGGTGGTTGAGTTCTTGTGGATTCCGGATCACGTGGGTATAGTCGGGAACAAATGGCTGATGGGGTGGCCAGATTGGCTGGAGGGCTGTCTCATCGCGTTCGGTTCGGTCTCCTTTACGTGGATTTTATAGATCCCGTAAAAATGAACTCTGATGTGTAGGCTGGCCTTCTCTAGCCCTACACAGAGGTGGGGAGTTCATCCCGGTGGAGGATTCTTTCTTAAATATCATTCAAAACACCTAGACCATGGTTTTCTCATTCAAATCTTCCCAGGGGCTCTGTTTGGTTACAAGGCTTCGCTGTGGGCAAGTTTGTACTGGGGATCATTTACAAAAAATGGGGTAGGACCTGGATATCGGCTACTTTTGTGGCACTCCCCTACATGATTTGAAGCACATCATGAATGAATGTCCACTTTTATCTGATTTGAAACTTGGATTTTACGCCTTTCTCTTATGACGCTTCTTTGATCGCCGGCCGATGTCGATTCTCATCGAGGATCTGGTGTATGATTATGGCCCGGTGGTCGCTGGAAAGACATTTAGGATGCAATAGTCGCGTGTTTTAGCCTGTTGATTGCATGAGTGCTCCCGACGCTTCCGCTGCCCCCTCTTTCCCTATGTGGTTAGATAGTGCGCGGGGCTGCATCGGATTGCACAATTACATTCTGCCAAAATAATAGCATCATAAATGTTTACCTCAGTGAATATGTCGAGTTTCGTTCCAAGTAAATCGCATTTGCAGCATTCGTTGCTTTTCTTATTTCATCAAAAGAAAAAGGCAGTTGAAGCTCATCGATTGCTGGTAGAAACTTATGGTGAACATGCTCCAGTGATTAGAACATGTGAGACATGGTTCCGTCAATTTAAAAGTGGAGATTTCGATTTAACAGACAATGAACATCCTGGTGCAGCGAAAAAGTTCGAAGACGAGGAATTGCAGGCGTTATTGGATGAAGACCCAACCCAATCACAACAACAATTGGCACAAACACTAAATGTGACCCGAGGAGCAATTTTCCAACGTTTGGAATGGTATTCATGATTTGCCTGAAAGATGGGCAAAATGTGTACAATCCAATGGTCAATACTTTGAATAAAATTTTTTTGAGATTCCCTTGAGAATTAAGTGTTTTCTTTATTGAAGCAAGAAGCCAATTATAAAGAAGAAGCACCTAGGTATGTTTTCATAAGGGTTCTCAGATGGGAATTCACAGCAGGCCCTAGCGAACCCGGCTGAGAGAACGGTCATAGAATATTCTGACCGTTCTATTACCTCGCATTATTACGGCTAAGAACGGTAAAAAAGACATTAAACTAGACGATAAAAACTAGAAAAACATAATACCTGTCATTGAAAGCAGTGCAGTGGTTCACCATTTGCGGAACGTCTCCACCCATAGTAAACCTTGATGGTGGAGACGTTCCGCCAATTGTGAACCACTGCACTGCCTTCAATGACAGGTACTATATTATGTTTTTCTAGTTTTTATCGCTGAAAAATAAGATAATTGTATTTATTGCTTCACCTTCAAATCCAGATTTCGCCACAGAATCATAATTGCAATGCTTTTAATGTCTTTTTTACCGTTCTTAGCCGTAATAATACGAGGTCATAGAACGGTCAGAGAACGGTCAGAGTATTCTATGACCGTTCTCAAAGCCGGGTCCACTAGGGGGGTTGAGGACAATCCACGCTCAAGCCGGCCAGCAAAGGCAGTGGCATCAGAAAATATTGTACATGTAGAAAAACTGTTTCAAGAAAGCCGATGCATCACGTATCGGTAGACTGTGTAATTGTTCAATATTTATGCACCATCAGTTCATCACATTCTGTACTATCATATAAAAGTCACGAGGGTTTGCACCCTCTGGTGCCTCACATACTGAGTATACGAAGAGAATGTTTTATAATTTTTAAATTATTAACCCTTCGATACCCTCCTTAGAAAATATTTTTCGGATACCAAGTACAAAAGGATTTCTTCTGCGTGGCAAAATAATTCTTGCGTTGTCAAATGTATGTAACAATTTACTTTCCGAATTCGAGGTTATTCCAGGAATTATGAGAAATAGAGAAAAACGAGGTAGACAAATTATTCACACGGCCTATAACTTTCATAAATTTTGTCTAAAGTTAATAAAAAAATTAATAAATTATGTGATACTTTCAGTTTTATGTGACACGAATCACTGTTTTACACACGTCTACTTAATAAAACAAAGATATGGCAACAATTCCCTTAAGAAATCATGCTATAATCATGGTGATCAAATTATTATGATCACTTACAATATTTACAGAAATTTATTTACACGCGTATACTGTTAGAAATTTCTACCGGAATTTTCGCAATACAGACTGCAGTTTTATAGAATTACAATTCCGTAACATAATGCTACTCGTAAATTTAAGGAAATTTATTTACTTTTTAAAATTACTGAATCAAAATTAATTTACCTGATATTCCGATACTTATATCTGAAAATTCTGAAACTTGCAATATATATTTAATATTATATAGAAACATTAGCTCATCTGTAGCTCAACTAACTATTATTAGAATAAAGTATCGCAGTGATCATAATAATTTGATCACCCACTGTAATTGCACTGAATAATAACCAATCTATGGAGGAGTTTTTTTAGAATTTCCCGATACCGTCAGCTTTAAATATTAATTATTCAATAAGTATTTTACTTAAGCATTTTTTATTTTCATGAATAACCTCAGGAGAAATTCTATGAAAGGTATTAAAACGAACTAGAGCGTGTGATCTAAATTTAAATTTATTGTGAAAAAACCAACCTCTCTTAGGGAATAAATCATATATTTGATACAAAGGTACATACAAATAGTAGTTTTATCTTCAATTCGAATAAAAAATTTTGTTTCAACCAAAAATAAGTCCAAAGTTTGGAAATATTTAATAACAAATTTTCAATGAAATTTATATTCATAAGAAAGAATTTAAATTAGTTCAAAAATCGATTTATGTAATGATTCACTGTGTTTATTTTTATTTTCAGTTGTAGTTCCGCATTTTGGGCGCATGCTTGCGACCAATACCTTACTTCCTCCTGATGGTTATATGTGACTCCTTACTCACGTCATTGGTGCCTGTAACATTCGAGAAACACGAACAACATCAAACTATCGGTTTTTTATTCCAAACTTGGAACATATCAATTTGAAATATACCCGAAAACAATTTTCAAACAATAAAGATCAAAGGAAAATCCTCAGGAACATCCTCTCATGAAAATCTTAACAATTTATTTTAATTCTTACATAAGTAAGCACAATTTACATAGGAAGTTTACAGTGAATTCCTGTAATTGGGTTTTGACAAGAGGCAAATTACATTAATAGCCAAAACTATAATATATTAAGCTGAGATGAAGGTTTGTATTCACGCAACTGAAAACATATTATCAGCTTGCTGCTTCCGCCACGTCATTTATAGATTCGCGCAGCAAGCAGCTCGTTGCTACAATTCCTGAGAGTCTCATTTAGTTGATTTGTGTTTCGCAGAAATCAGCATGGTATAATTGGGAACTGCACGAAGCACTGATAGACAAATATAATTAATTGAACTAATTTTATGAAACAAGAGTACTTCACTTGTTAGGTCACACATAAATACGAATGTTGCACATATGCAATATTCAAATGTGTATATACATTCTTTATTTCTCGATAAATTTATCGCCAGATTGAAGTAAGCAATTCTCTTTTAGCGGAAACTCTTTTAAAGTAACTGAGTGAGGAGGAAGAAACCGACTGCAATTTTTTGTCTCTTTCTCTTGAAAAGAAATCGATTCACCTTTCAATTGTGCGATGAATTTTTAACTCACCCCGTACGTACATCTTGCTCTCCTATTCTCTTGCATTAACTCTAACAGATGCTCAGACATTCTCTTATTCCAACATTTCTTATAACGTTATCTTTCTTTGTACATCTTCGAAGACTTTTAAAAACCTCATTTCCGCAGCTTATGTAGGATTCTTCTTTATTTGCTTTTTGGCGAAGACCCATATCTCCTGCAGCAAAAGATAGAAAGTCAATCTTACATCTTGTGAAAATACTGTTCTAGTGACCGAAATTCCTATAAAAGTTATTGTTTCCTTCGAAGTCAACTCAATTTTTCCGCTACATTTACATATAAATATTCTCTGAAAGAATAAAAGAACAAAATGTATATCTCTTTAAATAAAATATTAATCGAGATGGCAGAAAATGTAACAAAAACTTCATTCACTCTCTTGGATGGTTCATTTGTTCGAGTATAATAAATTGAATGTAATAAGAAAAGCTGAGACGTCCTGTATTGCACATACGTTATATTTAGCGCTAACTCAAACTTTCCCTCTTCAATTTAATTCTCTACTTTCATTCCTTTCAAGATAATCTAAATTATAGTTTGTCATTTACCCTTATTAGAAAAGTATAAAAGTATTACCTCGACCGTTTAAAACTTCTAATAGGTATTTTGCTAAAATCAATGCGAGTGAAAAAATTGTTCCTCTTCAGTTCCTATATAAATAGTTTATAGAAGAAAAAAAAATGATTTTTAGCGCCTCAAAATTATGTAACTTTATATATACATGTCTAATTAAGGTATTATTAAACAAGAAGATATTGATTAAGTGTTTAATGATGAAATGAACAATACATGTCAGGCAAACTAGAACGCAAGAGGTATACAAAGGACTCATCTTACCAAATTCTGTACAATGTACGATCAAAATTGTTGAACGAAGAAGCGTATCAAATTTAATATGAAGTAAGTATCAATTACTATTTCAATTAAATAAAATTAAGTAGACAGGTTGGGAGTAATGTATTGGTAAAAGTAACTTCAAGCCAGTTTGTAATGATTTTCTAGGTTGTCACCAAAAATTTTGAAATCAGAAGAAGTCTTCTGAAGTAAAAAATATTCATGGTTGATAAAGTTTAATTTCTTTAACGAGCTGCAACGACAATTTTTGAAGTTTCGTTACATGTACAATAAAAGTATCTGAATGAATTTCATGCTGAAAGTTAAAAGGTTATTCAATTACTCTGCAGCTTCAAATATTTGACCTGTTTAGTTTCAAAGTAATTAAACTTTCAACTTGAAAATTCAAAGTACTAAATCTCTTGCACACGTGATTGTAAATTTGTGTTTAGTTATTCTTGACGTTGATTCTCATATCAGTCTGTCCTCGAAATAAATCTAAAAGAAAATGTAATATAACAGTTGTTTCAATAAAACAGATCAGAAAGTAGAGTTTCTGCGACCGGGAAGTGACAGACGAATTATATGTTTGATCAATGTATAAAATTTCTAAAATAATGCGACATACGCTTGTGTTATAGATCTACAGAAATTCTGGAACAATGTTACATACTTGTCATTCGTCACCTTATCTACCCAACTTATTTTTGGTAGTTCCCTATAGCATCACATTTCGAAAGCCTCTATTCTTTTTCCTTCTCCTTTGCCTATAGTCCATGCTTCACAATCATAGAGTGTCACGCTCCATACATATTAGGGTGATTGATATTGACGTGATAAAATAAACAAGAATTAATTTTTTCGTCAAAAATCAGTGTTATTATTCAATGTACTGTCCTTTTAGCTCAATACAACGAGTCCAACGATCTTTCAACTTTTCTATGCCTTCCAAATAATACGATTTGTCAAACCCTCCAAAATACCCTTCTGTTTCCCATTCAACTTCTTCCTTCGACTCAAAACGCCTACCAAACAACCATTTCTTGAGGTTTGGGAACAGATAATAGTCGTTTGGGGCCAGGTGTGGAAAATACGGTGGATGCGGAAGCGATTCAAAACCCAATTCATGCTCTTTCAAAATTCCAAGGACTCGAAACTGCTCGAATCCTAAAAAACGACCAAATTTGGACCAGAAAAATTACTCCAAGTGCATCCCAGAAAACACTAGCCAGAACTTTCCCAGCCGATTGTTGCGTTTTCGAATGCTTTGGTGAACTTTCACCAGGTTTAACCCACTGTTTTGACCATTCACGTGATTCCGGAGTATAGTGGTGGATCCATGTTTTATCCATCGTCACAAATCGACGCAAAAACTGTTTCGAATTGCGGTTAAAATAGGCCAAATTTTTCTCCGATGTCATCACACGAATGCGTTTTTGGTCGATTGTGAGTAATCGCGACACCCATCTTGCACAGAGCTTTCTCAGGCACAAATGTGTATGCAAAATATTGACCAGATGCTCAGTTGAGATGGAAACGATTTCAGTTATCTCGCACACTTTTACTTTCGGGTCATTCAAAACAATATCATGGATTTTATTGATCATTTCTGGCGTAGTGACCTCATTTAGAAGACCTAAACTAGGTATGGTTTCTGTGCTCGTACAACCACAACGAAATTCGGTAAACCAATTCTTGATCATTCCATACGACGGAGCAGAGTCCAAATAATATTTATCGAGCTTGGCCTTGGTTTCTGATAAGGTTTTTCCACGCAAAAAGTAGTGTTTGATCTACACACGAAGTTCACTTTTTTCCATCTTTGCAAAAAATTCGGATGTTGATTGCTTTCCAACATCACAACTTGTAAACTAATTAATGGATTTGGCTCAAGTTTCGACAGAAGAAGTTTGAAGGATGTTACTTGTCAACATTGATAACCGCTTGTTATTAGTGGCGACCTATCATAGAAATATCACGCCAATATCAAACACCTTAGTATACTCCCTAAGTAACAAAATTTGTTAATCTCTCCTATCTTTGCATTGCCTATTTTAATGTTCAAGCGCTTTTTAATGATTTTATTCTACACATGATAGCTTGAGTTTTTCCTATGTTAATTTCCATATTATACTTGTTAAATACTGTCTCTGTTACATCCAACGCCTTCTCCAGTTCTCTTTCGATATTCGTTAACAGAGAAATATCATTCGCAAAAAGTAAAATTTATATTGTTTTCCCTTGAACTCTTACGCCTACATTCTGTCAAAAAAGTATAGAGAATTAATCATTCAAAAAGCCCGCTTAAAGAGATTGGCAAAAACCTTTTCGACGCTAAATTGGCACCACTGTCCTCTATACTGACGTTGAGTTCGAGTGTGATCTGTCATTTAGTATGTTCAAGTGCTCGATGTTGTCAGTTTATCTCAAGTGTGTTTCGCAATTTTTCCAATGGATAAGAATATCGAACAAAGAATTTGTCTCAAATTTTGCATTGCAAATGGAATTCCGTGTGCGGAATCGCTGAACATGTTACAGAAGGCTTACGGTGAATCGACTTTATAAAAAAAAAGTGCATATGAGTGGTACAGTACATTCAAAAGCGGTCGAGATGTGGTGGAAGATTTGCCTCGCTCTGGTTGGCCATCAACGTCTTCAACTGAAGTTAACATCCTAAAGTGAAGGAAACGGTGACTGAAAATCGTCATTTAAGTTTAAGAGAGATAGCTGCTGACCTTTCTGTGTCTCATGAGTCAATTCGTACCATTTTAAACGATTTTTTGGGCATGAAAAGCGTTGATGCTAGATTAGTTCCGAAAGACCATCTCACAAGGCTATCATTGCGTACCACTTTCTGGCCAAAAACTCAACGAATATAATCGAACAACCACCGTATTCACCTGATATGGCTCCGGCCGACTTTTTTCTCTTTCCAAAACTCAAATTACCACTTCGAGGCACCCGTTTTCAGTCGATAGAAGACATAAAACAGAATTCGCGGCGGGAACTGAAGTCGATTCCGGAAAATACGTTTAAAAAGTTATTGATGATTGGATCATTCGTTGGCATAAGTGTATTATTTCAGGAGAGGCCTACTTTGGAGGCGATAAAATAAATTTGGATGAATAATAAATAGTTTGTGTTTTATTGACCAATCCCCGGTACTTTTTTGACAGAATGTATGTTCTTAGTATCTTCTTCAATTTCATTAACCGCTTCCTTTGAATATATGTTAAACAGAGGTGGTGATAGGGAGCAGCCTTGTCTCACCCCCTTCCTAATACTTCCTGCTTGCTTTTTCTCTCTTCCCTTGAATTTCTACCACTGCCTTCTGATCTCCGTATAGAGAGATAATAATTAAAGGAATGGATAGAAGAACGGGATGCGTGCGTGACCCGGGGTTGAGTATCCCTGGAAAGTAGACAATTAAAAGCGCATGGCGGCGCGCGAGTCAATAGCGCCGAACACTCTAATTCGCGATTTTTTCGATCCCACAGCACGAAGATCCTTAAAAATATGTATGCGTACTCGGGAGACATGTCGGCCGAAATTTTCTTCCATCTGTTCCTTCAATTCTTTCGTACTTGTATTTTAGACCCGCTGCAATTGTCGAATACTTTTTCTATGTCGACAAAAGCAATAAAATTTATTTTCCCTACTCGTAGTCGCCGCTCTGTATCAATCGTAATGAGAGTATTGCTTATTCAGTATCCCTTTCTTTCCTAAAACTGAACTGATCTTCGTTGAACGAGCTTTCTATTGTCTGCTCTAATATTCTATAAATTATTATTGTAGTTAGAATTTTAGACGTATGTGACATTAGGATAATAGTACGGTAGTTGTCGCTTTTGTCTGCCCCTACTTTTTTCAATGTACACTGTAAAAAAATGATTGAAAATTACCAAATTAATCACGGGACATACAGATAACTCTAATTAATCGAGGTAATATTACCAAAATGGTGTGAAAGTAATTGGAAAGTTGAAAATTACATTCGAAAATGAAAATTCCCGCAACATCATTTTCAGACAGTGTACTTTTACGTTCCCAATGTAAAATTCAACTCTCAGTGTAAAATGGCAGAGGTGTATTTCATTGCGCATGCGCTAGGCTATCACAAGGATTTTAACATTGAAAAATATTTCACAAAAATATCTAAGATTTCATACAAATTTTCTATGACGGATAAAAAAAATGTAAGAAATTACCACAAATCGTGAAAATACGCCCATAACCTTAAAATTTACAAGCCGCATAATCTCTAATTCTGCGGCCTCGTGACAACCCTATTCCTACACAAACTTAACAGGGAAATTTTTTACTTACCGTATTTCTTATTTGCATATCACATTACACAGAAGAAACAAATATTTTATATCTTGTGAACAGTAATGAAAACAGGCGTCAGCCGGCGCGCCTTTTATTTATTGTCGTGCGCCAATATAGCAGCGCCATGATTCACGAAACGTTTAACGCTGGAATTGCAAATGAATTGTAGTAAAATTCCCGTCATTCTACTATTTTACACTTTTCTTGTAATGTGGATTATATTACATTTCGTGAATTTAAAGAAATCTTGCAAAACTGCACAATAATATCGGTTACAGTATGGTTGAAATTTACCACACTAATCGTAGTTATCTTTATGTCCACTGATTAATCATAGTAATTTTACAGTTTTAGGATGAAATTAATACAACTATTGTTAAATTCCACAGTTAATGGCTACAAGTTTACAGTCACATAAAATAGAATATGTGCCAATGCACACAATTCGGGACGTTGCGAGATTCGCGACAATGCTCGCAGGACTGATCGCGCCTCGGATTCGTCTCGGCTTTGTCTCGACTTCGTCTCGGCTTTGTCTCGGCTTTGCCTCAGCTACGTCTCGACTATGCCTCACCTCCCGAGTCGAAATCCTAAGACTCGTCTCAGTCTCTACTGTCGAGATTGAGGCGAATGTGTGACGATGGTTACGAGAATCTGAGAAGAGAGTCTATAAATGTTCAGCATTCATAGTCAACTCTCTTCTAGTCATCGAAAACTGCACATATTACCGTTTTCCCATTTTTCGAGGGTGAGGCGATGGCCAACTCTATAGAAATACGTTGTCATGGTTCTCTTAAATAACAAAAAAATCCTTACCACGAACCTGCCATTGGTCATCCGATACATACATACATACATAAACAGAACACAAATACATTCACACCATTCAGTCGTAGCCAATCATATTTTTAATCACAAATACACTTAAACATATAACCTTACATATATATACCTAATAACTACACTTATATATAGTACGATACGCTTTCGTCGAATCACGCTCACGCTCGCTTACAATGATGAGACATAAAATTCGAAACTTTCTTATATAGTGACTGCAAGAGTTATTCAGAACTTGTGAGAAAAAGTGTCGTAACTAGAGTTTTTTAGCCTTACTCAAGTAAAAATAAATCAACTTTTTTCACAAATTTTCCATATAATAATGATTTATTTTTAAATTAATGTAATTAATTAATTAATTTTTATAATTATGATTGTTGATATATATAGTATAATTATTAATTGATATTTAGCATACAGTTTTATCATAACTACGTATAAAGTTTAATGAAACTAAAGTTTGAAATATACATTAAAAAATTGCATTATTTATTATCAAAAAGTATCTTGTGTAATAGTATATTACGACCCTAGGGCATCAAACATTCTAGCCGTGGGTTGTATACTATTTTTCTTGATCTCCAACCGAAAGTACGCCCAAAACCGAAACAATATTAATATTGATTTTTCGTGCAATTGCATGAAGTCACATTAAATTAAATTAAACAAACGAATTATACGATGAATTTAGCGGCATATATATAAGAAAGTTCTTTTATTTTCCGTGTTGTATATATTCAAAATATGAATTTTATTTAAATTTTATGTAATGCATTAAAAAAAATGTATAGCTTCTTTTTAATAAATTAACCAACACGTATATCGGGATTTAAAAAAAAAAAAATTTTTGAGCGATTTATTAATTTAAACTTTTGATAAAATTGGATAAAATGCTAAATTCTCTTATACTTATAATTCATTATTTCCGGTTGAAATAATCAAATCGATTTTAGGTTTGTTTCATTTTCTAGCTTATTACGTTAGGTTTTCAGATAAATAATTTTGTAATTTATATTTTGTTAATTAACTACAGATATAGGCAATTTAATTGTTCAAACAATTTTTTCATGTTTGCCCCCTCAGTAGAAAAATTTGGAAAAAATACAGCCATATGCGCTATGTCTCAATATAACTAGCGCATATTTAATAAAAGTAGAAACTCAATTAGATCGAAAGATATTAAAGATTTTTGAGCGCGCGACGTGTTTAATCCTGTCTGAGTCGACCAAAAGTACATTATGTCTCGAGGAAGGCTAGTTGCGGCTCGACTCGGACATGATTAAACACGTCGCGCGCTCAAAAATATTTAATATCGTCCGATCTAATTGAGTCTCCACTTTTATTAAATATGCGCTAGTTATATTGAGAAATAGCGCATACGATACTATTTTTTCCAAATTTTTCTAATGAGGGGGCAAACATGAAAAAATTGTTTGAACAATTAAATTGCCTATATCTGTAGTTAATTAACAAAATATAAATTATAAAATTATTTATCTGAAAACCTAACGTAATAAGCTAGAAAATGAAACAAACCCAAAATCGATTTGATTATTTCAACCGGAAATAATGAATTATAAGTATAAGAGAATTTAGCATTTTATCCAATTTTATCAAAAGTTTAAATTAATAAATCTCTCAAAATTTTTTTTTTTTTAAATCCCGATATACGTGTTGGTTAATTTATTAAAAGGAAGCTACAAAAATATAAGAATGTCCCATATGCATATTACTCACTGCAACTATATACATCTGCCCTAAATAATTAATTATACCTTCTTGAATTCTAAATTTTCTGATCTTGGAATTCTAATTTTCAATATCACTTCGCTCTCGTTTCACTATCGCTTCATATTCGTTCTTCTCTGCGTTCAACTTGTAAACTATTCACCTTCAGTTTTTCGAGAATTTGAGACATAATATTCGCTCCACACTCGCCAAACACTCGATTTTTTAAATAGAAAGTGTAGCGAGGGCAAAGAGAAGGCAAGAACTTCGACTCGGGCTACGCCTCGACTACGCCTTGGCTTCGATCTCCTGCGAGCACTGTCGCTCGTCACGCAATCACCCTCATTGTGTGCCTAGGCACATAATATACTATTTGAATGTTACAATTACGATTTTAATCATGTACGGATGAAAAAAATTAATCAGTTTCTAATTAAGATATTGGAATAGTTTTTGGTACAAATTTTCTCCGTTAAGTCGAAAAAATATATATTTTTGTAATAACTACACTGGAAAAATAGTAAAAGCAATTAACGCAATTAGTAAGTTTTACAAAAACGTATTGGTAACATCTATTATAAGCTCGATACAATGTGGGAATGCATGAAAATAGTCGAGGCTACAAAACGGACCGACTAATCGGATTTTGCAAGTTTTACTAAAAATGTTAATCATTGCTACTCAGTTAATATTGCTGTAAGAACTAAGGTGCTTAGATGATACAGACTAAAAAACTTACTTGTTACCCTTTTTTACAAAAAAAAATAGGTAACCACGACTAATACTTTCTCTCAGTGTAGGTACATTTTTTTTAACCTTGTAGTCGTTTGGTATGTCACCCGTTTTCTACATATCGCAAACCAACTGAAGTAAGATATTCTTTTCTGCTTGTCCTGAGTTCTATGTAACTAAATTACGCAGCAGTTATGGAAAACTTATGTAACAAAAGTTACAGAACTCGTTTTAATTTTACAATTAAAAAATGAATATGGAATTATTTGTAAATATAAATATTTAGGAGTAGACAGACCTTCATTAGTGCATTTTATTTAATTTTACAAAATTTTGACTTAATATTTTATTTTTTATGGATATGAGTATATAGAAAGAAAGTGTCGGTAAAATAGGAATTGATAACTCATGTTTGGACTTAAGAAATCACAAGTTAGACAGTATAAAGCAGTACAAAAAGGAGTAAATTTAGGAACAGATGATTAGAATTATAAAAGGCGTCTGTTTTTTCCAATTCTCATTTACATCCTACAAATTGTAATTTTCAATTTAAAAAGTTGGGACTTGGATAAAAATCAGGCTAATGTTAATAAATTATATAATTGTTACGTTTATGCTAAAAATGAGTGATGGTAAAATGGGAAGAAACGATTATCGTAATCGTTGTAAACAGGTTTAGAAATTTTCAAAGGCCTGAGTGTGGAGTCTGCTAATTGCTTGAATTATTGTTGCGTTAAACCTTTGATGTTGATGAAGCGTTTACAAGAGTTCAGGAAGTTTCTGGATACATTGGTGACATAAAGTTGGCATTCAGACTGGCCATGGCTTGTCCCCCGAATTTCTCAAGTTAGTTTCCTTCCTCTGGTTCACCATAGTCAGTAATTATTCTTGGAACACGGAAAACGAGATAGTTGGACCACACCGGACTAGAACTGGTATACGCGGACTCGAACAAAGTAGCTTCTCTCAAGCTTCCTTCCTATTATCTCCGCTTGACGGTCCGTTCGCTCCTGCATGCATACAAAGCAGTATTTATAGCTTTGCTTCTGCAAGAGAACTAGTAAAGATACGAGGAAGGGGTAAGTTGAGCAAATATTCATCCCGGGACTCAAAACATGATCGTATACTTGCCAACTATCGCTCGCTCCTGAATCGAGTTTCCGAAACACGTGACCGGAACACACATAACGGCAACTTGCATATTGAAGTTAGTAGCAACTCCTATAAAACATATATTCTCTGCTTTCATTTATTTTTCTTCAATAAGCTATTTGTCTCTGTTGAAAACTTATTCTTTGAGGATACACGAATGTTTGAGTAAAGGGACGAGTCAGAAAAGTTTTTATATCGATGTAAGAATGTTATGTTGTTAAATTTCACGTAATCTTGATCAAAAGAAAAACAGAAAAATAGTCCCTTATTAATTAGACTTTTCAAGATTTGAATATATCCCATAGATCTTGTGGCTTATATTAAGGAGGTTTAACTGTGGCCAAGAATCTTCCGGAAAACCTAATTTATTATCACTTTAAAAATCATTTAAGACATTATTTAATACACATTCTAAGAGAAAAATGCATCATAAAATGAAGTCTTAATAAAGTTTACTCTTTAAAAATGAACGGATTTTTAGGAATGGTGGCTTATTTTCTTCTTTAAACAATTTAAAAAGACTCCACTGTCTCAACTTTTATAATTACACTAGCAACGGAAATTACAGGTTTACCTGTTATTTTAACTACTGTTAGTGTCTTAATGTTCATAACAACAAGTTGAAATTTCTTTTTGCATAATAGCATGAAAGATAATGAAATTGAAAACGTTAAATTTCAATTTTTTTGAGAAATTTTAATAACTTATAATAATTAACACATTCAAAAGTTTAAGATCCATTTTGAAGTTGAGTCTTCGTAGTATTTTGCTATCTAATCTAGATGTTTTTCCCTTTTTTTTGTATCATGTTTGACCTCAGAATAGAATCTAGGAAAGAATTTTTAAACTATGTTGATAAATTAGCAAAAAGCTATGGAGACTTTTCTTCAAAATGAGACCAAAAACTTTTTAAAATGTCAATTATTTACAAAGTTATTAATGTATTTAAAAAAATCTGCCCGTTTCGCGGGCACATTCTCATTGCGCGCTTCGCGCGCAGCTCGCAAGTTTGAGCGCGCCTGGGGCGCGCGATTCGATCGTCGCGCTTCGCGCTCCGTTCTTTCTGGACCTCGCGCTTCGCGCTCGGTCTTGTGCTCTTCGCATACATTTAAGTTTATTTTTTATAATTTAATACTAAAGCTCAAAGCAATTTAATGATATTAAAGATGATGTAAATTAGTCATTTTCTCAAATTCACTAAGTTTCTTTTTCAGTTTAAGTGAAACAGGAAATTCAATTTACTTAAGGCTCTATCGGCCTTAAGGAACACATTCTCATCATGACACTCGCGCTTCGCGCTCGATTTTCTGTATGCATTTTTGTAACTTTTTAATAAATTACATGATTATTGATAAATTTATTTTCTTCCAAATATCTCAAAAAAGAAAAACAATCGTAGACTTTATTTAAGGAAACGATTTTGCAGAACAACGCTTATTTCGTATCTCACATATTTTGGTGAAAAAAATCGAATTTTTTCAATATTAAAAATCAAAAAATTAAAATATACATCCTGTCGAGAAATTTCTCGATAAGAATGTGTAGACCTTATTTAGCCAAAAAATTTTTCATCTCAAAGTTTTTTTTGTATCTCACATTTTTGTCCAAAAAATAGAATTTTTGAATTTTAATCGTATTTTTTGGAATTGAAACGAAAAATATATGTTTTATCAGAAACTGTGTGAGACAAAACTTGTAGATCTGTTTGAAACTAACAACTTTGTATTCTTACGTTTTTTTCTTATTTTACATATTATTATTAAAAAATTGAATTTTGGATTTTCAATAGTTTTTTTTTAATTAAAAAGATAGATAGAATTATCAGATTGAATTGAGCTTTGGTACACTTTATCGGAGCCGAAAAAGTAAGGACAAGTTCGTTAACCAGCCACATCCAATCAAAATGGAGGGATTGAGCACTACTTTTGTGTTTTTGAAAATAATTTTTTGAAAAAATCAAAAATTCCAATCCTGGTTTTTGATAGTGCTCATAAATCTCTACCAATTATCCTGATAACATTTTTTGATTAAATCAAAATTAGAAATGTTACAGCATATTCAAATTCGAAATAAGTCAATATCAAAATTCCATTTTCCAGTTAAATTATACGAGATACGAAAAAACGTTATGATACAATATTATTGAATACATAAAGACCTACAAATTTGAATTATAACATTTTTTCATAAGATGCATATTTTTCTTTTTAATTAAAAAAAAAAAACTATTGAAAATCCAAAATTCAATTTTTTAACAATAATATTGGAAATACCAAAAAAACGTAAGAATACAAAGTTGTTCGTTTCAAAAAGATCTACAAATTTTGTCTGACACAGTTTCTGATAAAAGATATATTTCTCGTTTCAATTCCAAAAAATACGATAAAAATGAAAAAATTCCATTTTTTAGACAAAATATGTGAGATACAAAAAAAACATTTAGATGGAAAATTGTTTGCCTAAATGATGTCTACAAATTCTGATAAAGAAATTTCGGGACAGGATGTATATTTTATGTTTTGATTTTTAATATTGAAAAAATTCGATTTTTTTCACCAAAATATGTGACATACGAAATAAGCGTTGTTCTGCAAAATCGTTTCCTTAAATAAAGTCTACGATTGTTTTTCCTTTTTAGATATGTGGAAGAAAGTAAATTCTTTTAATCATGTAATTTATTAAAAAGTTATACTGAAATGTATACAGAAAATCGAGCGCGAAGCGCGAGTGTCATGATGAGAATGTGTTCCTTAAGGCCGATAGAGCCTTAAGTAAATTGAATTTCCTGTTTCACTTAAATTCAAAAAGAAATTCAGTGACTTTGAGAAAATGTGTAATTCACATCATCTGTAATATTATTATAAAATTGGTTTGAGCTTCAGTATCAAAATATAAGAAATAAACTTAAATGTATGCGAAGAGCACAAGACCGAGCGCGAAGCGCGAGGTCCAGAAAGAACGGAGCGCGAAGCGCGACGATCGAATCGCGCGCACTATCTAAAACCAGTATTGAAATTTTTGATTTTTTCAAAAAATTATTTTCAAAAACACAAACGTAGTGCTCAACCCCTCAATTTTGATTGGATGTGGCTGGTTAACGAACTTGTCCTTACTTTTTCGGCTCCGATAAAGTGTACCAAAGCTCAATTCAATCTGATAATTCTATCGAGAGTTATGCCGCACACGACCTACTACAGACAGACAGACAGACAGACAGACAGACAGACAGACACTTTCGTAAAAACCATTTTTTCTGACTCAGGGGGTCTCAAAACGTAAAGATTTGATGAAAATTTCGAAAGTCATTTTTCACATAAAACCAATACCTTCTCATCCATGATGAGAATGTAAAAAAGTTATTTTAACGTATTTTGCAATATATTTTTATCAAATTAACATTTTGCCCTCAACTTGGACTCATTAGTTGCAAAATTTTATCATCTTTCATGCTATTATGGAGAAAAAGATCTCAACTTGTTATTATAAAAATTAAGATACTTTAACAATAGCTGAAACAACAGGTGAACTTCTGTCGGTAGTCTAATCCCCTATTTTCTAATTGCTAATCAGAAATATTGAGAAATTGAAAAAGTTTTATGAACAAATAGCTGTTATTCAGAAATGAGAGATTAATTTAAAAAGTTAAGACAGTGGAATCTTGTAAAATTGTTTAAAGAAGCAAATAAACCATCATTCCTTGAAATCCGATCATTTTCTTATCATCATTTTCTTAAATTTTTATTTCGGTAAAACGAATCTTTTTCTTTAATATTATGTATCAAATAACACCACTAACATTTTTTAAAGTGGTAATTAATTAAGTTTTCCAAAGACTTCCTAGACACGGTCCACCCTCTTTAAGGGGATATTGTAGTCTAGAAGCCCAAATTTTGGACGTTTTTTGAAATTTGATAAAAAAAACAAAAAATATTTTTACCAATAATTTTTTTATCAGATATTAATTAATATTTTAATAATAAACAAAAAAAATGTCAAAATTCAAAAAATTACAGGCTGTTAAAGTTTGGGGGGGGGGGGGTAAAAAAAAGGGTTCGCCCTGGTTGACACGATTCCAACCCTTCTAGTCATCTCGAACAAAAAAAAAGATTCTTAATCAGTAAGTATGTCATTATAGCCCCTACCTCAGAGAAAAAAAAATTCGCAAAATGGCAACTGTTTGAAAAAAAGTCATTTTTTACCGTTTTTTTAGTTTAAAATTTTTTTTAAATAGTAAAAAACAAAAATTTGACATAAATCTGGTAGGGGCGATAGAAGGTTACATAGAGAAGGTTCATGCCAAATTTCAAGTAAATCGGTTCCTTAAAACTTGAGATATCATGTCAACCGTGCTGAAAAAAGTAGTTTCGAGAAAAACGCGTTTAAAGATTTAAGTAAAGTTTCTGGCAGTATAAGTCATATAATGGTGCGCTCTACTTACATTTCAAAAAAATATATTACAATAACCTCCGGTTGATCGATTTTATATTCTTGAAGGTCTAAACTTTGAAATTATGCACACAAAAAATCGATTTTTTCAAAATTCTATACCAGAATACCCCCTCAAGGCCATGTATCAATCAAATCACGTGACCAAATATCTGAAAGTTCATGTAAAATAACTTTCTTATTTTACGAATTTTGCAAACATTTTTACAGTTGACTGTGATAATCGATAAGTCTTTAAAAAAATTTTCAAAATTTCTACTAAAAAGAAGTCAACAGACATGCTTTATTGTCTTTTGTTACGTTACACAAATTTTCAGAAGGTTGTTATATATGCCTTAAGGGCATATGTGTTGAGTGAGTCACGTGATCAAGAAAATTATTTGAGATTGGCCCAAGTATTTTGTACAATAATTAATATTTTCCGCTAAGATTTTGGGATATGATAAGGGCCATGCGCGGAAAAAAAGTTTTAATTGCCGTAACCAGAAGTCAAGTTCTTACAATCGAACTACGGTTGAGAGAACCCAACTTCTGATTACGGCTACCAAACCTTTTGTTGCGTGAACCAAGCTTCTTTTTCAGTGTACTAACAATGAAGGAACTGGGAAAATTTTATTGCCTGTAAAATAGAAATTAATTTTTTCAATTATTGAGAACCACATAAGAAAACTTTTTATAGCAATATATGTTTTATTTCATAATGATAATTCTAAAAAATAATAGGAATTTCGGGAAAATCGAGGTGCAATAGTAATTATTTCTAGCAGGCTGGAAATTTTTCGCAGCCCAAATCCTAAAAATTCGAAAAATTATACGGAACTTCAGTATAGGTTATAGTAAAGTTCGACATAACCTATAATAAATTAGGATACAGTTTGTATAAAGTGCAGTATTTCACTGCGAAAAATTCTCATAATAACACGATTTTCCCTAAATTCTAACATAGTTTAGAAAAATTCTAAATTGCGGTTTCTCCTTGCATTTAGAGTGTACACACCTTTTGCTCATATGTTTTTTATCATGTTGTGAAACGTGGGCCAAAAATATTCATCATTGTAAAACAGCCTTGGGGAAAACTAAAATTATTTTCTTAATCACGTGGGATATAATTTTTAAAATGATTTTTTTTAATACTGTCAGTGCTATCAACTGAAAATAGGATAGCAAAAAATATATCCTAAATAGACACCTTCTTACCTCCTTTTCAAAATAAGTACTTTCTTGCCTCTTTCTCTGAATATGTACCTCATTACTCCCAACCGACGATATTTCCTGGCATACTTGAATTATGCTAGTGACAGTATTGATATTGTCACGCCTGTCTATTCTCTGCAAGCTCGCTAGGGTTCGGTCAAAATAACATCATACTGATAATTTAATTATGACCTAATGGAGTATTCAAAGCATCAACGTGGTATCTAAATACTGTCACGTCGCATAACTGCGATGAATTAACATTATCGTACATTATTATTAATTGTTTTGAAATATTTTATTTAATGTTCTAAAATATCGAGAATCCCGTTCGAGAAGGTAAAACATTGATCTCTATGAATTTGTCATTAGCAATTCGGACCCATCGATAGTAAATTAATCTTTGTTCAACTCTCATGACAATGAGTCATTCAATGTTATGACAGGGTATCCAAAAAAATTGGGTATCCCAAAATAATCCATAATGATTGAGCTAAAAAAAACTTCAATTGTTTCTGTCCAAACATGTGTATTACACGTGGATCCTGTTTAATTAAAGTTCGTATTCTCGGGTATATATACTGTATTTGAGTTTACAAAAAGGAATGTGATAAATCGTTTTCAAAATAAATGTAAGTTAAACCTGGCTTGAACCGGTTATCGGATCTAAAAATATGAAGTTGAAACAAAGAATGAGAGATTCAAAATTTCAAGAATTCAAAACCGTTCGAACTCTCAAAATACAAAAAAACGACCAAATTTGGACGAAAAAAAATATATTTTAGGATCAACAAAGATGGTAACCTTCCAAAACCCCTTCCTTCTTTTTCTTTCTTTCGTCTTTTTTTGTCTTTACTGCCCATAACCATCTACATAAAAAATAACATATTATAACACTGAAATTCCTGGTCTTTCACCCTCCACACCACCGCGAGCGCCATCAGTAATGGTGGAATAGAGGGTGACAGGTCAGGAATGTCAATGTTTTAATAACAATTTTTTTTAGCTTTAAAGAGGATGCTAAAAGAGTACTAAAACGTCAGCGTCTCAAAAAAAAAATTGTTATTAAAATACTAAAATTCCAGACCTGTCATCCTCCACTCCACCATTCCTGATGGCGCTCGCGGTGGTATGCAGGGTGAAAGGTCAGGAATTTCAGTGTTATAATAAAAATTTTGTTTTTAGCTTTCAAGAGAATGCTGGCAGAGCACCAAAACGACAGCGTCTTTAAAAAAATTGTTATTAAAACACTGACATTCCTGACCTGTCACACTCCATTCCACCATTCCTGATGGCGCTTGCGGTGGTATGGAGGGCGACAGGTCAAGAATTTCAGTGTTTTAATACAAATTTCGTTTTTAGCTTTGAGGAGAGTGCTAAAAGAGCACCAAAACATCAGCGTCTCAAAAAAAATTGTTATTAAAACACTGACATTCTTGACCTGTCACCCTCCATTCTACTGCGAGCACCATCAGGAATGGTGGAGTGGAGGGTGACAGGTCAGGAATGTCAGTGTTTTAATAACAACTTTTTTTTGAGACGCTGACGTTTTGGTGCTCTTTTAGCACCCTCTTCAAGGCTAAAAAAAATTGTTATTATAACATTGACATTCCTGACCTGTCACTCTCAATTACACCGCGAGCGCCATCAGGAATGGTGTAATGGAGGGTGACAGATCAGGAATGTCAGTGTTTTAATAACAATTTTATTTTTAACAAGCTGACGTTTTGGTGCTCTTCCAGCACCCTCTTCAAAGCTAAAAAAAATAGTTATGTAAACACTAACATTCCTGACCTGTCACTCTCCATTATACCATTCCTGATGGCGCTTGCCATGCAATTGACGATTACAGGTCAGGAATGTCAATGTTTTTGTTGAGTATACATGTATTTTGAATTATGCTTCGTACGTGCCGAATGCTCAGCTTTTAAACTTAACCTTTTTTTTTGCCTAAAAATATGTGCTGTCTGAATCAGCTCGGCGCAGCGCGCACATAAATGTAAATAGTTGTAAGCGTGGGAAGGATACTTTCCTTAATTTTGTATACCTGCATTCTTTTAATGCTGCTTTCTGTTAGTTAAGTTAAGAGTTAGTTCTACTGAGAGCCTTCCGCAGAGCAGCAGCGTTGCTCAGGCCTCCAGCGTTTTCTTTTTCCATTATTCTCACTCTCATTATTTCCTTAAATAAATTTCATTTTACTTTGCAATAAGTATTGGTTCTTTTTATTTATCAAGCCAGATAAAAATTATTTCCAATAGGTTATGTGCCCAGCTCGCTTCCACTGCGCGAGTGAAGTTTATTAAAGTGAGACGCATTTTGTGCGTCGAAGTGAAATTTATCAGTCGGTAAAAGTGTCAAGCAGCAAATTTTCTTTATTATGGCAGACAGCAAAGAAATTTTAGATTTAACAAAACTCAATGGTTCAAACTACTCCATGTGGAAATTTGGAGTAAATTTCGTTTTGCAATCGAAAGAACTCACAGGTTTGGTGAATGGCACAGAAAAGGAGCCCGACAGAGAAAAAGAATCGAAGGAGTGGAACTCATTTATAAAAAAATCGTCGCAAGCAGCAGTGATTTTGTTGAGTTCAGTTGAGAAGAATCTGCATCAAAACCTTATCAACTGTAGCACGCCGCGAGAAATCTGGATTAAACTGCAAGACTTATACGGTGATTCAAGTGTGGACGCGAAGCAGAGTGCTTGGGAGCAGTTCTACGCGTTTCGAATGAGCGACGGAGAATTAATGGCGATTCAAGTCGAAAAACTTGAGAGTATATGTAAGAAGCTTACTGATACTGGAGAAAAACCAACGGATGCAGCAGTTATGACAAAGCTATTAAGCAGCTTGCCCAACAGATTTTCAATTTTTCGAGTTGCCTGGGATTGCACGCCCGAGGCAGATAGAAAAAAATCAAGCTTGATTGCGCGTTTAATTAAGGAGGAAAAGCGGCTTTCCGAGAATGAAGACAACATGACTTCTTTAGCTCTTCAAGTGAACAGAATAAATTTGAATAGTGCAGCAAAGAGAGAAAAAGGAAGGAAAAATATTCAAGATTTAAAAAAACGGACGAAATGCGCGTTCTGTAAAGAAAAGGGGCATTGGGTGCGCGAGTGTCCTAAGAAAAAGGAAAATGAGAGTGATTGCAATAAAAGCAACAGCAACGGTAGAAAAACAGCGCCAGCATACGTATGTGATGTCACCGCGCTTTATTCAAACACCTCTGACGAGGACAATGACGTGTGGATTGCAGATTCGGGTGCTAGTATGCATATGACATACCGAAGTGATTATTTTACATCTTTTGAAGCTGTCCCAGAAGAGCATTTTGTTAAAGTGGCAGATGACAAAATATTAGCAGCGGCAGGTAAAGGAACAATTGTTATCCAAGAAAAAATGAATGGACAATTACAAGAACGAGAACTAAAAAATGTGCTTCTAGTGCCTGGTCTGAAAAGAAATTTGTTCTCTATCGCGACCATAAGCAGCAATAATTTCTCTTTTCACGCATATAAAAAGAAATGTGAAGTGCGCGACAGTGAAGGCGAGCTTTCGTCGATCGGAGTGCGATACAAAACTTTATTTCGGATGCTTTTTCAGGTAAAAGTGCCTCTTGAGTGTAATGTGGCTCAATTAACTATGGATAAATTGAGGCTCTGGCATGAGCGTTTGGGACACATAAATATGCGTGCGGTAAAGCATACGTGTGAAAAACTCGGCATCGGTGAGATTGCAAACAATAAAGTGTCTTTTTTCTGTGATGCGTGCATGACGGGCAAGCAAACTCGTAAATCGCATACAAGCACAGAAAACAGAAGCAACTTTGGCCCTGGTGAGAAGATTCACTCTGATGTATGCGGGCCAATAAAGATTAAATCACCGAGCGGATCACGGTACTTCTTATTATTCAAGGATGAGTGCACAAGGTATAGAAAAGTTTGTTTTTTAAAGTATAAATCCGAAGTTGCAGGAAAATTTAAAGAATTTGAAGCATTAGTAGCCACTCAGATTGGCACGAAAATAAAGGTACTACGCTCAGATAATGGTACTGAATATACCTGCGATAAGCTTCACAACTTCGATTCGAACTCTTGTTGAAAGTGCACGGTCAATGCTTCTCGCAAAAGGAGTCGATCAAAAATTTTGGGCAGAAGCAGTAAATACGGCGTGTTCCATTTTGAATCGGACGATTCTACAACACACTGAGATGATTTCTCCGTTCGAGAAATGGTTTCAGCGTAAACCTACAATAAATCATTTGAAAATTTTTGGATCAGATGCTTATTTGAATGTCCCGAAGGAAAGGAGAGGAAAATTCGACCCAAAGAGCAAGAGGGTCATCGTCGTGGGTTATGACGGGGAGTTAACAAACTATAGGCTATGGGATAATGAAACACGCAGAATTTATGTCAGCAGCGATGTAGATTTTAACGAAAATTCAAGTGTTGATAGCAGTGGAAAAACTAGCAGTTTCTTATTGGATTTTCTTGGCAAGGATGAAGCACAGCCGGCGAACATCGAGGCTCCACTTATGCAGCAGGAAAATCCAGTAGACGCAGAAGCTTGCATCGAACCGCAATCTCAAAACGAGGCAGATATTCGTCCTGCACTTGAACAAAGAGCGCCAGAAAATCCGATCGCTGAGCAAGCAATAATGAATGAAGACGCGCTGGAAGGCCGGAAATTGCGCGATCGTAGAATGGTTCGAGCACCAGAAAGATACGGGTTTCCCGTCTCTTTCTTCGTAGAAGCTGTTCCTGCATCTTATAATGAAGCAGTATCCGGAGAAAATGCCAACAAGTGGAGAAATGCCATGGACGAAGAAATGCAAGCTCTCAAAAGCAATGACACGTGGAGCTTGTGTGAACTGCCTCAAGGTAAGCGAGCGATCGGGTCTAAGTGGGTTTTTACTGTAAAAATTTAAATTTGAACTTTAAAAAATACAAAGCTAGACTTGTAGCTAAAGGGTTCTCGCAACGTGAAGGAGTGGATTATTTCGAGACTTTCGCCCCGGTGGGTCGATATGAATCAACAAGAATTCTTCTCGCAATAGCAGCTAAAGAAGATTATGAGATAGCTCAGTTTGATGTACGGATTGAAGCAGTCAGCTAGATGCTGGAATACAAAGTTTGCTGGTTTTTTGAAGAAATTTAATCTTGTGAACACCAATAGTGACAAATGTGTATTCGTGGGTGTAGTGCAAAATTTTACAGTGTATTTAGCACTGTACGTCGACGATGGTTTGATTCTGTGTGAGAGCAAGAGTGCGATTGATAGTTTGCTAAATGAATTGAAAAATAACTTTGAAATAACGATTGATAATGCAAATGAATTTGTTGGTTTAGAGATTAAGCGCGATCGAGAAAAACGATTATTGAAAATTTGTCAATCGGGTTATATAAATAAAATATTGGAGCGTTTCTGTATGCAAGATGCGAAATTGTCCACTATTCCTGCTGAACCTGGTTTACATTTGAGTAAAAATACGAGTGCTTGTGATAGCGATGTGCCCTATAGAGAAGCGGTAGGTTCTTTGCTGTTTGCTGCGCGAGTATCTCGCCCTGACATTGAATTTGCCGTTAATCAAGCGAGTCAATTTTTGAATTCCTACAATAAAAATCATTGGCAAGCCATAAAGAAAATAATGCGTTATTTAAATGGTACGCGCGACTATGGAGTAGTTTTCGGAAGCAGTGGGAGTTCGTTAAATGTAATGGGTTTCACTGACGCGGACTATGCTGGATGCATAGATACGAGAAAATCCAGAAGCGGTTTTGTTTTTACCTTAAACGGGGCACCAATATCGTTGTCAAGTCAGCGGCAAAGCGTGGTCGCATTGTCAACGACTGAGTCGGAATATATAGCGTTATGTCATGGTACGAAAGAAGCTGTTTGGTTACATCGTTTCTTAAATGAATTAAAATATGGGGATTGCAAATTCATTAACATTTTTGTCGACAACCAAGCATCTATAAAATTAGCTAAAAATTCCGAATATCATAAATGAACAAAACACATTGATGTTCGTTTCCATTTCATTCGCGATATGGTTGACAGGAGTCTTATTGAAGTTGAATATATTGAATCTATAGAGCAGTTAGCTGATATATTCACCAAGCCACTAGCAAAACAGCATTTTCAATATTTACGAAATAAATTAAATATAGTATAGAATTCAAAATGAGTGGGAGCGTTGAGTATAAATGTATTTTGAATTATGCTTCGTACGTGCCGAATGCTCAGCTTTTAGACTTAACCTTTTTTTTTGCCTAAAAACATGTGCTGTCTGAATCAGCTCGGCGCAGCGCGCACAGAAGTGTAAATAGTTGTAAGCGTGGGAAGGATACTTTCCTTAATTTTGTATACCTGCGTTCTTTTAATGCTGCTTTCTGTTAGTTAAGTTAAGGGTTAGTTCTACTGAGAGCCTTCCGCAGAGCAACAGCGTTGCTCAGGCCTCTAGCGTTTTCTTTTTTCATTATTCTCACTCTCATTATTTCCTTAAATAAATTTCATTTTACTTTGCAATAAGTATTGGTTCTTTTTATTTATCAAGCCAGATAAAAATTATTTCCAATAGTTTTAGTAACAACTTTTTTTAGCTTTGAAGAGGGTGCTAAAAGAGCACCAAAACGTAAGCGTCTCAAAAAAAATAGTTATTTAAACACTGACATTCCTGACCCGTCACCCTCCATTACACCATTCAGTGTTTTAATAATAATTGTTTTTTTTAACTTTGAAGAGGGTTCTGGAAGAGCACCGGAACCTCGGCGTATTATTTTTCATGTAGATGGTTGTGGGTAGTAAAGACAATAAAGAGGATGAAAGAAAGAAAAAGAAGGAAGGTGTTTTGGAAGGTTACCTTCTTTTTCTTTCCTCCTTTTTTGTTGGTTTCTCATAATCGTTGATCCTAAATAAAAAATTTTGCTTGGTCCAAATTTGGTCGTTTTTGTTGTTGTATTTTGACAGTTCGAAAGGTTTCGAATTCATTCAATTTTGGATTATACTTTTTTTTGGACGTGAGGATGAATTTGAGTTTGCAGTGATACGGGTTCGAATTTAGTTTTATAATGGGAGATTCTATTCAAAGAATTTAATTTGGTCCTGATAGGCCTCAAACTGGGCCCCGGATTCGGAAAATAAGTTTGTCAATAAATAGAGTTTTTATCATAAAAACTTTCGTATTTGAATTTTCCTCCGAGAACTTTCGAATTAAAAATTGAAATTTAACTCCCGAGTTATTTTGGAGTACCCGCGTAATATTATTTTATTGTAAGAACGCATGCAGAAATTTTTCCGTGACGCCGATCAGTGAACGATAAGACATTCCCTAGTTCGAAATTTATTCCAGATCAGATCCAGATTGGAACATTTCTACACGGGAGGAACTATTCATTGGAATAAAAATATCACATAATTTTGTTCAACTCATACCGAATATGATGTCATCTTGAAACAAACCTATAGGTTAGTTCTGAGGGTTGTTACTTTTTGATTTAATTAAAATGAGTAGCTTTTATTCAAATACATCATGAACTTTCTAATTTACTGCAGGTATTAAGCCTTTATTTAAATAGGCATTTTCTAAATTGATACCTCTTTTAGCAAGCTTCTTGAGTTAATGTATGCAAGTACTACTTGTTCCGCATTGCCGTATACTAATTTGCAGTAAGAGTAAAACTTCTCTTTCGTTTATGTGAAAGTCTGAATAAACTCTTTAAACTGAAATAAAGTTAGTCTGGAAGTCCAAAGTAGTACGATTCTCACTAAACGGTTTAAGAACTCGACGAAGCATATCGAGCTTTTTCGTTCAAACTTCACCCATAGCCAATAAACTTGTTGGCTCGATTTTCCGATAAGTACTGCATTCCATAAATATCTTACATCTTCATTTCTAATTCTCAGAGGAATTTCCATTTTTTGCAATTTTAAGAATTCCAATTATCTGAAAACACATTTCTATGTCATAATAAAAGGGATTTGCTGTCCATAAAAGTATGACGCACGGCGGCTTGTTATCTTTTCTTGAATCTATGGATAGACTATCTTTGATTTGAATTTAAGATTAAAAACAGTTGAAACATTAGAAAGCTTCTTAAATTTAAGATAAATTCATGATTTTGGAATGACACTGAGAAAAGTAGTCAGAATGATTATGCAGCTGTAGTATTTAAGATGTTAAAGCTTATTTCAACTGAATATCTACACTTTTAGAAATTTCTGTATTAATCTTCCATTCATGTGATAAAAGATTTTTTTAGTAACGTATATTAAAGAGCCTAGCCGGGTTCCCATGTAAAAACGGCCCCCAACCTAAATGAGATCTAGTATCAAGTATTTGAAGGCTAGGCCTTAGGATTGTTTTGTGCAAATTTTCAACACGATACCCGAGTCGAAAAATCGAAGGCCTCATTTGAGCCTCTGCGACATAATTTTGAGGCTGAAGAGGGGTAAAAGAGGTTCTTGTTCGTATTTTTGAACCTCTTCTAAGCCTCCAGACTTGACTTACGTCCGTTTTAGGCTCAAGAGGTTCAAATGAGGCTATACATTACGACGGGAAAAGTGCCTGTGAGGCTCTTCTCGATCGAAGAGGTTCCTGAGCATTAAAGGAGGTTGAAAAATAAAATACAGAGGCTAAAGAGGGTTAAATGATGACTTAACGATTATCAATAGGCTTTAAAGAGGTTGTGGAGGCTTAAAATGTTTCAAATGAGCTTCAACATCACCAAGAGGCTCATATGAGGCCCTTGAAATTTCGAGTCGCGTAGCCGCCATATTGAATGAGCTATCGCTGATTATGCAAATTTCGTTTTTTGCACTATTTACTCAACTAATAGTTGGAAAAATCTGAAAAAATCCACAGAATTTAGTATTATCAAGAGAAACTTCTGTAAATTTTTCGCGAATTTTTGCGCGTAAAATCCGCAAAGAAAAAAATGGCAAAATTTTTTTTTACATTGTTGGAAAATCTGAATAAATTAGATAATATGATTTTTCGAAAGACTTATTTTTCGCTGGTAAAATCGAATTCGGTCACTGATTTACATTTATAAAGAAACTGCATGCAGAAGTTTTTGCTACCATATCCAATACGAATTGCGGGTAGAAAGGTTGGAGGAAAAATGAACATAGATGTCTCTAAAAAAAACGGAGTTCAATCTTTTACATTTTTCCAATTACCAGTTCCACTAAAAATGCGAAAAACAGAATTTGCATAATAGGCGAATATTGACTCTATATAGCGATAATAAAATTAAAAAATTATAAAGAAAATTATTATTCGATAACTCATCCAATATGGTGGCTATTGGGTTGAAAATTTGCACAAAACAATCCTAGGCCAAAAGTCTTCGAATACTTGATACTAGATCTCATTTGGGTTGGGGGTCGTTTTTACATGGAAACTCGGCTAGGCCCTTTAAAATACTTTCATTTTAAAAAATACAAACTTTTATTACAATTTTAATACACATGTAACTTTATTATTTCATTATTTTATTTATTAGATTATATATATATACATGATTTAACAAATTAATTGGAATAATTAATTCAATAAAATTATTAGCAATAATTTCTCTCTATTTGGTTAAAATTAAGTATATATATATATATTATTATTATTATTATTATTATTATTATTATTAATCCCGGTCTTGCATTGGTTTCCTCGGAAAACGATCAGGGGGCCCTAGAACAGGCCACCGGGCGCGTCCTCAGGTTGTGGATAGAGGGGCCCTGTACGGAGGGTTACTGCTGAATACGGATACAAAACTAAATAAGCAGTCGCGGACAATGCTCCTGGGATGGTCCCGAAGGAATGACCCCCAAGCCAAGGTGTTAACTACCGTGCCGAGGGCTGCGTGGCACCAGGGAGTGGTGTCTCACACGGTATCTCTAGGAAACCAGGCCACCTCTTAGAGTATTGAGGCCTTACCCCTGCATGCGGGGCTCTGCAGGGGCGGACTGAATACTTCCCTAGCTACTCGTGGGATTAATTATGGAGATGTCAAATTTAAATAAAACGATGTGTGAGGAGTTATTTGGAGGTGATTTAGACGTGACGGAAATGACGCCGGATCCTTTCGAGAGCGATAAGTCCCAGGTACGGCAGTACCGGGACTGGCTCCGCGAAAGGAATGAGAGGCAGCTGGAGACCTCACAGAAAGTGGAGACGGCCCTGGAGAAGATGGACAGCATTCAGGAGGCGCGGAAGCAGCTCGGGGTGCTGCGGTACGACATTGAGGATACCGTCCGTCTGCGGCGAAGAAGCCGGCGGAGAAGAGGCCGAAAGCCTCCAACAAAGAAGAGGAGTGGGTGGAGGTCCCTAACAGGAAGGACCTCCGAAAGATTAAAAAGAAAGAGAAGGAGCTCTATAGAACGCCGGAGAAATTTCGCCGTGCGCGCCCAGAAGCGGTGCTCATTAAACCAGCTGAGGGAATGAGTTACGCTTCTATCTTGCGAGAACTCAAGAAGCGTGTCAACCCTGACGAACTGGGCTTCACAGTCCAGGGAATCAGGGAGACGCGCTCCAAGGACTTGCTAGTGGAACTGAAATGTTCCACGAAAAGCAGAGGGAGACTTTAAAGAGGCAGTTGGAGCCAGTGGGGCGGTCTGTCATCTCATCCCCCGGATCGAGGTCGAGATCGCCGACCTGGATCCAATTACCGAAACAGAAGACGTTGAGGATGCGGTCAGAAGCTTTTTCGACAAAGAATCGGAGCTGGAGTAAAGGGTGTCTCTAAGCAAGGCACCTTATAGAGGAAACCGGAAGGCGTATGTGTTTCTGGAGGAGGCGAGGGCGCTGAAGCTGCTCAAGGGGGCCCACATCAAGATCGGGTGGGTCTCCTGCAGAGTTCGCAGGAAAAATGAACAAAGGTGGAAGCAAGGAGGAGAGGCTAACATCGCCTTAAGATGGCCCCTACCCTGAAGTAATGCCTAACGGCGGTTTCGGGGTGGAATTCCACGGCGAAGAGACAGGGAGGGAGTTTTATTGGGTAGGGCTGCGTGAGCAGCAGAGTCCCACACACCAGGGGGGCACGGAGTCCCTTTGACGATGCATGAAGCATTTCTCCCTTCCTCAAAAAAAAAAAAAAAATTATTATTATTAATATTATTTAACATAATACAATATATCGATTTAAAAAAAATTTTAAATTGAATACAAGGCGTAAAGAAGGTCTGTCAAGTTTTAAATGTTTATAGTTTACAAAAATTAACTTTCAGTATCTATTGTCCTAGGAGATTTAATTTGATAAATTTTTCGCAGGGAAAAATGTCGGCATGGTGGAATATGATAATCGATACATGGCCTAAACACTAAGTATTACTTGACATATGAGCACCAAAATCTCCTTGACTTTTTCTAGAAAAATAAATATTTTTCGCTGAAACTTTCAAAAATAATAAAAACATGAAGATTGAAGTCTCCACAGAGAAAAATATAGAACTGACAAACTTTGTTTTGCCGTCTCAAAAAAATTTTAGATCTCCTTACAAAAAGTTTTGTCAAGCAAAAATCAATAACAAACTATTTTTTTGGTTCAACAAATAGGTTTGTTGGGAAAACTGAAAATTTGTTGGGAAAGCAAAAAAGTTTTGTCAGTTCTATATCAACAATCTGGTTAGTTAATACAACAATTTTTTTTCTCTGTGTGCGAATTATTATTATTATTGACACTCTTTTAATTATGAAAAGCAAATTTCTGTCTAGCCAAGCTCAGAATTCATTTTATTTCTAAAAAAGAAAAAAAAGTACAGAATCATTTGTTTATATGTTCTCTACCATTTTCCAAAGTTTGAAAAACATATAGGTTATTCTACCCGAGATTTACATTAAACAAATTTTTTGGCGTGAAGTATTTTTTGCGTTCTTTGATTGAAAATATTCGACACGCATTTTTTTATTTCAATATGATATTAAAACTTTTTAAGTAGTGGATTTTTAAACTTGTGAGCTTCGGAAAAATTACTTTTTTACGATTGCACAAACTAAAAAAATTATTTTATTTAAAAAATCTCTGCACATCATGAAATTCATGCCTCTTTCTCAGTTTTCGAATTAGCTTTATTAGAAATCAATTCAATTTTTTTTAAATAAACAAACGGGTCATTTTGTAAACAAATAGATTTTTATTCAAATTTGGTACTAATTTTTTATTGTTCTTTTTATCGATAAAGATTCATTAAATATTTCAGAGTTTCAGAGTCATTTCACAGTTGAGAAAAATTCTTAAAATTTATGACGCGCAGAAATGTTTTCAATAAAATACTTTTTTTAATATACGCGATCGTAATCGTATTATTCCAGCCAAAAACTTGAGGAAAATAAATGTCTCATATCGTAAGTATTACATGTCCTTAAACGATTTACCTTTTAAATTATCTTAACGAGTACCTCCAATTACAATCTTTATGAGTAATCTCAGTGGAGGAAGCTGTATACCTCTTTATACTGTATGTATACTTGAAAAACGTCATAACAGTCAAGTGGTACTCCGTTTAGCGGATGTTACAAGGCGCTGCAACGTATAAGCGCTGCTGATGGCTTCAAGTGTCTCATTCTACTTGTTCTCGGATGCGAAAAAACCTCAGAATGTCCCAGTTAACCTTCCAAGCGACTATACTTCGCTTAAAAACCACCTTTGAAGTCATAAAAATTCACGGCTCGCCGGTCTTACTCCATTGAACTTAAAGCGTCGTTTAAGAGAACATTGGCATTGATTTACGCTTCATCACAAAAAGCCGACAGATCCGTTCTTAAATGACAAAGTGATATCTAAAGGCAGATTGTCTTTAACAACACTGATTTCCCTAAAAAGGATTTTAATAACCCTTTACCTCTTGAGAATCTCGAATGTCAAATGACTTAATTAGGGATCAACTGGTGTTTTAGGGTTTTTTGGGATCGCAAAATCGGAATTTGACCTCAAAATTTGTACATTTTTAAATCCAATTTTAGTTTAAAATAATATACACTTCTTCCTATTTTTACTATTTTTACATTGATGCTCGGTTTTTACGTTTCAGAGTTTCAATAAAGACTCGTTAAATGACCTTTACTGAAGACAACACATATGAAAGGTTTAGGTTAAGAGAAATCAACTGTTTACTCGACATTTGATTCCTCTTCTGCAATTGGTGCCTTCACTTTATCATATACATATACGATCAAAATCATTTGATCATTTTTGGGTGACGTTATTTTCAGTTTTAAAGTCAAACATTCTAAATTTAATATAGAAATATCATTCAGTTTCTAAAAAACTCCCATAAGATTGAGAGAACAGAATTACACAAAAATATATTTGAATTCGGTCAAAGATAAATTTGTTTGAAGCAAACAAATTTTATTTAATCCGTACAAGTTGCTTTATTTGTATATAAAATGTTTCATTTAAATCGGAGAAAATTTATTTGAATCAGGAGAACTTTGTTTGATTTAAACAGGTTTTATTTCAGTATATCAGAGCTATATCATTATATTAATTAATTTTTTAATGGAGAAGCGAGAAAAAGGTCATTTAAATTCTCTGCATATCAAGTTTCATGAAAATTTGGCTAATAGTGTCTGAAAATAATTTCACAATAAGTACCCTTGTCAGGGTATACCTGTAAGAGAACTTCAAACTTTTAATCCAAAGTTTATGACTGCTTTAAGCATATTAGCCTTATTAAAGAGTTAGTCTTTCCCTTCAGGGTGAAATTTTTTTAGTAATGTATTAATAATGCGAAGAAATAAACTTAAATGATAGGATATTCAAAAGTTATACTTATTGAGATTGAGATCATTGAGATTATTGACATCATTAAGAAACTATACATGAATCTAAATTTTCTTAAGGGGTTACACTACCTCTGAGGCCCGAAAACGATACCCAACTTAGACATAATTTTTTGCGCAGAGAAAAAAATTATTTCGTAAATTTAACTACAAGTATTTATTATACAAGTCTTAAAGTATATAAAAATGTTTTTCACACAGAAAAAAATAGGGGTGTTTTGACCCAATTACGTTAGTGCTTGTTTTTTAAAGTCATGAACGGTTTACATGCTTTGGACTGCGTCATTCAAAAGGAAAAGAAATTTCAATTTTTTCTTAAACTATAAGTCAGTTTAGTTTAAAGTTGAAGTAGAGCGGATGAAAATTGTAAAAGTTGAGTTGTAAACCGACTTGAAAAACGTTGTTTTGAGAAGAACGTGACTCTTTCAAAATAAAAAATGCCAATATTATTTATACTTACGAGATTTTCAGAAAAAACAAAAGTGCATTAGGTGGTGCTCGCGCGGTAGGTACGAAACTTTTTGTCATAAATAAGGGAACTACTACCTTAAGGTAGTTGTATCAAAAATCAGGTCTGTGGGAAAAAAAGTTTTTCTATGATTTTAAGACTTGAAATCATATCATCAGTCGTGTCTTATGAAAGAAAAAACATTATTTTGTATGAAAAAATTTAAAACTAAGGTGGAATAATACTTTCAATAATTTTTTTCATTTCTCATTATTTTGGCATAGGGTCAGATTCTTTTTATTTTCTTCGATTAAAATTTTCACTATTAAATATAAAAATACTCAAAAAGAAAGCAAGGCAAACGTTTCGGCCACATATGGGGGCCCTCGTCAGTGCCATAAACTCAAAGATTAATTTAAAATTTCTGTAAAACGGAGATAATTAAAATAAGGATTATCATAAAATTGAAAAACTTATCTCATAGCTTGCAATTCAAAATGAAGTACTCCAGTATGCAGCATCACGAATTGAAAAAATATTTAGAGTTCACTGTGAATAAAGAACCGGATAACAAATAAACCGGAAAACATAAAAAAATTTTTGCACACGAACCGACCGCAATTTGAAAAAAATTTTATTATTAAAGAACGATGCCAAATTGGTTATCAATGACAAAACGCGAACAAGCTTTACATTTTTAAAAACTTTTCGTGAAGACTTTGTTACCGGAGTCTCTCACAGAATGATCTGAACTGTTTTCGAAACCGACTCGAGGCATATGGCTTTGCTGAACGAAAATTTTTTTTATATAAGCAATCCTGAGAGGTTCTTTTCCTCCTTGAAGAAGACTATTGTCCTATACCTAGTTAAGAAATTCGAGACGTTTATGTTTATTTTCACCAGTGGACGAAGGCGTGTATTTTTCAAGAAACGATTTTTTATATCAGCTTCACGGACAATCCATTTAATATTGAGTTTGCAAGCAAGGTATTACAGAAACATAAATTATTATAATATCTATACATGTTGTTTTACTTAATATTATTTGAGTATGTTAAGAAATAAATAAAAAAATTAAAAGTTGTTTATTACTGCATTCAGATTTATTCTGAGATGTTTGGAAAAATAATACATTTATCTTTAAAAAATAACAAAAATGCAATATTAGTATTCGTGATATTAAGTATCACATTTTAAAAAGTATTATTAAATTTAATTTGTTCTGAAAATGGTCAAAACTATGATATATTCAACCTTTATACTAAATTTGCCATTTAAAAATTTTAAAGTGACATGTTTGATAACATGTCTGCTATTGGAAGAGGGCCTCCATATGTGGCCGAAACGTTTGCCTTGCTTTCTTTTTGAGTATTTTTATATTTAGTAGTGAAAATTTTAATCGAAGAAAATAAAAAGAATCTGACCCTATGCCAAAATAATGAGAAATGAAAAAAATTCTATGAATTTTGGGTCAATATAATAGCAGACATGTTATCAAACATGTCACTTTAAAACTTTCAATAATGTTTTCATAACAAAATTTTTCCTTAATATCGCTTCTTACCAATTGTTTAAAAATGATTGGATTTTTATAAATCATGACTTATTTTTTCAGCAGAATATTTTCTATAACTCTACTCTTCCACATTTGAAAATAAGTAAAAAATCTTCAAATATAGTACAGTAAAACCTATCGTAGCCGACACATATGGGTGACAAGTTCGGCTACGATGGGTACCAATGACATGCGATGATTGCTAGGGACTTATTACTAGCTTGGTTCAGTGCTGTGGCAACAGGTGCCCCTGTGTTTAGTAACACACGTGTACCGGCTTGTACATATTTTTTGTGTTTACTTTTGTGCAAATAGGTGAGTAAAAGTTAGTTTGAAAAAAAATCAGTTCTTTTTGTTGATAATTTAAAAATTTCATGGATAAATTCAGTCAATAAAAAACTATAAAAAAAACTTAGTTCTTTTAGTGGAAAATGTATAGATGACAGTTGAGGTTATGTTGCACGACTGTTCATACATATTTAAGATCTTAATAAGTTGAAATATAATTGGTTATGAACATTCTCCAATTTTTCGAAGTTAAATTGTAATTAAATTTTATAATTCAAATATAATCATTAATTAAATTAATATATAATTTGAAATATTCATTGAAAAAGAAAATTACTAAGACGTTTTACAAAAATATGAGGACCCTCCAAAGACGGTATTTAAGACGGCCCTGACCATGCACATTTCTCGACCAATAATGTGAAGCGTCAGAGTGGGATGTTCGTTAGGAGAGTGTCGGCTACGATAGGTTTTACTGTATTAGGAGTACAACTTTGCTTCCGCCGTTTTTCGATAGATGGCAGTAACAGTAAGTGCTGATTGAAATAGGCAGATCAAAAATGTCACACAGTAAGCTCGGACATCTATCAACATAACGGCAGCACCACATGAGTGAATTTGTGTTTGCATCATAAATTTATTCTCGATCGAAGATGTCAGTTTTTGAGTAAAATTCTCGTCATTTGCGAAAAATTTTGATTTTCTAATTTAATTTAAAGAAAATTGCAGCTGAGGCTCATCGAATGCTCTCAAGTACTTACAATGAGGCTGCTCGTAGTGAAAGAACGTGTCGTGAGAGGTTTCAACGCTTCAAGAGCGGTGATTTTGATGTTGAAAACCGGGATGGCGGTGGAAAAGAGAAAATTTTAGAAGATTTTGAATTGGAGATATTACATGCTAAAGACTCGTACCAAAGGCAAGAAGAATTGTTCATTTCGAAACACCTCAAAGCCATGGGAATGATTCAGAAGCAAGGAAATTGGGTTCCGTAGGAGTTGAAGCCGAGAGATTTTGAACGGTGTTTCTTTGCTTGTGAACAGCTGCTTCAAAGACAGAATCGGTTGGGGTTCTTACATTGTTTTGTGACCGGCGACGAAAAATGGGTCCTCTACGATGATCCCAAGTGCAAAAAATCATGGGGAGTGCCCTGACATACTTCCACGTCGAAAGCCAGACCGAATATTCATGGTGCCAAGGTTATGCTCTGTATTTTGTGGGACCAGCTCGGTGTGGTGTATTATGATCTGTTGAAACCAAGTGAAACCATCACAGGGGGTCGGTATCGAACGCAATTGATGCGTTTGAGCCGAACATTGAAGGAGAAACTGTCACAGTACCAAGAGAGACACGACAAAGTTATCCGCCGACATGACAATGCTCGGCTACATGTTGCAAGACCGGTCAAAACATACTTAGGAACGCAGAAATAAGGAGGTCTTAACCCACTCGCCGTACTCTCCAGACGTTGCTCCTTCAATTACCATTCGTTTCAATCGATGGCACACGGCCTAGCTTATCAGCACTTCCGCTCTTATGAAGAAGTCAAAAAATGGATCGATTCGTGGATCGTCTCAAAAGGCACATTGTTTTTTCGAGATGGTGTCCGACGATTACCAGAAAGATAAAATAAAAAGATAAGAATAAAGCCTCAGATTTTAGGAAAAATAGAGGAAACAAAGTTGTACACCTAATATCACGTTTTTAAATAAGTTTCCGCCGTTTGACAAAAGTTGGTATCGACAGTAAGTTTAGGTTGAAATTGAAAGATGTAAAACGTCACTGTCGCAAGGTTGGACATCTGTCAACAACATAACCTTGAAACATTAGTGAATTTTGATCAGTATAATATATTCTTTTGTGTGCGAAAATGTTGAGTTTTGAGCCGAATAAGCGTCATTTGCGGGAACTTTTGATTTACTTCTTCAATTTGAAGAAATCTACAGCTGAGGCGAATCGATTGCTTGTAGAACATATAATGAATCTGCATTAAGTGAGAGAAGTTGTTGTGAGTGGTTTCAAAAGTTTAAGAATGGTGAATTTGATATCGAATACAAAGAACGTAGCGGAAGGCTGAAAGTGTACGAAGACGCGGAATTAGAAGCATTATTGGATCAAGATTCGTGTCAAACGCAACAAGAACAATACGATGGACAATACTTCAAATAAAACATAAGGTACCGTTTTTTCACAATAAATGCCCAGTTTTTTATGAACAACAGCGGAAACTTATTTGTACACCTGATAATTTAAGAAAAAATGTTTCTTCTTAGAAAATTATTTTTCTTCATGCGTGAAGTACATCTTTACGTATCGTTTTTCGTGTGTAAAGTTGATTTTTACGCGTAGTGTGTGTAAAGTAAACATTTTGAATGGTTTGAAAATTGGGGTTAATAATTTTAAAAATAATAATAATGATCTATCATGATAAAAAGATATTATATAACTATTTTGACGAAAATGTGCTAAAACATGAAAATTTTTAAGAATTATTTCTGAGATAGGTAAAATTGTAGATCGTTGTATTGATTTCTATTTAATTAGTGCATTCTGTATATAATATTTATGAATATGTATATAATATGTTTTCACAATTTGAACATTAGAATGTATTGAAAACTTTTGACAAGACTGATGCCATTTTTTTAAAAGCTATAAATTATTTTAAAAAATATTTATAAAATTTAGAGAATAATTAATGTATTTTATCTGTTTGAATTATCCTAAAGTATTTTTCTTGCTCATTTTGATAAAAAAGTACGTATTTTCCAATTAACATTTTAGAAAAAAATATTTCAATTTAAAGCATATTTGCAACAATCATCGCTAGTTATATTCCTGAATGTATTGCTAGGTCACATAAGTAAAAAGTTCTTTGATTATGAATATGTGTATATTGTTAATTTTTTTCAAAAACTGTCGTACTTTTTTTTAATCTCTCTAATAATTTACTTATCTATGGAAAAAATGTATAAAATAATTTTTAGCAAAACACGTATTTATTTTACTATTATATATTATATAATATATTAATTCTCTCTAATAATAATATTTCAATAAATGTAAGCCTGCAAAATATGTTAATGTTGTTAAAAAATGAATTTCAGCACCTCAATTCTAAACACTGCCTCTTACAAAACAATTGCATATAAGGTATTCGTAATCAGAGGATTTATTGAAATATTTTTTGAAAAGTTAGCTCGAAAACCTTTTAATGCAAATACAACTATAATTGATGACTGGATCATTTGAAAAGGAATTAAAATCTCGAGTTGAATACTTTTGACTCGATGCTCTATAGCCAAAAAAATTCTTAATTTAGCAATAAGATAAATTATAAATTCATAAAAATTGTGTAGTTTGTGAATAAAATAAAAATAAATAATTGCACTTATCAAAGTGGAGATCTTCTTAGTGTTTTTTTTATCGAAACATGCTAAAGTACCCAGCACTGATTTTTCCATTCACTTTTCTTGAAAACATTGTATCTTTTCCTTGGTAATGTTGTGTATACACCGATAGTTCGGGACAAGTGCTACTTCGCACGTAGATTTCAGTTTCCAATCTTCTTAGCGATGCACTACCAGTTTCAAGGGACTAAAGTTTACCTTACTCTGTTTTGCATCGTTCCTCCTTTTAACGACACTCTCGCAATGGAACTTTTCTTGCTACCTGTAATATAACTGCTTTGCGTTTCTTTCTAAGCGATTCAATGCTGCTCGCTGCTCCTTCTGTATTGGCCTCTAAGTGGAATTTATCGGCTGCTCTAGAAAGAACTTCGACGCGGTGTGGTGCTGGGCTTCTCGTAAAACACAAGCGCCTGTCTGGCTCCCAAACTACATTCCCATACCACTTCCTCTATTCTCAAGACTGCACATAGGGTCCAAATTGGAAGTAACTTTTGCATTATTGAAAGCAACAGTAAAGCAGATTTTCTATTTTATCTCCCAATAAATAAGACATTAAAGCTACATATACTTTCGAAAAATAAACGATCGCACTTCTACCACAGAGCTGTCTTATAATAAAAAAATCAATTTAATGCCATCAATAAAAATAACAATAGAATGAAGATTATCTGTGTATTTAATTTTGAATTCTACTCTTCTTGGATAACCAATCTTCAGGCGATTTTTCGCTTTTTTATCTTCCTTTTTATTGAGAAATTAAATATATATATATTGTGTTTATTTTTGTTCTATAATATTAATTAAGGCACCAATAAAAGTCTCAAAATATCAATTTTCAAAAAATATACTATAGTTTTTGGAATAAAATGAAGTGAATTGATCTTTGTTCTCAAATGGTTTATTTTATTTGATTTATTACTTTATTTGAATAAAAAATGGAACTTCTTAGGAAGTTTGAAAAAGTCTTGTTAACAGTGCTTTAGAAAGTTAAAACCGCTACGATGGTCGAGAGGATACTTACGAAGAAATTCCACTGTCGCAGAATCACTTCACCATCACACCTGATCGAAAGCTAAGTCAAGGATTTTCCAGAATTTGGAAAAGAAGCTTGTAAGAAGCATGTCCAGATTCTATAAACTACTCACCTAGGATTTCATCTCCGCTTCCCAACCACTTACATTCACATTTGTGTTTTTGATATTCTCATATCACACTTTCTAAATCATGTTATGATATTCTGGAAATTTTCAATTTTCTGGGCTAATTTAAAATTTAAAATGCAATTTAAATTTTAAATATTACAGAAAATTCCTAAAAACTTTGCATTGTTTATGGGGTTATACTACTCCCCTATTGAAAAACTTGACGTAAAAAACGACGTAAAAAAGGACGTCAAAAATGGCGTAAAAACGATGTCAAAAATGACATAAAAAACGACGTCAAAAATTACGTCAAAAACGAGGTCAAAAATTGGGACAGTTTTTTACGTCATTTTTGACGTCGTTTTTGACGTACTTTTTTGTCTTTAAGAAGCCTTACATTTCCTGTTACATTTTTGTGACTCCTTTACGGAATGCCCATTCCACTTTGAAATAAATTATTTTATTATACAATAGTTCTTTTACTGATAAGCATTTCTCAATTACGATATCCATGGAACGACCGAATATAAATTGTTAAGGCTTCTTAAAGACAAAAAAGTACGTCAAAAACGACCTCAAAAATGACATAAAAAACGACGTCAATAATTACGTAAAAAACGCGGTCAAAAATTGGGATAGTTTTTTACGTCATTTTTTACTTCATTTTTGACGTCGTTTTTTACGTACTTTTTGTCTTTAAGAAGCCTTAACAATTTATATTCGGTCGTTAATTGGATATCGTAATTGAGAAATGCTTATCAGTAAAAGAACTATTGTATAATAAAATAATTTATTTCAAAGTGGAATAGGCATTCCGTAAAGGAGTCACAAAAATGTAACAGGAAATGTAAGGCTTCTTAAAGAAAAAAAGGACGTCAAAAATGACGTAAAAAACTATCCCAATTTTTAACCTCGTTTTTTACGTCATTTTTGACGTCGTTTTTTACGTTATTTTTTACGTTGTTTTTTACGTCAAGTTTTTCAATAGGGGATCAGGCACACTGTAAAATGAACCTTTTTCTGAGAATTTTTGTCTCGAGAACTAGTCAATGGATCAAAATGATATTTCGAGACTTTATTATACATGTATGAAGGTATACAAAAAAAAAATTTTATTTAAATTTAGGATACAAAATGGTGTCGTGGCACTTGGTAACTTGAACATGTGTTTTTTCCGAGGATGAAATCGGCGTACAACATAGCAGTTTCCGAAGACCACCTAGAGCAAAAAATAAAATTTGTCGTTAATCTACATTTGTTTTTCTAGGGAAGTACATAAGATTATACAAGTATATTTTTCTTTTTAAATTCGCAAATTGGCATCAGTTTGAATTTTTTTTTCATTTTCTGGCTAAAAATTGACTTTAAATTGTTTATAAAAAATGTAATTATTCATCAATCTTAAAAATATTGTGTACTAATAATAACACAGGTCTGCATGGTTTTGTTCTAGAAAAACTGAAGATTATTTCCGAAGTAATTTTTGGCGTAGAAACCGAATCCGGGGTTAGAATTTCTCCATTACGTCAGGTTTTTGAGTAATCCTAACCTAAAAGTTCAAAAACACGGTTTTTTGCTTTATTTGAGCACCCAAAACTTCGCGAATTTTTAATATTTTTCAAATCTGAAAAATGCACCAAAAAGAGCCACTTTTCAGCTTTCCATGTCACTAATTATACTTGTATGTATGATTTGAACTTTTATAACCAGAGATATCGCCCATTGAAAAAAAAAGTTGCAGGTTTCGCAATGAGCGACATATGAAGGGACAAACTTATAGGACGTCAAATTTGTTTTTTTTATGCCTTGTTCAGCAGAAACAAGCTTTTCTGCCAAAAACATGTAAATCATTTATTCAAATCAATATGCTATAGAATTTTTAGCATACTTATTGGTTCTTATATCAGGTGTACCAATAAGTTTCCGCCGTTTTTTATCAAAAATTGGGAATTCATTGTGAAAGAACGGAATCTTATGTTTTATTTGAAGTATTGTCCATCGTTTTTTTCACGAATCTTGATTCAATAATTCTTCCAATTCCGAGACTTCGTACCCTTTCGGCCTAGTGCTATGTTCTTTGTCTTCGATGTCAAATTCACCGTTCTTAAACTTTTGAAACCATTCACGACAACTTCTCTCACTTAAGGTAGCCTCACCATATGTTCTACAAGCAATCGATTCGCCTCGGCTGCAGATTTATTCAATTTGAAGAAGTAAATCAGAAGTTCCCGCAAATGACGCTTATTCGGCTCAAAATTTGACAATTTCGCTGACAAAATAATATATTATACTGATAAAAGTTCACTAATATTTCAGGTTATGTTGTTGACAGATGTCCAACCTTACGACAGTGACGTTTTACATCTTTCAATTTCAACCAAAACTTACTGGTGGTACCAACTTTTGTCAAACGGCGGAAACTCATTAACACACCTGATAGAATATTTTGTTGATTCAATAATATACATGCATTGGGCAGGAATTCTATAGATTTAATAGCATTTTCTTCTCAATATAGAGTAGGAAAATTTGTGGTTAGAAATATTAATAACCATTTGAGAAACTATCAAACCGATTTTTATGAAGGTACTCTTATCAAATCTGTAACAAAAATTTGAAACTCAAAATGGTGGACCCAATATGACCGACCTTGCGATGCTCGAAAAAGCAAATATCATTAAATTTTCATAAAAACCATACCATAGAGGTTCTCTATAGTGCTTTTTTCTATGTAAAAGTTTTAAATTCTTAATTCAAAAGGAATTTTATAGAAATTGAATGATAGTTGTATTCTTGAATACACTGTAAAAAAAATGATTGAAAATTACCAAATTAATCAGGGGACATACAGATAACTCTAATTAATCGAGGTAATATTACCATAATGGTGTGAAAGTAATTGGAAAGTTGAAAATTACATTCGAAAATGAAAATTCCCGCAACATCATTTTCAGACAGTGTACTTTTACGTTCCCAATGTAAAATTCAACTCTCAGTGTAAAATGTAAGAAATTACCACAAATCGTGAAAATACGCCCATAACCTTAAAATTTACAAGCCGCATAATCTCTAATTCTGCGGCCTCGTGACAACCCTATTCCTACACAAACTTAACAGGGAAATTTTTTACTTACCGTATTTCTTATTTGCATATCACATTACACAGAAGAAACAAATATTTTATATCTTGTGGATAGTAATGAAAACAGGCGTCAGCCGGCGCGCCTTTTGTTTATTGTCGTGCGTCAATATCGCAGCACCGCGATTCACGAAATGTATAACGCTGGAATTACAAATGAATTGTAGTAAAATTCCCGTCATTCTACTATTTTACACTTGCCTTGTAATGTGGATTACATTACATTTAGTGAATTTAAAGAAATCTTGCAAAAGTGCACAATAATATCGGTTACAGTATGGTTGAAATTTACCACACTAATCCTAGTTATCTCTATGTCCACTGATTAATTATAGTAATTTTACAGTTTTATGACGAAATTAATATAACTATTGTTAACCCTTGCTTACTACACATGGGTCTCCGAGACCCAAGCCTTCTTTGTAGTTAAATTTTATGTACCTAAATGCAAAGGGAGCGAGTCTGTATAGCAATATTGGTCGATAGTTGAATAGTTAAAATACCTTTCAGAATGTTTAGGATGACGTTGGGACCATTAGTTTAGTTTTGGCAGCTATTCAAAAATAGGCCTGGGTCTAAAAGACCCAAGAGTGGTAAGTACGTTCAAAAATGATTTTTTGAAGACAATTTTTTTCTAGTGAATATTGACTTCAGATCAAAGAATAAAGACTATAAAGTATGTTTAAAACGTGTAATTTTTTTAAAAGACATATAATGTTAAAAAAAACAGTAAACGATCTTCTACTCCGAAATAGACTCAAAATTGGAGTATTTTTCGTGTATATCGGAACAGACGTATACTAGCCAAGTGTCGGGATTTTGACTCTTGAGGGGCAGCCCCCACCGCGTCACCTTCCCATTGAGTTGTGGAAACTCAGTGGGAAGGTGGCGTGCCCCTCGAGAGTCAAAGTCCCGAGGCTTGGCCAGTACACGTCTGTATTAGGCTATGACCGTTAGTGTGTGTTTAGAATTTTACTAATCCATTTGTGTGTAAATTTATTTCAAAGAGTGATTTATTTTTCGACGTTATATTATCGATATTGAGTGCGCTGGCTTATAAAATAAAATTGGTTATTTTATGCATATTTTGTTTTTATTTCATATTTACTTTCTATTAATTTCATAATCCATCGATATTTTCAGTATAAATGTTTTTATAATAGCTAATACAATTAAGTATTTTGACAAGAACGCATGATTTATTTTTTCCCTTTTTTCGCCATTCATTCCTCAAAATAAATGTACTTTTTTTACTGGACATAAAAAACCTTTGTAGGTATTTTTAGAGATATATCTTGACTATGTCTGACTACATTTTTAAGCCTTCATATTAAATATTAAAAAAGTTATGAATTTTTCAGTGGTAATGGTCATTTTCTACACTTTTTAACTTTAGCATTTTTTTTAGCATATTTAAAATTTTCTTTTAGCCATAAATCCTACGTTATCTTTTAAAATGAGTATTAGAGAAGTTCCAAAAAAAATTTTAAGTCAAACTATTAAATAGTTTCTTCTTTATAACGATTTTTGTCGTTCGGGTCTCTTAGACCCATGTGTGGTAAGCGTGTAATTCTACGGAAGTGTGGTAAGCAAGGGTTAAATTCCACAGTTAATGGCTACAAGTTTACCAAAAACTTATAAAATTAACCCATTAATCATAGTAAAACGATTACAAACCAACTTGTAATTTTCAACCACTTTTTTTACAGTGTATACACTCTAAAAACAAGTGTGTAGTGAAATGTGTAAGTTTTACACACTACATACGTTGTCAAATGTGTAATTGAGCGAAGTGTGTACTTACTAAACATTGCCAACTCAATTTTTCGGGTACAAAACGTTAATGTGTTTGAAAATTAAACGTTACGTTTGTAATGTGTATTGAAATTACACACTTCAAATGCCTAAAAAGTTACTATCGTGATTCACGTATAGAAGTAACACACTTGTTTTTAGAGTGTATAGATACGGCAGTTTATATTTTATGGTATTCATGCTGTTTAACATATAATTTGCGATTTTAGTTGATCCTTTCTCTACATTTATCTGTTTCAAAAATCACACAGCATGCAGTTTTTTTGTAATTCACATTCAAGAATGTTTAGAATCATATTTTCCTTATCACATGACTTTATTACAATCGAATGATATAAATGTTTTCCGGAAAGAAATTAATGCTCTATTTACAGAATTGAGAATTAATGGTACAAAAAATAATTCAACACAGAAAAAATCAGGTATTAATTTATCCAGAGCCTGGATAGAATATACATTGTACCTTAAGATATATGCTTGCTTTTTGAAAACCCGAAAAACATTTTAAACATAACTGAAACATAAAGGACCTTGGCCTGTAAACGGAAGGTGCAAAGAAACAAGTCAATTAGTTGACATGACAGCATTTATAACGATTTCTCAGACCGCACCTCGCACCATTTACCTAATCGATCGACCATATGCCAATCACTAATTTCATTATCGCCAGAAACTTCCCAAGAATTCCCCTATAATTCTGACCGAATTGGTGGTTTCGGCAGTTCTAAAAGGACGCCAGAATCGTGTTTTCAGCCTTTGGGTTTGCACACTAATATCTATTCCTCTAATGCATTTTTAGCAGGTTGTACATATGTACTCGCACATTTATTCTGGTCCAGAACAAACTATAAAATACTTCTTACAACCCTTTGATAACCTCTTGTGCTACACGGGAAGAATCGAAGAATCAAAATGTAGCGCAGTATGTTTTTGGATATCTGAAAAATGATAACAATAGTAAAATCACGGATTTTATGTGTCATTACATATAACTTGGCCTAAACGCATTAAATTATGCAAAAAGTATAATCATTAAAAAAATGAATACAGTGTTATAACTGGAATTTGCGCGGATGTAACGCGAAATGAAGTTACTAATTCATTTTCACAAATACTCCAAATATTTTGAATATTTTTTAATATTCTAAATAATCGAAGTATTTGCAACTTGAAAGTAGCGATTATTCTCGAGCTCATCTGTGTAATTAACTCTCATAATTATTCTATAACTGTCCTCTCTACATTATGAAAAATAGTCCGTTAAACCCCCCCCCCCCTCCCACGCCCCATGCGATAATATAATCCCTATAATGAAATCTATATTTCAAATTCGACAGACCGAATTCTGTCAACGCATCGTTAATGAAATCCGCCATGTTGACTTATACACCACACTATAGATAGAGCGCTTAAGGTATTTAATCCACGAAAATTAGACATGAGGCATAAATACAGTACCGTTCAGAATTGTAGGACCACCTGTTCTTCGATAATTGCTTAAATTATCCAAATTTGAATTATGTAAGTGAAAGAATTTGTTCTTTTAATTAAATTAAAAGCTATCAAAATTCTTTTTAAAATGAGCCCAGCATGAATTCGTTTTGTTAAATTTTGAAGAAGTTATTGCAGAAATAATCAAGATTTCAATGCTTTCTAAAATTTTAAATAACTTTCGAAATAATCAACATTTTTTAATATTCTTGGACTAATTTTAAAGCTAAATTTCTACAAAATCGAACCAAATTCTTAGAATTAATGTGTAACTTTTTTCTTACATACTGCTCGAGGTTCAAGTTCAAATAAAAAAGTTGGAAAAATTCCAATATTGCTTTTGCTGAGAAAAACCTTTTTATAATATATATAAAACATATAATCATGAATTTTGTATTGAATTCCCTTAATTTATATATTTATATGATCTTTATTATGATTTACCTACAGATCAAATGTTTTCGAAATTCCCCTACTTTTTTGTTACAATTTCAACTCTTTGCATTATGCAAGAAAAAAATTATAGATTTATAATGACAATTTACTGCGATTCTGTAGAATCTCAGCTTTAAAATGAACCTAAGAACATTAAAAAATGTTGATTGTTTTCAAAGTTATTTAAAATTTAAGAAAATATTGAAATTTGAAACTTTTTGCAATAACTTCTTCAAAATTTAACGAAACAACTTCATTCCAGACTAATTTTGAAGATAATTTTGATGGCTTTCACATTATTAAGAGTACAAATTTCATCACTCACAGAATTAAAATTAAGATAATTTAAGCAATCATCAAAAAACAGGTGGTCCCACAATTGTGACCGGTAGTGTAGATAATTTTGCTTTTAAGAATAGCAATATTATTTTTTGAAGGGCTAATTTGAAAAAGGGAAGATTACTTTCCATGCAAATATTCTGAAGTGCAAAAAACTAATGCATTTAACAAATTTTATTTTTGCCCAACTTTTTTTCTTATCGCTTCATACCAAATTTTACAAAATGATGCGATTCTAATGAATCATAAATCACTTTTTCAGGGAAAAGAATCTTCATTGGAGCCAAATCTCTTTCCCATGGAGCATTTTTTCAGGTCAGCAAAGAGCCAGTAGTTGCTGGGGGCCAGATTTGGAGAATATGGTGGGTGAGGAAGCAATTCGAAGCTTAATTAATTTAATTCGACCATCGTTTTCATGGACTTGTGGCACGCTCCATTGTCTTGGTGGAACAGAACTTTTTTCTTTTGCATGTGAGGCCGTTTTTTCTTGATTTCTGCGCTCCATCAATCCAGTAATGTCATGTAACAGTCGCTGTTAATGGTTATATCTTTCTCAAGATAGTCGATAAACAAAATACGATACTCGTCCCAAAATACGTACGCTTTCACCAGCTGCTGTCCACTCAGCTGACGATCTTTCTGTTTCAGTTGTGTAGTGGTGGATCCATGCTTCATCAATTGTACAAACCGATGCAGAATAGTATATTTCGTACCAAATGCAGAAAGGCTTATTTTAACGCAAGAGCGAGTCGCGACTCGCTCGCAGCGTTAAAATACGTTCCGCACGTGATACGAACTATATTTTTTATTCGCTGTTATACCGAAAGTTAGCCGAGTTGGTGTCGTTTTTTGTGCGGAAAGTTGATTTTCCCGCACTAGTGCGGTAAAATTTTGAGTTTGTTTTAATTTTCTGCACACTTAAAATGTTACCGCACTAGGGCGGGAAAATCAACTTTCCGCACGCAAAACGTCACCGACAAGGCTAACATTCGGTGTACGGCGGACAAAAAATCCTTTTTAGCTCGCTTTAACAGCTCCCAAAAGCGCTCTGAATTCTCGACGCATTGTTGTGTTTGGTCGGTTGTAAGCAAATACGACACCCACTTCGAAAACAGCTTACACTTCCCCAAGGATTTGTGAAAAATTGTAAACACATTACCTTCTGATATCTGTAAGGTGTCAGCTATTTCACGCAACTTTAATTTACGATCGCCCAAAACTATTTTGTGGACTTTTGTTATGTATGTTTTCTGGAACAACTGCTGATTTTGGGTGACCAGATCGTTCAGCATCATCTGTGTTTGTACGACCGCGTTTGTATTCGGCATACCAGTCGATGATTGTTGATTTTCCTGGTGCAGAGTTTCCATAATGCTTATCAAGCCACTGCTTTGCTTCAATAGTATTTTTTCCCATTGAAAGTTAATGTTTGATTAACACTCGAAACTCTTGTTTATCCATTGTTTTAAAAATGACAAAAGTTGCTTCACCAAAACCTCTGTAACTTCTGAATTAAACCTCAGATTGTCATGGAATTTTAACACATAACGTTTGAAGGTTTGTACTATCCAGAAATCATATGGATTTGATAACAGTGGTGCCATCTATATGTCAGACCGGAAACTTATTGAGTGATGTGTTAATGGCTGAAGCCATTAAAAATCAATTTTCCAATGTTTATTTTCTCACTCTCACTCATATACTTCAGTTAAATTTGATATACCAATGTATTTTGAAATTGCAAACATTTCGAACAGCATATTAATAGATATATTTACTTAAATCGTATTTTAAACCAAATTTTTTTTGTAAACAAATTGAAAATAATAACCTACTTAAAAAACTTAAATCGATTGAAGAAAATACCATTTTTTTTCCTTTATTCTCTCATCTACAAAATTCGTTTCACGAAAAAGTGGGGTCCCTGTTAGATTGGAGAAGATATTGAATATTTCCTAGCGCAAGTCACGCAGCGCGCTCCACGTGCTTTGAGATCTCAGACGCTAGCACCTATTTTCGATTTTTAAATGTTTACCATGTTGCATTACAGTTTGAAAATATTTGTTGATTATGTTCATAGATAAAAATCAATGCACAGAATCCAAAAAAAGTTGTTCCGGTTATAAAAGTAAATGTTGAAATGTCAACTGCACTAGAAATTTTATTCAATTATAATGGTGCATATGGAATGTGGTTTTTGTCGAAGTATTAAAAAGTAAACATTTTATTTCATAACTGTAACTTCAATTGAATTATTTTCTTCTTGTAAAGAAAAGTGCTTTGATCGTGCTTTGTTTTTTGCAATAGGTAAGGTAAATGTACCAGTCCTCGGACAGTTAAGACATCAGAGCGGAAAAAATAATTAACCTTTCCATGAAATTGCTATCTATTGTTCATTTATCATAGTAGAAATATTAGGGATATCATTTTCTTCACAAAAATATACTTGATCATGGTTTTGAGTCATCAATTTTGATAATATAAAAGAATTATGATGATTGATACACGTGTGCCAGTCCCCGGACAAGTCAAATGTGATTGCGTGAGTGGCCGAAAATGCATGCTCGAGTCTCCGGACAAGATAATTATTAAAAGTACATTAATTGAAACAATATATAACACGTTTATTTTTGTTTTTAACGAACTTTTTGATACAATCAATCAATATTTGTGTTAAACAAAAATTATTTCATTATTGAATTACAACGCATACGAGTGCTAGTCATCGTTAATATCTTCGTCGATTGCTTTGTCCCTTTTCTGTCTTCTTCCCCTTGGTCAGTGTTTGATTCTCAACTGCTTCTGCTTTTCGATTTTCTTGTCTTCGTTTCTTCTTTTCAGCTTTTTCCTCTCTTTTGATCCTTGCTTTCGTTTCGCTTTTTCAATCTGCTTCTCTTTCTTAATCCTCTCAAACTCAGCGCGCTCCTCCGTCTTTTTCTTCGCTTATTCTATTGCTTTCTCCTTCTTAATTTTTGCCAACACTGGTTTTCCTTCTTGTTGCTGTTTTCTCAGCTTTACCCTTTCTTCTTTTTCAAGCTGAATTGCGAGTTTCTTTTCCTCATGATCTCTATATCATTTCATCCAACCGTCTCCAATTGCAGCGTAAGGTTGAGAATGTTTGTCAACTTTTTTCTTCTTATTTGTTGCTTGCGATAGTGAAGGGCAAACAATAGTATATTACGTGCCTAGGCGCACAATGAGGGTTATTGCGCGACGAGCGACAATGCTCGCAGGAGATCGAAGCCAAGGCGTAGCCGAGACGAATCCGAGGCGCGATCCGTCCTGCGAGCATTGTCGCGAGTCTCGTAATTTCCCAAATTGTGTGCATTGGCACGTATTCTATTTTATGTGACTTCGGTGCGTATACGAGTTTTTACGCTACAGTTTAGAGGAGCGTAATGTCGTGTATTACGATACAGAGGAATCTAATGTAAACTTGAACTACGCATGCGCCTATTACGATACATCGGAGCGTAATCTTCTTCTTATTCTTCTTCTTCTTCGTACAGCGTTGGTACCATACTGACAAAGCATTGTACATTTGAACTGCGCATGCATCTATTACAATACGCTACTACTACATAAAATCGAGAAATTCAAAATGGCCGGAAGTATTCGCGGAATGTCAAGTGAGATGGGCGATAATCACGGCAATTTCGACCTTTTCAGATTGGATTCGAGTGTACGCATAAAAACTCGTATATGCGCCGAAGTCACATAAAATAGAATATGTGCCAATGCACACAATTCGGGTAATTACGAGACTCGCTTAAAATGCTCGCAGCACTGATCGCGCCTCGGCTTTGATCTCCTGCGAGGATTGTCGTTCGTCGCGTAATAACCTTCATTATGCACCTAGGCACATAATATACTATTACAGCATAAAAAGTCAATAACTTTTCGATTGTCGGCGACTGGCACAACACAAAAAGGTTGCGGCGCTAGTCTTGGTGATTGTGTCGGAGGACTGGCACATTGGCATGTTACGTGATCCAGTGTCCGGATTATTTATTTATTAACATAAGAATAATAAAATCTTTAAAAAAATAAATACATTGTATGCGAAATTCATTTTTACAAAGTATACATGCATTACTTCTTTCATATCGTAAAAATTGAGGTGTATATTTCCTTATGAAATTCAATCTGTTTCTAACGAAAACAGTAAGCGTGTAATATTTTCTGAGAAATAATTGACATCGACTTACACAATATTGATTTTTTTTTAAGCTATTGCTCAAGAAAACAAAATGTTTCGTGTCATCTTTACTTCTTAACTACAGCTTACTTAAAAAAAAAATTCAGTAAAATTTATTAATTATTCATTTAACAAAAGTTGGAAACGATTGACTTTGTCCGGACTCTGGCACATGTCCGAGGACTAGTACATTTACCTTATAACGCAATGGAATTTCAAAGTTCCCTTCACGGTTATAACCTTTTTGAATATCGCCGCCTCTAACTTTCGTTCTCCATCAACATATTCTTTATTCGTTAAATATTTCGATGAAATGTTAGGGAGAGACTCAGTTGCTCATTCAAATAATTGTTTCGGTGTTTGGATTGGATGTTCCTCGAATGCTAGCTCCTGTAGCTAACCTTTTTAAAGTCCTACCTAATTCAGTTGTTAGAAGAAAATAATTTAATTAAAGCTACAGTTATGAAATATAGTACATTGTGCAACTAGGGAAAAAAAAATTTATTTTGCGAGTGTGAAGTTTGATGCCCGAGCAAAGCGAGGGTAACAACCACACGAGTAAAATAAATGTTTTTCCCGTGTTGCACACGATTTTTTTTTCTACTAGCGGGCCAGAAAGTGGATTTGTTTGCCCCGCACGGGGCAATAAAGTCCACTTTATGGCCCGCTAGTAGAAAATAGCTATTTGTGTTACTAGTGGGGAAAACGAACAATTGCCAACGAGTGTGAAGTTTGCAACATGAACCGAAGGCGAGTGCTGCGATCACGCGAATTGACAATTGCTTGTTCCCCAAGAGGGAAACACATTATTTTTCCCAAAATGTCTAGTGACAATTCTACTTTCATCATCCGTTTTGAAACAGGAAAATGGCTATTTTCACCACTTGTGGGGAAAATAGCAACAGTTATGAAATCAGCCATTTTCCCGTCTCAAAAAATACGGTGAAAGTACAATTTTAACTAGACGTGCTGGGAAAAAAATGTTTACTTTGTAATACATCGACAAAAACCACATTCCATATGCTCCATTATAATTAAATAAAATAAAGATTTTTAATTCATTTTCTTCTATTTATTTCTCTACATCGTGATATTTCATACCATTTATTTGATTACCTCATGTTCCAAAATATTATATGTTTTAGTGTTGAAGTTTCTGGTGCAGTTGACATTTCAACATTTACGTTTGTAACCGGAACAACTTTTTTTGGATTCTGTGCATTGATTTTTATCTATGAACATCATCAACAAATATTTTCAAACTGTAATGCAGCATGGTAAACATTCAAAAGTGGAAAATAGGTGCGAGCGTCTGAGATCTCTGACGCACGTGGAGCGCGTTGCGTGACTTGCGCTCGGGAATATTTAATATTATTATGAGACATGTTGTACTCATATATCTTCCAATCTAACAGGGACACTCCACTTTTTCGTGAAACGGATTTTGTAGATGAGAGAATAAAGAACAAAATGGTATTTTCTTTAATCGATTTAAAGTGAGGGAAAGGCATGTTAAAACTATTTAAATAATTAAAATGATATTAGTTTTAACTTGTTCTCAATAAAAATTTTGTTTAAAATACACTTTTGAAAGTTTGCGTAAAAAACTGTAAAATAAAACAAGACCGACATTGATCCGATCAGCATAACTGGAGATAATAAATTTCAAGTCGGAGAAGTTTGGAGAAAATCAAGCATATTTTCGAGAATTTATAGGTGGATATTTTTGAAAAAAAAATTTTTCAGCAAAATCTTGAAATACGTGTGAAGTTATTTTATGTATATAAGTTGTGAAAAAATTTTCAAACGATTCTAAAATGTCAAGTTTTTTTTTCCTGAATTTCGTGTCGTGTGTAAAAGAATGACCCATGTACGCTAATTTCTGCAAACCTTCTTTGATTTTTCCTAAAAGACTGTATTAATTTTCCAAATATTCAGTTGATTATTTTCCTCTCAAATAATAAATTACTAAACATTTTGGGAAAGTTACTGAAAATCTTACTGAAAATTTATTTTTTCAACAAAAGTATGGAATATTTTCTAAAAAATTATGGAGAAATTTTCCGCAATATTTTACACTGTTTTGTGTTTTTTTACCTACAATGTATTGTATATCATAGTAAATGAGGACCTTCAGATGATAATTATTCGCATGTGATATAAATTGTTGTCTATGGACTTAAAGTGGCATTAACTCTAGACAGTTGAGTGCTGAAATCACTTCATTAACAAATTTACTTTATCAAGTTTGCTGCTAACTTTGACTGATTCATTAAAGCTAGTTGTTTTATGCACTAAGTAACTCTAGATTCCACTGCAATTTATGTCTATATTTATGTATGAAAGTTCTGATTCGCAATAATTTTAATAGGTCGACGAACCCTTCTAATATGAATTATGAATCACAAGTAAACGGTTTGGATAATTTTTACCCTTCTATGATGTTCTATTAAGGTACTAGTACACTTTAGAAGGCTAAAAATAAGGCAATTTTGAATAATTTTTTTCTCAGTCCCATTGATATATATTTGTATGAAACTTTTTTTATCATGTAAATACATGTTTGTGGAGTACAAAAAAATTTTTATTTTAAATTTTTGTTTTATGGCCCAAATCCAGGGAGCGCCAAAATCGAACATCAAAAAAAAAAATTTGACGCATGGCCGACAGTTTATCTCTGGATCGGCAAGTCTGAAACAAAAAAATGAAATGGTTTCTCTAAAAGGAAGGTTGCTTACGTGACAATTCACTACATTTTTAAAAAAATCAAGAAAAAAAAATGGCGGGCGTTTGAAAAATTCATTGAAAAAATGGCCTATTTTTCCGCTGTTTTTGGGGTCAATAAAATATTAAATTTGTATTTTTTGGCTTAATTGCCGTAAATTGTCATACAGGACATATCAATAAACAAAACCCAGCAAGGTGTTTGAAAATCGGTTCAGTAGTTCCGGAGATAATCTGTCAGCCATTTGAAAAAAAGTCATTTCGAGAAAAACGCGTTTAAAGTTTTGACTAGTACTTTTTATTGAATATTTTCAAAAAAATCAAGTTCTAATACTCACAATAAATTAATCGGCTATTCCTGGACCATACAGCAACAGGCCACTGTCTTGGTAAGCTGCCTCATCTTTCTGGCGGGCCTCTTTTTGGGCCAAACGGCCTTCTTTAGTATTCACGTATTGATATTATTTCATAATGTTAAGAGTTTTAATTTTTTGAAAATATTTTAGGAGAACATATTTAAAGGTCTACGGAGTTGAAAAATGCAAAAAAAACGAAATCGATTTTTTCAAAATTCTAAAGTGTACTAGTACCTTAAAGGATCCTAACTTCCACGAGAAACAGCTTCAAACAAACTTAAGCCATTGACCTTTCTAAATCCTTCTTAAAGAATAATTTTTTTCATTTTTATGAGCAAAAAAATGCAAATTCCTACCACACTTTATTTGTCCTCGATGTGTTAAGCTGATTAAGCCAGTCTAATGAACAAAAGAAAAAACTATTTTTAGATAAAAAGTACGTACTCGTGTGAATATTTTAAGTGTAGAAAATTCTCCTGTTTTTTGACCATGCGAGCTATGTGCTTTAGAACTTCAAAGGCTTCCTATTAAAAAGCCTAATTAGGTATAGTTCCCTCTTATTAAATAGGCAGCATTATCGTTAAAGCATAATGTACTTCCATAATAATGAAATGCTTCATTACTCTGATAATACGTAGAAATAATATACAATTCAAATATATGCTTGCTGCAAATAATATTTAAAACGGATAATCAGATTAGTTCTTTTAACTAAAAAATTCAGAAATTTAAATGTGGAGAATGGTGAATAATTTGTGTTGAGTGTTTTCAGTATTGAAATTGGATTTCAGTACAGAACGTGAGTTGTTTTTATTTCTTGAGTTTTCACAAGATTGAAGTGATAGTTACGTTGCCTTTCAATTTGTCATTTGTGCCTTCATAGATCTATATAATAGAATTGCATACAAATTCCAGTAATGGATTTTGTTACAAGGATTTTGAGTATAGACTAGAATAGCTCTATAGCTCTTCAATAAGAAAGTATTTCAATCCATGCTATAGTACATCTTTTATTCCCTTGTCGATATCCTGCTCGACAACTATCGTCTTACATACTTATATCCCAGCTTTTAAGATAACTTTTTTGCTTCTTCTATGAGATGAAAGATAAGGCAGTCTTCAAATATCTCCGCGTAATATCGACGAGATTTATTTCATTTGCATTCTATAAATTGAAAAATATAGTAGCTCTTCAACACTGTTTACTATCTTTATCTAGAAATTTTAATTTCATTTTAATTTGAATTTTCATTACTGTTTTTTCCATAAAAAGGTTATTGATCTTAAAAAAAAATAGTTAATTTTAATCACTCGAATAAGTTGTGATACCAAAACTTTAAAGTTGTTTTGAATCCTAGAAAAAAATTTCAGTATCTTTTGACAACAACAATGTGACACGTATGCATTTATCAGCAAAAAAGAGATTTCTTTTTTCGACACTAAATTTAGAAATCAAAGATAAATTTATAACAATTTATAGATTCAAAAATGATATCTGACTTATTAAACAACAAATTATGCAAGTATTGCCAAAACATATTCAAGAACAATTTTTTATTTTAGAATTAAACAAAGCTCATCGGATTTTTTTATCGCGCAAATGTAGTTGTAAATCTGAATTTGAACGTCTCATCAAAGGGGGTAAAGATTTTTCTAAAAATAATGATAACATTTCTGATTACAACCTGACGGATTCATGGTTAACTAACCTGACTGACATATACATCCTAAAACTACCAAACTTTAACAGAATTCTTATAAAATTTATCATAAAAGTACAAAACTGTAACTAAATTTTCAGTTACATGTGACTGCATTAAACTTCAGTTATCCAAAACGTAAAATTATTCCTATTACAAGTTTCAGAATTTCCAGGGACAAGTAAATTTTCACATTACCAAAGTTTACTCCAAAATAGGGCTCATATGTGCAATATTTTATTTATTGTTTTTGATATTTTAGAAATAGAGCTCACTGATGAGGACTCCGATCAGAGTCGAAACGTTTGAAAGTATGTAACCTTCTGAGTTATTATTTCTGGTCCATAAAGCCAATTATTAACAACAATATTTTATGTAATTTATTATTTGAGGGTCGATACAAGTCCTATTTTATGAATATTATTTTTAGTATTGTATTTACTTTGATAATTAATAATGATAAGTTTAGAAAATAAAATTTATTCTGGGGAAGCCAAATTTATATAGAATGAGAAAAACAAATCTTCACAATAGTTTCATTTTATATCTTAAAAATCATAAAATAGGTAGGTGAAATAAAATATTCACGTTTTTAAATAATTGAAGACATTTTTATTTGTATAAATATACAATACACTATAAAGTAGTGACAGAAATTTAAAATATGATTAACGACGTGTTAAGGGAAGAAGATAGCCGATGGAGGAGCAAACAGTGATAAATCTTTCTCAAATGGTCATCCGCTATATCATGATAAAGACCAGGCTCTGGTGGTCTTTTTCGTATTTTCTCGCTCTCCTCTTTCTTTTTTGTCAGTTTCTGAATATAACCAACCGATCCATTGTTCGATGGCACCCTAGTTATTTGTCACAGCAAAGTCACGTCAATAATATAGAATCGTGATCAGATCGGTGACCAACATTAGCATCGACTTATCTATCCGCAAGCTTCGATATGGTTCTGATTTAGAACATTTATTGAACGGATCCCAAATCTTCTATAACGTTGATATCGTGACATTCTTAAGAATCTCGGAAACAAATCGTTCTAAAAGCCAATTGTCTATAAATAATCTTTTCTGCTCCTCGAATCCTCACTCTTCTGATGTGATAATTGATGTCCGAACCTTTTTATATTTCCTATGTAGTAAAAATATAAAAAAATTTTATTGATAGAGTGGATAATGGCCTTTCTGGTATTTTTTAAGATGTAAAAAAGGAAATCATAAATCCAGTCTCAAATTCCTTTGAAATAGAAGTTTTATTAATTTCCAAGCAAGTCTACGTTTCGAATGAAGCTTCATTCCTTATCAAGACTGAAAATAATAATAATAACATAGATTATATATAAATGAAATGAATAACACAAACAGTCCAAGGTTATAGGAAAAAAATATCAGAAGATGTTACCTTAAACAATTCATTGGGAGGACATGAAATTTTGAAAAGAGACGTCACATGATAATGATATTTTTCGTTGAAAATACAATTCAGTAGAATATTATTATTGTTCTTCGTATTTTCATCATATAGTTAGTATTGTAAAGATTTATTTAAAAACATTTTTGTATGTATTTAATATTATTCAAATTTGCCATAAGGCGACAAATATCTAATGCTTAGTACACGGAGAAAAATAGTTGAAGTAATTTTACTCAACTTCGGATCAAATTTGGGACATGAGGAGAAGTTAGAAGTTTTTTAGTATCACTGTATTTATTTGTGTTATATTTAATGTTCGAAAATGATTCAAAGTTGAGTAAAATTCAGAAGTGTAGGGTGAAGCATGAAAACGCGCATTAAAAATTTTTAAATATATATATTATTACTCGTAGTATAACTATAAAAACCAATCTTTTATTAAATCACAAAAATAGTAGAGCTTTCCGTTCATTCTACTCTACGCTTCAATCGAGAGTTGAGTAAACCGTGAATCGCAAGATTTATTCCAACAGCTACATTTATTCACGCAGGAACGAATGAAAGTAATCTGCGCCTTGGGCACACATAACAAATTTTTTATTTCAAAAACTTAAATTCTTAAAATTAAATTGATATTATGAAAATTTAAACAAAAAAAGTTGATAAGTATATTACATAAAATATGAAATATCACATAAATTACTCAGGCAGAATAATAATTTGGAATTCGCAAATGTAAAATCCATATTTTGAAAATATAAAACACAGAAAATAAAAGAACCTTCTTTTAAATGTTTTTATACACGATACTTCTTAATAATAATGCAATTTTTTAATGTACATTTGAAAATTTAGTTTCACTAAACTTCATACGTCGTTATAATAAAAATGTATACTAAATGTAATTTAATAATTATATTATATATATCAATAATCATAGTTATAATAATTGATTAATTATATTAATTTTTAAAAATATTTTATTAATGATTTATGAAAAAAATCGATTTATTTTTACTTGAGTAAGGCTAAAAAATTTTATTGACGGCACTTACTCTCACAAGCTCTGAATAACTCATGCAGTCACTATATAAGAAAGTTCCAAATTTTATATCTCAGCATTGTAAGCGAGCGTGTGCGTGATTCGACGAAAGCGTATCGTACTATATATAAGTGTAGTTATTAGCTTTATAAATGTAAGGTTATATGTTTAAGTGTATTTGTAATTTGAAATGTGATTGGCTACGTCTGAATGGTGTGAATGTATTTGTAAGTTGTTTATGTATGTACCGGATGACTATTGGTAGGCTCGAGGTAAGAATTTTTTTTTATTTGAGAGAAGCATACCATTGCCAGTTGAAATAATACGCCACATTTTACCCAACTACGGTTTGAAGCACCTCAAGCGTCGGTGATATACTTATACATTTTATGTTAACCCACTGACGCATGTTGGTGCCCTGTCGTCGATAACGTTTTACTCAACTCCTTACTATTCCCTATGTAACGCTTATTGTTATTCAATTTGGGTGAATTAGGTATATATCAAATTGATTTTACCCGACTAGGATTTAATAGATGTTCAAATGTCCTTATGTCCCAAGTTTAATCGACAGAGTTGAGTAAAATTACTTCAACTATTTTTCTCCGTGTATGTTGTGATTGTCGTTTGATATTCATCGTTACTTTAAAATTTGTAAACTTAACCTGCCAGAGGTTAAGTTTATATCAAAGTAGTTTAAAATTCTATAAAGAAAACAGTAATATTCAGCAAATTAATAGAAATTTAAAAGAAATATCAAAACTATATTTTAAATGTAAATTAATGTTGATAGCGGAGTTTTTAACTTACTCATTATAAAATTGTAAAAGATAAGTTTAATTTTTCACAACAACTATCATGAAGAATTCATGATGACTAGTTCGAAATGTAACTAAGATGTAAGGTTAAGATCGATTATGTAGCAAAAAGGCGGGAACTTTTTTTTAAATTTAAATATATCAAGCAAACGGTTATTTAACAAGTTGAATTATATTAAAGTAAATGTCACTAAGATTTTCAATGTCTGTTCTAAAATTAATAGAGTTATTATTTTTTACATTCTCATCATGGATGAGAAGGTATTGGTTTTATGTGAAAAATGACTTTCGAAATTTTCATCAAATCTTTCCGTTTTGAGACCCACTGAGTCAGAAAAAATGGTTTTTACGAAAGTGTCTGTCTGTCTGTAGTAGGTCGTGTGCGGCATAACTCTCGATAGAATTATCAGATTGAATTGAGCTTTGGTACACTTTATCGGAGCCGAAAAAGTAAGGACAAGTTCGTTAACCAGCCACATCCAATCAAAATTGAGGGATTGAGCACTACTTTTGTGTTTTTGAAAATAATTTTTTGAAAAAATCAAAAATTCCAAACCTGGTTATTGATAGTGCTCATAAATCTCTAAAAATTATCCTGATAACATTTTTTGATTAAATCAAAATTAGAAATGTTACAGCATATTCAAATTCGAAAAAATTCAATATCAAAATTCCATTTTCCAGTTAAATTATACGAGATACGAAAAAACGTTATGATACAATATTATTTTTTACATAAAGACCTACAAATTTGAATTGTAACATTTTTTCATAAGATTTTTTCATAATATGACTTTTGAAAATCCAAAATTCAATTTTTTAACAATAATATGTAAAATACGAAAAAAACGTAAGAATACAAAGTTGTTCGTTTCAAAAAGATCTACAAATTTTGTCTGACGCAGTTTCTGATAAAACATATATTTTTCGTTTCAATTCCAAAAAATACGTTTAAAATTCAAAAATTCCATTTTTTAGACAAAATATGTGAGATACAAAAAAAACGTTTATATGGAAAATTGTTTGCCTAAATGAGGTTTACAAATTCTCATTAAGACATTTCGGGACAGGATGTATATTTTATGTTTTGATTTTTAATATTAAAAAAATTCGATTTTTTTCACCAAAATATGTGAGATACGAAATAAGCGTTGTTCTGCAAAATCGTTTCCTTAAATAAAGTCTACGATTGTTTTTCCTTTTTGAGATATTTGGAAGAAAATAAATTTATCAATAATCATGTAATTTATTAAAAAGTTACAAAAATGCATACAGAAAATAGAGCGCGAAGCGCGAGCGTCATGATGAGAATGTGTTCCTGAAAGCTGATAGAGCCTTAAGTAAATTGAATCTCCTGTTTCACTTAAATTCAAAAAGAAATAGAGTGACTTTGAGAAAATGTGTAATTCACATCATCTGTAATATTATTATAAAATTGGTTTGAGTTTTAGTATCAAATTATAAGAAATAAACTTAAATGTATGCGAAGAGCACAAGATCGAGCGCGAAGCGCGACAATCGAATGGCGCGCCCTAGGCGCGCTCAAACTTGCGAGCGAAACGCGCGATGAGAATGTGCCCGCGAAGTGGGCAGATTTTTTTAATTTTGTTCTTGTTCTAAAATTTTTACTTCTTTAAAGTCAAAAAACTTACGACAGTACTATTCAGCAAACAATTCTAACGTCAGTTAAAACACCTACAACAAAAAAATTTAAATACAATATAGTTTATGAAGTTAAATGTATACAATTCAATAGTTTATATATTGGACAAACTTGTAGATTTTTACATACTAGAAACATAATTTTGACTTTAAAGAAGTAAAAATTTTAGAACATGAAAAAAATTAAAAAAAAAGACTTTGCTTTGAAATGCTTCATATAAAATAAAATAATAACTCTATTAATTTAATGACAGACATTGAAAATCTTAGTGACATTTACTTTAATATTATTCAACTTGTTAAATAACCGTTTGCTTGATATATTTAAATTTAAAAAAAATTTCCCGCCTTTTTGCTATATGATCGATCTTAACCTTACATCTTAGTTACATTTCGAACCAGTCATCATGAATTCTTCATGATAGTTGTTGTGAAAAATTAAACTTATCTTTTACAACTTTATAATGAGTAAGTTAAAAACTCCTCTATCAACATTAATTTACATTTAAAATATAGTTTTGATATTTTTTTTAAATTTCTATTAATTTGCTGAATATTACTGTTTTTTTTTATAGAATTTTAAACTACCTTGATATAAACTTAACGTCTAGCAGGTTAAGTTTACAAATTTAAAATAACGATGAATATCAAATGACAATCACAACATACTAATCATTAGATTTTTTTCATCTTATGGCAATTTTTAAATAATATTAAATACATACAAAAATGTTTTAAAATAAATCTTTACAATACTAACTATATGATGAAAATACGAAGAACAATAATAATATTCTACTGAATTGTATTTTCAACGAAAAATATCATTATCATGTGACGTCTCTTTTCAAAATTTCATGTCCTCGCAATGAATTGTTTAAGGTAACATCTTCTGATATTTTTTCCTATAACCTTGGACTGTTTGTGTTATTCATTTCATTTATATATAATCTATGTTATTATTATTATTTTCAGTCTTGATAAGGAATGAAGCTTCATTCGAAACGTAGACTTGCTTGGAAATTAATAAAACTTCTATTTCAAAGGAATTTGAGACTGGATTTATGATTTGCTTTTTTACATCTTAAAAAATACCAGAAAGGCCATTATCCATTCTATCAATATTTCATACTGGTAACAACAAAAATACATATTTCGCAATAAAAAATTTATCTTTATTTGTAGAATCATCAAATGCTAAATTATGAAAAGTGTAGGTTTCAATATTGTATTCAACCATATGAAATATATAATTGAAAAGAATAATTTTTACCTTTGAAGTAGGGTCTTAGAAAAAGTACAGAATACTTTTATGATGAACATGTGAATTCATAACATGAGTTAATGAGAATTTTGGTCAGTTGACTGTAATTTATGTTAAAGGTAAGAGAACCTTGGTTTTTAGCAAGTAAACCGCATTGCTCGTTGCTTGAATAGAAGCGGAGGTTAGATATAACTCAGCAGGAAAGGCTTAATGCTTTATAGTGGATTCCGTGTAAGAACTCTGCCTTGAAATCTACTGAACTAAAAGCTCAAGACGAATGATTGATATAAATTACGGAAACAAAAGCAACTCTCTATTTAATCAATTTTATTATAAAATATAATAATGTTTGTAACATTTACATTATATGTAATAATATCATAGAATATCCAGTATTATCTAATATCCATTATATACACAATTTTTCATTTTACAGTTATGTTCAATCAAAGATACACATCAAAGAGTACCTACATTGTTTTCCATTATATAACTTTATCAGCATTACTCTCATGTGAAATATATACATAGTAACAAGTAAAAGTTTGAGTTTTCTCTTTGATGTTTATCTTTCTTTTCGAGTACAACAATATTACTTTAAGTGCGCATGGACTCACAACTTTCTCGAGTGCACGCACCCCATACGAACTTGAAAGATCTGTCTCTAACAAGTCACAAAAAGTGTATTCAGGAAATTTCACATTCGGCTGTACAATTCGGTGCATTAAGGATTTTAATGTGCATCAGGAATTGATTATCATTTTTATAGATCCTTCTTGGATCTTTGTTTCTCCAGTTACATTGTTCACAAGTTTGCACAAAAACTTGAAATATACATTAAAGAAAGTAAAGTTTTTAAGTTATTCTCAAGTTACAACATTGGATAGGATTGTAAATTGGTTACATAATTTTAAGAACAGTAATGAGGATTAGAATATAATGAGCTAACAAATCTTTTTCAATTAATGGGACTGTACAAAAGTCAAAATAAGCTCAAAATTAGAAAATTGAAACTATAGTATTGTAATTATGATATTACTACTATTGATACTCGAGTTTAATTTTTGCAAATGTGCCATAAAGAAATTTTATTATGCGACATGCGTAAAGCTTCTCTAATGTAAGAGAAGTTCGTATGGAATTCTAACCAAATTTTGAAGTATAATGTGATTTTTTCGTTGGTTTGAGCTGTATTTTGTATTAGATATCAATCTTAAGTTAACAGCGCTGGATTTAACAAGGTTAGATCTACTGAAGATCGAAATTTTTGCATCATCAATGCCCCATACCGATTCTGTCGTAAGCCTTCACATATTTCGTATAATTACCAACAGCTAACATAGCGTGAAAAGATATGGATATAGTTGACGTCATTACCGATTTTATAATTTGTGTATATGTGTAACATCTGGTAAAATCATGAATGCCCTTTCTGTAGCACCATATTTGTATTCACATCAGTCTCTCAATGTTGGTATATCTTATTTATGACGCTCTTAAATATCATCTGATTCGAATATTTCTGTACATAAATGCAGGAAACAGAAACTCACAGTGCAGGAAAACATCAACTACTCTTATTGATGAATAAGATGTTGAGCAACATTTTTTACGGTCATATAAATGATATGGTTATTGATTTTTCAAATAATTTAAAAATTGAAATTTCCCAGTTAACCTAAGTAAAATCCATAACTTTTAAAATTATAACTTAAATATTATCTGTCTTAAAAGTATAGCTGATTGTATAGGAACTTTATTGAATGCAAAAGAGAGCATGTTCTACCTATGAAATCTAATCTAATTTAATCCAATCAACTGTATGAACTTTCAGAGAATCCAAGGGCTGTTTTCCTCATATTACTTCCTTAAGTTCAGACCTAGTTGTTATAATAAATGGAGTTGTTAATTTAGGTTCGCATAGTAATCAAGAAGTTAGGACTCGGCATAGAAATGCATTTCCTCATTAATGAACTTATTCAAAATATTTTTGATTTTGCCGTAAATTTTACGTCCGCAACTTTTTTTTATTTTCTATATTTAATATCAAAAAACCCTTCAAATAAAGAGTAAAAGCCGTCGGGAAATTTAAAACAGAAATAAAACCGCATATTGTCTACAAAATCAATTACGAATCACATGCTTGGATAGATCTCTGATGCATTTAAGCATTAAAAGTCATATTCACCCTTCGCTTTTATATAATATATATTGTATATTGCAAACGTATCCCGAGTTAAAAATGTTCTATAACTGATACAATATGGTAAAAAAAGGTATATGGAATGGAAGGTGTGCCATCGATATGTATCAAGATACATGAACTCAACCCTATTTGAAAAATGAAATATTTAAAAGATGATTGTAGTCGGTACAATACAGATGGTAACTCGTATAATATTTTACTTTTTCTATCTTTATAGTATCCGGTGAGATACATCTTTTTCTCAATGAACGCTGATTTAGTCAAATTTAATTTCCTCAGTAAGTAAATTCGTATTGTGCAGGAGTTGGCGTGGATTCTATAGGCTCGTTTTCCGGACGTTTCAACGTTGTCTATAGAGTGTATTTTGTTTCGATTGGATACGCAGAAAACGACAACTGATAGCAATTTTGTGTTCGTTCCACGTTTCGCTTGAAATCGTTGGCAACTACTTTGAAAGAGTTTTGCATTGAGCTGCAATTACAAAGTTCCAAGATAGCACGCCTACAGGGTTGTACAGTTTTAATTGAAGGTCAGGCTACTCAAAACTTTGCACCGTCAATCTTCCCACTATCTCTTTCTATTCTACAAACTTACTATTCGCTCTAACAGATGCTCTTTGAAATATGCCTTTCGTTACAAGTCATTTATTCTCAAATTGACAAAAGATCCTAGTGTAAATGAATTACATTTATTTCAAACAAGAATTATATACATGTAGAAAATTATTTGTTGAGGGATGATAAATGTGCTTCCAGGACATTAAATCGTCTAACGGTTGAATTCTATGTTGTAAATTGAGAATACCACAAACGTCTAAAGCAAGGAGAATGGTTTAGGGGAGCACATGTTCCGCTATTACACTAATTTCCCTCCAGGATCGCACGTGCTGAATGTCTCAATTAGTCCAGAATAGTGTACTTTGGGAAAAACTAATTGGTAAAATGAGTATTGCGAATAAATAGAAGCATAACATGAGAAAAGATTTTAACGAGACCATTATTATTAGCACTCCCTTACTTCCAATTATCGATATTCATGAATAATTCAAAGGCTTTCGCAATTAACTAGGTGTTTCAAACTCTAGGTTCCGCAAACTCAACTTATTTCAGCTGAAATAAAGGACAAAGGAAACGAGAATATTATTAAATGACAATAAAAAATAAGTACTCTAAAATGTTTCAAAATGATTTAATGATAGGTTATAAATATTCATAAGTCCCTCATATTAAAGGCAATAATTGAAAGCGTAACTAATATTACATTTGAGAATCATCTAGAACCCAGTTCTGAAATGCATTGGAATTTCAGCATATATGGATTATTAGTGTAGCAATATTTTTGGTCAGATTTCAAAAATACTTTGTTAAACCACCTATACATACACTAGCCTTAATCGTTCAATTAGTGGACCATAAGCTCAGTTTCAGTATAGCTCTGGAATTCATTTTCAAGAGTCTAATGCTTTGCACAAAATAAATAAAATCACATATCTTGCTTTTGTAAGGTTCAAAATTATCACCCAGAGAAAATTTTCTTTGATATACGCACAAAGAAAAAATTTCTTTGAATTAAAAAAAGTTTGTTGATTCCAAACAAATTTTATTAATGTAAACAAATCTATTTTTTTAAACAAAAGAAAATTTCTTGGAATCAACAAAACTTTTTTTATGTCAAAGAAACTTTTCTCTCGGTGATTACATCGAGGAAATTCAATTGAAAATACGTATTTTAATGAAAATAAATGTCAGTAATGAAAGCAGTTGAAAGCTTTGAAGCAAAAATAAATCCTACGTTTTTCCAGTAGAAAGTGGGATCCATGAAGAAAAATGCACCTAAGTTTGATTTTCTTACAATCAGTGACATGAAACTTAAAGTTTGTGTTTCCTTATTAACTGATTTGATTGTAAGATATTTTTAAAGGGAGTTTAAACTTGCCTACGTCGATGTCATAAAGTTTCTAACTGAAAACGAATGTTACCTTACTGACATGCTCCCCTCCAATGATATGGTATATTTGTAAAGTTAGTCAAAAAGAAAGCGAATGTATTTTTTATCAGAGAATCAGAGACAGTTATTATACTGATCAACTCATTAAACAGATAAAGGCGGAAGTTATATGGAAGAACCAGCGTGTGTTATGGAATTCACAATGTGAATTTGAACTTTTGGTTTTGGCCTAGCAGGTAACTTTTATATACAGGGTGTCCCAAAAGTAGTTGCTAAAACTAAGTGTATATTTTCCCCCTTTACAATTTAAGTAGTCGCTGTACTTTTGAGGTTAGCATACCTGAGACCCTGCAGTTTTATTCTAGCCTTCTTAGAAGCAACAACGTTTGAGTCAAGATAAGTGACCTTACGACGCAAGAAAAAGTTTATCTTGTCGAGTGCTTCTTTTCTAGAGGAAAAGTGTATAGTGATGCATATCCCAGGTGCGAATTTCGTTCGGCTGCCAGAGTTGGACCATCAGGCCACGGTTGGCCCTACTCTGGCGACCAAGGTTTGGTGACCATAGTTGGTCCAACTGTGGTATTTTCGGTTTTACCAACTTTAGCAGCCAACACCGGCAACCAAATATTTGCCCGAAAGTCGGCTCAACTATGGCCCAGACTCGAACCGACTGTCGGGCCAATTTTGTCGAATTGCTTTAGATGACCGTGACAGTTCAGTCGGCCCACCTCTGAGCCACGGTTGAACCAATCGTCGGCATATTAATAACTAGATTCCGTTGCCATTGCACGACCAACTGCCGGCCCAACTATGGCCCAAACTCGAACCAACTGCCGGGCCAACCTTGGCGAATTACCTTAAATGACCATGATAATTTGTTCGGCCCACCTCTGGGCCATGGTTGAACCAATCGTCGGCATATTATTAACTAGATTATACCCGTGCGGAATTTGCCTTATTTTATATAGGTAGGCTAGAGGTTTCGAATCCAAAAGCGAATACGAAATTTTTAATTCAAGTGTGCGATTACAAATAATGTATCAATAATGTACTAATAATGTACTAATCAAATAATGTACCTCATCAGGGCCTGATAGTGCCCTGATTAAAATTTCTACACGGGTACAAGCATATTTTGCCTAAGACGGTCCATCTCCGGCACCCGGCGTCTGGCCAACTGCTCATGCCAATGGACGGATAGCGTTATCATTTCAATAGTTGGCCCGACCTCTGGCCAACAAGGTTGGCCCAACATTGGGCCGACGGTAAATTCGTACCTGGGATAGGGAATTTCGTATTAAGTATGGAATGCACAGATTTGCGAGTGAAAACACTCTTAAAAGGTGAGAACGTATTATGCACATATTTACATGTATTGCGTCAGCCAGTGGCAAGGCACTTTTTGACATTTTTCTTGTTAACTGTTTTTTTATTATATTTTTTATAGAGTTATCGATAATTTTATCGAATATGGAACCCTACAAGACCGTAGACACGATGTATCAGGCCGACCCGTATCAGTGACCACAGATAAAAATGTCGAGAGAATTAAAGACTATTTCAAGGTTAATCCAAATACGACAATTCGGAAAGCTGCTCAAGCCTTGAAAATATCTAAAACATCACTACATAGAATTTCAAAACATTTTTTGAACATGCATCCATATAAAATAAGTTCTCATCGGCTGTTATCCGAAAGTTCTATGGGACAACGTGTTAAATTTTGCAAAACGATAACTGGAATGTTTGAAGACTGAGAACTTGATGAAAAATTGATCATTTTTACAGACGAAGCACATTTTTATTAGAATGGCTATGTTAACAAGCAAAATTATCGACTTTTGGGATCAGACAATTCAAATGTTTCCATATACAAACCCTTGCACCCCCAGAAGGTATCAGCATGGCCAGCAATCTCGATAAAAGGAATTTACCTTCAATTTTTTGAATCAACGATCACTGTCGAGACTTACAAGAATCTTCTGGAAATTAAATTCTTTCCTTATGCAAAGAAAAGAAGTTTGGTGAAGAATTTTCACTTTATACCAGACGGAGCGGCGCCACACCGGACCCAGGAGGTTTTTGAGGCATTGCATAAAGTTTACGATACTCGAGTCATCGATTTCGGGTAGCCCAAATTTGCACGAAGGGGATTAGAATGGCCGCCATATTCACCGGATTTGAACCCTTGTGATTTTTTTCTTTGGGGCTACATAAAAAATCATTGCTATGCTGGGAGTCCTCAAACTGTAGATAATTTTGTGCGCGCAATTAAGAAAACCGTGAATGGCATCACAAGCGAGATTTTAGAAAAAGTTTTTAACAGTTTTCGTAACAGGATTGAATTTTGTTCAGACTCTAATGGTTCTCATTTCGAAAATATGTACCATTGACCTCTGTAAATTTTTCACTTTTTGTAATTAATGAAATATCTCTATACAAAAGCGCCCGTTTGTACTTTACACATACTCAAATAAAACCTCCATATTTTCTCTTTCAAACGCTATTCATGTTTTCTGAAAAACTGCAAACGCTAAAAAATGACAGTCGATTAGTTTCAGCAACTACTTTTGGGACACCCTGTATATCTTAAACTAGAGAAACTATAATTCTTATAGCTCGAGTTGTTTTATATTTTTAAACTATAAAGCGGAAACATGTCATCAAAACAGAATAAACAAGATTTTAATTTTAAATTAAGGAAAGAACAAAAACATCCTAAATTTTATGACCAACTACGCCCAGGAACTAACCCTCCAGTTAGAAATCCGGCAGCTCAACCTGTGTTATCTCGTTCGTTTAACTTGAAATAGGAGGCTAAACATTATACCGCTAACACTAGGGATGAAGGTTTAAAACAAAAGCATAAACCTAGTGAACCTAGCAAGATTCAAGAGCGAACGATCCTTCTGCGTGTGAGGTTTTATCATCGAAAACGTCAAATTCGTTTAACAAAGGTTTCATAGATGATTCGTAGATGATTTCATTGATTCTTCTAACTTAATTGGATTAAGTTACGAAGATTTATGCTCGCGAGGAAGTCTAGTTAAGATGCAGGTATCGCACTCAGTATAACAGTATTATTGCATAATACTGCTATGGCTAAAGATTCACCAAGTCTAAAGCACGAGGGGTTACAATATAGATGTATGTAATAAATTGGAAGCTAGTTTGATGTGTGTTCACGCTATACCAGGTCATATTTTATTATATCTTACTGGCATTGACGATATAATTGATTGTTTTGGTAGATGGAACTTCTTACATACATTGGGGAATTGGGATCCTAATATTTTGAAGAGGAACGCAATTGGTAGCTTTAGTAGGATTGGAGTGAAAAATCATATATTGTATGAAACACTTTCTGCCCCAACTTTTTCACTGCTATGCATTGAAGCTGATTATAATTACACCTTTAATGAAGGATCAGTAGATTGGGACCTTCCTGATGGTTTGAAACATCTTGGGCGGCATGGTAGTCCAAACGCTAATCTTCTCGGTTGGGGATCTGCTAGGAAATCGAACAATGGTTTGTCTACGTTGATTCATCAGGCGGGTTTTATATCTACTAGTACATTTAATACCATTAATATCAATGCTTGTTCTATTAACAGAGATTTAATATCTTCTGTAAATTATAGGATTAGAGGTTCTCCTGCTTCTCAGTTTGGTGAAATGCCAACATCAAAGTTTAGTTCGTCTGCACAAATGTGTTTTGCATCTGGAGATGTTAACGACTGTGCTGTTGATAGACACCATAATATAGCAGGGAAATTAGGATACACAAGATCTCAGTTCTAACTCTCATCTCATGAGACTAATTATACATTAATAGATTAATTATTGCATTAATTATACATGACATAGCTCTGAGAAGATGGATTACTGACGCGCACTTGAATTCAAAGTATTCTGATTCGAATTATAAAAATCCTGTAGAATTTTCTTTTGGACACCTATTTGTACCTTCGTGTGAAATCTGTAATGATATTGCAATTATTACCTACGGTTGGTGTGAAAAAGACTTTATTTTTTGAAAACATTTTCAAAGGTCACTATTTCTGTAACGACTGTTTCATGAAACGATAATTCAATTCAAACAACGAAGTTCTATACTCCTGTTGAATGTTATAGCACTATAATAATTGAACGTAAGTAAAATCGATACAACAGTAATAGTACTAGTACGGATAATAAGAACATATACGAAGGTAAGAATGAGACGAGCAATAACAAAATTTTTATACAAATGCAAAATATCAATTCGAGATTAAACTTGAGGTGGCAATGGCGTCAAATTTTTTTAGTTTTAAAATCAACATTTCTTTGCCGTTAAAATATTCACTTGAAGGTGTTGGAAACGAACTTCGATCAACCTATTAGAAAAGAAGCAAACACTGTTATACAAAAAAGTGTACTCAAGAATTATTCTGGTGCACAAAACGTGGAATATTTTAGCTAGTAAAATATGAGCTATTAAAAGTTTCAATCGAATAAAAATTATAGATTTTTTATAGTCGAAATCGATAGACAGGTTTTAGTTGTTTTTAGCAGTTTTTTGCTGATATGATTCCATCAATAAAAAATCTATAATTTTTATCTGATTCAAACTTTCGATCACTCATTTTATTCAAGATAAAAATGTTCCATACTTTTATAAAAAAAAAAACTTGATGAAAAAAAATTATAAATTAAAAAAAACTAAGGAAATTATTGATTCAACTAACTTATTTCTGACTGTCCCTCCAATTTCTCCTCAAATAAGTGGGAACCGTTTCTTGACGATGTATATAATATCACAAATCACTAAGTCTTGGTTCGTATTTCACACCAGCCCCAATTCATCCTATGCTTCCCTCTATCATTCTATAAATTGATTTAATTTTTGAATTTATGTTTATGCAAAAGTACTTAATATCCAAGAGGAAATTATTTTAGCAGAAGACATTTGTCATTTGGCACTGTCTTTCAATTCAATGTGAAAATACATTAGGAACTGTCTTTTGACTTTCGAGAACCAATCAAAGGGTGTGAGGTTAAAATAATTGATAATGCCAGTGAAACTTGAACAGATGAGAGAATAAAGTTGTGAGTTGAGAAAGAGAGCTCATCAAGTGAAAGTAGATGGGTTTACTGTACATGGCAAAGATCTTCAAAGGTGGGTTTCAGAAGTTTATAGGAAACATATTAATCAATTGTCTTCAGCGATTTCAGGGAGTGTGTAAATAAGTTCAAAAAAGCTCATCGTATTCTCTCGAGGAAAATAACAAAATTTACCATCAATACAATTATTACTTGAATTTATGAAGTGGGCACTGTACAAACACTGTAAAAAAGTCTTCTGGTAGGACTGTTGTTATGTCCCACCAAATGTTAATTGTTAATATCTTCTTTCTCTTTAATAATTGTTTATAAAGAACTGATGCACGTGAGGAATTTCATTACCTTGTAGATCGGGAAATAATCTCTTTCGGAGAAGGAAATTTGAACTCTTTTCAAGTTTTTAAATCTAATATTTTTACATGTTCAATTCATGTTTCAGTGACAAATTTTATTTATAATTTTAGAAGGAAAGAGTACAAAGTACAATTGCTGCAACTATAATTTGGTGAAATCCTCATGCAAAACTAAAGAAAAATGTTTGTTTAAATAAATACTTAAGCGAGTAATTATTCGAATAGAAGATAATCGCTTTCATAAACCTACGACATTGTTAAGAGGTGTTTAAAATTAACATTGACCGCGTATTTCCGTACAAATCGATAAAATGAGGTACCGTGGAAAGAAACGAATAAATAGTTTGTAATAAGCACGGTCTAGTTTTAGAAAAATGTAATTTGTCGGAATAAGAACATTCTGTATACAAATTAAGATTAGTAATATTAACAATTTTGTGAAAGGTAGAGAAAACACCAGGACACGGGGTATAATTTTTATCTACACTCGTGCTTTCTCTATCTTACTAATAGGATCTATGGGATTTTTGGATATAAAAAACCGACGAAAATGTATCTCGGCAGTGCGTTTTGGGCTAGCTGAAGGTAGAAACTAGATCCCGTTAGTTTGCTACAAGTGTAACACTCTGCAACGAATAAACTTTACAAGAGAGTTTTCATTCAAATTCAAGCTCTTAAACTTTTACTTTAAACCTTTCCCAATTTTTACAACATTTCAGATTTCTGTCAATATTTCCAATTTCTTACAAGTTTTTCAATTTTCCCGTAACATTTTTTTTTGGAACATATAACATTGAATAAGGTGTCAGCTCTAGAATCTTTTTTGCAGTATTGAATCTGCTTTCCAACTTCAGTTTAATATATTTTGATGCTAAATTTTCACTTCAAAATGGAAAATCTAAATGAAACTTTAGCATCAAAATATATTAAACTGAAGTTGGAAAGCAGATTCAATACTGCAAAGAAGATTCTAGAGCTGACACCTTATTCAAAATGTTATATGTTCCTAAAAAAGAAGGAGAAAGGTCAGAATGGAAAATCTAAATGAAACTTTAGCATCAAAATATATTAAACTGAAGTTGGAAAGCAGATTCAATACTGCAAAGAAGATTCTAGAGCTGACACCTTATTCAAAATGTTATATGTTCCTAAAAAAGAAACCAGCTTATATGCCAGAGATGTAAACATTTTTTCACAATGACAATATGTGTAATAAATGTGAAGAATAAATATCTTAGAATATTGGTATTTGTTAAGTAGAAGATTATTTTTTTACAAAATATTATAAGAAACAGAAGAAATTCATTCTAAAGGGTGGTTCAATTACCTCAATGTAAATTCGGGCAACTATCGGAAAAACACGTATCTGTCAGTTATTCTTTGATGTTCTAAAATATACTTCAAGATGAATCAAATCGGAAGGGAACACTTCTGTTACGGTCTTTAATTGAGTAAAACCTGTATATAAGGTTTCCCTCGTTTACTAAGGGAAACTAGTTTTGCATCAGTCAAAGTTTACCTCATGAGAGAATTCGATAGTTCAGCCAGTAATTTAGAACAGTAACTGAGGGATACCACGAGGTGCAAAAGTATTCTTAAACTTGGAGAAACCAATTCTCTCGACACTTGAGTTAACGCTTCTTGCATTCAAGACATGCTATATGTTTAGTATTTGGAAAATAATATTTATAAAATAATGGTCATACAATAAACGAGATCTTGAAGTAAATTTATTCACAGTTGATTTATTTGAATGAATAACAAATTATAATTCTACAGAAAAACTCATTGCATTATCAGATTCTTTAACTGTCTTATAAATTATTGTTACAAAAAATAATTTCAACATTTTAATAAACCTGATTTTATGATCAGAGACCAAATGGTATTGAAAAAAATTTTAGCAAATTTTAGATGCTGTCATCTAATTATTTCTAGAAATGTGCAAACATCTAACAGTAGGCGTTTGATAAATGAGTTATTTTTAATTTTATAAATTCTCTGCTATGAAAATAACGTTGCGACGATTTAGCTAATCTCCGCTAGAACTTACGGCTTTTGAATGAATGTTTAAAGTAATAGAAGTTGATCATGTGAAATTGGCTATAAGTGAGGGAATTTTGGAAAAATGAGAAAAATAGAAACCGTGAATTCAGGTCTATAACTAAAAGAGTTTTAGCAAGGCATTTGATGCTAGATGCTTCTTAGAAACTTGTTACAGTCATTTACTCTGTAACAAATTTTAGCGATCTTGTCTGGATAGTTTCGGATGATCGACTCTTGTCAGATGAGAGCAAACAATCTTATTCTGGAATAACCTTGGACCACTTTTGTAGTACGACCCTCCGAGTTAGAAGCTTTATAAAAGTAATATCTAAAAAATTCAAGAGTTTTGAAACCCTCGAATTTTAGGATAAAGATTCCGAATCATACATTTTGCACTACTCAAGCATAAACGTAAAAAAGGCCGAAAGTGTGTGAATTTTGTAAAAAAACGAACGTATTGAGCGAACGTGTTATTTCAAGTAATTCAAAATTTTTCATCAAGAGAGAATTCCAAGAGACCATTTTTAATCTAATCTAATTCGTCTCAAATACACAAGAATAAAACACCTATATTTCAAATAGCAAAGAGCAATTTTCATCTTATAGAGAATTTAATTATAGGTTTGCCATTCTTCCAAAAATATGATGATTGTGACATTAGTAAAGACTACATCCGTCTTGATAAGAAAAAAAATGATTTTCAAGGTGAGCTCGTCCCACAAAAATCAGTAAAAATAGTTAAGACAAAATGATACCGGGAGGATAGTAAAGTCTTTATCGAAAACCAAGAAGCGATAAAACTAGAGGGATTTATCGAATCAATCAAAGATACATTTTATCACTAGTGATAAACTAGAATCATAAATCCATCAATAGCCAGAAAATAATAAAAATATAACGTGAATCGTAGCTATCACTAAATTTAAAACAGTTTTCTTTCCCCTTAATAAATCTTCTACTTATATTTTATGTTAGAACATGTGTTCTAGACTAAGCTCCCCTTGTGTAATAAGCCCTTGTATTGCCAGGAATATTTTTCAGGTGTCTTTTCGTGTTCGGATATGCTGATACATTCCTTATTATATTAACTATGCGTTAGAATTCACATGCTGCGAGTTTTATTTTTTGCTTCGCTCAAAAATAGCATGTGTATTAACTCGACGTGCTCCTGACAAAAAAAATTTGTTTCGTGGATATTTATTCATCAGTTTCTTAGTTGATTCTTTAATCGCATAAAAGTGAGAGTTGAACACGTGCACTGTACAAGTATTCATCTAGTGACAAGTTTCCGCAATTTTTATTGTCAACAATGATCTTAAATGTGATAAATATGTTACTAGCAACATTTCAGACAATGTACTTGATGAAATCTCCCATAATTATAGTGCACATTCATTTAAAGGAATCTTTTCAAAAAATGCTAGAAGATAGCATATTTCTTTTCTCCGCAATTTAAGTTTGGGAAGAGGTTTCATTGGATTTTTCGGAACCCTTTAAGGAATGGAAAATTGAAGCAATTGATGAGGATGATAAAAATGAAAACTGATTTGAAGAACCATGTGTTAAAGTTTCTTCGCAGCGTGACGAAGACGTTAAAGTTGATTATAAAATAAGACTAGTAGAATTTTGGAATAACAATCAGAAAAGATGTAAACTTAGTAATGTTCAGCACAACTTCAAACTTATTTCCTCTGAACGTCAATCACGAAGATGGGCTAATCAAGTTGGGATAGGAGAAACTCAGAAAGAAAAATTAATAAAAATTCCCGAATATGTAATAAAAAAATTGAGGGATGCTTTGAAGCCGAATATATTTTGCATGCTAGAGATCTTCGACAATGGGCTTTGTAAGCATATAAAGAGCTGGATGGTAATAGTATGGCCAAAAAATATAGAATATGTTGTACAATCAGTATCTTTAACTAGATACAGCTATACAATACAGCCAACTATAACTGCTGACGGGAATCGGGGGAGGAATCTTTTTATTCCTCCCCTGGTTGGCGCAGCTAGTCGGCCTGCCTAACGGGCGTGTGCCCGAGGATGGGAGTCCCGAGCGAACAGATGACGGAAGAGTTGTACGCGACTTTAAGCTGGAACCAACTGCCCGCGAAGTTTAAAGCCGAAAGGTGGTTCCGCGGGCGGTGTATTGGTTCGAGAGAGGGGTTTTTTGGTTCTAACAGGTATGCCTAGACGCGTCCTAGGCCTGTACGTCTATAAAAGATTTCGACATTTTTCCTCCTCACCAAAAAAAAAAAAAAATAAATGTATAAAAAAAAAACTGCTGACGGGAAGTTGTTTTCACCCCTGTTTCTGGTGTTGCAAGAAACAAATGGTAAACTTGGATCATTAGTACAGAAAACATTATTTAGGCCAGCGAATATATACGTAACAGTATCCAAATCTAGGAAACTCACTTCTGATATAGTGTGTCGAAGTTTTTTGATTGATTATTTTTTGCAGATTCCGATAGGTAATTGGCCGAACATGGCGTCACCCCAAGAATCCAATCTAACAGTGTATCGAACTTGGGATGCTGCTCACTATAGTAATAAATCCAAAAATATGTTTTTATTTTAAAACTTTTACCAGTTCTGTTGAATTCTGGTTGCGATTTAGAAAATATTTGGTAAATTAATTATAATTATTTAGTAAGAATTTTAATTTTAATTAATCAATATGATTTGGAGTTCCCATTAGAATCTTAATGGTCAATGTGTTGAATTTTCCAGTTTGTGTGACTATTCAAGGGGATCTTCTTCATAATGTGTGAGTTAACCACATCTTCTGAGAGTGTAGATTAGGCTCGTGCCAACTGACTTTGGTAAACTTAGTCGCAGGGATTAATTACATTGTTTGTAAACATCAAGATATAAAAAGTCATATAATTGCATTGAAATTATTTGTCTTATCCAATTAATGATTAATTGTCTATTTATGCTCTTTTATTGTTCATTGTTATTAATTTACTTAATATTTAATAACAATAACAATATTATTTTGTAATAGAAAAACAATTATAATTGTTTATGTAAAAGTTACAATCAGTAATCTGAATAGTAATAAAATAATTAAATTAATTGTTATATTGTAGTTAATATAATATTCCGTATAGGAATAAGTGAATTAAATATGGTAATAGTAAAAAACATTTTTCATACCAAAATAAGAATTAATAAGCTAGGAACATCTTTTGATAAATAAATCATGTAAACATTACACATTCGCATAAACATATGGGAGCAAAACAATAGTGTGCAACAGTCGTATATGTTTAAAAGTGCATAATTTTATTAGTCAAAAAAGCATCATGTATATCAAACCGCGGAATATTATAAAGGCTTTCTATGACGTTCAGTGCGATAGAATTTAAAGAAACTGAAATCACATAATTAAATGTGTATGGAATATTTAAATGTCTCAACATAATTATTCAAGCCCAAAGAAGTGAGCTTTGAATATATAGTAAACTAGAAGCAGTTACTTATTGCAAAGTGGAAACAGGAAACCATTATTGATGGTCAACATCACAGACAACGAAACTCCAAGCACCCACCTTTCCAAGGAGGGGGATGGCAACAAATTTGGCATTCCCTTCCTTTCAAAGGCGGATGCAGCGGATTACATTTCACGTAACCCAAAAGAATTCACAGCGAAGGAAAGACAGCAGATTAAAAGTGATCAGTCTAGGATCACAGCCACAGGAGTAGTGCATTCTCGAGAATTGCTGAAGGGAAGTAAGCGACGAAATATAGTAGTACGATGGTATATCTGATTCCCCCTCCTCTTCACACTCTTGCGTAGAACGTGAATTGGATAGAATTTCTTTAATCAGCTCGAGCGATGATTTGCCACCTTCTGCAGGTACCACAGATCGATCTGTTTCAGCCGCGGCCACTAAGATACCTTTTCGAACCGTGGGCTCAGTTGACGCATTACAACAAAACGATGCTGCCAAGAATTCTCCAGGCTCCTTTAGCGAAGATGAACAAAAATGAACTTATGAATTCGACTTTGGGTCCAATGTTGAAGAGTGGAAATGACCCATCACTAACGGGTTCTACTGACGACAGCCACAAACGTGTTTTCATCCATCACACTGTGGACCGTACCTGGACAATGGTGCCTACTGACTCTTCCTTAATATCACAGCCTTATTTGTTTGAGTACATTATGGCTTTTCATCCTTTCTACGTTTGGGCAGGAAGGTCATCAAACACCTGCAAAACCGAGTTGTCAACAAAATCTGACAAGACAAAAAAATACATCAACTACACTGGGATGGCATGTGCACACAATGTCATCGTACCGGTTTTTGAGAACTTGATGCTCGTGTAGATTGAAGATTCAACCAATGCAAAAACAACACGGCTATCCATCCCTGGTGTGACTAGAACGTCGAAAGTGTATGCAGGTGTACAGGTTACATAGTCGACATCACAGATAACATATGTTCTCTCACTGCTGGAAATTCACACGTAGCTTCAGCAGCTAGAGCCAGATCAGCTTTAGCAGATATGGAGGTCAACCTTTCAGTAGATGGCGCCATAAGAATGGCAGTGACGATTGCTTCTGAGTTATCCTCAATTGCAAACGTTAGTCCCTATCTCTCTGTCAACAATGACCTTGTCATCTATGAGGAGGACTTGTCATCTTGTGCGAGATCACCATCCGTTAGTGCCAGCCTAGACAAAGATCTTGTATACCAACCGGAGGTAATGATCTTAGGTACACGAAAACAGTAACACGGTGGCTTAACATTGCCGGTGAATATTCCATCCCAGGATATAACGCACATAGTGCCCACTCAATATATCGTTTACTGATTGGGAGCAAAATGATGTTAAGAGGAATTTCGATATGATATACGTAATGTAGAAGGGCTCCTTGTCGCTAACACGGTTCTTCGCCTTCACTGACATCCGAGTTAGATTGTAGGTAAGGTACGATAGTTTGAATAGTAATTCTTCTTCTTTCCCTATTGACAATCTCGTTAAGGATGTAACATATGGCACGATAGTATCAACCGATGTGGTGACATTTTACGACAACGTATAATTGGACCCTGATGTGAAACTCTACTGTGGGAGTAGTTGGTTAAGTGGGCAGTGTGGACACTCCTATCCGCTGCCTTTCTTTTTGATGATTTCTTGGAACCTGCACTTTGAAAGGCAGTATTCGCTAAGAACATCTAAAAACCTAATGTTGTGAATCAAAATACATAATTAAAAATTGTAATAAAGAATTATCCAAATCAAACACGAGAATCGGCTGAAGAAATTCATAAAAGATCCAATAGATAGTTTATATAAAAAACTGATAATAGCAAAAGGAAATCATTACCTGAAAGAGTGCCACTCAACAAAAATCAATAACTATTCTCATCACTAACCAGACACATGCTTAACGGAGGATGCAGCTAACCAGATGTCATCGCAATCCTAATTTTATATGGGTAAAATAAGAGCTATAAGTATTGATTTGAAATATACGGTTTGTTCTCAAAAATCTTAACGTAGGCTCCATAAAGAATAAAATTTACACGCAAACCCAAAGATGTCGTCAATTTTTTAACATTAATTGACAGAAGACTCATAGCGAAGGAGGAATTAAACAAACAAAGAAATTAAATAAATTAGCGCAGGGGGCTGTTAAAGGGCCAACCACCAGAAAAATTCCTCAGATGAGGGAGGAAGCCCAACCCCCAGGAGATTTGAACACCTCAATTTTGAGGAGCAAACAAGTTTTTTTTTTCCTCGGAACCCTGCACGTCGTGAGAAGTTTGATTTCTGAATTGGAACCCGGTGCGTCCTCGGAAGTTTGGTTTCTGTCACAAAAGCCTACATGGCGGAGAAAGTTTTATTACTGCCTCCTAACGCTGTACCTTGTAAAGAGTTTTTCTACCTCGAGACCCTAGACGTCGTGTCGTGCACCTCACCCCAGCCCACTACAAAAATCTTCAATTTGGGATATATCCATGACCAATATAATCAGTAATTTATGTCCAATTGTTAATCAACCATAACAAATATAATATTTTTATTAATTATAAATAACGATCAAGGTAACTGTCAACCTATCACACTAAAACTCAAGATTCTTATAGAGGCGCCAATACTCGTATCTAAAACCTAATGCTTTGACCGACTGAATTGCAATGCCTAAAAATACCAGATCCCTATATAAACAGATGCATGGGAACTTTAAGACAAGCTGAGAGTCTGAAAATTCGTCGCGTAGCCGTGTCTCTTAGAAAAACCAGTCTCCAAACCTATTTATCGACGCGCTGCTGAGTTAAAAGCCGAACCATCCTAGTAACAGAAAAATATTATGAAAGTTCCAGTGCTGGGCCATTCTTGGATCTTCAGTGGTCAGGAACCAGAGTATGAATTGTGAATAATTACCAACAAATTGAGAACTCATCCAGAGATTCATAGCCGTAATAGTAAAAAGGATCAATAAAGGATATTCTTAAAGGTACGAGAAACTGCTTACACCAACCCAGGGGAGAATGATACAACTACAATCAACATAGCGAAGTCGCTTGGGTCATTTAAAAAAAAATTATATATTTTAATTTATAAATAATTATTACTTAAAAGATCATTCTTATTCATTTATATGGCTTATCCTTAACGTGGTTAGTTGTTAATTATTTAACAATAAAGAGAGGAACGTAGATAGAGCAATAGACTAGACTTTTATTTAGGTATAATTTTTTAAATTAAAATTCAAGATGTCATAATGTAATTATTGCCAAAAATCAAGTGGGTAATTTACTGCATATATATTTATATCATATATTTAAAAAATCTGCAAATAAAATGTATTATTTTACAAAAAAAATTATTTTTTATGTATCTTCATTACACGCAAAATAAAGTCGTTGTGAGCTAGTATGTATTCAAATTTTTTTTGGGGAAACGTTTTTGGGAAACGATGTTAAAGGGTTAGTTAGAGTAACTTTCTCAAGTATAATGCTGCTATGTATATATATAACGGTGCAGAGAAAGACGATGCTCATAGCCTAATGTGATTTTTGAATATAAATCAAAATCATTTTTAACTCTCTTATTTGTGTGGTGATTGAAAGAGAAAAGTCATTGGACAAAATAAGCAGCGAACCGTTATAGATTTTAGAAAATTGAGCGTAGGTGCTGATAAGATTTCTATCCACTGGCTATTATCAATGATATTCTTCTACACTTGGGTAGTGCACAATTTTTCTCTGCTTCGACCTTAGCTCTGAGTTTCGTTAGATTCTCAGGAGTGATAATTCAAAGAAAAACATCGTTTTTTCCATATTTAAAAAATATTTTGAATTTAACAGAATGCCTTTCGGATTAAAAAATGCTTCTGCCACATTTCAAAGAATGAGGGATCGAGTTATCAAAAGGCGACGTATAGAATTGCTTTATTCATTTTAATGACATAGTAGAGTTTGATTCAACCAATACACAAATATCCAGATTTAAAAATAGAACATTTACATTAGCCACCGACATTTTATTTGATTAAAATTCTTAAGTGATATTACAGTAATTATTCGTGATAAAAATTGCTATGTTAATTGAAAAAACCCGCTACTTAAGCAACAGGATGAAAATGTTTCCATTACGGTACAATTTTGGTTTCATTTCAGAAAATAATGAAGATAATTTATTTCGTAACCAATTTTATCGATTCTGCCAGGATAGTCTCAAACAATCGAATCTGACTTAGGAAAACAACCAACATGAAAATAATTCATAAGAAACAATGTTCACACTCAAATAGAAACACCGATAACTGTGACATTCAATTAAGGGGTTTGTCTACTTTTTTCCTTTCAAAAAGTCGATTTTTTCTTTTTCACATATTTCTTATCTAAAAGATATGAGAAATACGCTGTTAAATGGATTTAGTCAAATTCGTCATAGTTTGAGTGCTACAGGTCGTGAAATACACCCGCGCGCGGTCAATTTGTGTGACATCGTAAATCTTTAAAGCTGATTTCCCAAAACTTGTGTTTTTGAAGATGGGGTAACCAGTTTCACCAAGAAGGACTGTACATATCCAGTTAAACTTTTTTTGTTCTTTTCAGCTAACATGTCGCCAAAAGTTGACACGAGCTTTTTGCAAAATTTTATTTAGTTAAGTATTTAAATAAATAATTGTGGATCTAAATCCATGAAAAAAACGTCACCTTTACTTTGTAGGTCCGCCATTTTGAAAAAAAAACAAAATAATTCAAAAAGCTCGTGTCAAATTTTGATAGAAGTAATAATAAATTAAAATTTGTTTGGTTGCTCACTTTTCAGACACTCTCAACTCGCAAAGTTGGTAACCCCATCTTTCTATACACTTTCGATGGAAGCCCGGGCAACCGCGGGTTTTAGCTACGGGGATGGACATAATGAATTATGAAAAACAATGTAAAATGTTGAAGAATAAACCTACCACTGGAAAAAAAACCGGATTGAAAAATCTTGAGTAGTTTTCTTTTAATCCATTGGTAAAGTAAGGGTAAAAATGAGGCCTAAAAAGTAGACGACCCCCTTAATCGGAAATAATGCGAACATTGAAACTGAAATACGAATTATATCTCCTTCCAACTAAAAAACTTAAAATGAAGGCTCTCACGCCAAGATTAAGGGTGACCCTGTCATTTTAATTGATCCTAGTGACAGAAAAATATTGTAAAAGTGCCAGTGCCCTGCCATTCTTGGATTTTCAGTGATCAGGAACCAGAGAACGAGTTGTGGATAATTACCAACAAATTGACAACTCATTCAGAGATTCACAGCCGTAATAATAAAAAGGATCGATGAAGGATATTCCTGAAGTAGTTGTTAATTATTTAACAATAAACAGAGGAACGTAGATAGGGAAATAGACTCTAGACTTTTAGATAGTAATAATATTTTAAATTAAAATTAAAGACTTTACACTAGCATCAAATATGACTCGTTTATTCTTTTTGTTCACGTATTACAAATGTGATTTCGAGTCCACTTTCATATAATTATTGACAATAATTGTTCTCTTTAACATGACGTTACCAGGCTATAAAATGAAAATTCTAATTTGGAAATTTTAACCCGTTTCCGCCGAAAACGTCACTCGCGGTACATGGGTCTTCGGGAGCTCATAACTAATGCTGTAGACTTCAAAAAAAATTCAGAGAGACATATTTTTAAAGTTTAAGACCTGCCCTTCTCCATAGCGAACTCAAAATTGATACGACATATAATTAATTATGAAAAAATGTTGTTTAAACAAAAAAAAGCATGATTTTTCCACTCTCTTTTTTTCAAAAACTGAATTTTCAAGAGCTTTCCTGTCAGCAATCAACCTGGAACCTTTTCAATCGGTGGAATAAATGTCTGAACTTTAAGAATCCATGGTTCAAAGTTCGATTTTAGGCCTTGGTATTTTCAAAATGGCGCCCTAACCGCAAAATGTTTGCAAATACATCCATGATTTTTTAAATCGAAAACTATGAACTTTCGGAGAAAATACCAAAAGAGTGAAAAAGTTCTTAAAATTACTCAAAGAATGCACTTAGATTTTTCCAACTGCTGTCGAGAAAATTTTTAATTTTTTGTATATGCTTAATTTTTGCAAAATCCAAAAACGGTTCAAAACGCTTCCAAAAGATTATCTTGGCTTCTTTGGCTAATTCGTAAAACATTTTATGCTTTCCAGTTTTCGTTTTGAGTTTATTGCTGTCAAAAAAAATTTCAAATTTCAAAATACTATTATCAAAATGCTCCTATGGTCTGTCTGCCGTAAACAAAGTTTATGTTGCCCAACTATCACCATCGTGAAGGTCGACGAATATAGATAGTATTTTTCGTTTTTTTCATCAGAAATTATAATTTTTGGATTTTGCAAAAATTAACCATTTACAAAAATTTTCTCAACAGCAGTTGGAAAAATCTAAGTGCATTCTTTGAGTAATTTTAAGAACTTTTTCACTCTTTTGGTATTTTCTCCGAAAGTTCATAGTTTTCGATTTAAAAAATCATGGATGTATTTGCAAACATTTTGCGGTTAGGGCGCCATTTTGAAAATACCAAGGCCTAAAATCGAACTTTGAACCATGGATTCTTAAAGTTCAGACATGTATTCCACCGATTGAGAAGGTTCCAGGTTGATTACTGACAGGGAAGCTCTTGAAAATTCAGTTTTTGAAAAAAAGAGAGTGGAAAAATCATGCTTTTTTTTGTTTAAACAACATTTTTTCATAATTAATAATATGTCGAAGCAATTTGGAGTTCGCTATGGAGAAGGGCAGATCTTAAACTTTGAAAATATGTCTCTCTGAATTTTTTTTTGAAGTCTACAGCATTAGTTATGAGCTCCCGAAGACCGATGTACCGCGAGTGGCGTTTTCGGCGGAAACGGGTTAAGGTCAAAAAGTTTAAGCTTGTCACCTATACCGAAATTGATAGCTACGCCTACATAGATTCATTTATCCAATTAAGAGAACCTATTTCGTACTATAATTTTCTAATTAAATAAAAACGATCTACCATTGAGCGCATTATATCTTAAGATAAGGTAGATCAGGAAGGGAAATTTTTGTAAGGATATTATTGCGTGAGTATTCTTTGCGTTTATCGCACCACGACTACCTCTACAGGTGAAGTAATAATGATATTCATAAAGAGAATAGAACGGTTGGTATACTCCGTGTGTTTACGAGCTCTATCGCCCCTCAATAAAAAATAAACCTACTTTGAATAAGTTCGTTTTAAGCTTGTAGCAGGAACTAAAGCAAGTGAGGGCTTGAATAAGAATCTAAAAACCTATTGTAACGTGGTCGCAGCACCAATATCAATATGTCCGTCAAACGAACTTGTTTCGGTCTTGAAAGGGCAAACTGGTATATTTAAACCAATTTTGCAAGAAAAAATTTTTCAACCAGTGAGCGTCTTTGGGACTGCATCCAAATCTGGCAAACTTATATCTGGTAAATAGGTTTGTTTCTAACAACTTTCTTCATAATAAAAATAATATTTTGGAATGTGAGACTTAAAAGCGTGCTACTGATAGACTCTTAGAGTGATCATTGACCAAAAGTTGTAAAGCTAGAAATACGAGCTGAAAAAAATATTATCTCTATTAACTAACAATGAACTTCAGTGATTGGTACATAATCAGTTACAACCATCATGGTATTACAATATTTTCAAATATTCATGGTTTAGAAACGGTTAAGTTACTGAAAAATCAGAAGAATTCGAGAAATCAGAAGACTTAACTTTTAAAACATTTTCCAATACCTTATGTGGAGTAAAAGGTTGTCAAAATGGGAAAAATGTCAAAATGACCCCAATAAAAGACCCTAGAATAAAAATAGAGCAGCATTATATAAATTTATTTTTCGTTTATTCAGAGTAAATACTGTAGTTGCGGACGTAAAAATACTCGTGCAGAAATTTTGCCGTGGCGTCGATTAGAGCCCGATAGAGCGTCTCTTAGTTCGAAATGAAACGCCGCGTCCGATCTGGTCCCGATCTGGAGAGCGGATTATTGTTTGGGCGATCTCTGATCTATGCAAACATAAACAGTAAATACACATCTAGTCTGTCTATTGTAGATATGCGATGCAACGAACGTAACGCGATTTCCATGACGAAAATTCATGTGATTTTTTCATACCTGATTTTTATAAATGTCTTTATGAGCATGGCGTGTGAGGGGCGTAACAGGTTTTCAACTTTTATGAATAGCGTATGTTTCAGACTGAAAGATATAATTAAGACGTTTTTTGGTACACTATAGTACTGAGAGAAAAATCAAAATTAATGTGATGTCACACAGTAAAACTTGAAATCAAATTCAATTCTTATTTTTTTGCCATTGTCGTATAGGGAAATAAAAGAAGCAAAGCAGACCCTGGAGATTCAGAATAGTCACAACAGCCAAACACTTTGTTTCCCAATAACAACTTCTCTCAAAGTAATAAAGATTTTGTATGCAGAATTGTGTTTTTAGTTTTGGGAACGCAACATTGCATTTACGTATATATGTACAGTCCATGTTTTAGTTCAGATTCGCTGTTAACATGGAAGCTGCTGACATTCAATGGAACAAAAAAATCCACAGAATATGCGATTTACGTCAGCAAGTCGACATATGGCCACGTCATATGGATTTCACGACATCAAAAAACTCGTGTGGTGCACACATCAGCTGACCAAGCGAACCGCGTCAGCATAAAAAGCAGGAAATATACGCCTTTCTTTTAAATCGAACTCTTATCACGAACTACTCGACTTCGTGGTAATGTCATGAAATTATCATTTTCAAGATTACTTCTCTTTATAATTATTTTTCAAGTAAAATATGATAAAATAATGTAAATAAGAATGAAATGTTAATATTTTATATGAATTAATACAAGGAATTTGAAAATTCAATTTAATTATATTTTTGTTAGCTCCAAAATATCACTACTCTCTTTTAATTGCTTCTGTTTTACTAAACATTTCACAAATGCAATTTTCTCTGCACATACATATCAGCAATCTTTTAAACCTTTGCTTCTAATGTGTGACAAAAAATATGTTCAGAAAAGTTTTTACTGTTCGAGCGAGACATAGAGGAATACGTGTTGTTAAAGAAGTGACCCCTTGGACCTTGTTTACGACTGATAATAAACAAACGCAATCTAAATACGAATTTCCCTTTGACCCGCCTGGATATTTCCTTGATACATAGCTCCCGATATTCAATTTTTCATTAATTTTTTTAGTATCGTAAAAGCAATTTTTTTCAAATGATCATTCTATACTAAAGAAGAATGCATCTTTTTCAATACTAAACTCTATATTACTTCTTCAGATATAAAGCATCGCACTGTGAGTTGTGTTTCCTGCGCATTTTAAATGCACGCAAATACTTTTGATTTGTTTAATAAATCTATGTAATATTCGAAAATTTTAATCTTCTCTTCGCTATATATACTTCCTCATCAGACAACAACATTCCTTCAATACAATGCACATACTTTATTTTGAAAATTACCTACTCCTTTCATTCATAAAGGCTAATTAATTTTATTCATCAATTTTTAGTCATACTATGGACGAGGGCCTATAAGAGCATTGTGTTCATCCCATTAAGTTCATACATTCTAGAAAACTTCTTTTTTAACCCTTTGCACTCTGAACCATCCTAGACGTTACCTACGATGTCCCCTCAGAGGGGACAACAGAGTGCAAAGGGTTAAACAATGGATCAAGTAAGTGAGTTTTACCAATGTGCAAAAGTGCACACTGTGTTAAAAATAAAACCACTTTTCTTGTTTAATTTTACCAGGACATTTCATAAAGTCAGTGTTAGGAAACACATACCTTATAGACCCTAGTCTTTCGCTACCTATATCCACTACGCCTTTTTTGTAGAACGCCTGAAATGAAAGAACCTTCGATTTGAGCCTGCCAGTGATAATTTCAAAAAACCTTAAAAAGTGTCTATGAAAATAGAAATAATAAATTTTCTATTCTATTTGTTGCAGCTTCTGAAAAGACATTTTTACACCTTAGTGAAATTGATCATCCGATAAATGCAGCCATATCAAGAAATAACTGTCCACCTTACATATTTTTTGATAACGTTGAGTAGATTTTCAGAATAATTCTTTCAAAACCAAAATGAAACATGAAGTTAAAAAAGTAACTAGCTGGCAGGCTCTTTGATGTATTGTTTGGTCGATTTAAAAATAACATAACAACCTCTACAGTCAGGATATCGTCCGTAGATAAAATCCAGGATCAACAGACTGTCACGAAGGATAGAGTAGTCGTCTTCGGCGAGGCATAGGCGTGAATAGGTGTAGGCGTAGAATACCTTGATTGTCAAATGCGAAGGGGATCTGAGTGTGGATGAGAAGGCTTATGTCGGGCAGCACAAAAACTCAGACCAAAGCACAGCATCAGTAAAGCCACAGCTCCGACTAAGAGATGGCTCGACCAGGATACTGAGCACTTTCCTGAAACAAAGAGAAAAATAAGCTCATGCCACTCGATCCGCTCGACAATTCAAAGAGCAGTCATGAGAATGAGGGGATTTAATGCTGCTAGGATCACTTAAAGGTACCTCAAAGCTTCAGGGACAAAGAGAGTATAACTTTTTGAAACGACCCCTTATCTTACACGGTTTGTCGCAAGAAAATTGCGACATTAATAGAAAACGCGCGAATGCATTCAGAAATTTATGCAGCAGAAGCCTTTATGTAGATAAAAATAAAAAAGTTTTGTTCCAAATACTAAGAGTACCAACTGAAGTTCAAGATTTATCAGATGGTTCCCTTTACCTTCAAGGGGATGTACCATTCTACTTTTTATCTGTGACAGATATCCGTACTCTTCACATTCTGAAATATTCCCTTTGAGGTCAAAAAAATAATATAAATTTCTAGGGAATTTGACAATTATATTGATTTTTATCTTGCATGTGTATCCTTTACTGTTTGAAGTCAATTCTATTTGCAACGAAAAATCAGAGAAAAATTAATATTCTAAGTCTATAATTTTTCAATTATTGAAGAAATTCTTATCTTTTAGATTCATATTTTTTCAAATGGGTTCTGTGGATTTTTCTAATCAAATTTCAAATCTGGGTAGAAAAATCGAATTGAAGATTTTTGTATGAAGTAATCATGTGACATGTTTGTATTCATGTGTTTAGTCTTTATCTTGACCCAAAATTAAATCGTTATAGTATTTTTGTATTGGCATTGGGTCAGTCTTTTCCATTAAAAATCAATAATTAAAGAAACATATCATAGGGATAAAAAAGGCAAACGTTTCGGCCACAAATGGGGGTCAATGCCAGCTAATTTAATGGACTTAATGACTAAGCTGTAAACGTGCAAAAATATAAATTGTTTCAAGTAATTCAGAGAATATAATATATGGTCTTTCCGGTCTTGAACAGTTTATTTCTTAAAACGTATAATAACATAATAAAATCCATAAAATGACTTCTCTACGTTCTTTTTCTTTTTAATTTCATATTTTCATAAGTTGCATAAAATAGCTTTAATTTTTACCACTGTTTCACACATTGCACATCAATAGTGCTATGAACGCACCTTTACAGTAACAACGCTACCATAGCCAAAAACATCATGGAATAAATTTATATCGAATTTTTTAATGTAAATTATCCAAGGAAAATGTAAATCCTTATTAAAAAAAAAAGGGATTGCTTGTGAGTAATCGATATTTCTAAATAATTCTTTATAAAGTTTGTTATACATTCCGTTTTATGTGCATTTATATTACAGGTGTCTTTATGTCATTTTAACCTAAAAATGAACATACAAGCAATCCGAAATTAAACATTTTTAACGAATTCTCACAATGATTAATTTTTATTTTATGAAGAATTTCAATGATTTTTACATGATAACATTATATTATAACATGGATTTAAAAAAAAAAAACATTTTCAATACAACAAAATTATTATTCATCTACTTGTCAAACTTATCTGATGCAAAGAAGTAAATTTTGGAAATTTATCCACGGTATGTTTTTCTCTCTTTTCTTATTATTTTTTTTTAACATTTCATTAAATATTTACAGTATAAACATTTTATTTATAACTGATATCTGTAATTTCATTCTTATAGTACAAATACTCATATTGTATATTTCCTTTATAGTCTTGATGAGGACCAAAACTTTGGTCGAAACGTTGACCTTTTGAGAAATAAACAACTCTACAAGACCGGAAAGGCCATCTATTTTATTCTCTAAATTATAATACCGGTAACACCAAATCTACAAGTTGTTTAAAGTAATACTAGATTTTTTGTTTATTTTCTTAAAAATAATAATTAATAAAAAACATGCAAGGATCTTATGCAAGCGGGCAAGTTTCAAGGTGCCGATGAACTAGACCGCTCTAAAAACAGTCCTTAAAAAAAGGAGGGAAGGAACTCCTGTTCGGCAGATTCGTGGAGAATGTGACTGCAAACCGCTTCTCCTCAAGGCACACACAAAAACCATATATATTACACAGTTTATGGTGAAGGCCCACAAACACCTTTAAGAAGCCTGCATAGTAGCACAAAAACACGAACAAGGAAAGAACGAAGTTTTGTAAAAGGTAAGAAAGTTAATTTTAAATTTTATTTCCGATGTGGTATAAAGTGTTATTTCTTTTAGGAGACAGAGGCAACAGATAGAAAACGCCGCACGCTATATTCTTTGTCGAACAGGAAACTGATTAGCTAGCTAGCATAAAAAAATAAACATATACATGGATAGAAATTTGATGGTTGAAAGTACCATTTTTTACGGTAAACCAGAACCATTAGGAATTTCTGCCAGTTAGTGCCAAAGATATGCTACTCATTATTATACGTTTCGGGAAATATCACCAAGAATGATGGTAAAAATTGAAAATTCGTACGCCAACTTTTTTTGGACAAAATATACCTTTAAAGATGTGTATGCATACCTTTCGCGTGTACATTATAAGACATTACATAGGTTGAAATATTATTTTAACGCATTTACGGAATATTATAATTGTAACGTTCGAAAAAGTGCCCATCAAGTTCAAACGTTGGAATCGTGGATGGTACTTTTTCTCCTCCTTAACACGTTGAATGCCACGCCAATTTTACAAGGATTGTCCGTGGCGCCACGATGAATTTTCTATTATGGGATGCCGATCACTGGTGACCCCCGTGGCATTAGAGTGTTGAAAACACGTCGGCCAATCAACGAACAGCAGACTTTTAATACAAGTTTCAAAATTTCGAACCGCAATTGCGAAAGTAGTCTAGTGGCGTTAGATGTAGGATGCAGGTGCGTTAAAAGCCGTAGGTTCAATTCCCCCTCGGTCGGGGACCCATTTAGGTAGGTTTTATTCGGCTAAAATGTTTGCCACTTGACAAATAAATGAAGGGAATCGACAAGGAGCAATGAATATCAACAGTGGCACTATGAAATGATGCAATTAAAAGGAAAGATTTTATTCAATTTGGAAATATTACCATCTCCGATGATAAAATCCATTTTTATTGATTTGACTTTCTAAGTCCTACTGTAGTCTAAATATGAGAATGCTCGAAAGTGAAACGTACCCATCATAGATAATAAAAATTTGCCTCAATGTTTCCATTTTCACGACAGATAGCGAGAAATGATTGACATAATACTTTAATATTATGATGGGATTTTTTCCCAAGTTTTTCCAATAGTTCTGGTTTACTCTCTAAAATAGTACTTCTTCTCATGAAACGTAATACATTTAGCCATCAGATTACTTTCCGTGTACTAGGACCATTTGTTGGGAAGGGTCAAGTTCCAAACGCATAAACATATCCCCGTTCACCGTTTACGAATCGTGTTGAATGCAAGTCCCATCCTCGTACAAATAGTAGAGTCCCGTGGGGCGCCGTCGAGCAATGTTGTTTTGAAAAAATTTCATTAGCCCGCATGGTGAAAATTTTAGTGCGTGACTGGCTTAGAATTCGTAGTATGCGTGTGCGTATAGTCACCGATGCTATGCCAACGGCAGACTCGTAGAATGTGCAACGTTGCAAGTTAAACCTAACATTCATTGAGCAACTGTGATATGCGCTTGAAATCTTGAATAGCTTGATGTCAACAATTATTGTTAAAAGTTTAAAAAATGTCTATGTTGATTTAATAACATTTTTAATAAATAACATTCATGGTTTTATACAGCCGACTTGATCTCACATACGCTTCCAAGCTGGTTGTGTGTGTGTGTTTGTATGTGTGTGTGTGTCGAGTATCTACAGCAGACAAGCTGGAGATAGGGAACAGTGTTGCCGGATCGCGATACTTTTACGTTCATCCGTTTGAGAGTGACTAAAATTTTAGATTATAAATTAGATTATCTATAAAACTACACGGTGGAGAGATTTGATGTTTTTTTCAAAAATTTGTATTTTCAAGCAGCACAAATAGCGACATTTTTTAAATTTCTCTACCAGAGCTTTCAATTACTACAAATTTAAATGTGAAGAGCGTCTATGCATTGCCCATGAATTACGTGTCAAAGTAGTCAACTTTGACATTAATTATCTCAGCACCGGTACGGTTGAAAAATTTGAAATTAATTTAGCATATAATAGTATATTACGTGCCTAGGCGCACAATGAGGGTTATTGTGTGACGAGCGACAATGCTCGCAGGAGATCGAAGCCGAGGCGCGATCAGTCCTGCGAGCATTGTCGCGAGTCTGGTAATTTCCCGAATTGTGTGCATTGGCACGTATTCTATTTTATGTGACTTTGGTACGTATACGAGTATTTATGCGTACACTCGAATCTAATTTAGTATTGTAGTTGTTGCGTTAGTTCGAAATTATCATTTTCTTCCATTACACTTGATAATTCGCGACTAGTCACGGCCATTTTGATTTTATCGATCTTGTGTAGTAGTAGCGTGTTATAATAAAGCATGCGCAGTTCAAATGTACAAGGCTTTGTCAGTAGGTTGCTAACGCTGTACGAAGAAGACGAAGAATAAGAAGAAGATTGTGCTCCGCTGTATGGCCATAGGCGCATGCGCAGTTCAATATATATATTTCATTCCTCTGTAGCGGAATACACAACATTGTACTACTCTTAACTGTAGCGGAAAAACGAGTTCCCGTGCCGGAGGCACATAAATAATCATTCTATTTGAATACACGAGGTCTGTCTGGAAAGTATCGGGCCTACCTTTATATCTCTGTGCCATAGTGTTCGAGCGACCTCTGCGGGGGATGAACGTCAACAGTAAAGCCTCACGAACCTATCGGTTGCTTGCTAACATCTGCCGGACGTACAGTTCATGCGCAGCGTGTCTTTGTTTACAAAGCTATTTTTGAGTTCGGCGGATTTTGTGATTGTTAAAAATGACTGAAAAACAAGATCAACGAATTTGCATCAAATTTTGTTTTCAACTCGGAAAAACGAGTTCGGAAACTATTCAGATGATGCAGAACGCCTTTGGGAATGAATGTATGAGCAAAACACGAATAAAAGAGTGGTATAATCGTTTCAAAGGAGGCTACACTTCTGTTGATAGTGATTCTCGTTCTGGACGACCTTCGACGACAAAAACATTGGATAATATTGAGCGGGTGTGACTTGCGATTGAAGGTGATCGTCGATTAACTGTTCGTGAACTGGGAAATGATCTCGGAATACCGAAAACTACTGTTTGGGAAATTTTGAACAAGATTTTAGGAATGACTCGCGTGTGTGCGATGACTGGCTTCTTCACCACGATAACACGCCAGCGCATTCATCGAATCTTGCGCATCATTTTCTGAGTAAACACTGTATCGAATTGCTTTGACAACCTCCGGACAGTCCCGAAATAGCCCCCTGTGACTTTTGGCTGTTTCCAAAACTCAAAAAACGACTCAAAGGACAGCGATTCGATGACAAAACGACGGTTGAGAATAATGCGACGATCGTACTCAGGGCCATCTTTAAAAGTGAGTTCCAGGATTGTTTCGAGAAGTGGAAACATCGCTGGAACCATGTTATTCAAACAAGTGGGGATTACTTTGAAGGATGCCACCTGCCCGATGATGAAGAATAACGCCAGCGCGGAGATATGAAGATAGGCCCGATACTTTCCGGGTAGAGCTCGTAAGCTTCTGTTTTGAAAAATTCTACCAGAGATCAATTTTTTCACATACAACCTTAAATTCAAGGGAATTGTAATCTTTTTGAAAGAGCTTCAACAAAATAAAGAAGGCTATGTCTTGTTTCATTCACTTATAAAAGAATCTTAAGGGAGGTTTCTACTTTGTTCGGCCAAAAAAACGTGCTTTTTTTAGAAATTTTTTTTGGGGAACGTATTTAAGATAAACACTTGAAATTTTTTTCAGTTGTAGGTACCTGAGTTATTATTGTAACCAAGTACAAAAAGTTTTTTCACTTTATACAGAAGCTACAAAACTTTGAACGCGTTTTTCTCAAAACTATATTTTTTGGCCTATGCGGAAGTGATTTTAAGCCAGACGAGTTTGAGCAAATATGCCACGAAGTTTCTTAACAGTCATTTTACCTCAAGGGCTTAGCTATAGCTCGAACTAGAATCTTAAAAAAATATTAATTTTTTTTCATTAAACATGAAAATTTGTATTGAAAAAAGTAGGTGAAAATTGAGTTTTTTAGTCAACATCGCATTGCTCCTTCATTTTTCATTTTTTGTTCAAAATCCTAGTTCCAGCCATAGACAAAAGGATAAAGAACAATAAAAAATTTCATTTTTGTGTTTCAGGTCATTTCAAACAGCGGCAGGACTTCCGCGAGTAGGGAAAATTCGTCCGGCGCGCCGCCATTGCTCGATTCCCCCCTCCCCCCTTTGCATATTTTAACTTTAAACTTTTTGTACTTGTACAATAAACATGTAACTACAACTGAAAAAAATTTCTAGTGTTTATCTCAAAAAACTTCTCAAAAAAAAAGTTTTCAAAAAAAGCATGTTTTTTCGGCCGCACAAGGTAGAAACCCCCCTTAATATGCCGGTGTATTTACATTTTTTGTAAATTTTTTCCAAGGACATAAAAAGTGTAAAAATTATTTTACAATTGATAGGTATGTAGATTAGCGTGTATCATTTGTAGTGGACTGCTGCTATATTTTGAAAGCAAATCTGCGCACGGAGATTTAAATAACCGCGTGTGTATAATAAAAGTCTCGTTCACATATAAAACGTCCCCTCAATTATATGTTTTTTAATTGAAGGCCTCGATGCAATAAGGGCCTTAACGCTCGAAACAGCTCAAACGTGACGTCCAGATTACCAAATGAACAAAGTACAGGAAATGATTTTAAAAAAACACCATCACATTCCTTACAAAAAACAGAAACTTTTTTGTATTTATTGTTTTTACATACATTGTTCATTTCCAGAGATAAAAAATAAAAATGTGATATTTTTTAATCGCATTTTCAATAATTTTTAAAAATATATATCGCTGTAACGTCGTTTAATCTCGTCGAAACTTTATGAAAATTTTTTTACAGGCGTAAAATATCTTAGCGCTGACGATGAAAGTATCAGAAGTTCATTTTTTCATGATAGTAATTAATTATTTAATTGCAAATCATAGGCGCATGACTTTCCGGTTTACGTAACTTCCGAGAAAAAAAGTGTGAATATTGATACAAAATTGGTCGTTGTGGAGATTTGAGGATTCAAATCGTTTCAACTTCTTGAAATTGTGAATTATGCAGTTTTGCTTGAGCATTAATGTGAGTTTGGATTTGTGGTGATACAAATTTGAATTTTGTTCAGAAAACTCAATATTCTACGTGCAAAAGAAACTCAGATTTCGCTTAACGTTTAGTTGCGCTTTGTGAGCAAAAGGCGTTATTTTCGCTGATAAAGTGCAAGATGGGTAAGCGTTCAAGAGATATATAGGGAAGAGAAAGAAGTGAAATGAGGAGAAGGAAGAGAGAGATTGGAGGCTGAGCAGTGAAAGGGTTCACTCGAAAATATGGTAACGACTAGAGGCGTCGTTTACGCAGACGTTTGTGGAACATTTAAACCGACGAAGCAGGCGGTGACTTGGATGTCGTCATTGGAATGGCAACTCTCATCGTAAGGGGGCCATTAAATCTGTCATTTAGGTTGCAACTGGGTTTGGAGTAGCCTGTAGTCCGTACTCACCGAGATTGTAGACATTTGCTCCTCTGCCGCAGGATTCTCTAACTTCCCGGTTATCCCATCCAATCGGGTACATCACCAGTCCGCCGCATATCATCACTGCTGTAACAATAACATAAAAAGGTTCATTAAAACCATGTTATACTAAGAAAATAGGAAAATTTTATTAATTTTAGATTTCTAAGTGTTTATTTTCAAAATGATAAAAGTGATGTCTCTAACATTTGGGACATTACAAACAATTCAATTACAGTAAATTATCGATTTTTCTATGAATTAATTTCTTTATTCTTGCAAAAATTAAAAATTGGCCATTTATGTATGTCACTTTTTTCCTACATTGTCCTGCGACCGGAAATATTTCTCGTCTAATTTTTAAGGCGCAACAAAAATCCGAAATGTTTTGACTTATATTTAAGATTTGCCTTGAAAGCAAGAATGGAAATAAAAAATATCAACTTTTGATAAAATGGTGTGTGTTTAAAGAAAAATTCTCTTTTCGATAAAAAAAACCGACAAAAATAATTTTTTATGAAAAAAGTTTCCAAAGTATTAGAAATCCCGTGCGTACTTTTATAAATTATCTTTACTTGAGGAATATAGAAAAAAAGGAACTCATACATGACATACTTGTCGCTTCTGTAGATTTGAGAATATTAAACTAAAATGAAGGCTACAAGCTACTGCCTAATCTTATCTAGTTCTTTATCGTACCTATACTGCTGGCTCTTATCATATTTGGTGTGATGTGATATTCTGTCATTCAGTATCAGCTCTGGTGAACATTTCTTACATTACATGTAAAATGTAAAATTACATGTTTTTGGCAGAAATTCTATAGATTCAATAACAGTTTTTTCTCAGTGTATAGTGTTATGTTCTTAGCCATTCATAAAATAATTTTATTAATCTATAAAACAGTAAGAAACTGATTTCTACTTATTCCAGTCGTTAAATATTATAATATTTTATAGAAAGTTTCATTTATTTGTAATGATTTTAGATTTTTCAGGTCTTAGATTTTTTTAGTTTTTTCTGGAAATTGTAAATGTGTATGGATATTTAAAAAAAATTCTTTTTCGAAAAACAGAGAAAATGTACGTTTAGCGTTTTGAGATAGTAAATTATGTTAAAATATTTGAAAAAATGACTGTTTCTTGCAAAAAACTATGGAAAATGACGTTAGTTTTCTCGAATCAAACACAAGTTTTTATTAGTTGAATAACTCTTAATACAATGCTTTCCTTGATGATTATACTGAATCTTGAGCTCATTTCAAATTTCATTGACTTGAAGCGACATTAAAATTTTTTGTATTTTTCGAAACTAATTAGAGTCTACATCCATTCATTAATATGCCCTTTATTATGTCTCAAAGTTTCCATAAAAAATTTTCATTACTGTAGACAAATTTCGGGTGAAACTAAAATTATTTTTTGACCACCTGACCCACTTAATCCATGCGTTAAAGGGGAACCCACTTTTACAGACCAAGAAAGCTTTTTCTGGAGTAAATTATTTTCAAATTAATTTAAAAGAAAAGTCGTGTCATGACAGCAATGCAACAAAAAAATTTCAAAGCGGTGTTTCCCCTCAACAAACTTGGAAATTTTACAAAACTCTCTTATTTAGAAAATTAACTTGAATATTATTTGAAAATAATAAATTAACTGTAACAAAATAAAACGAGCAATTAGTAGACCTTTATTTGGATTTTTCCCAATTCTGTGAAAATGAATCCTAAAATAAGGCTTAATAAAATTGAAAAGTGACTGATGCAATTTAAAAATATAGGGTTCTATATGAAAAATGATTGATCAGGTTACATTTTTTCATAGCTGAACTTTTCATTCTATGGGCAAAGAATAATTTGATTACGTAAAAATTACCAAAGTAGAAATGAAAAATGTATACCTATATCTATATAATGTATAATTATTATATCTAATAATAATATAATAAATATAATTAAAAATATTTTATTATTATATTACTATCCAGTGCATAGTTATATATTCTCGTCAATCAGAACATAGATTTCTCTTCTTCTGCAACATGTGTGTAGAATATCACTATTTCATGTACAGTGTAAATCCACAAAAGAGTTAATTTCAACTACAATAATCAATTTCAGTGAAAATTACGTTGAAGCCGAATAAAACGACCGACATGGGAAATGCACTGTAGGTATAAAACAGTTAATGCTCTTTATATATGCAGTGAGCATGTTTGATAAATGACGAAGAATTGTGAAGTATTATAGTATATTCTGCAATCAAAAACGTTGTAAAATTTTGAACACAGAATAACATTTTAAATTGTGAATTTTAACCGAAATAAATAAGTCAGCAGTAAAGAAGGATATTCCGGAAATGAACCCAAGGGACCATTAGCTGGTGATTAAACTAAAGTTTTCGAATTTAGTAGCTTATTCGTTTTAATTCCTACTAAGGATGAGATAAAATTTTGAAAATGTCAATTATGTTCATGAGGTAAATAAAACTTCTTGTGTCTCACCATCTTCTTCACCTCTTCAATTTTAGTTTTATGACGTCTTTAAATTTCCATAGCTATTAAACTCTTATTTATTAACCTTTTCGTCAGTTTTTGACTGATTTGAATTCAGAAAGCAAAAAATCAATATTTTTAAGACGCATATTCTAAAAATGTTTTATATTTATCTTTAACAATTTTTTATAATATTTTTATTTTACTCGAATTATAAGAGTTGATGTGATGTCTCTTTTATCGAATGTTAAGAAATATAATAAGAAATTAAAAAATCCAATTAGAGAACTGAATCATGAGGAAATATATGTTTGACATTTGTTACATTTCCTAAACCCTTTTAATTACTTAATTTTCTCTAATTTTATTTGGAGTTTAGAAATGTCACTTCAGTTTGAAGGGATTGTATAGAAAAGTTCCGACGTTTCGATGCCTTTTATGATCTTTTATTAAATTTTCTACAATATGAGTTGGATTTTAGAAAAGGTGAATAAGCGAATCTAATGATAAAAGGAGGTACTCACCAGATAGGAGTTGGAGAGATCCAAGAACCCGAGTGTGCTTCGGGGTCTTAAGAACATGTGGAAGGAAAGAGGATGCCGCCGCCAAAAGGGTAAGTGCCCCAATCACAGTGATGGCTACTCCAATGCCGATGGTCACTGTGCTGGCTTGCCACCATGGACTGGGTATATCCCAAAAGCTGAAAGTTCAATTCATCCCATAAATAGTAGAGTACTCTCCATTCCGATGCCAAGAAGCAGGAATGACAGTAAAAATCTTGAAATTCTACATCAGTAGAAGAATTATGTTTTCCTACTAGCGGGTCATAAAGTGCATTTTATTGCCACCTGCGGGGCAAAGCAATACATTTTTCGACCCCCCAGTAGGAAAAAATCGTGCTCAACACAGGAAAAACATTAATTTTACTCGTGTGATTGTTGTCTTCGCTTTACTCGGACATGAAACTTCGCACTCGCAAAATAAACTTTTTTCCCTTGTTGCACAATATACTATTAAGAATTATATATTCCCTTTTTACTAATAAATAATTTTTCAGTTCGCAATCAGCAATTATTATTAATGAAATGAATAGTAAAGTAGCAAGGTAAAGCGAATAATTCACTCGAGGTGAATAAAAGGATTCTAATGTAGTCTGTTTCTGTCTTAAAATAGTATACAAAACTTTTACGGCACTTCCGGAAATAATGTGAATTTGAAGAAGCTTAAGATCCTCTGAGCTTAAAGACTTTAAGTCCTTTGAAGCAATTCCTAAAACGTGGTTGCGTAGTTATACATCTACAGTGACAATAAAAGTTTATAGACTGTCGTAAAATTGTTAAAGCGTTGAAAACTAAACGTTGAAAAATAGTACAAACAATTGTATCTATAATAATATATTAATTTGTCCGTTTCAAAATTATTTTTAAATTAATTAGTTGAGTTTGACATTTTTGTCACTGCCTACATTATCGGAGGATCACTAGTCGCGTATCAGATAGGATACGTTGTCGACAGGTGTCCTCGCAGACAATTTGAAACTCTTGTATCGCAAATAAATGCAAATGAATTCAATATTCAAAGAATTTGAAAATCTTTCTGTGGAAGAAAGACGCTTTCTCGAAAGACCTGTTCTCGAATCCTAGCCTTCGAGTCATTAATTTTATCTTCAGACTTAAGTTATAAAAAATTTCTCGAAGAGAAAAGATGTTATTTACTTTATTTAATACTATTTCATTAAATTTTTGATAGCTGCAACTAAACTACTGGTTAAATCATAAAAATATTTTCATTGTTGGGATCAGCAACCTCAAAATAAGGTGAATCTACCGTGAACAAATTTCTTCATCAATTTCTTAATACTTTTGCTCCCAATGTCCTGAGAGTCCTTGAGTTGACCTTGAATATGCTCCAAAGCTATTTTTGGGAGATAAAAATCCACTGTCAATACCAATATTCTTTTGAAAAGTAGCGTTTAGGGGTTTGCCAATTTTCACTTCTCATAACTTTGCAAAAGTATATTATTATTTTCAGATTCTTTCGGATTCAACTGCGAGTAACTACGAGATCGGTTCGTAGTCAAAGATAACAATCTGAGATTTTTATTGTCTAGATTCCTGATTCTTTTCCTGAAGTGGCTTTTTTCAAGGCCCTCGAAATAGTCGTTGACCGCCTGGATGGCTTCTTCATTAGACACAAATTATTGTCCAGCCAGAAAAGTTTTGAGTATCCGAAACAGATGGGACTCCGAAGGAGCCAGATCGGGTGAATAGGCTAGATTCGGAAGCAATTCAAAGCAAGGTTCAGTCAATTTTTGCTAAACAACGCGGCTTAAATGGACTAGTGCATTATCGTGGTGAAAAAACACTTTTTTCTTAGACATTCCCAAACGTTTCTCCGCGATCGCTGTCTTCAATCTCACGAATGCTTTCTCTTCGAGGCTGCCTCCCGAAAAGCCGCGAAACGCATTATCCCCGGAATATGATCATCTCGGGGCTTATCTTCTCTTGCGGCGCCAAGATAGCACTGCGGTTTCTTTGTACAGAACCCCGCAGTGGGCCCTTATTTTCCGCAGCTCCAGCAACTCCTACTTCGATTAAGCTCCCGACAGTCCGCCGCCATATGGCCGAAGTTAAGGCAGCGGTAGCACCGCTTCGCCATCGTTTTTCTGCGGACCGCACAGGAGACCCACCCGATCTTAATGTGGGTTGCCTTAAGTAATTTCAGAGCCTATGTCTCTTCCAGATGGACACAAGTCTTTCTGTTACCTCTAAAGAGCCTCTTTGTTAGAAACACCTTCAGTTCTAGCTCCGATCCATGATCGAAGAAGACTCCCACAGCCTCTTCGATATCCTAGGAATCGGTGCTAGGGTCTATGTCCGCAATCTCCACCTCAATCTTGAGGATGAGATAGTGAACAGACCCACTAGCACCAATAACTCCTTTGAAGGCGGAATCTAACCGCCCTCTGGCCTCCTTGGAACATTTGAGCTCCACACTAAGATCCTTGGAGCGCGTCTTCCTAATTCCATGGACAATGGCGCCCAGTTCATCAGGTTTGAACCGCTTCTTCAAATCCTTCAATATGTCTGCCTAGCTCACTCCCTCAGCGGGTTTTATTAGCACCGTTTCTGTGCGGGCACGCCTTCGCTACTATGGTTTCTGAGCCTCTGGTTTAGACTTTTGCTTCCAGAAGTTCTTCCTGGTTGGGATCTCTTCACCTTCTGCTTCTTGGCTGCAGTGTCCTGCGGGCACACGATCGGCTCTCTAGGCCGTTTCCGCAAGTCTGGAGTACTGCTCACTACAGGTCGTGGGGCTGTCAGGAAGTTTTCTTTCCTGACGCTCTTAACACTTTGGGCTCGCGCCAGTTTCACCTTTCTATCAACTGCCCTTCCCAACTGGTATTCAAATGATCCAACCCAGACCTCTGTTTATTCGATATCTTGGCGGAGTTGTTGTAATTCGTGCAACACCTCCGCGATACCTTCTCTAATTGGCATAATTTCTCTCCATATTACTTCCACGATCAGCTAGGATAGGAAACGGTCCACCTCTGCAGAGCCTCGTATGCAGGGGTAGGATCTGAACACTCCAGGCGGCGACCTGGTTTCTTGGAGACATCGTAGAAAACACCACTCCCTGGTACCATGTAGCCCTGGGTACGGTCGTTAGCACCTTGGCTTGGAGATTATTACTTTGGGGCTGCTTATTTAGATTGTATCTGTATTCAGCAGAATCCCTCAATGCAGTGCTCTATCCCCATCCCGAGGACGCGCCCGATCACCTGTTTTTAGGGCCATCTGCTCGGTTTCCGAAGAAACCAATGCAGAACTGGTTCTGCGACCAACATCTAACCTTTCTGCCATTTATTATTGACTTTGCGTATCTTCTTTGTCGAATTTGGTATCTTCAAATTTTTTCGGCTGACCTGGGCGTTCTTTGTCTGTCAAGTCGAAATCACCACTTTTGAATCGTCTTAACCAACGCACACAAGCGTCTTACGTTGGGACATTGTCACCATGAGTTTCCACAAGTATACGACGGCTTTCACATGCGTTTTTCATTTGATTGAACAAGAAAAGCTGTACATCCCGAAAATGCTCTTTATTTGACTCAAAACTCAACATACTTACAACACGAAAAAATATGACGCTAATTTGGAATCGTTTGAACATCAATGGTCTTTTGAAAAGTACTGTCATAGCAACAGAATAACATAAGAGATGACATTGTAACACACCCTTGTTTCCAGCGCCATCTCTTGAAGAAATTAAGAATCATTAACCGCTACAACTGATATGTGAACCAAGTCACTTAACGAATCACCCTCGTACATATTGAGACGAATTAAAAAACTCTTCTAGATTGTTTTCGAATTATTTCGACTCAATGCCCAGCAAACCCACAAATTGAGATTAGATGGAACATTATTCCAGATTCATTTCAGATTATTATAAATTTTATTTTTAATATATTTCTAAAAACTTAATTGTATTTATAATATTTAACTGCCTCATTAATACGTATGAGAGAAACAATCATAAGGAATAATTGCTTGCAAGAGTTTTTTATTCTATTATCAACTCAAATATATATATATTTTGATTGGGGTAACTTAAGTAAAGTTGTCACGTTCTTTCAGGACTAGGGAAATTGGTGTAACTTACTGAAATAGTAGTTGGAATGAATAAACTTTGAATCTCCCTCATCACAGAGCATAATCCATATAGTTGATTCGTTTAAGTCAGAAGTTCTCTGCAAAAGTAAAGAAATGCTAACTGCAATCTGTCTCATACTTTTACAGCCGCATTTCTCGTCGAGATACTTCTTTCAAAGATTGTTCTCGACTCATTTGATAATTACAGTTTTGTTGGCAATGAAAAGTCGTCTAAAAAAGTATGTTCTTGAGAAAAGTTCGTTCGAGATTTTATTCAGTAATTATGGATAAAGAACCAAGTTGTAGCGCCGTGATTACGTAATAAATTATTTTTAGTAAGATTATTCGTGAAATTAAAGCAAGACATGTTCCTGTACATGTTTTGGATTTTTATATTGACCTACAGTAATAAATATTGTATATGATAATTGAATCGGCATGGGGTCAGTTACTTTTTTTCCAACTTTTTACGACCTCGACGAATGTCGATTCTTCTATATTTCCAAAGAGTGGAAAAACTATTTCTTTCACCTTTTAACTGCGCTCGCTTGTGTGTGTAGGATAATTATAGGTTTTTAACTTAATTTTGTGATTAGAACTCGTTACTTGTTATGTGTTTAAGGTCAGCAATCCTAATAATTGATTTTAATTGTTGTGTTGTGTCAAATCTACCCCTCTTAGTGAAAAGTGTTTTTTCGTGTTTCTTTGGAATTTTTGTGGATTAAAACTCATTACTTTTAGTGCGTGATTTAAGTGTCTAAAGTCAGCAATCTTAATAATTTAATTTAATCGTTGTTTTGTATCAAATCTACCCCTGTTAGTGAGTTTGTGTTCTTTTATTTTTTTTCGGATTTTTGTGTTGAAAGGTGTTTTTTCGTGTTTTTTGTGGGTTTTTTGTGTTCTCTTTTTATTTTTTTTTGTAAAATCTCATCTTTCTAATTAACTCTGATCCTTTGTAACTGTTGTTTTTTGGCTCCCCTGTTCTTATTTGTGTTTTTTGAATTTTTTGTGTTGTTTCTGTGTCTTTTGGTGTTTTTTGTGTGTTTTCGTGTCTTTTCGTGGTTCTTGTGTTTTGGTGGTCTTGAGGTTTTTATGTGTTGTTTGTGGTTGACAACCTCACACTCCCACAAGCGCAATCTGGAAAATTTTTTAGTGCGAAAAACTGCACCTCTCTTTTGGTCGTCCAACACCAGGCCTTCACTTTTTCATGAGTTTTTCACCAAATTTTTATGCATGATTTACTAACTTAATTAAGGACGTTCTCTTGACCGTAGATGTGCTCATCCTACTCTATCATAGGTAGTGGGGTTACTGTTAAGCTTTATAACCGAATGAGTTGAGCACCGTTTATGCGCAAAAGTAACAAAATGTGTCTTCTGCGTCGATTTGTGCGATCTGGCAACACCGCTTTCCTGTCTTTCTCATATCGAGTCGAAAGCATATGGTGTGAGAGAGGTTATATTATGAGTTTTTTGACAGTTTGTAAATACTAATAAGCTGTCTAATAAATTTCGCAACAAAAATGGATTTTTTATTTCACAAAAATCAGCTGCTCGTAAAAACAAAGCTCTGGAAGCAATGTCAAATGTAAGCGTACGCGCGCGCTGTTGATGCGGTGTTGCCAAGTCACCATATTTGCTTCAGCAAGCCGGCTAAGAATTTGTGCAACTGCGAGTTTCAACAACGTATATCTTTAAAAGTAGTGCCGGTACACGTATTTTTTATGATGGCATACGATTCCTTATAATCTCTAGTATAATATACTAGTTTTCCAAAAAAATCCAAAGAAAATTGTGTTTTTAATGTAAAGAAAGGTATCGCGAAACTGAACTATGCCTATCTAACACGTGTTAAGAGATTCAACTTTAAAGCTTAATTTCTCGATTTTAAGTACCGGTCTTGATGCTAATCTTTTTACCGCTTTGTAGATCATGGTAAAAAGTACTTATTTACGAAGTTTGAAAGAAATCTAAAGAAAAGTGATTTTCAAGAGAACGTCCTTAAAGCAATAAAATAAAAAATAAAAAAACAAAAACAAAAATTAGTATTACTCTTAGGTTACTAAATAACTCATAAATTGCACGCAATTCAGGTTAATTATTAATGATTTATTGTTAAGGTTTATTTTCTAAAGCGGTCTCGATACCTTAATGTTTTAATTTTTAAAAGAATCTGGCACTGATTATGTATATATGAACGTAATATTAGAAGATCAATTGCATCATTAAGTTTTCACTAATAGAAATATATATATTTGTATAGACTATACTAATGCTTATATCATTTACTATGTATTTGCTCCATACATGCTTTAATAAACGATGTTTGGATCGCTAAGAGACGTAATGTTAGTATATAATTCCAAAACTAAATTACTGGTGAAACTAATGAAATTTTATGAAGCTACTCTCGCAACATTGATTTATTTGTAATTACTAGAAGAGATTACATTCAGAATTAATTACAGGATGGCTGCAAGTTAAGGAAAATCCAGAAAACAGAAAAAAGTTAGGGATCAAACAAAAAAGATATTCTACTGAATTTCGATGAACTCAGGCAAATTAAAATGATTTCGAACGGGATTACGGAAATTTAAAAAAGTTTAATTGAATTTTAATGAACCTATTTGTATGCGAACAAATACAACTGATTTTAGAATTTGAAAAGTATTTCAAATTAAATATAAAATCAATTAAATTATGTTCATTTTATTTAAATGGAATTCGAGTGAATCCTGAAATATATGTATATAAGACTGAATTAATAAGTGATTAATATTTATCATTCCAGCAAAAAGAAGTTATATCATTATGAATTATATTTTCTCCTGCTCCCCATAGTGACTCGCTGGAGTAGAGACTTCAGTTCAGCGGGCTTTTGTATGCATTTTTGCAAATTATACAGACGCGAGATATATGCATTTTTTCTTTCACTGCGTTTTCTATCACGCGAGCGCAATTTTCACGGAAACTGAATTACAAAGCGCAGAATCAAATTTTAAATTATATAGAATGTCTAAAAATATCATTTTTTTAATCTCGTAAAATTTAATTAAAAACAGAGTTTTTGAACTGCGACTTATGAAAAATTCATGCTTTTGATCGGAATGTGTATATAACAATATAAATGTAACAGTTTCGTAATTAATGGAACTTAAATTAATTTCAATTGCCCAGCTTTAACGTTTAAGATTTTCAAATCAGCTTATTTTAAAATTTGTTGTAAATGATACTTCGATAATAAGGAAACAAGTGATATTTTATAATGTTAAAAAATTCTATAAATAAAAAAACATTTTAAGCAAGAGCACTATTTACTTTCATGAAGTAATTAAAACTAATGGTTAATTGTTTGCAGTACATAAGGGAAGTAATTTGTATTAGAGTAGGTAGAAGCTTTTAACTAGGTATTTATTCGTACACAACTGCATTATCTAAAGTAAAAAAGATAGTCTCGCGTCAGCCGTCGTAAGTTAAATTTTCCAGGAATTTACACATACCCGGACAATTGGAAAACAGCTTAGCGTCGACTGTAGTTGAGAGAGGTCACGTAACTAATGTGCTCGCAGTCTGCGAACATGTACACTTGTGAACATTAATTTTCGTGGAAAAAAATCGGGTCAAAGAAATTATTGCACACTAAAAGGAGGATTAATCATTTTGGAAATCCTAATTTATCTCAAAATTAAGTTAAGGAAATTTTACAATTTCACAGGTTTTTTTTTTCATTAAGGTCATGTGATACGTAGGAAATGATAAAATTTTATTGATTTTGAGTTTTTACATGTTTGTGTCCAAAATACATAAAATGTTATTTTCAAAATTTTGGTAATAATACAGAAGATAAAAACGGGCGTAGATAGACAACTTTTGGCTATAAACATGGAAAAAAGTTCAATTTTAGCAAAATCCACCGGAGAATTTGTTTTTGTTATCAAAACTAAAAGTAGTGTACGTTCGTTTCTATCTTTTTTACACAGAGAAACATAGTTCGAGAAACTTTATAAAACTTTTAGCAAAGTTAGGATATATGGACAAGTTTGAGATTATTTAATATTATTGTGACAATTCGTGACGTACTAAATGTTAAAAAATGCATTTCAGTTCGGGAAACTTTAAAAATGTAAAATAAAGTTTCAAAATTTACTTCACAAATTATTACAATGATATTAAATAATATCAAATCAGATGGTTGAGTTGGAAATTTTTGCCACTGCCTACATTATCACAATTTCAAACTCTTATATCGCAATAATGCAAATGAAATTCAAATTTAAAGAATTTAAAATCTTTCTGTCTGGCAATCGAATGACCCGGGCTCGTATCTCGGCATAGTCGAAAGCATTTCTTTTTCCATAGAAAGATTTCAAATTCTTTAATTCTTCATAAAATTCTTTAAAAAAAAAAAAAATTAGCATTTTAAATACCAAATATTATGCATCTCCATTCGAAAAGTTAAGAGTACGAGAAAATGATATTATGATTACTAAGTTGTCTAAAAATAAATCTAATAAGTGGAACAATGAATATTATAAACCTGGTATAAGCATATTTGAGAAATTCATATTATGAATATTAACCCGTTTCGTCCTGAAATGACGTAAGTTTTGAATTTTTTTTATCTAGAAAATTTTAAAAGAAAAAATTGATGGATCATTCTGAGAATGCATAACCTACTGTATTTTTGTCCGCTTATTCCCATCCCATTGTCTATTTTACGCTACCGTTCGCCATTTTTTCAATATGGTGACAAAACTATAAAAAAGTCACAAAAATGTCAATTTTTTTTTCATTTAATCGTATTTTTGAACATGAAAGTGTTATCTGGTCGTTACGAGCGTCCAGATTTGGTAGCATAAATGTTTTTACTAAAAAAGAAAATCATTTTCGTTCATAAATTCAAAATGGCGGATAGAACATAGCGTCATTTTGATAAAACATCTCATGTTTTCCATGTGTTTCGCCATTTTTTCTTTCTAATTAGGTTAATTATGCATGAGTCGTACATATATAAATGTTATGATCACTATTTGGTCCCAATATATCAATACTGCAACAAATTCAATATGGCGGATGTTGTTACTTTGATTTCAAGACAAAATTCGTTCCTTCCATTCTTGGATGTAATAGTTGTGGCTATGGTGCTAATTTTTTCGAATGAAAAATATTTTTGTTTGATTGAAAAATTATAGGGCTTTAGTAGTATGCCTGTCCCAATTAATATATTCTTATAGAGTTATAATTGAACATTCCTTTCTTTTTTCAAATTTTAGTGCTATTAGTACATTCCAAAGCTATAAACAGATTTTTTTGCTTCTAAAAATTTTTTGTAATTTTCAGATACATTTTAGTACAACATGACATTCTACAAATTTACCTATAAATAACTAATATTATTATAGTTCATTATTTGAAATCGAACGTAATAATTCCGAATTTTTTGATCTGCCTGCAGTTACTAATCTATCGTCCGTCAACCGTAAAAAAATTATACGTTGCCAGACTCTTACCAGCAAGGAGGTTGACGATAACAAAGAGTCTTTGTTTTTTGTGTGCTTTTTTTGTTTTTTGTTAAGAGCGAGGGGCCGTTCACTCAAAATCGATTCTACGTGAGCATAATCCTGAATGACTCCCGGTGATTTTTCTGAATCTTACTAATGAACTGAATCAAGCTGATTCCCCATATGATTCTGAATCGATTATAAGTATTGAAAATCATTGATTCTTCCAGTAAACGGCCCCTCTATTAAAAGTATAAATTTTTTACGTTTGACGGACGATAGATTAGTAACTGCAGGCAGATAAAAAAATTCGGAATTTGTACGTTCGATTTCAAATAATGAAATATAACAATATTAGTTATTTATAGGTAATATAAGAATATATTAATTGGGACAGGCATACTACTAAAGCCCTATAATCTTGTAATCAAACAAAAATATTTTTCATTGGAAAAAATTAGCACCACAGCCACAAATATTACATACAAGAATGGAAGAAATGAAATTTGTATTGAAATCAAAGTAACAACATCCGCCATATTGAATTTGTTTCAGTACATTTTCGATTGTTTGGGCTTCAATCCCATGAATGGTAACTTCGATTTCGTGTTTCAAGGCCTTAATCGTCTTTGGATGGTTAGCGTAACACTTATCCTTAACGGCTCCCCACAACAAATAGTCCAACGGGGTCTAATCACAGCTTCGAGGTGGCCAATTGACATCAGAATTTCGGCTGATTATTCGATTTTCGAAAACGGTGCACAAAAGATCGATGGTTACGTTGGCTGTGTGGCAAGTGGCCCCGTCCTGTTGAAACTAAATGTCGTCCATATCATCCTCTTCAATTTTTGGAAACAAAAATTCGTCGAGCATGGCACGGTAACGCTCGCCATTGACCCCAACAGCGACTTTTTTCTCATTTTCGAAGAAAAATGGCCATATGATGTCACCGTACCAAAATCCGCACCAAATAGTCACTTGTCGTTTTGATTTTCTCAGCCCCAAATGCGACAATTTTGCTTATTGACCTCATTGACCTTTTGCCCAAATAATCGAAAATGTACTGGAAAATTGGGTTGATTAGACAACTGTGTAAATATATTTTTGTGATGATTGAATTGGCATGGGGTCAGTTCGTTTTTTCCAACCTTTTAGGTGGTGGAAACCATAAAATTTCAATGGGCAAACGTTTCGGCCACAAATGTGGGCCCTTTTCAGTGCCAGATTTTTTTTTTAAAACCATTAAGGGTGTCTAGAATACCTTAGAATATAAACCTTAACGATAAATAATTAATAGCTGAAATGCGTGCAATCTTTGAGCCATTTAATAACCCAAGACTATTGTTTATTTTTGTTTTTTGTTTCTTTTTTTTGAACTAATTAAGCAAACCATGCATAAAAAACTTTGGTAAGAAACTCATGAAAAGCGAAGGCCTGGTGCTGGACAACACGTCAACCACAGGGAAGGTTCAGGTTTTGGTAGTAAAATTTCCTATTGCGTTCGTGAGTGTGCAGTTATCAATACAGTGAACACCAAAAAACACAAAAACCCGGAAAACGACCTTTTTAGTTTTAATCAATTCACAACAACTAAATTATCACGACAGATGACCTTTGACACTTACACCAACACTAAAAGTATCACACGGAAAAACTAAAAAATTATCAAGTTAAAGAAATTAAACAGTTGAAAAAGTAAAAAGTAAATTAATTATTAAAATTGAACACTCATTATGGATCTACACACATACGTTGCCACATCTATAGCCGATTTTTTTCAGTGCATTTATTCAAACGAAAATATCAACTTTGCCGCTTGAAAACAACTATATTCATTTCTGATACGTAAACCCTGTTTGCCTGCTTTTGAAACGACATTATACTAAAATATAATTCATTTTTATGATTTACTCTAAAAAAAAAGTCTCTCAGTGTAGAACTATAAGCATTCTGAAATAATCCATCGGTCTGTATCAATAAGCGAGGTAGAAGAGTGATTAAGATCCAGGCTTAGTTTTTAAGCTCGATTGGGAAAATGGAGCTCAAATACATATCGCCTCTCAATTCCTCTAACTTACACGATTATTTGATAAAATTTCAAAAATCAATATCACAGAGAATATCGTGCAAAAGGAAATTATTTAATTGAGTAAAGAGAAACGTATCAATCAAAGGGATCAGTGTCTTTCCAAGTTTCATGCAAATTTTCCATTTTTTCAGTGATATATTAGAAAAATTCTGGTCGAAAGCACCCATAAATCTCACATGTTACAGTTAAACGTCTGCCAAATAGGAAACAATGCATCACGAAGAAAAGGGCTTCGTTAAATTTAGGAGTACAGCAAAATCAGAATTTTGTGTGAAAATGAAAGAATATCAAAAGGCAACTATGTCATATTTGACTACGAATAATATAATAGCTTTGCATTATGCTCTATTCAGTTGATTAAATTTTCACATTAAAATCAATTGTCATTTTTTTCCTTGTTAACAGAGGAAGTAATTTCTTAATTGAAGAATTCTAATAATAATTAAATCATTGTTCTGAATGAAAGTAGAAAGCAGTTACATTCAAATTGCTCCTTACAAGAGTTCTAATAAACGTGTAAACGTACCTGGAGTACCTAGCGCACTCATAAACTATTTCAGGAGTGGCGTTGGGTGCTCTGATTCGTGGATAATTACATCGTCGAAATGAATTGAAGTAAGCATCCGCTTTCCCCAGCAGTCGTCCCTGTAACAGTACAATTTCAAATTTATTATGGTTAGCCCATAGAGGGAAATAGAGAAAAGCAGCAGAGGAAAAGAAATTACTCTTTCCACTAGTCATTTAAAAGACCACCTTCATTTATACTTGTACTCAAAAGAGAATTTATTACTTTGTGGAAGAGAATTCTAAAAAACCAGAAATTATGAAACTACTTTAAAAAGAACTTTTGAGCAAAATTTATAACTAGTATCCTGTTCCCGAAAATACCTTTTGTAAAATTTCATTTATAAATTAAAGTCAGTTCAAACTTTACGAAATGTGTAATCAACTTTTTGCTTTTCAATCAGTTGTGTTTGATTGTCTATCAAATCAGTCAAAAACAACTGATTGCAAAGAAAAAAGTACGCTATGAATGAAAAATCTATCAAATTTTAATTGATTCAGATTCAGAGAGTACATATAGCTAGAATTGAGTCCTTGATTGAAATTGAAAAAAACTACTGATCAAAACTTGGAAATTAATATACTGAACAATTAGTCATTCACCATTATTATAACTAAATCAATTCAGTTATATTTTTTCTACATATACATCAGTGAATATCACGAAATAAACGATTCGTAATATCAAATTCAATGTACTGATTACATTAGTAAAATATTTATATATAATATATATAGCTGATATAACCTAAAAAATCCTCGTGATGGCTACACATTTTTTTCCGTGTACATGAGGATATTTAAAGTATTTCAAATTTTTTCACATAAAGTATATTTCACATACTTCAAAATACTTTATAAAATCAGAATATTTCAAGACACTTCCGTATATTACAAAGTCTTTTAGAATATTTTAGGATATTTCCAAGGTACTTCAAGGTATATCAGGATATCTCAAGATACTTTACAATATTTCAGTGTAATTAAGGATATTTAAAGTATTTCAGGTTTTTTACACGTAATTAAAATGGCAGATTGTATTGACCCTTGATTTAATTTATAAAACGAGGTACGTTTGCATTGGTTTTAGAGTCCATAAATGATAAATATCAAGTACTCTTTTTTGTATCATATGTCAAGTACTTTACTTATTCCGAAAAAATATGTGAAATTAGCGACAGCATCTTTTTTGTATTTTCTAGATTTTAATAAATATCACTGATGAGGGCTCCGATCAGAGCCGAAACGTCTGATTAAATAGATTTTTTCACACAATTCAGTATATTTCACATACTTCAAAATACTTTATATAATTCAGAATATTTCAAGGCACTTCAGTATATTACAAGGTATTTTAGAATATTTTCAAGGTACTATATTAGAATATTTTAAAATACTTCAGTATATTACAAGTTATTTTAGAATATTTCAGGATATTTCCAAGGTACTTCATGGTATATCAGGATATCTCAAGATACTTTAAAATATTCCAGTGTACTTAAGGATATTTGAAGTATTTCAGGTTTTTTCACATAAATTAGTATATTTCACATACTTCACTGAAAAAAATAGTTAGTAAAACCAACTACTTCGGTTTGTAAAATATGCCTCAGCTATTTTATTAGTTAGCACAACAATTTTTGTTTTTGTTGTTACTATCTCAAATGTTATCACAAGAACTTGGGTACTAACACCAACAAAAAAAATTGTTGTGCTAACTAATAAAATAGCTGAAGCACATTTTACAATCCGAAGTAGTTGGTTTTACTAATCATTTTTTTCAGTGTTCAAAATATTTTATATAATTCAGGATATTTCAAGGCACTTTAGAATTTTACAAGGTATTTGAGAATATTTTAGGATATTTTCAAGGTACTTCAATGTATATCAAGATATCTCAAGATAATTAAAAATATTTTAAATTAGTCAAAATCACTAATTGGAAAGCAAAAAGTAGGCATCGAATTAAAAATCAATCAAATTTTAATTGATTCAAATTTAGAGAGTAAATATAGCTAGAATTGAGTCCTTGATTGAAATTGAAAAAAACCACTGATCAAAATTTGGAAATTAATATACTGAACAATTAATCATTCACCATTCTTATAACTAAATTAATTCAGTTATATTTTATCTATATATACAGCAGTGAATATCACGAAATAAATGATTCATAATATCAAATTCAATGTACTGATTACATTAGGAAAATATTTTCTAATTAAAATCTAGAGAGCAGTAGATATGAAAAGTTTCAATTTCCATGCTGAATGTAGAATGCACATTAGTTTATAACTATCATTTTGAAATTTCACCTCGAATTTTTGTAACTTTTGTGCTTATATTCCACCGGTATACCACCTGATGTATACACCAGGATTTGTAGAGACGAGAAAGGTAGCAAGAGCGAATGTAAATTTTTCTATGCATTTATTCATTTCGGTCACCAAGGGTTTAATACAAGGGGTGTCCTCCAAAATATATAAACACTTTTAGAATTGCAGTAACGAGAAAATTTCTTTCAAATATCACTCCTAAACAACAAAATTACATTTATTAAATTCACAATTACTAACCTTCTGTAATATATTTATTCACCTTTTTTCCTGACAAAAACTGTTATAAAAATAAGAAAAAATTTTAGTCAATCTTGAAAATCGCACTAGTAAGTAAACAATCTAGTCATTGATTAAAACTAGTAAATCAAAATATCGATTGAAAATCTAAAGGCCAAATAAAATTGTTATAATAAAATTATTATAATTATTATAATAATTGTAATAAAAATAAAATTTTTATAATTTAATTAATTACAAGGGGTTACAACTTGACAATCAACTGTATACCTACTTTTGACTAAAGGATATTTCAGAACATTTTACATACTTCAAGATACTTCAAAATATGTCAGTCTACTTCAAGATATTAAAAGTATTTCAGTTTTTTTTAATATACATCAAAAAACATCATATAATTCATAATATTACAAGGAATTTTAAAATAATTCAGTGTACTTTAGGATATTTAAAGTATTTCAGATTTTTTCATATACTTCCAAATACTTCATATAATTCAGAATACTTCAAAGCATTCCAGGATATCAAAAGATAATTTAAAATATTTCAGTGTACTATAGGATATTTTAAGATACTTTAGAATATTTCAAGATACTTGAAAATACTTTATATAATTCAGAATATTTTAAGGCACTTCAGTATATTACAAGGTATTTTAGAATATTTTCAAGGTACTATATCAGAATATTTTAAGATACTTCACTATATTACAAGCTATTTTAGAACATTTCAGGGTGTTTTCAAGGTACTTCAAGGTATATCAAGGTATCTCAAGATAATTTAAAATATTTCAGTGTACTTGAGGATATTTAAAGTATTTCAGGTTTTTTCACATAATTCAGTATATTGCACATACTTCAAAATACTTTATATAATTCAGAATATTTTAAGATGCTTCAGTATATTACAAGGTATTTTAGAATATTTTAGTATATTTCCAAGGTACTTCAAGGTATATCAGCATATTTTAAGATACTTCAAAATATTTCAGTTTATTTCAGGATATTTAAAATATTTTGAATTTTTTTCATACACTTTAAAATACTTCCTCTAATTTAGAATATTTGAAAGTACTTCAAAATATTTCAAGGTATTTTCGAATATTTCAGGATATTTCCAAGGTACTTCAAGGCATATCAAGATATCTCAAGATACATTAAAATATTTCAGTGTACTTGAGGATATTTAAAGTATTTCAGGTTTTTTCACATAATTCAGTTATTGCAAATACTTCAAAATACTTTATATCATTCAGAATATTTTAAGATGCTTCAGTATATAATAAGGTATTTTATAATATTTTAGTATATTATCAAGGTACTTCAAGGTATGGTATATCAGGATATTTTAAGATACTTCAAAATATTTTAGTTTACTTTAGGATATTTAATATATTTTGGATTTTTTTCATACACTTCAAAATACTTCCCCTAATTTAGAATATTTCAAAGTACTTTAGAATATTTCAAGGTATTTTCGAATTTTTCAGAATATTTCACTGTACTTCAAGATATTTCGCATACTTTAAGGCACTTCAGGATGTTTTAGCTCAAGTTTACACCTTAATTCACGAGTCGTCTATTCCTCGATTTTACTCTCAATTAATTGAGATTCGCTGGCCAAAGGATAAGTTGTATCGCTTCAAATTGTGAACTTGTAATCAGCTTTGAAGGTACAAGTATACTAGGTTCCCTTTAAATTACTCAAAAATAAACGTTTTGACGGATTAAGCTTTTGAAATTACACATACATAAACATGTACACTGATAACATCTGTAATGCAATTGATTCGCTGTTATGTTATATGTTATAAAAATGTTAAAGATTATTATGGAAGATTAAAAATCTCTTTAAATTATGCAACTAAATGTACTAAATAAATCTTCTGCTCTGTAAGAACTAATCGATTTGTAATTCTCGCAGATATTTTGAATATGAGAAATGCCCTATTTTGAATGAGAAAACCTATTTTCCCGGATAATTTGGAAATTTTCCCATAACTTAACAGAAATTATCGTTTTTAAAAGGAATACTTTTATTCAATATAAATATTTTTTTCAATAATTGTGAAATATAGAAATCCCGAGTATTCTGAAAAAAATCACGAAATAATTTTTACAATACACTAGTAAAAAAAGAAGTTAAAATGACAAAAGTACGTAAATCTTTTCTATCTCCGATAAAAGCTCGACACCAGAATATAAAAGAAGCGACGGAAGCACATGCATTTTGTGTGGCGTGCAATTAAATAGAGATTTGTCAGCCAAAGGTGAAACTGGCCGTGAAAATATCGGACTCTTCTGGTGAATTACTTTTAGCCAAGTTTCATTACTATTCCAACGATGTTCACCTCTTCACGGAGTTTAATTTACTCCTGTAACTTATTTGACGGTGCTTTTTTATAGAAAAGTATACTGCTACATGTTGAAGATATTGCAGCCCCGATGGGGCCGATTTTATAACAAGGAAGAAATTTCTTTAAACAAGGATCTCAAAAAATGAACTTTATATTTTGTTTCACAATTATTACTTCGGGGATTTTACGTTTTACTTTATTATTTAGTCCTAAAAATTTTGTTTTTCAACTATACAGTTCAGGCTTTACTTTTACATACTCTTTTTTTAAGATTCTAGCTTCAATATTTTATGTAGCCTCGAGGTTCCTCACGGAATAATTTTTTTTTTTCAAAGAATATAATCTGCGAGGGAGGATTTGCTCAGATTAAATTCATATTTTTCCAATGTTGGCTAAATTGCGTAAAAGAATGACTAGGTTACTGTAACAATTTGTCACTAGTAATTGAGGCTTCAGATTCTATAAAGAGATATAAAATATTCAGATGCTCGAGAAATCTTGTGTTCCATTGTAGAATCCAGAGCTTCAAATTTCTTGTTAGATTCTTATCATATGAGAAGGTATTGGTTTTATATGAAAAATGACGTTTCAAATTGCCATAAACTCTCGACGTTTTGAGACCCCCTGAATGAGAAAAAATTGTTTTTACGCCGGTGTCTGTCTATCTGTCGTCATTGTCGGCGTCTGCAAGCACGATACACAGAGAAAAATAGTTGAAGTAATTTTTTTCAATTCTGTCGATTAAACTTGGGACATAAGGACATTTGAACATCTATTCAATCCTCGTCGGGTAAAATAAATTTGATAAATACCTAATTCACCCAAAGTGAATAACAATAACAACAGAGTTCCGTTGTCACTGATGGTGATACACTCTTCTAATGATCGACATAATCGACTGAAATGATTTGGAAAAATCAGGAAATAGTTCCTGGTTTATCCGTATCCACATGACGCGTAAATAGATTCTGTGAGAAAAGTTGTGTGGAACCTCCGTAGCTCAGATGATAGAGCATTCGACCGGAAATCGAAAGGTCCTGTGCTCGATACCCAGCGGAGTGGAAGCGTTCCTTTTTCCACAGAAAATTTCTTCAATTTATATTGAAAAATTCCATCTAGTTTTAAATAACGTTAAATTAATTCTAAATCATAGGTTGATAAGGTCGATATAGTAGAGTTCCGTTGTCACTGATAGTGAAACACTCTTCTAATGATCGACATAATCGACTGAAATGATTTAGAAAAATCAGAATAACAATAAGCGTTACATAGGGAATAGTAAGGAGTTGAGTAAAACGTTATCGACGGCAGGGCACCAACATGCGTCAGTGGATTAACATGAAATGTATAAGTATATCACCGACGCTAGAGGTGCCTCAAACCGTAGTTGGGTAAAATGAGCATCGGGCGTATTATTTCAACTGGCAATGGTATGGTTCTCTTGAATGAAAAAAAAATTCTTACATCGAGCTTGCCATTAGTCATCCGATACATGCCAGGGGTGTTAGTTGAAATTTGTCGGTTTTACTCATAGATGTCGCTAGAGATATGTATACATTTCTATGATTTGGCATCTATGTCATATTTTTCTATGGACAATAACCTTCAAAAATACACAATTACATTTTCCCAAAATAATAGCATCATAGCTGTTTACCTCAGTGAATATGTCGAGTTTCGTTCCAAGTAAATCGCATTTGCGGCATTCGTTGCCTTTCTTATTTCGTCAAAAGAAAAAAGCAGTTGAAGCTCATCGATTGCTGGTAGAAACTTATGGTGAACATGCTCCAGTGATTAAAACATGTGAGACATGGTTTCGTCAATTTAAAAGTGGAGATTTCGATTTAACAGACAATGAACATCCTGGTGCAGCGAAAAAGTCCGAAGACGAGGAATTGCAGGCGTTATTGGATGAAGACCCAACCCAATCGCAACAACAGTTGGCACAAACACTAAATGTGACCCGAGGAGCAATTTGCCAACGTTTAAAAGCCATGGGAAAAATCCAAAAGTATGGAAAATGGGTACCACACCAACTGAACGATAGACCTACAACATGACAACGCAGCGTCTCATACCGCTAAAGTGGTGAAGAACACATTAAAAGCATTGAATTGGGAAATATTATCGCACCCACCGTACTCTCCAGACCTCGCCCCGTCCGACTATCACCTTTTCGCATCGATGGGACACTCACTCGCAGAGCAGCGCTTCGCCAATTTTGAAGAAGTCGAAAAATGGCTCGTCGAATGGTTTGCTTTGAGAGAGAAAAAGTTTTTTTGGAATGGTATCCATGATTTGCCTGAAAGATGGGCAAAATGTGTAGAATCCAATGGTCAATACTTTGAATAACATTTTTTTGAGATTCCCTTGAGAATTAAGTGTTTTCTTTATTGAAAAAACCGGCAAACTTCAACTAACACCCCTGGTACACACATAAACAGCATACAAATTTATTCACACCATTCAGTCGTAGCCAATCATATTTATAATCACAAATACACTTAAACATATAACCTTACATTTATAAACTTAATAACTACACTTATATATAGTACGATATGCTTTCGTCGAATCACGCACACGCTCTCTTACAATCCTCAGACATAAAACTTGGAACTTTCTTATATAGTGACTGCAAGAGTTATTCAGAGCTTATGAGAGTAAGTGTCGTGACTAGAGTTTTTGAGCCTTACTCATGGGTCAAAATTTCTCAAGTGGGCCACTTTAAAATCGATGGTCTCAGTTTTAATTGATTAAATACGGTTCTCGATCAGTTTGGAGGTAAAAAAGACCCCTCCAAAATATTTTTGCAAAAAATTTTTTTTTGCATGGGTTATTAACAGTTAAAGTTTTTGATCACGTTTTTTTCAAAAATTCATAACTCGCGAACGGTTTATTGAAACTCAACGTTTTCTACATCAAAATTTTCGCCAATTAATATACTTTGCCATGAAAAAATCGTTGTTGATAACAAATTATTATTTCGCTAAAAAAATTCTGTTTGTTTTAAATAATTGAAAATTAATAAAACTTCTCCGCCTGTGAGAAAATGTTGACACATTTCATTCAATTCTACAATCCCTTACGAACATTTTTGTGAAAAAAAAGTTATTATTTTGCATTAGGTCAAAAGTTATACATGTTTTTGTAACCGCGCTCCTACCTCTAGCGCTGGACGAGCACGTATTGAAGCGCGCGCGCTTACCATAGTCATCGTGTGACTCATGAAAAGCATAGAGAATTCTTGACATCACGATTCTTGAATACAAAAGCGATAAAACAAACACGTTCATTTCATTGTTACCAGCCTTTAGGAAACAAGTTACTGTGCAGAATATTTTCTGCTCACGAAAGAGCAACTACAATAATTTACACGTAAAACGGCTTTTTCTGTATGGACGTACGGTGAAACAGCACACATTCTTTTCGAAAATTGTAAATTTTTTTTTAAATACTGAAATAAACAGGATTAATAAAATCAATGAGTTTTACTGAAAAAGAAAACAATTTTTTGCAGCTTCTAATGACAGATAATAATGATGATATCGATAGTTTTGAGTTACACGATGACTATGGTAAGCGCGCGCGCTTCAATACGTGCTCGTCCAGCGCTAGAGGTAGGAGCGCGGTTACAAAAACATGTATAACTTTTGACCTAATGCAAAATAATAACTTTTTTTTCACAAAAATGTTCGTAAGGGATTGTAGAATTGAATGAAATGTGTCAACATTTTCTCACAGGCGGAGAAGTTTTATTAATTTTCAATTATTTAAAACAAACAGAATTTTTTTAGCGAAATAATAATTTGTTATCAACAACGATTTTTTCATGGCAAAGTATATTAATTGGCGAAAATTTTGATGCAGAAAACGTTGAGTTTCGATAAACCGTTCGTGAGTTATGAATTTTTGAAAAAAACGTGATCAAAAACTTTAACTGTTAATAACTAATGCAAAAAAATTTTTTTGCAAAAATATTTTGGAGGGGTCGTTTTTACCTCCAAACTGATGGACAACCGTATTTAATTAATGAAAACTGAGACCATCGATTTTAAAGTGGCCCGCTTGAGAAATTTTGACCCTCATGTAAAAATAAATCAACTTTTTTTATTAATTATTCATAAAATATTTTTTTTAATTAGTATAATTAATTAATTATTATAATTATGATTGTTGATATATATAATACAATTATTAATTAATATTTGGTATACATTTTTATTATAACTACGTATAAAGCTTAATGAAACTAATGTTTGAAATGTACATTAAAAAATTGCATTATTATCAAAAAGTATTTGGCGTAAAAACATTTAAAAGAAGGTTTTTTTATTTTCTGTGTTGTATATTTTCGAAATATGGATTTAACAATTCTGAATTCCAAATTATTATTGTGCCTAAGAAATTGATGTGAAATCTAAATCCTGTAATCTGTATAACTAGATTATATAAAACTTTTGAATAAATTAAATAAACTAGTGGATAATCATAAAAACAAATAGTGGTTAACACTGCGGAGCATGTACGAAAGCTTCGTGACAAACAGACAAAACACAATCAAACACGAATGAGGTACGATGAATTTTTAAAAATAGTTTATAAGTGGAATCTACTATTTTGGATTTAGAGAGTACCAAAATAAACTGTAATTGTATGTATATGTGTTTAATTGATTTTGATTATTAAATATAATAATTTGGGACATGAATATGCTGAAAATTCAACACATTTTTCAAATTAAAAATATTTTATGTGTGCTCAGATAATTTTTTAATGAAAACAAATAGTTCTTGTTTTGACGTAAAAAAATTCATTAAAAATAAACAATTCCGTTTTTTAGCAAAACCATGCGATATATGAAACAATTATTATTATACTTTTAAACGGAAATGTGGCTCCAATAGATATAAAATATGAATAGAGCGCGAAACGCAAGTAATACGATGAAAATGTGTTCCTTAGGACCGGTAAAGCCTTGAGTAAATGGAATTTCCTATTTCATTTGAAATCGAAAGAAAATTACTTATTTGTATGTGTTGTAATCCAAAATGATACAATTACAATAAAAATAATTTTAATATCAATAAAGCCTTTCAATTTTAATCTAGCTTTAAAATTGAAAAATATTAAATAAAGTTGCCTCAGTATAGTAAATATTGAAATGTTGAAAAAAATGCAGTAATGCCTTTGCAGTAATAGAAAATAACGATTTTCAGAGTTTAAAAGCGTTTAATTTGTTCAGTTTGAGAAGGAACTTCAACAACAAATTTTAGGTTAATAAAAATGTACCTTTATTGTTAAAAAAATAATGCAATCAGAATTAAAGTTTATAAAGGTTTCCGGGGGTACAAGCTGAATATATTTTCAAAATTAAAAAATTTTAAATGGCAATCCCGATAAAGTGATTACTTAAATTGGAAATCGCAAAAGTTCCTACGATGTCTTAGAAATCTAGATTCAAAATTTAAAATTTGTTACTAAATATGGTGGATATCAAAATATTCAAAAAATCAAAATAATTATCTATTGTCATATAAAATAAGTTTTGAAATCTGTAAATTTGTACTTAGCTATAAAATTTGATAATTCAAACTTTTAAAATCACCAAATTCCCATTTCAAATTGTATAATTTTTTGTAATCAGTCTACCATTCAGAATTAAAATATTGTAACGCTAAATTTTTATTTTAGGATCGCAAAATAATTTGAAAAGGCGTAGTTCTGGTTTTTAATCGTTTTAAGAAAGCCTTTATCTGGAAAAACTTGAAAGCTTGAATAATTTATAATTATAATACATATCCGACCGGTAAAGCCTTAAGTAAATGGAATTTCCTTTTTCATTTGAGATAGAAAAAAATTACTTATTTGTATGTAAAGGATTTATACTTACTAAAATCTTTTATTTTGCTCATACGATCTATATGAAACTTACACGGAAATCACCAAAATATTTGGAAACGCATAATGAAATTCTAAAGCGGAATACTTTTTCTGATAATTCACATTTATTAGGATTTCTATTATAGAATACGCTAAATTACCGATAAAAATTTCCATCCAGATGGTGAAATTTCCTAATAATTCAATTTACGAGGTGTGTCCGAAAAGTATCTGACGTACGTTCATATCTTCGCGTTGGTGCTATTCTTCGTCATCCGGACCGTGGCATCCTTCGAAGTAGTCCCCATTTGATTGAACCACACGCTCCCAGCGGTGCTTCCACATCTTAAAGCAGTCCTTTAACGCAGATTTCGGAATGGCCTTCAGCTCGCGCGTCGCATTACTCTGAATCGTCTCGATGTCGTCTAACCGCTTTCTTTTGAGCGCCATTTTCAATTTTGGGAACATCCAAAAGTCGCAAGGAGCTATGTCGGGACTATACGGAGGCTGCACATGGTTCGATGAATGCGCTGGCGCGTTACCGTGATGAAGAAGCCAGTCATCGCTTGACAAGAAACGCGGTCGTTTTCTTCTCAAAGCATCACGCAATCTTTTCAGAACTTCAACGTAATATTCTTTGTTGATCGTCTGACCTTTTGGAGGAATCAATCGACGATCACCTTCAATCGCAAGTCGCACACGCTCGATGTTTTCCGGCGTTGTTGTTGGGGAAGGTCGGCCAGAACGAGGGTTACTGTCAACAGATGTGCGGCCATTTTTAAACCGTCTGTACTACTCCTTTATCTGTGTTATGCCCATACTTTCGTCCACAAAGGCCTTCTGTATCATTTTAATCGTCTCCGTACAACTCTTGCCGAGATTGAAGTAAAACTTGATGCAAATTCGTTGACCTGTTCTTTCTGTCGTTTTCAACTGTAAACAAATGCGACGAACGGAAAAAGCACGTTGGACATAAACACACGCTGCGCGCGACCCAAGGCGTCTGGCTGGTAACTATGGCATTCAGGGAGTTCATGAGGGACTACTGGTTACCAGCGTTGCCAGACACACGAAGCGAAATTATGGAATCGACATGTGAAAATTATGGTACACTATGGTACATGTTTACAAGACGCATGCGTGGCGCGAAATTCAAATTAATATATCTTCAAATATTTTAAAGTTTAATATTTTTTATAAATAAAATGCTAATAACATTTTGTTAGTAAATATAATTATATTATGTTTTAATAAAAGTATATTAATAATAATTATAACACATTTTCTACCCTAGCGGACCCAGTTGAGATAACGGTCATAGAATACTCTGACCGTTCTCTGGCTAAGAACGATAAAAAAACATTTAAAACATTGCAATTATGATTCCGTGGCAAAATTTGAATTAACAGGTGTAGGAATAAATACAATAATTTTATTATTCAGAGATAAAAACTAGTAAAACATCGTATACCTGTCATTGAAGGCAGTGCAGTGGTTCACAATTGGCGGAATGTCTCCACCGTGAAGGTTTACTATTGGTGGAGACGTTCCGCAAATGGTGAACCACTGCACTACCTTTAATGACAGGTACATGATTTTTTCCTAGTTTTTATAGATGAAAAATAAAATTATTTAATTTATTCATACGCATTCTATTCCAAATTTTGAAACGGAATCATAATTGCAATGTTTTATATGTTTTTTTTATCGTTCATAGCCATAATAATGCGAGGTCAGAGAACGGTCAGAGTATTCTGCTTTTGTCTTCATTTCATTTCGGTTAAATAAATAGTATAAATATTTTTAAATTATGGTACATTTAAGAGGTATGGTACACGAGGGATAGTACATGGTACAAGAGGCAAAATTATGGTATGATTACATAATTATGGCACGGTCTGGCAACGCTGCCGGTCACGCTCATATCCCGCAGAGGCCAATCGAGCGCTCTGGCGCGAAGATATAAACGCAGGTCGGATACTTTTCGGACACACCTCGTATTCTACCATCTAGATGGGAATTTTTATCGGTAATTCTGCGTATTCTATAATAGAAATCCTAATAAACTTGAATTTTTAGAAAAAGTACGTCGCTTTAGAATTTCATCATGCGTTTCCAAATAGTTTGGTAATTTTAGACAAATATTTTTTTCCGTATAGTATCTAGAGGTTTTTGAGAGTACTTAATCTGACTTTAACCTCAAAATTTTATAATTCAAAATGTCAGGCATAATATAGTGAATGTCAGAATGTTTAAAAAAATAAAAATGTCGATATGTGTTGTTATCCAACATGATACAATTAAAATAAAACTTTTTTAACTATCAATAAAGCTATTCAATTTCAATCTAGCTTTAAAATTTGAAAACATTAAATAAAGTTGATCCAATAAAGTAAATATTGAAATGTTCAAAAAATGCCTTTGCAGTAATAAAAAATAACGAATTGTAGAGTTTAAAAGCGTTTAATTTGTTTAATTTGAGAAGGAACTTCAACAAAAAGCTTTAGGTCAATGAAAAAGTGCCTTTATTGTTAAAAAAATTGTCCCGATAAAGTGATTACTTCAATTGGATATTGCAAAAGTCAGTTTCAAAATGCTTCTAAGACCACTAAATTTAAATCATTTTTTAAATTCAAAATATCAGATTCAATATGGTGCCCAGTAAGAATGTGCGTATTGAATGGCATTGAAATGACAAAATTTGAAATGAAACACATCCAGAATGAAACCTTTGAATGCATATTAATGCCTGGGTATTGAAATGCAGTCGAAACTTTCATTTTCGATTCCGTTTCTTTCCAGATTTAGACATTTCCATGCCATTCAATGCGCACCGTTTTACAGCCCGGATATAAAAGTGTTCAAAAAATAAAGACTGATGCAGTTAGGATAAAATTCTCTGTCCAAGAGATTTTTCAAGCCAACAAATTTAAATCTAGATTCAAAATTCAAAATTTCGTACTAAATAAGGTGGATATCAGAAAGTTCAAAAAATCAAAATAATTATGTATGGTCATGAAAAACGAGTTTTTATATCTGTAAATTTGTACTTAGCTATAAAATTCGAAAATTCAAAACGTAAAACTTTTGAAATCATAAAATTCCCATCGCAAATTGTATAATTTTTTCTAATTAGTCTACCATTCATAATTAAAATATTCTAACGCTAAATTTGAATTTTAGGATCGCAAAATATTTTTAAAAAGCGTAGTTCTGGTTTTTTATCCTTTTCAGAAAGCCTTTATCCGGAAAAAATTACAAGCTTGAATAATTTATAATTATAATACATGTATAAAGTTTGCATTCAAAATAACACCAGTTCGATGGTCCCGAGCGACTTTGACTTAACTCACAAACAAGTGAACAAACTGTCCTAACTGAAAATCTCCGTTCCATTTTGACTCAACTGAGAATGTCAATTCCATTTTGACTTAACTGAAATGACTCGTGATATTTTGTTGTAACTGTTATTTTGTGGTTTTTTTAAATTTGTGATCAAAATTATAATAAGGCAAAGATCTATCCTACATGAGAGCGCAAAGAAGCAGATTTTGATTTTTCATTGAGAAAAGGGCATGTTCCCTTTTATTGTAACTGCAAATTATCATATTTGCTCCATTGTACTTTGTCTCAACTCGATCGACGTAGAATGTTTTTTGTCTTGTTTACGAAAAGAAAGACAATCAGTGGATTTTTACAGACATTTTTTTCAAGCTTCGAAATGGAGGTAATCGAAGAAAGTGATTTTTACAAATTTTGGTTTTAAATGTAAATGACGAATTGGCAATCAATTTTTAATATTTGATTTTTAACTCTTCACTTCTGTGTATTAAATTCATTTTTGTTTTTTCAGAATCTGTGATGTATCGCTTTTTAATAATTATATTAAAATAAGGAAAATTTATAAGAGTAATATTTTTAAATTGACTTGCAAACTTGATGCAGTTTTTCTTCTAAAACTGTCAAATAAGAGTTACAACAAAATGTCACAACCGATTTCACATAAGGGGGGAATACCAAGTAAACGGCCAAAATCTTATCTTTACTTCGAGCGCAGATTAAAAAAAAACTATAACTGACAAAAACACCAAAATTTAGATTTTTGTAGTATTTTATTACTACAATGAAATAAAAAAAATGTCTAGTGTGAAATTCCGGCCCAGTTAGAAAATATAAGTGCGCGAATTCAAGTCTGCGCTCGGGGCAAAGGTGAACGATGTCCCTGATACAGACTCAGGAAGTGATCCTGCACCAAAATGTAATAACAAATCAGTTTCGTAATTGCGTTTTCTCGTCCCTGACGTTTTTGGTTTCTTGAAGAAAAAATTATTTTTTTTGCAGTAGCGCACGGAAAAAAAAGTATAGTTGTGACAGCAAAGTTATTCTTTGCGACAGTTAAACGTTTAGCTGGTAACGAACGAGCGAATGAAGGCATATCTCGGATTCAGCCAAAGTGAATATCCGTAACCACTTTAGCTATTCCAGCGATTTTCTATAGTCGAGAAAGGCACTGTTTATAGCTAGAATTGAGATTTTACAATTATAAAAGAAGGCTAATTGAAAAGTATAGCTACCGCAGTTATAACCTTAAGAACATGACAATAACAAAATAATTTTGAGTCATTTGTAGGTTATGTGACACGATATATATTTATGGAGTATAAGCAAATAAAAATATGACATAATTTTTCCGTGCTTGAAATCTTTATAATCAGTATTAAGGATTTTCATTTTCTCAAAACGAAAAAAACATTTTTTTTTATTCGCAAATAGTAGCAAAATTTAGAAGAACTTTTTGTGTTCGTTACAATAAGAAATTGCAAGCAGTTTGTAAACATACATATTTTGATTGCAGTAAGTAAAAAAGACATGAAAATGGAAAAATATGCAAAACTAACCTTCAAATACGGGAATGTACTTATCCAACTTCCACTGTTGGAGAATGTTACGTACATAAAAATCAGCCATCGTTTAACAGTTTGCTTACCTTTAATACTTTAAAATTACAGTAATTTAAACTTTAAACATTGCACTTAAGCTTTAGTTGTCATTTTAAATACATCACCACATAAACTTGCAGGGATTTACAATATAGCTAGCATAGAGATATTGAAATTGACAATAGCTGATAAACAAGTTGCTGCTATGGGAATATATATTTCTATTTCATTTATACTTTTTACTTAATTCTACCATATTGGAAACATATGCAATTTGTAGAAAATAATAATTTCTGTTATTCAGCAACTGTGTGAAATGTGCTTCTTCACCTAAACAGTTTATACAATTTGACTAAAGTTTTATATGATTTGAACACATTAATTCTTTGAAATTGGGATCATTCTTCATTCGCTCGGTCGCCTAGTTAAATTTTTTTCCGTGCGTAAAAACTAAAAAAGTAGATTTTTGCAAGTTCTTTTTTACAAAAAATTGTTAATAAAAATTTATGGAAACAAGGAGGACGTCAGTGGCTAGACTAAAGTGTTTTACATATCTGGAAAAAATTTCAGCACAATCGGTCGAGCGGTTTTTTTTGCAACTAGGGACACCGTTTTAAAAACAAGGCTTACGGGAAAACGCGTTTAAGGGGCACAACTAGTTTGAAATTTTGAAAATTTCGATTTTTTTTTTTACATTTTTTAACAGCCCAGCAAGCGCTTTTCGAAGAAGAGGAAGGTGAATTGTATGGGCCTGGAATAGCAGATTAGCTCTAGGTATGATACTTAAAAATTTATAACAATGAAATCAGTACTTTTATCTTTAAACGCGTTCTTCTCAAAACTACATTTTTCAAATTTGCTGCAGCTGTAACTTATTATTTATTTTATTTATTATTTATTTTTCAAAACTTGGCCATTTTATTGCATTTTAATTTTTTTGTTACAATTGAAGGTCATTGTATAGGAAATATATTCCAGTTTAATTAAATTTTTTGTTTTTTTTATTTCAGGCACTGTGAAGGCGACCGTCACTGCAGCAGTAGCGGAACTTATTTTTTTGGAGAATCAGGAGGTGGTAGATAACTTGCTGAAAATCGAATATTTTCATTTGAAAACATTACTGTGTATTCATTATTTATGTACAAATATACGAGGTGTGTCCGGAAAGTATCGGGCCTACCTTTATATCTCTGCGCCATAGTCTTCGAGCGACCTCTGCGGGTCATGAACGTCAACAGTAAATCCTCACGAACCTATCGGTTGCTTGCTGACATCTGCTGGACGTATAGTTCATGTGCAGCGTGTCTTTGTTTACAAAGCTATTTTTGAGTTCGGCGGATTTTGAGATTGTTGAAAATGACTGAAAAACAAGATCAACGAATTTGCATCAAATTTTTTTTTCAACACGGAAAAAAGAGTTCGGAAACTATTCAGATGAAGCAGAAGGCCTTTGGGAATGAGTTTATGAGCAGAACACGAATAAAAGAGTGGTATAATCGTTTCAAAGGAGGCTGCACTTCTGTTGATAGTGATTCTCGTTCTTGCCGACCTTCGACGACAAAAGCATTGGATAATATTGAGCGGGTGCGACTTGCGATTGAAGGTGATCGTCGATTAACTGTTCGTGAACTAGAAAATGATCTCGGAATACCGAAAACTACTGTTTGGGAAATTTTGAACGCGATTTTAGGAGTGACTCGCGTGTGTGAGGTGACTGGCTTCTTCACCACGATAACGTGCCAGCGCATTCATCGAATCTTGTGCAGCAGTTTTTGAGTAAACACAGTATCGCATTGCTTGGACAACCTCCGTACAGTCCCGACATAGCCCCCTGTGACTTTTGGCTGTTTCCAAAACTCAAAAAACCACTGAAAGGACAGCAATTCGATGACAAAACGACGGTTGAAAATAATGCGACGATCGTACTCAAGGCCATCCCTAAAAGTGAGTTCCAGGACTGTTTCGAGAAGTGGAAACATCGCTGGAACCGTGTTATTCAATCAAGTGGGTATTACTTTGAAGGATGCCACCCGCCCAATGATGAAGAATAACGCCAGCGCGCAGATATAAAGGTAGGCCCGATACTTTCCGGACAGACCTCGTATTTACAAAATTTAAAAACATTCGATGCAATCCTTTTTTTTTTAAATTCACAAAAATCACCTGTTTTTCAGGCGGTCAAACTCATTGTGCCCCTTAAATACCTCCTACAATTCTAGGAATTTCGGCTTAAAATTTTACAGAAATATTCTTGAATAATTCTACAATAAAATCATGTTAACAAAAAAAAAAAACAATTTTTTGTACCTTTACTTGGTATTCCCCCCTTAAGTCAAAATAGAACTGAGATTTTCAGTCAAGTCAAAATGGAACGGAAATTTTCATTTAAAACAGTTTATTCACTTGTTTGCGAGTTAAGTCAAAGTCGCTCGGGACCATCGACTTATTTCTAAATGAGCATAGGATTTGGAATGAGATAAGCAAAGTTTATTCGATATTTTATTATACTATATTACTATGTACCATTATCGTTTTAATGCCATCCTGATTTAGCAAATGTATTAATTTACTTTAGAAACGTGAGTAAAAAAAATATTCATAATACAGAATGGAGAGAAGAACTGAAGGTATATATCAAACCGTATTAATGTGTGCTGTATTTACGTTCCATGCTCGAAGTAATGATACACTTGCACAATTTACAGGGTCATAAACAGGGAAGGTAAGTTATGCAAATTCAACTGTTAACTGGAGCCTCCAACACGAGGTCGTATGTTGAAGGGGCTTATGTCGTGTTTGCATCGTAGATATGTGTATGTACGGTCAAATATTCCATAATACCTCCAAATCCAACTTCTCTAAATCGCCTGTAGCATTTCAAAGTTTATTTACAAGGGTCGTAAACAAAACCGGCAGCGCTCAGGGTAGAACAGCTTTGAGTGAGCTTTTTAAGCTCTAATTAAAATCGAGTTTGCACAAGACTCTTAGAGGATTTGCTATTCCTTCTCTTACATATTTTTATAAATTTTATGAAAATTACTCAACAATAAAGTTGAATGAATAACAAAAACCTAAATATGTTCAATGGGATAAGTAAAATATTATTCACTAGAAAATTAGACGAGAGTTTTTTACAATTAAATATAAACTTATTAAGAAAATTGATAATTAAAGTGCACTCTCTAAATATGAATCAGTAAAAATCTACTGATTATCAGTGAAATTTGACTGATTTAAATAGCTAAAAAGAGGTTACTGTAAGTCAGTAAAATTCCACTGATTGCTTCAGTGAAAATTAACTGATTCAACAGTGAAAATATTTTTTACACTGATTCAATTAGTAATAATCAACTGATTTAACAGTGAAATATATTTTTTAACTGGTGAATCAGTGAAAAGGCAAATCACTGATTCAATCAGTAAAAATTTGACTGATTCAGATTTAGAGAGCAATTTTAGTGATCGGTAAATTGCATATTTGATCAAAAAATGTAAAGTTGTAAAATACCATCTATTCTCGCAACAATAAACATCGCAGTTTTCTTTCGAAAGTGAGTTCTTGATTATCGTGAAATATTTTATTTTTTTTAGAAATACATAACAAGATATATGTTTAGCGGTTTTTATGAAAAATCAATTAAGTTATTTTCCGGCAAAATTGGTGTGTTTTTATGTTGAAATAATTTAAATATTTGGGGAGATAACTATTTTTAATACAAAATTTGAATAAAACACACAAAAAATACTCCGCATCGGCATATTCAATGAGCAAATATAATATGAGCATAAAAATTGAATGAAAATCAATACTGATGATTTGGAGTGTGCAGTATTATCATTTTTGTGTTATAAAAACATCATTTATTTGCTACTCACGCAGGCAATAAATGAGGTTAGGAAGCCTATTATTCTGATAAAAACATGATTCTGTAGATTAATGTGACGTTTAAATATGTAAAATTTCAAAATCACAATTTTCTAACGAACATGAATTGTATTGTGAAGGCTAAAAATTGAGTAAATAGAGAATTAATTATTCCTATCTTAAATGAAAAAGATTTAATATTGCAAACCTAATCATTTGAGCGTTTAAATTCGGGGTCTAAAAGGGCAAAATTTTGAATAAAAGTTTTTGACAAATGAAAATGAAAATGTAAAAAATTGTTTCAATAGAAAAAGCATAAGATATTTACTTTTTAACGTGAAGGATTCCGTATTTTCAACTACCACATTCCAGTAATTCAACGTAAATTTCAGAAATTAAACAAAACACAGGAATTTGAATTCAAGGGAATAAAAAATTATTGAAATGTATGATTTAGTAACTGGGAAATTGCAAAATTCATATTGTGAAATAGTATTTTTTTAAAAGACTGGAATTTTCTGTTTGGATAATTTCAGAGATATTAGATAATTTAAATAAAATATTTGTAGTTTTAAGAAAAAGATGAAAAATATTTGAAAGTACAATTGAAAAATGAATTAATCATAGTTATTTAGAAAGAAATGAACAATATCCCAAACTACAGTTTGGAAGTCTAAGTGTAAGAAACGAATGTGATGCTATTATGTAAGAAAAAATGTTATTTATTTTCTACTGCGTGTAATTTATACATGAAACTGAATATACGATTCATTGACAGTAAGAATATCTTAAATTTGTTGTTCATTTGCTCCGAATGACCGTTTTGGAAGGAATTTTTGTTTTTTCATTAATACACTGTTGAAGAACCGACACTGGAGTACGCATTTGACTGAAAGATTCTCGATATTTATTTAAGATTTATAAATGCGATAAAACTGTATTACATTTATTCCTCAAGACTGAAGATTTCAACGGTGGATCTACAAAAGTTGAATGATTTTACAGATCGAAATATTGAAAGAAGATTAATGATTCTGAATATCGAAACTTTCATTTGATTTATTTCTGGGTATCGATACAAGCATTACCGATAAGTATCGATACTTTTCAAAGTATCACTGATCACTAATCTGACCTCTGCTTTTTACCAGCACGTAAGGTTTTTGAGATTTTTTGAGTCAACATTTTTTACGAAAGATCACAAATCGTATGATAAAAGGGTGTAAAAAATATTTTGAACGAAAAGCAATACATGATTTCGATGCCTTTTTAATGCGGAATCCATTGATTGTTTTGTTTTTCCGATATCTTATACAGTTCTTGCAATAATTAAAAAATAATACGGAAAAATGGTTCCCCTGTAGAAATTTCCCTATTTTTTCTTATTTCAAGTTGGGTTCTAGTGGGGCCCGGACTAGAATTTCCTATTATAGAAAAACCTAGTAGGGGCACTGTTAGCACCCGATTGGTATTTCTAGGTCAGAAAAAATTGTCAGGTGCCAGTAAGGAATTCCTTGTTTCGCTTAAGTATGGAAAATCTATTTGTATCTGGCGGGGCCCCGACTAGAGAATCCCAAACGTGTAATACTTGTGGTTAAGGTTAGGTCCATTATAGATAGAACATAACCTTTATTCTTTATTCCCATTAAAATTTGATCTTATGTCAGAAAAATGGAGATTTTCTGAACATGTTCTTTGATAAGATCATTATTCAAGAAGAATCAAGCACTTTTATGAAAACTTTTTTATAATTTTGACTCGAATTCGCATGTAATCATAATAATTATATGCGAACACGCGCGCGCGCGTGTGTGTGTGTGTATCTGATTGTGTTGAGGTAGTAACAACAACTAAACATGTAGTTCAATTAACATGGAGAGAATAGTAAAAGCAATTAAAGCTTTCATAGTAAACATAAGCAATAGAAGTCACTACATAAGAGTAGTTAGAAAAACAAACTGATGATATGTAAATAAGTGTACTCTATTCTTTTAAAATAGTACTTCATTAGTTTGAATTTTTTATTGCGAACTTGAATGAGATAATTTTCTTGATTCAAAAGTTTCATCATATTTTTGGAATTGAAAAAACTCAAATTTTTTAGATTCTGAACATACGCTGATTTTACACTTGAAAACAAAAATTAAAATAATCATAACCTGTATAAAGTATGACTAATGTACAATAATAAAGATCAATACTTCTAAAATTTATATAATTCTTTTTATTATGTAATGTTCTTTAATCCAAAATTTGATCTGTTTCTTTCAAAAATACTTTATTTGATAGAAAATCGATTTAATACTTAAAAATCTTGAAAATTTTAATCAGAATCATAAATTGGCATAAAATTTAAAAATTTCCCATTACACGGGACCCAAACGCTTTTTAGACGGCCTTGCAGTAATTGCAGGTTATGAGCGCTATTTTTTTCTTGTTTTCCAAGCGTGCACAGCCGACAGGCTCAGTCGTTAGGTTAGTAATGCGTTAATTATAAGTAGAGAGGGTTCGAATCCGCAGCGTTAAGAATAATTTTTTATACTGCCTAAACGAGCATTTGTGTGTTAGTGTCTACTTGAAAGTAAATCAAGTTTTGAAATGTACTAAGAATATTCATCGATTCAACTACTGCTCTTATTTGATTTACCTATGTTCCTGCAGTTTACTTAACTTCAAAAATGACACTTGGGGCCTTTACGAATTACGGAAAGTAAGTTAAAAAGTAGTCAAAACTACTGAGATTTTTTTCCATGTACGTGTAACGAAAAAGAACTGTCAATTTACTCAGAAAAAATTTCCTAGCTTGAGAACAGATTTTTTACTGTGAAAACAGTTAACTTAACCTTCGAAGCGAATATCCCTCCGTTGACGTTAAAAACGGCAAATATTAGAGTCTTAACTCAAATTTTCCCTGTACTTTTTCTCTCAGTGTGGAAAATCCTTTTTATTGAGTATTTTTTCAGTGAGATACCTGAACAATATTGGTCACGTGACTCTGCTGATATATGCCCTTAAATACAATGCAGGGGTCCAATAGGGCTCTAATGGTGTCCTTTTTTGTAGGTGGGGTTGTGTAAGGGCTGACCTCGCTAAACCCCTACTAGAAAGTATATTGTGACCCACCTCGACAAAAGCGTAAGTTACCGACGGGGCCCTGACTAGTTTTCCACGTTAGATCCCGACTAGAAATAGGGCAAACTCGTCAGGGCCCTACTAGGCCTCTATCGAAATTTCTACGCGGGTTTTACAAAAAACCTTATGTTTATCATACAATTGGTGATTTTTCAGAAAAAAAATTTAATTCAAAAGTTTCAAAAACTGACGTGCTGGGAAAAAACAGAGGCCAGATTTGGATTCAGCACAGAAAATAACGCTGGATAAATAACGCCATGAACACACTGGTTATATTTTGTTGACCAATGTTATTGTAAAATTTATAATATTTACTTATAACGACGAAACAGTTTAAGGTTTGAATGTACTTTCGTAAAAAGTTGGGATCAATCTCAGAAAAAGTTATCTGGGAAAATATTTATTGAAATAATTTGGAAACCACTAGTTAGTGATTTTCAATTAATTTTTAAGCAAAGTTTAAATCGAGTATAATTATCTTGAAATGAATATAATTTTATGAAGCCCGGAGTTAAATAGTTAGAACTATATGCATCGAAGAAGAAAATCTTGATAGGGCACTCAAGAGCTCTTTGAGAACTTTGCATTAGTTTCTACAAGAACCTTTCGCCCATTGAAATCTCATCCTTATTGAATATTAATGGCTCACTGAATACAATTGTAACTAGCTATGACTTTAATTTGAAGGATCTGTTAAAGAACTACTTAACACAGTTTTCGACCAATTGCAATTGTCCTCCCATAGAGCCCAATGCTTTATATTGATTTTTCTTATCCTCATATTATTTCGTTACGTAAAGGAACTTCATCTTTCTTTTCATCATTATACGTAATAGGTATGCAAACGATCATCCAATTCTAATTACGTTATGCAAACAATAGAGATAGTTAAAAAGGAGAAGAGAATCATAAATCTCGTTAGAAACTGCAAATACATTAGGTACAAAAGCAAAAAAAAGAATATTAATATATGCTGCAATCGGAATTGATTTTCGTACTATAATGAAGCCGAGTTTTCATTCTAGTTATTAATTAATTGAATTCGCATAATACGCGGAGTAGAATTATACTAATTATTAATATAATTGTTATAATTAATTATTTTCAACTTTAAATTTGTAATTGTTTTTTGTTCTTTTTTTTTTTCTGGTAACTTCATGCTTCCATGCTCATAGAACTTCTGGTCTTTATCGTCAAAAACTGAAACAAGTGCGATTTCACAGCTTCATCATTATTGAAATTTTGACCATTCAAAGAGTTCAGCAATGGTCGAAATAAATGGTAATCTGATGGTGCAAGGTCAAGGCTATATGGTCGACGTAACATCACTTCCCGACCAAGCCTTAATAATTTTTGGCAAGTGACTAAAGATCTGTGTGGTGTAGCGTTGTCATGCTGAGAAAATACATTTTACGATTGACCAATTCCGGCCGTTTTTCTTTGACCGCTACGTTCAATTTGTTCAGCTAATGGCAGTAAACATCCGAATTAAGGGGTTATATACCTTTTGTCTGGCTCAAAAAATCAAAAAAATTTGTATTGCTTATTTTTAAAGTACATACCTTTAACAATGTCTCTGCAAAATTTCATCGAGATCGGGGGACTAGAACCTAAGATACGGCCGTTCATAGCGCGCAGTTTCTGGAACTACTTAATGTCCACCTAAAACTTTAAACGCGATTATCTCGGAATCGTATTTTTGAAAAAATGCCATCGCGGTCAGCACGATATCAAAAATCGACTTTTTTGGAAAAAATATCACTGTAACTGTAAAAAATATTTTTTGTAAAATCCTTCGTTCACGAACAAGGTCACACTATATACTAACGTAGTTTTTTTTTCAGCTGATCCGTTACCGTTATTTCATGCTCACAGTAAGCCATTACAAACAAAAGGAGTTCTGCGGCAAGGAGTGTACCTTCCCTAATTTTCCGAATTTTCACTCGAAATTTTATACAAAAACACAATAAGAGATGTACTTTTTGAAACTTTTTATCGCATTTGAATAAAACTATGGTAACATGATTTTAAAAAATAAATAAAAACCCTGTATTTCCCTAGAGAAAAAGGTATATAACCCCTTAATCGTTTGTTTCCTTGGAAGCAGCTCAAAAAATACCACACCTTTCCAATCCCACCAAACAGACAGCATAATTTTTGTATGATGTAATTCAGTTTTCAATGTTGTTTGTAGTGGTTCATTACGCTTGGACCATGATCGTTTTCGAACGACGTTATTCTAAACAATCCAGTTTTCATCACCAGTTATAATTCGTTTCAAAAAAGGATCGAATTCATTGCGTTTAAGATGAAAATCACAAGCGTTGATGCGTTTTGTTGAATGAATTTCTTTTAATTCATGTGGAATCCAAAAATCAAGTTTTTTAACGAGTCCAAGACGTTGTACAGGGTGGGCCATCTAACATTTGGAATTTGAATCGGCTATAAAAAAAAACTTATGAATATTTTTTTAAAAGTATGGTTTTATTAAAAAGATTTGAACCTTTCCATTTAAGAATAAAACACTACATCATTCAAATGATGGCCACGGCTGACATTACAGTACCTCATTCGATCAACGCAAATCTCCAATTCATTTTCGATTGTTTGGGCTTCAATCCCATGAATGGCAACTTTGATTTCGTATTTCAAGGCCTCACCCAGGCGGAAAAATCGGTGTACTGCCAATCCTTACAACCGGCGCGGTACCGTTCCGGTTGTAACCCGTGAGTAATGCCAGTGCTGCCGATCAGCACTGTGCCAAGCGTTGGCACACCGCTGGGGCGGCACTGGCTAAACACCGGCGCAGTACTGCTTTTCAGTGCTGGCAAACAACCAACATTTATGTATTGCCAAGCATCGGTGCAGCACTGAATCAGCACCGGCGCAGTACCAACATTCAGTGTTGGCAAACAACCAACTTTTGAGTAATGCCAAGCGTCAGTGCAGCACCGGTGTGGTACCACTTTTCAGTATTGGTGATCAACAAATATCGCGTAATGTCAAGTATCGGCGCAGCACTGGATCAGCACCGGCGCAGTGCCAACGTTCAGTGTTAGCAAACAACCAACTTTTGAGTAATGCCAAGCCTTTCTATCGCCTTTCATTGCCGACAAACATGTTAGTAATGCTATGAGCAGTACTCTAAAAAAAATCAATTACATTCTACACATTCGTTTGTATCACTAATATACAATAATAAAAGTTAATAATTCTAAAATGTATATAAATCTTTTTATTATGTAATGTTCTTTAATTCAAAAATTTGATCGCTTTCTTTCAAAAATATTTTATTTTATATAAAATCGATTTGATAGTTAAAAATCTTAAAAATTTTAATCAGAATCATAAATTGGGATAAAATCTAAAAATTCCCGATTACACGGGGCCTATACACTTCTTACACGGCCCTGCAGTAGTTGAAGGTTATAAGCGCTATTTTCTTTCTTGTATTCCAAGCGTGCGCAGCCGAGAGGCTTAGTCGTTAGGTTAGTAATGCGTTAATTGTAAGTAGAGAGGGTTCGAACCTGCAGCGTTAAGAATAATTTTTAATACTACCTATACGAGCGTTTGTGTAGTGTAGAGGGGAATGTGTGTTTGTAGGTAAGTTTGTAGATAAAAATAGTAAGTTAGAGTCTGCTTGAAAGTAAATAAAGTTTTGAAATGTACTAAGAATATTCATTGATTCAATTACTGCTCTTATTTGATTTACGTATGTTCCTGCAGTTCACTTAACTTCAAAAATGACACTGAGGCCTTTACAAACTACGGAAAGTAAGTTAAAAAGTAGTCAAACCTACTGAAATTTTTTTTCGTGTACGTGTAACGAAAAAGTACTGCCAATTTACTCAGAAAAAATTTCCTAGCTTGAAAAAAGATTTTTTACTGTCAAAACAGTAAACTTAACCTTCCAAGCGAATATCCCTCCGTTGCCGTTAAAAACCGTAAATATTAGAGTCTTAACTCGAACTTTCCCTGTACTTTTTATCTAAGTACATTACAGATTTTCGGTACATTTTCCAGTACCGCCCCAGTGCTAAAAGACAACTCCCAGCCGAGTGACATTTTGTACTAGTGCTAGCACCGCACCAGCACTGAAGGCCAGCGCTAGCGCAGTACCGCTGGTCAGCACTATGCCGTTGTTAACTATTGGAGTTCCGCCAGCACCACGCCAGCACTGAAGGTCAGCGCTAACGCAGCACTGTTGGTCAGCACTATGCCGGTGTTACCTTTCGAAGCTTTGCCAGCACCGCGACAGACTTCATGAGGATCTACTGCCAGCACTATGCCAGCGCTGGAAGTCCGCTGGCAGTGCTGGCGCGGTGCTGCGCCGGTTGTAAATTTCCGCCTGGACAGTCGTCTCCGGATGGTTAGCGTAACACTTATCCTTAACGGCTCCCCACGAAAAATAGTCCAATGGATAAATAACGCCATGAACACACTGGTTATATTTTGTTGACCAATGTTATTGTAAAATTTATAATATTTACTTATAACGACGAAACAGTTTTAGGTTTGAATGTACTTTCGTAAAAAGTTGGAATCAATCTCAGAAAAAGTTATCTGGGAAAATATTTATTTATTATTTATAATATTTATAATATTTATTTATTATTACGAAAAATAGTCCAATGGGATCTAATCACAGCTGCGAGGCGGCCAATTGACATCAGAATTTCGGCTGATTATTCGATTTTCGAAAACGGTTCGCAAAAGATCGATAGTTACGTCGGCCGTGTGGCACGTGGCCCCGTCCTGTTGAAACCAAATGTCGTCCATGACATCCTCTTCAATTTTTGGAAACAAAAATTCGTTGAGCATGACACAGTAACGCTCGCCATTGACCCCAACGGCGGCTCCTTGCTCATTTTCGAAGAAAAATGGCCCCATGATGCCACCGTACCAAAATCCGCACCAAACAGTCACTCGTTGTGAGTCCATCGGCTTCTCAATAATGACGTTTGAATTTTCTGAGCCCCAAATGCGACAATTATGCTTATTGACTTTATTAACCTTTTGCCCAAGCGATCGAAAATGTACTGAAAAATTGGGTTGATCGAATGGGGTACTGCAAGACCAGCTGTGGCATTCATTTGAATGATGTTGTGTTTCATTCTTAAATGGAAAGGTTCAATCTTTCTAATAAAACCATACTTTTGAAAAAATATTCATAAGATTTTTTTTATAGCCGATTCAAATTTTAAATTTTAGATGGCACACCCTGTATATGATGGTCGATTTTTGATTTTGGTATTTTTAACATTCCTCCAAACTCTCGCACAGTTACATGACGATCCGATTCGATTATGGCTTTGATTTGGTCATCATCAACTTCATTTTGCCGATCTGAACGTTACTCATCTTTAAGTGAAAAATCCCCAGAACGAAATGTATCAAACCAATTTCGACACTGTCTGTCTTTTAAGGTTTCCTCACCATGCACATCACGTAACTTTTTAGCAGCCTGTGCTGCGTTCTTTCCTTCACGGAAATAAAAAAGCAAAATATGACGAAAATGCTCGTTTTTACACTCCATCTTAAAGTTGATGCCAAACTAACAACTGTAAACGAAATTACGCACAATTTGTTTGTAAAACAAGCTAAGAGTAACAGCTAAGAAATGCCAGAAGAAAAAAATGATGACATTGAAAGTTCTCAAAAAGATGGTCAAAGACATCTATATGTGAAATCGGCAATTACTTCTGATGGGACAACCCAATATTACACTTTTAATTTCATTATTATTATGTATTACTGAATCTATCATTATCATTTATAAAACTTTAATTTTCGAATTTATTTCATTTTAGGAAGATTTGATGATAAATTTCTAATACAGACGATTCATTTCCAAATTAATTATTCTTGGTGCATCGCAAATCGATACGATCTTGGGCTAGAAAATTTATGGACTTGTTATTTCGGAAATAAATGATCTTAAGAAAAAGGTGCGAATAATTTGAAAATTTTTTCACCAATTTATTAATAAAATTGTATCTTGATAATATTCTTACATGCCAAAAACTATTTTTGTGTTTTAAACTGATTTGAAATTAGGATTGTAAATAATTTTACAATAGCTGTAGCTATTCAATAGCAATGTTTGGAAATCAATCTGGATATTGAATAGAAACTTTCTCTATATAAGTTATTCTGCACAATGATCTCATCAAACTTAGTCAATTTCATTAGCAAAATTGACAAACACTATCTATTAATACAAGTATGTACGTGACAAATGCAACAAGTTCTTAGATCATTCAATGAAAAAATTCTGATATCCATAACTTTTAATTTGTCATTTCAATTACACTAAAAGTACCGCAATTAAAATTGTAACATTTCCAAAAACAGAATTGTGTTTGTCTTTGAATTATCCTTCATCAATATTATCTCACTCGAATTAACTGGCACCCAATCGAAAATGCATATACATCACGAATTTTGCTGTTCGAATGTCCAAACGTCACTTGGAACAAAATTCCATAAAATGCGATTACCACGATTTATGATTTAACTGGGATTTCTCTTTGAAATAAATCATCATTACTCTACTTTCAATGCAATCGTCTGAATAAATTAAAGTTTATACGATTGCACTAATGATTTGCGCTTTCAAAAGAATAATTTTCAATAATATCGGTTTTCAAAACCACATCCGTATATTCGTGAATGCAGTGTATAAGATCTTTAAAAAATTTCAGTATGCTCAATTTTTCTATAAAAATCATATTTAGCATTCTTTTAATATTTTTAAAACTATCTTAGAAATTAAGTCCAATGTCCAGAATCTTTCTTCCAAGCAACATTTTTTTCCCATAACACATTTCGCATTTCACGTCTTTTATATGCAAATTAATTTTGAAATTTTTTTCTCATACTTTGGAAAAGATCTTGGGAAGGAAGAAAAATGTCGAAAAGAGATCATTTTTCCGGAAATTTTTTTAAAACGATGTTAGATACTGAAAAAAGATTAAAAATCATTTACTTACACTATAAAGGGAAATTGGATTGAAATCAGTAATTCAGATTCAAATTTTATCTTCCAAAACAAAATTAATTATTATATCTATGTTTTGAGCCTTTCAAATATACAATCTGTTATTAAATATACGCTTCTTTTTAATTTAATAGGGTAGAAACCAATCATTTAGATTTCAAAGAAAAATATTTTTCATCGTTCAATGAACGTTCAAAACTGTAAGTACACTGTTGAAAATGTTTGTGATTTTACAATAAATTACAGTACAAATTGTAATGTAAATTTACAATCGGAGTATTGTAAAGTGAAATTACAATAATTTTAATGTAATTCTAAGTGAAATTCAGAATTAAAATATGCATATTGTGAAGTTGAAAGTTGTGCCACGCTGCTGCGGAGTGTCGCTACCGTCGGTCATCGTGGGTTTTCAGTATGTTTCGCTTATGGTTTCTCACTAAGAAGGAATCGTTAAATATCTTAAACTGAGATTTGGAAGCGACGTACAAGGTAACTTTAATTTATTCAACTGGATAGGCAGTTCCTATCAAGAAATTTTCTTAAATTTCTGTCTCATTCTGCTTCAAAACGAAAGGCAGTCGATGCCATGCGATAACCTCAAATTCAATTAGTGGTTAATTAATTAGTGGTAAATCATAATTCTGTTTAAATTTGTTACTAATTTAAAGTACATTTTAAAATTTGTATATTTAGTTTTAAAATTGAACAAGTGAAACAAATAAATTTGAAAACTGAAATCTCTATTGCTTAAATGAATTAAAATTAAAATAGAAAGACTAAATATGTGTAAAACTTGGAAACAAATTTTACAATTAGGAGAGGACTAAAAATGATTTTATTGAATACACATTAAGTCCGACTCATAAAGTGCAATTTATATAAATATTATACAAATATATTTTATTCTAGGAAGAAAAATGTATTATTGCCGATACTGTGATGTTAAGAGACCATCCCTAAAACAGCATTTGCAACAGCAACAATTGCATAGGCATATTTCTCGAAATTTTTCACAATAAATGTAATGGAAGTTTATTACCAAAAGGCAATACAATTTCACAATACATTTACATCAAAATTACAATACATATGCTGTAATGTACATTTTTTTGGATGTTGTGAAATTACAATACATTTGCAATAATTTTACAACACTGGACTTTAAAGATACATTTTCATGTAATGTAAAATTATATTGCGTTTTGGTAATAAACTTCCATTACATTTATTGTAAAATTACAATAGAAATTTTTAACAGTGCATGTATGGGTTGAGCACAGTTAACTAACTAGCACTGTAATAGTACTGGCTACGTTTTAGTTTTAATACCAGTAATGGCATGCAAGTGTGGGAGTAATACTGACACCACTCCGGAAAAATTGTAGACTACCAGTACTGGATCAATACTGCACGGATAATTTTTTATGGCAATATATGTTTTATTTTATGATAATTCTTAATAATATTAGGAATCTCAAGAAAATTGAGGTGCAGTGGTAATTATTTCTAGCGGGCTGGAAATTTTTCGCAATCAAAATACTAAATATTCGAAAAATGATATGAAACTTTAGTATAGGTTAAGTAAAAGTTTAATACAATATACAGGGTGATCCGCCAATAGTCATAAAGTTTTAAATGTCAAATTCTTTGTTTAAAACCAAACAAGAAATCATATTGACAAAATGTTGTGCCAACGATAGTTTTCAAACCATTAAAGCATTGCAATTGGCCAATAGAAACTCACTATTTCCGCGCTCATAAGCTTCCTGCGCGAATTTTTTACCATGATTCATTTCAGATCAGTAGAAAAATATTCTCATCCAGACAAGAGATAAACTGTTACAGAAGCAACATGAAGTTGGAAACACTATAGTAAACAAATTTTTAATTGTAAGTACCACTAATTAAATCTTAAAAGGCCTCATTTTTGTTCCTATGTATGAAAAATCCAAACTCATGGGAAATTCAGTAATTTTTGTAATTCGTATTTAAATCGTGGAAAGCTCAATGAACAATTGACGGTGATATAGTTTCCAACTTCATGTTGGTTCAGTAAAAGTTTGTCTCTTGTCTGGCTGAGAATATTTTTCTACTGATCTGAAGTGAATCTTGGTAAAAAATTCGCGCAAGAAGCATATGGGCGCGCGGAAATAGTGAGTTTCTATTGGCCAATTGCAATGCTTAATAGTTTGAAAACTATTGTTGGCACAACATTTTGCCAATATAATTTCTTGTTTAGTTTTTAACAAAGAATTTGATATTCAAAACTTTATGACTATTGGCGGATCACCCTGCATAGTGAATTATCATATAGTTTATCTAAAGTTTAGAATTTCACTTCGAAAAATTCTTATTATGATACATTTTTCCCTAAAATGAAACGTAATTTAGCAAAAATTGTAAACTTGGGTTTCTCCGCGTGTTAAACGAGTACAGAACATCGTTATTATCTTAAATATGGGACAGTGGGGAACCATTATAGGATACCAGTACCACGCCACTTCTGACAGTACTGGTGCAATACAGTGCTATTTGTTAATTTCTTATTAGGCAGGGCTAAGTCCCCCCCCCGGGGGGGGGGGGGGGGCAATGTTGTTTTTGGAAAAAAATAACTATTTCTTAACTAATTTTTTTTCCTTATGGAATAAATCAATTTTATAAGAGGAACCATATTAAAAACAAACAATTGGAAAATTTACGCTGCATAAAAATTTTTATAAAACAAACAGTTTTTATAAGGTAAAAATAGAAGATGAGTCACTGACCGGGATATTATGTTTGTGATACATGGTAAAACTTTTTATATGGATTTTTACTAAAGTATTTCACAATTTAGGGACAAACGTATCACTCTTAGATTTTTTGTTGGTAAAAATACTGAACTTTAGAAAAATGATATGAAACATTATTTATTTGGTTATAAATATGAATTATATATATATAATATATAAATAAAAAAATTTGGTATTTTTACTGAAAAAAATTCTCAGGATGATACATTTGTCCTTAAATTATAAATTACTTGAGTAAAAACTTGATATTTTGATAGAATAAATATTATTATATCACATATTTGTGAAAACTAGGCTTGATTCGAGTCTAAACTATCTTAAATTTAGAGAACAACTGACGCTTCACACTTGGGGCCAAATTGTCAAAAAGAAATATTTGCAATAAATAGAATTATGAAATTTTACAATCCTCAGATGTTAAATTACCGATTAGTTGTCTGATTAAAATAATACTTGCACATAGTAATATCTTGTATAATAATTCATGCCTCGGAATAAAAAAAGAACGTAGCAATAACAGGTTCTAGTAACTTTTTGAAGGGCAATTAATTTCAACCCAAGTTTGCTCCGATCTACCCTACAAACTCAGTAGAACAAAATTAATCGTGTTAACCAACAAAGTTACACATCGTCATATTTTATATTCAGTACTAGGAATAACAAGTTATGATAGGTTTGGAACAATACTGTACATTTGAATTAGCCGTTATTGCGTCAGTACTGACATCCAGTACTGGATACCACTGCACGTCAATGTAGGCCCAGTACAGGTAAAACACTGGCCGCTAGTTGTGGGCAACGGTAATCAGTACCGGGTCAGTACCACGTTGATAGTAAATTTCTACTAAAGTAGAGACACGTGTCGATGGCTTTGAGCACGCACGCTTTTCTGCTTTTGGAAGATTTAAGTAACACGTCATGCTATGAACAACCTCTACAAGGGTGAACAAGCCGTAAATATTCCTGATCTATTTCAGTCTTACGCTTAAAAGGTTTCCCTCAAATTAAATGGTGTGTTTTTTGCTTTCTTTCGTTTCATATATCACGGTATTTTATTAAAATTCCATTTTACGCACATTTATCACTTCTATTTTTATGCCAAACTATTTTTCAGCACTGTGCGAATTCTCTCTGAACTAGAAAATTTGAATACATTACTATGATTCGTCACTTAATAATGTTTACCTATTATTTCTATCCTAAAATCAAGTTTTTTTTTTTTTAATTCACAAGATTGGGAAAAATATTCTCTTCATTAACTGTAACTAATTTTGCGAAAGAACTAACACCAAATTTTATAAAAAAATATTTTAGAACAAAGTTAATTATTTTGAATTGTTGTTTTCATTTTAGATCAAAGTTGTTTGGTGATCACAATGACCCAAGAGTGATTTTTTGAAAAAAAATTTTAATGGAATTCTAATTTCAGTTAAAACTAAGTAAAGTGAGTTACGAATAATCTTCATAAAAGTAATGTCAGTCCTGGATTATTAAGATTGGAAATAAATTGAAACCTTTACCTGAAGTGAGGCGCTTAAAGCAAAAGGAAAGTGAATATTGTTGTCAAAGAAAAATGGAATATAGAAACGGTTGGAGAAAAAGGAAGACAAATTTTCTTCAGTGGTAAAGCAAAACAAAATGAAGTTGGAGCAAAAAAGAGACAAGTTTTCTTCAGCGGTAAAGCGAAACAAAATAAAGTTGGAGGAAAAGAGTGACTCGGTTGTCACACTTTTGCTTCAACATTAAAGCAGGACAACCGAGTCGCTCTCTTCCTCCAACTTCATTTTGTTTTGCCTTACCACTGAAGAAAACATATCTCTCTTTTGCTCCAACTTTATTTTGTTTCGCTTTACCGTTGAAGAAGATTTGTCTCCCTTCCTTTTTTTTGTTTCAGGTTTTGGCTACCACTTAAGGCGTTTAGAACAAAAGGAAAGTAAATATTGTTGTCATAGAAAAGTGAAACATAAAAACGGTTGGAGAAAAAGGAAGACAAATTTTCTTCAGCGGTAAAGCGAAAGAAAATAAAGTTGGAGCAAAAGAGAGACAAGTTTTCTTCAGCAGTGAAGCAAAACAAAATGAAGTTGCAGGAAAAGAGCGATTCGGTTGTCTCGCCTTTGTTCCAACATTAAAGCAGGACAACCGATTCGCTCTTTTCCTTCAACTTCATTTTGTTTCGCTTTACCGCTAAAGAAAACTTGTACCTCTTTTACTCCAACTTTATTTCGTTTTGCTTTACCGCTGAAGAAAATTTTAATTATTCTAACGCTTATTTTGTATCTCACATATTTTGGTTAAAAAATGGAATTTTTGATTTTCAATAGTGTTTTCTTAAAACCAAAACATAAAATATACATCTTGTCTTAAAATGTCCCACTCAGATTTTGTAGACCTCATATAGGCAAATAATTTTTCATCTTAGCGTTTTTTTCGTATGTCAATATTTTGTTTAAATAATGGAATTTAGGAATTTTAATTGTATTTTTTAAAATTAAAATGAAAAATATACGTTTTATCAGAAACTATGTTAGACTAAATTTGTAGATCTTATTGAAACGAACAATTTTGCAAACTTACGTTTTTTTCGTATTTTAAATATCATTGTTAAAAAATTGAATTTTGGATTTACAATATTATTTTTTTAAATTCAAAAGAAAAATATACATCTTAAAAAAAATATAACGGTTCAAATTTGTAGATCATTATGTAGTGAACAATTTTGTATCCTAACATTTTTTCGTATCTCGTATAATTTAACTGGAAAATGGAATTTAGAAAATAACTCTTCTAATATCTATATAAATTCTAATATAAAATATTAAATTCTAATATCTAATATAAAAAATACTTTTCTAATATCGAGTATATATAACAGTTTTCATCATTTTTTAATAACACCTAAAGTAATGAACTTTTCAAAATTTTTCTTCATCTATCACAAAGAAAATATCCGATGTACAAGAATGACACTGTAATCATTTTTACCTGAATGCTGTGAAAGTTGAAATTGGGGAAACAAAGTTGTGAAAATTCAAAGTATTCTCATACTCAAAAAGCGAATCTAACAAATTGAGAAAATTAATTATTAGAAACAAAATATAAAATATGTAACTTAGAAATATATTGAAAGTATTTTTATATTTTTTTAGCAATGATTTCACGAATTTGAATTTCTACAACTTTGTTTCCCTGAATTTCAACTTTCACAGCATCCAGGTAAAAATTATTACAGTTTCTCTCTTATATGTCAGCTATTTTCCGTAAATCCTAAAACGTAAAATTTTGATGAAAATTCCGAAAGTGATTTTTCACATAAAACCAATACCGTCTCATAAGATGAGAATGTAAAAATCTATCAAAATATTTTTGATACGTTGCTAATAATCTATGTAAGTTTACCTTTATAATAAGCTGAGAAAAGTTCAATAATATTTAATGTTTACAAGTTGTTTAAAATTCAAGAAAACTTTGAAATCTTGACTTTCTTCGCAATATCTTCGTTAATAATTGATTAAAAAACTTCGTTTTGGGGTCATTAAATGCAGGACTTTGTTACCTTCCATGTTATTCTAAGGAAAAAAGTAATTGTTCGGTATTTTATAAATTAGAAGCTTTTATGTGAATGGTTAAAAACAAGTGCCCAGCTACTTTTGCACAGAAGTCTATTTCATTTACAGTGGGTTGCCAAATTATTATACTCACTTTGCTTTGCTTTGTCGCATAAAATCTCTTAATATTGACAATACACGTATTAAAATTTGTCACTAAAATAACATGAAAGTTTTTTAAATTATGCATAAAACGACCTTAAGATTAAGTGGTTTTGTCAACTTTTGAGGAAGATATTGCAAAAAAATGTCAAAATTTCAAACCTTTCTTGAATTATAAATAATTCCGGAAGTAATTGATGCTCTCAGATGTTCTTCGACTCATTTTGAAGGAAAATTTACGTAAAATGTAAAAAACGTGCCAAAAAAATTATACTAATTTTTTCCTAGATTCTGAAGAAGTCTAAACTCAGAACAAAAAAGGCGTAAAAATTGAAAAAATTCTAATACTCAAAAAAAGATTTTAAAAATAGATAAAAGTGATAACCTACAAGAATTAATTAAATTTTCTTGATCAATTGAATTTCATTATTCTTAGTGTTATAAATAAAATAATTTTGAATTTTTATGCCTCTTTTGTTCTAAGTTTAGACTTTTTCGGAATCTAGGACAAAATTAGTATAATTCTTTGATACGTTTTTTACATTTTACGTAAATTTACCTTCAAAATGAGTCGAAAAACGCCTGAGAGCATCAATTACTTCCGGAATTATTTATTATTTAAGAAAAGTTTGAAATTTTGACTTTTTTTGCAATATTTTCCTCAAAAGTTAACGAAACCACTTAATCGTAAGGTCGTTTTATGCATAATTTCAGAATCTTCCATGGTATTTTTAGCGACAAATTTTAATACGCGTATTGTCAATATTAGGAGATTTTATGCGACTAACTAAAGCAAAGTGAGTAGAATACTTTTGGCAACCCACTTTATTTATTACTAACGACAAGAATATTTTTCAAGATTTTATAATTTGTTCTAAAAAATAATTCTAAAAATTAATTGGAGTCAGAATCATCCGAAATAAAAAATTCAAAAAGATCCCAGTAATGCATGCCAATCTCATGTCCCAGAATAGTTAGACCGTTATCAGCAAATGAATTGATAAAAAAAATGTCAATTCCTTAACCCGTAATTTAAAAAAGAACGGTCTCCGGGACATTAGTAGTGACTCGGTAATTCAAAATATTTTTCTGCAAAAATAATGGGTAAAAGTTCGTTAATAGATTTAGCTTTAAACATAAATTCATTTATAAACGAGAATAAATGTTTTGAAAAAATGTTGGTTTGCAAAAGAGGCATGACCTCTAAATAAACGCTAATTACTAATGATTAGCGTTTTTAAAGCTCATATACCTGAATCCAATAAGGCAGATAAAATCCAGAGCAGGCAAGGATGGATGCTACAGTGGACAAGGTCGCCCAAAAAATGCACAACACTGTCATCTCACTCATTAGTTTTGGCTCACACTGTGATCATTTTGACGAAGCAGCACTGCGGGTGTAAAGTAAACCCGGGTAAAGAGTACACACACCCGGAAGAGCTCTCTCTTCTCTCACTTCCTCCGAAATCACTCAATCACCCTCACTCAGAGTGCATTATCTCAATTGAGCGCAAAGTGAGCGAAGGCGTTAATTAGCTCGCTTTAATTACAATTCACACCCAATATCCGGCCTTGTCCATGAACTGGTCATGATTGATCGTCCGATCAATCCAACTCTGTTGTTTGCCATTCGTTCGTTGAACTTCAAACGAACAAGAGCAACAAACACGCCTGGTTCACGCTATCTAACTAGATAAACTCATCGAAATAAAGACTATCTTTCTGCCTCAGCAAAAGTTTAATTATAAACATAAGCCGAAAGTAATAATAGCCTTTGGATTTACTTTCTGAACACTTTGAATCACTTCCAGATCTCGTAGAGCGCATTGGCGCCGTCTTCTCTCCCTACCGGACAATAATTAAAAATAGTCCGGCGCGTTTAATTTTAGTCCTCGGTGCTTTCATGGACGGCGGCGACGGAAGTGACGAGGAAGAAGAGGAATAGTCGGAAAGATTTGGAGGAAGAGAGGGCGAGTAAAGGATGCTGGGAGAGAGCGGCGGAAGTCGCGCGCGGCGCCGCGTCGGGACTGCGACTGATTCGTTTTCCGCCTCGGGTTTGCACCGCCAACTCGGCAGCATCCCAGTTGAGCAGGCAAACACTGATAGCAACGACCAACCACATTTCTAGGGGTGAGAGTGTGAACTCTACGTAAATATGTATAGAGAAGAATTAATGTGTAGAGGCGCCCCGAAGCGTGTAAACGTGTGTAAGCGCACGTGCTAGGTATGTGAGGGTGTATGCGCACGTTCTTCACGCATGCGCTTCTCATATCATCCACCCGTCACACTTTGACACCTCTTATGGCCTATTCAATGGACATTTGCCGGAAGACCTACCCCACGTGTGCCCTTGGAACCTACAATTAGAATCGACAGTTTACTCAAAGAAATCCAGTCTTTCTGTCTACCTGTCCAGCCACAAGATTCTTGATTTTCAAATTTCTTGTGATTCATCAAATTTTAAATATACGTAAAATGCTGTGCAAAAGTATCCGGGCACCGATTTTTTAGCAATCACATTAAAGCTCATAATTTTAATAATACATTATGTCAAAAAAGTACTAGAATCAGAGTCGGCCGGAGCCATATCAGGTGAATTCGGTGGTTGTTCGATGATATTCGTTAAGTTTTTGGCCAGAAATTCGTTTCATTTCATTTTTCATTTCGTTCTTTCTTATGCTTTTCAAAGCAAGTTTATTAATACAAAAAACAAACATTAATCAATTACATATTGACCATTTTGTTCGATGACCTTTTGCCATCTTTCAGTCAGCTTCATAATTCCGCTTTCGTAGAAAGTTTGGTTCTTAGAGGCAAAAAACTGAATCAACTCATTTTTTACAGCTGGGTCAGAATTTCTGAAACGGATCACCTGAATTGGATGAAAATTCAAATCTACTTCAAAATGATTTTTTGCGATAGTGTTTACCATTCCTGATATAAATCTAAAGTGATTTCGTTTAAAAAAATTTTTTGTTTATAATATTAACAATTAAAGATTTTTGTCACTTTTTTTTGTAAAATTAATTCTGGCTGATCTAATTATCCGATTTTTATGTTTTTTGTGACAATGGAATCGTCATTTAACATAGATTGACCCAGATTATTTCCGATTTTGAAAACTTGAAATTTTATGTAAAATTTTAATAATTGTTTATAACAAATTGATAAACAAATGTCTTCTTCATCGGATTTCGACTGGAAAAAGAGCCACATGTACTTCATTCAATTATCTTTCATATTCCGTTGAGAAAAAAAATCGCCCGCATTTTGGAACGATCCAATTAGGTCGAAAACAAAGTTGCGCGAGATGCCAAAACTGTGCCGTTCGCTCGCGCGCATTTATTCTTCACCGCGCAAATGCTTTGTGCTATGTAAAAAGGATTTCTTGGGTGAATAAATAATAGATTTTTGAAACGTATATAAGTAGTATACAATCTTGACATCAGTTTATTTAAATTTAGCACAAAATAGGTAGTATTTTCGATGATATACTCCTTAAACAGATTACTCAAATATGGTCAAAAATTATTTCTACTCGTTATGGTATTTTTTCGATAGGCATTGACAATGTGAACTAAAATCCAGATTAATTTTGCAAAAAGATTTTTTCTCATTTTTATTGTTTAATGTAATGCCAATTTAAATATGAACGAAGGTTTGGAGCGCGCTTTGACACGGAGCGTTCGACGCCTTTGATTGGATCGTTCCAAAATTTTTCCAGTCGAAATCCGATGAAGCAGACATTTGTTTATCAATTTGTTATAAACAATTATTAAAATTTCAAGTTTTCAAATCGGAAATAATCATAGTCAATCTATGTTAAATAACGATTTCATTGTCACAAAAAACATTAAAATCGGATAATTAGATCTGCCAGAATTAATTTTACAAAAAAAAGTGATCAAAATCTTTAATTGTTAATATTATGAACAAAAAAATTTTTTGAACGAAATCAATTTAGATTTATGTCAGGAATGGTAAACACTATCGCAAAAAATCATTTTGAAGTAGATTTGAATTTTCATCCAATTCGGGTGATCCGTTTCAGAAATTCTGACCCAGCTTCATTTTAATCGAACGTCCTTCCATTCAAATGGTTTTGAAGTGAACGGAATAAATGATAATCGGATGGTGCAAGGTCAGGACTATACGGTGGATGAGGCATCACTTCCCAGCCCAACTCCAATAATTTTTTGCGAGTGACCAAAGATGTATGTGGTCTGGCGTTATCTTGATGGAAGATGACGCCTTTACGAGTTGCCAGTTTCGACCGCTTTTCCTTAATTTCTTTGTCCAATTTCATTAGCTGGCGACAGTAGATATTCGAATTGATAGTTTGGTTCCTTGAGAGCAGCTCAAAATAAACAATACCTTTGAAATCCCACTAAACACTCAGCATAACCTTTTTTTGATGAATATCGGCTTTTGATGTCGATTGTGCAGGCTCATCTCGCTTGCTCCATCATCTTTTTCGCATGACGTTATCGTAAACAACCCATTTTTCATCGCCCGTTATGATTCGCTTTAAAAATGGATCGGTTTCGTTACGTTTCAGCAGTGAATCGCAAATGGAAATTCGTTTGGTGAGTTGAATTTCGTTCAATTTGTGAGGAACCCAAATATCGAGCTTATTAACATAACCAAGTTGTTTTAAATGTCTTTCAACGCATGCATGTGATATGTTAAACTTCTCTACGATTTCTCGTGTCGTACTATACCGGTTATTTTCTATCATTGCTTTTATTCTGTCGTGGTCAACTTCAGTTGGGCGTCCAGAGCGTGGTACATCTTTGAGGTCAAAATCTCCGGAACGAAAACGAGCAAACCAATTCTGGCACTGGCGTTTTGTTAATGATTTTTCATCATAAACATCATACAACTTTTTACGAGCTTGCACTGTGTCTTTACCTTTTCGGAAGTATTAAAGTAAAATGTGACAAAAATGTCCGTCTGGAATCTCCATTTCAAATCAATGCAAAACAATAAATAAACAAGAAAACTTGAAACTTTTTTTTCTACTGAATAACACAGGTCTACATGGTTTTGTTATGGAGTAGCTGAGGTACATTTCCGAAGTAATTTTGAGCGCAGAAACCGAATCCGGGCTCAGAATTGCTCCATTCCGTCAGGTTTTCAAGTAATCCTAACCGAAAAGTACGAAAAACGCGGTTTTTTTCTATATTTGAGCAATTTTTTTTTTTCAATCGGCGATATCTCTGGTTAGGAAAATTAGAATGAAACATGTAAATAGTGAAATAGAAAGCTGAAAAGTGGCTCTTTTTGATGGTTTTATCATATTTAATAAATAATAAAAATTCGCGAAGTTATCGATGCTCAAATATAGCAAAAACCGTGTTTTTCGCACTTTTAGGTTAGGATTACTCAAAAACCCGACGTGATGGAGCAATTCTGAGCCCAGATTCGGTTTCTATGCCAAAAATTACTTCGGAAAGGATTATCGGTATTTCTATAAAAATCACAACCTCATATTTTGTAGACCTGTGTAATCTATGAAACGTCAGCTGTCAAATACCATATAAGATGTAAAAATTACAATGAAGAAAGACGACTTCGAACGACTAAAGTCATCTAGCGGAAAAAAGCGAAATGACTTTGTTGCCAACCCAATAGTCGAGCAGCAACGCATTTCGGGCCCAAACAATCGTTTGAAATGGTACGGATTGATTCGTAAGATACAGAAAGTTCAGCGGCTATCTCTCTTAAACTTAAATGACGATTTTCAGTTACCATTTCCTTCACTTTAGCGATGTTAACTTCAGTTGAAGACTTTGATGGCCGACCAGAGCGAGGCAAATCTTCCACCACATTTCGACCGCGTTTGAATGCACGTGTTTTTGATAAAGTCGATTCACCGTAAGCTTTCTGTAACATTTTCAGCGATTCCACACACAAAATTCCATTTGCAATACAAAATTTGAGACAAATTCTTTGTTTGATATTTTTATCCATTGGAAAAATCGCGAAACACACTTGAGATAAACTCACAATTTTGAGCACTGTGAACAAACTAAATGACAGATCGCGCTCGAACCCTGGAACTCCACGTCAGTGTAGAAGACAGGGGTGCCAACTTAGCCTCAAAAAGGTTTTCGACAATCTCTTTAAGCGGAATTTTCGAATGATCAATTCTCGGTACTTTTTTGACATAATGTACACTGAGAAAAAAATGCTATTGAATCAATAGCATTTCTTTCCAAAAGTATGTATACTATTAATTCATAAAAATATACTACAAGAACCAATAAATATGTTACTAATTCTATAGCATATTGATTTGAATCCATGATATACATGCTTTTGGAAAGAAATGCTTTTGATTCAATAGCATTTTTTTCTCAGTGTAGATCAAATAAATTACATTTCTAGGAGTCACGTCAAGGATAATGAAATTTTGTATTTAGTGACCTGAAAATGAAATGTTTTTGTGCAATACTAACAAAGATATTGCAAAAAAAGTCCAAATTTCATAGTTTTCACTATTTTTGAATAACACCAAAAGTAATGAAATTTTCTGAATTTTTCTGTATCTATCACATAAAAAAAGTTACTAAATTTTTTGATTTTATATGAAAAAGGAAATTTAATTTACTTAAGGAAGTTTTCATCCACGAAAATTAGACCTCAGGCAAAAATAGATAACTTTGCTTCCAAGAATAGCAATATTATTATTGAAGGCCTATTTTGGAAAAGAAAAGATTAATTTCCATGAAAAAAATTTGAAATACAGAAAAATAATTTTATTAATCAATTTTATTTTTGCCCCAACTTTTTTTCTTGGCGCTTCTTACCAAATTTTAAAAAATTAGGCGATTTTAATAAATTACAAATCACTTTTTCAAGAACAACTTAACCATTTCCAATTTTCGTAAATGAATAAATCATTATCAAATTCAGCAATTTGTTTATACAAATTTCGTTTTGGAAAATGTTTTTTTAATGGTTTCAGCCATTAAAGAATTTGTTTTTAAAAATCAGAAACGGTGAAATTGGGAGAAATCTTTTTTCTGGAAAAATGATTCATGATTTATTAGAATCATGATCTTTTGCATATCTTTGAACATATATTTATTCAACAATAAAAAGTTTTTTAAATGTCAAAATAAATAAAAATGGCGGATTTATAAACAATCTCGCGCAGCAGCTCGCCGCGGACAACTCAAACTCCGTGAAAAATTCAGCCCGTAATTTTTACCTGAAACAAAAAATTAAAATACTTCCTTATTCGGAAGGCTTTTCTGCACAGTATAGTCTATTATGGTGATTGAAAGTTGAAATTTGAATATTTTAGTCATTTTTTAATAAAGTACTCGATTTTTCGGCCTTTTTTTAGAAGTAAGTGCGTTAATAACATTGTAAAAAGAGATTTTTTAATACATTTTTTTAACTCAGTCTGTGCACAATTAAATTATCTAAAAAACAGTGTTTTACTTGTATACATAGCTTTTATAGTTTTTTTGTAATCGCGCACGGAATTTCAAAAAACATGGTTTTCATAAAATGGGCTTTAAAGTTTTTCGAAGGAAAAAATTCAAATTAAAGGAAACTTACAGGCATGAGATGTCAATCAGCTATACTTTGAAACTTTGCAAGAATATTTTCAGATAATAATTCTAACGATTGAAGCAACAAAAAAAAATCGATTTTTTGAAGCTGACTGATGAGGAGACCCCCTTAAGGCTCTATCAGCCTTGAGGGATAAATGAATTTCAATCAAATAAATTGCAAATGTTAAAGTGAACCTTTATAAAGATAGACTCATTTTTTTTTAAATGCATTAACTCCCAAAGTGATTTTAACTAACTTTTTCTGGCATTTATTACTTTTTCAGTATACGTTAACTTTTACTGTAATTTAGATTTTTACTGAATTTCTTAATCTTCATTTAAAAATTTGGGCTAACATTTAGAAGCAGTCAATAGCATTATATCTTTCTCAAAATTGTAAAAGACCTCTAAAGAACTTTTTAAAATCGTATCAACTTGAGACATTCTGATAAATGTCCCTATGATTTTCTCCCCTTAATATAGAGAAAAGTATTTTTGGTAGTAAAGTAACTAATTTCTGCAATTATGTGCTTTATATAAATGAACATGCAACATCAATTGTATGTTTAGATTGGAACAGAGTCAATAATCATTTATTCACAATAATCATGAGAGTTTGAATATTCCCAATTATACAAACCTAGTTGCCATAATCGTAACAAATGAAAACGGTATATCACCTTGATTGACGCAATTCATGTTGATTTTCACTGCGGTCAACGTATCTCTCAGTTACTATAATATTACACTTCGGAACATGGCTTTTACATATATGGTAAACAGATTTTAAACTTCCAATTGAGTTTCAATAAGTTACATTCCGAATTTTATTAAGTATTAGATTGAGAGAAATCTTTTGTTCACGCAAAAAATAGGTTTAGTTGCCGTAACCCCAGAAGTTATGTTCTCTCAACCATACTTTTTTCCGTATATGAAATGAAATGCCTTTGATGATTTCAATTAATTTTATTATATTGTTATTAAAAGTAAATAAAATTTAAGATGCATTCAAGCTGATTTATAATAATTTACAAAAATCCGAATTAAATGGGATTTTACTCCGTCCTATTCTGCACCAATCCAAAACAAATTTCAAACTTGCTCAATTTAAATCGGCTGAAAATTAATTCGCTTCAATCCGAGACGTTGACCCGAATGAATCCAAACCAAGCTTGCAATAGTATCAATCCGAGATTTCCAATCCGATTTATTCCAAACTCGGATTAAGTCGGATTAATTTTTAGCTGATATGTTTTTAGCGATTTTGAAAACCTTTTTTTGGATTTTAAAATATCATATATAAAATTAACCATCATAAAGAGAAATGGCTGAATCTACTATAAAAAATATAACTCTTATGGAAAAATACATAATACAATACATTCTTTTTGTATCTCGTAAAGTTTTCTGGAAAACTAAGTTTCTATGTTTTATAACATTTCTCTTTAATAAAAGAAAAATATATAACTCCTATGAAAAATTGGTCATGAAGGAAATTTGTAGATCTCTTTGAAATAAAGTGTTTTGTTTCTCAACATTTTTGCCGTATCTCCACTCAGAAAAAAGATTTGATTGAATCAAAAAAATTATTTGTATGAAACACTTTCTTTGATGTAAAGAAATGTTTTGTTTAAATGAAACAAAATTTGTTTGATTCAAACAAAATATCTTTGGATCAAACAAATATTTGTTCGAATCAAATAAATTTCTGCCTTAAATCAAACAAATTATATCTTTAACCATATATCAATGCATTCATTTCTTTGTTTTGAAGAAAAATTAATTTGATTCAAACAAATATTTATTTGGTTCACAGATATTTTGTTTGAATCAAACAAATTTTATTTCATTTAAACAAATCATTTCTTTAAATCAACGAAAGTCGTTCAAACAAATCATTTTCTTTGATCCAATCAAATCTTTTTTCTGAGTGTCGTATATTTTCGGGAAAATGGAATTTCTGATTTTTACAAAAACTATTTTTATGGATAAACCCAAAACCATTACTTTCGTAAAAAAAGTTCTTTCTGACTTAGGGGATCTTAAAACATAAAGGTTTGATGAAAATTCCCAAAGTGATTTTTCACATAAAACCAATAGTTTCTTGTATGATAAAAATGTAAAAATATGTGAATAGTAATGTAGAAATCTCCTAAATTTTTTTATGATTCCAGTTAGTTGAAATTCTTTGATCCGGGTTTCTCATGACTATAATATTTGAAATATCAATTGAATTTTGTTTACAATCTAATATCTAAGTTGAAACTTAAACAACTTAAAATCTTTAAGAATAGGAGAAACTTTAAACAAGAAAATTATAACTTGTTAAATGAATAATTGAAAGTTAAAATAAATAAATTGTATATCTATACATAAAACCTCTATAATAATAGCTACACTTTACGAGATAAGAACACTCATATTTCAGAATCTGTATTCTTATTTCAGAGCATGTCTTTTATTTAACTGAAATTTTTACTCTTGATAAGAAAGCATCGAACTGGAGTCTTTTCATATCTTCGTTTCACTGTATCATAGAATACGTATATGATGTTCATTTTTCTTATTCTTCCTATTGTGAGAAACACTCATCTAACGACCATATTATGATCATATATCTGAGGAAACTCAGTTATTGAATTCTACTCTGAAAAAAGAGAATTCTCAGATCCAAAAATTACTTACCTTGAGTACTATTTATGTGTGTATTTACCATTAAAAATGAATTTTTCTTATTTCACGAGTATTCTACATTGCCAAATAAATAATTCAGTTAAGAGACAGAATCTTTCGGACTCATTTATTTTAAAAATAAAGTATTTCTCTGAAGTACAGAAATATTTCCTCGGCTAAATTCAATACATAAATTCCTTTAATTTAATGAAAATTCTTCTATTCAAAAATTTTATTCAAGTAAAATCCAGCATAGTAACAAACTTAAAAATGAAAAAATTGAACCAAATTCCAGTAAAAGCCAATCTATATTGTTGGAATGAATATGTGCAAAAAAGTAAAATGTATTTGTTAACATTTGTTGCTCAGTTTTTTTTTAGTAAATGTTACTTTTAATGTAATTTAAAGTTTCACCAGTAAATTGAATTTCAAATTATCTACAATTGTTTTTTCATCATAATTTCCAAGAAGACGTCAAAATTTTGAAAATTAAATTCAATAAATAAATAAATAGTAATTCGGAAATATGAAAATTATGACAAATCATAATTTGGGTAAATAAGAATTAGCTTAAATGATGATTTGGTGATATTAAGATTATATTAACTATATAATAATTCGGAAATTTAAAGTGTAGGTTAAATGATAAATCGGAAATATGAAAATTACAGCAATTGGTAATTTGGTTATATGGATTTCGATAAGATAAATGTTAGGATATATAGAATTCGGGAAATATTAATCCACCCTCCCGTTTTTTTAGCGCATTGTTGTCTTTCTAAAAAATTAATTTTGTTGCTTTTACGTAAATTGGATTAATGGTCTGATAATTTAAAAGCTTTCAAGTATTGCAGGCTTTATATTTTGTTCCAATGAAATATCTTTTGTGGTGCACATTTATTTTGATCTGGATTTAAATCAGGCAAATAATTAAATTAAGAGACAGAGTCTTTAAAACTCATTTATTTTATAATCAAAGTATTTCTATGAAGTACCGAAATATTTCCTAGTAGAAATTCAATACAGAAATGAAAAACTCGAACAAACGAAAAAATTCCAGTGAAATCCAATCTATATCGTTGGAATTAATATGTGCAAAAAAGTAAAATGTATTTTTTAACATTTGTTGCTCAGTTTTTTGAAAATAAATGTTACTTCTAATGTAATTTAAAATTTCACCAGTAAATTGAATTTCAAATTATCTACAACTACACGTCGAAATGATTGAAAAAATTCAGTAAATATTATAAACATCCAAACACGAATCAATTTTTCAAATCAATTTTGGAGACTTGGTCATAAATCAATACCGCTGAGTACATCATTTTTGGAGTTTCGATAATTAATAAACGTTGCTAATGTGAATGTCCAATGCTAGATTTCATTGGAGATTCAGTTAACCAAATAACCTGAACTCGACGAAGGGTAGACCTACTCTTGATTCCATCTCTAACGATCTGATTCAATTCGAAGATAACCTAGAGTTGATAACTTTATCGATTCTCATATACATATATCGGTTACGTATTTAAACACGATTTGCGTATTTGGAACCGAGTACTTTGCCCCTTCATAACTGCCAGCCATGTTATCATCACAGTCACCCTATTCAATTGGTGAGGTCCAGTGAGGAACATTTTCCCTAACTATTCGAAACTCCACAGAAAATATAATTCCATATTTCCAATTATATTCACGAGACTTTTAATCAGAACTGAGAACCAAAAAAAGGTCTATTCCGGTTTCCACTTTTTGATTCGAATAAAATATTCATTTCAATAAAGAATCTATCTCAGCCAGAATTCAAACCGAAGGAATGCGTAATCGGTAACGAACCACTTATGCAAAGTTGGTGATCTCGGTTCGAATCTCGGCTAGATTTTTTTTTATTCTTTAGTAATTTTTTGCAGAAGTCTAGATGTTTGAAAAATTAGTTTTAATTAATGATTAATGAAGCGGATTTTTTTTGTACTTGAAGTATTTTGTAGGAGCTTTCCGATGCCGTCAAATTTAAGGGTTGTTGTCAGCATAAATAATGAGAAAATTTTTTTTAAAGTTGACTCCTTATATGCATTAGTAAGATAGGAGGGTTCGGAATACGAAGTGAGTTTTATCCGTGCGATGTAGCAACGTTGTAAAGTCGGTTAAGACGTTCTCTTATTAATATTTTTATCTCGCGATTCTCATAATGTTGATATATTAGTAAAAATTAAAAGTATTATTCATAAAATATCTGCAATTGAGAATTACGTAATTAATCATGAGAATTATAAACATCAAATTAGAATAATTTCTATTTTTTTTTTAACGAATGAACTACTGCTTAAAAATGAAGTTTTATGAATTCAACAGTGAATTATAAATGTTTCATTGTGTGTTTAATAAAAAATAAAAGGTAACGAAACTGTCCGGCTTCGAGTTGGTTTTTCCGGAATGAAAACATGCGAGCACAAGTTGTGTCGCGAGCAGTGCAACGTTGCCAAATCTACGTATATCAGGTCCGTGTATATAAAAGGGGCGACTGAAAAATTAATTTTTTTATTGTCATATAAAAAATGATATCCATTTAATCGATTATTTGGTTATGACTAGTGATCAGGATTGTAAAGTTACGCGTAACTTGAGGTTTTCTATGTAAATTAAATAAATTACGTAAAATACGTAAAATACGTAGAAAACTGTAGTTAATTACATATTCAAGATGGCGAACCTTAAATGAGTATATATAACCTCTCTTGTTGTGATTGTGATTAAATTGTTTTATAATTATACTAACTTATTGTTTCATTTATGTTAAGAAACGTCTGCAATGTGGAATTGACTAAAAAATACAATTTTGAGGATGAGAATCATCCATATCAAGAGGACCTTACGGAAATAGATAATTCTCCTAAAAAACGTAAAGTGAAGCTTACAAGCTTTTCAGTGATACTTTATTTACAGCAAACTAAAATAATATTAATAAGTTTAATAATAATAATAATATTTTTATTTTTATTCTGAATATATAAAATTAATAATATTTAATAATTTCAAATTCAAAAATTCAAACTCAAATTTCATTTTATTTATTTATAAGCTTAATTTTTTAACTTGTCAGTACTTAAGTCTTGAGATTTAGAAAGATAATTTTATAAAGTCCATATCATTCGATTTATAACTCAAGAAAAAAATTGTTCATTGAAAAAAAGTACTAAAAAGACATAAACTAAATTTAATAGTTACATTATAATTTGTGCAAAATTAAGAATATTGTCTATTTTTTTTGTGAAACATCTTAGCATGAAATAATTTTAGCCACGGTAAATTCTTTTTGACATGATGTTGAAGTTTTATTTCATACAAAAATTAAACACAAGACTTACTTTATTGCAATGGTTTAACAGCACTATTCCTTCTTCTGAAATATTGCTTTTATTGAGCACAAAACTCATGCTTGAAGTGAAAGTGATATCTTGCCTTTTGTCAATTTACATCTGCTCATCTGCTAGCAAATCATTTTCAATGGCAATGCACCTTTTCCTGGGAAAAAGTAATTTCCGTGCATCTGCCTACCACCCTTACTCATGTTTAAATTATAATTCTGACATCTATTAACGAAATGACAAGATTCGCGAATGATACACAAAACTTAGGTTAGCTTGCGCGCCCGCCAGAACTTCAAGTCTAGCATATACGTAAATTACGTATAGGAAACCTCCACGTAATATACATAGTAAATTACGCATAGGAATCCATGTAAAATACGTTATGTATTTTACATTCGCAACCCTGCTAGTGATGGGAAAAGTACCGATAAATATCACTATATATCGATACACCGCCGCATCGAAAAGTATCGATACATTTTTCTCCTAACGATACATATCGATATTTTTCTGTCTTGCTATGTCGACAGTGTCGACACCGTTCAACGGCCGGTCAATTGTTTTTATGTGCCACCGGCGTGCAAACTCGTTTTTACGCTAAAGTTGAGAGTAGTGCAATGTAGTATATTGCGCTACAGAGGAATGAAATGTAAAAATAGAACAGCGCATGCGCCTATAGCCATACAGCGGAACACAATCTTCTCCTTATTCTTCTTCTTCGTACAGCCTTAGCACCCTACTGACAAAGCCTTGTACATTTGAACTGCGCATGGGTCTATTAAAATCCGCTACTACTACACGAGATCGATAAAATCAAAATGGCCGGGACTAGTCGCGAAATATCAAGTGCAATGGACGAGAATCATGATGAATACTAGATTAGATTCGAGTGTACGCATAAAAACTCGTATACGCACCGAAGTCACATAAAATAGAATATGTTCCAATGCACACAATTCGACAAATTACGAGACTCGCGACAATGCTCGCAGGACTGATCGCGCCTCGGCTTCGATCTCCTGCGAGCATTGTCGCTCGTCACGCAATAACCCTCTTTGTGCGCCTAGGCACATAATATACTATTAAAAGTGTTAATAATTTTTGAAAATGTCCAATTTCAATCATTTTATAATATTTTTTATAACTCAAAGATTGTGAAATATAACAACACAAAATGAATAACTTTTGTATTTCGATTCGTCATTAATTTAAATTTATTTTTAATTTGCCAAACTGTTAAATAAAGTCAGGTTAGGATGGCGAAGGGTGGGGGATATTATTGATAAATATCGATATTATCGATATCTTTCCCAAGAATATCGATATGTATCGATACGTTTTTTACCGATATTTCCCATCACTAGTTATAATCTTATTATATAGAGTTTCTTTATTGAAAAAACCATAATATTTGCCATAACCCTGAATCGAGCCCCGACTTGATACGGCCCGTCCTGGTGGAGCCACCTTAACTTTTGGTTTGAAGTTTATATGGGAGGAACAACAGCTTGTGACTTCAGACGTATGTTAAGTTACGATTGAATAAACGAATGAAACGTAGCAGTAGTTTGAAGGGATGCGGCAGGTGATTCGAAATGGTGATTGTAATTGATCATTGCTCTTTGATTATAGTGCCGCTAGCAAACTGCGAGTTCATTAGGATTCCGTTGTCTATGTTGTGACTTCTCACTATCGTTGGATGAGTTACATCTTCCCTTGCATGTTGATTCACATTACCTGATACGTTTCGCCGGATCTGCGATATTGATTGCACGCCATTGGCGTCTACCAAAAATACGCGTCTCTCTTCTCTGGCCTCTGCTATTTTCCAGTAAAAAAGTAATTAAATGTCCAGTCGAAATGAATTCTTTCGGCTGGAACAATTAGTCCACTCGCGTGCAAAAGGACGAGTGTGACTGACAAGACAAATTTAGAAAAAGGGAACAAGTAATCTCGGTATGCGTCTGACAGTATGGACACATTATTTGAGAATGAATTACAGGTTTAATTTTAAAATTTAATTTGTCGATAGAGTATTCCATGTTTGATTTCGACCATCGAATATAAATGAAAAAACTTTACATTTATCTATACTCTTACATTTTCTTCGTATTTCATTAAGGTAGTTCATCCACAAAAATTAGACCTCAGGCAGAAATAGATAATTTTGTTTTCAAGAACTTCTTTTCTTATCGCTTCACACCAAATTTTACAAAATGATGCGATTCTAATAAATCACGAATCATTTTTCCAGAGAAAAGAATCTTCAATTCACCGTTCCCAATTTTTGGAAATAAATCCATTAATCGCTGAAATCATTAAAAATTAATTTTACAAAACAAAATTCTTATAAGCAAAGTACTGAATTTGGTAATAATTTATTTATTTTAGAAAATTAAAAACGGTTAAGTTGGAGAGAATCTTCTTTCTGAAAAAATAATCCATGATTTATTAGAATCACATCATTTTTTTATATTCGGTATGAAGCGATAAGAAAAAAAGTTCGGGTAGATATAAAATTTATTAAATGCTTTATTTTTTATGTTTCAAATTTTTTGTTGGAAAATAATCTCTTTTCTTTCAGCTGATCCCTTCAATATTGCTATTTTTGAAAGTAAAATTATCTATTTTTACCTCAGGTCTAATTTTCATGAATGAACTACCTTGAGGGAATATTCTGTGAAATTTTAAAAAAATTGAAATTTCTTATTTTCCATTTTCTGAAAGTATATACTTTTAAGAATCTGCTCTTAGGTGTATTACATAAAGCTGGAATCGCAGATTAAACCTAAGTCTAAATTTATATGAAATTTTCATACTTTAAACTTTAAACGCCTTTTTCTCAGAACGATTTTTTCATCGAATGTGTGGAATAGAAAAAACAATGTACCGATATTTCTCAAAATTTAATACAATTATCTACATATTAGTTACTCCATTACGTAGTAACATTATAATTTTTTAATAATTTATATTTTTTATCAATAATAAAAAAATAATCGCAATTTTTCGACTTTTTTCTTTTAACTCTAAAAAAAAATTTTCTTTATTTTAAATAGATATATTTATTACGAAATATAGCGACACTTTTTCTGATTAATAATCGGTTCAATTTTTACATTCGCATGATAAATGAGAAAGTATTAGTTTTATGTGAAAAATGACTTTCGAAATTTGTATCAAATCTTTACGTTTTGAGACCCCCTAAGTCAGAAAAAAATGGTTTTTAGGAAAGTGTCTGTCTGCCCGGCGTCTGTGGACACTATAACTATCAATAGAATTATCGGATTGGAATGAAATTTGGCACACCTTTTGGGGGCCCAAAAAGAAAGAACGAGTTCGTTAACCAGCCACATCCAACAAAAATGGTTTCTGATGATTCTCATAAATCTCTACTAATTATCTCAATAACATTTTTCGATTAGACTAAAATTAGGAAAGTTATAGTATGTTAAAACTTAAAAAAAGTCAATATTATATAAGTCCCATTTTTCTGTTTTTTACGAAATACGAAAAAACAGTTACGATACAAAATTGTTTACTATATAAAGATTTAAAACGCAAGTTTGCAAAATTGTTCATTTCAATAAGATCTATAAATTTTGTCTGACACAGTTTCTGATAAAACGTATATTTATTTTCGTTTCAATTTAAAATACGATTAAAATTTTAAAATTCCATTTTTTATACAAAATATATGAGATACGGAAAAAACGCTAAAATGGAAAATTATTCGCCTAAATAAGGTCTAAAAATTCTCATTAGGACATTTTTTGACAGAATGTATATTTTATGTTTTGATTTTAAATATTGAAAATCAAAAATTCCATTTCTTAACCAAAATATGAGAGATACAAAATAAGCGTTAAAATAAAAATTCGTTTGCTTAAAACCAGTCTACAAATTTTTTCCTTTTTTTTTTGATATTTAAAAGAAAATAAAATTTTTTAGTCATGTAAATTATTAGAAAGTTACAGAAATGTATATAGAAAATCGAGCACGAAGCGCGAGGGTCGTAATGAGAATGTGTTCCTTAAGGCTGATAGAGTCTTAAGTAAATTGAATTTCTTTTTTCATTTGAAATCAGAAACAAATTTAGCAACTTTGAAAAAATGTAATTCACATCTACAATATTTATTTTTCCTTTGAAAACCATTTTTTGTAATAAATAAAATCAAATCGTAGACAATTGCCTTTATATAAAAAAAAAAAAAAAAATTCCTAAAAAATCCCCATTTTAGTTATTTTACTGCCTGTCACAGTAGAATTTACCCTTAGATTACTAAAATTATTGGGAATTCAATCACAAAAAAGAGAAGCAAAAACATCCCAATGAAAAATTCACCATCTGTCCAGTATTGTTTCATTCTTGGCCCAGTATTGGGTTCTCAGTAATTTCCCACTGGGTTTTAAAGAAATATTTTTAAGAGTTTACATTTCATCAATTGAATTGGCTAACTTAAAAAAATATTGACGATCCAATCAAATTTGATTGAACGTTTTCGTTTGAGAACATGATATAATACTTTGTTAAAACGTTTCTATGCATCAAATCAGCTTTTTTTCAGGCGAAGATCCATTCGTTTCTTTACACAGAAATTGCTAATTCCAGGTTGGTTTTAATGGAGTTAGGTCGAAAGTTAACGAGTGCTGGGCATCTTTCCACGATTTGATGGTTGAAAAGGGATTTATAGATTTCTAAAAAAGTAAAAGGAGATAGCATCCGCTATTTACTCACCCTCGAACGTTATTTTATAAGATAGCAAAAAGATTTTATCTTATAGAATACGTGCTGAAATTCAAAAAAAGATACAGTACCGGTCAGAATTGTGGGACCACCTGTTTTATGATAATTGCTTAAATTATCCTAATTTGAATTATGTAAGTGAAAAAATTTGTTCTTTCAATTAAATTCAAAGCTATCAAAATTCTATATAAAATAAGCCCAGCATGAATTCGTTTTGTTAAAATTTGAAGAAGTTATTGCAGAAATAATCAAGATTTCAATCCTTTCTTAAATTTTAAATAACTTTCGAAATAATCAACATTTTCTAATATTCTTAGACTAGTTTTAAAGCTAAATTTCTACAAAATTGAAACAAATTCTGCGAATTAATGTGTAATTTTTTTCTTACATACTGTTCGAGGTTAAAGTTCAAATATGAAAATTGGAAAACTTCCAATATTGCTTTTGCTGAGAAAAACATTTTTATAAGATATATAAAACATATAATCATGAATTTTGTATTGAATTCCCTTAAAATATATAATCATATGATCATTATTATGATTTACCTACAGATGAAATGTTTTCGAAATTTCCCTACTTTTTGGTTACAATTTCCACTCTTTGCATTACGCAAGAAAAAAATTATAGATTTATAATGACAATTTACTGCTATTCTATAGAATCTTAGGTTTAAAATGAGCCTAAGAATATTACAAAATGTTACTTGTTTCGAAAGTTATTGAAAATGTAAGAAAACATTAGAATTTGGACTTTTCTTGCAATAACTTCTTCAAAATTTAACGAAACGACTTCATTCCAGACTAATTTTGAAGATAATTTTAATGGCTTTCATACTATTAAGAATGCAAATTTCATCACTCACAGAATTGAAATGAAGATAATTTAAGCAATCATCGAAAAACAGGTGGTCCCACAATTCTGACCGGTAGTGTATCTCGTATATTTTTTTCAATTTTCAAGAATATCAGTGCACTTATATTAGACCAATTCAAACTGCAGGATATTAAATGAAATCTTCCTCAGCAAAAAATCTTTACTGTATTTATGACTTCATCTTTAAGAAGGAACATTCGATGACAAGAATACGGGCCCATAAAATCGCTAAACTGATAAAATGAACTCTGGATTTACTTTACAGCAGTTATATAGGACATCACATTGTCAATCGAGCGTTGAAACTCAATGTCGTAAAAATAAATCGAGAACATAATCGATTTGGGCGCGCGTCCGAAATCTGAATCTAGGAACTAGGAATCTGAAAGGGGGAGGAGCAATGGGCAGAAGATCGACTTTATGATTATGGAATCGGGCCACTGCACACAATCTCACACCTATATTTAATCACATAAATTCAGAAAGATAGGGGACACTTTAAATCTTCATTTTTGAAGTCGATAGAGTAATTTCGAAAAAGGATTTTAACGTAGTTTTCATCCACGAAAATGAGACCTCAGTCAAAAATAGATAATTTTGCTTTCAAGAATAGCAATATTATTATTGGAGAGCTATTTTGAAAGAGAAAAGATTATTTTACATGAAAAAAATTTGAAACACAGAAAAATGATTTTATTAATAAATTTTATTTTTGACCCAACTTTTTTTCTTATCGCTTCTTACCAAATTTAAAAAAATTATGCGATTCTAATAAATCATGAATCATTCTTTCAGAGAAAAGATTTCCCACAACTTCACCGTTTCTGAGTTTAAAAATAAATTTTTTAATGGCTGGAACCATTAAAAAAACATTTTCCAAAACGAAATTTTTATAAACAAATTGCTGAATTTTATAATAATTTATTCATTTACGAAAATTAAAAATGGTTAAGTTGTAGAGAATCTTTTTCTTGAAAAAGTTATTTGTAATTTATCAAAATTGCATAATTTTTTTAAATTTGGTAAGAAGCGATAAGAGAAAAAGTTGGGGCAAAAATAAAATTTATTAATAAAATTATTTTTCTGTATTTCAAATTTTTTTCATGGAAATTAATCTTTTCTCTTCCAAAATAGCCCTTCAATAATAATATTGCTATTCTTGAAAGCAAAATTATTTATTTTTGCCTGAGGTCTAATTTCCGTGGATCAACTATACCTTAAGAAAAGTCTTCTTGTTAAAAGACGTCAATCAAAGAGGCAAATGAGTTTTTTATATTTCAGTGCTAACATTTATTTTAGTTTATGTAATTATGTGCTAATCATTTCCCTAAATTTTATTGAAAAATTACACCCAGAAAAAAGTTTTATTCAAATTTAAGAAACCGTTTTTTTAACTTAATTTCTTCAATTTGAAGTAAAAACACCTTTAGAACGAGTGTAAATTTATTTGACTTCAATAAATCACGTTCTTGGAATTTTTCAATCAAAAGAAATTATTCTTTTAACATTGTTTTTTTATTTAAGGGGTCATTCTGGTTTAGATGCTCAAAAAAGGCTATTTTGTACATTTTTTAAAGTGTTTATTATTATAGATTTTGATATAAAATTCGTTGGGTTTAATAAATACACTATTGAAATACATAAAAAAATTTTGTATTCATTTCAAACACGTTTTATACGCAAAAATGACAGGCAAGCGTAACTTCTCGAAAAGTAGGTATGTCGTTGGTGGCGCTCTCTATAAATTCGAAAATTTCGGAAACTAAGTATCCGCCCACTCCAAAAATTATACACAACCTTCCTTATACAATAATAAATACTTTAAGTGCAAAAAATTAAAAAACCATATAGTCCGACTTGAAACAAATCGTATTTGTTTATAAAATTTGCAAAATTTGCAGCTTGAATAACAAGAACAATTTTTTGTTCATATTTTTATGAAAAGTTCATACGATTAATACCCTTTCATTATGAGGAATTTTTTTTCGACATCGAATAATTTTTGAATAATTAGTGATTGAAAATTGTTCGTTTTTTCCAAATAAAAAATTTAAAAAAATTATATTATATCTTGTAAAAAAAAAAAATTTTTTTTCGAAATGAAGCAATACATTTTGATTATTTTACTTTAGAGAATGTTAACAAAAATTTTCGTCGATATTAAAACTTTAGTTTTAAATCTAATATGGAATGACCCATACATTCATTTTTTTAATTCAATGAAAAAAAATCAAGAAATTTCTTTAAATCGAAGAAGCTATTCTTTGAACGTATAGTAATGCCCAAATTTGTTTGATTCGAAGAACATTTTTTTGAGTTAAAGAAACTTTTTTCTGAGTGTAATTATCTAATTGCAGTATAATATAAACTCGTAGTAGGGAACATTTGTGTCTGTATGAATAAAGTTGTAATGCACCACATATATACGTATAAAAATATGTTTAACCAAACGAGATTTTAGTTGTGGCCCATGCAATAAAACTCGATGGAATTTACACGGAAATGAGACTTTACTGCGTCCTCATCCTCTTGGTCAGTAACATTTCTACCAACATCTAGTAACGTCTCGACTGCAACGAAATTTTATTCTTTTCTCTGAAATAGGATACACTGTTACAAAAGTAAAAGTTAAGAATGATTAAAAAATTTTATTGTAATATAGATCATATTAGGTTGGTAGTTATTAAAATTAAAGACTCAATGTGAATGGCATCGTACTTCTAATAAAGGAAATTCGATAAATGAAATTAAGGTTTTATAAGGTCTGTTATTTATTTTGTATGAGGTGATAGATGATTTTTAATTTATTGGACAATATCATTCATTATGGTCCACGCTATCTTAAATTATAATTAAGAAAGACATAAGCATTAATCACAGTGATCATGCCGAGAAAACTTGACAGTAATTAAATTCGAAATACTTTACTTTTATAATTATATTGAAAAATTAATTACGAATTAACAAAGAAAAATAAAAGATCTGGAAATTAATAATCAAAGTTTGCTTAAACTTTTTCTCGTCTTCTCTTACATTCACATTATTAAGTGAGAAAGTTCTCTTTTTAAGCTTCTACATTTTCTAGTTGTCCAAACGGAAAATGCTCTGGCAAACGAATTTCCGCTTGAATCATGCATTGCTTCTTCTCGACATTTGAGGAAATTCACCCTCTTTCAGCAACCACCAATCTTATATTGCCCTGCATCTTAAATAGCCTCATATTCTAAAACGTTTGGATGACACCTTTTCTAGAGAAATCCGGACTAAATTTAATATACACTTAATGGAAAAAATATATTTAACGTGATGAAAATTTACTGTAAATGCAGCTTAAAATTAATATACAGATTTTCATAATAAGTACAGCAAGCAAGAATTTTATTTTGAGTGAATCATGTTTATATAGACAACAAAAACTTTGAAGAATCTCTTCCTGTACAATAATTTAATAATTATTAATCATCGAAAGTTCCATTAAATTTTATTGAATCAGCAAACATGAAAATTTGGCAACTTCGATAACATCAATATAATTCTCTTCACATATTTGATAGAATTCTCTCCAATTTCATTAAAAAGATTTTTCTCATCAGACTCTATCAAGTTTTTAGTTTCAGCGTCAAATTGCATCATGAATTTTGATAGAAATAATATAAAATTTTCTGGTAACGAATTTATCTTGAATTTATCATCCCAAGCAAAAATCATGACACTCTGCCAACTATGACGATCGATTAAATGTTGGAACAACGTAGGAGATCGACTATTGATTACCAACGTTGGTACAATGTTGGGAAAAAATTGTCCAAACCTTATTCTGACTTGAAAAAGTAATTTTCCGATAGTGGATGTATAAGGTCTAGCCAGTGTCTATTCAGCCCCGGTAGTCGACTGTAAAATACCAGCGTTTGTACAACGGTGGGTGTACAACAGGCCCAACCTTGTTCCGACTGTGGAAAAAGTAATTTACCGACAGCCCAGGTTGGCCCTATTCTGGCGACCAAGGTTTGGTGACCATAGTTGGGCCAACTGTGGTATCTTCGGTTTTACCATCTCTGGCAGACAACATCGGCAACCAAAGATGTGCCCGACCGTCGGCTCAACTATGGCCCAGACTCAAACCGACCTGTCGGGCCAACCTTGGCGAATTACTTTAGATGACCGTGACAGCTCAGTCGGCCCACCTCTGGGCCATGGTTGAACCAATCGTTGGCATATTATTAACTAGAGTCCGTGGCCATTGCACGACCAACCGTCGGTCCAACTATGGCCCAGACTCAAACCGACCTGTCAGGCCAACCTCCCAGCTGCGAATTTCGGTCGGCTGCCAGAGTTGGACCATCGGGCCACGGTTGGCCCTACTCTGGCAACCAAGGTTTGGTGATCATAGTTGGACCAACTGTGGTAGTTTCGGTTTTACCAACTTTGGCAGCCAACATCGGCAACCAAAGATGTGCCCGACCGTCGGCTCAACCATGACGCAGACTCGAACTGACTGTCGGGCCAACTTTGGCGAATTGCTTTAGATGACCGTGACAGTTCAGTCGGCCCACCTCTGGGCCACGGGTAAACCAATCGTCGGCATATTATCAACTAGATTCCGTTGCCATTGCACGACCAACTGTCGGCCCAACTATGGCCCAGACTCGAACCGACTGTCGGGCCAACCTTGGCGAATTACCTTAGATGACCGTGATAGTTTGGTCGGCCCACCTCTGGGCCATGGTTGAACCAATCGTCGGCATATTATCAACTAGATTATAATCGTGCGGACATTGCCCTATTAAAAAAAAAAATCTTGACATTAAAATGTAAAAAGTTGTACACTATGTAAATTATTACTAAAGTACTATAAGAATGTATACTTCTAAAGTATACAACTTCTTATAAGATAATGTTTTTGATAAAAAAGTTTTTTCCAAGTTTCATACAAAAATACTGTGTTATATAGAAATTTAATTCAGTCATTGAAAGTGTAAAAATTTTAAAGCCATAACTGATTAAAATACTTGAAACAAAAACATTGCTCATTAACAGGCTACAGACCCATCTTATACGGCCTTTACATTACAGCAGTAGCTTATAAGCGAGATTTTTTTAGGAATATGATGAGCGAGAATAGCCGAGAGTCTTTAGGCGTTAGGAATGCGTTTAGTTATGTAGATAATATAGGTAGGTTAGAGGGTTCGAATCCAAAAGCGAATATGAAATTTTTAATTCAAGCGTGCGATTACAAATAATGTATCAATAACGTACTAATAATGTAGTAATCATATAATGTAACTTATCAGGGCCTGATACTGCCCTGATTTCATTTTCTACACGGGTACAAGCATATTTTGACCAAGGACGGCCCATCTCCGGCACCCAGCGTCGGGCCAACTGTTCACGCCAATGGACGGATTGCGTTATCATTTCACTAGTTGGCCCGACCTCTGGCCAACAAGGTTGGACCAACTTTAACAAGGTTGGCCCAACCGTGGACCGACAGTGGATGTACAAGATCTATCCAGTGTATATTCAGCCTAGGTAGTTGACTGTAAAATACCAGCGTTTGCACAAAAGGCCCAACCTTCTTCCGACTGTGGAAAAAGTAATTTTCCGACAGTGGATGTACGAGGTCTATCCAGTGTCTATTCAGCCCCGGCAGTCGACTGTAAAATACTAGCGTTTGTACAACATTGGATGTAGCAACAGGCCCAACCGTCTTCCGACTGTGGGACAAGTGATTTTCCGACAGTGGATGTACAAGATCTATCCAGTGTTTATTCAGCCTAGCTAGTCGACTGTAAAATACCAGCGCTTGTACAACAGGCCCAACCTTCTTTCGACTGTGGAAAAAGTAATTTTCCGACAGTGGATGTACGAGGTCTATCCAGTGTCTATTCAGCCTCGGTAGTCGACTGTAAAACACTAGTGTTTGTACAACGTTGGGTGTACAACAGGCCCATCATTCTTCCGACTGTGATAAAAGTAGTTTTCTGACAGTGGATGTACAAGATCTATCCAGTGTATATTCAGCCTAGGTAGTTCACTGTAAAATACCAGCGTTTGCACAAACACCCAACCTTCTTCCGACTGTGGAAAAAGTAATTTTCTGACAGTAAATGTGCAAGGCCCACCCAGTATCTAATCGACTCCGATAATTAAGGCTGTAGCATACCAGTGTTTGTGCAAAGTTCATTCGACACTGGTAGTCTTCTTTAAAGTACGTCTTCACCCGTAAAACATGGATTTAAGGGGGTCTTCTACCTTGTATGTTCAAAAAAATCCAATTTTTTTTTGTTGCTTTTTTGTGGCCTAGAAGGTGCTAGAAATATAATCTTAAAAGAGTATAACCGAACTTTTATTATTTCGGGGTTTCTAGAGCCGTCAAATATAGCTCTGCATGCTGTTATCGCATGCATGAATATCTTTAAATGCGATTTCCCAAAAGTTGCGTTTTTGCAACTGGTTGACATGATATCTCGAAAAGTAATTGATCAATTAACTAAAGTCATATATCAAAATTTGTGAATAATATGTCGCTATCGTCTGACACGAACTTTTTGGATTTTTTCCATTTCAAGAATTTTTACAGCTGTTCTTGACCTTGAAAAAATAGAAATTTTTTTTTTCTTGTTGTTCACTATTTCCTGAAATTTTCAAATTATGCAAATTCCTTGTGTCAAACGATAGCCAAAGGCATAAAAAAACTAAATCATTTTGGTTTTTTTGTTTCAGACGACTTTCATGAGCTAAATCGTGTCAACCGTTTTGGTATACATTTTTCGTAAGGGATATTTCAAGGTCAAATCACGGTCAAATTGGAGGCAGTAAAATTTCAGTAAAATTTTTGTTGAAAGTATATAAATAAATAAGTTAAATGCAAAAAACCGCACCTCGATTGCATTATTAGTTTCCCTACAATTCATTCTAAAAAACAGTATCAAAAACGAGGCCACAAGGTAGAAGACCCCCTTAATAATAAAAATATGTAACCAGTATTTTAGAAATTGTTACAGCCAACGTTGAAAATATGTTGAAACCGGTATTGTACCAACACAGTAGATCGTTATCATTTCGACTGTCCGCCGACAGTCGGAAGTTGGTATTCAGCGTTGGATCGATATTGGTCCGATTGTTAATTTCTGCTTTTGGGATACCATATATATAATAAAAAAGGTTATTTAAAAATTGGTATGCATCGTCATTTTTTTACCATTTTTAAACCGAAAACTCGCACACTGGTTTTAAGTATCTCGTAATAAAACGTAATATACGGCATAATTTAATACGCCGTAAGTACGCAACTGCGCACATTATTATCAAGCGGATTGCATACTAGAAGTTATGGTGGATACTCAAAAGCAGTATGTTACAAATTATAGAAAAGTATACCTATTCTTTAAATATGACTTAACAGAAATTTACTAATGCAATAGAGAAAGATCTACTAATTCCGTCCATAAAAATGTATACTGAGAATTTGTAGAAAGATATTAATTTTTGGTAGAGAAATAAAATTTTTAAATTTATTTATTTACTTCTTGAACTAGTTGAAATAACTCTGTAATGAATGTATTTGTCGAATTTTCTGAAAATGATCAATTTTTACATTCTCATCATGGATGAGAAGGTATTAGTTTTATGTGAAAAATGACTTTCGAAATTTTCATCAAATCTTTACGTTTTGAGACCCCTGAGTCAGAAAAAATGGTTTTTACGAAAGTGTCTGTCTGTCTGTCTGTCTGTCTGTAGGTCGTGTGCGGCATAACTCTCGATAGAATTATCAGATTGAATTGAGCTTTGGTACACTTTATCGGAGCCGAAAAAGTAAGGACAAGTTCGTTAACCAGCCACATCCAATCAAAATTGAGGGATGGAGCACTACTTTTGTGTTTTTGAAAATAATTTTTTGAAAAAATCAAAAATTCCAATCCTGGTTTTTGATAGTGCTCATAAATCTCTAAAAATTATCCTAATAACATTTTTTGATTATATCAAAATTGGAAATGTTACAGCATATTCAAATTCGAAAAAAGTCAATATCAAAATTCCATTTTCCAGTTAAATTATACGAGATACGAAAAAACGTTATGATACAATATTATTGAATACATAAAGACCTACAAATTTGAATTATAACATTTCTTCATAAGATGCATATTTTTCTTTTTACTTAAAAAAAAAACTATTGAAAATCCAAAATTCAATTTTTTAACAATAATATTGGAAATGCCAAAAAACGTAAGAATACAAAGTTGTTCGTTTCAAAAAGATCTACAAATTTTATCTGACACAGTTTCTGATAAAAGATATATTTTTCGTTTCAATTCCAAAAAATACGATAAAAATGAAAAAATTCCATTTTTTAGACAAAATATGTGAGATGCAAAAAAAACATTTAGATGGAAAATTGTTTGCCTAAATGAGGTCTACAAATTCTGATAAAGAAATTTCGGGACAGGATGTATTTTTTATGTTTTGATTTTTAATATTGAAAAAATTCGATTTTTTTCACCAAAATATGTGAGATACGAAATAAGCGTTGTTCTGCAAAATCGTTTCCTTAAATAAAGTCTACGATTGTTTTTCCTTTTTAGATATGTGGAAGAAAGTAAATTCTTTTAATCATGTAATTTATTAAAAATTTATACTGAAATGTATACAGAAAATCGAGCGCGAAGCGCGAGTGTCATGATGAGAATGTGTTCCTTAAGGCCGATAGAGCCTTAAGTAAATTGAATTTCCTGTTTCACTTAAATTCAAAAAGAAATTCAGTGACTTTGAGAAAATGTGTAATTCACATCATCTGTAATATTATTATAAAATTGGTTTGAGCTTCAGTTTCAAAATATAAGAAATAAACTTAAATGTATGCGAAGAGCACAAGACCGAGCGCGAAGCGCGAGGTCCAGAAAGAACGGAGCGCGACGATCGAATCGCGCGCCCTAGGCGCGCTCAAACTTGTGAGCTGCGCGCCAAGCGCGCGATGAGAATGTGCCCGCGAAGCGGGCAGATTTTTTAAATTAATTCTTCAGTAGTCATCAATAGTCGTTAGTAGCTTTTCACTATTTTGCATTAAATGAGTGCCAGTTTTTTTTATGAAAAAATATTTTCCTTTAAATTAAGCAAACAAAAAAATTTCCCTGGAAAAAACTGTTTATTAATAAATAATTGTTTTTGGCATATCGAAAAAATGTTTTTTTCTCCAAAGAAAAATTGGGGCTAAATAGAAACAAATAGATGTAAAATTTAGGAATAAAATGTATCTTTGATAAACATACGTGTCGCAAAATTCCAGATTTTTTTACAGTTTACGTATTCTTGGAATTCTGCTCTTATATACACACAGTGGGTGATCAAATTATTATGATCATTTACAATATTTACAGGGATTGATTTTCACGCGTACACTGTTAGGAATGTTTACCGGAATCTTCCGAAACACGAAATACAGTTCAATAAAATTGAGACATAAATTTATGAAAATCTAGTTACTTTACAAAAAATTCAAAATTACAGAATTAAAATTAAATTACTGAATATTCCAATACATGCATCTGAAAATTCTGTTGTCATCAGAATGAAGTATCACAGTGATAATAATAATTTTATCACTCACTGTATATTTAATTAAATACACCCCTCTTTATCAAACTTACGAACATTTTTTACACTAGTCTTTAAGGTAGTTTTCATCCACAAAAATTAGACCTCAGGCAAAAATAGATAATTTTGCTTTCAAGAATAGCAATATTATCATTGAAGGGCTATTTTCAAAGAGAAAAGATTATTGTAAATAAAAAAAAATTTGATATGTAGAAAAATAATTTTATTAATATATTTTATTTTTGACCCAACTTGTTTTCTTATCGCTTCTTACCAAATTTTAACAAATTATGCTATTCTAATTAATCATGAATCATTTTTTCAGAGAAAAGATTTCCCACAACTTCACCGTTTCTGATTTTTAAAAATAAATTCTTTAATGGCTGAAACCATTAAAAAAAACATTTTTCAAAACGAAATTTTTATAAACAAATTGCTGATGTTGATAATAATTTATTCATTTACGAAAATTGGAAATGGTTAAGTTGTAGGGAATCTTTTTCTTGAAAAAGTGATTTGTAATTTATTAAAATCGCATGCTTTTTTAAAATTTGATAAGAAGCGATAATAAAAAAAGTTGAGGCAAAAATAAAATTTATTAATAAAATTATTTTTCTGTATTTCAAATTTTTTTCATGGAATTTAATCTTTTCTCTTTCAAAATAGCCTTTCAATAATAATATTGCTATTCTTGAAAGCAAAATTATCTATTTTTGCCTGAGGTCTCATTTTCGTGGATGAAAACTACCTTAAAAACATTGCAAAATTTGTTATGGCTTAAAAATATGTTTGAATTTGTTTCTTTCTAGTGAATGTTAATTACAATACAGGATACTTTTTTCAAAATAAACTTATTGATTTAGAGATAAAAAGAGGACAATTTTCCGTTTGACATCGTTTTACGCAAACGACACGGCACTATTGATTCCTCATTTCAATATTGTGGTCCCCGGTGTGTTCTATGCATGCTCCGATGGTAGGTCTTTGTTGGTTGAGATGAATGAGCTCTATTTTCCGAAGCAGTAGACTTATCAGAAATCTTTTATCGTTCCTACGATGTACATGTGTACAATGATGCTTGGCTTTTGCTCAAAACATAAACTCATCGAACTTGAGCTATTGATCTAGAATCAAACAAGGCACTCAGGACACTGTTCGATTTTTATCAAGATAAAATACACCAATGATACGCTACATTTTCTAAAGCTTTTAATAAAATATTGGCAAAGAATTCAATAAAAACTGCCATCAAAGATGATTTCAAAAGTCCACATCATACTTTTATTACGGTTCTGTTTCATATTGAATCTGTTTGATATATCAAATAATATGTAGAAAAAATTGAGCGAAAAGCAATACCTTTGAATTTCTATCTTCTTTTTTTTCAACAGTGACATATTTCGCAGAAATTTCGGGAAATTATTAAATTAACAGAATTTTCGCTCTGAAGCGAATTCCCCAAGTATTTACGCAGATGTGTTACATGAACACGTAATTACGATTTACCAAATTTTATTGCCACACACCATATCCTTCCGTTTCGACGCATATGCTTCAAATTTCGTATAAAGCATGGATATTTTGATGTTATTTAATTTTACCCAGAAATTTAGTTCGCGTTTTCTGAATTGGAAATATTCATTTGACATTGTTTTATGATTAACCAATTACAATTTCGGATAAACTAAATTTGTTATTTGTTTTTCCTCTACCTACTTTATGTTTTGCTAATTGTTATGTACTAGAATTTCTTATTCTTAATAATAAAATGAGTCATAAATAAACTTGCAGTATATGTCAACAAAACATAATTTCGTTTTGTTCTGAAATTTACTTCTAATCTAATCAGGATTAATCCGATTGAATCTTAACTGAATCCGACCTAACCCGAGATTGTTAGAGAGACTTCTATTTTACTGACTTTGGCATAATCTTAAGCTCATGAATACGTATCGAAACATTTTTGAAAATTGATTTCAAATTCCTTGAAATTGAATTTGAAATCGATGGATGGAATGAAAGCATAAAAAGCTGTTACTGATAAGTTTCTGATTCGCTCGGACTGAACTAAAGGTAGACCGACATATCGAGACACATTCAAAATTTATTTCAAATTGTTTCCGGATGCGATTGAACACTGAAAATATACTTATTGACTACGTTAGGTCAAAATTTTTCTGAAAAAATCTTATAAATATATTATATTCTATCGAGAAGTATCAAGTACTTTTGACTTATTTTCATCGAATTAAAGAATTAGAATGATTGTGTATGGTATATTACTCAAATATATTACACTCAAATATAATACTAAAATATAATACTTGTGTCAATGAATTTCTTGTTTAAGATCACAGCTATGGAAATCATTTGAAGTTTTCTTATACGTTTATTTATCATAAAAGTGATGCGCCTGTTTACGCATTTCGCTATATCACTAAAACTCTAGAAATGAGGGAATGCATAATAAAAATATTATTTATGACGAAATAAATGTTGGAAAACGGTGGGAAAAAGTTGCACAAGTTTCGTGCGAAGTCTATAAGAAAACTGTAGCGTCGCGTGAAACGAAATGAAATAGGGAGGAAAGCTAAAAGTACCGCAGAGGAGTAATATCTCCAAACACTAGGACTATGAATGTTTAATAAAGTGCGAATTTTCTCCCTCCTTAGCATATTTTGTGATACAGTTACTATCTAAAGTCCTCCGTGAACAGCTGGTCAAGTTAACGCTTTTGGAATATTATCTTTAACACCTACTATTAAAGCCACAAACGAAACAGGCGACACATTGCATTGTACAGTATGAGCATTAAAGTTGAATATTCATTTCAACCCAGTGAAACGATCTGCCAGCCCTCATCAAAATGCGGTGCAATATGGAGTTCAAATGACAAATTGATTACTTTTCACTATCAGACTATTCAAAATTCGAGTATTGATTATCATATCTAGTATTGTTGAACCTCTACATTCATCGGTAGAACTACACAGTGTGTCTCAAAAATAACCGAACTTTATATTTAAATCATACAACATGCAGCGCCATCTATTGAAAATTTGCAGCATTAAAAAGATACATTCATCCTCTTTCAAACGCACCTAAATTCATGTAAATCGGATGACAGATGTGAAAGTTACAGCCATTTCAATAAAAGAAAAAGTGTGCTAATGTTACAAAACAAAAATGGAACAAAGAGAAAATATAAAATTTTGTGTTAAGCTTGAAAAAAAATTCGCTGAGACATACGAATTGATGAAAAAAGTTTATGGTGATGATTGTATGAGTCGTACTCAAGTTTATACGTGGTTTACACGATTTAAAAATGGTCGTGAGGATTTAAATGCCGACCTAAGGCCAGGTCGTCCAGAAGTTAGTAATCGTGCTGAATTGGTGGAAAAAGTCCGTGAAATCATTGGTATCGATGCAAATTTTACTACGAGAATGTTGGCTGAGGAATTAAATACGAGTAAAAACACTATTTGGAGAATTTTAACTGAAGATTTGGGTAAAAGAAAGGTCTGTGCACGTTTTTTTCCACATCAGTTAAATGCACCACCTCACAAGACCAAAAAAGTGAACGAATTTTTGATGAAAAAACGGATTTCTCTCATCAACCACCCTCCGTATTCGCCTGATCTATCACCATGTGACTATTTTCTGTTTCCAAAACTGAAAACCAAGATGAAAGGAGCATTTTATGATGATATCCCAGTTATTCAAGCAGCCGTATCCGAGGTGCTGAAGAACATTCCTATAAATGACATAAAAAAATCTATGCATGCGCTGGTTGATCGTTCCAGACGTTGTATTGAGTCTAATGGAACCTATTTTGAATAAATAATAACTTTCAGAAATAATATAATGTGTATCTTATTCTATATCCAAAAAGTTCGGTTATTTTTGGGACACACTATGTATGTATTATTATTTCAAGAGTTAAAATATATGGCGTGTTCCATGGCAAATCGGACGGGTTCAGGACTCCATGTTTCCGATTTCCTTGAAATTTTAAGGATTGATAAACTAACATAAATAATGAAGAAACCCAAAATTTGAGATTATTTCATGCATTATTTAAAAATTAATTAATTATTAAAAAAATTACACAAACGTATCATTAGATGGCCGATGTAGCAGTATTGTTTGGGAAAATTTTTACTCCAAATTTAATGATTAAAAAAATGTTTTCTTCAAACAAATTGATTTTTTGAAAAAACGCCATCTTTGAAAAATCTGAAAAAATTCATAGTGGTCCGCAAGTATTACGCAAATTTTAGGTATATAATTAAGGTGCGCACTCAAAAATTGTGCGAAATATGAATTTTTTTGTAAAGTGATGCGCGTGGAATCACGATCTTCGATCGACGGTGTCGGGCGCAAGTTCCACTAATGTTCTATTACTATCTGCTTTTTCGAGAACGTTACTATCAGAAAGTGATGGGAAGTGATTATTAATTGTTTAATTATCGCTTCATACTCATAACATATGAATAATGTAATGAGTTTTATAATTATACATAAATTATCAAAAAAATAATTTTTTTTATTATCACGAAAATAAATTAGTTGGTAAAAAATCCACGAGAGTTTATTTTCAAAGAGCAGTTGACATGATTCGACAAAAAAGGAAACATTGTTGTAATCCATACAAAGACAAAAACCGTAAGTGAATATTACGTGATTTTTCACTCTCGATACAAATAGAAATATAGTGAAATCATCGCGTGCTGATCTATAAATAATTTATCAAGCCTCAGCTTAAAAATCATTTTCCTCTTAATAGATTATACTCGCAGATTCAAATGAAAGCAGTTTAAGGGCATTCCCAGAGCATTTTCTCAATAAATTCAAAGATGTCAAAAAAAATGCTCTCCTTTGCAACACACACAGGATAAGAGTTATAAATGATGAAATTTTAGAAGAAGGATAGAAAATAATAAGCTTTGTTCCTCCTAGCATTTATGTTTTCTTTCTTAATTGCAAAAATTACCAGAAATCGGTGAACGACTCGCAAAATCTTCCTTCTCACGGCCTCCAGGTACCATCCGGTTCCAAAAATCTCTCGAAGACAATAATATTGACGAAAAATTAAAGTCCTTGCGATTTATCACATTCTCATCAACGTAAAATTCAAAAAATCACTCTTCATACTTTCTGGCGTAAAAAATTTGTTCGTAGATATTTTACGAACAAATTTATTTTCATGATAATAAAAAAAATTATTTTTTTGATAATTTATGTATAATCATAAAACTCATTATATTATTAACATGTTATGAGTATAAAGCGATAATTAAACAATTAATAATCACTTCCCATCACTTTTTGATAGTAACGTTCTCGAAAAGCAGATAGTAATAGAGCATTAGTGGAACTTGCGCCCGACACCGTCGATCGAAGATCGTGATTCCACGCGCATCACTTTACAAAAAAATTCATATTTCGCATAATTTTTGAGTGCGCACCTTAATTATATACCTAAAATTTGCGTAATACTTGTGGCTATCACTATGAATTTTTTCAGATTTTTCAAAGATGGCGTTTTTTCAAAAAATCAATTTGTTTGAAAAAAAAACATTTTTTTTATCATTAAATTTGGAGTAAAAATTTTCCCAAAAAATACTGCTACATCGGTCATCTAATGATACGTTTGTGTAATTTTTTTCAGAATTTTTCCTAGTTTCAGTTCTTAAAAAATTGAAAAAGAACAAAAATATATTTTTTTTTTCGTTTATCCCATAACTTTTTTAATAATGCATGAAATAATCTCAAATTTTGGCTTTCTTCATTATTTATGTTAGTTTATCAATCCTTAAAATTTTAAGGAAATCGGAAACATGGAGTCCTGAACCCGTCCGATTTGCCATGGAACACGCCATATATAGATTGAAGTTAATTTACAAATCGAGATATAAGAATAATGAATCTAAGTAAAAATTTAAATTCCCAGATTTAAAACTACTCAAGTTTGGTCATGAAAACTATAAGAAGATTACAATTTTTATTTGATCTTTACGGAAAAAAAATTGTTGTATTAGCAAACCGGATCGTTGATACAGAACTAACAACAATTTTTTGTTGCATGTTGCGGGTTCTGGCACCGGGAAGCCGAGGAGCTACCTCTGTGCCGCAAGAGAGGAAAAGTCCCGGAATGACCACATCCCGGGGACTATGCGTTGCACGGCTTTTCGAGAGGCAGCCCCTAATACGAAGCCTTAGGAAGGCCGCCATGGAGGAGAGGCCAACATCGCCTCAAGATGGCCCCCTCCCTGAAGTAATGCCTAACGGCGGTTCCGGGGTGGGAACACATGGCCTAGAGACAGGGAGGGAGTTTTAGTGGGTAGGGCTGCGTGAACAGCAGAGTCCCACACACTAGGGGGGGCACGGAGTCCCCTTGACGGTGCAAAAAGCATTTCTCCCTCCCTCAAAAATAAAAAAAAAAAATTAAAAAAAATGGTTTGAATCAATAAAAGAATTTTTTATTTTATTGCTTGACAAAACTTTTTGTATAGAGAACTAACATTTTGTTGGGATGGAAAGAAAAAGTTTTTCAGTTCGATATTTTTCTCCCTGTTCATCTAATTTGCATCAAATTTGAATGAGAAAACTTTAGAGATATTGCATTAAGATATTTTTCATCAATTGTAAATACTTATTTACTTTTATAAATTTTACATTTTCAAGTTTATGTTTGCCAACGATTCGATCAGGGTCAAATAATATTATTACAAGTGTCAAGTGGTTGGACTTAGACGTAGTCAATAATTAAAATATCGTCATATTATACATATTTATGTATTGAGTCAAATTCACCCCCCCCCCCGGTCCTGTATTAGTTTCTTCGGAAACTGGGCAGGGGGCCCTAGAACGGGCGACCGGACGCGTCCTCAGGTTGCTGATAGAGAGGCCTTCTATCGAGGGACTCTGCTAAATACGGATACAAATTAAATAAGCAGTCGCGGACAATGCTCCAGGGATGGTCCAGAAGTAATTACCCCTATGCCAAGGTGTTAACAATGGTGTCGAGGGCTACATGGCACCAGGGAATGGTATCTTTTACAGTGTCACCAGGAAACCAGGTCGCCTCCTGGAGTATTCATACCTTACCCCTGCATGTGGGCTCTGCAGGAGTGAACCATGTATTTCCCTAGCTGATCGTGGGAATAATATGGAGAGAAATGATATAAATAAAAGTATGTGCGAGGGATTGTTCGGAAGAAAGTTGAAGTAACGGTGGAGCCCGATTACAGTCAGAGGTCAGGCGCGAGGCGGCAAAAAGACTGCTTGTGCGAGACGCTTCAGATGCAGATGAAACCCATTTCCAGGATTGAGGAAATGGTCCAAAAAAAGATGAATTTTGCAGGATAAGAAAAAACACATTCCTGCCAATTTAAGAGGGTATCGCGGAGGTGTTGCATGAATTTATGCAACTCCGCCAAGATACCATGTACACGGAGGTCTGGGCAGAATTCTTTAAATAGCAGCTGGGAAGGGCAATTGGTAGGAATATGAAACTGGCGTGAGACCAAAGTATTAAGAGCGTCAGGGATGAGGGCTGTCAAACAGCCCCACAACCTGTAGTGAGCAGTACTACGGACTTGCGAAAATGATCGAGAGCCGACCGTGTGCCCGCAGGACACTGCAGCCAAAAAGCCCGAGGAGAAGAGGCCTAAAAGAAGAGGAATGGATGGAGTTTCCAACCAGGCAGAACCCCCAGAAGTAGAAGCCAAAACCGGAGGCTGAGAAACTGGAGTGGCCAAGGCATGCCGGCCCAGAAGTGGTGCTAATTAGGCTTGCTGATGGAATAAGCTACGCGGTCATATTGAAGTGCTTGAAAAAGTGGGTCAAACCTGAGGAACTGGGCATCACTGTCCAGGGAATTAGGAAGACGCTCTGCAAGGATCTTCTGGTTAAGCTCAAATGTTCCAAGGAGGACAGAAGGTGGCTATATTTCACATTTAAAGAAGTTATTAGTGCCAGTGGGTCTGCTCGCCACCTCATCCCCAGGATTGAGGTTGAGATTGCGGACATAGATCCCAGCATCGATGCCGAGGATGTCGGAAAGGCTGTAAGAGGCTTCTTCGATTGGGGATCAGGACTAGAATTGAAGGTGCCTTTGACCGGGAGACCCATCAGGGGTAACATAAAGGCATGTCTCTGTCTGGAGGAGACGTGGGTGATAAAGTTACTCAAAGCGACCCTCATTGGGATCGGGTGGGCATCCTGCAGTGTCCGCAGGAAAACGGTGGCGGACCGATGCTACCGTTGCCTTGGCTTCTGCCATATGGTGGAGAACTGTCGGGGGCGTGATCGAAGCAGGAGCTGCTAGAGGTGCGGCAAAGGAGGGCACACTGCGAGGTCCTGTTCAAAGAAACCGCAGTTCTATCTTCAGGCCGCAAGAGAAGATAAGACCCCTCGATGACCATATTCTGGGACAATGTGTTGCGCGGCTTTTCGGGCGGCAGCCCTGAAGAGCAAGCATTGGAGAGGCCGCGTACGAAGCGAAGCAGGTAGTAAATAAGGACGCCGCATGTCGGCTTAGAACGCCTATAGAACGTGACCCTGAAGTTTAAAGCTAATGCGGTTCCGGGGTATATATTGACGGTCGTCATATTAAATTTTAAATGTAGAATTAATAAAAGGACTATAGTTCTAATATGTAGAATCACATTTTCTCACTAATTTATAACAGAATGTATATGAGAATGCCTTCTCTTGCTAACTCGTTTAAGGGGGGTTTCTACTTTGTTCAGCCGAAAAAACGTGCTTTTTTAGAAATTTTTTTGGGGAACGTATTTAAGATAAACACTTGGAATTTGTTTCCAGTTGTAGGTACAAGTTTATTGTACAAGTACAAAAAGTTTTTTTTCACTTTATACCTACAACTGAAAAAAAATTTCAAGTGTTTATCTTAAATACGTTCCCCAGAAAAAATTTCTAAAAAAAGCACACTTTTTCGGCCGAACAAAGTAGAAACCCCCCTTAACGATACATTTATCAACGTTTACACGTTCTTATCAATTCTGCTGTAAAATATTCTGTTGTTGGATTGTGCGAGTGTTCTGTTAAAGTATTGAAAAAAAAAACAGGGATTAAATAAGTGTCACAGAAACCTTGATGTCCACAAACAGGGCACTTTGGTATCTTTAGATTAAATTAACAAAATTATTGACCGCTTTCCTGCAAAAATTCCTATAAGATAACTTTATTAATTTTTAAAATATCGTGTTTAAAATGTATCAAATATAATAGAGGACAATAAAGAAAATCTGTCAACTTTATTTCGGTGGAAATTTAGCAAATTAGGAAAGTTGTATTACATAAAGGAATTAATATATATATTCATATATATTGTTGATAAAACTTAGTAAAGATCTTTATTTCAGCATCTTTAACAAAATCTGTAGTAAAAATTAAGATTATATCATTTTAAGTGTAAGTAAAATCACTAATATTTTAGTTTTATTGTAATATAGCTAATAATATAATAATAACAACTCTAATACGAGTGTTTTCGAAAATATATTTGAAGTTATACAAGTACGTATTTGGCTATGATTTGTCAACCAGTAATCATTTTTTGGTTCCGTTTTCCGCGTAAAAATAAAAATCTAATACCGAACCGTACATTCCTTTAAGTTTTGGGTTGCAAAATGGAGAATTTTTTTTGTAAATTAAAGAAAATTTCAAGTAAGCTTTCGTATTTTCAGTTGATGACTATTTATCATAATTTGAACGATGCTTATTATTATTGACATATTTTTAATCTTCAAATTTCAATCATAGATTAATACGTTTTGACAAACTTTTTTGAAAATATTTTCCTTAAAAATTTATTTTTTATTGAATTTTTTTTTTCAAAAATCGTTAAATCGACTACCTGGCCTGACAAAGAGTTAAGTATTAAATTAATCCTTAATCCTACTTAATCCTTAAATTAAGTTGGAAACAAAAAAAGTGAATTTCTTTATTCTTTGAAACGCAAGAATATTTTTTAGTAAAAGGTTTTTTGTTCAAAAATAACCTTTCCATTGTTTTTCGGTGAGTAAAAAACTGTAGGTCAAGAAAAAAACCTACGAATAAAGATTAGGTTTTTATGTATAAAAAATCGTACAAGGTTTAAAAAAATTCTGTTTAGTGGTTTCTGAGAAATCTTGCTGAACGATTTGGAAGAGTTATACACAGAGTTATATATTTTAATCCCATATCGTAAATCTTTTCAGGATAAAATAGAATAGACTAGGGTAAAGTGTCCATCGAAGCGGTGTTTTTTTTGCAAATAATATTGCTATTTCTTGACTATTTTATTTTTGAACTCAAAGGTTTAGTCAATTTTATTATAAACAAGCATGTTAAATATTTATTATTTAACATGTATTAAATAACAATATTTATAAATATTGTTATTTAATAATATTAAACAAAAGAAATGAAAAAAACAATTTTGATGAGAAAAGACTGGAAGACTTGCTGACTGGAATATTATGTTTGTGACATAGGTTGACATATTCAAAGTATAGAAACTTGATATTTTCATAGAAGAAACGTTATTCTATCACGTAATTATAAAAATTAGGCTTAATTTGAGTCCAAAATATTTTAAATTTAGATAATAACTGAAGCTTCAAGGTTGGAGCAAAGTTGTTAAAAACAAATACTTGACAAATTTTTTCATGATAACTGGAATAAATAGATAATGTATGTTTTCTATGAAAAATAAAGTGGATATCCCCTATTGATTCGTCAGATATCTACGCTTGTAATCCTTATGTAGCAGAAACTCAGTTAAGGGCATGTGATACTTGAGAAAAGTAGCAAGTTTATGTGACCAACTTGGTCCACTTTCTACATAATTGTGTCTAAAATACATAAGATTTTGTTTTTCAAATTTAAGAAAAGATAGAGAAAATAGAAACGGACGCAGATAAACTGCTTTTGGTTTTGATAATTAAAAAAATGTTCCCGATATACATATTTTACTAAAATTGAACTTCTTTTCATTTTCCAAACCAAAAATAGTCTATCTATGTCCAATTTTATCTTCTTTACCATTTCCCAAATTTCAAAAACGAAATTCCATGTGTTTTGAACACAATCATCTAGAAACCTTAAATATATCTTGTATAATAATTTAGGCCTCGAAATAAAAAAAAACACACCAATAACACGTTCTATTAACTTTTTAGAGAGCAATGAATGCAAACCCGACAAGATTTCCCCGTTTTTGAAATTATTGTATTTAGCACTCAATATAATGCAGAATAATTTAATGTGAATACGAATAAGTAGGTTTTTAGAAGTGCATAAAGAAAATGGGTAACAGATATGCACACAGAAAGAAACTTACATGCACTTTGAAGCTATGTGATCAAAGATATAAGGTTGTGGGAGGGTTAACAACGTGATCACGGTTCAAGCACTCCCTCAGGATCGCCACATCAGAGCTAACCCAACCTTTCTTGCCTGCTACACTCTTGGCATTGTATAGGGAGTAGGGTAGAGCTTCTCTAGTTTATGTACGTAAATGTACCTAGCGTAGGTACCTAGCATGTTCTAGTCGTCAATCACCGATCACCGATTTCATCGAAGCTGGTTACTATAGCACTGAGTAGACTCTACCCTAGAATCCTAGTCTACTCTAGTTCTTCAAGTTCGTGTAGGTTTCACGTAGAAATGTCACGTACATTATAGACCCGTGGTCGTGTGCGATATTCTTTCTCTTTCTTTTCGTTTCTTTAAAATAGCGTACACTTTTATGTTCGAATCCTTTTTCGAAAGAATGGTTGCTGCCGTCGTTCTTCGAAATCGATCGAACAGAAGAACGCTCTTTAAGCGTTTATCGTTGCACGTACAATTCGAAATTGATGTTAGTGTCGTAAAACATTAAGACATCCATCAACTTCCTTGAGTGCAAACTTCAACTTTAGCTGGCCATTCGAAATACCATAAAGTTTCGTAATTCAGACTTCTACAAAACTCGAGATAGAAAATTTCTCTGTGGAAGGTACTAAAAAAAAAATAACAAGTATATTCAATTTTCGAAATATGATTTATTGACTTTCAGTTTTTATCCACCTCCCCATAAAAAACTGTAAATCTTAATTTTAATTATAATTGGTTCTTACTAAATTCTCGTTATCATTTCACAGTTAAAGAAATGTTCAGCACTCTAAAAACATACTATAGACTGTCAAACGATTCCTTTCACTATTAAAGGATTTTATATTCAAAATTGTCATAAGGGGAAATCCTTTAACAGTTAAAGGATTGTAGTTTCAAATGCTATCCTTTTACTGTCAAAGTATTGAGTTGGCAACAAAGTAATTTATTTTTTTTCATGATTTTTAAAGCAAGTTTATTAATACAAATAACAAACATTAATTAATTATCTATTGACCATTTTGTTCGATGACCTTTTGCCATCTTTCAGTCAGCTTCATAATGCCGCTTTCGTAAAAAGTTTGGTTCTTAGAGGCAAAAAACTGAATCAACTCATTTCTGACAACCTCATCTGAATCAAATGTTTTTCCATCCAAATGGTTTTGAAGTGAACGGAATAAATGATAATCGGATGGTGCAAGGTCAGGACCATACGGTGGATAAGGCATCACTTCTTCACGAGTTGCCAGTTCTGGCCGCTTTTCCTTGATTTCTTTGTCCAATTTCATTAGCTGGCGACAGTAGACATTCGAATTGATACTTCGGTTCTTTGGGAGCAGCTCAAAATGAACAATACCTTTTAAATCCCACCAAACACTCAGCATAACCTTCTTTTGATGAATATCGGCTTTTGATGTCGATTGTGCAGGCTCATCTCACTTGTTCCATGATCTTCTTCGCACGACGTTATCGTAAACAACCCATTTTTCATCGCCCGTTATGATTCGCTTCAAAAATGGATCGGTTTCGTTACGTTTCAGCAGTGAATCGCAAATGGAAATTCGTTTGGTGAGTTGAGTTTCGTTCAATTTGTAAGGAACCCAAATATCGAGCTTGTTAACGTAACCAAGTTGTTTTAAATATCTTTCAACGCATGTATGTGATATGTTAAGCTTCTCTGCGATCTCTCGTGTCGTACTACGCCGGTTATTTTCTATCATTGCTTTTATTTTGTCGTCGTCAATTTTAGTTGAGCGTCCAGAGCGTGGTGCACATTTGAGGTCAAAATCTCTGCAACGAAAACGAGCAAACCAATTCTGGCACTGTCTTAAGTTTGCAATGGAGAAGAACGACTTTGAACGACTAAAGTCATCAAGCGGAAAAAAGCGAAATGACTTTATTGCCAATCCAATATTTCCTTTGGTCTGGAAATGAAATCCTTTGTCGTACAAAGGAAATATAATTTCGAGGATAAAAGAAAAAAATTGTATGATATAACCTAATGAGAAATGTACACAAGCTCAAAACTTTGACAAATGGCAGTATTAAATCGATCATTTCCAATACTATAATAACGACCCGTCTTAGATTTCAGTTTAAAGAAATTTTAAGATACAACTTTGATGAAAACCATAATATTCAATGAAATTTAAGCACGCTTTACAAAATCTTTTTAAAAAAGGACGACTGATAACCCTTCGATGGTGAAAACATTAAAAATTAATAAATTTATAATGCTTCGATTGTCCGTAGCAATGAAAAATTAGGTTATGCGGGTAAAAATTGTTTTTATCTTCCAAAATTTTTGCGCTGCACTCTGGGATTCCTAATATTTTAAAGAAATCCATTTCTTTGATGCATCCACGTTAATGCAACACAAACATTACTTACGCATATTGCACTGTTAAGCTCTAGACGATGTACACTCATTGAAGCGCAGGCGCACTGCGTCCGCTAGCCTACAAATTCAATCCATTAATAGTTAAACGATTGCTTTACAGAGTCAACAGAAATCTTTTATCGGTAAAACTATTTTTGTTTTGCATTTTACAGCTGACCTTTTTAACAGTAAAACGATTCTGTTGATAAACAAAAGAAATCTCCTTAATTTCAATGGATGCAACCTAAAAGGAACGTTATTTCACTATCAATAGACTTTTTTTTAGAGTGAGTGACTAATTTAAGAGCTCAAGTTTTAGTGAGAAATCATGAGCATTGAGCTAAAAATCTTAAATTTTTTTTATTTATGCTATAAATAAAGAAAATGTAACGAATGTTTTGGTTGAAGTTCCTGGAGATTTCTGAACTTTTTTAACATTTGAGTGACTCTAATTAAGCTGTGTTTTGAAGAGAGTTAACGCAGGGAGCAAGTTGTGAGAATTAGAAGAAGAAGTGGAGTAAAAGGAGAAAAATGAATTATGTGACGAATCAAAAATGCTGGTCACGACGACGTGAACTCGAGGGTATTGTCCTGTCGCGTCTCGCCGTCGTTTCTTCTGGCTTTCAGCGAAGGAAAAGAGAAGCAAATATAGGATAGAATAATCTAGAAAAAGAACCCTATGATTTGCAGGATAGGTAGAAGGTCTCATGGTGTCCCTCCTTGATGGATGACTTCTTTTATCTTCCTTTCCACCGGTAAAATGTCTATGGAGGTGATGCTTTGCTTTGCTGCAAACTGCAAACTTTCGAAGACTCCTATCAGAATTCCATAGGGCTTTTTTCGTAACCGATGACTTTTTCACCTGTTTACATTGAAAGTTTTTTATTTTTTTTATTTCATTTTTGCTCTAGAGTGAGCAAACACGGCACCCATCATGCGCACAGTTTTTTCATGTGCAATTCATAATGCAAAACAAAATATGCCCGATCAGTCGAGATTTCTAAGGTCTATGATAACTTACGCACTTTCACTCGCCTGTAGCCAAAACGATATCGTGGACTTTATTAATGTTTTTTGGCTTCACTGCTGATTTTGGAGTTCCAGGACGTAGTGCGTCTTTGATGCTTCTCCTGCCTCGCTTGAATTCATTTACCTAAAGTTCCACTATCTCATAGGGAGGGCATGAGTCATCCAGTGTAGGCGCAACCCTCTCATGCATTTCCTCCGCAGTTTTCCCTTCCAGAAAATAAAATCGAGTCAGAACACGAATTCCAATTTTGTTCATTTTTTACTTTCACTAGAAAAGCTTCTATTCAAGCAACAGTAAAACCACGAATTAGTGTTAGAATAACTTGTGCCCATAGAATATTCACCTATAGAAAGGAAACTTTGTGGTCAGCAATAAAAATCTCGCTGTCGCCCTCTCTTAGTAAGTGAACCAACCTACTTACCGAATCACCCTCGTATACTACGAGGGTCGTTCAATGAGTCCATAGAAAAAGATAGAGAAAGGAATTATTTAGTAGGTTTATATTTTGTAGGTTTTTTCTTATTTTTTAACATTATCTCCTTTTAACTCTTTACATTTTTCAAAGCCTTTCTCCAACTTTTCTAAGCCGTCCAAAAAGTAGGATTCCGCAAGTTCCTTAAAAGTAGGCATCTGTTTGGGCGATGACCTCCTCGTTCGACGTGAACCGTTGTCCAACGAGCCATTTTTTCAAGTTTGGAAATAAAAAAAGTCACTGGGGGCCAAATCCGGTGAATATGGTGAATGTTGTAATAATTCGAATTTTAATTCCATAATTTTGGCCATCGAAACTCCGCAGGTGGGCATCTGTACATTGTCTTGATAGAAGAGGATCTTTTTCTTTTTCAAATAAGGATGTTTTTTCTTAATTTTTTCGCTAAACCGGTACAATAACGATGCATAATACGCTCCAATTATCGTTTGTCCTTTTTCCAAGTAATCGGTGTAGATGATTCGGCGTTCATCCTAAAAACCGTAGGCCGTCACTTTGCCGGCCGATTTCACAGTCTTCGCCTTCTTCGGAGCCCGTTCACCTTCAAAAACCCACTGTTTTGACTGTTCCTTTGTCTATGGAATGTAGTGGTGTATCCATTTTTCGACCACAATTAAGTATCGACGCAGAAACTCGTCAGGATTGCAACGGAAAAGCACTAAAATGGCCTCAGAGTTGACCACACGATTTCATTTATTTACATCTGAGAGAAAAAGCGGCACCCATCTTGCCGAGATTTTTCTCACGCCCAATTTTTCGTGCAAAATTGAAAACACTGTACCTTGCGATATACCTGTGACCTTAACTATTAAGTGCGCTTTGATTCGTCGATCACTCAAAACTATATCGTGAATTTTGTTAATCATTTCGGGGGTAGTCACTTCCACTGGACATCCTGAACGATGTTCATCTTTTGTGGATGTATGTACTGAGAGAAATTTATCGTGAATACAGACAATTTCCTAAGTATATATATATATATATATATTCTGGGTAAATATAAGTGATTAATCGCTGCTCGATACTCACTTTTTCCATGTTTCTAAATACACAAAAGTTTTTTGCTTCAATTGACATTAAAAATGAAAGCATGTGATGGATATAACTGAGACTGACAGCTGAATAGTTAGTAATGATTCTTACTAAAATCAAACTATTGTTGAAACTACGAGCGCCATCTCTGGGATTTTCTAAGGACTCATTATACGACCCTCGCATATCAGTTCATCATCTTTTTAATTTTTACATTCTCATCATGGATGAGAAGGTATTGGTTTTACGTGAGAAATCACTTTCGAAATTTTCATCAAATCTTTACGTTTTGAGACCCCCTGAGTCAGAAAAAATGGTTTTTACGAAAGTGTCTGTCTGTCTGTCTGTCTGTAGGTCGTGTGCGGCATAACTCTCGACAGAATTATCAGATTGAATTGAGCCTTGGTACACTTTATCAGAGCCGAAAAAGTAAGGACAAGTTCGTTAACCAGCCACATCCAATCAAAATTGAGGGATTGAGCACTACTTTTGTGTTTTTGAAAATAAATTTTTGAAAAAATCAAAAATTTCAACACTGGTTTTTGATAGTGCTCATAAATCTCTACAAATTATTCTGATAACATTTTTTGATTAAATCAAAATTAGAAATGTTACAGCATATTCAAATTCGAAAAAAGTCAATATCAAAATTGCATTTTCCAGTTGAATTATACGAGATACGAAAAAACGTTATGATACAATATTATTGAATAAATAAAGACCTACAAATTTAAATTGTAACATTTTTTCATAACATGCATATTTTTCTTTTTAATTAAAAAAAAAACTATTGAAAATTCAAAATTCAATTTTTTAACAATAATATGTAAAATAAGAAAAAAACGTAAGAATACAAAGTTGTTCGTTTCAAAAAGATCTACAAATTTTGTCTCACACAGTTTCTGATAAAACATATATTTTTCGTTTCAATTCCAAAAAATACGATTAAAATTCAAAAATTCCATTTTTTAGACAAAATATGAGAGATAAAAAAAAAACGTTTAGATGGGAAATTATTTGCCTAAATGAGGTCTACAAATTCTCATTAAGACATTTCGGGACAGGATGTATATTTTATGTTTTGATATGTAATATTAAATAAATTCGATTTTTTTCACCAAAATATGTGAGATACGAAATAAGCGTTGTTCTGTAAAATCGTTTCCTTAAATAAGGTCTACGATTGTTTTTTCTTTTTGAGAGATTTGGAAGAAAATAAATTATTTTAATCATGTAATTTATTAAAAAGTTACTGAAATGTATACAGAAAATCGAGCGCGAAGCGCGAGCGTCATGATGAGAATGTGTTCCTTAAGGCTGATAGAGCCTTAAGTAAATTGAATTTCCTGTTTCACTTAAATTCAAAAAGAAATTGAGTGACTTTGAGAAAATGTGTAATTCACATCATCTGTAATATTATTATAAAATTGGTTTGAGCTTCAGTATCAAATTATAAGAAATAAACTTAAATGTATGCGAAGAGCACAAGACCGAGCGCGAAGCGCGACGTTAAAAAATTTCGGAGCACGCAGCGCGACGATCAAGTATTACGGAGCGCGAAGCGCGACGATCGAATCGCGCGCCCTAAGCGTGCTCAAACTTGCGAGCGAAGCGAACTGCGCGCAATGAGAATGTGCCCGCGAAGCGGGCAGATTTTTTATGCTACAAAAACTTGAAAAATAGGATGCATCTGAGGAAGTATAAAAAAAGCTTTAAAAATAAAATCAATGAATCAATCCGTACGTTCACTCTAAATCGAATTCAAAATTAATCCGAAAAACTTTTTTAAACCTATCAAAAATTCGTGCTTTCCATTGGAAGTATATCGAAACGAATTTGTCATCCAAGGGAGCTTTTTTTTGAAATAACTAAATCTATACATCCTCCTAGAAATTAATCCGAACAAATCTGAAACCAACCTGTGACACAATTTCAATCCGTCTGAATCCGTGTGTCCATTTGGAATTCAAACTGATTGAATCTAAGTCCGTCAGTCCGTCTCAATCTGTGCGTCCATTTCAAATGGAATCCGATCGAATTTGGCACACGTCCGAACAACTTTCTCAGAGCCAATCAATCCGCACGTTAGCTTGAGACTTAATCTGAAAAAATTCGACACCGCTTCACGACACGATTCCAATCTCTCTGAATCCGTGTTAACTCGAAATTCAATGAAGGTCTTCAAATTCGGATAATTAGTTGATTCTGTATAATGCGGATTATTTGAAAATACTTCAGGATGTGTAGCTCAGTAGAAAGTAAAATTATTCAACAAGATTTTATTACTGTCGACTGTTATATATTTTTTTCTAAAAGAAGAATTATTTTTATCTGAAAAAAAATCTTGAACATAAATCACAGATAGGATGCTGAAAACTTAGACTTTGCAATCTTGAATTACTTTGCATTAAACGTAGTAGAGTCCCACGCAAAGAAGTTGATATTGATAATTTAAATTCGCAACGTGACCTCATTAACGTACGACGTAGAAGTCTTAAACAATTTAATTTTTTTCTTAAAGATCCTAGAGATTTCGCTTTCCTGAAAATAAGAGAATAGCTAGTAAAAAGGAAGAAAATATGAGTCATTCCGGATTTACTTTGAGATTAACAACATATTCACCCTCTGGTGACAAAGCAAAAGGGAAACATTTCTTACTAACAAATACTATTGAAATTTCTCAAGAAAGCTAATATTTATATGACTTTTGGAAACTCTGGGTTCTCCAGGGTTCATAAAAGTTACGGAAGTTGAGTATTTTTTCGCGGATATAAATGCTAGTACTAAAGGGTTAACGCATGATTTATAATGCTCGATATTAGATTATTCGCATAAAGATTATGGATCATAAATTCCGCCATACTTTCATTTCATATATCTATATTTATGAATCTACATCTATCATTGCAGAGAAAATCTTATTATATAATTCATTGTTGAATATCTGAATTTTCTGCTAATTCATAAAATTTCGTCACGTTCCGTTCGATCACTGATTGCTCATTGTCGCTAAAGATTGGCTATTGATCGTGAATTTTGGGTTGCGGTGAATTGTCGCCAAATGTGAAACTAAATACGTGCTTTGAGTAAAAACAAGCAGCTAGTCGAAGAACGCAAATTTAACTTTCAGTTAAAGAAAAACGATCAAGCTTTTCAGTGATGATAGAGAGATTTTTACATTCTCATTATAAATGAAGGTATTGGTTTTATGTGAAGAATGACTTTTCAAATTTTCATCAAATCTCAATGTTTTGGGACCCCCCTGAGTAAGGAAAATGGTTTTTGCGACGGTGTCTGTCTGCCTGTCTGTCTGTTGACGTCGTTTTCTGTTGACCATTTTTTAATGGGAGTTATATCTTTTTTTATTAATGTAAAATGTTATTGAAAATAAAAACTTTAATTTTCTACAAAAAATATATAAGACACAAAAAAATGTTGAGGACAAAAATATTCATCTCAAGATATACAAATTTACTTCAGAACGTTTTTTTTTGGACACGTAGTTTTCGTTTTATTAGTAAAAAACGTTATTAAAAATGAAAAATTCCACTTTGCACCAAATCTATGTGACATACGATAAAAATGTTGAGAAAAAAAATTGTTCGTTTCAAAATGACCTACACATTTTCTCTTGACTATTTTTTCATCCGAGTTATATCTTTTCTTTTATTCATCAAAAACGTCATCAGAAGTTCTATACGAGGAGTCATTTGAATCACTAGAAAAGATATATGAAATAGTCACAGACAATTATAATAATAAAAACTGTTGGTAGAAGACAAGAATTAAAGAAAGAAATTATTCAGTTTTTAATGGTGGTAGTGTGTTATAATTTTCTACTGTTAGTTCGAATCGTTTTTCTATTAAAACTTATACCCTAGAAAAACTTGAAAACCTTAAATTATTAATATTAAGAAAAAAAACAGAAAGTTTCAGAAACTGTATGAGAGATTATTTATGATGATTAAAAAAGTAAATAAAATACATTATTCCTTTTCACTTAAATGATAATAATGTAAAAACTGAAATTTATGGTGTTAAATAAAAAATATTAGAATGCAGCATATTTAAAATTTCGGCAGTACTGTATTTTGAGAAAATTATTTTATACAAAATTATTCACATTTTCATGTTAAAAAATGTCACGTCTAGAAATACGTACTTTTTCACATTGAAAAGTACATCTGAAATCGGGATACTAAAGGACGTCCTTTTTAACGTGAAAAAGTACGACCCTTACGACGTATTTTTTACACCCTTTTGGGCGTGAGAAAATACGTATTTATAGACATAACATTTTTTAACTGGGTTTATAATAATAAAATGGACAAAATAAAGCATATCTGATACTAAATATAACTTTTATTTAAATATATAATACAAGTTTTATATAATATTCATTAAACGTCTTAAATGATCAGTTCATGAAAACGATAATGTTGAATTTTCACAATCACTGATTTTTCTCATCTGAATCGTCAAGGGAAAAAGAAGTGTATTCAGAACGTATCTAGATTTATGCCCATCAGATAGGGTCAGACAGGTTATTACCTCTGTCCGTCACTTTTTCTCAAGCAATAACCGACTAACCGATTTGAGTTCATTCTGCGGAAGAATAATTCTATGAAAAAACAAATTGAACACGACAACTATATTACTTCGTATTATGTCACATGGTCATAAAATTGTTTTTATATTTTATACTAACATTTATTTATTTATTTATATATATATATATATATATATATATATATATATATCCTATAGATTCCTACGTTACCGGCGTTGTTTTATGTGTAGCCTCACGCCTCTGTAGTATCAGATTTCGTGTTTATACTTTTTGAAATTCTCTTCTATTTATTTTCACAAAATTCTAACTCAATATTGTATTTTGGATAGACGAAAGTTTGAACACAAAATAATGTCGGTAACGTAGAAAGCTATAGGTGATACATGGTCTTAAGGGGGTCGTCTACATTCGCGTCAAAATTTCGAGCCTATTTTCAACGATGGGTAGAATAAAAACTACACATGATATTAAGGAACGGTTTTCCATATTTTATTAGCACATTCTTAGAAAAAAATTGCGTCAAACCAATTGTCTTTTGAAAATCGCGACCTTGGAACGTCCTTAACCACGCCTTCGCAAAAACGTCACAGTCGACTTTGTAGCACGATTTCGCCATTTCGGTTTCTTAAAACAATAAAACGAAAAAATATTTTCAATTGTTATCACGTTAGCTAGGTCAGGACACAAGCTTTTTGAAAAATATCCAAATCTTCCATAATGGAAGACGTTTTAACAAAAAAAAAATTTTTTGACCGTTTTTTCGAGCTGAAAAGGGCTGTAAAAATTAAATAAATATTTCTAGATTCGAAATATGCAAAAAAAGAAAATCGATTTTTGAAACCTCAAAGGTAGACGACCCCCTTAAGGGAGTGCAGGAAAATAGGTATTTTCTAGGATTTCTTTATGAAGGCAGTTGCTTACGGTTTGGTTTTTTTTATTACAATGAATGCTTCTCATAGAAAATGAAAATATAAATGTATAATAACATTCTAATATTTAAACATATCATAGATGGCATAGAAAAAAGAGACTTGCGAATTTCACTGCTACTGGCGTTGGTAATTAATCTGGATTGGCGAATCTGAAATAAAAAAGTCGAACAGATTATTAATCAGTAAGATGTTGCTTTAATCTGTAGTGAATTTATCTTTCTAAAATGAAGGAACATTTTTTTAGAGTTAAAAGAAACAAGTCGAAAAATCACGATTTTTTGTTTTATTGATAATAAAAAATTATAAATTATTATTACAAAATTATAATTTTACTACAGGAAGGAGCTAGTAATATGTAAAACATTATATCAAATTTTGAGAAAAATAAGTTCATTATTTTTTTTTATTCTTCAAACCCGATAAAAAATCGTTAAAAGAACGAGTTTAAAGTTTAAAGTATGAAAATCTTATATACATTTGGTCTTATGTTCAATCTGTGATTTAAGCTCCATGGAACACACTTTAGGGGGGAATTTTGAAAGTATATTTTTTCAGAAAATTATATAATTCGATTTTTTCATAATTTAATAGTAAAATACCCCCTTAAATATTGTAACCTGAAATTTTTCAGATTACCTAAGAGAGAACCTGTTTCCATCATTTACACGTAAGAAAATTTTTAAAAATAAATTTTTTTATCGTGATTTATAGGTGTATTTGGAATATGCACTTCTCGAGTTTTCTTTCAGGGCATCAAATCCACATTGAAATGTAAAAACCCGTTAATCTATTGATTCATGGAAGGAATGGATGTGACTAACAGAAAGAGAAAATACATGGACTAAAAAGTTGGTAGAAGGCCATGGTTTTCAAAAACACCAAACCACCATTTTCCATTCAGCTCACTTTATTTGACTAACGGCAGAACTGCAGCTACCAATCGTGGGTAAGCAAGAAGGGCGAAGTATAATAGAAGGCTTTGACATCATGAATATTCTATTTTCATCTCACGTGCTAGCAATATAAAAACGCGAAATTGGTAATCAAATATTAAACGAGTGATCGTCGAAAAATACGGAAGGGATTAAAATAGAGAAGCCATCATCCGTATCAGCAGTAAGATGTAAATGTTATGGATGTACTATACATATAATATAATATTATATACACTCTTCTTTATCTCGAATAAGACGAATGGCCGTTTCTCACCCCGTTTCCGAGTGCAGCTACGTCCATATCGAGCTGAAAAATTTTTATCAGAAATATCCATCTCGAGTGTACCATCTGGAAAATGTGACAGAGAATAATTTTACGGCCGAGCGATCTTTGGATTTATTCCTATAATTATAACTCTTTTCTCGAGAGCTTTGCTTCTTATATTCTATAAATGGAAAATTTTATACAATTCAATTTTCCCTAGTTTCTTTAGAAAGCATTTCTAATAGTTTTTATTTTCTATTTTAAAAATATGTATATGATTTGATACATTTTCTTGGAAGCAGTCTAGCATATATGATATAACAGAGCAGCTTTCACAAAGATTACAAAAATTTTGATGAAATATTTTTGCAATTTTTCTAAAAGGTGTTTCGCAAGAGGACTAATAAGTTATCTTTCGTAGGTTTGTTTTATGAAATGGAGACGCTTTGTTTGCATGAGAAACTGAGTTCAATCAAATTTGCGATATTCCAAATACAGCTTCTGATCTTATTTTCAATTTTCGACATTGTATTTTCTTGCAATACACGGATAGAAATTTGATGGTTGAAAGTGACATTTTTACAGTGAATCAGAACCATCAGGAATTTCGATCAGTTAGCACCAAAAATATGCTACTTAATATACTACTGTGGGCAAAAACTAAGGTGAATTTTTAATTTAAACATCGCAAGCTAATCGATTCGGGTAAACTCTTTTATTTTTATGTTGGTCCTACTGTTACTGACATCTGTGCCAAATTTCATGTCAATGTCATCATTTGTTACATAGTTACGCTTGTGTTTTCTAAACGACTAAAAGTGATTTTTTCGATTTTTACAATGTCTGAATTTGTTGAGCAAAGAAGTGCCATTAAATTTTGTTTGCGGAATGAAATTTCAGTCGCGGAAACGTTCAGAATGTTGCATAAGGCCTTCCGTGATTTGACCATGTCACAGAAAAATGTTTATAAGTGGTACAAAGACTTCAAAGAAGGCAGAGAACGTGTTGATGACTTGGAACGCCCTGGACGACCATCAACATCAACTGACGAGCAATACGTCAATCAAATCAAAGAATTAATGCACAAAAATCGTCGATTGACAATTGGAGACCTTGTTGACACTATTGGCATTTCAAGAGGATCTCTCAACACCGTTTCAAAAGATATAACACGTGGATCAATAAGTCCTGGGACTAACTAGGAAAAACACATTTTTTTGGCAAAACTCGACTTTATTCATCAACATAGTCTCCTTCAAAAGCAACACAATCAGCCCAGCGCTTCTATAACATTTCAATACCTTTCTTGTAGAACGATTTATCTTTGGCCTCGAAATAAGCGTTCGTTTCGGTGATGACTTCCTCGTTGGAGTAGAATCTCTTTCCTTGGAGCATTTTTTTGAGGTCTGCAAACAGGTACCCTAGCGAACTGGCTAAACGCTAGCTTTACGCTGTAGCGCAAAGCTATCGTAAAGCTATCGTAAAGTAGCATTATAACTCATGAATGAGGCAAAATGAATATTCAAAATGTTTTTATCCTTATTCTACGTTAAAAATAACGTTAAAAGGTAATGGACATATGCAATAATTTTATTTATTAACGCTAAAAATTTTAAAAACATAATACCTGTCATTGAAGGGAGTGCAGTGGTTCACCTTTTGTGGAACGTCTTCCCTTTTAAAGTTGACATTAGTTGGAGTGAGACACAACTATACTTTCATCTCACTCTAACAAATAGTCAATCCTAATGGTGAAGACATGGAAAGTGATGAACCACTGCACTGCCTTTAATGACAGGTATTATGTTTTTTTTTTAATTTTTAGTGTTAATAAATAAAATTATTGCATATTTTAATTACCAGTTAACGTTATTTATAACGCAGAATAAGGATAAAAACATTTCGAATATTTATTTTGCCTCATTCATGAGTTATAATGCTACTTTACGATAGCTTTACGATAGCTTTACGCTACAGCGTAAAGCTAGCGTTCAGCCAGTTCGCTAGGGTAGTAGTCGCTGGGGGTCAGATCCGGTGAATATGGTGGGTGCGGAAGCAATTCGAAGCTCAATTCATTCAATTTCGCCATGGTAGCGAGCGACTTGTGACACGGCGCATTGTCTTGGTGAATGAGCACTTTTTTCTTCGTCATTTGGAGCCGTTTCTCACCGATTTCGTTCTTCAAACGCATCAATTGGCCAATGTAACGTTCGCTATTGATCGTCTTACCTTTTTCAACGTAGTCGATGAACAAAACTCCATGAGCATCCCAAAATACTGAGGCCATAACCTTACTGGCCCACATTTGCGTTTTAGGCCGCTTTGGACGCTTCTCACCGATTGCAGTCCACTCGGCTGACGACCGCTTTGACTCCGGAGTTCCAGGTTTCGTCCATTGTCACATACCGACGCAAAAAATTCGGTTTGTTTCGGCGAAATAACTACAAACAGCGCTCGGAATCAACGACACGTTGTCGTTTTTGATCCACCGTGAGCAAACGCGGCACCCACTTTGACAACAGCTTCCTCATAGACAAATGTTCATGCAAAATAGCGTACACACTGCCGTATGATATCTTTAAGGTGTCAGCTATCTCACGCAATTTTAATTTAGGGTTTTCGAAAACGATTTGGTGGACTTTTTTGATGGTTTCCGGTGTCGAATCCATTGTTTTGAGAATATCAAGACTAGCGTCACTTAAATCACTGTAACTCGTGGACCTAACATCAGAATGTCATGAAATTTTGACAGGTATCTTTTGAAGGTTGGTACTCATGAAAAATCATACAGAACTTTGGTTGGAAACGCCATCTATCTGTAAGTCCCGGGACTTATTGATCCACGTGGTACATACATACATAAACAGCATTCAAATACATTCACACCATTCGCCAATCATATTTTTAATCACAAATACACTTAAACATATAACCTTAGATAAATAAACCTAATAACTACACTTATATATAGTACGCTACGCTTTCGTCGAATCACGCACACGCTCGCTCACATTGCTGAGACATAAAAGTTGGAACTTTGTTATATAGTGACTGCAAGGGTTATTCAGAGCTTGTGGATCAGTGTCGTGACTAGAATTCTTGAGCCCCACTCAAGTAAAAATAAATTAACTTTTGCATAAATTATTCATAAAATATTTTTAAAAATTAATATAATTAATCAATTATTATAACTATGATTATATATATAGATAATTATTGAATTATATTTAATATACATTTTGATTATAACTACGTATGAAGTTTAATGAAACTAAATTTTCAAATGTAGGTATATTAAAGAATTGCATTATTATCAAAAAGTATCTTGTGTAAAAACAAGGTTCTTTTATTTTGTGTGTTGTATTTTTTCAAAATTTGGATTTTATAATTGCGAATTCAAAATTATTATTGTGCCTGAGGAATTTATGTGAAATCAAAATCCTCTGTAGATTTTATAAATTTTATGTAATACACTTATCAAAACTTTTGTTTGTTTAAATATTCATGTAAACAGTTTAATTTAATAAACGTAACTGAAAAAAAATAGAAGTACTTATAAATGAATTAAGAAAAAATTATGAATCAAGAATTTATTAAAGTTACAGAATCTATATAACTAGATTATGTGAAACTTTTAAATAAATTATATAAACTAGTGGATAATCATCAAAGTACGATGGATGTTTAAAATCAGTAGTTTATAGGTATGTAGAATCCACTATTAAGTAAGTGGTTCATTACGCACTAGATAAAACAGTGGCTATTCCACAATTTTGGATTTAGAGAGTACTAAAATAAACTGTAATTGTATTTTGTATGTTTTTAATTGATTTTGATTATTAAATATAATAACGTGGAACATCAGTATGTTGGAAATTCAACACGTTTTTGAAATTAAAAAATGTTTATGTGTGCCCTAGACGCAGATTACTTTCATTCGTTCCTGCGTGAATAGATTTAGCTGGTGGAATAAATCTTGCGATTCACGGTTTACTCAACTCTCGATTGAAGCGTAGAGTAGAATGAATGGAAAGCTCTACTATTTTTGTGATTTAATAAAAGACTGGTTTTTTATAATTACACTACGAGTAATAATATATATATATATATATTTAGAAACTTTTAATGCACACTTTCAAACTTCACCCTACACTTCTGAATTTTACTCAACGTTGATTCATTTTTGAATATTTAATATATCACAAATAATTACAGTGATACTGAATAACTTCTAACTTGTCCATATATCCCAAATTTGTTCGGAAGTTGAGTAAAATCACTTCAACTATTTTTCTCCGTGCAAGAATGATAGTTGATAATGACCAAATCAAAGCCATAATCGAATCGGATCGTCATGTAACAGTGCGAGAGATTGAAGAAATATTAAAAATGCGACAATCAACAATCTACCGTTATATACAACGTCTTGAACACGTTAAAAAACTTGATATCTGGATTGTACATGAATTGACAGAAATTCATTTAACAAAACGCATCAACGCTTGTGATTTGCATCTTAAACGCAATGAATTCGATCCTTTTTTGAAACGAATTATAACTGGTGATGAAAACTGTATTGTTTACAATAACGTCGTTCGAAAAGGATCATGGTCCAAGCGTGATGAACCACCACAAACAACATCAAAAACTGAATTGTATCAAAAAAAGATTATGCTGTCTGTTTGGTGGGATTGGAAAGGAGTGGTATTTTTTGAGCTGCTTCCAAGGAACCAAACGATTAATTTGGATGTCTAATGTCCTCAGCTAAACAAACTGAACGCAGCGGTCATAGAAAAACGGCCAGAATTGGCCAATCGTAAGGGTGTAATTTTTCTCCATGGCAACGCTACACCACACACATCTTTAGCCATTCGCTAAAAATTATCAAGGCTTGGTTGGGAATGGTAAAACTTTCAATGATGATGGTGCTGTAAAATCGCACTTGGTTCAGTTTTTTGCCGACAAAGACCAGAAGTTCTGTTAGATGGTAAAAATTTGTCTTAATGTTTCCATTTTCAGGACAGACAGTGAGTAATGATTGACATAATAAACTTGACCATTATGATGGGACTTTTTTACAACTTTTTCCAATAGTTATGGTTTACTCTCTAAAATGGTACTTTTCTCAAAAGATACATTTAGCCATCAAATTTCTTTCCGTGTAACTTTTTAAAAATTGTCATGAGGTGCGAAAAATTTAGAAGTGACTGCAGTTTGTTGCTAGTATTTGAATATTTTTGTATTTTATTAAGAAGAGAAATATCTAGCAGGTTTGGAGATGCATAGCTTTTCAGTTTTTCTTAAATGAACAAATAAAAATGTGCTCTAAAGAAATAACCTCGGAGTCTTCCCATTGATGATTAAGAAGAAAAGAAAGAACATTAAGACCAAAGGGATTTGTTTTTGACAGTTGAACTGTTTTCATTTGCTCCTATCAGTCGTTATCCAACAGTTAATCCACGTCGTTGGCGTACAAGATGAACTTGTGACGCAAAGGGATCATTAGTTTTAATCGTTTGACTGCTATTAGTTCTCTTCCTTTGCTTCCAACCATCCCCTTTTATCTTTTTCTTCCTTCTGTTCTCGCTCTCGAACATCTTCCTTGGTTCACTTTCTTCTTAAATGCTTAATCACTGGTGCCATCTAGCTCAGACGAAATTATCTATAGCAAGCATTAAAATTTCCTTTTTCTGTCGACATCTTTATATACATAGTTTTTTTAAATTCCCATTTTCTCACATCATTACATATTGTCGACTTAAATGTGTAAGTTGAAGAAATTGAAACTAATAACAACAAGTGATAAATTTCTGCATGAGAAGGGGATGAAATATCTGATCTATCATCGGTGTCGTAATAAATTAATGCACAACGATCCTACTCAAGAAGATTGTATCGTTGCTTGGGGCATGTTCGACATTAGGGAATTGAGTCAAACTTTGAATCATCAGGGTCTATTATTCGCAGTAGTTTGTGTCGTGATAGTGCTCCAGCTACCAAAAACAGATTTTACTACCGGAGAATATAAATTTGAAATTTAAATAAATAAATATTGTTTTAATGGTTGATTATTATTTATCAATTTAATGCTCGTTCTGAGAAGCTTAAAAATTATCAATCGGAATGCAAATTAAGAAAATTATACAAAGAAATCAGATGTTCTATACGAGGAGTCGTTTGAATTACTACAAAAATACATAAAATAATCACAGACAATTATAATAATAAACACTGTTGATAGAAGAGAGGAATTAAAGCAAGAAATTATTCAGTTTTTAATGGTGGTAGTATAATTTTCTACTGTTCATTCGAATCGTTTTTCTATCAAAACTTATACCCCAGAAAAACTTGAAAATCTTAAATTATTAATGTTAAGAAAAAAAACCGAAATTTTTGGAAACTCAAATTCTTGAAAACATGATAGAATCTGGAATCTGTATGAGAGATCATTTATGACGATTAAAAAAGTATATGAAATACATAATTCCTTTTGACCTAAAATGATAATAATGTAAAAATTAACATTTATGGTTTAAAACGAGAAATGATTCAGTTTAAAATGATGGGAGCATAATTTTTTACTGTTAGTTTGACTCGATTTCATAACAAAACTTGTACACAAGACAAAATTCTAATCCTTAAATCATTAATATCAAGAAAAAAATGGAAATTTTTTTATCAACTCTCACTTTTTAAAATTTTACAGAATCTGGAATTTATATAAGAGATTATTTATTAGATATCTTAATAGATTTTTATTAAATTTACCTGACAAGTTAATTTAACGAAGAAGTGCTATAATGGCAAGCTCAACAGTAGTCAAGTTCTAGAATATCTGGAACTTTCAAGAGTGAATGATTAAATTATAATTAATTCCTGCAGAAACATGTAGAGTGTGAAAACTCAAATTTAAAGGATATTATATGTCTCGGGACTGATTTATTTCCTAAAAAATTAATTTTTTTGTAGAGACTTTATTAATTATTTATGCTATAGTTTTTAAATCAGTTTTCTTATACATAGGTATATAAATAAATAATGTTATTCATTATGATGGGTTGAAATAATTATGGCTACTATCCAATTTAAGAATTGCGGATTTCATAAGTCAAAATTCTGAAGGTTTTGGAAGTTAAAAATAAAACTTTTTAAACAGTTTTTTAAAAAGATTTATGTTAAAATTCACAAATTGAATGGAGAAAGTAAAGAAAGTGGTATTGGTGTTTGCCTTTTTTATCTATCTTTATCTTTTTTTCTCTATTTGTCGTTCAATTCTAATTGAGTCGTAAAACTTTTAAGAGTAATGTTGCTTTTTGTATAGATTTGTTTTTCGATCTAGCACCTCCAGTATATGGTGGACAGAGCCTTGACTCACATTGTTTTACCTCTTGGATAGCCTTCACACTATAAACTCTCTACGAGGCTCTTCGGCAAACCCATTGAATCCTCTTTACTTTGAACCACGAACTTTACCCGGCTTTAGGAATCCTTCTGAAAATCAACAACCACAGGGAGAATTCTGTACTTGATTATATTAAAATCTGAAAGCCTTCAATACAAAATTTTATATTCAGAATCGAAGGTTGCTTTACAATAAAATCATCAAAAAGTTTAGAAATACATTTTTAACAGATTAAATTGTACCATGGACAACACTTTTCTTTATTTTTTTCTTCAAAGAATTTGTCTATATTACGAAAAAAAATCAACTCTTATAGTTTTCTATGAAACGAAAACTTCTTAAAGTAGTTGATCCATGAAAATTAGACTTCAGGCAAAAATAGATAATTTTGCTGTCAAGAATATTGTGCGAAATCTTTTCTCTGGAGAAATGATTCATGATTTATTAGAATCGCATAATTTTTTAAAATTTGGTAAGAAGCGATAAGAAAAAAAGTTGGGTCAAAAATAAAATTTATTAAGGTGATTATCATATTGTGAAACGAAATCCATGCTAAAAAGCTGAAATTTTTATTATAGCTTCTTTGATTATTTTAGAATACACCTGCAAAGTTTTAGGTTGCTTGACAGTCTAGTTATAGAGAAATAATTAATCAAAGTTTCACCGTTTGGTCATGAATTGCTATACCGTCAATGACAATGACAAGTGGACCCAAGTTTCAAATGAGCATTATACTTACAAAATCCATGCTACGTATTCAAAAAACTATACAAATTTTCCGTAAACCTTGAGAAATTCGTCTGCTCTTTGAAAGAATTTTTTACCGTACAATAAGTCTGTATTGTCTTTCCAAAGTTTATAACTCTGTCGATTTTTATCGGCAGCCGTATTCGAAGAAGACAGCAGTAGTCAGTAAAGTAGATTAGATTTCTATACATGTGCACTTGAACATGGCGGACTAGAGGAGTGGAGAGAGTGCGACGTTGCCACATTGCTTTATTCGAAAGTCATGTGGTCGTGAATACGCGAACCGTCGAGAGATATTTTTTATTAACTTATTTATTATTCTCATTGACATTGCGGAACGGTCGCAAATGTCAATTTTAATTAATTTTAGGATTTTACAACACAAAAATTCCGATGCAAATCAAGAATATTTTTTACGCTCTTATGTGACTCACTCTGTCACGATATAACCACCTTAATAAAATTATTTTTCCGTGTTTAAAATTTTTTTCATGTAGAATAATCTTTTCTCTTTCAAAATAGCCCTTCAATAATAATATTGTTATTCTTGAAAGCAAAATTATCTATTTTCGCTTAAGGTCTAATTTTTTTGGATGAACACTACCTTAACTAAAAATTAAAAATTAAAAACAGAAAAATAAATCTACCGTTGAATAAATCTTTCAAGTTTCAAGTAAATTAGATGACTGGTTTTTAAGATATTGTGTCAAGTGATGCAATGAAAAAAAGGTTGGTTTTTAGAAAATGTTAAATTATACGACCGTTTAGTTTAAGGAAAATAGAATATTGTGATTATTTTCCTTTCATTACTCCAACTGTTTCATTAAATGAGTTGGATTCGTCATTTTTTCCTGGGTTCATCTTCATCCTTAACTAGCTTTGCTATTCCAGAGTCTCTCTATTAAGGCAGGGAATTAAATTACTGAAATTACACCCTAGGGCTGTGAGTGCCAGGTGGAAAATCTGCAAGGCGGCCGCCACCCCAGATTCTAGGCTACGACGAGATTAAGATTCTCTTACCTTACATTACCCTATATAACCTCTAGCCCAACTACTTATGCGTTTTTCCACGGGATATTAGCCAGCGAAATTTCCTTCCTTCAAATTATATGATTAAATTTCCAATGTACGAATAACTGGGCTCTTAATTATAAACAGCCGCACCAAGACTTTAATATTTCATTACTTCAATCTCGGCTAGAACATTTTATTTAGCATTTCATTCAATTATTATTCAATTTACCAGAAAATTTATTCCAGATGAAATATTATATTTTGAATATAATATGAGGTAAAATGAAGATTTAAAACTTCATATTTGAAACATGTTATTTGAAATTTATTTTTAGTACATTTTATGAAATCTATTCATTTTTGTTTCTTATAAAAAATACAGATTTAAAATTAGCATCAATAAAATTCTATAATTAGTCTGTAGAGTAAATCAGCGCAAACTGGTCGGGATAACATTCATTAAGCCCTAAAAAGTTCATTAAACGTGTTATTGATGCGTTTTTTGCATATTTCGAGTCCCAAATTATTACATAAGATATTTTTATGTACAATTATTATTTTAATCAGACAACTAATTGATAATTTAATTATTCCCAATCAGTTTCTTGCAGACAACTTTGTTCCAGTTACCGAAGCAAAGTTGTTCGCAGTATTGTTATAGGAGAAGAAACATTTTAGGATTACAAGTATAGGTATCTCCCGTACCAGTAGGGAATATCCGCCTTATTTTATACACAAAACATAAATTATTTAGTCATTTTATTTACCATTTAAAATTTTTTTTAAATTTATTTTCGACAACTGTGCCCCAATCGTAAAGGCTTAGTAATTCTCTAAATTTAAGGGGAGCAATCTATGTCTTGGGCCCTCGCTCGGGCCAAGATCGTAACTAAACTTCACGCGTGGATTGAAAAACAGTATTTACGTTAGGTACCACAAACTTTGCACACATATAATTCTTTATTTAAAAATTATTTTAAAAATTCTAATTTGCGAAAATTGGGCTTTGGTGCCCGAAGTTGATTCTGCGCTGCGCGGAATGGTATATGTTGTGACAAGTAAAATCGATTCAAAGATATCTATAACAAAACTGTGTTAATAACAGAATTAAATTATCACGTTTACTTGGGATCGAATTAATTTTTGGATTTTTTTTCAGATATTACATCAGTATATGTAAAAAGTTTAATTTTTTGCAATTGTTGTTTATAAAAAAATATTTGACATTTTTTTTTGCCAAACGCGTGCATTCAATCCCAGCGGGATTATGTTTTCTTGAAGTCATAAAAATGTCATCAAAATCAGTCAAATCATTCTTGCACAATCCATTACATCGTTTTGAAAAACCGGATTTTGGGAAAACGCGGTTGAAGTTTTTATAGACAGAAAAGTATCAAAATAAACATACACGCACATTCATGTCAAATTTTCCGAGAGTCATCCTAACTTCATTAGGCTGTGTATTTTTACATTGCCACCAGCTTTGTCCCAAACTGACATCCACCGTTTGGCATTCAATCTTTTTCCCGAGTGAAGGGATCTGAATATCTCGAGCGTACCGGATAGTGGCTTCGCGCCGCGTACGATAAAAATATCCGTCACTTTGTTAATTTTCTGAATATTGACCTAAAATTTCACAAAGACATTTTTGAAAATGTGTAGAATGAATTTATTGAAAAAAGGCGATTTTTTCAACCCGAGACAAAGAATGCTCCCCTTAAGATAATTTGGAATCGAATCAAGCCTAATTTTCACGATTACGTGATAGAATAATATTTTTTCAATAAAAATACAGGATGGGCCATTTAACATTTGGAATTTGAATCGGCTATAAAAAAAAAACTTATGGATATTTTTCCAAAAGTATGGTTTTATTAGAAAGATTGAACCTTTCTATTTGAGAATGAAACACAACATCATTCAAATGACTGCCACAGCTGGCCTTACAGTGCCCCATTCGATCAAACCAATTTTTCAGTACATTTTCGATTGTTTGGGCAAAGGGTCAATAAGGTCAATAAGCAAAATTGTCGCATTTGAGGCTCAGAAATTCCAAACTTCGTCATTGAGAAGCCGGTGCACCCACAACGAGTGACTGTTTGGTGCGGATTTTGGTACGGTGGCATCATTGGGCCATTTTTCGGCGAAAACGAGCAAAGAGCCGCCGTTGGGGCCAATGGCAAGCGTTACCGTGCCATGCTCAACGAATTTTTGTTTCCAAAAATTAAAGAGGATGACAGGGACGACATTTGGTTTCAACAGGACGGGGCTACTTGCCACACAGCCAACGTAACAATCGATATTTTGCGCACCGTTTTCGAAAATCGAATAATCAGCCGAAATTTTCATGTCAAGTGGCCACCTCGGGGCTGTGTTTTGACGTCGTTGGACTATTTTTTGTGGGGAGCCGTTAAGGATAAGTGTTATGCTAACCATCCAGAGACAAATGAGGCCTTGAAACACGAAATCGAAGTTGCCATTCATGTGACTGAAGCCCAAATAATCGAAAATGTACTGAAAAATTGGGTTGATCAAATGGGGCACTGTAAGATCAGCCATGTCAGTTATTGAATGATGTTGTGTTTCATTCTTAAATAGAAAAATTCAATCTTTTTAATAAAACCATACTTTTGAAAAAATATACATAAGTTTTTTTTTTATAGCCGATTCAAATTCCAAATGTTAGATGGCCCACCTTCCCGTGCGGAAATTGCCTTATTTTGCCCTATTTTAAAAAAAGCTAGGACCAGGTCCGAAGCAAGCTGCCTGATCTAAAAATTTATGTAACGGCCCGAATAAGCTCCCCTTATTATTAAATAAGGCAGCCTGAAGTATACCGTATTCGCGGTACCCGTACGGCCCTGACAGGATACGGATAAGGTCAACTCTCTTGGTGATCAGGATCTACTGTTGACTGCTGCCATTTCTTTTGATTTTCGCTTCTGTATGACTGTCATCACCTTTTCAAGCCTGCCTGGATTGGTAAAAGTAGCAAGATTTTTCTGATAAAAATATTTTTCCAAGTTTCGTACAAAAATACTGTGTTTTTAAGAAATTTAATTGAGTCATTGAAAGTGGAAAAATTTTAAATCCATATCTGATTAAAATACTTGAAACAAAAAGATTGCTTATTAACAGGGTACAGACCCATCTTATACGGCCTTTACATTACAGCAGTAGCTTATAAGCGAGATTTTTTTCGGAATATGGTGAGCGCGAATAGGCGAGAGACTTTAGGCGTTACGAATGCGTTTAGTTATGTAAACAATATAGGTAGGTAAGAGGATTCGAATCCAAAAGCGAATATGAAATTTTTAATTCAAGCGTACGATTACAAATAACGTATCATTGTGTACTTAAATATCTGAACGTAAACAACGTATTATTATATAATATTTGTATCAATGTTTCCACTGAAACCTCTCTCCTCTTTACACCATCATACCCCTACCCATCTTTTTTTTCTTTTGCTCTATTTCATTTATTCAAACGAAAATATTAACTTTGCCGATTGAAAACCTTATTTATTTCAAAGGCACAAGAAAGGTTACCTGATACACACCATCTAAGGTTCGTCACATACGGCCCTTTTCATGCAGAGCATGACGAAACACCATCAGGGCCTGATATGATTTTCTCATCCGGGCCGTAAATATAATAAGGCAACCTTATTAGGGCCTGCTAGTGCCCTGATTTCAATTTCTACACGGGTTGTATCAAGTTTCTATACTGTGAATGTATTGACTCATATCACAAATATAATATTTTAGTTGATTCACCCTATGAGAGAAGAATAAAATTAGTTAAGGAATAGTAATTTTTATTTCTAGGGGTGTGCCAAAGTTCGAAAGCTCGGTCCGCACCGAACTTGAATTTTTCGGGTCAGGCTCGAAAATATCCGAACAATGTCGGGTTCTCGAACCAGTGGTATATTTTCATTCAAGATCTCCTCGGGAATGATTGCTCATGCGAAAAACAGTTCACATATAAATTTAAGGCTGCGTAATTTCAGGATAAACCCTTCAAAAACTTGTCTCAAAATAACAAAAGATACCGAAGTTTTTGGGTACCCGAACTTTTTGCAGAATCTGAAACTGTTCTAGTACTCGAAAATTTTGGGTACCTGAACTTTTTCGAGAGCCCACCCGAGTCGAAACGTAAGTCCTCTTTCAACCCTTTAAATTCTCTAACTTTCGAGACTTTAAGAGGGTTTATTCCAATACAATCCAAGCCCTGGTCAAGCGCTCGAAACATGCAGATATTTCCATTTCTGCATGTCTTGAGGACTAAAAAAAGGCCTGAAAAATCCTCTTCATTTACTAAGTTGAAGGGGTCTATATACAAGATAAAATTAATCTCTATTGTGAGAAAGTTTGCTGTGCGCTCTTAGCGTCTTTTTAAAGAACTATTATATCTCTCTACATATATATTTAGTCTGAATCAAAAAAACGATTAAATAATTATACTCCAAAGATTATAGAGGAACAAAAGAGGTTTTAAAATATTAAGATTAATAGAGGTTTGCATATTTATTCATAGATCCGAGTAGATCACGATTTCCAGAATACTATTCATAACAACAAATCATGACTTTGCGCTAATCAATAGTATTTCGGCGTCAACGCTTGAAATATTCGATTATTGCAGTGTATTCGGAAATACTGCAGAATACTCGGAAATATTGCTTCCTTCTCGCTTCTTATTTCCACGTACTACAGACTGACTCGTGACACGTCTTTAAACAAGACGTTCGTTGTTCGACGCAACCACAAGGCTTTGTTTAATCTGGTTTCTGAAGGGTTTTCCAATAGGGACATAACAATTTTATCTATAAATAAAACACAGAAATATTTGAGATATTGAGTTCAAATTTATTGTGGGTGTAGTGCAAGCATTACATTTTACGAATGAAATTCGATATCGGTCATATGACCACCACGAGCCCGTTTACAGCGGTCGATTCTTTGGACCCAATTTTCCACCACTCTGGCACACATTTCGACCGGAACGTTGACGATTTCGCGTTGGATGTTGTCTTTGAGGTCGTCTAAAGTTGCTGGCTTGTTGACATAGACTAGTGACTTGATATGGCCCCATAAAAAGAAATCCAATGGCGTTAAATCGCATGAACGAGGCGGCCATTCGACCGGACCATTTCTCGAGATAACACGTTCACCAAATTTGCCTTTCAATAAATCGATTGTGACGCGTGCTGTGTGGCTAGTGGCACCGTCTTATTAAAACCACATATCGTTGATGTCAAGTTCATCCAATTCTGGCCACACATAATCTTCCAAGATAGCTCGATAGCGCTCTCCATTGACGGTAACATGACGGTCGTTTTTATCCACGAAAAATTACGGCCCAATCACACCTCCGGCATGAAAACCGCACCAAACAGTCACTTTTTTCGGATGCAACGGTGTCTCAAGAAGCACATTTGAGTTTGTTGCTAACCAATAACGCATATTTTGCTTATTAACAAAGCCATTGAGCCAGAAATGAGCTTCATCGCTGAAGATGATTTTTCGATGAAATTCTTCATTTTCTTCAACCTTTGCCAGAGCCCAATTGGAGAAGTTTTGGCGTTTCAAATGATCAGGTGGCTTTAGTTCTTGAGTCAATTTAATCATGAAAGCATGTAGGCCAAGATCTTTTCGCATAATACGCCACAGTGTCGTTTGAGCGATGCCCAATTCTTGAGAACGACGTGGAATCGACTGATTTGGCTCATTTTGAATCGATGCACTTACGGCTGCGATTATTTCTTCGCTTCGAGCAATACGACGCCTTTTTGGCACCGGAACGTCCAATAGTGTAAATGTGGTCTCGAATTTATCTACTATAGCACGCACAGCCTGTTGGGTGGGACGATTATTACGGCCGAAAATTGGAGTAAGCGCTCTTAAAGTTGCGACCACCGACTAAGAATTTCGGTAGTAATTTTTAATAATTTCCAAACGTTGCTGGTTCGTGAACTTTACCATGATGAAAATGTTGACTTTAACTAACGTTTTGACATTGAAAGTTGATTAAAAAAGATTAAGGGTGCGTTCATATAAAGATACGAAATTGTTATGTCCCTATTGGAAAACTCTTTATATCGAGAGCGATCGAGCGCATGCGTGAATATTCCCTGCGTTAGTGTGCAAGCTACTTACGTGAGTGCCGCGTAAATATTTCGTCTTACTCGGTTATACTCGATACGACTTGCTGTGGCGAGTCCAGACTCGTCTAATACCTCGGCTATTTCTTCTTCATTCGTTTACATTCCTATCTTACGATGCTATCCAAATAACTCTTACGTCATTCTTTTAAACCTTCTATTGTACCTTCTACTCGCTTCTACTCGTTCATACTTGCTCCTATAATTCCACGTTAAAGTTGAAGTACCCGAGAGTGAATAGCCCCTCGACCAGCGTTGCCAGACTCACGGAGCGAAATTATGGAATCGGCATGTTAAAATTATGGTACACTATGATACATGTTTACAAGACGCATGTGCGGCGCAAAATTCAAATAAATGTATCTTCAAATACTTCAAAGTTTAATATTTTTCATAAATGCAATGTTAATAACATTTTTTTAATAATAATTATAACACAGTTTCGTCTTGTTCAAGTCTTTTTATTTTGTAACATTTACTTAACCCTTAGATGACACATGGGGTCCAGTGAACCCCACGTCATTTTCGGATGTAATTTTTTATATATTCCCGCTCGAATTGAGAGTTGAGGCCCCATCTACCTTTAGTTGGGACATGCAACTACCCCTCTATTAGTATAGGGCAGATCAGTTCGTTGGCTGGCGTCTAGGAAGAAGGTACCTTTCCAGTCTGGGGTCCAAAGAATCCCACAATGTGAGCTCACAATAACTACCAGTTCTATTTTAAAGTGTAGTACTTCAAGCTTACTTCCTTCAATTTTTAGCAAAAAATATTCAAAATTAACAAAGATGTGGTTATTTACGTGAAAAGTCGAAAATTTAAGAAAACAATTTTTCAATAATTTTTAAAAATATGTTCACAACAAAATCTGATCAAGGTCATGTTATACCATTGTTTTAGAAGTATTCAAATATATCCTGTTAAATTTTCAGAGCAATGTATTGAAAACTCTATGAAATATCGACACTTTTTCACGCTGGGGTTCAAAAGACCCCTTGTGTCATTTATGCAATTATTTTGAAGTGTGTCATCTAAGGGTTAAAGTAACTCTTATTAAAGAACATTTTTTTTTATAAAACAGCTTATAATCTATGAAACGTAAGTATAAATGTAATTGTCTTTGAAATGTCTTTACGTAAATCACATGAAAATTAACTTTACTCAGCCTTCATTTAAAAAAATGATTAATTTTTCAAACATGTTCCATATAAGGCAGAAAACAATTCTCATAGGATAATGGCTATTCTGCTTTTGTCTTCATTTCATTTGGGTCAAATAAAAAAAAGAAATATTTTTAAATTATGGTACATTCAAGAGGGATGGTACATTGTACAAGAGTTAAAATTATGGTACGGTTACATAATTATGGTACGATCTGGCAACGCTGCTCTCGACTTATGTTTCGACTTTTCGAAACTATTTCGAGCTTTTGAAATTACAATTTTGCTCTGGTCTACCTCAATTGTATAAAACAAGTAGACAAGTTACGTTTTGCGTTTAGGGTTTAGTGTGACTAATTTCATTCTTGCTTCCTTAATTAGAAATGATCAAATGCGTTTCCATTTGCATTATAACGCACAAAGTGGTTGGTTTAATCAAGAAAGGGAATAGGAAGTGGATAGGAAGTGAAGGAACGGAAGAAGAGAAGAGTTTATTTTAACCGAAAGTAACTAGTATTTGTGCACTCGTGACCAGACTCCAGGTGGCTTGCATCCTCGTTACCGCATCGCATTACCGGATAGTTGTAAGCGAAGAGGGTATCGTTGTTAAAGAGTAAATCACAGCACGAACCAGGGGCGTTTTATCGCTTAGGAAAACAGGGTGAATAACCCGCCCCAGTACTCAGAGCAGACGTCAAACATTTCAGAGCCAGCGGCGAACTCTTGTGTTTCTGAATGTTCATAATATTTCATACCCTTGCCACAATCTTCCTTGGTCATATTTTTGTAAAGGCATGTTTCTTTTCTATTTAATTCGATCTTATCTTGTTTCTTATCTACAGCCAAATAAAACAAAGTCAGTGCATCTGAAATGCGAGATTAAGTTATTGTTATGTGAAATTTGAGTTTCTAATTTTTATTGTATAAGAAGGTATGAGATTTGGTATTTGGTAGTATTCAATGAGCTTTAAAAATAATCTTAATGACATTTTTTGATCCTAGTAAAATGAACAAATTTTTAGTTAATTAAAGAAACAAAACTAAAAAGCATTTTTTTATTCACGTAAAATAACTAAAGTTTCGGCATTTAACAAATACAGAGTAAATATTTTTCAATCCAAGTTCATTTGTTATTCATATCCAAGAAAAATTCATACACTGAGAAAACAGTTTTGTCAAATCAACAAAAATATTTTGTTGGTATTCATGCAACAAAATTATTTTGTTGCGCCAACAAAACATTTTGCTATATCAATAAAATTTTAGTTACTTAAACAAAATGTTTTGTTAGGACAACAAATTTTTTTTTTTCAGGACAAAAAAAAAGTTTTGTTGCATACATTTTTTTCTCAGTGTAGAATTAGATTATTTTCAAAAATTTATTAAATTTAGTCTTGCTTATTTTTGGTAGAATATGAAAAATGACATCTCAATGACATTTTTTAATCCGAGTAAAATGATCAAAGTTATGGAATTCAAAAAACTGAAAAAAACCCACTTCTTGTACTCAGGTTTCAATTTTGATGCCATAAAAATGTAAAGAAAGGTTTTTAGTTTGAGGAAAAAAATTTAAAAATTGATGTTTCGAAAACTTTTTGAGAATTGATCCCTTAGGTAAAGATAAATTGTTATTATTATTCAAAATGTAGGCATGGGTTGACCTTCGATCAGTTATTCTCAAATTCTGTTGAAAAGTAAGGTATAAATAAAATATTGGTTTGAAAAGCTGGGTTCTCTTACCCTCTTCATCTCACTGAAGATCCTCCTTTAACGGGCCAAATTTCCATTCCTATTTCTCGTCATAAATTCTATCGTTACTCCAACCTTTGCAGATAAACGTTAGCATCCACGTTTCTTACTGGTGTTATATGTTGCAGTAGAGCCTGATAAGACAGAAATCTCCATTCGTTCTTGTTTATGATTTATCGTAAAGGATGTTTTACAGAAAAAATGAAACCGCGAAGAAGAGTTTACTGGTTTTGGGGTGTGAATCTAAATAAGAAAATCGAAAGCTTTATAGGAACTAAGTCCATAAAGATATTTTGTATTACACAGAGAAAAATGGATTATAAAATTTAATATTCAGGTGCAATGACTATAGGACAGCCATTTAAATCTGGATTATACTTCTTATAATCTAGATTATAGTATTTATAACACAGGTCTACATGGTTTTGTTATGGAGTAGCTGAGGTATATTTCCGAAGTAATTTTGGGCGCAGAAACCGTATCCTGGCTCAGAATTGCTCCATCACGTCAGGTTTTCGAGTAATCCTAACCTAAAAGTGCGAAAAACGCGATTTTACGCTATATTTGAGCATTGATAACTTCGCGATTTTTTATTATTTTTTAAATATGATAAAACCATCAAAAAGAGCCACTTTTTAGCTTTCCATTTCACTATTTACATGTATTATTTTAATTTTTCTAACCGGAGATATCGACGATTGAAAAAAAAAAATTGCAGGTTTCGCAATGACTGACATATGGCGGGAAAAAATGATAGGACGTCAATAGTATATTATGTGCCTAGGCACACAATGAGGGTGATTGCGTGACGAGTGACAATGCTCGCAGGAGATCGAAGCCAAGGCGTAGTCGAGACAAAGCCGAGACGAATCCGAGGCGCGATCAGTCCTGCGAGCATTGTCGCGAGTCTCGGAATGTCCCGAATTGTGTGCATTGGCACATATTCTATTTTATGTGACTGTGGTGCGGATACGAGTTTTTATGCGTGCATTGGAATCTAATCTAGTACTTATTGTAGTTGTTTGCTGCGCTAGTTGTACGAAGCGGGCACAAATTGGCGACTAGTCCCGGCCATTTTGATTTTATCGGTCTTGTGTAGTAGTCAGTGCTAACGCTGTACGAAGAAGAAGTGGGAAGAAGAAGAATAAGAAATAGATTGCGTTCCTCTGTAAGACTATAATGCGCATGCGCAGTTCAATTTTTACATTGTATTCCTCTGTAACGGAATATACAACATTGCTTTACTCTCAGCTGTAACGGAAAAATGAGCTTCCGCGGCTGAGGCACATAAATTTGTTTTTTCATTCTTATTTCTGATGAACGAGGCATAATATGAACAAGAGATCATTGTCGACAGGTAGGGATTTCCTGTTCCAAACCCAAGTACGCCATAACCTCTAACGCAATAACATCAAACCCACGACAGGTAGGGCTCTGCTATTCAAAATCCAAATACACTGCAACCCCATCACCTCAAACGCAATAACATCAAACCCACGATAGCTAGGGTACTGCATTCTGCAATCTTATAGAAATTGGGACCAATGGGTGAAATAGGAGAGTTAGATGTAGTTTATCATTAATGTGACTAGCGAGCGGAAAAAAGCGAACCATATATGTCCAAATCTGTTTAAATGAAATCAGCTAAGAAGCAAGATCAGTTTTGAGGATATTTGACGAGTCACTTCATTGGCTGGTCTTCTGTCATCGTTGAGCAATTTTCCAACAGTTCTTTTCAGAGCCGTTGGTTAGTCGTGGGTTTGATGTTATTGCGCTTGAGGTTATGGCGTACTTGGGTTTGGAACAGCAGATCCCTACCTGTCGACAATGATCTCTTGTTCATATTATGCCTCGTTTATTAGAAATAAGAATGAAAAAACAAATTTGACGTCCTATCATTTTTTCCCGCCATATATCGGTATTGCGAAAACTGCAATTTTTTTTCAATTGGCGATATCTCCGGTTAGAAAAATTAAAATAATACATATAAATAGTGAAATGGAAACCTGAAAAGTGGCTATTTTTTATATGTTTTTATTACATTTAAAAAATAATATAAAATCGCGAAGTTATCGATGCTCAAATATAGCGAAAAACCGCGTTTTTCGCACTTTTAGGTTAGGATTACTCGAAAACCTGTCGTGATGGAGCAATTCTGAGCCCAAGTTCGGTTTCTACTCCAAAAATTACTTCAGAATTGACTATCGGTATTTCTATAATAATCACAACCTCATATATAAAAGGGCCGTATGTGACAAACCTTAGACGGTGTGTATCAGGTAACCTTTCTTGTGCCTTAGAAATAAATAAGGTTTTCAAGCGGCAAAGTTAATATTTTCGTTTGAATAAATGGAATAGACCAAAAGAAAAAAAAGGGGAGTGGGGGTATGATGTTGTAATCGCACGCTTGAATTAAAAATTTCATATTCGCTTTTGGATTCGAATCCTCTAACCTACCTATATTATTTACATAACTAAACGCATTCCCAACGCCTAAAGCCTCTCGGCTATTCTCGCTCATCATATTCCTAAAAAAATCTCGCTTATAAGCTACTGCTGTAATGTAAAGGCCGTATAAGATGGGTCTGTAGCCTGTTAATGAGCAGTATTTTTGTTTCAGGTATTTTAATCAGTTATGGGTTTAAAATTTTTACACTTTCAATGACTGAATTAAATTTCTATAAAACACAGTATTTTTGTACGAAACTTGGAAAAATCTTTTTTATCAAAAACATTATCTACTAAAAAGTTGTATACTTTAGAAGTATAAATTTTTACAGTACGTTGGTAATAATTTACATAATATACAACTCTTTACATTTTAATGTCAAGATATAAGTTGGAAAATTTTTTGCAATTTAAAAATTTAAAATTTTTGTGCACCGAAAGAATCCCACTATATCAGTATAATTAAGTATTTTAAAAGCATATTCAGAAAAATCTTGCTATTTTTACGAATCTAGGCAGGCTTGAAAAGGTTATGACAGTCATACAGAAGCGAAAATCAAAACAAATGGCAGCAGCTAACAGTAGATCCTGATCACCAGCAGTGTCGACCTTATCCGTATCCTGTCAGGGCCGTACGGGTACCGCGAATACGGTATACTTCAGGCTGCCTTATTTAATAATAAGGGGAGCTTATTTGGGCCGTATACGAACCTCATCAGGGCCGTTACATGAATTTTTTGATCAGGCAGCTTGCTCCGGACCTGGTCTGAGCTTTTTTTTGAATAAGACAAAATAAAGCAATTTCCGCACGGGTATTGTTATTAGAAAATATGATAGTATGAATAAGTTATATGCGATCTTTATTTATGACTATGCTTATTATTCTTTTTAAACTAATGTATCAAACGTGTATAAGTTATTTATACTGGAATACATATTCAATATTTTGACTTTAAATTACGAGAGAAAATATTTATTTCAAATAAGATATTTCAATATTTTCATTTTTAATGTCAAATTAACTGGATATAAAGGAATACCATCTATGACCATTTAAAAGAATTCTTACTGAAATCATTTTATTTTTCAAGCTGAAATTTGTCGAGGAAAATTTTTTTTCTAATCCAGAAAACCTGTCAAGATACAACTTCGCCATGTATACAAACTTTTGAGAAAATATTTTAAGTGTCACCCCTGCCGTTTTTCCTTTAACAAGTGTAAACAAGCTACGTCCTCGTGTTACCATCTTGGAATTTTTAATAAAAAGAACATTTAATTTTGAGTTCTTTGCAGGTGGTGGATTTACCGAGGAGGCAAGGTAGGCAGCTGCCTAGGGCGGAAAATTTTGATCGTTCACACTAGACATAATGCTACATGGATTATTCAAAAATGAAATTTTCATGTGAAAGCGTACAAGCCTAATTAATTCTTAAATCACTACAAGTGAACTTTATTTTTTTTATATCAATATATATAAATTGAAACGTTAAAAAAACTAGGTAAGTAGAAGGAGATGAGGGAGGGGCAGCAATTTTGCAGCTGCCTAGAGGGGCGAAATGTCTTAATTCGACCCTGTTCTATGAAAAAAGAAAAAAAAATTATCGAATGATAAAAAGGCCATGTGTTGGCATATAACTTCCAATTTATATAATTTTAATTATTAAAAAGTGTTTCAACTCAATCTACATTTCAGCTATATAATTTGAGTATCAAAGAAATTAATTATGTTTATCTCAAGGTTAATTTCTGCAAAGAGGTAAACTCCTAAAAGTACCATTTTTTGGTGAAGAAAACGAGAAATTTTACTACCAGTTGATGTTATAATGTCAATGGATTCACTTAACTAACAACAAAGAAAACTTATTCCAATTTCCTTAGATTATAAACACTTTTCTTTATCTGAAAGCTAGCCAAATACTTTAAAGTACCTAGATTCGAACCAGCAGGTAATTATAGAGAGAATTAATAGTCATTAAGTAGAATTACTGTTCAGTACGTCCCAAAGTTCATTTTTCCAAAATCATTTTTCATAATAAAGCTCCTAACCAGTAAAATTCACGATTCAATAAATAAGCATATTGATATTTATTTAATCATTCTTGTTATTTGTTCTTCAGAAAATGGAGCAACGGTGGAAGGGATTTCATCATCTTGCATTGATTTAAAGTTATGTGACAATAACATTATATTGGGGCTTTCGCATCACCCTGAATGCTATGACAACAACGTGTTCCATATCCGATCTCGTTATGGATGCTTCAAGATAATTTTAGGCTGAATGCTTCCAACAAACGTGAGGGCCATCGAAGCACTCAATATGTGATCCCTCGGCAGCAGATCGTACGTGCTGCAGCATCCAATAGTGATTGCGTGATATGGTAAGTGCGTTTCTGATAACAGGTTCACCTACTGATCAGACGTTTTCTCCCAGTAAACGCATAGCAAAGCTATCACCACTGTCGTTGACAACGATGCCGATGCAGGGAATAGATTCGATGAAGCATGCCACCCACAGACACGTCTGGAATGTGGCTTTCCTGCCTCTCTATATAGATCAATATATAAGGGATGTATAGAAATTTATGTCATAAATTATCTGAGAGTTTAGATATAGACCTTGACAAAACATTCAATAAACTTTCATGTCATGTTAAATCATTAGTATTATTGAGAAATGGATTCATCTTTTCTCGTCAAGGTTTTTTGCCCACAAAAAAAATCATAACTTTTATTACTCTCTATGTTCAAATTTTAAGCTTGCCAAATTCTCACTGGGTAAGGGAAATCTTTTTGCGAATTTTACAGCAAACACTGATACTCTAATAAAATATTGAATTATAAATTCAGTAGTAACTCTCGGCACCGGGCCCCTTCATCCACAACCTGAGGACACGCCCGGTGGCCTGTTCTAGGTAGCCCTATTCGATTTTAAAAGAAACCAAAGCAGGACCGGGTATTTTTATTTTTTAAATACTTATTCAACTTATTCAAAGTGCATGAAATAGTTCAAGTTTTCAATTTTGCACAAAAAATTGGGTGTAAAAAATTATGTGTTATTTAGAATTATTATACAATGTTCTAAGAATATTTTGACCATATCTAAATAATTTAATTATTTCTCTAAATCATGCTGTGACTCTTCCCTCTTACGAAATATAATTAAAATTATTGATTAATTCCTGACGCTGAATACCGAAAGACAAAGAAGCCTGACTTCTTTTGAGTTAAGAACCTTAATTTTTGATATTATAATTAAATGTGGTATTGTCAAATTTCAGTAATATATAAAATAAATAAATTTATAAATAATTTCTTGGATTTTTGAATTGCTTTTGTATTATTAATTAGGAATTATAATTATAAATTATAAAAAATTATACAAGTTATAGAAGCGAATTTCATTTCAGAATCTATGAAATGGCATTTTGACATAATTTCTTGAAATCTCGTGAGATCCCTATTTCCCATATGACTGGAAATTTCTCACATTTCAGTCGTTGTTGAATTAAAGAAAGACCTTATTTCTAACCATAAATACATGACCAAAAAATTTAGCGTTTTCTTTATAACATATGATCGTGGTTTTTGAACCTTAAAAGTCAAATTTTGGATCCCTGTATTACTGGTTCTGAGGTTCTCTATAAAACCCGTTAACGAACAAAAGTTAGCATGATACATTACTTAATCCTTGAGCAATACATTCTGTCAAAAAAGTACCAGGAATAGGTCAATAAAAAACAAACTATTCTTCATCCAAATTTATTTTATCGCCTTCAAAGTAGGTTCCTCCCGAAATAATACACTTATGCCAACGAATAATCCAATCATCAAAACATTTTTTAAACGCATTTTCCAGAATCGACCAGTTCTCGCCGCGAATTCTCTTTATGTCTTCTATCGACTAAAAACAGGTGCCTCGAAGTGGTAATTTGAGTTTCGGAAAGAGGAAAAAGCTGGCTGGAGCCATATCAGGTGAATACGGTGGTTGTTTGATGATATTTGTTTAGTTTTTGGCCAGAAATTCGTTCACAATGATAGCCTTGTGAGATGATCTTTTAGAACACATGCACGTGTTTTTGATAAAGTCGATTTACCGTATGCCTTCTGTAACATTTTCATCGATTCCGCACACAAAATCCTATTTTCAATGCAAAATTTGAAACAAACTCTTTGTTCGATTTCTTATCCATTGGAAAAATCGCGAAACACACTTGAGATAAACTAACAACATCGAGCACTATGAACAAACTAAATGAAAAATCGCGCTCGAACTCCACGTCAGTATAGAGGCCAGTGGTGCCAACTTAGCGTCAAAAAGGTTTTTGACAATCTCCTTAAGCGGGCTTTTTGAATGATCGATTCCCGTTACTTTTTTCATAGAAGGTACATTTCATCAGAATTTAGAAATTATGATTTCAAATGATAGTTAAGCAAGAGATGTTATCTAGAAAAGTAACACATCACTCAGTAAATTCATACGAAGACTAATAAAACAACAACTTTTAAGCAAAATTCGACTTCATTCATCAACATAATCTCCTTCAAGAGTGATACATTCATTCTAACGTTTCTGTAACATTTCGATGCCTTTTTCGTAGAATGATCTATCTTTGGCCTCAAAATACGCTACAGTTTCGGCAATAACTTCTTCATTGGAGCCAAATCTCTATTCCTGGAGCATTCTTTTTGGGTCTGCAAACAGGTAGTAGTCGCTGCGAGCCAGATCCGGATAATAAGGTGGATGGGGAAGCTATTCAAAGTGCAATTTGTGCAATTTTTCCTTTGTTGTGATCGACTTGTGATACAGTGCATTGTCTTGGTGAAAGAGCACTTTCTTCTTTTTCATTTGTAGTCGCTTTTTTAAATTTCTCCCTTCAAACGCACAAATAACGCCATATAATATTCGCTATTGATGGTTCTTCCTTTCTTAAGGTAATCGATGGATAAAATACTGTGAGGATCCCAAAATATGGTGGCCAAAACCTTACCAGCTGACTTTTACATTTTTTGTTGCCTTTGACGGTTCCTACCCTTTGCTGTCCACTCAGGTGACTGCCGATTTGTCTCTGGAGTCTAGTGATGGATCCGTGTTTCATCCATTATCACATACCGCATGAGAAAATCCTTTTTATCACCCTGAAACAGCCGGAAACAGCGCTCTGAATCGTCGACGCGTTGTTGTTTTTGATCAACTGTGAGCAAACGCGGTACCCATTCTAAACAGAGCTTTCTCATGCTCAAATGTTCATGCAAAATGATGAATACGCTGCCTTCAAATATCGTTAAGGTGTCAGCTATCTCACGTAACTTCAATTTACGATCGGCCGAAACCATTTTGTGGACTTTTTCATGTTTTCTAGAACAACTGCCGAATTTGGGCGACCAGAGCGTTCAGCATCATCGGCGTTTTCAAGGCCACGCTTAAAATCAGCAAACCACTTCTCTACCATTTGTCTCAATGGAGCAGAGTCCGGATATCACTTGTCAAGCTATTGCTTTGCTTGAACAGTATTTTTTCCCATTAAAAACAATGCTTGATCAACACATGAAATTCAGATTTTTACATTGTTATGAAAATTACAAGAGTAGCGTCACCAAAACAATTGTATCTTGGAAACTGAAACTCAGATTGTCATGGAATTTTGACACAGTAGGTCCACTCCTATAGGAGTAAAGGGAAACGAATTATAGTGTTTGTTATCAACAAGTGGGGGCGCCATTTTCGACATCGATGTTCTTTTTAATCTGTTGTTACCATAGCAATCATAGTTTGATATTCTTTTAATATAATCTAATGGTATAAATCATTAATTTATTTTTTTAAATTTTCCACTCCTTAGAATATACCTAGTAAGAAGGTGGATATTGAGTGGCATTGAAATGTCAAAATCTGGAAAGAAATGGAATCGAGAATGAAACTTTTGAATGCATTTTAATTTCTGGGCATTAAAAAGCATTCAAAAGTTTCATTCTCGATTCCATTTCTTTCCAGATTTTGACATTTCAATGCCATTCATTGCCCACCTCTTTACTAGGTATCGGGATGCAGGCTACGGGTGTTTCCTTTGCATTAATATTAGATCTTGCTATCATAACTTGGCGGCGCTGATGCTCATTTTCACTTTTTTAAGTACCCTCGTAAAATACGAAGTCTATCCGGATAGTATCGGGCCTATCTTTATATCTCCGCACCATAATGTTCGAGCGACCTCTGCGGGGCATAAACGTCAACAGTAAAGCCTCACGAACCTATCGGTTGCTTGCTGTCATCTGCCGGACGTATAGTTCATACGCAGCGTGTCTTTGTTTACAAAGCTATTTTTGAGTTCGGCGGATTTTGTGATTGTTAAAAATGACTGAAAAACAGGATCAACGAATTTGCATCAAATTTTGTTTTCAACTCGGAAAAACGAGTTCGGAAACTATTCAGATGATGTAGAAGGCCTTTGGGAATGAGTGTATGAGCAAAACACGAATAAAAGAATTGTATAATCGTTTCAAAGGAGGCCGCACTTCTGTTGATAGTGATTCTCGTTCTGGCCAACCTTGGATGACAAAAACATTGGATAATATTGAGCGGGTGCGACTTGCGATTGAAGGTGATCGTCGATTAACTGTTAGTGAACTAGATAATGATCTCGGAATACCGAAAACTACTGTTTGGGAATTTTTGAACAAGATTTTAGGAATGACTCGCGTGTGTGAAGTGACTGGCTTCTTCAACACGATAACGCGCCAGCGCATTCATCGAATCTTGTGCAGAAAACCTCCGTACATTCCCGACATAGCCCCCTGTGACTTTTGGCTGTTTCCAAAACTCAAAACCCCACTCAAAGGACAGCGATTCGATGACAAAACGACGGTTGAAAATAATGCGACGAGCGTATTCAAGGCCATCCCTAAAAGTGAGTTCCAGGACTGTTTCGAGAAGTGGAAACATCGCTGGTACCGTGTTATTCAATCAAGTGGGGATTAATTTGAAGGATGCCACCCGCCCGATGATGAAGAATAACGCCAGCGCGCAGATATAAAGGTAGGCCCAATACTTTCCGGACAGACCTCGTATATGTTAGTGGACGTACTGTGAATTTTGACACGTATCGTTTGAAGGTTAGTACTTCCTAAAAATCATATGGATCAGTCAGTAGTGGCGCCATCTATATGCCACCCTACGAACTTAGTGAGTGATGTTTTACCAGTGGGACACAGTAGATCAATATTTTCGGTGCACAGTGGAACAAATTGTGTAAAAATGTTCGTTTATTCTTGAAAGTAATAATAAGTGTAAAAAATTGTCTTTGAGTAAATCCATTATGAAAAAAAAATTAATAAATAAAACAAATATGAATAAATAATTGAAGCCACAAAAAAATGAAAGCTTTAATATGACTCGTTCTGTGACAATTAAAGAGCTACATATATATTATTCAACCCCTAGTTTACACAAAAGACATTAACATTAAATGGAAACGTAAAAAAACGTAATTACTTTTTATAGTCAAGAATTAATACACAATCTGTAGTTGTCCCACTGTGCCCCACATGTGGAGCACAGTGGGACGAAATGCACTTTTCTTATTGATCACGATCAAAAAATCTTCGTTTGCCACTATAAAATTGTAAAGATGCCAACATCTAGGCAACAATTAGCATTACGGAATTACGTATTAACTTCAAAGATACAATGGACCGTAAAAATATTGAAAATCAATGAAAAATGTGTCTCACTCTGCCCCACTCTCCCCTAATTGTGAGCAATTTCATGGATGATGGTCGGGTTATTACTGACGATTTGCCAAAATTAAAGGATCTTTTATACGGTTTTGGTCGGTCGATACTGCCCCGACGTTGACCGACTTTAATTTCCTTGAACTTGATTTTTATGTGGAGTGGAGTTAGTTTTCTGTTTCTGTTTCCTCAATTTTTCTTTGTTTGAGTGAATGAACATTCAGGTAGATTCTCTTGCCATAATGATAGGTATTGAGAGTATGTAATAGAGTAGTGTAGTTTATACTAAAGTTTGTAGTAGAGTTTGTTTATATATACATGAGACATTCTATCGGAGTTCCTTGGTCTGTACATTTCTATCTCATTTATACATTTAGGGTTTCATTTCTCTGTACCATCAATACCTTAACAACCTTTAGGCACATGCCTTTTCAACAGGAACTTTGTTTTTTATTCGGGACAATTTTAAATATGGTGAAGCTTTTTCTACCATTCTGTTTTTTGACATTTGTCAGATAGCAGGTCTACAATTTATTATAATGATTTTCAATTTCAATCGAAAATCGCATAAGAATAATTGAATTCCACTACGCAAATAGTGTATCTGTAAAAACTACATCCCGTGCAGAAATTGCCCAATTCGTCTCCAAGTTCCGATCTGGGCCCGATCGGATTTTCCACATGTGGCCGCAGGAGGGCACATGGTGTGGCCCGGGTTGGAACTACATCGGATTATGATAGACAAGATTATTTTCGAATTTTGTGTTGTGGTCCCGATATTGTATAGTGACTATATTGATATTAAAATTCCAAAAGCAAAAAGTACATGGCGAGTTCGGAAATATTTTTTTATTAACGGTAATTTGAAAAGAAAATTATAATTATACTGTTTTTATACTTTTAATTATACTGTTGCATCACTAATGTGAATTAATGAAATAAATTTTTTTGAACCAACTATTTATTGTTATTAAACGAAAAGCCTTTAAATTTTACTATTTTTAAAAATACAAAATTAGAAGGGGCCATATCTGGACCAGATCGGGCCCCCATTTTACAAACCCAGATCTAGGTCCGATCCGGTAGGGCGTTTCATTACTGGTTTGGCGCTAGACAGATTACCCTATCGGGGCCACATTTTTCCCGATCGCGGCCCGATCGGTGCTCCACCAAAATTTCTGCACGGGATATCGTAAAATTTTGGATTTGTTCGATCTTTATAAATGTCCTTTTAAAATCGCTATTGAAAATTTGGTGGATGAATTTTAATCTAACGGTTCGGTACATAAAATACCAAACTTTAGTTCGTGTTTCGAAACATCCTACAAAAGTGCTTTTGAGGTTGGGTTTGTATAAAAAATATATTTTTTGCTTCTGAATTCCTGTTCTCACCATCTAACTCTTTTCCTAAGCAAATTGTTGATCGTATAAAGAAAGATTTCATCGTTTCTCAGTCAACCAAATAATTTTTTCCACAAAAATGTTTACCAAAACAAAATAAAAATATCTTATTGGCTGGGAGACAACAAAATTTTCCTTAATATGACCAGATCACTTTCTCGAGTGTTCCCATCCATAATTAATGGAGATTCGCATAGCTTCGGTGGTTTAATCTTAATTACATGCGATTTATAAAATGAGCCGATAATGCGATAAAAAGGTTAATCCTCTATTGAATTTTTACATTATTTCCCATATCTTTGTGGTCGTCCCATAATGGGAACGTAACGCAATTCTACATAAACTTTAAAAATCGCAAGGAATATATTATATTATTCAGACCTCATGAACATTTCGTTTAATACATTATAAGTATTAATTTGAAAAAAATTATTATTCATAATAATAATGATTTTTAAACCCCTTGTAAATCATAACATTCCATTTATTCCTTATTCATTTATTCACTTATAATGGATTCTTCTTAAAAGTATTTCTCAAAAAAGTCTTCAGATTCTTTTTGATGATATAAAGAGAGTGTACAAACGTAGAGGAGTAGCAACATTGATTTTGAAATTACTCCTAAAAGACATTCAATACCAGTCAGTATGCTTGCACGTGTGCAGTGAGCTGTTCCACATCGTACGTGTTTATACATAGTGCATTATATTTCCAAGGCAAGTCATATACAGATACTCATTGTATTCCCCTAAAGATCATGTCCGATGGTTCACAATATCACGTACGACTTGGATCGCGACCCTACGTGGATTTTCCGCAATAGAGATTTTCCCATTCCTCTCTATTACGAAGCAGAAAATTCGAGGTAACTGTGGGAAAGTATTCAACGTAACCCGTTCTTACTGCTTTTGATTCTGCGTTACTTTACACTTTGTTCGGCTAGCTTTTTTCTTTTGCCAACTACTTTCCATTTCCAAACTTTGAAACTAGGGGTTGATTATGGTTCGTTTTAACTTTTTTTTTCATGAAAAAACGTAAGACGTTAGAAACAAGTATTATTATTACCTTTTTTATTACACCGAAAAAAGTAAAAGAGGAGTCTTAGGTTCTACAAAAATATAAACAGTAGATTTATAAGGAAACTTAAAAGATCTTTTCACAAGTTTTTGTCAAAATGAATTAATAAATATTGAGGGTATTTAAAACCTTCTTATTGAAGATAAAGTCATGCCTTTACTGTTGAAAATATTTGTGATTTTACAATACATTACAGTTCAAATTGTAATGTAAAATTACAATCGAAGTATTTTAGAGTGAAATTACAATAATTGTAATGTAATTCTAAGTGAAATTCGGAATTACAATACGCGTATTGATGTGAAGTTGAAAGTTGTGTCACGCTGCTGCGGAGTGTCGTTACCGTCGGTTATCTTGGGTTGTCAGTATGTTTCGCTTATGGTTTCTCGCCAAGGAGGAAGCGTTAAAAATCTTTAATTGAGATTTAAAAGCCACGTACAATGTAAGTTTAATTTACTTAACTGGATAGGCAGTTCCTATCAAGAAATTTTCCTAAATTTCTGTCTCATTCTGTTTCAAAACCAAAGGCAGTCGATGCCATGCGATAACCTCAAATTGAATTGGTGGTTAACTCTCTGCCAGCTAAAGCACAATTATTTTAAATATTTGCCTATTTTTATTTGGAAAATTCCAAATTCATTCCTCGTTCAATTAGACTCTGAAATTTTATTCCTTTTCAAGTTCCGAACTTGTGAATCATAATTCTTTTTAAATTTGTTACTAATTTAAAGTAACACGTGGATCAATAAGTCTCGGGACTGACACATAGATGGCGTTGCCAACAAAAGTTCTGTATGATTTTTCATGAGTACCAACCTTCAAAAGATGCCTGTCAAAATTTCATGACATTCTGATGTTTGGTCGACGAGTTACAGTAATTCATGAGTTATAATGCTACTTTACGATAGCTCTACGATAGCTTTACGGTACAGCGTAAAGCTACCGTTCAGCCAGTTCGCTAGGGAATGGACGAAACCTGGATCCATCACTACACTCCGGAGTCAAAGCGGTCGTCAGCCGAGTGAACTGCAGTCGGTGAGAAGCGTCCAAAGCGACCAAAACCGAAAATGTGGGCCGGTAAGGTTATGGCCTCAGTATTTTGGGATGCTCATGGAGTTTTGTTCATCCACTACGTTGAAAAAGGTAAGACGATCAATAGCGAACGTTACATTGGCCAATTGATGCGTTTGAAGAACGAAATCGGTGAGAAACTGCTCCAAATGAAGAAGAAAAAAGTGCTCTTTCACCAAGACAATGCGCCGTGTCACAAGTCGCTCGCTACCATGGCGAAATTGAATGAATTGAGCTTCGAATTGCTTTCGCACCGACCATATTCACCGGATCTGGCCCCCAGCGACTACTAACTGTTTTTGCAGACCTCAAAAAAATGCTCCAAGGAAAGAGATTTTACTCCAACGAGGAAGTCATCACCGAAACGAACGCTTATTTCGAGGCCAAAGATAAATCGTTCTACAAGAAAGGTATTGAAATGTTAGAGAAGCGCTGAACTGATTGTGTTGCTTCGGAAGGAGACTATGTTGATGAATAAAATCGAGTTTTGCCAAAAAAATGTGTTTTTCCTAGTTAGTCCCGGGACTTATTGATCCACGTGTTACATTTTAAAATTTGTGTATTTAATTTTAAAGTCGAACAAGTGAAACTAATAAATTTGAATACTGATATCTCTATTGCTTCAGTGGATTAAAATTAAAATAGAAAGACTAAATATGTTAAGACACCATCCCTAAAACAGCATTTACAATATTAGCAATTTCATAGGCATATTTCTCGAAATTTTTCACATTAAATGTAACGGAAGTTCAATACCAAAACGCAATGCAATACATTTATATTAAAATTACAATAAATATGCTGTAATGTACATTTCTTTTATGTTGTGAAATTACAATACATTTGCTTTAATTTTACAACACTGTACTTTAAAGATATATTTTCATGTATTGTAAAATTACATTGCGTTTTGGTAATAAACTGCCATTAAATTTATTGTAAAATTACAATAGTAATTATTAACAGTGTTTTAAGAAAGTGGCAAAATTGCGAGTAAAGGAAAAAATAAGCAAAATTACCTTCGGAAATGAATACAAAATTCTAGTTGTATTTAAACTAGCGTTTGAACTTATTTTTTAAAGATTTTTAATTTGTTCGTAATCTATGTTCAAAAACAAAATGCCTTTTGTAAAATTAGACAGTATAATAGGATTCAATAAGAAACATCTGTCTACTTCATTTTTGTAAACAATTTTCAAAAAAATTTGCTTAAAAAAAAAACACTGAAAATTATCAGCAATTACAGATACCTGTTAATTTTCTGCAAAAGTTTTACTAAAATGTACTAGACAGCCATTCATTATTGTATTCTGTTATATCTCTTAAATTTCCAGGAAGATATTTTGTGCACGAAAACAGTTATCTTACTATAGTTTCAGCATTTTTTGAAATGTAGTCTACATAACGAATGCGGAAAATAGTATTATGCTGAAGAAAGGAACGAATAAAACAAAGGGCGTACATGAACACACGCGTACATATAAAAATTAGCCTTAGGTGATGGAATGTTAGTTGGATATTTTTCAATATTTTATGAAAGTTGTTCTATATAACATGGGCGAAAATTTATATTATGCATAAGAGAAGAATAAATAAAGCAAAGAGGAAGGTCGCCCTTAGGTATAAAAACAACCCCTGGGTAAAATAATGCCAACTATTCATATTCAATTTTGTATATGAGAGTAACATAGAAAATAAAAGTTCCATATTGCAATATTCTATAATATTATCTCACATGCATTGTATTTTCATCTTCTGGTGAAATTCACTCTGTTGCGGTTGTTACAATGTTCAAGAGTTTTAAATTTTAAGGTAGCCTGAATTCGAAGATTGATTTCCTTTATTTATGAATGGTTTCAGAAAACAATGAGTTTTAACATTTTTTTAAAGCGTAAAAATATGGATATATCTATGTTGTAGGAATCGCAATTATCATTCCAGTCATATAAAGCATCCGCAATATGCAATCACAATTTTTTATAACTAAGGAGGATAATTTTCCCAATCTGAAAAAATATTCAGGGGGTTTTATTTATTATTTATTCATACAGTATAATTTTATCTTTTGGAACCTTTTTCTCATATGTGAATGATAAAATATACGATATTTTCGAATGACAGTGTGATATAATTTTAGAAGCTGTTTTTTTAACGCAAGGATGATTAAGAAGAGAAGAAATGTTCTTCACGTTTTTTACAACGTAATTATGTATTCTATAAAAATGTTCTCTTGTCATAATATGGTACAAAAATATATAAAAGTCGGTCATAATTTATTCAACTTTTAAGGGTGGCTTTTATATGTTTATGGGGTAGAAAAATTAAAATAAGAAAATCTTTTTACATGCTTTATGTCTGCTGAGTTTGGTTCGACATGAATCTAGATTGTGAAAGCACTAGAATAACTCAGCCACTAAAGAGCTTTGGAAAGCTGCGTGGTTAATTTAAAAGTTTTAAATCTCAAATGCAATTACAACATGAGGGGATAAGAATTTTTGTTTAGTATATTTCGTTAATATACATTCCAAAAATAAAGTCTTATTTCAAGCCTAAAATTGGACTGACTTTAAGATGTAACCAATTAAAGACTTTATTTTTAATAAGTGCATTTTTTGTTAACTAAATGCTTCATTCACTTCTTGCTCTAATCTAAAATGCATATAGTGTTGAGCGTTTCCATATCATTCAATATTAAATTACAAACTTGAAATTTGAAATTTTCGATTTAAAGTTGAACCTTTGGTAAATATTGGAAATGTTAGCTGTGAGAGTACAGAAATCTGTGATAGACGAGTTGAAAGTAGTAATACCAATCTGTGTGCACAGTAAACAAAATCGATATGCAAACAAGGTAACTAACTAGGCCTATATTTCATGTACTTAACAGAAACGTGTAGAAATTGTACTTTACAGGAGGTCATTCGTAAAATTACACATAAAAAACTTCTCAATATTCAGAATTTTTTGATTAATATCAGAATTTAGTAACTGTCAACCATAATCAGAGTAAAGACATTTATTTTTTTGCGAAACTTCTTAGCAGATTATTTAATATAATTAAAAATTTGTTAATTAGTTCTGATATCATCAAATAATCATTCATGTGTTTAAAATACAATTGATAACTAGTTAAGAAGATGTCCCAGTAGTCTCAGTGTACCAGTGATCGTTATTTCACTCTTATTTGACAAAGTACTGAAAAACAGCGTTAATTGAAGTATTTTACAACTGATAGTACAAATTAGTAACATGGATTAAAAAAATTGTCAATATCATTGATAATCCAATAAAATGTAAGATTATTTGTGTGCTGATTACTGAAACTAAGATACATTTACCTTAATAATCTTTTCTACCTAACTGCCTCTATCAAAAGTTACATGGAAAAATCAGTGTCTAAATTCTTTAAAACCAGTTAGGATTATTACTGAATTCTATTAGTGAATAGATTATGGTTGATGAATTAAATTTTACCTTATAAGAGGTCTTTAGAACATTTTACTTTGTTATTAGTGAATAAAATATGCGCCATCGGGTTTTACTACAATAAAACTTTCATCACTTTTTCATAATTTCGCGGCACATTACTTTGCACTCGATGTAATAGCTGAGCACAAACCTTAAAATAATTTCTCTCTTATTACAATTCAAGATTCCACTCCCTTATCTACGTTTCTGTCTTCCATTCAATCAGTTTTTGTCACTTTACTTTTAAAGCTATGCAACTTTCTAAAAATATCTTCTATCGTTAAGATAATATCGAGTCAACTATAAACATAACTAGTTTCTGAAATACTATCACTTGCTTGTTCTATCCAAATAGAAAATTCACATAGAAAATTTGTTTTCTTTTGTGTTCTGTTGTTTTTGAAGTTAAATTCAACAATAAAAAAATATTCTTTAATTATTAAGGGGCACAACTAGTTTAAAATGTTGAAAATATAGATTTTTTTTTACATTTTTAAGAGCCCAGCAGGCGCTTTTCGAAGAAGAGGAAGGTGAATTGTATGGGCCTGGAATAGCAGATTAGCTCTAGGTATGATACTTAAAAATTTATAAAAATGGATTTAGTACTTTTATCTTTAAACGCGTTTTTCTCAAAACTACATTTTTCAAATTTGCTGCAGCTGTAACTCGATAACAAATCATCCGATCGACTCGCGTCTTTTTTTAGCTTATTGTGTATATGTTTTTCCATACAATGACCCTCCAGTTTTATGATTGGATGAAAAATATAATTTTGCCACGCCAAAAACCATCAGATTTTTGAGGAAAATTTTAATTTTTTTTAAACTTTGTCAATTTGTTGCATTTTAATATTTTTGTACAATCGAGGATCATTGTATAGGAAATTTATTCCAGTTTTATTAAATTCTTGGTTTTTTTTATTTCAGGCACTGAGAAGGCAACAATCACTGCAGCAGTGGCAGAAGTTTTTTTTTTTTGAAGGCTCAGGAGATGGAGGATTACTTCCTGCAAATCGAATATTTTCATTTGGAAACATTACTGTGTATTCATTATTTATGCACAAATATATCTGCAAAATTTTAAAACATTCGATGCAATGTTTTTTTTTTTTAAATTCACACCTATTTTTCAGGCTGTTAAACTAGTCGTGCCCCTTAAACAGACATCTATTTGATTTTAAGATTATCTAAATTCAGCTATTTACCTCAAAATGGTCGAGCTCTCTGGTCTAGTTCTAACCAGAATTGTAATGTTCGCTTGTACTGACTGCAGGAAAAAAGTTAAGTATTTCTAAAGTAATAAAGGGTTTTCCAATAGGGACATAACAATTTCGTATCTTTATATGAATGCACCCTTAAACTTTTTTAATCAACTTTCAATGTCAAAACGTTAGTTAAAGTCAACATTTTCATCATGGTAAAGTTCACGAACCAGCAACGTTTGGAAATTATTAAAAATTACTACCGAAATTCTGAGTCGGGGATCGCAACTTTAAGAGCGCTTACTCCAATTTTCGGCCGTAATAATCGTCCCACCCAACAGGCTGTGCGTGCTATAGTAGATAAATTCGAGACCACATTTACACTATTGGACGTTCCGGTGCCAAAAAGGCGTCGTATTGCTCGAAGCGAAGAAATAATCGCAGCCGTAAGTGCATCGATTCAAAATGAGCCAAATCAGTCGATTCCACGTCGTTCTCAAGAATTGGGCATCGCTCAAACGACACTGTGGCGTATTATGCGAAAAGATCTTGGCCTACATGCTTTCAAGATTAAATTGACTCAAGAACTAAAGCCACTTGATCATTTTAAACGCCGAAACTTCTCCAATTGGGCTCTGGCAAAGTTTGAAGAAAATGAAGAATTTCATCGAAAAATAATCTTCAGCGATGAAGCCCATTTCTGGCTCAATGGCTTTGTTAATAAGCAAAATATGCATTATTAGTCAGGAACAAACCCAAATGTGCTTTTTGAGACACCGTTGCATCTGAAAAAAGTGACTGTTTGGTGCGGTTTTCATGCCGGAGGTGTGATTGGGCCGTAATTTTTCGTGGATAAAAACGACCGTCATGTTACCGTCAATGGAGAGCGCTATCGAGCCATCTTGGAAGATTATTTGTGGCCAGATTTGGATGAACTTGACATCAACGATATGTGGTTTTAATAAGACGGTGCCACTAGCCACACAGCACGCGTCACAATCGATTTATTGAAAGGCAAATTCGGTGAACGTGTTATCTCGAGAAATGGTCCGGTCGAATGGCCGCCTCGTTCATGCGATCTAACGCCATTGGATTTCTTTTTATGGGGCCATATCAAGTCACTGGTCTATGCCAACAAGCCAGCAACTTTAGACTACCTCAAAGACAACATCCAACGTGAAATTGCCAACGTTTCGGTCGAAATGTGTGCCAGAGTGGTGGAAAATTGGGTCGAAAGAATCGACCGCTGTAAACGGGCTCGTGGTGGTCATATGACCGATATCGAATTCCATTCATAAAATGTGATGCTTGCACTACACCCACAATAAATTTGAACAAAATATCTCAAATATTTCTGTGTTTTATTCATAGATAAAATTGTTATGTCTCTATTGGAAAACCCTTTACATCACTCAACAAATTTCTGGTCTAACTAAGAAAAATACAGTTTTTTCGAGAAATTCGACTTTATTCATCAACATAGTTTCATTACAGCGTAATACATACATACATCTGGAGCATATGGTGAGTGAGGAAGCAATTCGAATCTCAATTCATTCAATTTGACCATCGTTTTCATGGACTTGTGGCACGGTGTATTGTCTTGGTGGAACATCACTTTTTTCTTTTGCATGTGAGGCCGTTTTTTCTTGATTTCTGCGCCCAATCGATCCAGCAATGCCGTGTAATAGTCGCTCTTAATGGTTTAACCTTTCTCAAGATAGTCGATAAACAAAATACCATGCGCGTCCCAAAATACGGATGTCATAACCTTGCTAGCCTACTCTTGAGTTTTTGGTCACTTTGGACGGCTTTCACTAGCTGTTGTTCACTCAGCTGACGATCTGTTTGTGTTAGATTTGTAATGGTGGATCCATGTTTCATCCATTGTCACATACCGACGCAGAAAATCCTTTTTACTTCGATTGAACAGCTCCAAACAGCGTTCTGAACCCACGACGCGTTGTCGTTTTTGGTCGGGTATGAGTAAACGCAGCACCTACTTCGAAAACAACTTACGCGTCCCCAAAGATTCGTGCAAAATTGTAAACACACTACCTTTAGATATCTCTAAGGTGTCACCTATCTCACGCAACTTTAATTTACAATTGCCCAAAACTATTTCGTGGACTTTCGTTATGTTTTACGGAAAAACTGCTGATTTTGGGCGACCAGATTGTTCAGCATCATCGGTGTTTGTTCGACCGGTTTTAAATTCGATACCAGTTAATGATTGTTGATTTTCCTGGTGCAGAGTCCCCATAACGCTTATCAAGCCACTGCTTTGCTTCAACAGTATTTTTTTCTCTTTAAAAAGCAATGTTTGATTAACACTCGAAACTCTTTTTTATCCACTGTTATGAAAATGACAAAAGTTGTTTTACCAAAACTTCTGTAACTTCGGAACTGAACGCCAGATTGTCATGATATTTCTGTATACATTTGTCGCTTGCTTTTGAAGGAAAAATGACGCTATCTACCCAGAATTTGCAAATTTAAGGAAAAACATTTTCAATTTTCAATTAAAATTTTTTATGAAAAAGGCTTTATGTAATAAAAAAAAACTTCCACATCATCCTGTAGATACATTCTGCAGAAAACCTGCGAGTGCAAAGACTTGCGGGGGTATAAATTGGTTAAGACTCAGCGTGGAGATGTTTTTCTAATGAATGATCGATTCGCTGAGAGAATAAAAGTTCAGATGAAAGTAGCTTTGGTACTGGAATGTCACGATCGTGCTAGTTCAACCATAGCGGTTGGACCACGTTCACCGCGCAGGCCATCAACCACATCAGAAATCTATACCAAATTAACCATTCTGACTGTAGGTATGCGAACAACGCAACTGTTTATGTGCATGGTGAGTAATTGCGCGTGAACCCTAACATGAGACCTGGAATTTGCTCAAGCTAATGGCTGAATGCTCTGTCTGTGCTTCGTCACTACGTTTTTATGGAGCTCATTAACTTCCGGTTGACTGGAAGCGTCTTGGCGTTTATCCCCGTAAGTCTACCATGATTCGACAAATTTCCTTGCCTCAACAACAATTCCATCTCTCTTTAATTATGATTGCACTGTTTACTCAGAAAATCTTAGGTAAGACGATAGTTGAGAAATGGAAAGAGGAAATTTGAAAAGATTGATTTTTAAATTTTAGCCTAAAGTATTGAATAAATTGTCATTTTACTACATTTATACAAGGATTTATTTCAAATTGTTTAAATATTCGAAAATTACTTATGATAAATTAATATTGTAAGTAAAATATGTCTACTAGAGATTATTCAAAAAATGCGGCATATTGTTTTTAAAATTATTAAAACATCAGTTGTTCCCTATATACTTCATTCTTTCTTTAAGCACTCAGAAAAAAATTTGATTGAATCAAAGAAAATGATTTGTTACAACGACTTTCTTTGATTTAAAGAAATGATTTGTTTAAATGAAATAAAATTTGTTTAATTCAAAGAGATCTACAAATTTGGTGCTGACCATTTTGTCATAGGAGTTATATCTTCCAATTATTAATGAAAAATTTTATCAAAAATAAAAACTTTTGGTTTCCAAAAACACTATACGAGTTGCGAAAAAAATATTGGGGAAAAATTGTTCAACTCAAGAATATATACAAATTTACTGCAGACTATTTTTTTATCGGACAAGTAGATTTTGTTTTAATTGTAAAAAAAGTTATCAAAAATGAAAAATTCCATTTTATTGGCAACACTGAGTGTTCTCAGGTGCCATCTGATATTTGCACTGTCAAGTTTGACATTTTTGACCATAACCACCTTTAGAACGTTTTGTCATTTGAGCGTTATTTGCGTTGTTTACAGTGACTTGAAAATTGTGTCTCAGCAAAAAAATGGAATTAACTTGTGGAAATTTTCGTGTGATGATTTATTGCGACTTTTAACGTGGATTATGAAGACAAAAATGCATCGATCAACTTATTTCCACTCTTGGCGATGAAGCCCTATCCTATGCCACTGTGAAACACTCACCCATGAATTTTGTAAAGGTCGTCTGAAATAAAAAAAATCAAACGGTTTTAGATTAAGTATGTTAATAACTATAGCGCATATCATAGGATTTCTAACTCTTGTAAAAATAACAAAATTGCGGACAGTTTTCGTAAAGAGAAAAAAAAACGTGTTTTCACCGTTTTCCCACAAAAAAACAGTTTAAATAAAAATTTTAAAAAGTCCTTGATATGCGCTATAGCTATAGTTGTAAAGAATATGTGGTAAAAATTTCATAAGGATCGGTTCATTAGTTTTGAAGATATTATCAACAAGGCGTCGAAAAACTTGCGCTTAATCAGCGATGACTGCACCATACAGTATGCCTTCTGTTGCTTCACAATACTGGCCTCTTTGGAATCGATAATGTGAGTAGACCCCTTAAGCATTAGCTTAAAAAGATGCAAGAGTTGATTGGTGCAAACAAATGCTCAAGAAATGTTCGAACGCATACAAAAGTGTATAGATCATAAAGGAGAATATTTTGAAAAACAATAAAGCTATTTTTGATGACAAATTACTGTTTATCATTATTAGGCTCAAAATATAAATAGTGCCCCTCGTAATTGATTTACTTTTATGTATGACATTACATAAAAATCGGGAAAAAATACTGACTCTATGCCAAATCAATTATCACATTTTTTAATTTATTGGTCAATAATTGAAGTTTAAAATTAAATTCAATGTTGAACACGTGTATAAATTTCAATGAATCATGCAAAGAGTAATACAATATTTTCCATCACGCAATGTATATTAATGTTTACTTTTCCTGAACGTTTGCTAATAATATCGGTCTGTACGATAAAAGTTTGTTTCCAATTCATACTCTCTTTTATGAAACAAATTTTTTTCGAGCCCCAATGGCAAGACATATAAGTCTTTCGTTAAAAGTTGTTTTACTTTAGTGAAGTTTTCGCTAAAAAAAAGTAGCTTTTTTTCTGGTATTCTTACAACATTTGTGATAGTAAAGAATTTGAAATCTTTCTGCGGAAAAAGATACATATCCGACTGTGCCGGGATTCGAGCTCGGGTCTTTCGATTGACGGTGTCCTCGTAGACAATTTCATACTCTTATATCGCAATAATGCAAATTAAATACAGACGCTTTCGACTGTCCGGGATTCGAGCCCGTGGCAGAGGTCTTCCTGCGGAGAAGGAGATGTTAGACGCCTGTGTAGCTCAGTTGGTTAGAGCACTCGACCAGCAATCGAAAGACCCGGGCTCGAATCCCCGCACAGTAAACAACGTTTCTTTTTCCATAGAAAGATTTCAAATTCTTTCAAATAGGTAATTATTTCCAAGATTTATGAATTTGGAATTGTCTGCGAGGACACTTGTCTGGAAAGTATCCTAGCTGATATCGAGACTTGTGGCCTGATAAAGTAGACAGTGTAATTTCAACTCTACCTCCATAATCGAAAAATTTGTAATAGTACTAAACAAATTTCAAGTTTATTCGTAGTCTCCCATCGAGTTTAGTAATTGTTATTCCAATTTTCGGCATTCATTCACGATTTTTTCTCGTCGTGTTAAAGGTAAATGATTAAATAATACATTTTATTTTATCAAGTGTTGCCACTCGAATTGCACTATTCACTATTCATCAATCAAAACATGAAATAAAATGGTTAACAGTATAATAATTAGAGCAGTATCACTTGCAAGTATAAAATGTATTGGATCTATAACTTAATTCGTGCGGTTTGCTAAGAGATGGCGTAACTTGATTATTATTCCATCGTTCTAATATTCCGAACATGCGTTGTAAAGCTATTGTCATTGTGCGTCTTTTTCAGTATATGTCATTTATTTGAAGCGTAAACAACAATATTTTTTTTTCACTCAAATATATCGAACTTTGTGCCTAAAAAAGTGTTTTTGTGGGGAGTTTTTCTTTATTACTTCAATATGAAGAAAACTGCTGCCGAAAGACATCGTATTTTGGTGGAAGTTTATGGCGAACATGCTCTAGCTGAGCGAACGTGCCAAAAGTGGTTTGCACGATTTAAAAGTGGTGATTTTGGCTTGGAAGACGAAGAACGTCCTGGGCAGCCAAAAAAGTTTGAAGATGAAGAACTGGAAGCATTACTCGATGAAGATTGTTGCCCAACACAAGAAGAGCTCGCAGAATCTTTGGGAGTCACTCAAGCAGCCATTTTAAAACGTTTAAAAGCAGCCGCATACATTCAAAAGCAAAGAAATTGGGTTCCACATGAACTCAAGCCGAGAGACGTTGTAAGGCGGTTTTGCATGTCCGAAATGCTGCTGGAACGCCACAAAAAGAAGTCATTTTTGCATCGGATTGTTACTGGTGATGAAAAATGGATCCATTACGACAACCCCAAGCGCAAAAATCATATGTGAAACCCGGTCAACCAGCGAAATCAACGGCAAAGCCGAATATCCATGGCGCGAAGGTAGTGCTCTGTATTTGATGGGATCAGAAGGGTGTGTTGTATTATGAGCTGCTAAAACCGGCTGAAACCATTAATGGAGAACGCTACTGAACACAATTAATCCGTTTGAAGAGAGCAATAGCCAAAAATGCTCGGCCCCATGTTACTATTCCGGTTAACCCTTTAAGGGCCAAAATAGCATAAACGATACACCGGTCCTTGAGGCTGTGTAACTTATGCTATTCGCGAGTGAAAAAATTGAGAGGAATATATTTTTGAAGTTTAAGATGTGCCATTTCTGATGGTAAATACTAAATTGATCTAAAAAATTATTAATTATAAAATAATTCAGTTAAAAAAAAAAAAGCACGATTTTTTCGATCTTTTTTTTTTTTGAAAGCGAGTTTTGAAAGGTTTCCCGGTCTGTCATCGACTTGGAACATTTTTAACCGGTGAAATAAATGTCTGAAATTTAAGAAGGTGTGGTTCAGAGATTAATTTTTCACTGTTGTCTTTACAAAATGGCGCCCGAATTACAAAATTTTCACGAATAAATTCAGGATTTTTTTTGTCAGAAAATATGAACAAACTGAGAAAATTACCAAGAATGAAAAGTTCTTAGAATCACTGAAAGAATACGTCTGCATTTTTTCAAAACGTTTTGAGCAACTTTTCAATTTTGCAAATAGCATAATTTTTGCAAAATAAAAAAATTTCCTCAAATCAACCCGAAAAAATTTGTATGTATTCTTTGACCAATTTTAAGAATTCGTGAAAATTTTGTAATTCGGGCGCCATTTTGTAAAGACAACAGTGAAAAATTAATCTCTGAACCACACCTTCTTAAAGTTCAGACATTTATTCCATCGGTTAAAAATGTTCCAGGTCGTTGACAGACCAGGAAACCTTTCAAAACTCGCTTTCAAAAAAAAAAGATCGAAAAAATCGTGCTTTTTTTTTAAACTGAATATTTTTATAATTAATCATTTTTTAGATCAATTTCGTATTTACCATTGGAAAGGGCACGTCTTGAACTTCACAAATATGTCCCTCTCAATTTTTTCACTCGCGAATAGCATAAGTTACACGGCCTCAAAGACCGGTGTATCGTTTATGCCATTTTGGCCCTTAAAGGGTTAATAACTATTTGGAAAACAGTGGAAGGGAAGTTTTACCCAGCTTGCCTTATAGCCCAGACCTTGCTCCTTCTAAATACCATTTGTTCCGGTCGATGCAGAACAGGGTGTCAAAAATTGGGTTGATTCATTCTTTGCCGTCAAGCCGGCGCAGTTCTTTTGGGATGGAATCCACAAATTGCCAGAAAAATGGGAAAACGTCATAGCTTCAGATGGGCAATACTTTGAGTAATAATATTGTACATGATTTTCTTAAATAAACGTTCAAATTTTGAAAAAAAACCGCACGAATTAAGTTATAGATCCAATATTACTTCTATGTACATAGTTTTCATATATGAGGTGAAGATATATTATTCAGTTTTGAAAAAACTTATAGAGTATTTATTCTGTAGTATCTCTTTCCGTTGCATGAACATTCTTCAAATCGACGTGACAGAAAGTTCAAACGATGAAACCCGCACTTTTTTAAATGATAAGTCTAGGAGAAGATATAGACTGCCCAGTTGACAAAGCTTGTATGTGAAATAAAAGCAAAAGTTTCAAGTAAAAGAAACTGACTGAAAAGTATGTTAAATTTATAAAACAGGAATTGGAGTTTAAAATGAAAGGCAAAATGTTGAATGAATTTTCTTCGAACTATAAAATTCTGTATAAAAACTTGTTACATAATGTTCACACTGTTATGCCAATATTTGGAAACCTAGTCTCACCAGAATTTCTTATCTGTCATCTGATTACGATAACTTGTGAAAAAATATAAGGCGTCGTTTTTTGATAAGAAGAATCTATATAAATCAAAAAAACAAAAATTTTAGAATTTAAATCAAGTGATTTCAAGTAAATTAGTAAAAATGGCGATAATTATTTTATGGCTATTCTGCGCCTTCATAGGAGACATTAATTCTTTAGGTAACCATATTAATATTTTTATATACTTATCTTAATTTAATGATTCTTTGTGGAACAGAAAAAGAAAGTTTATTGAATCAAGAAATTTTACTTGATCCAAGTTGGATTGAATGCTAACAACACAGAAAAAAACTCTTAAATTTTTTACGTCTAACAGACGATCTCGGCTTAAATTTATCCGCCCCGTGTATAAGCGCAGAAGTCTGTCCTTGTTCCTATAACAAGTACTTTTCTGATTCTATTATATTCGTGATATCAAAAAACTGGATTCTTTACATTAATAATATATTAGATTCTTTAGATACAATGAGCCAACGCTGAGAGAAAGTATTAGTCGTGGCTACCCATTTTTTTATGTAAAAAAGGGTCACAAGTATGTTTTTTACTCTGTATCATCTAAACACCTTAGTTCTTACAGCTAGATTAACTAAGTAGCAATGATTAAAATTTTTATTAAAACTTACGAAATCCGATTAGTCGGTCCGTTTTGTAGCCGAGACTATTTTCATGCATTCCCACATTGTATTGATCTTATATAATAGAAGTTACCAATACGTTTTTGTAAAACTTACTAATTGCGTTAATTGCTATTACTATTTGTCCAGTTTAGTTATTTCAAAACTATTTTTTTTTCGTCATAGCGGCGAATAGTTGTATTAAAAACTATTTCAATATCTTAATTAGAAACTGATGAATTTTTTCATCCGTACATGATTAAAATAGAAATTCCAACTTTGAAAAAAATGTTAAATTCATCATTCTATCTATTTTATTTCGGTAATGTCGATGGAAACTTTCGTAGGTTAGAATTGTTTAGGAGAAGAACTTATTTAATTATGGTTTTTCGAAATATAACAAAGGATGATAATTGTTGATATATTTTTCATCACAAACTGCACAACAGTTTACAATTATACTTTAAAATTACCATGATTTAATTCTTCTCATTTTGATGAAGAACAAAAGCAAAATTTTAAGTAATCAATGTATGTGACAATTTCAAAACGATTCAAAACAGTTGATAAGCAGGAAAAATCTAATTCGTCTGTACAATTATTTCTTGAAGTTTACTATTATCAAAGATTTATAATTACACGAAATATTAGATATGAGAATGAAATAATTACTTTTCTCAAACTAATGAATTTGATCAATATTACAAAAGAAAAACTAGTAGCATACTTAATTCCATAAACTTTTGAGCATTGGTAAGTTTTACAAAATTTTATGTACTGCTTACCAAATATAAATAGTTGTGACCTTTTAGTCAGCACAACTAATAGGATTTCTCTCAGTGAAGCAAATGCTTTTACTTAATTCAATGAACCTCTTCTTTTATTGTAAGTGAAGAAATATTCAGTAATAATTGAAATATTCAAAAATATATTTTCAATTATCTAAGATGAATTTTTACATGATGAAGTTAATTGGTACAATATTCAATACGTAAAAACTTTGAAGGAAATGTATCATAAACTTTAGAAATATGGATTGGAATTTCTGAATTTTATCTTAAAATTAAGAAACAGTAACGGAAATTTCAGTTACATGCACAAAACTTAAGTTATTTGTAATATAAATTTTTGTTTTGTTTCAAGTTTTATAATTTTCAAATGTAACTATTTGAATATTCAGAAATGTGTAACTGAAATTTGAACAATTTTATTATAATTAAAGATATATGTTGATGTAGATAGTTGGCTTTAGGGTCCAAGGTTAATAAAAATTTAAAAGTATATTTCTTTCACATAACGCAAATCTCCGGATACAAGAAAAACATTGTTGAAGAAAGTTGCAAGAAAAATAACAATTTTTGCTTGATTATGAAAGTGTCAGTAAATATTTTTTTGATATAAAACAAATTCAACAAGACATTTCTTCAGAGTAAATACTTAAACAACTTGATGAAGCTAACAGTTTTGGATTAAATGGCTAAGTATGGGGAAAACTTTGGAAAAAAACGTGACATATTATGCGTGTGGATAGATTCTGTCGTTGTTTAAACACTAAAGTTTGAGAATAGTATTTCTTCTGTATACAGTGAGAGAAATATCTTGACTTTTTATACATTTTTTCATATAGTCTTTGGATGATATGAATCTAAAAATACACCATTAATTATTTCTATGTTGTATAGCAAATTGAAGGCAACATTGTCACAGGATAAAATACTTTGAAAAATAAATGTACATTTTTAAACGCTAAGAATACCACTTCCCGTTTAAATATGTAGATATGAAGTTTTTCTACATTCTTCCATGAAATTATGCAACCAAATTTTCTTTGGTATGAAGTGAAATTTGGAAAAAATTTAACATTTTTTCTTTGGCATAAATTAAGCAGAGGGAACTTTTGGAAAAATATATATAACATTATGTACACGAGGATAGATTCTACCATGGAATTTCTTCCGATTATAATACTTTAAAAAGGATTGAAAAATTGACAATTTTTTACAATGAGTTCGAAACTTAAACGAATGCGTAGTATCATAGGAAAGATGTTCCCAATTGTGGGATAAAGGACAACGAGATTGATTATTCAGAATGTACACGAAATCTACCTAAGTTTTCATATAATATTATACATAAAATTTTCTTTGGTTTGAGTCTAAATATAAAATACCTATATGTAAATGTTTCTTTGGCGTAAAGCTTTTTTTTTTTTTTTTTTTTTTTTTTTTTTTTTGGTTAGGAGGAAAAATGGCAAAATCTTTTATAGACGTTGTACAGGACTCTCCTAGGACGGGTCTAGGCATACCTGTTAAAACCAAAAAAAACCCCTCTCTCGAACCAATACACCACCCGCGGAACCGCCTTTCGGCTTTAAACTTCACGGGTGGTTGGTTCCATTAAAGTCGCGTACGACTCTTCCGTCATCCGTTCGCTCGGAACTTCCATCCGCGGCCACACGCCCACTAGGATAACCAACTAGCCGCGCCACCCAGGGGAGAAACAACCAGATTCCTCCCCCGAACGACGCGGACAGTCAAGTCTACCCGAGACGCAGGACCGCGGGTGCAGGCCCCGATGCGATTTCTACTGGCCCTCCCCGTTGTTTCGCTCTCAACGCCCATCAAGTTCTCTCGTCTTCATCACAAGTGTGACGAATGACTCGATGAGAAGGTGTAAAACGATTGAGAATAACACTGTTTCAGTATAAAATACTTTGAGAAAGACAATTTTTGAATAAACTGCAAATTTGACTCAAATATGTAGGTGTAAAAAATTTTTTTTTAAAAAAGCTTTGCGCACAGGATTATAGGTCGAAGTTTCTTTCGTATAATGTAGAGTTTGCAAAAAAATTAACATTTTTTTGGGGTTACACAGTAATTTTTGCAAACAAGCTGAGTTGGAAAAAACTGGAAAAATTCCGTAGTATCATGTTGAAGATTAGGAATTATAAATTTTGCATAGAAATTAAGTTGGATGCTGTAGGCGTACATGAAATGTGTCCAAAATTTCATATAATTTAATATAATACATAAAGTCTTTTTCAAGTATAAAGTACTCTCCAAACCCCGATCAGTGGTCAATGGGTCACTAAATGAAATAGTAAAGATTTTTTATTTTCCGTTTTCTGGGGAACCACATACCTTGAACGACACATACTTTTTGCTAAGAGGTTGACTCGTAAACTGAGTTGCGTTACGGCTTTAAAGCATACATAGTGGGATGAGAGTGGAGGGTAAGATTTTTTCCTAATAGGGATTTGATTTGGGGAAAGAAAAAGGATGTTCTGGAGATGGCAGGACTGCTGGGGCAATTAAAAAAGATCATAAACTGTAACCGGAGACATAACGGTCTTTATCGGCATATTTTGGGCTGTACAGAAAGTTTATGTATTTATCTATTGAAGGATTTTTAATATAAATTTTGAATAGGGTTAAACTTGGTTATTCAAAAAAGGGAGATAAAAAACTGATAAATTTTGTGTATCAGTCCTTTGATTTACAGAATGTGCGGTAGTGGCTTTGTGGGTCATTGTAAGAATCATGCGTTTTCTATAGTTATCCGACCTATCTATTATTGTGACTTCATCAAAATTAAATTTGTGATCTTGGTGCCACGCGTGTTTAATTGAAGTAGTCCACTTTTCGGCAGGATTATAAAATTCTTTCTCGTGCTCATGGATTCTGGTTTTTAAGGGGCGTTTGGTCGTGCCTATATAAGGAGCTGTGCAATTTGAACATTGTATACGAGGTCTGTAATCCCCACTTGATTGAATAACACGGTTCCAGCGATGTTTCCACTTCTCGAAACAGTCCTGGAACTCACTTTTAGGGATGGCCTTGAGTACGCTCGTCACATTATTTTCAACCGTCGTTTTGTCATCGAATCGCTGTCCTTTGAGTGGTTTTTTGAGCTTTGGAAACAGCCAAAAGTCACAGAGCGCTATGTCGGGACTGTACGGAGGTTGTCGAAGTAATGCGATACTGTGTTTACTCAGAAACTGCTGCACGAGAATCGATGAATGCGCTGGCGCGTTATCGTGGTGAAGAAGCCAGTCACCGCATACATGCGAGTCATTCCTAAAATCTTGTTCAACATTGCCCAAACAATAATTTTCGGTATTCCGAGATCATTTTCTAGTTCACGAGCAGTTAATCGACGATCACCTTCAATCGCAAGTCCCACCCGCTCAATATATTACAACCCAAGCAGAAATTAACAATCGGACCAACGTCGATCCAACGTTGAATACCAACTTTCGATTGTCGGAATCCGACTGTCGGCGGACAGTCGAAATGATTACGATGTACTGCGTTGGTACAACACCAGTTTCCAACGTTGTATCAATACTGGTAACCAACATATTTTCAACGCTGGCTGTCAACATTTCTAAAATACTGGTTATATACTTTTATTATTAAATCCATGTTTTACGGTTAAAGACATTTTTTAAAGAAGACTACACTCTAAGAACAGACTATTGACTCTCAAACGATTCCCTTCACTGTTAAAGGCTTTTCTATTCAAAATTGGCATGAGAGGAAATCCTTCAACAGTTGAACGATTATCGTTCCAAATGCTAACCTTTTACTGTCAAAGTATTTCCTTTGTTCTTGAAATGAAATTCTTTCTCGTACAGAAAAAACATAATTTGGAGGATAAAAGAAAACAAATCGTATGCATGAACTATACGTCTTGCAGATGACAGCAAGCAACCGATAGGTTCACAGTGCGGCCACTACCATGTATTTTAGGAGGGTACTTAAAAAAGTGGAAATGAGCATCAGCGCCTCCAAGTTTTGATAGCAAGAACTAATATCAATGCAAACGAAACCCCCGTACCCCCAACCCGATGTATTCTAAAGAGCGGAAAATTTTGAAATATATTTTATGAAATCCATTCCATAAATTTAAATGATTTAAAGTTGAAAATAATTTTTGAAAGAATAAAAATACAAGAATTTTTAAATATGAATCACAATGAACAATTAAATACGGTACTATTACACGGAGAAAAATAGTTGAAGTAATTTTACTCAACTCTGTCGATTAAACTTGGGACTTAAGGACATTTGAACATTTATTAAATCCTAGTCGGGTAAAATGAATTTGATAAATACCTAATTCACCCAAAGTGAATATTAAAAGCATTACATAGGAAATAGTAAGGAGTTGAGTAAAACGTTGTCGACGACAGGGCATCACAATGCGTCAGTGGGTTAACCCGAAATGTAAAGGGTTTCCCAATAAGGGTGATATGTTTTGAAATTGAAAAAAAACACTGAATATTCATTCGGAATTGATCGAAATCTTTTTTATTATATTGGATATTTTATGCCATTTATGATTTAAACAATATATCGGCCAAATGTCCCCCGAGACTTGAGCCAAAAATGCGCCTCATCAGAAAAGATGATTTTTTGATGAAAATTGGGATCATTTTCAATTGATTCCAGAGCCCAATCCGCGAACTCCCGACGCAAACGATGGTTATTAGGTTTCAGTTCTTGGGCCAGAATCATCTTATAGGGATGCAGGCCAAGATCCAATCGCAAAATACGCCAGGTAGTCATCCTGGACAGGCCCAATTCCTGAGATCGGCGTGGCACGGACAATTCACGGTTTTCCTCGATACTGGCCTGTACGGCGGCTATATTCTGTGTAGAACGTGCGGTACGCATACGATTTTTAGACTTAGTATCCAATAGAGTAAATTCACTCTCCAACTTATCGATTATTCGACGAATTGAGAGCGCGGATGGAGCAGAAAGACGACCATATTTTGCACGATATGCTCTTTGAACACCGACAAAACTTCTCGAATTTTGATAAAGTAATTGGACAATTTCCAAACGTTGTGGAAGCGTGAAACTATTCATGATTAAATGGCAAACCTTACTGATGACAACTGACAGCAGACGTCAAAAATTTCAGTTCAAATGAGCCCGATAGGGACATTCAAAATCATATCACCCCTATTGGGAAACCCTTTATAAATATATCACCGACGCTTGAGGTGCTTTGAACGGTAGTTGAGTAAAATGAGCATTGGCTGTATTATTTTAACTGGCGATGATATAGTTGCTATTGTTACAACAGTTTAAAAATAAAATCGGTAGCGACAATAGCGCCACCTCTTGGTGATAGCAAACATTATTATTCGTTCCCCTTTTCTCCTATAAGAGTAGACCCACTGTGGATAGGTTCGTGAGGTTTCACTGTTGACGTTCATGCCCCGTAGAGGTCGCTCGAACACTATGGTGCGGAGATATAAAGGTAGGCCCGATTTTTCCCGAACAGACCTCGTATAGTACACGACATCACCATCGGTCTTTTGCGTAAAAGGTTTCTAGACCGAGTGATTTCTCGAAACGGCGATTACAATTGGCCGTCGAGATCATGCGATTTAACACATGTAGGTGAAATATAAGGTTTATGCTGATGCTCCTTAGTCAAGTCAAGAACCCAAAGAAAAGATTCGTGCTGTTATCTACGAAATAGAGCCCCAAATGTGGGGAAATGTAGTGGAAAATTTCATGAAAAATGTATGGTCCTGCAAACCTAGCCGTGGAGGTCATATCAATGATATTGTTTTTCATTATTAATGGCAAGCCTTCCGCTATTGAATGAAATAAAAATCAAATGATTTTCCACAAAAAACATGCGTTTTTCATATAAATCAAAATGAAACCTCCAATTGGAAAACCTTTTACTTGGAAGTTTGACCTGCCGTGCTAGAGTGTGTGTCTGTGATTGTATCGCTCTCGGGTAGTATTTTTTTGTATGTGTTTCTGACAGAAGCTTTTCGCGAGGGGTAATTTAATCTTTCTTTGATTGTTGAATTATTGATTATCCGTGGTTAATTATTTTCAATCAGTAATTTTAATTTTTTGAATGTTTTCTTTGTTAAAGCTTTTGTGTGTTAGGGTAATGCCTCTATCGACTAAATTATTAATTATGTTTATTTTGTATTTGAGCGGATAATGTGAATGAAAATTGAGAAGACGGCCGAACCATGTTGGTTTCTGGTACCAGTGGGTTTTTATATTCCCTCTCTCTCTAATAACAAGAACATCAAGAAAACAGATTTTGTTTTCCGATTCTTCTTCTATTGTGAATTGTATTTTATGGTTATAGCTGTTGAATGTCTTTTTTATTGTGTCGATTTCGTAGACTAGTACTGCTGTTAATATATTGTCCACATATATGAAATGAAATGGGACTTGGAATGGAAGAGAGTCTATACATTTTTTCTCGAGGCCGTCTATGACGATATCGGTAGCAATAAGAGAATGCGGAGTTGGTGAAACATGTTCTGATACCTTATTCAAATTAGTACCAGGGCATTTTTACATGTGGTTGAATTTAGGGCCACCTGTCCTTGAATCCTTTGATAGCAATTCTAATTTGAACATTGGTGAAGAATGAAACTACATCTAAAGAAATGATTTTGTAACCAGGTGGAATTTTGGTGTTCTCGAATTTTTCAATGAAGTCAAAGCTATTTTTAACTCGTGAAATAGGAGGAGTTATGTTCTTTGAAATTACGTTATTGTAAAAGGATGCTAGATTATAGTTATAGGGCTACCACAGAAAGAGACGATGGGTTCAGTGGATTGTTAGGCTTGTGAATTTTTGGTAAACTATAAAATCTAGCTGGTAGGAGGTTATTTAACTTCAGTGAAGTGGACATGCTTGCATTGATATAATTTTTATTCTTCCAGAGTTTAATAAAATCGTTATATTTTTTGTGGGTTGTGTTCTTTGAATCTCTTTGAAGGGTTTCGTAGGTATTTTTGTCTAACAACATGAGCTGGACGTCATTAATATATTTGTTTTTATCTATAGCTACGGTTGTATCACTTTTATTTGATTTAGTAATCAATATGTTTGGATTATTTTATGGATGTTGAATTCAAAATCGGCCATTATATGTGCTTTGTGGGAATTGTTTTATGGGGAAAGGGAACACCTATGTTTTTACCCAGGCTAACAGTTTTTGCTACTGCAGGCGGAAACCGTGTGTCAACTCTTAGTTGCACATAAATGTGTGAAAATTTCTTTAAAAAAGAAAGGATGTGATTACCGTAGTTGGTTTTGACCCTTGCGAAGAAGGTGTTTCCTCTTCTTTGCTTTGATTGTCCATAATTTTAATATTCATATTCTGGACTTGCATTGACCCTTAATTAATAGTTGAAGATATACGAGGTCTGTCCGGAAAGTATCGGGCCTACCTTTATATCTCCGCGCCATACTGTTCGAGCGACCTCTGCGGGGCATGACCGTCAACAGTAAAGCCTCACAAACCTATCGGTTGCTTGCTGACATCTGCCGGACGTATAGTTCATGCGCAGAGTGTCTTTGTTTACAAAGCTATTTTTGAGTTCGGCGGATTTTGTGATTGTTAAAAATGACTGAAAAACAAGATCAACGAATTTGCATCAAATTTTGTTTTCAACTCGGAAAAACGAGTTTGGAAACTATTCAGATGATGCAGAAGGCCTTTGGGAATGAGTGTATGAGCAAAACACGAATAAAAGAATCGTATAATCGTTTCAAAGGAGGCCGCAATTCTGTTGATAGTGATTCTCGTTCTGGCCAATCTTGGATGACAAAAACATTGGATAATATTGAGCGGCTGCGACTTGCGATTGAAGGTGATCGTTGATTAACTGTTCTTGAACTAGAAAATGATCTCGGAATACCGAAAACTACTGTTTGGGAAATTTTGAACAAGATTTTAGGAATGACTCGCGTGTGTGCGGTGACTGACTTCTTCACCACGATAACACGCCAGCACATTCATTGAATCTTGTGCAGAAAACCTCCGTACATTCCCGACATAGCCCCCTGTGACTTTTGGCTGTTTCCAAAACTCAAAACCCCACTCAAAGGACAGCGATTCGATGACAAAACGATGGTTGAAAATAATGCGACGAGCGTACTCAAGGCCATCCCTAAACGTGAGTTCCAGGACTGTTTCGAGAAGTGGAAACATCGCTGGAACCGTGTTATTCAATCAAGTGGGGATTACTTTGAAGGATGCCAACCGCCCGATGATGAAGAATAGCGCCAGCGTGGAGATATGAAGGTAGGCCTGATACTTTCCGGACAGACCTCGTATGTTGATAGTTTCATGGAAGAATGTAGAAAAACTTTATACCTACATATTTAAACGGAAATTGGTATTTTTAGCGTTTAAAAATGTACATTTATTTTTCAAAGTATTTTATCCTGCGACAATGTTGCCTTTAATTTGCTATACAACATAGAAATAATTACTGATGTATTTTTATAATTAAATTCATATGAAGAAAAGACTATGCGAAAAAATGTATGAAAAATCAATTTATTCATCTCACTGTATACAGGAGAAATACCATTCTCAAACTTTAGTGTTTAAACAACGGCAGAATCTATCCACACGCATAATATGTCACTTTTTTACTAAAGTTTTCCCCATTTAATTTATACCACAATACTGTTTATAATTTTTCAAATTATACTTTATACCAAAGAAATTTCAGTCTACAAATTCATGCACAAATTTCAATAACAAATTTTATACTTAGACATTTAATCCAAAACTGTTAGCTTCATCAAGTTGTTTAAGTATTTATTCTGAAGCAATGTCTTTTGGAATTTGTTTTATACCAAAGAAATATTTACTGACACTTACATATTTAAGCAAAAATTGTTATTTTTCTTCCAACTTTTTTCAAAAAATTTTTTCTGCTATCCGGAGATTTGCGTTATGTGAAAGAAATATATACTTTGAAGAAATTTTAAAATTTCTTTAGTACCTTGTAAAAAAGAAATTGGAAAATAGTATTTGATCCTTTTCGCAGACCATAAGTAAAAATTTTGAAGCTTGAAAAATTTGTAGGGATATATTATACATTTTCTCACAGTGCATGGGCAAACCTTGTCGCGTGTATGGGAAGCAATGTATAGGACGCGCGGCCAGTATAGTTGTCGCACCTATACCAAATGGGTCGAGACAATATATACCGGTATAAGTCTAACAACTATACTTCTATCGTTGCATGAACAAAATTATAATGGTACGACGGCAAAATACGTATTTCGGGTGTCACACATTCAGTTTGGCTATAATACCAATATCGTATAGTCACGACAGGTATTTCGCTAGACTAAAATTGTGTATGGTTCTCCAAACTATACTGTTTTTTTCGTGTAGTTGAACATTTGTGACAATACGGGTTACATTTTTCCAGTGTGCCTCGTTGGCCTCAAAACGCGTGCCTTAGCACCTAGCAATACAATATACTATTTTTCAATTTTATTTCATCCTCGTGCCATTCACTGTATAACAGCACGCAGTGGAATTTTAAATTATTTTTCAATATTTCGATAATAAAACAAGATAATTAAAAAGATCAAAAAAACTTTTTGCATTTTTTTGACATTTTATCGTATCTCTTTCTGTTGCTTGGAAATTCTTTGAATCGACGTAACAGGAAGTTCAAAAAATGAAAGCACCATTTTTTGAATGATAAATTTAGGATAATATATTTTCAAATACTAATTTCTGTCTATGTTGTTATTACAGTACTCAATATATCTCCACTGAATAGTAAATTAATTATGGGAAGTCCAATAGATGCAGAAACGGTACAATACGTAGTTTCTTTCAGGAAAGATAATGAACATTTTTGCACTGGTTGTTTGGTTTCTGCTAAAGATGTTTTAACTGCAGGTTACTGCGTATATAAAATTCGTGAATTTCAGAAGGATACTAATGTTAGTGAAACTGCTGCTTTTGTTAATGAAAAAAAATATGAAATTGCACGCACAAATATGTGCATTGGTTATAACCTAACATACAGATGCAATAATTATAATTTGGGACACGTTGAAGTAAGTGTTTTGATGACATATTGAATTATCGAGTAAACATTCGAAGTCAGGCACATTATTGTAGTTTTCAGAATGAATCTTAAATTTAAATATCCAAAATCATGTATATTTCTGAACCTCTTTGCTCAAATAAGAAAATTACTCATTTGACTAATAATTGAAATAACAACTATTCTTTGAAGTAGATTCCAGATTTTGATCAAAAAGTGTATGAGAGATTGAATGCTATTTCTATTCCTGTAGCAGATCAGTTCGTTAATATAGTTGATAAAACGGCTACAATATTGGCCTACGGCTGTATTTATCGTAATCATCAATATATTGTACGACAAATGCCAGTTAAAATAAATAATAATACGTTCTGCAAAGAACGTATTATTGTACGTTGTCTAAGTTTTTCAGAACAAAGGCAAATGTGTGGAAGTCCATTGAAATTGAGTCAGCGATTTTTGCGGGTATTTAAGTTGATTATTTTGATTATATTTTAATATTTTTTGTTAGTAATGGCTTCATAGCCAGTGTGTTGAAAACAATTTGTAAGTATGATATTTTTATCTCTTTTACAGAAAGACTCTGGCAGTCCTGTAATTTATGATAATGTCCTTGTTGGAATTGCTATTTTTAATCCTAAAGTTAAGAATCGAGTACCTCCTATTACTTTTATGAGACTAGATCGCCTCAACGAATACTTTCAAGAAATGATCCTAAAGCCTATTCCCCAAAATCACAGTCTAAATTCAATTAAGTGAGACGAACGTTGCGGAATAAAATCTGAATTTATATTGTTCGTAAAGTGGACATAAGTTACAATAATAACGACTACTCATTAACATGTTGAGATATATATTTTTATGTGCCTCTGGCACGTAAACTCGTTTTTACGCTACAGTTGAGAATAGCGTAATGTTGTGTATTACGATACAGAGGAATGTAATGTAAAAATTGAACTGCGCGTGTGCCTATAACCATACAGCTGAGAATAATCTTCTTCTTCTTCTTCTTCTTCTTCTTCTTCTTCTTCGTACAGCGTTGGCACCGTACTGACAAAGCCTTGTACATTTGAATTGCGCATGCTCTATTACAATACGCTACTACACACAAGATCGAGAAAATCAAAGTGGCCGAAACTAGTCGCGAAATATCAAGTGCAATGGACGAGAATCATAATGAATACTAGATTAGATTCGAGTGTACGCATAAAAACCCGTATACGCACCGAAGTCACATAATAGTATATTATGTGCCTAGGCATACATATAATGAGGGTTATTACGCGACGAGCGACAATGCTCGCAGGAGATCGAAGCCAAGGCGTAGTTGAGGCGTAGCTGAGGCAAAGCCGAGACGAAGTCGAGGCGCGATCAATCCTGCGAGCATTTTAAGCGAGTCTCGTAATTACCCGAATTGTGTGCATTGGCACATGTTCTATTTTATGTGCCTCCGGCGCGTAAACTCGCTTTTACGCTACAGTTGATCGTGAAAATCAAAGTGGCCGAAACTAGTCGCGAAATATCAACTGCAATGGATGTGAATCATGATGAATACTAGATTAGATTCGAGTGTACGCATAAAAACTCGTATACGCACCGAAGTCACATAAAATAGAATATGTGTCAATGCACACAATTCGGGTAATTACCAGACTCGCTTAAAATGCTCGTAGGACTGATCGCGCTTCGGCTTCGTCTCGGCTTTGTCCCGGCTTCTTCTCGGCTTTGCCTCAGCTACGCCTCACCTACGCCTCAACTACGCCTTGGCTTCGATCTCCTGCGAGCATTGTCGCTCGTCGCGTAATAACACTCATTATACGCCTAGGCACATAATATAGTATTTTTTCTTGCGAAATCCTCTCTAACTCGAAAAAATTCCGTGTAAAACGTCACCTCTGTAACTCGAATTTATTTCAGCCGACACAATCTTTTTATTGCAATATTTCTGTCCAGCATCCTCCACACGCAGAGAAAAGATCAGTAAAATTTACAGGAAGTTCGGTACTTATTTGGACAACATGACTTTTCAGTAAATTTTACCAGAAGTTGAGTTCAATTAACAGATTTTTTGTACGTTTCACTCAACAACCAGTAAAATCTACTGAATACAAAAAAATCCGAGTTTTGTTGATTGTACTGTACGCTAAATGAATTGTACGGAAAATCTATTGATTGAACTCAACTTCTTGTAAAATTTACTAAAAAGTCATGTTGTCCAAATAAGTACCGAACTTCCTGTAAATTTTACTGATCTTTTTTCTGTGTGCATAACTCGAATAGATGACGTGTAAACCTCTGTAAGTCGAAATATAAAAACATTACAACTATGTGTAAAGATAATTGAACATGCCTAACTCGAAGTACATTTATTCCCACCTCTATATCTCGAAGTCTCTCTAACTCGAAAACTCCCCAACTCGAAGTGATTTGGCTGCATCTTGAGTTTCCAGTTAAAGAGGTTCTACTGAAATTTTTTTTTATTATAGTTTTTTAACCCTAAATAATTATTGCAGCAACTTCGATACCTTTAAACTCAAAATGTACCGCAGAATTATAATTAAAACAATTTAAATGCTTTGTATGCTCCTCTTATTCATATTATTACGGGGTTAGCGAATGGCCAGCGGACTGTTAGCGAATGGTCAGCGTATTCGCTGTCCTTTCACTTGACAGGGTCCATCAGGGTTGCTTGATTTGATCACATCGTTTCCAGATAACAATAGACTTTTTACAGTCAATAATCACGGGATTCAGTTCAGTCAGTGTTAATTTTGAAAATGCATTTATTCTACTTATACCTTTTGAGTTTCTGCGAGTTTCATAACTAATATTCAAACTACGGAAAAAGCGGATTTATTTTCAGCGACACGAGTTGAGTCTAGAAGAATTTGCTAAATATAATACGTGGCAATTTTCGAGGTGCTATTTTATGAAAAGAAATTTGAGTGAGTATGTGATATGGCATCGATGCATTCTGTGAAGTACTTTAAAGAAAATCGAGCAAGTAAGAGCAGAATGTGTTTACTTCACTTCTCCTCTTTTGACAACCATGTGTCACCTTTTACTGAAATGACTTTGCGAGATTTCTTCCTTCCTCAGTTGTTTTCTATTTTCTCCCTTTCCTCAACATCTAGAGTTTCATCTTGCTTTGACGGACTAAAGGGATGACGTTTTATGCTTTCGTCCAAATCTGACAATAATGTAGTAGAATTTCCACAAAATTTAATTGAAAACCTTTCGGAATCTTGTTCAAAAGAAACTAGAAGCCTGTTTACATTGGAAATTATATTGATAAGAATTTATTGTACATTTCATGTTATTCAATATATACATAATAATATGTGAAAATAAAAAGAATATTACATAACAAAACAGACCTAACAGTAATTTCACACTACACAGAGAAACTCTTCATTTTAAAATCTATAGTATTATTATATTTATTTTTACTAGAAGTCAATAGGAAGCGAGGATATAGTAACAAAACTAGTTTTATTTACCATAGCGATAAGACAAAATAATTTTTTTGAACCAATTCTAAATATAGTGTAACTTCATAAATTACCATTGAGAGTTGCAAAAATTTATATCTTTGATGGCAAATTGAAACTAGAAATAAGTGATACCTATATAAATAAAATGTAAAACTATCAATGAAAGAATTGGTCTTTTAAATAATATAAATTGTAAAATAGTTTAGAGAAATTACCATTGTCAATTGTAATGAACAATGAATAGAGGAAGACTTGAATATTTTGCAATCGAATACTTTATATATGGGGCAAAATTCGTCAAGTGTACCTGCCTAAAAACTTTTTGTCTCCGATTTCCTTGAAAGTCCGCGAAATTATTGTCCTAGTGAACCTCTTTTAATTCCCCTAAGAGAATGTCTCTAGTACGACGGGCTGTCAGTATACAGGGGCTCGAATTTTCAACCTTTTACCGCGCACGCTGATACTCAATTAACCATAACTTCTACAAAAGTTATCCAAATTAATTTTTTTATGGAGGTCTTGAAAACGGTTTTTCATCAGCTTTATGCTGAAAGCAATGGTTTTAGATAAAAAAAATTATTTGAACCTCATTTTTTAATTTTAAACATATTTTTGAGTTTTTCTCCAAGTACACATATTTGACCACTAGATGGATGTCTTTGATACCTTTCTCGCAACAAAACTCATTGTCAGTTATTATAATTGCCAATTATTTTTCGATCAGAAATTGCTTTTATGCGATTTAGCTTCGGCTTATTTCGACGTCATAATACTGCAGGTTTGTACTTTCCCGTATATTATTTATTCTCATTTACTTTTCTCATTATTCAAAATAGACATAGTATTACTTGAATACTATACTTCGAACACTTACCCACCATTCGTGGTTGGGCTCGCATTGTTATTCAGTGCCTCAACTTAGCTTTTTCTTCTGCTTAATTTTCAATCATCCCAAGAAGAACCAGCTTGGGGTCGTCGTTGTTACAATCCTTTTTCTAAAGAAAATCGCAAGCGTGATCCGTGCAGTTTAAGAACAATTTCTGAAACTTCAAAAAAAGTATCCCAGTATACCCATCGATGCGAAACTGTGTGTAAATTGCAGAAAAGAAATTTCTCAACTTGCATTGCTATCCTCTTTGTATTCTCTGACTGATTCAACAATTGAAGATGCTTCAGTCATCAACGATAATTCACTTCCTATTCTCCAGAATGATATTTTAATGGAAAACGACGATATCTTTGCCGATCCTTCGACATCCAAGTTTGAAAAATCTAAAACTGATTGTTCTGATGAAAATCATTACGCCGGAATGGAGGTTCTTGAACAAATAAAAGAAAAATATAAAAAATCTGCAAGTAATTTAGAAAAAGTGTTACTTTTAACTCTTGCTCCGAAATCTTGGGGCCGCAGAAGATTGGCTAAAGAATTTGGTGCTTCTGAACGAAATTAGTAGCTGAGAATGGTATTTTAACTTCTCCGAATTTAAAAAAAGGTAAAACTTTAGATTCCGAGATTGAAAATTTGGTCAAAAAATTTTACCTTGATCATAAGAATAGTCGTATGATGCCTGGCATGAAAGATTTCATTTCCGTAAAAAAAGATGATGGCTCCCATGAGCACGTTCAAAAAAAGTTAATTCTGTGCAATCTTTCTGAATTATATGCAAATTTTAAGGCGCAGCATCCTACAGTTAAAATTTGCTTATCAAAATTCTCTCAGCTTAGACCCCAAAATTGCATACTCGCTGGAGCCAGTGGTACGCATACTGTCTGTGTTTGTGTCCATCATGAAAACGTTAATCTAATTGTACTAATTGTACTAATGGTACAAGCGCACTTAAGGACTTTATAACATCAGTTCTCGCGAGTACAGTAGCGAGTAACAGAGTAGAATTCCAGACTTGGCAACAAACTGACAGAAGTACGTTACGCACGGAAATAACAGACGCAGAAGATTTTTCTGAACAGATTTGCGAACGCTTGTTTAAGCTTGGGCCTCACTCTTTTACAACCAAACAGCAGTCGTATTTCTACAAAAACTTTAAGGACACACTGAAAGAAGGAGAATTTCTTATCCTTTGTGATTTCGCTGAAAACTATGCCTTTGTAGTCCAGAATGCAGCTCAGTCATTTCATTGGAACAATGATCAAGCTGCCATTTTTACAGTGGTAATTTATTATAAAGAGGACAACATTCTAAAGCACCGCAGTCTTGCTATGTTATCAGACTGTGTGACTCATGACACAATTGCTGTGTACGAATTTCAAAAAATTATTACACACTATTTAAAAGAGAATTTTCAACCCAGAAAAATGATTTATTTTACAGGTGGAGCCGCCCAGCACTTTAAAAATAAATATAACTTCATCAATTTGCTCCACCATGAAACGGATTTTGGTATTCTATCCGAGTGGCATTTCCATGCAACGGCGCACGGAAAAGGCCCTTGTGATGGTATTGGGGGAAATTTAAAAAGACTCGCAGCGCGTGCTAGCCTACAAGCGTCATCTAAAGATCCGATTTTGACTGCTGATGCCTTGTATCAATGGGCAAAAAAAAATTTAGTTGAAAATTTAGTATTCTTTAGTCCCAAAGAAAATCACGCCATCACAGCTGAAGAACTTAAGAGTAGATTTGCATCAGCAAACACAGTGCCTGGTACACAAAAATATCACTCTTTCGTTTTCTCTGCTGAATTAACTCTCATGTTGAGAAAATATCCGTCATCATTAGAATGTGATGTTTTCCCGAAAAAACCTGTGAGGCAAAGAAGAAAGAGAAGTGTACATACACTGTAATAAGCAAATTATTTCACTCAATTTTCGATGTGAGAGGCGAGGGGATTCACACTAAAAAATCGTGGCGCCTAGCTGCATTGCGACGCAGAAACCGCGCGCAAGGAGTGTTATATATCTCCACCAATTTCTTTCGCCCCACTTTCGACCATGGCTTATTTTAAAGGGGAAAAGTCAAGCTTTTTTTAAAACATAATTTTGGAAAGAAAATTAATGGCCGTACTTGGAGAAAAACTCAAAAATATGTTTATAATTAAAAAATAAAGTTCAAAATTAAGAAATAAAGTTCAAATAATTTTTTTTATCTAAACCCACTGCTTGCAGCGTAAAGCTGATAAAAAAGCGTTTCTAAGACATTCATAAAAAATTATTTTGGATAACTTTTGTAGAAGTTATGGTTAATTGAGTATCAGCATGCGCGGTAAAAGGTTGAAAAATCGAGCCCCTGTATACTGACAACCCGTCGTACTAGAGACGTTCTCTTAGGGGAATTAAAAGAGGTTCACTAGGACAATAATTTCGCGGACTTTCAAGGAAATCGGAGACGAAAAGTTTTTAGGCGGGTACACTTGACGAATTTTGCTCCATATTGGAATAGTATGTTGCCAAAATTCCTATTGGAAATAAAGGGTTTCCCAATAAGAGTGATATGTTTTGAAATTGAAAAAAAAACACTGAATATTCATTCGGAATTGATCGAAATCTTTTTTAATATATTGGATATTCTATGCCATTTATGATTTAAACAATATATCGGCCAAATGTCCCCCGAGACTTGAGCCAATAATGCGCCTCATCAGAAAAGATGATTTTTTGATGAAAATTGGGATCATTTTTAATTGATTCCAGAGCCCAATCCGCGAACTCCCGACGCAAACGATGGTCATTAGGCTTCAGTTCTTGGGCCAGAATCATCTTATAGGGATGCAGGCCAAGATCCAATCGCAAAATACGCCAGGTAGTCATCCTGGACAGGCCCAATTCCTGAGATCGGCGTGGCACGGACAATTCACGGTACGGCGGCTATATTCTGTGTAGAACGTGCGGAACGCATACGATTTTTAGGCTTAGTATCCAATAGAGTAAATTCACTCTCCAACTTATCGATTATTCGACGAATTGAGAGCGCGGATGGAGCAGAATGACGACCATATTTTGCACGATATGCTCTTTGAACACCGACAAAACTTCTCGAATTTTGATAAAATAATTGGACAATTTCCAAACGTTGTGGAAGCGTGAAACTACTCATGATTAAATGGCAAACCTTACTGATCACAACTGACAGCAGACGTCAAAAATTTCAGTTCAAATGAGCCCGATAGGGACATTCAAAATCATATCACCCCTATTGGGAAACCCTTTAGTAAATTATTTTTTTGCATTGAAATATAATTCTTCACCAATGAACAACATTTTTAAATTAATTTGAATCGAAAGAATCGTTCCATTCTTTAAAAGTTACTTGAACAATACCAAACCATATTTTCAAAAGGAGTAAGTATAAAAGTCGATTACATTTTGGTCGGCTTGTGAGTTTGATACCAAAACTGATATAGATTAAAATTTAAAATAATAATTATTTCAAAAGTTTCTCTGTTTTTAAATTTGTTAATATTACCGGAATGAATTATCATAAAGCATTTTTCAAAAGAAATTAAGAAAAATTTGACAATAATAATAAGTCTCATCCATCATTGTGATTTTTTTCTATTACAAAATTATTTAAAAAATTCAATATAACTTTTGAGTAGCTAGTCTAAATCAATCAGTTGCTCTAATCCACTTCGTAGCCATAGAAAAAAATAGGGATCTTTAATGATAAGCAGAAACTTCTTTTGCTGATGTTACTGCTTGCAATTAAAATATAATTTTATTTCTACAATTCGAAAATGAAATTTGTTTAATTTTTCGAGAAGAACAACTTTTGTTGTAACCATTCTTCCGCAACGCATATATAAAAAAATTTCAATTAAAATGAAAAGTATAAAAAAAGAATTATAAAATCAACTTTGCAAAACTTTTTTAGTCGAATGATGTTACGCACAAACTTTTTTTCTCATAAATTGTATAGTTTGGTTGAAAATAAGAAATATTGTTTTTAATGAAATTTTTCATCAATTCAAACGAAAGTTGTAGGTTCCATGAACAAATTTTAAGAATGTTATAATCTGTAAATTAATAGAGATTTGATTAATTCTTTAATTTTGGGACTTTGTTGTATTTTATCTTATTTTGGCAATTGACTAAGGTAAGTCTGGCGCCCAAAACTTTGTTTTGCTGATTAAATAAATACGGGTAATAACTTTCTGAAGGTAACCTACATTTATCTGGCAGTGTTGCCCTATGTGATTTTAAATAATGTAATAAATGAAAATCACGATTACAGTGGATATTATTTTAGAAAAGATGATTTTAAATTTTGCACAAATCTAATATCTTTTCTTATGCGATGAAAATGTAATACATATTTTTATTCAAAGCCAATTATTTAGTCGGTCATTGGCATATTATATCTAAAGAATTGCATTTGAAATATGCAGAGAAATTAGTCAATTATTCATGTTTTTTATATCTGAACAAAATTTTTTCAGAAAACTACAATTTTTTGTGAGCCCACTAAATTTGCTACTCAGCTACTACTGCTTCCACCTTAATAAACACCCGCTGACATCATACATTCTAATTTTACAGTCATAGGTCCCTTAGCATGCTTTATTTTATATTCGCTGAAGCGCGACTGTTTCATGACTCTGTCTTTCATGTAGATCCTCTGTAAATTTTCTCATTTACAAATTACGGATCTGGCAGCATAATGTTTGAAACCCTCGTAAACAAAAGTCTGAATGGAAAACAACGAGCAATCTGTTCCATTCGGTTTCATCAGTTGGGAACGAGTTGCCGATGGGAATTGAAGCAGTGATAAATATTTGGATGGTTTGATTTAGAAATTCTGATCTCGAGAGCATATCGAAAATTTTGTAAACGCTGATTTTCATCCATTGTAAAAATCAAAATTATAAAAAAAATTTGAACAAAAAGGTGAGTTTAAAACTGCAGAAGCAGTGGAAATATTTTATAGTCGATGCAGAAGAAATCTTTTCTTTTATCGAAAATACCTGGTATAAAAGGTCGTAAACCGAAGATTGCATTCACTGAAGATACTTTCACATGCAAATCAAAAATGCTCTTAAAAAATAAAAAAAGATTGTAGATCGACAGGTATATTATGTATAATTTATATATTTAATCAATTGGAAGTTCTTATCTGGAACTCAGTTCAGGTCTTTAAAAATTATTCGATTTTATGTTGCATTTATCAAAATCCGTTTAAATAAAATGCTTGTCATTGTGTAACTTGAATTACTTTATATTTTTAGTAGTATATTTTCTTGAATGATTAGAAATTTAATCTATTTTTTATTTTGAAGGAGCTGTGATCTGAGAGCAAGTTGACAGTATTAAAAGACTTTTTTATAAGATGATACAAAGCAGCAACCTTAGTAAGAGTTCTTAAGATTTCAGGAAGAACTACTTAAGGTGGAGCGGCGAATAAAACGGTTTTCAAATCAACCCAGCTTGTCTATGCATGCAGCACAAATGAGGTTTTTGCATAAAAAGTCACTTTAAATGGTACTTCAAATGACTCTTCCGCTTTATTTTGCTCGAATTTTTATTTATATAATGTAGCAATAATGATTATCATTAACTCAATCCTAGAGTAAAATATTTTTCAAAATTTCTGGTGAAATTAAGTTCAATTATGGTTTTTGATGTAATATAAATCAAGACCTGCAGCACAAACCTTTAAACGAATTATTTCAAAAACCACGGTCCCCCCGTATTCTTGTAGAACTTTGAACGTAAAAAAGAACGAAAACGAAAGGGTAATTAATACCATCAGAAAGGTATTCAACGTGACCAGTAGTTCAATGCATTCAATCATTGTACTTATTTCGTCGCTTCTAGCGAACAATTTACCTGTAACTGACTTTTCTGCTGAAGAGTCAATTAAATTTAATTTAGGATTCTGATTAAAACTTTCATTCGGATTCAGGTTAAAACACACAAAAATACCTCCTGCAACTAACTTATTTAAGGAAAAATATCCGAAATAAGATCACAGGAGCTGAACGTCACAAAACACGGAGGGGGGTGGGGGGGGGAGGTAATATATATCTCACCAATAATCATCCTAAGCTATTTGTAGGTAATTTATAGCAGACATCGTCTTCATTCAAGTTTCAGATTGATCTCTAGACTCACAGCTTCGATGAAAGTGCCTTCCTGATTTCCTAGAGCCAAACAATGTTTTCATAGAGCAGCTCAAACTTGCGAAACCGGCACAGGCGGGAGGATGTCTATCTCACCAGTGATGGTCCTGACCTATTCGAGGGGCCGTTCACTCAAAATCGATTCTACGTGAGCATAATTATTCCGAAAACTAGCTCACGATTCATGTGATTCCACACTTGAAGCATGATCCGGTTTGATTCTGATAATTAGAAAAGAAAAGAATCGAATCCAACCTCAGAAGAAGCACAGGGATCATTCCAACAGTTGCGCGCATCGAGCTGCATCATTACGATTGATTCCTGTTGATTCCGCCTGAGTCCAGCTGATTCTTTGTTGATCCTTAGTTGATTCCCTCAATTCTCGACCAAACAAAAATATTACAGGCTACACCGGCGATGTCAGCTGAGAACCAATGCAGCTTAACAGCTCCACGTATGTGTAGCCTGCGCGCGAGACTGCGCATTAGACAAGTTTTAACGCGTTGATCTCAAGTGATCTCAAGCAAACTCGAGCTGACTCGCTCAAGCGTGCACGGAATCGTAGCGATTCCGAGTGATTCTTGTCGAGTCTGAATGATTCCCGGTGATTCATCTGAATCTTACTGATGAACGCGGCTTTCAAACTTTCAGAATCAATCTCTAAGATTTTACTGAATCAAGCTTCCATTTCATGTTTCAAGGCCTCAATCGTCTCTGGATGGTTAGTGCAACACTTATTCTTAACGGCTCCCCACAAAAAATAGTCCAACGGTGTCAAATCACAGCTCCAAGGCGGTCAATTGACATCCGAATTTCGGCTGATTATTCGATTTTCGAAAACGGTGCGCAAAAGATCGATTGTTACGTTGGCTGCATGGCAAGTGTCCCCATCCTGTTGAAACTGCATGTCGTCCATGTCATCCTCTTCAATTTTTGGAAACAAAAATTCGTTCAGTTCCTCAGAACGATGACGAGTTGATGTTGATGGATGGATGTTTCACGAACTCGCTTCACAAATTGATCCACAAACTGCAATGAAGGCACTTCTTTTTTGCCTTTTTTTTTTCGTTTTCTTACAGTTTAGGTAGAATATTCACCACTTTGAAAGTAAGTTTTCAATATTTCCCAATTTTATTCAAGTGTAAAGCGTCCCATTTCGTAAATGTCAAACATAAAACTAATTTTCTGTCAATTCGTGAATATCATTACACCTTTCGAACTCAAAATAACCGGTAGTTCAAATTCCAAATGTTAGATGACCCACCCTGTAGCTTTGGAACTAGAGGTTTCTAAAGGAAAATATAAATGGTATAATGAAAATTGTAGAAATTTATGCAGTATTGGATTAATAATTAATTCTCCTTTGTGCAATAATTCAAGCTTATTTCAAGAATTTATGTAATTTGTGCAATTATGCATCTAAATTATTATTCGTAATTGCAATTTTTGAATTAATATGAAAGAAATTCATTATATTACTATTAATGTTATTTCAATAAAAGTGCAAAACTTATCAGCAAGCTAGTTAGATAAGGATTCAGCACCAAAACGCAGCCGAAAACCAAATATTCATCAAAAAAAGCTCACGGTTACTGCTTGGTAGAGCAGCCACGGTTTAATTCATTAAAGCTTCATAAAACCTGGTCAGTCGATGACAGTAAAGACCTACTGTAACCAATTGGACAATATGATGAAGAATCTGACAAAAAAAGCAGACGAGATTAGTAAACAGAAACAGGCCAATTTCTACATTTGGAAATTATCGATCATCCTCCGTATTGAGCGGACTTTTCGCCAACTGATTATGATTTGTTTTGGAATTGGGATAACTTCTTCCAAGAAAAAATATTCAATTCTTATCAGGCTGCCAAAAATGCCTTCCGCGCTTTCGTTGGTTCTCGCTCCCCAGGCTTTTATGCAAAAGGCATAAATGAATTACCATTGAAATTGCAGAAGTGTACCGATGTCTTGGGAGCATACTCTGAATAATTGAAATTTTATTTTCTTTGAAGAACAATAATGCACACTTCTGAATCCGAACTTCCAACTTCATACTTAATGACGTACTAGGGTGTTTGATATTGGCGTGATAAAATGAACAAGAATTAATTTTTTTAGCAAAAACAGGTATGCCTAGCTTTGTCCTAGGGGAGTCCTGTACTATGTCTATAAAAGATAAAGGCGTATATCTAGCGAAAAATCTACGTTTTTTGTATTTTCAGAAAGAATAACTATTCAAAAGCATCTCCTAAAAATCTCATCAAGAAATTCCAAAAATTGGTTAACTTATAGCTAATTTCGTCGTGCTTGTTCATCTCGAATAGAAGACAACCCTAATGTATTAGAAATTCCGAAATTCCTTTTGGAACATTCATAGGTTTTGACCAATAATACGTATTTATCCGGTCGATCGGTTAAAATATTCAATTAATATTGAATTTCATTTAATAAAATTAATTAATTTTTTCATGAAAATGAAATTTTTTTGAGAATATTTGATTCTTTAAAGTTTTATAAAATCTTACAAAAAAAGGGTTTTTAAAGTAATGACTTAAATGTTAAAAGTGTTTCAACAGTAGCGTCACCAGTAAAATATGAATCCGATCCAAACTAGAGTAACTTTACCATTTTTATCCTGCTACGGCCTTATTTTATAATAAATTTTCATGATTTAGGAGTAGAGAAACATTCCTAGGTGCCGTTTATCTAATTTCACAAATGTTTACCTAAATATATAATTTTTCATAAGTATAAGTTTGAAGAAAAGAATCTTGATAACATAGAAATTGATAATCGAATATAATGACCTTCTAAATTCAACATGGAATCAAACTATTATAGCAAGGAACAGACCCATTAGAAGATTTTAAATCTTTAAAAATCTCAATAACAAAAATCTTGAACTAGAATCTTTTCTTTGAATAAATAATTCATTTCAAATGGTGAAAATTGTAAGCAGAAAAGGAAAACCATATAATGTTTTGTTACATTTTAATATGCTAACTTTCAAATTACATATATTCCAAGCATAAGTCGGCAACAAGACGGCGATAAAAAATCCCCAAAGAAAACTTGCCTTTCAATTATCCGACGATTTATTTTATCAGGGCGTTCTGTACTCCCCGCTCTATAAGATGGAGGAGTAGAAGATTTTGCAGTAGGGTAGTCGTATTATTCTCATAACAGTTCGTCGGTTTAACGGGAACGTTATGCAAAAAACGTACATTATCATATATTAAAGAGCACTCTCCGCCTCCAAAACTTCCGCCTTAATCCCACGACTGAAGAAGAACATTCGTCCTGAAATAAAAGTAAAAGAACCTAACTTTATTAAATAATAATTCGTGTCTTACTTCCGAAAACTAGAGTCTAAATTATGCTTAAAAATCTTCCAGCTCTGCAAATCTTAAAGGCAATTCTCAATGTTCAATTAACCTGTTTATATGTATAATTGAAACAGTGCATCCTAAAAAAATGTTGTAACCACAACAAAATTATTCTGTTAAGCATTTATTGTTGTCAGAAAAACGTTTTTTTAATGCCAACAAATTATTTTGTTGGGTTTTCTTTTGTTGTCCGAACCAAAGTTTTATTGAGCCAGAAAACCGTTTTGGATAATTGAACAAAATCTTCAACAAAAAATATACTTTTAAATAGAAATAAATTGTAACTATAATTCAATAAATGAATGAATTTTAATGGCGATAAAAATTTTTAAATCACAAAAAATATTATTTTCGCAAAAAATACTTTCTGTGCCAGAAAAATAATTCTGTTTGACCAGCGAAAAAATGTTGTTAGGCCAACAAAAAGAGCTAACATAAAAATTTGGTTGGCTTAACAAAACTGTTTTCTATTTTTTTCTAAATCATTTCAGTCAGAAACCTCCCCGTGCGGAAAAATTTCACACTGTAACGTTTGTGTACGATCGCCGCTAGTCAGCTTCTGGTCAGCCACAATCCATAAGTTGCTCAGCCTCTAGCCAGTTACCGATCAGAAACTAGTCAGCGTCTAGCCAGCCACAATCCAGCGGCTAGTCAGCCACCAATTGGTCAGTTAATAAAATTTTGGTTGAAAAAACATTTTAATTGAACATTTATCGATGTCGATTAATCTAATAGCATATTACGTGCCTAGGCGCACAATGAGGGTTATTGCGCGACGAGCGACAATGCTCGCAGGAGATCGAAGCCAAGGCGTAGTCGAGGTGTAGCCGAGACGTAGCTGAGGTAAAGCCGAGACCAAGCCGAGACCAAGCCGAGACGAATCCGAGGCGCGATCAGTCCTGTGAGCATTGTCGCGAGTCTCGTAATTTCCCGAATTGTGTGCATTGGCACGTATTCTATTTTATGTGCCACCGGCGCGGAAACTCGTTTTTTTGCTTCAGTTAACAGTAGCGCAATGTAGTATATTGCGCTACAGAGGAATGAAATGTAAAAATTGAACTGCGCATGCGCCTAAAGCTATGCAACGGAGCACAATCTTCTTATTCTTCTTCTTCTTCGTACAGCGTTAGCACCTTACTGGGAAAGCCTTGTACATTTGAACTGCGCATGCGTCTTTTAAAATCCATTACTACTACACAAGATCGATAAAATCAAAATGGTCGGGACTAGTAGTGACATATCAAGTGTAATGACTACACTGAAAAAAAAATTTCAACGATACAGACATAATTGTGGTTCCTTGACCTATATTATATTGGAGATTTACCGAAAACCAAGGTTTGCTTGTATTAGTTCAGCCTGTATGTGTATTCCAACCATATGAATTACTATTGCAGCAATGTTTTTGATTAACTGTCAAATATTTTTTGTTGGATTACTTAAAAACATTCAGCTATATTCATATGGCTGATAAATCCCAAGCATTTCTTTCAATGTAGCGTCGCAAATAACTACAATACTAGATTAGATTCGAGTGTACGCATAAAAACTCGTATGCGCACCGAAGTCACATAAAATAGAATACGTGCCATTGCACACAATTCGGGAAATTACGAGACTCGCGACAATGCTCGCAGGACTTATCGCGCCTCGGCTTCGATCTTCTGCGAGCATTGTCGCTCGTCAGGAAATAACCCTCATTGTACGCCTCGGCACGTAATATACTATTATGTGACTTCGGTGTGTATACGAGTTTTTATGCGTACACTCGAATCTAATCTAGTATTGTAGTTGTTTGCGGCGCTAGTCATTACACTTGATATTTCGCGACTAGTCCCGGCCATTTTGATTTTATCGATCTTGTGTAGTAGTAATGGATTTTAGTAGACGCATGCGCAGTTCAAATGTACAAGGCTTTGCCAGTAAGATGCTAACGCTGTACGAAGAAGAAGAAGAATAAGAAGAAGATTGTGCTTCGTTTCATGGTTATGGGCGCATGCGCAGTTCAATTTTTACATTACATTCCTTTGTAGCGTAATACGCAACATTTCGCTACTCTTAACTGTAGCGAGAAAACGAGTTTACGCGCCGGAGGCACATAAATACTTTTTACTAACCTATGAATTTTTCGTAACTTGCAAAAAAAAATTTTGTTCGCCACACAAACTTTTTTGTTGCACAAATACCAATAAAATTGTTTTGTTACTTATACCAAATCGTTTTCTCACTTTGAGAGATAGCAAATATCATTTTTTCAAAATTCTGCAGTTTGAATGCATTTTTCAAATTATAAATCAGATTTTACATAAGTCTTAGGATGATGGAAGTTCTCTCCAGACATAGAAAGCAAGAGGAAAAGCTGCTTTTACTGGTCTCATTCCTCTAAGGTACGTATATTCTCTATTGGGGAAAATCGGGTGGTTTAAGAGCAGACAGAAATTGTAAGCGCTTAAATTAACCGTCGACAACATACGTGTTGTATCAAGAATTCTGTCTAAGCTTGCTGCACTCAAGTCTGATGCTTGAAAATTAAATGAAGAGAATGTTCATCACGAGGATGCAATGATAAATTATAAAGCAAGTACTCCAAAATCGTGATTTCCAGTTTGTAATTTCACTAACAACCAACGCAAACCTTCATCATTCAATTACATAAATAGAAAAACATTAATAAATACTTAAGAAAATTACTGTTCAACGTTCATGCATATTCAGTTTTTATGAATAATTTTGGATACAAACAAAAATTAATACAAGTCAAACGTTTACAACAAACTGTCATTTTGAATAACAAAATTGTAGGATTATATTTTAATTCAGCGATTTCAAAAATCTCTGTATGCCAAGTTTGATAAAAATTAAAAAGATATAGTGTTTGAAATAAATAAAAGAAATCATTGTCTATATTTACAAGGTTCGCGCCAAAAGGGGTAAAATGCTTTTTAAAATTGCATGGAACAAGAAAGCGGTGATATGAAATGAACTCTAAAATTCGTAGTTTTTTAATTTTTTCTTTGATTCTTGAAGAATAAGTTCTTATTGAAAATTCGACTTTCTCATGTAAGAAAGTAGTAATCCAGGAAAGTTTTCACATGAAATGAATTTTCATAAAACGAATCGAGCTCTGATCCAATCTGAAATTGGATTTCTACCCTTTTAAATGATTCAAAATTGGAGCTAATTTTCTTCTTGCATTTCTTCACCTTTGAAATAATTTCTCAAAGGTAAAGTACCAAAATGGGTGAGTTATGTTGTCTGGAGTTCTCTGCTCGCTTCCAGTTCTCGAAGTTCTTGAGCGGAATAACGTGACGAAGAAACGTGACCAGGACGTAATATAGTGTTCTAACGATTGTTCATTCTTGCTCGTCTTTAAAACATATCCCTTGGCGCTGTCAGAAAAGATATATAGATTTACGCGATGCAAAAATTAAAACTTTTCTCAAACTCGTATCGTTTATATCGTGAATGTAGCTTCCAAACAAACTTTCTCAACGCTATCGACGTTAACACCGTCAAAGTGATTTTATTACCTATCTTCTGCATAAATCAGTTTTATCCAAGAATTCGTAATGAATGATGCAAAATATTTTGCGAAATTGTTTTCATTCATTTTCAATATTAGAACGTTGGAATTTTGTGAATTTGTATGAAATTGATTCAAAAGTCGACGAAAGTTCTACTTCAGGTTGTTATTAAGGTCTAATTAAAAACATAACTAGGATATAAATTTAACTAAAATATAACATATAGAGAAAATGAAAATGTTTACTTGTTTTTATATTTTATACCCATTAAACATAACAAAGAAATGAGGAATCCTTAAGTTTGCTATTTTTGAACGAATGAATGAAAAATAAAAAATAAATATTTTTATTTTACTGTAGATAGGATCCAAAGTTTTTCAAATTTTTCTCTACATATCATTTTCATATAGAATTGATAAATTATTTTTCAGGATTATTTAAAATGGAATTCTGCTTTCCAGCTCTGCTAGTTTAATCTTAATTGAATAAAGGAACTGTAATTTATAGCAATTAAGAATGGTATTTTCAAATTAAATTTGTACTGCAGTATACATAATTATACATACTATAGAGCCTGTGATATTTGAATTCTTTAAATATTAAGTAAGACACAGTGGAGCCACTACAATCCTTTCTACTTTATCGACTTGAGTTTTTTTTAACACCCTTAATATTAATAAAAAGGGTAGGAATGCGTGAAAAAGTCGAATAGATCAATTTGTCCTAAATGCATCTACTCCTATTAATTTAGGACCTTCATGCCATGATACAATTGTTGGACATTTTGCGTTCGTACGCAATGTAAGAAGATCTTATTTCTACTCCAGCAAATTTTTGTTATGTCTCCTGAAAAGTCCTGTTTGCCAATTCCCACGCCAGGACTGTTGGCCCCTGATTTCGTATTAACTTGAAACTTTTGAAATCGTAAAATCAATTCTTTAAGAATATAAGCATCGCATGTGTATCAAGTTTCAATCGATCTGAGCAACATTTGGTCAACTCACGACGAATTATATTTTCTAAAGTTATTAAATATCAGCTTCACAACTTTTCAGTTTTTAATTTTTGATATTAAAAATGTTCATATGCGTATGTTTTTGAGGAATTGGTTTTATGACTTAAAAAATTTCAAGTTAATGTGAAATCAGGGACCAACAGTTCTGACGCGTTCGAACGATCGACCGATTGTTATCTCCGGGCGTTCAATTATATTTGGACTTTAAATAGGATGCATAAATCCATCTTTTTTTTCTCACAACAGTTCCAAATTTTTCTGCTGAAATTTGTTACTTTAAGATACTGAATCCACTCCTACCCCCTCCCATTCTCTTAATACATGAAATCCCTGTTGTATTGTCCATATGAAGTAGAATCTCACAGTTTTTATGTTCTTTTGAAAAACACTGAAGTCGAAAGAACGCGGCTTTTATTTGTAGGTTGTTAGTAAGTTGTTTTATTTCTCTCGAGTTTTGGCCTTGACAGAATTCTCTCCAAACGGTGAGGGGATGCATCTGTAAAGATCTCTAATTTGTAGTTTTCTTGCCTGGTTGGATTCTTAGACTTACTAATATTAGTGATTCACCAGAATAAGTCTTGTTGTGCCTCTTCTGCTATTGTCACTGTCGCCTTGAAGTTCTGTCTTGATTTTACAAGGGCTCAGTTCTTTTTTCATTTAAACCTTTTTAAATAGAGCCATCCGTATTTGATTGTTGGGTATACTGCGACTCAGATGCCAATTCGCTGAGCTAGCTCTTCTATTTTCCATTTCCTTGTTTCTAAGAACAATTCAATCATTTTAGGAATGTCTTTTTTTCTTTTTTCTTAGGCAAATGCTGAAGGCCTTGCTGTCAGATATGAATGCTAAGAACGTACATATGGGGCATTTTTTTTAAGTGACACGACACAAAAATTTCAAGTTTTCAGATCGGGTTGAAATTGGGTCAATTTATTGCCCTATTGGATAGGATCCTCCATACCGAAATTCAGGGACATCGAACAATTAGTTTGCGCATGCGCGAAGGTGAAAATTTTTACTATAACTTGCGCACCGTTGGCTTTAAGACGTAACACTACTGTAGAATTTTCAAAAAATCAATTTTTCTGTTATTGGCTTAAAGATGCTTTGAACCTTTAGTATGGCCCTGGGATAGCAAATTAATGATAAGAATTTTCTAAGAGTAGAATTTTTTCATTTCTTCATGTCTATAACACATTTCAAAACTTCAAACGCGTTTTTCTCGAAATATGATTTTTCAAAACGGCACGCAGAATGACTAACACTTTTCAATCTTTTTATTTGAAAATCTAACCTCAACTTTGAAATGACATTTTAAAGTGGACCACGTAGGGAATTTTCGATTAGTTCATTTAAACAATATTTATTAACAAGTGACTGTCTTTTTTTTGGTGAAAATTGAACGACTTTGCTCAAACACTCGCCAATTACACAAAAATCAATATTTCTAAAATCCCCTGCCTGGTGTTATACCCCAGGTATTATTTCTCTGTCACCTTTCCTTCCGCCTAAAAAAACTGTAAAAAAAACGCTTTTTTTAGGCCCTTACAGTGGTGTTACCCTTCAAATGCCTGTTACTATTATCGTACTAAACGAAAATTATTTTTATATCAGGTTGTATGATTAGTATTTTTACGCGATTTTCGATAATAACAAATACAAAATTCTAAACTCAAAATTTGAGGCATATCTGTTAAAACCAAAAACGCCCTCTCTCGAAGTAATACACCGCCTGCGGAACCGCCTTTCGGCTTTAAACTTCATGGACGGTTGGGTCCAGCTTAAAGTCGCGCACGACTCTTCCGTCATCCGTTCGCCCGGAACTTCCATCCGAGGTCACACGCCCGTTAGGTAAAATGACCAGCCACTCTCTAACCCGCTCTCTTCAGTTCTTCGAGAGTGAGAAGCTCTTCGCGACGAACCATGCAGGAACTTTGGCCCTGTCTCAGGAGTAACTTTACATGTGGAAACAAACTTCGCACGATGTACTTGACTCGATCGGGATTATCCAGGCCGGTGGCCTTTCTTTTCGTCACCAATCTTTTGGTAACAATTTTGAAGGTGAGACCCCATGGGTCCTTTTCGACCTCACCGATCAAGTCTTTCCAGCACTGAAGTCGGCTTTTCTTTATGCCCTGCCTCAGAGTTGATTTTGCTATTTTCCATACCTTCTCACCGACCATGATCCCCCTCCTGTCCAGAAGGACTTTTCCCCACACGGACGACTTACTATTAAAGTCGCCCGCAATAAGGGACCGCCCACTAGCCTCTCTAAGGCTTTCGTCAAGGAGGAGGATCTGGGTCTCGAAGATCTCGAAAGGATCGTTGGGACAGAAGTAACAGCTGTACACACGCACCCCCGCCACCTCCACCCAAACGTACCCCGCGTCGGTCACCAGAAAGTCCCCGATGCTCAAATCAGGGCTACAAACAAGGACATCAGCCTTCCGTGATGCATCCTGGTACCAGCAGGCATCCTTCCTGCCTGAAAGCGTGCAGTCGCGCGACACATGGTCACATCCCTGGCACCTAAAGCACCCGGCTCCCTCGACACGCTTGCAGATGTGGCAGTTTAACCACCCCACCCTTAGCCTACCAAGCCCGAGCAAGCTCCAAACGTCCGCTTCGGTTAAACGGACCACCACAGTCTGCACACCGCCGAAGCGTTTGTACAGTCTGCGCTGATCTCCGTGATCTGGCTTGCCCAGCGCGATGCAAAGCGGTAACAACGTCTTCCCTTGTAACGGCATTAATTGCGTTCGATACCGATCTCTTGTGATGGTTTCACTTGGTTTCAACAGCTCATAATACACCACATCAAGCTGGTCCCACCAAATGCAGAGCAAAACCTAAAATAGTGAAGAACACATTAAAAGCATTGAATTGGGAAATATTATCGCACCCGCCGTACTCTCCAGACCTCGCCCCGTCCGTCTATCACCTTTTCGCATCGATGGGACACTCACTCGCAGAGCAGCGCTTCGCCAATTTTGAAGAAGTCGAAAAATGGCTCGTCGAATGGTTTGCCTTGAAGGAGAAAAAGTTTTTTTGGAATGGTATCCATGATTTGCCTGAAAGATGGGCAAAATGTGTAGAATCCAATGGTCAATACTTTGAATAAAAATTTTTTGAGATTCCCTTGAGAATTAAGTGTTTTCTTTATTGAAAAAACCGGCAAACTTCAACTAATACCCCTGGTATATAAGTATATATTCAGAAGCATATAAATATCTTATAAAATATGAGCTCTGCCTTGCGTCGATAAGGTAGAACACCAGGTCGGTAAATATTAATAATTTTTTAACGAAAGTTAAGAACAATAATATGCATTATTTTTGATAAACAATCGTTGGATGATTAATGATGATTAGAAATAAGATGTAAGTAAATTATAATATTGAATCCGGAAGAAATCAATTATTGAATCTATAACTTAATTCGTGCGGTTTGCTAAGAGATGGCGTAACTTGATTATTATTCTATCGTACCAATATTCCGAACATGCGTTGGAAATCTACTGTCATTGTGCGTTTTTTTCAGTATATATCATTCATTTGAAGCGTAAACAACAATAATTTTTTTTCACTTAAATATGTCCAACTTTGTGCCTTAAAAAGTGTTTTTGCGGGGAGTTCTTTTTCATTACTTTAATATGAAGAAAACTGCTGCCGAAAGTCATCGTACTTTTGTGGAAGTTTATGGTGAACATGCTCTAGCTGACCGAACATGCCAAAAGTGGTTTGCACGATTTAAAAGTGGTGATTTTGGCTTGGAAGACGAAGAACGTCCTGGGCAGCCAAATAAGTTTGAAGATGAAGAACTGGAAGCATTACTCGATGATGATTGTTGCCAAACACAAGAAGAGCTCGCAGAATCTTTGGGAGTCACTCAAGCAGCCATTTCAAAACGTTTAAAAGCAGCCGGATACATTCAAAAGCAAGGAAATTGGGTTCCACATGAACTCAAGCCGAGAGACGTTGAAAGGCGGTTTTGCATGTCCGAAATGCTGCTGGAACGCCACAAAAAGAAGTCATTTTTGCATTGGACTGTTACTGGTGATGAAAATCAAATGTGAAACCCGGCCATCCAGCCAAATCAACGGCAAAGCCGAATATCCATGGCGCGAAGGTAATGCTCTGTATTTGGTGGGGTCAGAAGGGTGTGCTGTATTATGAGCTGCTAATACCGGGTGAAACCATCAATGGAGAACGCTACTGAACACAATTAATCCGTTTGAAGAGAGCAATAGCCGAAAAACGCCCGGAATATGCGACCAGACACGAGGCAATAATTTTCCATCATGACAACGCTCGGCCCCATGTTGCTATTCCGGTTAAGAACTATTTGGAAAACAGTGGATGGGAAGTTTTACCCCACCCGCCTTATAGCCCAGACCTTGCCCCTTCTGACTACCATTTGTTCCGGTCGATGCAGAACGCCCTCACTGGAATACGGTTCACATCAGAACAGGATATCAAAAATTGGCTTGATTCATTCTTGGCCGCCAAGCCGGCGCAGTTCTTTTGGGATGGAATCCACAAACTGCCAGAAAGATGGGAAAAAGTCATAGCTTCAGATGGGCAATACTTTGAATAATACTAATGTACATGTTTTTCTTAAATAAACGTTCAAATTTTGATAAAAAACCGCACGAATTAGAATAATAATAAGAGTAATAAAAATATTCTATGTATAAGCATTTACGCGATTGTCAGCAAGTATGGTCAATGACATTGCTGTCAGACGCGTGCCGGTCCATCGAGTAGCAAGGTTCGTGCCGATCCACAAAAACATAAATGCTCCCCCACTATAGGAATAATCAATAATATATAAACCGCAGATTTACCTCTGGAGGTTGTCTTTTCGCTAGTAGCTGTTCAGTCTTTAAGATCTTAACGTCGGTAATCACTCCGTCCGAAAGTTATACTGTTGGTGCCACCTCGGTACTTGGTAAACATAACTCTTGGTCCCTAGGTGGTGCAAGTCCAGTTGCCGTGAATCATTCAATGCCGTTAAATACTTGTATTGTCGTATTAAGTCGAGTTCTGAGAGTTAAATCTATGGAAAACAAACTTAACCAGTGTTTAGCAAGCAAGTTGGATTGTCTGATATGCTTGCTGTACTACTTGACTAGCACTCCTTAACTCCAGCCAGGATTGTGCCGTTATCCAGCTACCAGGAAGGAGAACTATAGGACAAAATTTTCTCTTGCCTTCTCAAGCAGGGAAAAAGCGTAAGTTATATATATATAAGCATCTCAAAACTTATTATATTAACTATAACGCTCGTTTGTAGTATCTGAAAAAAGCAAAAAACCAGATCTGAATACATTAAAAAGTATTCGATTAGCAAAAATAAAAGAAAATTAATTGGAGCTTAAAATGAAATTCAAGGTAGAATTTGTCCTTTTCGGAGGAAAAAAATCATTATAAAAACTTGTTACGCAATGTTCACACTGTTACTCCAATATTTGGAAATTTTAAGTCTTATCAAAATTTGTTATCCAATATTTGATTACGAATACTTGTCACGGAACATTAGGTATATTTTTGCTTAATAAGAATCTATATAGATTGATAAAACAAAAGTCGAAACTTTTGATTCCAGAAATTTCACGGAAACCAGTAGAAATGGCGGTAATTTTTTTGTGGCTATTCTGCGGCTTCATAGGCGACATTAATTCTCTGGGTAAATCTCTCCATAACTTCATACATTTATTTAAATTTATTTATCTTTGTTTACACTGGAAAAGAAACTTTATTGAATCAAGTGAATGATATTTAATTCAAGTGATTTGTGTAAATGAATACCGACGACAAAGAAAAATAGTTCTAAATTCGGTATATCTAATAGACAATTTTGGATTAAATCTAGCCGCCCAGTGCATAAACGCATAAGTCTGATTTCTTCTAATGGTCTGGTTTTTGTTACACCTTAAAGATAACCGAGTTGTATATTTGAATTAAAAACTTTTTTTAAAGTGGAGTTAATTATGGTATTGGTTCAAACAAATATTTACTTGGTACAAAGTAGTTGGAGCAAGATTATACATTTTGTCAAAAAAGTACCGGGAATCAATCATTCAAAAAGGCCGCTTAAAGAAATTGTAAGTTTATCTCAAGTGTGTTTCGCGATTTTTCCAATAGATAAGAATATCAAACAAAGAATTTGTCTAAAATTGTTCATTTCAAATGGAATTTCGTGTGCGGAAATGCTGAAAATGTTTCAGAAGGCTTAAGATGAATCAATTTGATCAAATACACGTGCAAATGTGTGGTACAGTGCATTCAAAAGTGGTCGAGATGTGGTGGAAGATTTGCCTCACTCTGGACGACCATCAACGTCTTTAACTGAAGTTGACATCGCTAAAGTGAAGGAAATGGTGATTGAAAATCGTCATTCAAGCTTAAGAGAGATGGCCGCGAAACTTTCTGTGTCTCACGAATCAATGCGTACCATTTTAAACCATTGTTTGGGTATACCAGGGGTGTTAGTTAAAATTTGCCGGTTTTACTCATAGATGTCGCTAGAGATATGTATACATTTCTATGATTTGGCATCAATGTCATATTTTTCTATGGACAACCTTCAAAAATACACAATTACATTCTGCCAAAGTAATAGCATCATAGTTATTTACCTCAGTGAATATGTCGAGTTTCGTTCCAAGTAAATCGCATTTGCGGCATTCGTTGCTTTTCTTATTTCATCAAAAGAAAAAAGCAGTTGAAGCTCATCGATTGCTGGTAGAAAGTTATGGTGAACATGCTCCAGTGACTAGAACATGTGAGACATGGTTTCGTCAATTTAAAAGTGGAGATTTCGATATAACAGACAATGAACATCCTGGTGCACCGAAAAAGTTCGAAGACGAGGAATTGCAGGCGTTATCGGATGAAGACCTAATCCAATCACAACAACAATTGGCACAAACATTAAATGTGACCCGAGGAGCAATTTGCCAACGTTTAAAAGTCATGGGAAAAATCCAAAAGTATGGAAAAAGGTACCACACCAACTGAACGATAGACAAATGGAAAATCGAAAAACCATTTGTGAAATGCTGCTTCAACGGTTCGAAAGGAAATCTTTTCTGCATCGAATTGTCACGGTGGGATCAGTGTGGTGTGGTGTACTTCGAGTTATTAAAACCTGGTGAGACGGTGAATACGAATCGCTACTGACAACAAATTATCAATTTGAATCATGCGTTGATCGAAAAACGGAAGGAATGGGCCCGAAGACATGGAAAAGTTATCCTACAACATGACAACGCACCGTCTCATACCGCTAAAGTGGTCAAGAACACATTAAAAGCATTGAATTGGGAAATATTATCGCACCCTCCGTACTTTCCAGACCTCGCCCCGTCCGACTATCACCTTTTCGCATCGATGGGACACTCACTCGCAGAGCAACGCTTCGCCAATTTTGAAGAAGTCGAAAAATGGCTCGTCGAATGGTTTGCCTTAAAAGAGAAAAAGTTTTTTTGGAATGGTATCCATGATTTTCCTGAAAGATGGGCAAAGTGTGTAGAATTCAATGGTTAATACTTTAAATAAATTTTTTTTGAGATTCCCTAGAAAATTAAGTGTTTTCTTTATTGAAAAAACCGGAAAACTTCAACTAACACCCCTGGTAAGACGCGTTGTTGCTCGACTAGTTCCGAAAGACCATGTCACAAGGCTATCATTGTGAACGGATTTCTGGCAAAAAACTCAACCATATTCACCTTATATGGCTCTGGCCGACTTTTTTCTCTTTCCAAAATTCAAATTACTACTTCAAGGCACCCGTTTTCAGTCGATAGAAAACATAAAACAGAATTCGTGGCGAGAACTAAAGTCGATTCCGGAAAATGCGTTTAAAACATGTTTTGATGATTGGATTATTCGTTGGCATAAGTGTATTATTTCGGAAGGGCCTATTTTGAAGGCGATAAAATACATTTAAATTAATAATAAATAGTTTGTGTTTTATTGACCAATTACCGGTACTTTTTTGACAGAATGTATATTATATTTTTGATCCAACAAAATTTAATGTTAGACATATGTTAATTAGTTGAGTTTGAAATCGAAAGACCTGGGCTCGAATCTTAGCGCAGTCAAAAGCGTCTTTTTTCCACAGAAAGATTTCAAATTCTTGAGACATGTGTTCTTATAACAAAAACTTTTTCTGATTCTATTATAACTTTGATATAAGACAACTGGATTATACAGGAGAAGGGAAAGAATAGTCAATGAGCTCATTAGAGCTTCCGATATTCTTTACTCTCTCTTATATCTCACAAACACGGTGGTAGTGTCTTTATGAGATGAAAGAGAAGATTCGACCATATTTTGAACCGCTGATAGAAAAGTTCTTACTAAACGGAAAACATTGCATACAAAATTATTCTGATTTCATAATATTTAAAAGTGACATTGAATTAATCTGAAACGATCGTAATCCCGGAACTAATTTTTGGACGCTTAGGTTCCTTTTCTTAGATCGCGTCACATATGGTTCTTTAGGTATAATCGGTCAAGTAAATGCGTTTATTGATTCATAGAATTCCATCTTCTAGTGTAAATGAAGAGATATTCAGTGATAATTCAAATATTCAAAAACACCCTTTATTATGCATCTTTGAAAAAACTCGTCGACGTACTAGGAAGTTCAAAAGATGAAAGCAGCATTTTTTAAACGATGAATTTAGGGGAAGGTACACTGAAAAAAAAAATTCGACGATACAAACATAATTATGGTTCCTTGACCTATATTATATTGGAGATTTACCGAAAACCAAGGTTTGCTTGTATCAGTTCAGCCTGTATGTGTATTCCAACCATATGAATTACTATTGCAGCAATATTTTTGGTTAACTGTCAAATATATTTTGTTAAATTACTTAAAAAGATTCAGCTATATTCATATGGCTAATAAATCCCAAGCATTTTTTTCAGTGTATTTTTAATTACTAATTTTTGATTATTGTGTAATTACAGTGCTGAAAAAATCTTCACTGAATAGTAAAATGAACATGGGAAGTCCAGTAGAGGCAAGAATGGTACAATACGTAGTTTCTTTCAAGAAAGATGGTCAACATTATTGCACTGGTAGTTTGGTTTCTGCTAAAGATGTTTTAACTGCAGGTAGCTGCATATATAAAACTCGTAAATTTCAGAGAAATTCTAATGTGAATGAAACTGCTGCTTTTCTTAATAACGAAATGTATGAAATTGCAAACACAACTCCGTTTCCTGAATATTGGCCATCAACCAAACGTAGTACTTATAATTTGGGACACGTTGAAGTAAGTGTTTTAACACGTTGAAAACCACGGGGGTCACCGTTGACCTGCACTCAACTTATACTTATAATTTTTTATTATTATCATTAGCTGGAGACAGTAGACATGCGAATTGTTTGGTTCCTTAAGAGCAGTTCAAAATAAACAATACCTTTGAAATCCCACCAAACACTCAGCATAACCTTCTTTTGATGAATATCGGCGAGGAACCCAAATATTGAGCTTATTAACGTAACCAAGTTGTTTTAAATGTCTTTCAATGCATCTATGTGATGTGTTAAGCTTCTCTCCGATCTCTCGTGTCATACTACTTCGGTTATTTTCTATCATTGCTTTTATTTTGTCGTCAACTTCAGTTGGACGTCCAGAGCGTGGTGCATCTTTGAGGTCAAAATCTCCAGAGCGAGAGCGAGCAAACCAATTCCGGCACTGGCGTTCTGTTAATCATATTTCACCATAAACATCATACAACTTTTTCCAACCTTGCACTGCGTTTTTACCTTTTCGGAAGTAATAAGGTAAAATGTGACCAAAATGACCGTTTAGAATCTCCATTTCAAGTCAATACAAAACAATAAAACAACAAAACTTGAAACTTTTTTTCTACTGAATTATCTATGAAAAGTCAACTGTCAAATACCATATACAGTATGAAGTTTGCAATCGAGAAGAACAACTTCGAACGACTAAAGTCATCTAGCGGGAAAAAGCGAAACTTCATTCTTGCATAAAGTTCAACTCTACTGCTGTGGTGCATACGATAATTTATCTGAAATAGGCAGAAAAAGCGCGAATTCATCTTTCCAAAGAGTAGAAGTAAAATGGCGCTTGACTGAACAGCGTATTGACGCGTGTGGGGCAATGTTAGAATTCTACAATCAACATTGTGATGTTATCGTATTACCTAGCGCGCGCACGCATCACTCTCTCTTGGTCTCTCACTACCCCCTCCTTACTGTTACTTTATGTGCCGCTCGTCGCAGCACAATAATAGTTCTTTTTGTATCGCGGAGCCAAGCTTTGGCATACTCGGTAATAGGCAGAATAAACGCTGTTTATCTGCCCGCGGAGCGGCAGTAAAATAGCGTTTTGACGTAAAATGACGTTTTTTACGTTATTCCGGGACTGTTTGGTAACATTAGCAAATCGGAGAATAATTTAGGTGGGGATTTTTACTGTACTTAGACGATAAAACTCATAAAATGCGCATGCGCAATCACTGGTGAAGTCAGTTATACCGTACAAGTACGATAAAAATACCGACCCAACATATTCCCCGATTTGCTAATGCTACCAAACAGTAACGGAATATCACTAAAAACGTCCTTCCCTTGGATAAAGTGATAATTCATTGTTGCTCCGCGGGCAGATAAAGGACGCGTATTCCGTCCATTTCAAATGAAGCTAACTTAAAAATATTAAAGAACATTTAAAGCCAGACAGATTTAAGTATTTGTTAGAATGAATTTTCGATTAAAAAATCCAAAATCTTACAGAAAACATGGAAAGGATTCGACTGACTCTAGTTGAGGGTCATTTATAGGACAGCCATCTAGTTGATCAAACTGACCATTTCTGGTGGGCCAAGATAAGATGGTCGACGCGACTTTCTCAGAGGGTCGATTCCATCATTCCTACTAGAAGTAGAAAGATAGAAAGAGATAAAAAAAGGGGATAGAAAGAGATAGAATATTTTCTATGTCTTCCAAGTTGCCGATTTGGGTCCCCAAATCGCAATGTTTTTTTTATCTTCGAACCTTTATCCACCATGTCAAGACGTATATGTAACTCGGATATCTTTGTATTCCCTTCTTGATCTTTTGTTCCAAACTTAATGTACAATACTAATATTTATATGACTGAAATACACCTAAAAATTTTATAAATACATTACTTTGTACAAACACAATGTTCTAAATTAGTCGCTAACGCCTATAACACTGGAAAATTTGCAAGTGCTAAGACGCGAACCCTGACCATGCACGCACCGATTTATTGCCGAATGCTTAGTCTACTAAGTGAAGTAGAACATGTTGTGATAGCTGTGGAAAAACTCAATGTTATCCATGAGATACTTTTTGCTATCCATCTCTATCCCTCTGTAACGGAGTTACACCAGTGCCCCGTGGGAACACAGCCTTGGGACCGGAATTCGGGGGAACCCGGCCCGGCATGCCCCGCGATCGCGTGCCGTCACGGGTATCTACTTCTTCTTGCCCCGTTTTCGGAGTGAAGTACCTCGTGCTGCTCGTAAGTGTGGATCTCCTGTCGACCGACTCGTTCGTCCGTGTCATCAGTTTGGAACTTAGTGTTGGACCTCTTTTACTGTTCGTCGGATTATTGTAAGTCTACAATAAATGGTTCTAGTGCGAATATGCGCCGTTATTTAGTGCACCTTTCTCGGCCTCCACTCCTACCCGTCCTTTAGTGATCAGCCTCGGTTGCACCTCTACTAAAGAGGATAGACTAAGATAAAAAGTGATTAAAATAGATAGAAGCGAATAGACAAGGGAAGAAAGAAATAAAGGTGAATTGACGAGAGGTAGGCTGGAATAATTTTTCTCTATCTCTTTCTATCTAAGAGATAGAAATCGATCAAATATGATAAAATTTATATCTCTTCACTCACAGCAGTCATCCTAAGGGTCGGCTTAATTATCCCAAATAGTCGACTTGATCATCTCAGAAGGTCAACATGAGTGAAAACAAGATGTTCAACTTGACCAGCCCAAAGGGTTTACTTGATTATTGCAATAGCCAGTCTGACCCTCCTAGGGTTCTCAAGCTGAACATAAAACGAGAGTCGAATTGACTATGCCGAAAGAATCATAGAGGGACGGTTTGACTATCTCGAGGATCAAGCCAAGCTTCTAAATCTTGACTCTCAAACTTTGACCCTCTATTTTTCTTTATGTATGAATATTTCTTAATCTTTTTGTGCAATTAAGAAGATTTAACTAATTGTTCAACTAATAATTAAAATGACATTATTCTTTAAAGTTGATTTCAGATTTTGATCAAGAAGTGTATACGAGATTGAATGCTATTTCTATTCCTGTAGCAAATTATTTCGTTAATATAACAAATAAAATAGCCACAATATTTTCTTATGGACGTCTACTTAGTGCTGGTCGACATGTTGTGCGACAAATGTCAGTTGAAATAAAAAATGATATGTTCTGCGGAGAACATACTCATCCAAAACGTTCTAAACCTTTTCCGGGAGAAAGACTAATGTGCGGAAGTTCATTGAAATTGTATCAGAGAATTAGAGAGGTAATCAAGTTGATTATTTTAATTATATTTTAACATTTTTTGTCCACACGGAGAAAAATAGTTCGAGTAATTTTACTCAAGACCCATTCATTTATTCTACTCTAGGCTTCACTCAATAGTTCAGTAAACCGTGTGTCGCAAGACTCGTTCCACTATCTACCTATTCACGCAGGAACGAATGAAAGTAATCTTTCGTTAGTTTTAAGATACAAAAACTATAGTCGATTCAGTAAAAAATAGTATATTGTGCAACTAGGAAAAAAAAAATTTATTTTGCGAATGTAAAAACAGTAATTTTTCTGATATAACACTTTTATGACAAATCCTGTTTTAGTCTAACAGTTTATATACTTTATTCAAAAGTTTCACATAATCTAGTTATAAGATTCTTTAAGTTTAATGAATTCTTGATTCATAATTTTTACTTAATTTTTTATAATTACTTCTTTATTTTTCATTTCAGCTTTTTAAATTAAATTGATTTTATTCAAATTTAAACAGCAAAAGTCTTGATAACTGTATTACATAAAATATGAAAAATCTACACAGGATTTAGAATTCACATAAATATATTAGGCATAATAATAATTTGAAATTCACAATTTTAAAATACATTGTTTGAAAATATACAACATAGAAAATAAAAGAATTTTTTTATAAATGTTTTACACAAGATACTTTTTGATAATAATGCAATTTTTTAATGCACATTTCAAAATTTAGTTTCATTAAACTTTATACGAAGTTAGAATAAAAACGTATACTGATTAATTGTATTGATTTTATTAATATTTTATGAATAATTTACAGTAAAAGTTGATTTATTTTTACTTGAGTGAGGCTCAAAAGCTCTAGTCACGACACTGGTACTCTCACAAACTCTAAATAATGCTTACAGTCACTATATAAGGAAATTCCAAATTTTATGTCTCAGCGTTGTAAGCGAGAGTGTGCGTGATTCGACGAGAGCGTATCGTCTTATGTATACAGTAAAACCCCGTTTATCGCAACACCTTCCAATCAAATGCCTCCCGTTTATCGCAAAAACGGAGGGGTTCCCACTTCTTCGCCACCAGCTTGAACAACTGATTATCAGCACATGCGCCTAAACGAATAGTTTCACGCGCTTTCGCTGTTTATCATTGTTTACAGTCGTGTTCTAATAACCTCGAATGCGTTTTTTTATTGTCATTATATATGCAATTATAAATGAGTGAAAACGTGGAACCGAACGATGGTACGTAAACGTCTAGTACAAACAATACATTTTAATTACTTTAAAGCTTACATATTTCTCTCATAATTTTCGAATGCATGATTGAATTTTTTTCAGTAGAAATATTCCCGCATTTTGTAAAACAATTGATTCGCAATTGGTAAAGCGATTGCTGTACTATGCACAATTCATGCTATAATTTGTCATAATAATATACATTGAAATGTGAAAAATTTATATATTTTTCTGTTACATATAAAACACAAATATGTAGCAATATATACATAAACGATAGTTTCATATCATATAAACGATATATTTCATATCTCCCTAATATACGAAAATTCATATAAATATATGCATCACAAATTTAAAAGTGAGGGGTATTCCCGCCTATCCTTAAGAATCACGTGACCACTCCTTCTACTAATAAGAGGGAGAAAAAAATCGTAAAGTTTATTGCGATAAACGGGAGAGACAAGTTGCAATAAACGGGAGTTGCGATAAACGGGTGTTGCGATAAATGGGGTTTTACTGTATAAGTTAAGTTATTAGCTTTATATATGTGAGGTTGTGTGTTAAATGTATCTGTGGTGAAAAATATGATTGGCTGCGACTGACTGATGTGTATGTATTTTTGTGCTGTTTATGGATGTATGTATCGGATGACTAACGGCAAGCTTGCGGTAAGAATGTTTTTTTAATCTAGAGAACCATATACTGCCGACTAAAGTAACACGCCCAATGCTCAGTTTACCGAACTATCATTTGAAGCTCCTCGAGCGTCAGTGGTATACACATACATTTCACGTTAACCTGCTGATGCATATTGATGCCTTGTCCTAGACCACGTTTTACTGAACTCCTCACTATTCCCTGTGTAACGCTTATTATTATACACATCGGGTGAATTGAGTAAATATCAAATTCATTTTAATTGACCAGGATTTAAAAGATGTTGGAATATCCTTATTTTTTTTCAGAGGAGAAAAGAGAATGCATTTACGCACGCTCTGTAGAACTCGGCCGAAGCAATACCCAATGAACTCAAAACTCCCCTGTTTCCTCGCCAGACAATGACCCCGGAACCGCGTTGGCTTTAAACTTCAGAGCCTTGTCTATAGGCGCAATACGCCGAACTTCGGCGTCCTCCTAGCCTGCCAGCTTGGTTTTTAATGGCGGCCTCTCCAAGGTTTCCTTTTCGAGGCTGCCTCACGGAAACTCGCACAACGCGTTGTACCCGGGATGTGATCGACTCGAGGCTTCTCCTTTCTAGGTCGGTGATCTCGACCTCGATCCGGGGAACGAGATGACGGACCGTCCCACTAACTCCAATGGCTTCTTGAAAGGTGGAATTTAGCCACCTTCTGCCTTCTTTGGGGACCTTCAGTTCCACCAGCAGGCCCTTAGAGCGCGTTTCCCTAATTCCCTGGACTGTGACGCCCAGTTCATCAGGGTTGACGCGCCTCTTAAGATCACGCGGGATGGAAGCGTAGCTCATTCCTTCTGCAAGTTTTATGAGTACTGCTTCTGAGCGTGGATGCCCAGGCCTCTCCAGTGCTTTTGCGTTTTTCTTCTTTAATTTCTTCTTCTAGGGGTTCTTCCCAAACGGAACCTCCACCCATTCCTCCTCTTTGTTAGAGGCTTTCGGCCTCCTCTCCTCCGGTTTTTAGGTTTTTGGGTCCTCTGGACTCGCAGTCGGCTCCCTTGGCCTCTCACTTGGGTCCAGAGAAGATATAGCCAGTTGTGGGAGGGTTTGGCTACCCTCATCTACGAATTCCTTGCTTTTAGAAGAGCCCACCTCCTTGATCTTCGAGACCATCCTGGCTCGCAAGTGGTACTCGAAATGCTCGAGCTAGCTATCTCGATTCTCCATGCCCGTTTTCAGAATCTCCAACGTCTGAAGCCCGACACGTATTCCATCCCTAATGGGGGGGGGAGAGGGAACATGCTTTTTCTTCGTTTCCGAAAAACTCTCCATCTTCTCTAGCATCGTTATCACCTTTTGTAGCTTCTCCACATCTCTATTGCGCAGATCACGATGCTGCCTGGCTTGAGATTTCTCGTTGTCGAGCTCATCAGGCATCTCCACCACATCCATTTGCCCTCCGAACATCTCCTCGCACATACTTTTATTTAGTTTATTATACTCCATTTTCTTCCTACAATAAGCTAGGGAAGTATTCGGTCCGCCCCTGCAGAGCCCCGTATACAGGAGTAAGTCCTCAATACTCTAGGAGAAGGCCTGTTTTCCTAGAGACACCGTGTGAGACATCACTCCCTGGTGCCACGTAGCCCTTGGCACGGTAGTTAACACCTTAGCTTAGGGGTAATTAATTCGGGACCATCCCTGAAACATTGTCCATGACTGCTTATTTAGATATGAATTTAACCGATATAGTAAATAAAAATTACTCCAACTATTTCCCTCCGTGCATAATGTTTTTATAACCACTCCGTTGAAAAAAGTTTGTGAATATGATATGTTTATCTCCTTTACAGGAAGACTATGGCAGTCCTTTAATTTATGATAATGTTCTTGTTGGAATTGTCATCTTTAAAAATCAAGCTCGTGGTGGTATATCTTTCATTTCTTTTACCCGACTAAATTTCTTGAGGCAAGGCTTCCCATGTATTATTATGAAGTCTATTTCCCAAAATTCCAGTCTAAATTCACTCCAGTGCGAGCTGAATCAAATGAATATGGATTTTTTCGATTGATTGATAACAGAATCTAATTGCTACAACGATTACGAGATCCACGCAATACAATTTCCAACAAGGAAAGAGAAATATTGTACGGGTATTCAATTTTATTTCTGTATTGGTTATCAAAGAGTAATTAATTAATAATCGCCATTCGATTTGTTATCAATGTTCTAAATAAACAAAGGTATTTATTTCTTAAATTGGTTAGAAATTGTGTGATTTATTATTTGTATGAAATTTATGCGTATAAAATTCTAAAAATTGCCAAAAATTTTGATTTTATGGTCACTTTGAAATTTGATTGCCTTTAAATAATAAAAGAAATGTTCAAGAGGAGTCAAGATTGTTATATGAAAATAAAGTCATCCATAGAACTTTTTTTCCCCGACTATGTAGCATCTGGATAGCGCTAGTTTCAAGATTTAAATGTGGGTTTTTAAAGAGTTATAAAGGTTGGGATTTCTTGTTCAGTTTACTTCCATGCCTTGTAATTTTTTCTAATTTAAAGGAATGGTATGAAACTTCAGCTATAACCATGATTCCTAATCTCAAGAGTTGATTTATTTTATTTGAAAGTAGTTGAGGTTGGTATTAATTGGCAAAATTTCCTGTAGAGTATAAGTCAATTACTCGGTGATTGTGTTTCGATTTGAGAGTGATACGAAGCATCGTAATTTGGCTTTAATGTGTCCTAACTACGGCGTTTGATTCATTTTATATAGGGATGGTTCAGGAGGGCAGTAAAAGTTGTTTTGTAGTAAAAACCTTCTGCACAGTATACTTGTATTTCTGTATACTAGTAATTTTGCTTTTCCCTTGAAAGTAGTATAAAATACCCAGATTGTTCAGTTTTGATGTTTTATAACGTCGGGGTTGATTATATTTTAATCTAGGGGTTGCTTTAACCCTTTAACGGCCAGTGGGACACATATTTCACATCCTTTTTGAAGAATAATAACTACCATAAAAATTAACATAACGCCATCGTTTTAATCTCATTATAAAGTGAAAAAATAGATTTAGAAACGTGAAATTTGTCAAGCATAAGGGTTGCAACCCTTAAATCACATACGCTGTCACAAAATCCGAAAATTGCGGGAAACTAAAAAGTTAGTATCACTTTAATGAATTGTTGTTTTTATTTCCATTTAATTTATTTGTAATCAAATGACATGAAAAATAAGTCCAAAAAAGGCCTTAAAAAGAGGCTAACCTTCATTCGCCAAGAACCAACCTCAGCCGTGGTAATACATCTAAAAACCGACTTTTGTGCATTTTAAGATTGTATATGTATTTTAAAACGACATTAGAAAGATTTGCAAAAAGATATGTAAAAAACTACTCATAACTGTAATAGTACGTCAAAAATCTCCTCTAAAAGTAAAAATCCACCTGAAAACAGATTTTTTAAAATTTTATGATCGTATTGCGAAATACTTATGTTTCAATTCAAAGTAGGATGGAATAATTGGGAATGTGATCATGCATTCTCCTTTTCAGGGTTGCTTTTTTCTCAATTCTAGGGTGGTTTGTAAGGTTTTTACTAGCTTTAAAATTTCTTCGAATATAGATACATGGTCTAGGGTATGTTTTCTTCAATTCACGCTATAATAAAATAACTTAAATAAGATTAAAATTCAAAATTTATTTTTTTTTAAAACAATTTTTATGGTCTGTGAATTTTCAAAAATCCACTTCATATTCTGGTGAAATTTCTCTGATTTATACTGCTATTAAAGAATAGAAGGTTAAATTACAATTAATTCTTCGAATTCTCAGGGATGATTTTTAAAACTAGGAATGGTTCAGAAAAGAGGGAATATTTTTGATATATTTCTTACCACTTCGAATAACTCTGATGTTTAGAGATTCATTTTATAAATACGTAACTGTATTTGATTGTTGGACACACCACGACTAAGATGCCAGTCAGCTGAGCTAGCTCTTCTATTTTTCATTTCCTTGTTTCTAAGAACTTTTTAATTAGTATAGGAATGTTATCTTTTTTCTTTTCTTTTCTGTTAGGCAAATACTGAAGGCCTCGCTGGCAAATACGAATATTAAGAACGTACACATGGGGCATTATTTCTGAAGTGACACCAACCAAAAATTTCAAGTTTTCAGATCGGGTTGAAATTGGGTCAATTTATTGCCCTATTGGATAGGATGCTCCATACCAAAATTCAGGGACATCGAACAATTATTTTACGCATGCGCGAAGGTAAATTTTTTGACTATAATTCGTGTACCCTAGGCTTAGAATGCCTGTAACTATTATCGTACTATACGCAAATTACTTTCATATCAGGTTGTTGGATTCGTATTTTTACGCGCTTTTTGATCAGTTGTTCCTTGAACGTGTTTCTCTGTATTGTTCCTCCTTCTTTTTGTTCCTAAGAACTTCTTCCAAGTAATGTGATATGAAGTTCCAAGCTTCTTGTTTGTGTAGTATTAACCCGCCGATGTTATCCGGCTTAATCGTGGTACCGATTTCTGTGTCCAGTCGGAGTATGGAGTTCGCCCATTTGCAGCACTCTAAGAAGGTGTATTGGACGTCGTCTTGGAGGTTACTGCAGTAGTATAGAGTAAGATGGAATAGGTTATGCTCAAAAGGATCTTTCTTTTGCAGCTTCTTGGCTCTGGGATGTTAGGCATGAGCCTCGACAGCATAGCGACCATAGTTTCAGTTATTGCCGCTGCTTCGGATATTTGTTTTCAAAAAATAAGTTTTTCATCTATAGTGACTCCTAAGTACGTCAGCGAATCCACAGCTACAATTTGGTGGCCTGCGATGTCGACGTTGAGAGGATTTCGGGAGTTCCTTTGTCTAGTGATTTCCACCATTTCTGTTTTTTGGTGCGCTAGGTTCAGTTCATGGCATGTGTGCCATGTCTCAATTCTCCTGGATGCCTCTTCCACCCTTAGCCTTGCCAGTTCTGCGTTTCTCGCGGTGATGATGGCCTCTAGATCGGCAATAAAGCCTACAGGCCGCGTGTCCTCTGGCATGTCAGACCTTAGCAGGCCGTCGTACAGGATTATGCAGGGACCAGGGCCGAGGACAGATCCTTGCGCTACGCCTTCTGTGATTTTGGAAGATCGGATTCCTTCTGTGGTGACATATTGCAGTTGCCTGCTGCTGAGGTAGCCCTAGATATTACGCCTGATGTAGCTTGGTACTTTAAATGTCTGCTTCAGAGCTTTATGTATGACGAAACATCTTACTGAATTGAAAGCGTTCTTTGCGTCATAGGTGAACATTACGCAGGCATTCCTAAACATATGGTTACCCTGCCATGCTTTACTGGTTTCCTTGCAGTACGCTCTTTATTGCTCCTACAGTAGATTTTCCTTCGCGAAAGACATGTTGATTTTTGTCCAAGCCACCTACTGCCTGAATTGCTCTTCTTAGCCTGGTGTGTATAAGCTTTTCGAACATCTTGCCCGTTATATCCAGCATTCAGAGCGGCTTGTACAAGGAAGAGATGTAGGGAGTGCCTTTTCCCTTATCCAACAGTACCAGTTTCTGTATTTTCCAACTTGAGTAGAAAACGCCTGCCTTGAGGCAGGATTTATACATGTTCAGAAGGATGTGTGGATTCTCCTGGGCTATTGATTTAATAACCTACTTTGATATAATGTCGGGGCCCGCGGCTTTACCATTGCCCAGGGTAATTGTTGCTTCTTGTAGTTCTTCGATTGCGATTGGTGGGAACTCCTCCTGAGAGGTATGCGCCGGATAGTTGATTTCCGGGTGGCTGGAAAAGAGATCATCCACCACCTTTTCCATTGTTTTGTGGTCCATTTTACCCACTGAGCACCTTTTGTGCAGATTACCTGTCACTATTTAGTATCTGAGGCCCCACGTGTCTATATCAACGTCAACTTGGACTTCATCCCATTTTCGCCGTTTGTTGGCTTTTATGGCTAAGTTTAGCTCTTTTTTGGCGTGGAAGTATGCTCTGCTAGAGAGAGAGTCACCATTATTCGTTTTCCTCTTTTCCCTTAAAGCTCTTCTTTTAAGTTCTAAGCAGTTCCTCCCAAGGTCGGCTATTCTTTTAAGTTCTAAGCAGTTCTTCCTAAGGTCGGCTATTTGGTCAGGCCACCAATATACCGATTTTCTTCTCCTCTTGTTTTGGCTTCTAGGTATTGAAACCTCACAGCCTTCAGTCAGGAGTTGCATCGTTTTTTTGGCTAGTTGTTCTGCCGCATTTTTTGTAAATACCGTGGAGTCTAGATTTGATAGCATTAATCCGCTTTTTTGATGGACCAGTTTGTTGAGTTCCTCTGGTATGAATTTTCTAGCGTTCCAGCCCTTCGTATTTTCGCTGGGTCCCCAGTCTGCTCTCTTTCCAGTTTTTTCCTCTGTCCGGAAGCAGTGTGTCCAGATTTGACACGCGAACGTTACGCAGACAACGCCAACAGGAGTACGTGCGTGAGAATGGTTGATAGTTGCTGGCCGTGTAATCTTCTAGGACTTGCCATTCTACTATCGCTTTGTATATTCCTGTTGTTGCTAGTGTTGTGTCCAAAATTGTCTCTCGGTACCCTCTCCTTCTGAAGGTCGTGATGCACCTTTAGTTTTTCCAGCACTTCGGTTGCTAGCATCTCGTGCGGCGATTCGATAGCCTGTAGGTTTTCTGTGGTGGTATATTCCTTGCGCAATTGGTCCTCCCCAATATCCGTGGGACCAGCACCGACCATCGGGGCTTGCACCCGATTGGAGTCGACAGTGAAGTGGTACTCAGTTGGGGTACTATGTTTTGTTTACGCCCTTCCATGTTTGGTTTTGGATTAGAGGTTCCTTCCCCTTGCAGGTAACAGGTTCAAAAAATCGAATTTTTTGTTTGCATAAATTGCATCCATATATAGAGTAGAATATGTGGCTAATAGTAGATTGACTGTGAGTCAACATTTTATTGCTGGTAGTCGTATTTGAACCTATAAACGCGTTTTTCTCAAAACTGTATTTTTCAAACTGGTGACCACGATACTTTGGAATCTAGCTAACGGATTCCTTCGAAATTTTAATGGCTTATTTAGTGCTCATGTAGACACAAGCTGAACTAGGATAATTCTGTTTCATTGAGCCGTTTTTTTCATATTTGAGAAGTCGTTAAAAAGCACCAAAATTCACAAAAAAATATATAATTTATACCCTGTGTTTATTTACAAATGTTTGTGTGCTGGTAATCGTTACGGTAAAAGTCACAGGGGACTATGTCGGGACTGTACGGAGGTTGTCTGCACAAGATTCAATGAATGCGCTGGCTCGTTATCGTGGTGGAGAAGCCAGTATATATTATATTTGATAATCGAAACCAATTATTATACAAAAATACAAAATACAATTGCAGTTCATTTTAGTAGGGAGTTATTAATTTGGTGCCAATAGATTGAAATTAATGCTCCTGCACGGAAAATATTAGTTCTCGAAATTTTCTTTAATTGTCATCGACTATTGGTACAAAAACTATAGTCGATTTACTGAAAAAAAGTAATTTTTTTCATCCCACACATTTATAACAAATCCTGTTTTAGTCTAACAATTTATATAATTTATTCAAAATTTTCCGATAATCCAGTTATATAAATTCTTTAAGTTTAATAAATTCTCGATTCCCAATTTTTTTTGAAGTTATTTATAATTACTTCTTTATTTTTCACTTAAGTTTGTAAAATTAAATTGATTTTATGAAAATTTAAACAGCAAAACTCTTTATAACTGTATTTACTAGGAATCATAATAATTTGGAATTTAAAATTGTGAAATGGATGTTTTAATAGTAGATTGTGTACCAAGGGCGGCATGGTGGCGATTGTGACGAGTGCGAAGTGTACCCGCCCGAGCGTAGCGAGGGCGGTATTCACACGAGTCACATCGCTACCATGTCGCTCGAGGTGCACACGACGTTTTGTGTCCAAATTGGTGGAAAAAGTCGCGTTGCGTGCGAGTGCGTAGTTAGCCGCGGACAGTCAAGTTTCGGACGGTATGAACATTTTGCCCGTTGAAGCGGGCGGTATGAACATTTCGCCCAATTTTGACGCCGTGGCACAATTGACTCCATGCCGCTCTACGCACAAGCATGCAATGCGACTTTTTCCGCCCGTTTGGACACAAAAATATATAAGACAGAAAATAAAAGAATATTTTTATAAATGTTTTTACACAAGATACTTTTTGATAATAGTGCAATTTTTTAATGTAAATTTCAAAATTAAGTTTTATTAAACTTCATGCGTAGTTATAATATAAATTTATACTCAATAGTAATTATTAATTATAATATTGTAATTAATTATTCATATTGATTAATTTTATATTTTATAAATAATTTATAAAAAAAGTTCTTTATTTTTGCTTGGGACATAAGGATATTTCAACATCTTTCAAATCCTAGTCGAGTAAAATGAATTTGAAATATACTTAATTTACCCAATGTAAATAATAATGAGCGTTACAAAGGGAATAGTGAGTTCAGTAAAACGTGGTCTAGGACAAGGCATCAATATGCGTCAGTGAGTTAACGTGAAATGCATCTTCCCATTGCGTGAAGGGTGCCCTATAAACGGGTCTATCTCAGGTTGTAAGCGGGGGACGCTATAGACGCGTCTATTCCCATGCATGGAGAAGAATGTATGCCCCAGGCAGCGGCTCTGAGAATGAGTCTGTGAGTGCCTGCGAGAAATGAGTGAACTGAATGAATGTCAGCGCTGCATGAACGTGATATGTGTCCTTCGAATGTTAGAGAAGACTCTATAGACGGGCTCTCTCTTGAGTGAGGAAAAGCGCGAAATGGTGTATGGAACCTCTTGAGGGACACTGCAAAGACTCCGAAGGCTGTGACCAAGAACAGTCCAAACGATGGTTTCCGTTTGGCATCCCACTGAGAGTGCTCCATCACTGAGTGGTGTCTTCCCCGGCCAAAGAAGATCCGAGGCTGACGTGAGCCTAGCTCCGCCAAGGTGGTGTGCCATGCGGGATGAGGAGCCAGCCGCTTCGAGACCTTGATCAGGTAGTGCGTATTGAACACAGGTGTCGGAGCCTGTGTTGCTTGGAGCGAGTCCGGCCTATCCCAACTATTCCGACCCGCTCCTTTACGCACGATGCGCTGGTGAAAATATTTATGGATTTAAAGGATTTAAAGGAGAAAAATGTGTGAATTGAGCATTCATCAAATTCATTTTACTCGAATAGGGTTTAAAAGAAGTTAAAATATCCTTATGTCCCAAGTTTAAACGACAGAGTCGACTAAAATAATTCCAACTATTTTCCTCCGTGCATAATGTTTTTATAACCACTGCGTTGAAAAAAGTTTGTAAATATGATATGTTTATCTCCTTTACAGGATTGATTGATAACAGAATAGAACCGCTATAACTATCATAAGATCCACGCGCTACAATTTCCAACTTTGAAAGATAAATGTTGTACGGTTATCTATTTGTATTTATGTATTTGTTCTCAAAGAGCAATTAATTAATAATTGTAATTCGATTGTTTATCAATTTTTTAAATAAACAAAGGTATCCATTTCTTTCAAAACGAATGAAGCAAATTAATGATACATTATCTATTACTTTTCTACAGTTTTGCTTGAATATTGTCTTAATTATTATTTTCCAATAATTGATGCGTATCAAATTCTGAAAAATGCTAAAAATTTGAATTTTATGGTCACTTTGAAACTTGATTGCCTTCAATTCATAAGAGAAATGTTCAAGTGGAGTCGAGATTGTTATCTGAAAATAAATTTATCCACAGAACTTTTTTTCGCCCTACTATACAGCATCTGGACAGCGCCAGTTTTAAGATTTAAATCTGGGTTTTTCAAGAATTATAAAGCTTGAGATTTCTCGTTCAGTTTACTTCCATGCCTTATTAATTTTTCCCATTTAACCCTTAGAGAGTACCGGGGGTTCAGTGGACCCCACCCCAAGTTTGATCTAATTTTTTTCATACTAAAATTTCCAATTGGAACTTGGTTTGCCATCTGTCACTAGACGCTGCGGAGTCACAACTTTGAGAGGGGGCTTCAGAATCCACCTCTTTTTGACGTGGAGTCCGCTGGACCCCTGTACTCCGAGTGTTATGGGGCAGAGGTGTACTCTCTAAGGGTTAAAGGAATGGTATGAAACTTTAGCTATAACCATGATTCCAAATTCCAAGAGTTGATTTATTTTATGTTAAGGTAGTTTAGGTTGGTATTAATCGTCAAAATTTCCTGTAGAGTATAAGTTAATTGAGGGTGCGCATGCAATAACCGTCTAGGCGTTCGGCCAGTAGGCCAAGCGGAGGAGAGACGCGACAACTGATTAGCTGAAATTTCATTTCGGGAAAAACTCGGCTTATCAGTTGTCGCGTTTCCCCTCCGCTCGGCCTACTGGCCGAGCGCCTAGACGGTTATTGCATGCGCTCCCTCAATTACTGAGTGATTGTGTTTACATTTGAGAGTGATACGAAACATCGTAATTCGGCTTTAATGTATCCTAACTACGGTGTCTGATTTATTTTATATGGAACGATATGCGATATGCGCAATGTAACGATTTACTGGCCTAGTTAACAAAGCTTGCATGTAAAATTAAAACAAATGTTTCATGTAAGATGAACTGACTGAAAAGTATGCTTAATTTATCTTTCAAGAATTGGAGCTTAAAATACAATTCAAGGTTAAATTTGTCTTTTTGGAAGCAAAAAAATTATTATGAAATCTTGTTGCGCAATGTTCACACTGTTACTCTAATATTTAGAAATTTTTAATCTTATCAGAATTTTTTATTTGACAATTGATTACAATTATCTGTGACGAAACATTAGGTATAATTTTTACTTGATAAGAATCTATATAGATTGATAAAACAACAATCGAAACTTTTGATTGTGATAATTTCACGAAAACCAGTTGAAATGGCAATAATTATTTTGTGGCTATTTTATGGCTTCATAGGTGATATTAATTCTCTGGGTAAATACATCAATAACTTCATACATTTATTTATTTTTGTTTACACTGAAAAAGAAAATTTATTGAATCAAGTAAATGATATTTAATTCAAATAAATTGTGGGATTGAATACCGTCAGCAAAGAAAAAGAAAAGTCTTAAATTTGTTACGTCTAACAGACAATTTTTGCTTAACCCTAGAAGGATCCACTGGGGTTCCACGACACCCCATTCAAAGTTCAAGGTACGCTCCTGACTAAGGGCAGGTGCAGTTTGGTCTAGGACCTTAACCAGTGTCTCCAGAACGTGGGATTTTTCGGCCCCCACCACGTTCCCATCTGGGAGAAACACATGCAAACGTGGCGTGTCAGTGTGTCGGCTCTGCTACACGCTGCGGTCACCAGCTTCGTGTAAAGCCGAAGGTGCACGAAGACGGACTTCGTTACAATGCTTGAGTTTTCAAGTTATTTTTAGATTTCACGCTTTCGTTTATCGAGTCGAAATTAAGAATTGTATTTTTCTGGAGTACGTGCAAAAGAGGCGCGAAGCAGACGACGAATTTGAATTTACGAAGTATATAGTTCAAGAAATAACACTTTTCTTCAATTTCTTGAAGAAAGTCTGCATGAAATAAACATCAGTATGATCTTGGAAAATTTCATGAGGATTTCAACACTTCAAAAATAAACTTTCAGTGAAATTTAGTGACAATAAATGTATAAAATTTGAATCAATATATAATTTTCCATTCAAATTTATATACTTCTTACTAATTTTGTACATTTAACAATTTTTCAATTACAACAATATTTTCTATCAAGATAAAATGAACATAAAATTCAAGTTCATAATTTATATTTTCAGTTATATGTTAGAAATATTTTCATCTCACATTTTTGTAGCCTAAGCACAAACTTTTCATTCCAAAACTTAAAATCTCTACGGAAATGTAAAATTGTCTAATAGCAGTAGATAAATTAAAAAGCTAAAATATGTGTTTATTGGTATTTCCATATTAACATATAAATATCAATCAACTTTAAATTTTACATAAAAATGTTCGTTCGAAGTGTTCAAATCTCGTTACAATTTGACAAGATTTTATGGCGGAGTGCAATCTTTTGGATGAAATATTTTGTAGTTCTTAATTTGTCTGTCCGTCTGAAATCGTAGTAAGATTTGAACAGTAAACAACAAATTTTCCAATAGAATTCAGGATCAATAATAATTGATTCAGGAAATACTTCAACTCTGTAGAGCATTTTTGTATTTCGAATTCAAAATGTGTGCTTAAGCCACAAAAAAGTAAGCTGAAAATGTAGATATAAAACTAATTATGTCATGTTTATGTCTTCTTAATGGAAAATACTTTGCATATAATTCTCTAATTCGATATTTTTTTAATGTATGAACATTCAAGAAATTGATAAATATTCCATCTTTTTATAGGAACTAAAAATTTCCGGATAATGCTTTGATTGAGAAAGCTAAAAATTTGTCAAATATTGATATAAATTGCAATTTTACAATTGCATTATTTTTCAAATATTTTAACATCTCTTCAATCTTGATAATTCTTACAGAAGTTTATTTCATGTGAGTGACTTTTTCTTTTTCTAATGAAAGATTTCGTAATTCTAAATTCGGCCCAATTCGTAACATTGTAAAAAGATTTTAAAACTTCATAAAAATTTTTTTTCTGTTTTATTCAAAGTCAATAAATATTCAATGTTTGGAATCGAAATATTAAGTAAATGATTTTTAATTTCTGAGAATAAACTGCTTTAATAAGACAATCTTTCTTCTTTGTGAGAAATCTCAATTTTAAAATTAAAATTATACGCATAGGATACAAAAACATAATATGAAAATACTTTTATTACAGAATTTTGAAATATACAAGTTGACCAATTTTTAATCGAGTAAATCGGCTACTTTAAGCAAAAAATTATGTTAAAAATATTTTATCAAAAAAAAATAAGACACATTAAATTACGGTTTAAAATCCACATTCATAGATTGATGGTAAAAGCAGTTTAAAGTTTTTTAATCTTACGTTTTAGTGACGTATGCACAGATTTTTAATCAGATAAATGAAATGCTTTATAGAAAGTCAAAATTTTCTTATTACTGCACTTAATCAAATTTATAAAGTAAAAATATTTTTTAATTGATGCTTTCACTCAATTCTTTAAACATTCATTAATTGAAAATTGTACTCAAAATTTAATCTTGCAGCGTTCCAATATTCCCACAATGTTACAAAATCTTATTAATCATTATTTTAGTCGAATTATTTTCAAAATATTTAAAAAATAAATGTAAATATTTTGATTAAATACTCTGTCAAATTTTGCATTTGACTGATCTTGCAAAATTGTTGAAAGTTTTGAATACCGATAGAAGAAACTTTAAATGAAATTTTATGTCCATAAATGCTTAAAGTTCTATATAGAAATATCAACTACAACATTCTCAAATTTTATAAATAAACTACTAAATTCAAAAAGTTTCGGATTTTTTTAAAAACTGTACAAATTTCAAATATGAATCAGTCAAAATCTACTGATTATCAGTGAAATTTGACTGATTTAAATAACTAAAAACAGGTTACTGTGAATCAGTCAAATTTCACTGATTACTTCAGTGAAAAGTAACTGATTTAACAGTGAAAAATATTGTTTCCACTGATGATTCAGTGAAAAGGCAAATCACTGATTCAATCAGTGAAAATTTGACTGATTCAGATTTAGAGTGTATACAAATTTCAAATATAAAGTGTACTCTGTACATTAATCAAACAAATTTAGAAGATGAATATTTTAATAAATATTCCTAAATATTATTGGAATATGATACATATCGATTTAGAAAAACTTCTTCAAAGTACTCAGACATTTTTCTTATTTTACGACATTTTTGCACCATGTTTGACCTTTGGGTAGGATTCAAGAAAACAATTGTAGACATACTTTCATTACTTAGTAAAATACTATGAAGACTTGCTTTTTAAATTAAAGCGAAAACTTTTAAAACCTTTAACAATCGGTTGCATAGATTCTGCTCTAATCTTGGACGCAATTAGAGAAATAGGTTTTTTTGCTTTTTTTAGATCTAGTTTTTGCCTTAAACATAAAAGAAAGAAAACACATTTGAAATATTAAAATAAAAAAGCTGTTTCATTCTTAGAGAATCCCAAATATTCTGAAATAAAACTCCTTTCAACACCACCACGGAGGTAGAGTTTAAGGCTCGTTTTTTTTACGTGGTATCCCCTGTAGGCCTAGTCCACGTCGCGTACTTCAGGCTTGCCTCTATCAAATGCGAGTATACGTCGAACAAAAATGTTTTGTTTTAAATCAAATAATGAAGAAGTTTGATTAATTCGGGATGATTTGGGGTGCTTGATTATTGTGAGTCCCCTTGCCTCTCACTTATGCCCAAAGCGTGATATTACTCAATTTCAGTATGTTTTCTTACTCACAAAATAATAATTAAAACTAAACAATTTCCATACCCGAGGCACGCGAAGAAAGGAATAAAGAACGTATCTCTGATATAAGAAATAAAATGTCATTATTACATTTATTATTTGGAAAAAGGTTTTCTCCTGTACTCGTCGAAGATACACCGATACTAGACCACATTTCGTCAAAAGATAAATTCGACCACTTTTCTTTGAGTTCCTGTCTGATTTTGAGTAAAGAATCCCACTCTTTTTGTACACCTATTCTATCAAACGACCCTAAATCTTGACAAACTTTCCAGACCCTAGGAAAAGTTTCTCTTCGATCAGCATAGAGAGCTACTTGAGGCCGGAAAACAGCAACGCAAGACAAAAAGATGTCATCAAAAGGAAGTCAATTGCGAATTTCTTCGCTTGCTGTGACATAAAATTTCAAGCAATTACGAAGAAATAGATCAACTTCTACTATTTGCAATTTCTTGTTTGTAAGTTGCTGCTGGAAATATTCTCGCGTTTCCTTACCAACGTCAATGTCTTGAAGCGGCTTTTGATTACTAGGATCTGCAAAGTTAACATTTCTAATGATTTGAAAGAATAAATTCGGTTGAAGAAGACCCTCTTTTAAATAACTGCTAAGAATCCATACGAAGAATTTAGCCGAGTTTGGCTGGAGTTTCTGAACCATTGTTTCGCGACTTTGAAATTTCGCATTGTATACGTTGAACCTATTCAAAGTAAATTTCAAGAATAGGAAATATGCGAGTGTCAAAGGATTCTGCATTTTTCCTAACAAGTCTTTGGCCTTCTCTACCTTCTCAGATACGAGGACCATAAGATACTGAAGAATAACTTCCCAATTCTTTATTATAATATCTATGCATCGATAGCGGACAAGCCAGCGAGTTTCAGAATGACTAGGAATTTTTTGATAGTCATTGCCGAAGTCCAAAACAATCGATCGAAAAATAGCCGTTCGCTTGGAGCTAGCATTAAGAAAAGCTGGCAAATCTTTGATTAAATCCTCTACATCTGGGATTGTGGCACAAGCATATTTTGCTACAATTGCTGACGAATGCGAGACACACGGGAAAACAATTAAACGGGGACTTTTTTCCTTTAATTTTGTTTTAAATGAGGACCTATTGCCGACCATCACCTGTGCATTATCACAAGCTAAAGCACAGATATTAGATAAAGGGATTTTCTGCCCGGACAATGCTTTTTCGAACGCATCAAAAATTTTAGAGGCAGAACAATCCGAAGCATTTACATTAATAAGCTGGAGCAATTCCACCCTGACAGAAAATGTCGTTGGCTCCACATATCGAACCATTAATGACAGCCACTTTTCTAGAGTCCTGTCGGTCGTTTCGTCTTCGTACACTGAAAATGATTGCTTACGCAAAATATTTGCCATGCGATCAGTTTCAGCAGCACATACGACGTTATTTACAACTAGGACCATTTTAGTGTGACTCAATCTAACGTCTTTTAAAACCGAAGGTTCCATATCTTGGAAAAGTCCTATCAATTCTGATGAAATCGCGAATGGTAAATTATGCTCTACGAAAAATGTACTAATCCTAATCTCTGCTTCTTGTACTTTCTGTTTGAAAGTAACACTTTCCGGAATCGTGGAATTTGTGAATTCTGAAGCAGAAGAACTTGCTACACAAGGTTCAACACTGTAAGATTGGCAGTTACATTAGAAGAATTTTCACTTACTACTCCATAACATTCTAATTTATTTGAAAACTCTTGCTTCTTTCTGTGTGATAAAGATGCTTCATGCTTTTCAATTTCCGATTTGCCACATAGCAACGTTTTATTGCAAATTTTGCAATGAAATCTTGTTTCATCTGCTAATGTAACCACCCACTCTCTCCACGACGGAAATTCCTCAAACCATCCCAACTGAAAGTTTTTTGCATTTTTCATGACTTTTCTAGCGGGTTGACATTCGTTTGAACCAGAGTTCAAACGGTGGTCAACCTTCGTTTGAACCTGGCTGTCCTTCAAAACACTCGAATTTGGGTCAACCGGATTACTAATTGTGAACAATAAATTATACGCCGAAGGAAAACAGAATTATTTGAAAAGAATTAATAAGATGAAAAGTCGATAAAATTGAGCGAATGTGAATAATTTGTAATCTGCACACAAATTAAGTTTCACAAAATAAACTTACCCACAAGCATCAAACAATAACGTACGTAAGAGCACTCACGTATCACCAAATAATAATATAATATTCTTACTTTTGCCGTTTTCAATAAGGAATTACGATAAAAATATGAAGAATCCACACTCTTGCCTTCTCAAATAACGCATAAAGCGAGAATGAAGTATATCTTAGAAGAAAACAAAAGAAGGTTGTTATTATTATTTGTTTTCGTCTCCAATTTGACCTCTATACCGTTCGTTTGCGACTTAAAATATTGGTAACTTTTTGGCTATTAATCTGATTGAGCTACAACTTTTCAGAAAACTTTCTTTACTAAAGTATTAAAATTTTTCTCCTGTAGATAGTTTCAGAAAATGTAGACACTTAATACAATATTAATAAAATCGTAAAATTCTGAAAATTTGTTAAGCTAGCGCGAGTGGAAGTAGAGAAAACAATTTTTTTTTTAAATTTACTTCTCCCAATTACTTGAAAAATTAGAAGTTTTAAAAATTTTTGCAAAAGGAAAAACGATGTGCCTTGAAAGTGTGTACAAGTCCTTGAAATTCAAATTCGAACGATTTTTATAATTAATTATCCTGTACATTTAAAGATACAATTTTTGTATTTGGAATAAGTTTTCTGCAATTACGAAAAAATTTATTTAGAGTACATAAAATTTATTGAACTATTACTAGTAAACTCTACCTCCGTGGTGGTGTGGAAAGGAGTTTTATTTCAGAATATTTGGGATTCTCTAAGAATGAAACAGCTTTTTTATTTTAATATTTCAAATGTGTTTTCTTTCTTTTATGTTTAAGGCAAAAACTAGATCTAAAAAAGCAAAAAAACCTATTTCTCTAATTGCGTCCAAGATTAGAGCAGAATCTATGCAACCGATTGTTAAAGGTTTTAAAAGTTTTCGCTTTAATTTAAAAAGCAAGTCTTCATAGTATTTTACTAAGTAATGAAAGTATGTCTACAATTGTTTTCTTGAATCCTACCCAAAGGTCAAACATGGTGCAAAAATGTCGTAAAATAAGAAAAATGTCTGAGTACTTTGAAGAAGTTTTTCTAAATCGATATGTATCATATTCCAATAATATTTAGGAATATTTATTAAAATATTCATCTTCTAAATTTGTTTGATTAATGTACAGAGTACACTTTATATTTGAAATTTGTATACACTCTAAATCTGAATCAGTCAAATTTTCACTGATTGAATCAGTGATTTGCCTTTTCACTGAATCATCAGTGGAAACAATATTTTTCACTGTTAAATCAGTTACTTTTCACTGAAGTAATCAGTGAAATTTGACTGATTCACAGTAACCTGTTTTTAGTTATTTAAATCAGTCAAATTTCACTGATAATCAGTAGATTTTGACTGATTCATATTTGAAATTTGTACAGTTTTTAAAAAAATCCGAAACTTTTTGAATTTAGTAGTTTATTTATAAAATTTGAGAATGTTGTAGTTGATATTTCTATATAGAACTTTAAGCATTTATGGACATAAAATTTCATTTAAAGTTTCTTCTATCGGTATTCAAAACTTTCAACAATTTTGCAAGATCAGTCAAATGCAAAATTTGACAGAGTATTTAATCAAAATATTTACATTTATTTTTTAAATATTTTGAAAATAATTCGACTAAAATAATGATTAATAAGATTTTGTAACATTGTGGGAATATTGGAACGCTGCAAGATTAAATTTTGAGTACAATTTTCAATTAATGAATGTTTAAAGAATTGAGTGAAAGCATCAATTAAAAAATATTTTTACTTTATAAATTTGATTAAGTGCAGTAATAAGAAAATTTTGACTTTCTATAAAGCATTTCATTTATCTGATTAAAAATCTGTGCATACGTCACTAAAACGTAAGATTAAAAAACTTTAAACTGCTTTTACCATCAATCTATGAATGTGGATTTTAAACCGTAATTTAATGTGTCTTATTTTTTTTTGATAAAATATTTTTAACATAATTTTTTGCTTAAAGTAGCCGATTTACTCGATTAAAAATTGGTCAACTTGTATATTTCAAAATTCTGTAATAAAAGTATTTTCATATTATGTTTTTGTATCCTATGCGTATAATTTTAATTTTAAAATTGAGATTTCTCACAAAGAAGAAAGATTGTCTTATTAAAGCAGTTTATTCTCAGAAATTAAAAATCATTTACTTAATATTTCGATTCCAAACATTGAATATTTATTGACTTTGAATAAAACAGAAAAAAAAAATTTTATGAAGTTTTAAAATCTTTTTACAATGTTACGAATTGGGCCGAATTTAGAATTACGAAATCTTTCATTAGAAAAAGAAAAAGTCACTCACATGAAATAAACTTCTGTAAGAATTATCAAGATTGAAGAGATGTTAAAATATTTGAAAAATAATGCAATTGTAAAATTGCAATTTATATCAATATTTGGCAAATTTTTAGCTTTCTCAATCAAAGCATTATCCGGAAATTTTTAGTTCCTATAAAAAGATGGAATATTTATCAATTTCTTGAATGTTCATACATTAAAAAAATATCGAATTAGAGAATTATATGCAAAGTATTTTCCATTAAGAAGACATAAACATGACATAATTAGTTTTATATCTACATTTTCAGCTTACTTTTTGTGGCTTAAGCACACATTTTGAATTCGAAATACAAAAATGCTCTACAGAGTTGAAGTATTTCCTGAATCAATTATTATTGATCCTGAATTCTATTGGAAAATTTGTTGTTTACTGTTCAAATCTTACTACGATTTCAGACGGACAGACAAATTAAGAACTACAAAATATTTCATCCAAAAGATTGCACTCCGCCATAAAATCTTGTCAAATTGTAACAAGATTTGAACACTTCGAACGAACATTTTTATGTAAAATTTAAAGTTGATTGATATTTATATGTTAATATGGAAATACCAATAAACACATATTTTAGCTTTTTAATTTATCTACTGCTATTAGACAATTTTCCATTTCCGTAGAGATTTTAAGTTTTGGAATGAAAAGTTTGTGCTTAGGCTACAAAAATGTGAGATGAAAATATTTCTAACATATAACTGAAAATATAAATTATGAACTTGAATTTTATGTTCATTTTATCTTGATAGAAAATATTGTTGTAATTGAAAAATTGTTAAATGTACAAAATTAGTAAGAAGTATATAAATTTGAATGGAAAATTATATATTGATTCAAATTTTATACATTTATTGTCACTAAATTTCACTGAAAGTTTATTTTTGAAGTTCTGAAATCCTCATGAAATTTTCCAAGATCATACTGATGTTTATTTCATGCAGACTTTCTTCAAGAAATTGAAGAAAAGTGTTATTTCTTGAACTATATACTTCGTAAATTCAAATTCGTCGTCTGCTTCGCGCCTCTTTTGCACGTACTCCAGAAAAATACAATTCTTAATTTCGACTCGATAAACGAAAGCGTGAAATCTAAAAATAACTTGAAAACTCAAGCATTGTAACGAAGTCCGTCTTCGTGCACCTTCGGCTTTACACGAAGCTGGTGACCGCAGCGTGTAGCAGAGCCGACACACTGACACGCCACGTTTGCATGTGTTTCTCCCAGATGGGAACGTGGTGGGGGCCGAAAAATCCCACGTTCTGGAGACACTGGACCTTAACCATAAATCACTTCAACTATTCGGCATTCGACCTCGGTCAACGAACAAACGCATTAGTGTTTTGTGTGATTTCTGTGCGAACGTGAATATCGTGTGGGGTTACGCTGCACCCCAGTAGACCGTTTAAGTTTGAGAATTGTGAGTAAGTAAATTTCAGTTCTTTTGTTAAATCGGTTCAAAGAGATGTTTAAAGCATGAATTTAAAAATTGGAAGTGTTAAAAAAATTTTAAATTAAAAATAGCAAAAAATTAGGTATAATAAATTGTTGAATTTGAAGCGTCATTCAAAGTTTGAGCAATCAAATAGTATAACGACTCCAGTTGGACGTTTTAATCATGAATTAGTAATTTAAAAGTTTAGAAAACAATTCTATATATATGTAACCATTAAACTATCATTATAAGTAATAATAATTGTCGAGAACAGTTTGTCATATTTTAATTTTAAAACATTTCTTCATTTGTCAGTATTCAACCATTTTGTATTATTCATAATAAATCTGAATTTTAATAATCAATTTTACTAGTATTTTTTAAGATTTTTGCCACCTGTCAGATTTCTATAATTCCCTCCACTTCATATGTTCAAATAATTATGTTTTTTTAGAGGATGAGCCAGCTCAGTGGATCCTTCTAGGGTTAAATGTAGCCACCCAGTGTACAGACGCTTAAGTCTGATTTCTTCTAATGGTCTAGTTTTTGTTACACCTTAAGGCAGGGGCCTGCTTTATAGGGTCCAAAAAATCGAAAAAGAATTTTTTCCATAAATCAATCGTAAGCTGAAGGACTACGATATGGAGCAGGAATTGTCGAGTAACAGAGTACCAGCGTAAGTTATTGAAAATTTTTACTCATTCCTATCGAAAACTTTAAAACGCTTTTTCTCGGTTTTCTATTTTTACGATTTTTTAAATGTTGCGTGCAAGATAAAAAAAAACTAAATGAGATAGCGACTCCATTCCAACGGCATTATCTTCAGTTTTGTTTTCTCTTGTCCGTGAGCCAAAAGTGATTAAGCAAAAAAATGTTTAAACGTTTTTGGCAGGTAGTTGAAACAAGTTTTTTTGCCTCAAAAATCACTTTTTTTGTTGAAACGCGAAAATTTCGAATTTTTCATTTTTTTTCCGGATTTTGTTGGTTCAAGTAGAAAAAAAATTATACGAAAAATAACGATCTGCAATATTTTTTGTTTCAGATAAAAATTGCGAACGTTATCTTGCACGCACATGAGGTACTTCAATGGCGGGGCGCTCTGCGAGATTCCCTATAACTCCGCTTATAATGCATTGCTGCATGTAACACAAATATTTTTCGAACTTCAAATATATAAGAAAATATCTTCAAAACTGTGTTTGGTTAAGTTATTTATTTCCCTTCCAAAAACGCTTCGCAAAAACCGGCGAATTTCGGCCTTCTAAAGCAGGCCCCTGTCTTAAAATAATACTTACAGTGCTACGATTTTGACAGGATATGGATGAAACTTTGGTTATGCGTTGTTCGAAAATTTATTAATCAACGGCGAGAATTTCACTCCCTTTTACCATGAAAGTTTTGAGAAAAAAAATGTTGAAATTTCAATGGCTGTTAAGTGGAGTGGTATATTTTTGCTTGTAGATTCAAATTTTTTTACTATTCAGTTTTTTAGAAAAATGCCAAAATAATACAAAATTGTGAACTCCCTCTTAGCATATATGCAATTTTTTTCATTTCTCATTATTTTGGCATAGGGTTAGATTCTTTTTATTTTCTTCGATTAAAATTTTCACTATTAGATATAAAAATACTCAAAAAGAAAGTCTTTCCGTGAAGACTTTGTTACCGGAGTCTCTCACAGAATAATCTGAACTGTTTTCAAAACCGACTCGAGACATGTGGCTTTGCTGACCGAAAATTTTTTTATATAAGTAATCCTGAGAGGTTCTTTTCCTCCTTGAAGAAGACTATTGTCCTATACCTAGTTAAGAAATTCGAGACGTTTATGTTGATTTTCACGAGTGGACGAAGGCGTGTATTTTTTAAGAAACGATTTTTTATATCAGCATCACGAACAATCCATTTAATATTGAATTTGCAAGCAAGGCATTAAAGAAACATAAATTATTATCATATCTATACATGTAGTTTTACTCAATATTATTTGATTATGTTAAGAAATAAATTAAAAAAATCGAAAGTTGTTTTATACTGCATTCAGATATATTCTGAGATGTAATAGCTGACATGTTATCAAACATGTCACTTTAAAACATATATGCAATCTTTGCGGACTTTGCACATGTAGGTTTAAGATATGAGAAGAGTTTTTTACGAACATTTTTCGTATAATTTTCGGCTGCCCCAAAGGTTCTATACATGTAAATTTTATCCCGAACTCAGGTATAAAAGTCCTTTGGTTTATAGAGTGTTTTTTATTGCTTCTATTGTCTTCTTCCGTTACCTGATCTAGGGATAAATTTCCGTCACGTATGAAAATTTCCTTCCTAATATTTCGTCTCACAATTCGTATTTTAGATTTGTATAATGGCATTACTCCTCAAGAATATATATGGCTCCTTAGGTATAAACGGTCAAGTAAATGCGTTTTTTTGATTCAATGAATTTCCTTTTCTAGTGTGAGTAAAGAAATATTTAGTGATAATTCAAATATTCAAAAACACTCTTTATTATGCATCTTTGAAAAAACACGACGTACCAGGAAATTTAAAAAATGAAAGCAGCATTTTTTCAATGAATAATTTTGGGAAAGATATTTCTAATTACTAATTTTTGACTATTGTGTAATTACAGTGCTCAATAAATCTTCACTGAATAGTAAATTAATGTTGGGAAATCCAGTGGATACAATAATGGTACAATACGTAGTTTCCTTCAGGAAAGATGGTCGACATTATTGCACTGGTTGTTTGGTTTCTGCTGAAGGTGTTTTAACTACAGGTAGCTGCATATATAAAACTCGTAAATTTCAGAATGATTCTAATGTGAATGAAACTGCTGCTTTTCTTAATGAAAAAAAGTATGAAATTGCATGCACAATTCCGTATCCTGGTTATTACTTATCAAGAAGACTCAGTAATCACAATTTGGGATACGTTAAAGTAAGTGTTTTAATCAAAATTTTTGGAGATGGAGAAGTGACCAAGTTAGTCCTCGGATCGATATTTTTTTGTCCACATTTAAAATGGAAAAACAAAAAAAGTTTGTTATAAAATAATCAATCAAGCAATCTGCATTACTATGACAGATCTTGTTAGATCGTGCGAATTCAGAGTTCTATGGGGACGGTCGGTGTCCGCATAACTAACGCATCACTCAATAAGTTTCCAGTCTGACATATAGATGGCACCACAGTTGTGAAATTTGTAGAGCTTTCGTCACATGCAAAAGAAAAAAATGCTGTACGACCAAGACAATACACCGTGCCATAAGTCCATGAAAACGATGGTCAAATTGAAAAAAACTAAGCTTTGAATTGCTTCCACACCTACCATGTTCTCCAGATCTAGCGCCCAGCTACTACTGGCTCTTTGCTGACCTGAGAGAAATGCTCCAGGGAAAGAGATTTGGCTCTCATGAAGATGTAATTGCCGAAATTGAGGCCTATTTTGAGAGCAAAAACGAATCACTCTACAGAAAAGGTATCGAAGAATTAGAGAAGCGTTGGAATGAATATATCACGCTTAAAGGAAACTATGTTGATGAATAAAGTCAAATTTCTCGAATAACCTGTATCTTTTTTAGTTAGACCGGAAACTTACTGAGTGATGTATTGTGTTTATTTATTGAAATTTTTTTCTTAAATTTATTAATATTTAGGACCAGGTAAACCTTCTTCATTCTATTTTATTCAATTTTCTCAAGTTTCAAATCGATATCTCATTTCATGTGGAAATGCTCCAGGTGAGAAAAATGATCCTTATTTGATATCTTCAAACAAATTTTTTTCGGAATTTTTACCCAAATGAGGCAGATAAACGTAGTTTGTTATTCTCTTTATCATTTCTAAAAGTTTTAGAACAGTATTTTCAATACAAGACAAGTTATATGGGCGCAAAGGAAAATATTGATTACTTGGTCATGTGGTCTACGTAGAACATGGCCTTAATCTGGATATCTAGAAGATCCGACTGACTCTAATTGAGAGACAACTATAGTAGAGCCTTCTAGATGATCAAACTGACCATTTCTGGACGGCCAAGATAAGATGGTCAACGCAATTATCTCAGAGGGTCCATTCGATCATCTCTGCTAGAAGTAAAAAGATATAAAGAGATCAAAACAGGGAGATAGAGGGAGATAGGATCATTTCTATGTCTTTCAAATTGCCGACTTGCATCCCCAAACACCACGTCTTTTTATTTCCGAACCTTTACGCACCATGACAATATGTGCTAGGGTCTTTAAAATGAACAAGAAATTATTATTTTGGCAAAATCCGGTTCAATTTCGCAATGTACTCTCCTTTATCTCAATGCAACGACTCTAACGATCTTTCAACTTTTCTATGCCTTCCAAATAATACGATTTGTCAAACCCCCCGAAATACCCTTCTGTCTCCCATTCAACTTCTTCGTTTGACTCAAAACGTCTACTACACACCATCTCTTGCGGTTCGGGAACAGATAATAGTCGCTGGGGGCCAGGTCTGTAGAATACGGTGGATGCGGATGCGATTCGAAAGCTAATTTATGCTTTTTTTCCTGTGAAATGTTCGATGTGTGGGATGGTGCATTGTCATCATGAAAAAGGATTTTTTTTCTCATCAAATGTGTCCGTTTCTTCCTGATTTTGTTAACCAATCGATCCAATAATGCAGCATAATATGCTCTAGTAGTCGTCCTTTCTTTCCCAAGGTAGTTGATTAAGATTACTCCATGTGCATCCCAAAAAACACTAGCCATAACTTTCCTAGCCGATTGTTGTGTTTTCGGACGCTTTGGTGCAGTTTCACCAAGTTTAACCCACTGTTTCGACCCTTTACGTGATTCTGTAATGTAGTCCTGGATCCATGTTTTATCTATAATCACTAATCGAGGCAAAAGCTCCCTTGGATTGCAGTTAAAATAGGCCAAATTTTGCTCTGAACTGGTCACATGAATGCGGTTTTGGTTGATTGTGAGCATTCTCGGCACCCATATAGCACAGATCTTCCTCATGCACAAATACAAAATATTGACCACACGTTCAGTTGAGATGGATACGATCTCAGCTGTCTCAAAAACTTTCACTTTCGGGTCATTCATAACAATATCATGAATTTTATTGATCATTTCTGGTGTAGTGATCTCATTTAGACAACCTGTACTTGATATGGTTTCTGTGCTCGTACAACCACAATGAAATTCGGTAAAGCACTTCTGAACCATTCCATACGACGGATTAGAGTCCGAATAATAGATTATCGGGACTGTCCTTGGCTTCCGATAAGGTTTTCTCACGCAAAAAGTAGTGTTTAAGGTTGAATGTAAGTCTTATCCCCGTACAAATAGTAGAGTCCCCTGGGGCGCCGCCGAGCTATGCTGTTTTGAAAAAATTTCATGGGCTCGCATGGTGAAAATTTTAGTGCGCTACTAGCTTAGAATTCGTAGTATGTGTGTATACGTATAGTCACCAATGCTATGGCAGCGGCCGACTCGTAGATCGTGTAACACTGCAATTTAAACCTAACTGTGATATGCGTTTGAATAGCTGGATGTCAAAGGTTATTGTTAACAGTTAAAAAAATGTCAGGTCAAGTGAGTCGAAATTCGGGACTGGTTGAAGCGAGGAAAAGAAAATATTCTGCCGGCAATTTCACGTATGCTTCCAAGCTGGTTGTGTGTGTGTGTGTGTGTGTGTGTGTGTGTGTGTGTGTGTGTGTGTGTGTGTGTGTGTGTGTGTGTGTGTGTGTGTGTGTGTGTGTGTGTGTGTGTGTGTGTGTGTGTGTGTGTGTGTGTGTGTGTGTGTGTGTGTGTGTGTGTGTGTGTGTGTGTGTGTGTGTGTGTGTGTGTGTGTGTGTGTGTGTGTGTGTGTGTGTGTGTGTGTGTGTGTGTGTGTGTGAAAGGGAACAGTGTTGCCGGATCGCGATACTTTTATGTTTATCCGTTTGAAAGTGACTTAAGTTTCAATGTTTTTCATTAGATTATTTATAAAACTACACGGTGGAAAGGTTTGGTGTTTTTTTCAATCATTTCTATTTTTAGGCAGCATAAATACCAAAATTTTTAAAATTTCTCTACCAGAGCTTTAAATTACCATAAATTAAAATGTGGAGAGTGCCTATGCATTGCCCATGAATTACGTCTTAGAATAGTCAACTTTGACATTAATTATCTCTGCATCGGTACGGTTGAAAAATTTGAAATTAATTCAGCATATAAATAATTATTCTATTCAAATATCAGCTCCTTTTTCAAAAAATTCTACCAGAGATCGATTTTTTTACATACAACCTTAATCAAGACACGAAATTCACTTTTTTCCATCTTTGCAAAGAAATCTGAGGTTGGTTGATTTCAGACACTGCAACTTGTAAACCAATTAATGTATTTGGCTCAAATTTCGACAGAAGACGTTTAAATGATAGAACTTATCAACAATGATAGCCGTTTGTTATTAGTGTGACCTCTCATAGAAATATCACGTCAATATCAAACACCCTAGTATATGTAATTTTTATCTCTTTGCTTCCCCTTCACGATCTTTCATTCCAAACTTATTAATTTTTATACCTCTAAAATATAACTGAAAATATTATAGAGACATTACTTCGTACAAACACAATATTCTAAATTTGTCGTTAACGCCTATAACACTGAAAAATTTGCAAGTATTAAGACGCGAACCCTGACCACGCAGGCACCGATTTATTGGCGAACGCTTAGTCTAATAAGCTAAGGTAGAAAATGTTAGATAACTCATTTAACTAATAATTAAAATGACAACTATTCTTTAAAGTTGATTCCAGATTTTAATCAAAAGGAGTATGCGAGATTGAATGCTATTTCTATTCCTGTAGCAGATTATTTTGTTAATATAACTAATAAAATAGCTACAATATTTGCTTATGGGCGTTTTCTTTGTGTTGGTCGACTTCTTGTACAACAAATGTCTGTTGAAATAAAAGATGATACGTTCTGCAGAGAATATATTATTCATCCACATTCTAGACCTTTTCCAGGAGATAGACAAATGTGTGGGAGTCCATTGAAATGGAGTCAGCGAATTACGGAGGTAATGAAGTTGATTATTTTAATTATATTTTAACATTTTTTGTACACGCGGAGAAAAATAGTTCAAGTAATTTTACTCAACTTTCGATCAAAGTTGGGACATAAGGACAAGTTAGAACTTATTTAGTATCATTGTTATTACTTATGCTGTACCAAATGTTCATGAATGAATCACATTTCAGTAAAATTTAGAAGTCTAATTATTATCATATCTTATCTTTCCTATTATTATCACAGTTTATATACGAGGGCTGTTCAATAAGTCCGTGAGTTTGAAATGAAGAACACTTTTTATAACAAAAATTTCAATTTATTTTTCAACACAGTCCCCTTTTAACTACTAGGTCTAGAAGTATGAAAAAAAAAGTTGCGTTTGGTGGGATGAGAAGGGTGTTATCTATTATGAGTTGCTAAAACCTGGTGAAACTGTCAACACGAATCGCTACCAACAGCAAATGATCGATTTAAATCGAGCAAAAATAATGCCCCATCACACACAGCGAAACGGGTCAAGGAAACGATCGAGACGTTCAGTTGGGAAATACTGGTGCATGCCGTTTATTCTCCAGACTTGGCTCCGTCGGATTACCATCTGTTCGCATCACTGCGCTACACTCACGCTGAACAACACTTCACTTCGTACGAAAATGTACGAGAATGGCTGGATAACTGGTTTGATTTAAAAGACGAACAGTTTTATTGGCGTGGCATTCATCACCTTCCAGAGAGGTGGGAAAAATGTGTAAATAGCAATGGAGATTACTTTGAATAAAATATTTTTGATCAGTTTCATACAACAGACGTGTAACTTGCAAAAAAATTCCGGTTTCATACTTCTAGACCTGGTATATACATTTATTATAGCGGTACGCAAGCTTCTTTATGCCCTCTAAAAAGTAATTTTCATCAAACACTTCAAAATACTCATTTGTCGCAGCAATGATCTCTTCGTTCAATGAAAATCTTTTACCTCCAAGCCAAGTTTTCATGTTAGAAATCAAAAAACAATCGGAAGGAGCTAAATCTGGGGAATAAGGTGGATGAGAAAGTATTTCGTAGCGTAAATCAAATAATTTCGACTAATTTTTTGTTTCTGGCTTATAATAATGAATCCACGTTTCATCAACAGTTACATAACGTCGCAAAAATTCCTTTGAATTACGCTGAAACACTGTCTGCCTTTTAAGGCTTCCACACCATACACATCACGTAACTTCTTAGTAGCCTGTGTTGCGCATTTTCCTTTACGGAAATAAAAAAGGAAAATATGACGAAAATGCTTGTTTTTACACTCCATCTTAAAGTTGATGACAAACTAACAACTGTAAACGAAATTACGCGCAATTTTTTTTGTAAAGCGAACTAAGAGTGACAGCTAACAAATGCCAGAAGGGAAAAATCATGACATTGACAGAAGTCATTCAAAAAGATGGTTAGACATCTATATGTGAAATCGGCAATTACTTCTGGGACAACCCAATATACGAGGTGTGTCCGAAAAGTATCCGACCTGCGTTCATATCTCCGCGTTGGTGCTATTCCGCTTTCCTTTGAGCGCCATTTTAAATTTTGGGAACATCCAAAAGTCGCAGGGAGCTATGTCGGGACTGTACGGAGGCTGGCAAAGCTGTACGATCTCGCGTTTCGCCAAAAATTGCTGCACAAGGTTCGATGAATACACTAGCGCGTTATCGTGGTGAAGAAGCCAGTCACCGCTCGACCAGAAACGCGGTCGTTTTCTTCTCACGGCATCACGCAATCTTTTCAGAACTTCAACGTAAAATTCTTTGTTGATTGTCTGAGCTCTTCGAGCAATCAATCGACGATCACCTTTAATCGCAAGTCACACACGCTCGATGTTTTCTAGTGTTATTGTTACCGAAGGTCGGCCAGAACGAGGGTCGCTGTCAACAGATGTGCGGACATTTTTAAACCACCTGTACCACTTCTTTTGTCTGTGTTATGCCTATACTTTCGTCCGCAAAGGCCTTCTGTATCATTTCAATCGTCTCCGTACAACTCCTGCCGAGATTGAAGCAAAACTTGATGCAAATTCGTTGATCTGTTCTTTCTGTCATTTTCAACTGTAAACAAAGTAACGCTCATTATTATTCACATTGGGTGGATTGAGTATTTAACAAATTCATTTTACTCGACTAGGATTTAAAAAATGTTGATACGTCCTTATGTCCCAAGTTTAACCGACAGAATCGAGTAAATTAATTGCTCTAACTATTTTTCCCCGTCCATAATGTTTTTATAACCATTGCGTTGAAAAAAGTTTGTGAATATGATATGTTTATCTCCTTTACAGGAAGACTATGGCAGTCCTTTAATTTATGATAATGTTCTTGTTGGAATGGTTATTCTTAAAACTAGATATCGTGGTGGTCTACCTTCTATTTCTTTTATCAGACTTAATTTCTTGAGGCAAGGCTTCCCATATATTAATATAAAGTCTATTTCACAAAATTCCACTCCAAATTCACTTTATTGCGAGCTGAATGAAATGAATATGGATTTTTTTAATTGATCAATAACAGAATTTAACCGCTATAACGATTACGAGATCCTAGCGCTACAATGTCCAACTCAAAAAAAGAAATATTGTACCAGTATCTATTTGTATTTCCGACTTGTATTGTTGTTATAGTTCAATATAATATTGAATTTTTTAGAATTTATTATGAATATAATCAAGAAAACCTTTTCTCTAGATTTGCACATTTCCATAAAATTCTTTATATATTTTGAGAAATAGTTTTCAAAGAGTAATTAATTAATAATCGCCATTCAATTTGTTACACATTTTTTAAATAAAAAAAGGTATTGATTCCTTTAAAAACCTGCTTAAAAATTGTGTTATTTATTACTTGTATGAAATTGATGCGTATCAAATTCTAAAAATTGCCAAAATGTTGAATTTTATGGTCACTTTGAAATTTGATTGCCTTTAATTTATAAGGAAAATGTTCAAGTGGAGTCAAGATTGTAATCTCAAAATAAATTTATCCACAGAACTCCCCCCCCACCATACAGCATCTGGATAGCGTCAGTTTTAAGATTTAAATGTAGGTTTTGCATGAGTTATAAAGGTTGGTATTTCTCGTTCAGTTTATTTCCATGCCTTAATATTTTTTCCTATTTAAAGGAATATAATAAAACTTTAGCTATAACCATGATTTCTAATTTCAAGAGTTGATTTGTTTTATGTGAGGGTAGTTAGGGTTGGTATTAATTGTCAAAATTTCCTGTAGAGTGTAAGTCAATTACTCAGTGATTGTGTTTGCATTTGAGAATGAAAAGGCAAACCACTCATTCAATCAGTGTAGATTTGACTGATTCAGATTCAGAGAGTACGTGAAATTTCTGAAGAATAATGGTCTCACCCCTTCAGTAACATACGCTGTCGCAAAATGCACAAATTGTAAAAAACTTAAAAATTAGCATCGATTTTATGTATTTTTGTTTTCATTACAATTTAATTTATTTGTATTCAAATGAAATGAAAAATATATGCAAAATGCCTTAAAAAGAGGCTACTCTTTGGTATAATAATTCACCAAGAACCACCCTCAGCAGTAGTAATACATCTAAAAACAAACTTTTGTGCGTGTTCAGATCATATATGTGTTTTAAAACGACTTTAGAAAAATTTGCAAAAAGGTATGTAATAGGCTACCCATTACTGTAATAGTACGTCAAAAATCTCCTCTAAAAGTGAAACAATTACCTATGAGTATTTTAAAGGCTTAAAATATCTTGCACTATCTATTATCATATCCTTCAGAAAATCCTCTAATTTAAGAAGGCCGTAGAGCACTCAATTCCCTTATTATAATCCTTTGTTATTTAGTGGTTTTTTTCATTCATACAGAGGCAATTAGAAACAATTTTAATGGTTTGTGAATTTTCAAAAATTTACTTCATATTCTAGTGAAATTTCATCAATTTATACTACTATAAATAATTTACCAAGTTTCGTTCCAATTTGACACCTTATACTCAAAAAGTTGAAATCTCTTCTAGATTTAAGCATAGAGAATATTTGTAATCCACTAAAATAAAACATCAGGTGCATCAAAGGAAATCAGAACAAAGACTGCAAAAGAATGAATTTCACTCAAAAGAATGCTGTATTACAAATGTGTTATGTACTTCAGACACAAACATGTAGAAACCTAAAATCAATAAAATTTGCTCATCTTCGATGTATCATATGCCCTTAATACAATAGCAATTTCTAATAAGTTTATTATACGGTTTACGCAAATTACTTCATACAATGCAGATAAAGTTTCTTCTACCAGCGTAGTATTTTTCAACACCAGTTACTCTTATCTGCTGTTTAGTCATAAAAAAATTAGGGGTTTTCGAGTTGGTGGAATTTCTAAGACCATGAATTCTCAATGATAAGCAGAAATTTCTACAAATGCTAGCGCTTGCAATCAAAATAAACTTTAATTTTTTTCATTAATATTGAATTTTTCCACGAGAACAATTTTCAATGTTAACACTTTTCCACAAAGTGCATTAAAATCTTCTTTTAAATCATGTGAAGAAACAATTATTTCCCAGCACTCAAACAAAATTAAATTTCAGTCGCAATGTAATGATTTATTGACCTAGTTAACAAAGCTTGCATGTAAAATTAAAACAAATGTTTCATGTAAGATGAACTGACTAAAAAGGATGCTTAATTTATCTGTTCAGAATTGGAGCTTAAAGTACAATTCAAAGTTAAATTTGTCTTTTTCGAAGCAAAAAAATTATTATAAAATCTTGTTACGCAATGTTCACACTGTTGCTCCAATATTTGGAAATTTTAAGTCTTATCAGAATTTGTTATCCGACATTTGATTACGATCACTCGTGACTAAACATTAGGTATAGTTTTCGCTTAATAAGAATCTATATAGATTAATAAAAAAGAATTCGAAACTTTTGATTGCCATAATTCCACGAAAACCAGTAGAAATGGCGATAATTATTTTGGGGCTATTCTGCGGCTTCATAGGCGGCATTAGTTCTCTGGGTAAATACAATAATAACTTCGTACATTTATTTTAATTCATTTATCTTTGTTTACACTAAAAAATAAAATTGATTAAATGAAATAAATGATATTTAATTTAAATAAATTTTGAAATTGAATACCAACGACAAAGAAAAATAGTCTTAAATTGTTTACGTCTAACAGACAACTTTGGCTTGAATCTAGCTGTCCAGTGCATAAACGCATAAGTCTGACTACTCTGACTTCTTCTAATGGTCTAGTTTTTGTTACACCTTAAGGTAGTTCTTATACATAGTTGTACAATTTTGACAGGATGTGGATGAAATTTTGGTAATACGTTGTTTGAAAATATATTAATCAGCGGTGAAAATTTCATTCCTTTTTACCGTGTAAATTTGAATAAAAGAATGTTGAAATTTCCATGACCCTTAATGAAAAAATCAATGACTCAATGAAAAAATGAGTGCGCACAACTCTATTTATTAGAATTTATATCTAATTTTTGTAGAATTTTTTACTATTTAGTTTTTCAGAAAAATGCAAATATGATACAAAATACAAAAAAAATCCTTTCCCGGCCGGTTTGTTTTGCAAAATTCTAAGTTTTCTTCGTTCTATCAGGTTGTTTATGTACAGTGAATTTTATATATGTTTTCAATACGTGTTGTGCATACCGGACTGCTTCATTTTGAATTGCAAGCTATGACATAAGTTTTCGATTTTTATGCCTTTCCTCATTTTAATAATATTCTATATTTTGATCTTTTAATGAAATTTTAAACTGAATTTATAATTTATGGCACTGAAGAGGGCCCCCATATGTGGTCGAAACGTTTACCTTACTTTTTACGTTTTTTTTATATCTGCCATTGATAGCAATTATTAATGTGACAATAAAAAGAGTCTGACCCTATGCCAAAATAACAACACGAGTAAAAATTCTGTGAATTATGGGTCAATATAATAGCATATGTGTAATAGCATATGTTCCATTTAAGAATAGAACACAACATCATTCAAATGACTGCCACGGCTAGCCTTACAGTACCCCATTCGATCAACCCAATTTTTCAGTGCATTTTCGATTCTTTTTACTTCAATTCCATGAATGGCAACTTCGATTTCGTGTGTCAAAGCCTCAATTATCTCTGGATGGTTCGGGTAACACTTATCATTAGCGGCTCCCCACAAAAAATGGTCCAACGGCGTCAAATTACAGCTCCGAGGCTGCCAATTGACAAGAGAATTTCGGCTGATTATTCGATTTTTAAAAACGTTAGACAAAAAGATCGATTGTTACGTTGGCTGTGCGTTAAGTGGCCCCGTTCTATTGAAACTAAATGACGTCCATGTCATCCTCTTCAATTTTTGGAAACAAAAATTCGTTGAGCATGGCACTGTAACGCTCGTCATTGACCATAACGGCGGCTCCTTGCTCATTTGCGAATAAAAATGGCAGCCATTTGAATGATGTTGTGTTCCATTCATAAATAAAAAGGTTCAGTCTTTCTAATAAAACTATACTTTTGAAAAAATGTCCAAAAGTTTTTTTTTATAGCCGATTCAAATTCCAAATGTGTTTTTTTGATTCAATGAATTTCCTTCTCTAGTGTGAGTGAAGAAATATTTCGTGATAATTCAAATATTCGAAAACACTATTTACTATGTATCTTTAAAAAAACACGACGTACCAGGGAATTCAAATAATGAAAGCAGCATTTTTTCAGTGATCAATTTAGGGGAAGTCATTTATAATTACTAATTTTTGTTTATTATGTATTTACAGTGCTCAATAAATCTTCACTGAATAGTAAATTAAGCATGGGAAGTCCAGTAGATGCAGGAATCGTACAATACGTAGTTTCTTTCAGGAAAGATGGTCGACATTATTGCACTGGTTGTTTGGTTTCTGCTAAAGATATTTTAACTACAGGTAGCTGCATATATAAAACTCGTAAATTTCAGAATGATTCTAATGTGAATGAAACTGCTGCTTTTCTTCATGACAAAAAGTATGAAATTGCACGCACAATTCCGTATCCTGGTTATTACTCATCAAACAGATATAGTATTTATAATTTGGGACACGTTGAAGTAAGTGTTTTAATCAAATTTTTTTCGAAGATTGATTAGTTATTGAATAAAGCTAATTTAAAATTATTATTAAACATTTAAAGCCAGATAGATTTAAATATTTGTTAGAATGAATCTTGAATTCTAAAATCCAAAATCATACGGAAAAAAATAGAGACGTGACCACGTTAGTCCTTGGATCGATATTTTTTTTTTTTCCACATTTAAAATTGAAACACAAAAAAAGTTTGTAATAAAATAATTAATCAAGAAATCTGCATTACTATGACATTCTAATTTTTAAAAGGTAGTGACATCAAACTGATGTCACTTTGTATGTTTTTATTCGTGAGAGATTTTAGAGAAGAACTGACGAGGCCTGTCTGAACCTCTACACATATAGACAGCTAAACCTAGGAGGGGGAGGTCATCAACCTCTACATATATGGGTAACTAAACCTGGGGGAAGGAGGTCATCATCTGGCCTGGTAACACCCCCCTTTTTAGACATAAATTAACCCTTTAATTTCTAGATTTTACCCGTCTGTTTTAGACATGAATTAGTCTCTTAATTTACTAAATTCTTACCCTCCTTACTTTTGGTATTTCGGTGGTTACCAAGGGTTGCAAGCTAGAATTGTACGTGACAACGTTCGTCGGCGTTGTTACCTTTGTTTTTACACAGAATATACAGAGTTTTTTGGGCATACACTTTTGTATGAATTCGAGTATTCCTAATCTGTACAGAACATAGGCTGATCCTAATCCTAGCGCTGCGTAACCTAAATAGCTTAACCAATCTATAGTTGTTTCTCTCCATGTTCTTAGTCTTCTGTTAGTGGCTATTGATTTTAACATATTTTCTGCATCTTCTAGGCTTAATTTGGCTTGTCGTAATTCATTGTTATCTAAAATTTTAGGGAAACGTATTAATTTACTTTCTAAGGTTTTTAGATCGTCGTTAGAGTAACTAATGTTGTAGGTCACATTGAATTCGTTGTAAAATTGTCCCTTTAGATTTTTGCTAAGGTACAGTGCGTCCATTCCATTATAGATTTTACAATTTGAGCCCGTCAGTAGTGAGGGTTGTTTAATCTTTAGGTGTTCTATTCCTGTTTCGCAGCTAATATCTAAATCTACCTCGTTCATTAGTACTATTATGTATCCGTTTAGTACGGGTATGAAGGTTTCTTTGTGTTCTATTGTATCGATTCATTATAAGCTGTACTTCGTATTGGGGTGTACATTTCCCGTTACATGCTGATTCTGCGAACTCAATGGTGCTGCTTATCGCTGATATACGTTGCTGGTTAGATGTGAAGTTAGTTCCCACTACAAGGTCTCAAGTTTCATGGTACAAATGTACCTTGGAGATGTCTTCGACAAACAAATTGTTGGTTAACGGTTGTAAGGTGTATTTGGCTTTATAGTTGGCTATTGCCGCTATTAGAAGTACTAGGGTCCTCATCTGAAAAATAAGGCATACACTGATCTATGTGTACTCTCAGTATTTTATCTTTATTCCTAATGCGTAGATTATTATTATCTAGGTAATCTATAACTTCGTAAGGACCTTTCCAGGATTGTTCTAATTTGTTTTGTTTGGTGTTATTTAAGATTTTAACTAGGTTCCCTGGCTTGTATAAAGGATGCGTTCTTGTTATTCCTTCATCCAATCTTTTCTTAGTTTTTCCTAATTCCACTTGGATTCTTTCTTTAGCTTTTCTAATATTTTCCTCGTGTTTTTTCCTCCATTTTCTAATCAGATCTTGATGGGTTAAATTGGGTGAGTTTTCAATTTCAGATGGTATATTTGGTAATCTTCCAAACGTGAGTTCAAAGGGTGTGAATCCCGTGGTTTGATTTACTGTTGAATTTATTGCGAATGTTACATATTTTAGATTTTCGTCCCAGTTATTCTGATTTTCGGCCATGCTAGTTTTGATCAGATTATTCAGGGCTGAGTGCATTCTTTCAATGTTTCCGTTGGATTGTGGATGGAATGCTGTAGTTTTAATATGTTTGATTTTCAAAGCTGTCTCAAATTGGTCCATCAACTCAGATAAAAAATTAGACCCTTGATCAGTGAGAATAGTTTTAGGGGATCCATAAATGTAAATATACTGTTCTATCAGAGCTTCTACTATTGCTGTTGAGGATTCACTTTTTAACGGTATTAAAGTGGTGTATCTGGTCAATCTATCCTGAATACTGAGTATGTATTTGTTACCTCTAGGTGTAGTAGGTAATGGTCCAAAAATATCCAGTGCTATTTTATCATTTGGATTGAGTGGTATGTCCGGTATTATACTTTCTGATTGATTCTTAATTCGCTTGGTCTTTTGTAGTTGGAATATAGGGCATTTTTTGACATAGTCCTTAATGTCTTGGTCCATGTTGGTCCAAATTCCGATTCTCTTGGCTTTTTCGATAGTATTTTGTTCTCCAGTGTGATCCCTATGAGCTTCTTTAATAATTTGTTTTCGTTCTTCCTTAGTTAATTCTCGGGTCGTAGAGAAACAAATGTGGAAATTCTTATCTGGATAATAGTTTGATAGGAATTCCATTATTTCTTGAATTACTTCTCGCTCCAATAATGTAAATAGAGGATCTCCAAAGGATAATCTCACGATTGAAAGTTTTTTGTTAACGAATTCTTCGATAAACCGACTTAATTTATACAGCCAATCTTCTTCGTTGTACATAGGCATTTCATCCTTAGTTACTTCTTTCCAAAGTTTGCCGATAGCGTTAGGCTTTGTTTTAATTTTGCCTTTGACTGGTTGTAGTTTCCAATTTATAAAATCCGTATATAAATTAGTATTGTCTCCTGGTGTTTCCATGATTTCTTCTTCCGTTTCTGTGGCTTCATTTTCTGATGGTTCTCTCATTCGCCTCACGGTTAATTTAATTTTTTCTTTTAAAATTTCGTCTTTTGTTATTCGCGGCGTGTCGAATGTTTCTATTTCCGGTGACTGGTCTTCCAAGCTTGGTTCTTCTTTTTCAGTACTAATTCCGGTTTTTTCCATTGCTTCTTGTAATGTGTCCTTAGTGATGGGAAAAAGTCCTTTTACATATTCTATTTCGTATTCGTATTCTTCCATACGAAGTCTCCATCGTAAGAGTCTTGAGCTAGTGTCTTTCACATTGTGCAGCCAAACTAAAGCACGGTGGTTTGTTTGAATTTTGAATTTCTTCCCGAGAAGATATTGTCTGAGGCGTTTCATAGCCCATACAATTGCTAAAAGTTCTTTTTCAGAGGTGGTGTATTTTTCTTCGGCTTTGTTCAATGTTCTTGATATAAAAAGACAAGGGTGCCCGTCTTGGCTCAATACTGCTCCTAATCCACAGTTGGATGCGTCCGTAGTTAGTATAAATTGCTTGGAAAAATCAGGGAATTTTAAAACTGGTGCGGTTATCAATGCGTTTTTCAAATCGTAAAATGCCTTTTCACAGTCTGGGGTCCAATCGAATATTGTCTCTTTCTGAGTTAGCTTTGTTAAGGGTCTCGCTATAGAAGAGAAATTCTTGATGAATTTCCTATAGTAACCTGCAAGTCCTAAGAATGATTGCACATCTTTTACAGTTTTCAATGGTCTGAATTCTTCTATGCAGTTTATTTTTTCGGGGTTAGGTTTGACTCCTTCTTTGGTTATTATATGTCCAAGGTATTCTAGTTCTGGTTTGAGGTATTCACATTTTTTCGGTTCTAATCTTAGTCCTAACTGGTAGATTCTTTCCATGACTGCTACTAAATTTTCATTATGTTTCTGAATTGAGCTTCCGAATATCACAATGTCATCTATGTACGCAAAGCATTTTGTTCCGATTAATCCTCTGAATGCATTATCCATCATTCTTTGGAAGGTGGCTGGTGCGTTCTTTAAACCGAAAGGCATGCGATTGTATTCGAAATGTCCTTGGATTGTAGAAAATGCAGTGTACTTTTTGTCTTCTTCCTTCATCGGGATTTGATGGAATCCAGCTGAGAGGTCAAAGGCAGAAAAGAACTTAGCTTTTCCTAAGTGATCTAGTATATCATCGATCATTGGTAATGGGTAAGCATCTTGATCCGTGTCTTCATTAATCTTTCTGTAGTCGATTACCATTCTTAATTTATTTCCTTTTTTCGGTACTATCCATAAAGGTGAGTTGTATGGTGATTGGCTTTCTCTTATAATTCCCTTTTTTAATAACTTTTCTGTTTCTTCTAGGGCAAACTGTCGGTGTTTTTCGGGTAATTTGTGGGATCTTGGATTGATTATTTTTCCATTTTTAAGTACTATTTGGTGTTCGGTAAGGTTAGTACATGGAAGTGGGTCTGATTCTAACGTGAAAACTTCCGAATATCTGGCTATCATTTTTTTGATGAATTCTCTCTGGTCTTTTTCTAAATGATCTAATCTTGAAGCTTTCAATAATTCATTTAGTCTAAAGGTCATTTGAGGTCCATTACTTTCATTTGTGATTATTTTTAATATAGGTTCGTAGCTAATCTGGAGATTTACTTCTTTAGGGTAATCCTCATTATTTTTCAATGGGATTTTTATTTGTCCGTTTCGTATAGTGTAGAGTCCGTCGGGGATTTCCTTATCATCTATAATGATAATATCTTGATCTTCTGCGTCAGTAGAAATGGTGCATATCTTTTCGGATTTTCCTGGTATGAAATCATTGCTTAGGTTCAGGGGTAGCTTTACCTTATTTAGCACGAGGTGACTGTTCATGATCGCGTATCTTGGATATTTTTCAAGGAATTTAATTCCAATTATACCTCCTTCTGGTAGGGGAAAATCGTTGGGTACTATGTAGAAAACGTGTTCTTGTCCAAAAAAGTTTAATTTTGTAGAATGTTTAGAGATATGCCGATCGTTACCCATTAGGCATGTTTTGTGGGTAGATTTCCTTTCGTCTCTATCATCCAATATTTCTTCTTTGATTATGTTTATAGCAGCTCCTGAGTCTACTAATAATCTGTATCTTCCAGTTTTTCTTCTGGCATCGATTGTTCGCAATCTTCCGCATATGGAAGGAATTCGGCTGATTCCTCGAAGATTAGATGCTCCGTTATTTCTTCCTCCGTCATGTTTTCCGCTTCTGTTTCTTCCTCTTGGATTGCTCTTATCGGAGGTGGTGGCTTGAAACCATGGCCTGGGGGAAAACCCTGCTTCACTTGGCACTGTGAAGATATATGACCTATTTTGCCGCACTTGAAGCAATTCATTTTAAATCTGTCACTCAGTGGTATGGTACTATTCTGTGCCCTAGGTGTAGTATTTGCACTGAGTCGAGGTGGTCCGGGTGATTTGGCCCATATTTATACTGCTGGTTTGATAATTTTTCTGATAGGCTGGCTGTCTTTTAACCATGTTTCAGTTTTGATGGCTAATGCTTGAGCCTTGTTTACTGTGTTCGGTTTTAACAGACGTACCTGCATTCCAATTTCTCTTTTTAAATTTAATAAGTAACGGTTAACGGCTTCTTCTTCTTCCAATTCTATTTTAAGTCTTCGTTTAGTGGGGTTTACGTGCTGGGATTGGGCTAGGTAATTTATTTCATTTGTTACTTGTCGAAACCTCGTCGTGAAGTTCTGAACCGTTTCTGTTAAGCCTTGCTTGCAGCTTTCTAATTTAGATATTAATGAAATTAATGAGCTGGTTTGTCTCAAATTTTGTCTGAGTGCCGCGCATAAATCTTCATAGGAGTTTATTTGCATATACCTAATGGCTTTTTCTGCCGCGTGTGTAATTTTCTTTGCTAAAATTAAATCTAGAAGAATTTCTGGTTCTTCGCATCTTATTCTAGCTCTCTTTACCGTTTTTATAAAATCTTCTATTCCCATGTCGTCCTGACCGTTAATTGGCTTTATCCTTTCAATTGCTAACTTGGCTCCCATTTTCCGTTCTTCGCGTGGTGCTGTTGGGACAGTTGTTGGAAAAAATTGTGATTGACCGTAAATATTTTCCTGTCTTGGTCTAAATGTTTCTTTTCTTTGGAATGTTTTTTCTTCGACCGAAGAATGATCGTCTTTTGCTTCTGGTCGTTGCTGGAATTCACTATTTGTTTCTACTGTCCCTGCTCCTCCTAATTTCTTTGATAATCTTGAAATTTCATCTATCCTATTTTCGTTTTCTTTTTTCAGGGCGTTGAATGAGATATTCAGAGTTTCCATTTGGTTGAGAACCCTTACTAGTAATTCGTCAGTGGTGTAAGAGGGGGACTGGGCCCTGACGGGAGATTGTGCTCGAGACATGAGAGTGGTTGTGATTGGGAAATTCAAAGAGGATGAGTCCGTATCGTAGGATGAGTCGGTTTGATAGAGCGTGCTATCTCGGTGTTTATCAAACGCCAGTATACCTACTTATTTATTGTTTGTGACTCGGGTGTAGAATGTCGCGATAAAATTTTAAATGTTTATTTTTTAATAATACAAAATGCAGTATTAGTTGCTACAAACTGCTACTGATTTTGAGGTAGTGATACTTAATTTTTTAAGGGTGGCCAGTGCTTGTGAACACACAGAGTATAGCCAACCCGATCTTGCCTCAACTTTACCTCACCTGTACCGTAGTACAGTCGCCGTGCAACGTAAGTATAGAGGATTTATACTCTAAGGCCCAAGATCGATTGAAGAAATGTTTACAATACTTTCACTTTCTAGAAGTAATGCTTACTGTGCTACTCGTGGCCTGATGTGGGATCCGTAGCCCGCCTGCCTTCCTTGACGTGTCGAAGAGATGAGTCAGCTTACTGTTGAGAACCGGTTTCCTGGCTGGGCGTTGGCTGCTTACCTACGCAGATGCGTCTTCCGCCTGATTGCGGGCCTCGTTCAATTTTAATGGAATCTTTCACTGATAATTTACGTGGAATAGTGGCTACTAAATTCACCAACTAATTTTTATTATCAGCTACTTATTCCTGTTTTCGGGCTTACCGTAGTGAAGTCCGGAGTTCTTCTTATCTTTGAAACTTCGTAAAGTTTCTTTAGCTTCTTGGATCCGTGGATTCCAAGTCTCGTACAGGTCCGCGTTCTATGTGGATTTCCATAGAAATTAAAAACCGAGAACTTAAGCGGATCGTGGCAGGATCACCAAAATGTTATAGTGAAAACTAAGCTTTCTAATTTTTAAAAGGTAGTGGCATAGAACTGATGTCACTTTGTATGTTTTTATTCGTGAGAGATTTTAGAGAAGAACTGACGAGGCCTGTCTGAACCTCTACATATATAGACAGCTAAACCTAGGAGGGGGAGGTCATCAACCTCTACATATATGGGTAACTAAACCTGGGGGAAGGAGGTCATCATCTGGCCTGGTAACAAGGTATCACTGAATTCTAGTTTCCATTTGCCATCAAAGATATTGATCGTTGCAACTCTCAATAGTAATTTATAAAGTTGCACTATATTTACAATTGGTTCAGAAAATGTATTTCCTCCTACCGCTATGGTAAATAAAACTAGTTTTGTTACTATATCCTCGCTTCCTATTGACTTTTAGTAAAAATAAATATAATAACACTAGATTTTACAATCAAGAGTTTCTCCGTGCACTCAATAAGTTTCCGGTCTGACATATAGATGGCACCACTATTGTCAAATCTGTAGAGCTTTGGTCGAATATATATCAGGATGGGAGTCTACTGCCCCAGGTCAAAATTCGCAGTAATAAATGGTTAAACCACCATTAACAATGAGACTATTTTATTCTTCAACAAACGTCACAAGTGACGTACAAACGTCTGATAGTAGGAACGAATAATTGTTAACTGGTGTAAAAGACATGGCCGCCGCTGCGGCATAGAATAGATGTGCGCAAGATGAGGGACTTGCTGAGTCCAGTTACATTAGTTCCTTCCCTACAAATCCATATGATTTCTGGATAGTACCAACCTTCAAACGTTAAGTGTTCACAAGCTACAGAGGTTTTGTTGAAGCAACTTTCGTCATTTTTAAAACAATTGACAAAAAAGAGTTTCGAGTGTTAATCAAACATTGCTTTTTAATGAAAAAAAAATACTGTTAAAGCAAAGCAAGTGCTTGACAAGTGTTATGGGGACTCTGCACCAGGGAACCCAATAATCATCGACTGGTATGCCGAATTAAAACACGGTCGTACAAACACCGATAACGCTCAAAGCTCTGGTTTCTCAAAATCAGCAGTTGTTCGGAAAAACATAACAAAAGTCTACAAAAGAGTTTTGGGCGATCGTTAGTTGAAGTTGCGTAAGATAGGTGACACCTTAAAGATATCTGAAGGTAGTGTGTTTACAATTTCGCACGAATCTTTGGGGATGCATAAGTTGCTTTCGAAGAGGGTGCCGCGTTTGCTCTCACTCGACCAAAAACAACATCGCATCGAGGAGTCAGAGCGCTGTTTAGAGCTGTTCAAACGAGGTGAAAAGGATTTTCTGCGTCAGTATGTAGCAATAAATGGAACGTGGATCTACCAATACACACCTGAAACAAACAGATCGTCAGCTGAGTAGACAGCAGCTGCTGAAAGCCGTCCAAAGGGACCAAAAACTCGAAAGTAGGCTGGAAAGGTTATGGTATCCGTATTTTGGGACGCGCATGGTATTTTGTTTATCGACTATCTTAGGAAAGGTTAAACCATTAACAGCGACTATTATATGGCATTGCTGGATCGATTGAGTGCAGAAATCAAGAAAAGACGGCCACACCTACCATGTTCTCCAGATCTAGCGCCCAGCTACTACTGGCTCTTTGCTGGCCTGAGGAAAATGCTCCAGGGAAAGATATTTGGCTCCCATGAAGAAGTAATTGCCGAAATTGAGGCCTATTTTGAGAGCAAAGACGAATCACTCTACACAAAAAGCATCGAAAAGTTAGAGAAGCGTTGAAATGAGTGTATTACGCTTAAAGGAAACTATGTTGATGAATAATGTCGAATTTCTCGAAAAACCTGTATTTTTCTTAGTTAGACCAGAAACTTACTGAGTGATGTGTTATGTTTATTTATTGAAAACTTTTTTTTACATTTGTAAATATTTAGGACCAGATAAACCTTTATTCTATTTTATTAAATTTTTGAATTTATTCAATTTTCAAATCGATATCTCATTTCATGTGGTAATGCGTCAGGCAACACAAATAATCCTTATTTAATTTCTTCAAACAAATTTTTTTCGGAATTTTTATCCAAATGAGGCAAATAAACGTAGTTTATTATTCTCTCTATCATTTCCAAAAATTTTAAAACAGTATTTCCGTTACAAAACAAGTTATATGAGCGCAAAAGAAAATATTGATTATTTTGTCACGTGGTCTACGTAGAAAATGGTCTTAGTCTGGATATTTCGAGGGTCCGACTGACTGTAATTGAGGGACAACTATAGTACAGCCTTCTAGATGACCAAACTGACTATTTCTGGACGGCAAAGATAAGATGGTCGACGCAATTATCTCAGAACGACCATTCGACCATCCCTGCTATAAGTATGTAAAAACATATAAAAAGATCAAAACAGGGAGATGTAGGGACATAGGATTATTTCTATGTCTTCTAAATTGCCGATTTGCATCCCCAAACACCACTTCTTATTATTTCCGAACCTTTATGCACCATGTCAAGATGTACTAGGGTGTTTAAAATGAACGTGATAAAATGAACAAGAAATTATTCTTTTGGCAAAATCCGGTCTTATTTCACAATGTACTCTCCTTTAGCTCAATACAACTCCAACAGGGTTCAACGATCTTTCAACTTTTCAATGCCGTCCAAATAATACTATTTGTCAAAGCCCCCGAAATACCCTTCTGTCTCCCATTCAACTTCTTCGTTCGACTCAAAACGTCTACCACACACCAACTCTCGAAGTCCGGGAACAGATAATAGTCGCTGGGGACCAGGTCTGTAGAATACGGTGGATGCGGATGTGATTCGAAAGTTAATTTATGCTTTTTTTCCTGTGAAATATTCGATGTGTGGGATGGTGCATTGTCATCATGAAAAAGGAATATTTTCTCCTCAAATGTGGCCGTTTCTTCCTGATTTCATCAACCAAACGATCCAATAATGCAGCATAATATGCTCTAGTAGTCGTCCTTCCTTTCTCAAGGTAGTCGATTAAGATTACTCCATGTGCATCCCAAAAAACACTAGCCATAACTTTCCGAGCCAATTGTTGTGTTTTCGGACGCTTTGGTACAGTTTCACCAAGTTCAACCCACTGTTTCGACCCTTCGCGTGATTCCGGAGTATAATGGTATTTCCATGTCTCATCTATCGTCACAAATTGACGCAAAAACTCTTGAGGATTACAGTTAAAATAGGCCAAATTGTGCTCTGAAGTGGTCACACGACTGCTTTTTTGGTCGATTGTGAGCAATCGCGGTAACCATCTTGAACAGAGCCTTCTCATGCACAAATATGTATGCAAAATATTGACCACATGCTCAGTTGAGATGTAGTAGTGTATGACAAGAGAAAGAAACAGATACAGGTAGGTATAGAAAGAATAGACAGAGATAAAGAAAACGGTATTGAAAGAAACAGAAGCAAATAGACAAGGGAGAAAAGAAATAACGGTGAATTGATGAGGAATGGGGTGGAATAAATTTTCTTTATCTCTTTCTATCTAGGAGATAGAAATCGATCAAATGTGATATAATTTATAACTGTTTGCTCACAGCAGTGATGTTAAGGGTCGGCTTATCCCAAATAGTCGATTTGATCATCTCAGAAGGTCAACATGAGTGAAAACAAGATGTTCAACTTGACCAGACCAGGGGGTTGACTCGACTATCCCAATAGTCAGCCTGACCCTCTCTGAATTCTCAATCTGAACATAAAACTAGTCAAATTGACTACGTAGAAAAAATCATAGAGGGATAGTTTGACCATTAAGAGGGTCAAACTAACCCTCTAAATGTTGACACTCAAATTTTTACCTATTTTTCTTTATGTATGTATATTTCTGAATCTCTGCTCAATAATAAAAAGATACTTCATTTAACTAATAATTAAAATCACAATTATTCTTAAAAGTTGATTCCAGATTTGGATCAAAAGGAGTATGAGAGATTGAATGCTATTTCTATTCCTGTAGCAAGTTATTTTGTTAATATAACTAATAAAATAGCTACAATATTTGCTTATGGACGTTTGGTTCGTGCTGGTCGACTTGTTGTACGACAAATGTCAGTTGAAATGAAAAATGATACGTTCTGCAGAGAATATATTATTCAACCATATTCTAAACCTTTTCCAGGAGATAGACAAATGTGTGGATGTTCATTCAAATTGAGTCAACGAATCACGGACGTAATCAAGTTGATTATTTTAATTATATTTTAACATTTTTTGTTCACATGGAGAAAAATAGTTAGAGTAATTTTACTCAACTTTCGATCAAAGTTGGAACATATGGACAAGTTAGAAGTTCTTTTAACTCCAAGCAAAGTTTTCATGTTAGGAATCGAAAAATAATCGGAAAGAGGCAAATCTGGAAATTAAGGTGGATGAGGAAGTATTTCTTAGCGTAAATCAAATAATTTCGACTGATTTTTTTTCTGGCTTATAATAATGAATCCACGTTTCATCAACAGTTACATAACGTCGCAAAAATTCCTATGAATTACGTTGAAACATTGTCTGCCTTTTAAGGCTTCCTCACCATACACATCACGTAACTTTTTAGCAGCCTGTCTTGCGTTGTTTCCTTTACGGAAATAAAAAAGGAAAATATGACGAAAATGCTTGTTTTTACACTTCATCTTAAAGTTCATGCCAAATTAACAACTGTAAACGAAATTACGCGCAATTTTTTTGCAAAGCAAGCTAGGAGTGACAGCTAACAATTACCGGAAGGAAAAAATCATGACATTGACAGAAGTCATTCAGAAAGATGGTCAGACATCTATAGGTGCTATTCAACTTTCCTTTGAGCGCCATTTTAAATTTTGGGAACATTCAAAAGTCGCAAGGAGCTATGTCGGAACTGTACGGAGGCTGGCGAAGCTGTACAATCTTGTTTCGCCAAAAATTGCGGCACAAGGTTCGGTGAATGCGCTGGCGCGTTATCGTGGCGAAGAAGCCAGTCATCGCTTGACCAGAAACGCGGTCGTTTTCTTCTCACGGCATCACGCAATCTTTTCAGAACTTCAACGTAAAATTCTCTGTTGATCGTCTGACCTCTTGGAGCAATCAATCGACGATCACCTTCAATCGCAAGTCGCACACGCTCGAAGTTTTCCGGCGTTGTTGTTGGGGAAGGTCGGCCAGAACGAGGGTTACTGTCAACAGATGTGCGGACATTTTTAAACCGCCTGTACCACTTCTTTATCTGCCTTATGCCCATACTTTCGTCTGCAAAGGTGGATCTGTTCTTTCTGTCATTTTCAATTGTAAACAAATGCGACGAACGGAAAAAGCACGATGGTCATAAACACACGCTGCGCGCGACCCAAGGCGTCTGGCCGGTAACTACGGCATTCAGGGAGTTCATGAGAGACTACTGGTTACTCTCATACATGATATGGCTATTTGCAGTATTGCAAGCTGCCACAAACAAGAAGAAGAAGAAGGTTACTCTCATACCCCGCAGAGGCCAATCGAGCGTTCTGGCGCGACGATATAAACACAGTTTGGATACTTTTCTGACACACCTCGTATATAAGTATAGTTATTACACGGAAAAAAATAAGTACTGGGAAATTTACATGACAGAGTGCTCGACTTTCAGATACGTTCAAAAGTTACTTAAAATTAAAAGTACCGTTCTTGTACAATTAGATCAATAATCCTGGAAAATATTTTTACGAATTAATATGAAATTCTAAATATAGGCAGATAGAGCCCACACAGCACTCGTGCATGAAAACTTCAAAGCCAGTCAATGAAATTTTTATGGACTATCAAAGGCAATAAGAAACAAAAATTATTTTCGCAAGCTGTCTTTTTTTTATATACTATTTTATTGATTTTTATTACAAATTATATTACCGCTGTTGAAATTAATATTACGCTGATAGGATTCGAACCTTAACTTTTACCTAACCTACATATATAACGCAGTCTAACCTTATAAATTGAACCGCACGGCTACCGAAGCACTTGCGATACTTTTCAAAAAATATTGGTTAGATTTTATCCTTTGAAAATGCAGGGCCGTGTAAGAAATTGCTGCGCCTTGTTTCGCCATCAATTTTATATAAGGCTAACAAAAGTTTTTAGATGAAGAGACTTTTAATAAATTAAATACTGAATTCTATAATATCAAATATAAGAATTTCATAATTTCTGAAGTTTATGTCAATTTACAAAGTAATAAAAATTTTGCGTATCTAAAAAACTGACATTGACAGCTACGCATCGTACCACTAAAAATTTCACAAGACTTTCAAGCGCAGTCCAAGAATTTTTCTTTGATTTGTATAGCAGGTATTTATCTCTTCCTAATCAAATTATTCTATCCAAACTCTTTTAAAACGTGAAGCACTCTTTAGAAGAAGTATTATCTGCCTTTCTATAATTTCTTCAAAAAATATACAATAAAATTTGAAAGAATTTCATTCATTGACTGTGCTTGAATTAATCTAGGACATTCTTTCTTTTTTTCGATGAAGTTCTAAGCTGCTTAATGAAAAGTATATAGGATCTTCGGAAAAATTTGTCCTGTCCAAAAGTCGAGGACTGTCAAGTAAATTTCCCAGTACTTATTTTTTCCGTGTAGGTTTATGTATGTAAGGTTATATCTTAAGTGCATTTGTGATTAATAATATCTTTGGCTGTAACTGAATGATGTGTATGTATTTGTATAATGTTTATGCATGCACGTATCGGATGACTAGTAACAGTCTCGAGGTGAGATTTTTTGTTTTTTCAAGAGAACCATACTATTGCCGGTTGAAGTAATACACCTGATGCTTATTTTACTCAACTATCGTTTGAAGCTCTTCAAGCGTCGGTGATATACTTATACATTTCATGTTAACCCAGTAACGCATATTGACGCCTTGTCGTCGACCACGTTTTACTAAACTCCTCACTATTCCCTATATAACGCTTTTTATTATTCACATTGGTTGGATTGAGTATTTATCAAATTCATTTTACTCGACTAGGATTTGAAAAATGTTAATACGTCCTTATGTCTCAAGTTTAACCGATAGAATCGAGTAAAATAATTACTCTAACTATTTTCCCCATGCATAATGTTTTTATAAACATTGTGTTAAAAAAAGTTTGTGAATATGATATGTTCATCTCTTTTACAGGAAGACTATGGCAGTCCTTTAATTCATGATAATGTTCTTGTTGGAATGGTTATTTTTAAAACTAGATATCGTGGTGATCTAACTTCTATTTCTTTTATCAGACTTAATTTCTTGAGGCAAGGCTTCCCATATATTAATATAAAGTCTATTTCACAAAATTCCACTCTAAATCCACAGCAGTGCAAGCTGAATGAAATTAATATGGATTTTTTTGATTGATTGATAACAGAATTTAACCGCTATAACGATTGCGAGATCCTAGCGCTACAATGTCCAAGTCGGAAAAAGAAATATTGTATCGGTATCTATTTGTATTTCTGACTTGTATAATATTGAATTTCTTAGAATTTATTATGAATATAATCAAGAAAACCTTTTCTCTAGATTTGCACATTTCCATAAAATACATTTTTCAATACCAGAAAAGTTTGAGATGAATTCATTAAAGGTGTTGAAGTTTTATAAATTTTTGAGAAATAGTTTTCAAAGAGTAATTAATTAATAATCTCCATTCAATTTGTTATAAATTTTTAAAAATAAAAAACGCTATTGATTTCTTTAAAAACCTGCTTAAAAATTGTGTTATTTATTATTTGTATGAAATTGATGCGTATCAAATTCTAAAAATTACCAAAATGTTAAATTTTATGGTCACTTTTATCAGAGTTAATTACTTGAAGCAAGGCTTCCCAGAAATTAATATGAAACAATATTCATTTTTTTGATTGATTGATAACAGAATTTAACCACTATAACTACACTGAGAAAAAAATGCTATTGAATCAAAAGCATTTCTTTCCAAAAGCATTTATAGTATGAATTCATAAAAATATACTACAAGAACTAATAAATATGTTACTAATTCTACAGCATATTGATTTGAATCCGTGATATACATGCTTTTGGAAAGAAATTCTATTGATTCATTAGCATTTTTTTCTCAGTGTATCACAAGATCCACGCGCTACAATTTCCAACTCGGAAAGATAAATATTGTACGGGTATCTATTTGCATTTTTGTATTTGTTTTCAAAGAGTAAGTAATTAATAATTGCAACTCGATCGATTATCAATTTTTTAAATAAACAAAGGTATTCATTGCATTAAAAACGGATGAAGCAAATTAACGATACATTATATATTACTTTTCTACAGTTTTGCTTGAATATTGTCTTATTTATTATTTGTTAATAATTGATACGCATCAAACTCTGAAAAATGCTTAAAATTTGAATTTTATGGTCATTTTGAAATTTGATTGCCTTTAATTCATAAAAGAAATACTCAAGTGGAGTCAAGATTGCAATCTGAAAATAAATTTATCCACAGAACTATTTCCCCCCACTATGCAGCATCTGGATAGCGTCAGTTTTATGTGAGGGTAGTTAAGGTTGGTATCAATTGTCAAAATTTCCTGCAGTGTAAGTCAATTACTCAGTGACTATGTTTGCATTTGAGAGTGATACGAAACATCGTAATTCGTCTTTAATGTATCCTAACGACGGTGTCTGATTTATTTTATATAGTGGCGGTTCAGGAGGGTAGTAAACGTTGTTATGTAGTAAAAGCCTTCTGCACAGTATACTTGTATTTCTGTATACTAGTAATTTTGCTTTTCCCTTGAGAGTACTATAAAACGCCCAAATTTTTCAGTTTTGATGTTTTATAATATCGGGGTTGATTATATTTTAATCTACGGGTTACTTTAACCTTTTAACGGCCAGTGGGACATGTACGTTCGATCTACTTTGAAGAATAATAACTTCCATAAAAATTAACATATCGCCATCGTTTACGTCTCATTTTTAAGTGTGAGATTTAACTGATTAAAATAGCTAAAAAGAGGTTACTGTAAATCAGTCAAATTTCAATGATTACTTCAATAAAATTAATTGGTTCAACAGTGAAAAATGTATTTTTACTGACAAATTCAGTGAAAATTAACTAATTTAACAGTGAAATATATCTTCTTCGCTGGTGAATCAGTGAAAAATCAAATCACAGTTTCAATCAATGAAAATTTGACTGATTCTGATTTAGAGAGTACTTGGAATATCTGAAGAATAATAGTCTCACCCCTTCAGTTACATACGCTGTCACAAAATGCACAAATTGTAAAATATTGAAAAATTAGCATCACTTTTATGAATTTCTGTTTTCATTACAATTTAATTTATTTTTATTCAAATGAAATGAAAAATATATGCAAAACGGCCTTAAAAAGAGGCTACACTGAGAAAAAAATGCTATTGAATCAAAAGCATTTCTTTCCAAAAGCATTTATAGTATGAATTCATAAAAATATACTACAAGAACTAATAAATATGTTACTAATTCTACAGCATAGTGATTTGAATCCGTGATATATATGCTTTTGGAAAGAATTCCTATTGATTCAATAGCATTTTTTTCTCAGTGTACTCTTTGGTGTAATAATTCACCAAGAAACACCTTCAGCAGTAGTAATACATCTAAAAACAGACTTTTGTGTGTGTTCAGATCATATATGTATTTTAAAACGACTTTAGAAAGATTTGCAAAAAGGTATGTAAAAAACTACCTATAACTGTAATAGTACGTCAAAAATCTGCTCTAAAAGTGAAAATACACATGAAAACAGATTTTTGTTTATTTTCAGATCGTATTGCGAAATACTTATGTCTCAATTCAGAGTAGGATGAAATAACGGGAAATGTGATTATGAATTCTCCTTTTCAAGGGTGCTTTTTTCTCCGATCAGGGGCGATTTGTAAGGATTTTAAAAGCTTTAAAATTTCTTTCAATATATCTACATGTTCTGGGGTATGTTTTTTTCAATTGAGGTCAGAATAAACTAACATGAAGTAAGATTAAAATTTTTTACATTTAAGATATCCTATTTCTAAATTTAGTGGTGGTTTGTAAGAGTAACAATGACTTATGAGTATTTTAAAGGCTTAAAATATCTTGCACTATGTAATATCATATCCTTCAGAAAATTCTCTGAATTAAGAAGGGCGTAGAACATTCAATTCCCTTATTATAATCCTTTATTTTTTTAGTGGTTCTTTTCTTTCATACAGAGGCAGTTAGAAACAATTTTAATGGTCTGTGAATTTTCAAAAATTTACTTCATATTCTAGTGAAATTTCATCAATTTATACTACTATAAATAATTTACCAAGTTTCGTTCCAATTTGACACCTTATACTCAAAAAGTTGAAATCTCTTCTAGATTTAAGCATAGAGAATATTTGTAATCCACTAAAATAAAACATCAGGTGCATCAAAGGAAATCAGAACAAAGACTGCAAAAGAATGAATTTCACTCAAAAGAATGCTGTATTACAAATGTGTTATGTACTTCAAACACAAACATGTAGAAACCTAAAATCAATAAAATTTGCTCATCTTCTATTTATCATATGCCCTTGATACAATAGCAATTTCTAATAAGTTTATTATACGGTTTACGCAAATTACTTCATACAATGCAGATAAAGTTTCTTCTACCAGCGTAGTATTTTTCAACACCAGTTACTCTTATCTGCTGTTTAGTCATAAAAAAATTAGGGGTTTTCGAGTTGGTGGAATTTCTAAGACCATGAATTCTCAATGATAAGCAGAAATTCCTACTAATGCTAGCGCTTGTAATCAAAATAATCTTTAATTTTTTTCATTAATATTGAATTTTTCCACGGGAACAATTTTCAATGTTAACACTTTTCCACAAAGTGCATTAAAATCTTCTTTTAAATCATGTGAAGAAACAATTATTTCCCAGCACTGAAACAAAATTAAATTTCAGTCGCAATGTAATGATTTACTGGCCTAGTTAACAAAGCTTGCATGTAAAATTAAAATAAATGTTTCATGTAAGATGAAATGACTAACAAGTATGCTTAATTTATCTGTTCAGAATTGGAGCTTAAAATACAATTCAAGGTTAAATTTGTCTTTTTTGAAGCAACAAAATTATTATAAAATCTTGTTACGCAATGTTCACACAGTTGCTCCAATATTTGGAAATTTTAAGTCTTATCAGAATTTGTTATCCGACATTTGATTACGATCACTCGTGACGAAACATTAGGTATAGTTTTCGCTTAATAAAAATCTATATAGATTAATAAAAAATAATTCGAAACTTTTGATTGCCATAATTCCACGAAAACCAGTAGAAATGGCGATAATTATTTTGGGGCTATTCTGCGGCTTCATAGGCGGCATTAGTTCTCTGGGTAAATACAATAATAACTTCGTACATTTATTTTAATTCATTTATCTTTGTTTACACTGAAAAATAAAATTGATTAAATGAAATAAATGATATTTAATTTAAATAAATTGTGAAATTGAATACCAACGACAAAGAAAAATAGTCTTAAATTTTTTACGTCTAACAGACAACTTTGGCTTGAATCTAGCTGTCCAGTGCATAAACGCATAAGTCTGACGTCTGACTTCTTCTAATGGTCTAGTTTTTGTTACACCTTAAGGTAGTTCTTATAGTTGTACAATTTTGACAGGATGTGGATGAAATTCTGGTAATACGTTGTTTGAAAATATATTAATCAGCGGTGAAAATTTCACTCCTTTTTACCGTGTAAATTTGAATAAAAGAATGTTGAAATTTCCATGACCCTTAATGAAAAAATCAATGACTCAATGAAAAAATGAGTGCGCACAACTCTATTTATTAGAATTTATATCTAATTTTTGTAGAATTTTTTACTATTTAGTTTTTTAGAAAAATGCAAATATGATACAAAATACAAAAAAAATCCTTTCCCGGCCGGTTTGTTTTGCAAAATTCTAAGTTTTCTTCGTTCTATCAGGTTGTTTATGTACAGTGAATTTTATATATGTTTTCAATACGTGTTGTGCATACCGGACTGCTTCATTTTGAATTGCAAGCTATGACATAAGTTTTCGATCTTTATGCCTTTCCTCATTTTAATAATATTCTATATTTTGATCTTTTAATGAAATTTTAAACTGAATTTATAATTTATGGCACTGAAGAGGGCCCCCATATGTGGTCGAAACGTTTACCTTACTTTTTACGTTTTTTTATATCTGCCATTGATAACAATTATTAATGTGACAATAAAAAGAGTCTGACCCTATGCCAAAATAACAACATGAGTAAAAATTCTGTGAATTATGGGTCAATATAATAGCATATGTATAATAGCATATGTTCTTATAACAAGAACTTTTTCTGATTCTATTATAACATGGCTATAAGAGAACTGGATTTTTCATACTAAGGGGTAACACCACTATTAAAATCTAAAATTAAGCGTTTTTTAAAAAAAAATTTGGATGGAAGGCAAAGTAAGTCAAGGATCTTATCAACCATGTCTTTAAATGTTCAAAGACAAAATTTATTTATAAATAATTTATAATAGTACAAAATAGTACAAAATTGTTGGAATCAGGCTGCGTTCTATTTGATAAAACATGCCTACCGAGAATGGCTCGAGCGTCGTTATTTTGTACTATTTATCAATACATTTTTTTTAAACAATTAAAGACATGGTTTATAACTACCTTCAATATTATTATCCCGTCAATTTTCCTTCCATCCAATGAAAAATCCCAAAAAACTTTTTACAGGGTGGGCCATCTAACACTTGCAATTTAAATCCGCTATAAAAAAAAAACGTATGGATATTTCTTTAAAAGTATGGTTTTATTAGAAAAATTGACCCTTTCCATTTAAGAATAGAACACAACATCATTCAAATGACTGCCACGGCTAGCCTTACAGTACCCCATTCGATCAACCCAATTTTTCAGTACATTTTCGATTCTTTTTACTTCAATTCCATGAATGGCAACTTCGATTTCGTGTGTCAAAGCCTCAATTGTCTCTGGATGGTTAGGGTAACATTTATCATTAGCGGCTCCCCACAAAAAATGGTCCAACGGCGTCAAATTACAGCTCCGAGGCTGCCAATTGACAAGAGAATTTCCGCTGATTATTCGATTTTTAAAAACGTTAGACAAAAAGATGGATTGTTAGGTTGGCTGTGCATTAAGTGGCCCCGTCATATTGAAACTAAATGTCGTCCATGTCATCATCTTCAATTTTTGGAAACAAAACTTCGTTGAGCATGGCACTGTAACGCTTGTCATTGACCATAATGGCGGCTCCTTGCTCATTTGCGAATAAAAATGGCACCCATTTGAATGATGTTGTGTTCCATTCATAAATAAAAAGGTTCAGTCTTTCTAATAAAACTATACTTTTGAAAAAATGTCCAAAAGTTTTTTTTTTATAGCCGATTCAAATTCCAAATGTTAGATGGTCCACCCTGATCGGTCAAGTAGATGCGTTTTTTTGATTCAATGAATTTCCTTCTCTAGTGTGAGTGAAGAAATATTTCGTGATAATTCAAATATTCGAAAACACTATTTACTATGTATCTTTAAAAAAACACGACGTACCAGGGAATTCAAAAAATGAAAGCAGCATTTTTTCAATGATCAATTTAGGGGAAGATATTTATAATTACCAATTTTTTTTTTTATGTATTTACAGTGCTCAATAAATCTTCACTGAATAGTAAATTAAGCATGGGAAGTCCAGTAGATGCAAAAATCGTACAATACGTAGTTTCTTTCAGGAAAGATGGTCAACATTATTGCACTGGTTGTTTGGTTTCTGCTAAAGATATTTTAACTACAGGTAGCTGCATATATAAAACTCGTAAATTTCAGAATGATTCTAATGTGAATGAAACTGCTGCTTTTCTCCATGACAAAAAGTATGAAATTGCACGCACAATTCCGTATCCTGGTTATTACTCATCAACCAGACACAGTATTTATAATTTGGGATACGTTGAAGTAAGTGTTTTAATCCAATATTTTCGAAGATTGATTAGTTGTTAAATAAAGCTAATTTAAAATTATTATTAAACATTTAAAGCCAGATAGATTTAAATATTTGTTAGAATGAATCTTGAATTCTAAAATCCAAAATCATACGGGAAAAAATAGAGACGTGACCACGTTAGTCCTCGGATCGATATTTTTTTTTCCACATTTAAAATTGAAACACAAAAAAAGTTTGTAATAAAATAATTAATCAAGAAATCTGCATTACTATGACAGATCTTATTAGATCGGGCGAATACATAATTCTATGGGGACGGTCGGTATTCGATAACTAACACATCACGCAATAAGTTTCCGGTCTGAGATAGATGGCACCACTGTTGTCAAATCTGTAGCGCTTTAGTCGAATATATATATATATATATATATATACCAGGATGGGAGTCTACTGTCCCAGGTCGAAGTTGGCAGTAATAAATGGTTAAACCACCATTAACAATGAAACTATTTTACCAGGGGTGTTAGTTGAAATTTGCCGGTTTTGCCCATAGATGTCGCTAGAGATATGTATACATTTCTATGATTTGGCATCTATGTCATATTTTTCTATGGACAATAACCTTCAAAAATACACAATTATATTATGCCAAAATAATAGCATCATAGTTGTTTACCTCAGTGAATATGCATTTGCGGCATTCTTCGCTTTTCTTATTTCATCAAAAGAAAAAAGCAATTGAAGCTCATCGATTGCTGGTAGAAACTTATGGTGAACATGCTCCAGTGATTAGAACATCTGAGACATAGTCTCGTCAATTTAAAAGTGGAGATTTCGATTTAACAGACAATGAACATCCTGGTGCAGCGAAAAAGTTCGAAGAGGAGGAATTGCAGGCGTTATTGGATGAAGACCGAACCCAATCGCAAATGGAAAATCGAAAAACTATTTGTGAAATTCTGCGTCAACGGTTCGAAAGGAAATCTTTTCTGCATCGAATTGTTACGGGGGACGAAAAATGGATTTATTTCGAGAACACGAAGCGGAAAAAATCATGGCTTTCACCTGGTGAGGTCGGCCCATCGACTCCAAGGCCAAATCGCTTTGGCCGTAAGACAATGCTCTGTGTTTGGTGGGACCAGTGTGGTGTGGTGTAGTTCGAGTTATTAAAACCTGGTGAGATAGTGGATACGGATAGCTACCGACAACAAATTATCAATTAGAATCATGCGTTGATCGAAAAACGTCCGGAATGGGCCCGAAGACATGACAAACACGATCGTACAAACACCGATAACACTCAAAGCTCTGGTTTCTCAAAATCAGGAGTTGTTCGGGAAAACATAACAAAAGTCTACAAAATAGTTTTGGGCGATCGTTAGTTGAAGTTGCGTAAGATAGGTGACACCTTAAAGATATCTGAAGGTAGTGTGTTTACAATTTCCCACAAATCTTTGGGGATGCATAAGTTGCTTTCGAAGAGGGTGCCGCGTTTGCTCTCACCCGGCCAATAACAACATCGCGTCGAGGAGTCAGAGCGCTGTTTAGAGCTGTTCAAGCGCGGTAAAAATGACTTTCTGTGTCAGTGTGTAGCAATAAATGGAACGTGGATTTACCAATACATACCTGAAACAAACAGATCGTCAGCTGAGTAGACAGCAGCTGGTGAAAGCCGTCCAAAGGGACCAAAGACTCAAGAGTAGGCTGGCAAGGTTAGGGCATCCGTACTGTGGGAGCGCATGGTATTTTGTTTATCGGCTATCTCAAAAAAGGTTTGACCATTAACAGCGACTATTAAATGGCATTGATGGATCGATTGAGTGCAGAAATCAAGAGAAGACGGCCTCACTTGCAAAAGAAAAAAATGCTGTTCGACCAAGACAATGCACAGTGCCATAAGTCCATGAAAACGATGTTCAAATTGAAAAAAACTAAGCTTTGAATTGCTTCCACACCTACCATGTTCTCCAGATCTAGCGCCCAGCTACTACTGGCTCTTTGGTGACCCGAGGAAAATGCTCCAGGGAAAGAGATTTGGCTCCCATGAAGAAGTGATTGCCGAAATTGAGGCCTATTTTGAGAGCAAAGGCGAATCACTCTACACAAAAAGCATCGACAAGTTAGAGAAGCGTTGGAATGTGTGTATTACGCTTAAAGGAAACTAAATATGTTGATGAATAAAGTCGAATTTCTCGAAAAACCTGTATTTTTCTTAGTTAGACCAGAAACTTACTGAGTGATGTGTTATGTTTATTTATTGAAAACTTTTTTTTACATTTGTAAATATTTAGGACCAGATAAACCTTCTTTATTCTATTTTATTCAATTTTTGAATTTATTCAATTTTCAAATCGATATCTCATTTCATGTGGAAATGCGTCAGGCGACACAAATTATCCTTATTTAATTTCTTCAAACAAATTTTTTTCGGAATTTTTATCCAAATGAGGCAAATAAACGTAGTTTATTATTCTCTCTATCATTTCCGAAAATTTTAAAACAGTATTTTCGTTACAAGACAAGTTATATGAGCGCAAAAGAAAATATTGATTGTTTGGTCACGTGGTCTACGTAGAACATGGTCTTAATCTGGATATCTCGAGGGTCCGACTGACTGTAATTGAGGTCAACTATAGTACAGCCTTCTAGATGACCAAACTGACCATTTCTGGACGGCAAAGATAAGATGGTCGACGCAATTATCTCAGAGCGACCATTCGATCATCCCTGCTAGAAGTATGTAAAAACATATAAAGAGATCAAAACAGGTAGATAGAGGAAGATAGGATTATTTCTATGTCTTCTAAATTGCCGATTTGCATCCCCAAATACCACGTCTTTTTATTTCCGAACCTTTATGCACCATGACAATATGTGCTAGGGTCTTTAAAATGAACAAGAAATTATTATTTTGGCAAAATCCGGTTCAATTTCGCAATGTACTCTCCTTCAGCTCAATACAACTCCAACGGGGTCCAACGATCTTTCAACTTTTCTATGCCTTCCAAATAATACGATTTGTCAAAGCCCCCGAAATACCCTTCTGTCTCCCATTCAACTTCTTCGTTCGACTCAAAACGTCTACCACACACCAACTCTCGAGCTCCGAGAACAGATAATAGTCGCTGGGGACCAGGTCTGCAGAATACGGTGGATGCGGATGCGATTCGAAAGCTAATTTATGCTTTTTTTCCTGTGAAATGTTCGATGTGTGGGATGGTGCATTGTCATCATGAAAAAGGATTTTTTTCTCATCAAATGTGGCCGTTTCTTCCTGATTTCGTCAACCAAGCGATCCAATAATGCAGCATAATATGCTCTAGTAGTCGTCCTTTCTTTCTCAATGTAGTCGATTAAGATTACTCCATGTGCATCCCAAAAAACACTAGCCATAACTTTCCGAGCCGATTGTTGTGTTTTCGGACGCTTTGGTACAGTTTCACCAAGTTCAACCCACTGTTTCGACCCTTCGCGTGATTCCGGAGTATAATGGTATTTCCATGTCTCATCTATCGTCACAAATTGACGCAAAAACTCTTGAGGATTGCAGTTAAAATAGGCCAAATTGTGCTCTAAAGTGGTCACACGACTGCTTTTTTGGTCGATTGTGAGCAATCGCGGTAACCATCTTGAACAGAGCCTTCTCATGCACAAATATGTATGCAAAATATTGACGACATGCTCAGTTGAGATGTAGTAGTGTATGAATAGAGAAAGAAATAGATACAGGTAGGTATAGAAAGGATAGACTGAGATAAAGAAAACGGTATTGAAAGAAACAGAGGCGAATAGACAAGGCAGAAAAGAAATAACGGTGAATTGATGAGGAATGGGGTGGAATAAATTTTCTTTATCTCTTTCTATCTAGGAGATAGAAATCGATCAAATGTGATATAATTTATAACTGTTTGCTCACAGCAGTGATGTTAAGGGTCGGCTTATCCCAAATAGTCGATTTGATCATCTCAGAAGGTCAACATGAGTGAAAACAAGATGGTCAACTTGACCAGACCAGGGGGTTGACTCGACTATCCCAATAGCCAGCCTGACCCTCTGTGAATTTTCAAGCTGAACATAAAACTAGTCAAATTGACTACGTAGAAAAAATCATAGAGGGATGGTTTGACCATTAAGAGGGTCAAGCTAACCCTCTAAATGTTCACACTCAAATTTTTACCTATTTTTCTTTATGTATGTATATTTCTGAATTTCTGCTCAACATTAAGATGATTTCTCATTTAACTAATAATTAAAATCACAACTATTCTTTAAAGTTGATTCCAGATTTTGATCAAAAGGAGTATGAGAGATTGAATGCTATTTCTATTCCTGTAGCAAATTATTTTGTTAATATAGCTAATAAAATAGCTACAATATTTGCTTATGGACGTTTGCTTCGTGCTGGTCGACTTGTTGTACGACAAATGTCAGTTGAAATGAAAAATGATACGTTCTGCAGAGAATATATTATTCAACCATATTCTAAACCTTTTCCAGGAGATAGACAAATGTGTGGATGTTCATTCAAATTGAGTCAACGAATTACGGAGGTAATCAAGTTGATTATTTTAATTATATTTTAACATTTTTTGTACACGCGGAGAAAAATAGTCCAAGTAATTTTACTCAACTTTCGATCAAAGTTGGGACATAAGGACAAGTTAGAACTTATTTAGTATCACTGTAATTACTTATGCTGTACCAAATGTTCATTAATGAATCACATTTCAGTAAAATTTAGAAGTGTAATTATTAGCATATCTTATCTTTCCTATTAATATCACAAATTCTGAAAGCATGAAATGAATTTTTTTTTTCAGTATAACAGTTTATATACCAGATCTGTTCAATAGGTCCGTGACTTAGAAATTAAGAACACTTTTCATAATAAAAATTCCAATTTATTTTCCAACATAGTCTCCTTTTAACTATATACATTTATTATAGCGGTACTCAAGCTTCTTTATGCCCTATAAAAAGTAATTTTTATCAAACACCTCAAAATACTCATTTGCCGCAGCAATGATCTCTCCGTTCAATGAAAATCTTTTAACTCCAAGCCAAGTTTTCATGTTAGGAATCGAAAAATAATCGGAATCGGAAATCGGAAAAGATTATACATTTCATGTTAACCCACTAACGAATATTGACGCCTTATCGTCGACCACGTTTTACTAAACTCCTCACTATTCCCTATATAACGCTTTTTTATTATTCACATTGGGTAGATTGAGTATTTATCAAATTCATTTTACTCGACTAGGATTTGAAAAATGTTGATACGTTTTATGTCCCAAGTTTAACCGACAGAATCGAGTAAAATAATTACTCTAACTATTTTCCCCATGCATAATGTTTTTATAACCATTGTGTTAAAAAAAGTTTGTTAATATGATATGATCATCTCCTTTACAGGAAGACAATGGCAGTCCTTTAATTCATGATAATGTTCTTGTTGGAATGGTTATTTTCAAAACTAGATATCGTGGTGATCTAACTTATATTTCTTTTATCAGACTTAATTTCTTGAGGCAAGGCTTCCCATATATTAATATAAAGTCTATTTCACAAAATTCCACTCTAAATCCACAGCAGTGCAAGCTGAATGAAATTAATATGGATTTTTTTGATTGATTGATAACAGAATTTAACCGCTATAACGATTAAGAGATCCTAGCACTACAATGTCCAACTCGGAAAAAGAAATATTGTATCGGTATCTATTTGTATTTCTGACTTGTATAGGGGAGAAGCGGCGAAATTGGCGCACCTAATAGAAAGTGCGAGTTTAAAAAGAAAGTATATGACTAAAAATTATGAAAAAATATTTATTTAATAGCTGGATATCTTTTCTGTACTTTCCAATGGATAAATATTGCATTGAAAATTATTAAAGCAGGTTTTTATTCAGATTTCCGAAGGACTGCACCTGCGTCAATTTACCCGCCATGTCGGGTAAATTGACGCACTAATATTATAATATTCTCTTGCCACGTATTAGTTATATTTTCATAGATTTAGAATTACATTTCAGTAGCAAAGGTTGATGAAAAGAGGTAGTTATAATGTGAAACTAAATTTGAGATAGTATATCACGATATGTGAAGTTTTTTATACCTTTATTCACATAAACCAGCCAAAGTTAAAATATATTTTATATTTGTACAATAAAATACTGGCAATTGTTGATATTTAAGTGAATATTCAAATTGAAATCATTTTTATAGAGAATTATTTGAATTTGTAATCAGAAGTAGATACAATTATTAACTTTAGAAGACTAATAAATAATAGAAACAATCAATCAAAAATACAAATTTTTTACTTACATTGCGTTCACATCTTAAAATCGAGAAAACTTTCAAAACACTGTCAGACTGCAAATTAATTATTAAAAATCGCTTTTAAAATGCCTTAATACCTCAAACTTAAAAAAAAAATTTAACCACTGATTGTTCAAATGAATATAACCTTACAAAGTCGTTACATCAGTTTTGCGAACCACATTACCTCCCATGTCACAAAAAATCTTAAGAAAAAGATTAGCAGAAAAGTCCAGCAACATTCAAATGTATATATCTATATATTAATAATTGTGTACTTACTATCTTCTTTATATTTTCAATCATAAACATCCGAGCACTTGACTTCAGTCACCGGTTTCCAGAAACACAACACGTGTGCCAACTTCGCCTCTGATTTGAATCTCGTATGCGCCAATTTTGCCGCAAGTGTATCGTTCATTAATTAAATACTTTTTACGTAAAATGCTTATTTTTTCATACAAATATTCTATCCTAATCGTAAGATTAACTATCAAAGATTATAAAATCGTTGCATTAACCTAATTCACCTTGAATTACTATTATTTAACGATTTATCTCAATGGCTTCGAACATAACCATTATGCCAAAAAACGATTAATCGCAATAAAACTGTATAAAGCAATTAGATTTTTATAATGTTTTCTATCAAATACATATCATACAAGAATGCACACGATAGAACTATTTTTATTTTTTGTGATGTTATCATTTTCTGAAAAATAGGGTGCGCCAATTTAGACGACGCGCCAATTTCGCCGCTTCTCCCCTAATATTGAATTTTTTAGAATTTATTATGAATATAATCAAGAAAACCTTTTCTCTAGATTTGCACATTTGCATAAAATACATTATTCAATATCAGAAAAGTTTGAGATGAATTCATTAAAGGTGTTGAAGTTTTATAAATTTTTGAGAAATAGTTTTCAATGAGTAATTAATTAATAATCGCCATTCAATTTGTTATAAATTTTTTTAAATAAAAAAAGCTATTGATTTCTTTCAAAACCTGCTTAAAAATTGTGTCATTTATTATTTGTATGAAATTGATGCGTATCAAATTCTAAAAATTACCAAAATGTTAAATTTTATTGTCACTTTTATCAGAGTTAATTACTTGAAGCAAGGCTTCCCAGAAATTAATATGAAACAATATTCATTTTTTTGATTGATTGATAACAGAATTTAACCGCTATAACTACACTGAGAACAAAATGCTATTGAATCAAAAGCATTTCTTTCCCAAAGCATGTATACTATGATTTTATAAAAATATACTACAGGAACCAATAAATATGTTACTAATCCTATAGCATATTGATTTGAATCCGTGATATACATGCTTTTGGAAAGAAATGCTATTGATTCAATAGCATTTTTTCTCAGTGTATCACAAGATCCACGCGCTACAATTTCCATCTCGGAAAGATAAATATTTTACGGGTATCTATTTGCATTTTTGTATTTGTTTTCAAAGAGTAAGTAATTAATAATTGCAACTCGATCGATTATCAATTTTTTAAATAAACAAAGGTATTCATTGCATTAAAACGGATGAAGCAAACTAACGATACATTATATATTACTTTTCTACAGTTTTGCTTGAATATTGTCTTATTTATTATTTGTTAATAATTAACACGGAGAAAAATAGATAATAAACCGCAATATCTTGATATTAGCAGATAATATATTTGCGACTTAAATATGGGACAGCCAACTAGATATTGTTTCGCAATATCTAAGATATTAAACTAAATAACCCAATATGTTAATTTGAAATATCTCAGATGTTAAACTGAAATACACTAGATATCGGGACATAGTATTTGAGATAGTAAACTGTAATATCTTAAATAGGTTTTAATGACAATCACTAGTGCTCTTTCTCTGTATGAACATATGTCGAAAGTCAAAGGCAGGTCAACCTGTTGATAAATGGAGATTATAAAAAAGTTCAACATAATTGTAAATATTTGGAATCTATTACGAATTCCAGTAAGCAAATTCCGATTCAAAGTTGAATTTGAAAACGGCTACATAGAGAAAGTGTTATTGAGAGGTTAGAAAATTCATTTCAAAGATTGAAGGTATAAGAATGACATATTTATATAGATAGATAGATACTTACTGATTTCAGTACTGGTAATTTGAAATTTCTTTAAAAATGTCACTTCAAAACTTCATATAGACACAACATTATTAATTCAGTGTCGAAACCATAAACCTCGCGACCAAAAAAGCTATGGGCGAGCGCAAAAGACAAATTATATGAAATTCAAAGACTCTGATCACGTGACTTTTCCTCAGGTACGTGCACGCTAATGTTTGTAACATCTTAGATATTGAAGTTTAATATCTACTATTGTAAATTTCGAATATAATCTGTTATTGGTCATTAATATCTCGTATATTTAAGAGAATATACTAGATATTATGTAGTATAATCTAGATTATATGGGGTAATATCCAACTTTATAGTATCTCATTTTAAGTATCTATTTTTCTCAGTGTTGATGCGTATCAAATTCTGAAAAATGCTTAAAATTTGAATTTTATGGTCATTTTGAAATTTGATTGCCTTTAATTCATAAAAGAAATACTCAAGTGGAGTCAAGATTGCAATCTGAAAATAAATTTATCCACAGAACTATTTCCCCCCACTATGCAGCATCTGGATAGCGTCAGTTTTATGTGAGGGTAGTTTCGGTTGGAATTAATTGTCAAAATTTCCTGTAGAGTCTAAGTCAATTACTCAGTGATTATGTTTGCATTTGAGAGTGATACGAAACATCGTAATTCGTCTTTAATGTATCCTAACTACGGTGTCTGATTTATTTTATATAGGGGTGGTTCAGGTATACGGAGACGTCCTACCTCTTATCATTTTCATGATCGGTCTCTTCGCGTGTTGATGGTGGTTCTCAGTTTCTTTGAGGTCACTGTAGTAGAGTCTTCACCAATTCTCCAGGCCGCCTTGCCAGCCTCGGCTGTGATGGCTAGGTGCAGGGGCTCTAGCCCCATTAGTGCTCCCAGAGCCGTTGTGGATGAAGACTTCGAGGCGCCTGTGATCCCTCTAAGGATCAGCCTTCTGATTCTTTTCAACCTGACCATGGCCATCTTCTGCTTGACTCTGATTCACCAGACTATTGAGGCATAGGCTAGCCTGGGTCGCAGAATCGCTGTGAAGTTCCACAGCATTGTGTCGGGTTTCAGGCCACAATTACTTCCGAAAGATCTTCTGCATAGCCAAAGGGTTGTTATAAATTTATTGCACTTGTTTTTGAAGTGTTCTTTCCACGTTAGCTTTTTTTCCAAGATAACTTCTAGATATTTAGTGCGCTTGGAGATTTTTAGACGTTACCCGTTCAGTTCCAGTGTTCTAGTTGTACTCCACTTGTACCGTCTGGTAAAAATGACTACGTCAGTTTTGCCTGAGTTCACTGAGTGTCCTGTTGTTCGACACCAGGTGTCTACAACCTTTAACGTTTGATGCATTACGCCCATTAGTGCATTCAAATGCATTCCGCGTACTATGACTAGGATGTCATCAGCATATCCAATGGGGTGACATCTCTGGTCGGTGAGTAGATGCAATATTTCATCCACCACTAGACTCCACAGCAAGGGAGATAGTATTCCTCCTTGCGGGTACCCTGACTCAACGATCCCTCAAAAGTTGGTATTTCCTTTGGTTATCGTTATATTCCTTCGGGGACGTCAATCCGTTCTTGCCTGCTTTAGGTATAAAAGTGACCCTTGTCCCTCTCCAAGATTTTGGGACGTAAACCAGTCAGACTGGTCCTAGCAAGTCTTACTAGTGGCCCTATGAAGACCTCTCTGTAGGAGGACCGGGTAGATGCCATCCGGACTTGCGGACTTGAAGGGGTTAAAAGAATTCAAGGATTATCTAACCCTGGCTGGGGAGGCGATTTCATAGGCCAGCCGCCCACGTATTCCCAATAAGGTCGCGGGCAGCGGTTGGCCCTTCCGAGAATTCCCCTCCACCTCCGTTGGACCTTTGAAACCCGGGGGAAGTGCGCCACCCTCAGAAGGGTCAGGGTCTTCTCGACCAGTAGCCTGTTTAGCCTGGTCGCATCTGCACCCTTCTCTATGCCTGAACAGAAGGAGGTCCAGGTCTTACCCTTCGCCCCCTGATTTATTTCTTGTATGCGTCCCTAGTTGCATTGGAAAAGTATCATAGTTCTTCCGTATTGCCTTTCTTGGCCCGTCTGAACCTGTCTCTGGTTTCTTTACGAAGCTTCTCAAGCTTCCTATTCCACCAGTGGGTCTCCCGCGCCTTCTTGATTTTCGAAGGTAAGCAGTTGTGTTTAAACGCAGTTATTATGGCTGACGAAAATTGGTCAGCCGCCATTTCAAGGGTATCTGCGTCTCTGATTTCCATGGCTGTCCCGTGGAGTGCAGCTTGTAGGTCTGTGGAATAGCATTCCCAGTTTGTGATGTCAATTACCTCCTCTTGCACAAAGTTCCAAAAAGTCGATATCTTTCCTGTATTTAGAATATCTATGTCAGTAGTGTCATTAGATAGTCTACTAGCTCCTCACCCCTTCTGTTGGTGACCGTGCTACCTCAGAGCTTATGGTGGAAGTTGGAATCGCTCACCAAGAGTAGGTGTAGGCCGCTTACCTTACAGTAGTCCACTAGTGAGCAGACTTCCTCCAGTGGATGAGACGCACTGTCATAAGGATAGTATGCCGATCCCATAACTAGCATACCAGTTCCTGTGAGGTCGACTGAAGCCAACATGAGGTCTCTGGATCAAAGATCCAGTAATGGGACGATGTAGACTTTCTTCGCCAGGATGCATGTCCTCGGGTTGGGTGCCTCGGTGTACCTGTAACAACAAATCCCCCCCCCCCTTCCTAATCCCCTAATAGCATCCTTGTTTATCCAAGATTCTTGGATAAGTGAGATGCCTGTGTGCATCACAGCTATGCTTTTCTGCAGAACCGCACTAACAACAAGGACGTACAGCTCCTAGGAGGGGAATATAAATATAGATGAATATAAATAATTTTTCAATTATAGTTTATTTACAGATAATAATATTATGGACAAGAAATAATAATACTTATAATACATCAAAAATGGCAGAAAAACATGTTACTAGTTCCCGGCTTATCTTGGCGTTTTGCACTTTCAGAACCATTTATTTCGCACAATCGGATTTACCAGAACCGGAAAAAAATGTTGTCCGGTTTCTTGATTGTCGAATTATGACACCCATCGACAAAACACCATTTATATGCCGTTTTTTTTGACATCTTACACAATTTTCAATTGAGCTTATGTATTTACAATTATGCGAGTCAGAGCGATTGTACACAACGATATGACGTCACCGTATTATCGGAAACATTCGGCTGTTTTCGGAAAGTTTTTGGAAAAATTTTAATTTATACTTGTCTTACGCTCATTAATAAATTATTACTGAATAAAAAATTCAGAAAAAAATTTTGTATGCAAAAGTGACCCCCAAATTTCATTTTTTTATCACTTTAAAAAAATGTGCAACTTCCCAATTGAACCTCTCCTGATCAAACGGGGATACGCGTGGAATACGGTGGTTTCAGTTAGCACCTCAGTGATTCCGTTTCTTGATTTCTTTTGTCCGATTTTTAATTTTTTGAGGGTTGATTCTAATAGAGAGTCGCATTTGACATCTTTTTGTCTCTTGAGAAAAGTCTCTTACTTTTCTAGTTTCCAAGATAATCACAAAACTGTCACTTTTCACCAGAATTGAAAATTTTAATTTTTTTGTGTTCTACTCGGTGCAACTTATACAATAATAGGACTATCGGGATTTTTACCAATTTATTCCTGACTCAAGGCACGAAATAGCATCGATACTTTCAAACGATTCGTTTAATAGATGAATTTTGAGGAAACTAAAAGTTATTGTTTCCAAAAATTCAAGGAGGGTTCAAAGAAGATTTTGGAAAACGGCAAACAATTCTGCGTTGTTGTTTACTAGTAACAACTGAATATAGATTAAACGCCTGTCCGACGAATATGTTACTTTAGTCCACGAACGTGGAAGTCGCGAAGGTAAAACCAGCTTAACAAAATATTAGTTATTGTCCAAAAATAATTTATTAGCATATCTTATCTTTCCTATTATCATCAAAAATTCTGTTTTTTAAATGAAATTGATTTTATAAAAATTTAAACAGCAAAATGCTTGTTAACTATATTACATACATTCCGTCAAAAAGGTACCGGGAATTGATCAATAAAACACCAACTATCTATTATTCATCCAAATTTATTTTATCTACTTCAAAGTAGGCCCTTCCCGAAATGACACACTTATGCCAACGAATAATCCAATCATCAAAATATTTTTCAAATGCATTTTCCGGAATCAGCTTCAGTTCTCGCTGCGAATTCTCTTTTATATCTTCTGTCGGCTGAAAACGGGTACCTCGAAGTAGTAATTTGAGTTTTGGAAAGAGAGAAAAGTCGGCCGGAGTCATATCGGGTAAAGACGGTGGTTCTTCGATGATATTCGTTGAGTTTTTGGCGACCAGATCAAGGCAAATCTTCCACCACATCTCGACCACTTTTGAATACTTTTTACCACTGATATGCACGTGTTTCTGATAAAGTCGATTCACCGTAAGCCTTCTGTAACATTTTCAGGGATTCCGTACATGAAATCCCATTTGCAATGCAAAATTTGAGACAAATTTTTTGTTTGATATTCTTATCTATTGAAAGAATCGCGAAACACACTAGAGATAAACTGACAGCATCGAGCACTGTGAACAAACTAAATGACAGATCGCGCTCGAACTCCACGTTAGTATACAGGACAGTGGTGCCAACTTAGCGTCAAAATGGTTTTTGACAATCTTTTCAAGCGGACATTTTGAAAGATCAGTTCCCGGTACTTTTTTGACAGAATGCATAATATAAAAAATCTTCACAGGATTTAGAATCCACAGAAATATATTAGGCATAATAATAATTTGGATTTCACAATTTTAAAATACATTTTTTGAAAATATACAATAAATAAAATAAAAGAAACTTTTTATAAATTTTTTTACATAAGATACTTTTTGATAATAATGCAATTTTTTAATGTACATTTCAAAATTTAATTTCATTAAACTTCATACGTTAATTAATTATATTGATTTTTTAAAATATTTCATGGATAATTTATAAATAAAGTTGATTTATTTTTTCTTGAATGAGGCTCAAAGCTAGTCACGATACTGGTCTACAAGCTCTGAATAATTCTTGCAGTCACTATGTAAAAAAGTTCCAAATTTTATGCCTCAGCATTGTAAGCGAGTGTGTGCGTATTTCGAGAAAAGCGTATCGTTTCATATAAGCGTATATAGGTATGCTGTATGTAAGCGTATGTGTGATGAAAAATATGACTGGCTGCGAGTAAAGGGTGTGTATATTTTTTTTTCTCATGCATGCACAGAAATGGCCACTTTTTTCGCCTGAAACGCAGGAAGAAAATCCCCTTTATGGGGTACACACGAAAAATGCGGGAGTTATCAATAATTGTCGTGGGAATTATCAATTATTCCCGCTTACGGGGGAGCAATTGCGCGATTTGCCTTAGCAGCGTGATTTTTTTGTTATTTTTTGCACCATCAAGTGTCGCCTTCTAACGGACCAAAAGGTAAGTTCGTTGCGAAAACTTAAAAGTATGGGCATCCAACTTCATCGCTGCGATAACCTACAATTGGTGCAAAATTGTCTTTGTCGAATATTCTGACTGAAGTTTTTCGTGTGTTTCGTTTCAGGCAAAAAAGTGGCCATTTTCGTGCATGCATGAGAAAAAATAATGTATGCTACACGAGAGGAACACGATGATTCTGAAGAGTGTGAAGTTGCTTCGCTCGTGCGCAACTTCACACTCATCAGAATCATCCTTTTCCTCCCTTGTAGCATAATAGTATATTACGTGCCTAGGCGCCCTATTGAAAAACTTGACGTAAAAAATAACGTAAAAAAGGAAGTCAAAAATAGCGTAAAAACGACGTCAAAAATGACATAAAAAACGACGTCAAAAATTAAGTAAAAAACGCGGTTTTTACGTACTTTTTTGTCTTTAAGAAGCCTTAACAATTTATATTCGGTCGTTCATTGGATATCGTAATTGAGAAATGCTTATCAGTAAAAGAACTATTGTATAATAAAATAATTTATTTCAAAGTGGAATGGGCATTCCGTAAAGGAGTCACAAAAATGTAACAGGAAATGTAAGGCTTCTTAAAGAAAAAAAGGACGTCAAAAATGACGTAAAGAACTATCCCAATTTTTGACCTCGTTTTTTACGCCATTTTTGACGTCGTTTTTTACGACCTTTTTTACGGCATTTTTTACGTTGTTTTTTACGTCAAGTTTTTCAATAGGGCGCACAAAGAGGGTTAATGCGTGACGAGCGACAATGCTCGCAGGAGATCGAAGTCGAGGCGCGATCAGTCCTGCGAGCATTGCCGCGAGTCTCGTAATTTCCGGAAGTGTGTGCATTGGCACGTATTCTATTTTAAGTGACTTCGGTGCGTATACGAGTTTTTATGCGTACACTCTAATCTAATCTAGTATTGTAGTTGTTTGCGGCGCTAGTCATTACACTTGATATTTCGCGACTAGTCCCAGCCATTTTGATTTTATCGATCTTCTGTAGTAGTAATGGATTGTAATAGACGCATGCGCAGTTCATATTTATAAGGCTTTGTCAGTATGGTGCCAACGCTGTACGAAGAAGAAGAAGAATAAGAAGAAGATTGTGCTCCGTTGCATGGCTATAGGCGCATGCGCAGTTCAATTTTTACATTTCATTCCTCTGTAGCGCAATATACTACATTGCGCTACTGTTACCTGTAGCGAAAAAACGAGTTTGCGCGACGGTGGCACATAAAGATATGTTGCTTTTTATGTATTGGATCTATAACTCAATTTTTGCGTGGAGTTCTTCTTCATTACTTTAATATCAAGAAAAATTCTGCCGAAAGTCATCATATTTTGGTGGAAGTTTATGGTGAACATGCTCTAGCTGAGCAAACGTTTCAAAAGTGGTTTGCACGATTTAAAAGTGGTGATTTTGGCTTGGAAGACAAAGAACGTCCTGGGCAGCCAAAAAAGTTTGAAGATAAAGAACTGGAACCAGTACTCGATGAAGATTGTTGCCAAACACAAGAAGAGCTTGCAGAATCTTTGGGAGTTACTCAAGCAGCCATTTAAAAACGTTTTAAAGCAGCCGGATACATTGAAAAGCAAGGAAATTGGGTTCCACATGAACTCAAGCGGAGAGACGTTGAAAGGCGGTTTTGCATGTCCGAAATGCTGCTGGAACGCCACAAAAAAAAGTCATTTTTGCATCGGATTGTTACTGGTGATGAAAATTGGATCCATTACGACAACCCAAAGCGCAAAAAATCATATGTGAAACCCGGCCAACCAGCCAAATCAACGGCAAAGTCGAATATCCATGGCGCGAAGATAATGCTCTGTATTTGGTGGGATCAGAAGGGTGTGCTGTATTATGATCTGCTAAAACCGGGTGAAACCATCAATGGAGAACGCTACCGAACACAATTAATCCGTTTGAAGAGAGCAATAGCCAACAAATGCCCGGAATATGCGACCAGACACGAAGCAATAATTTGCCATCATGACAACGCTCGGCCCCATGTTACTATTCCGGTTAAGAACTATTTGGAAAACAGTGGATGGGAAGTTTTACCCCACCTGTCTTATAGCCCAGACCTTGCCCCTTTTGACTACCATTTGTTCCGGTCGATGCAGAACGCCCTCACTGGAATACGGTTCACATCTGAACAGGGTATTAAAAATTGGCTTGATTCATTCTTGGCCGCCAAGCCGGCATAGTTCTTTTGGGATGGAATCAACAAATTTTGACAGAAAGATGGGAAGAAGTCATAGCTTCAGATGGGAAATACTTTGAATAATACTATTGTACATGTTTTTCTTAAATCAACGTTCAAATTTTGAAAAAAAAAAACCGCACGAATTAAGTTATAGATCCAATATGTATCGATTGACTAATGGCAGGCTCGAGGCAAGAATTCTTTTTAATTCAAGAGAACCATATACTACCGATTGAAGTAACACGCTCGATGCTCAGTTCACCGAACTATCGTTTAAAGCTGCTCGAGCGTCAGTGATATACAGATCCATTTCACGTTAACCCACTGACGCATATTGATTTCTTGTCGTTGACCACGTTTTACTGAACTCCTCACTATTCCCTTTATAACGCTCATTATTATTCACAATGGGTGGATAGAGTATTTATCAAATTCATTTTACTCAACTAGGATTTAAGGTAGTTGATCTACGAAAATTAGACCTCAGGCAAAAATAGATAATTTTTCTTTCAAGAATAGCAATATTATTATTGAAGGGCTATTTCTGAAGAGAAAAGATTAATTTCTATGGAAAAAATTTGAAATACAGAAAAATAATTTTATTAATAAATTTTATTTTTGCCCAAACTTATTTCCTTATCGCTTCGAGCCAAATTTAAAAAAATGATGCGATTCTAATAAATCACGGTTCATTTTTTTAGGAAAAAGATTCTCCACAACATGACCATTTCCAATTTTTGAAAATGAATAAATTATTATCAAATTCAGCAATTTGTTTATATTTTATAAAATATAAATATAAAATATTTTTAAAAATCAGAAACGGTGAAGTTGTGGGAAATCTTTTCTCTGAAAAAATGATTCATGATTTATTAGAATCGCATAATTTTTTGAAATTTGGTAAGAAGCAAAAAGAAAAAAAGTTGGGTCAAAAATAAAATTTATTAATAAAATTATTTTTTTGGGTTTCAAATTTTTTTCATGTAAAATAATCTTTTGTCTTTTAAAATAGCCCTTCAATAATAATATTGCTATTCTTGAAAGCAAAGTTATCTATTTTTACCTGAGGTCTAATTTTCGTGAATGAAAACTACCTTAACAGATGTTCAAATGTCCTTATGTCCCAAGTTTAATCGAACGAGTTGAGTAAACTTACTCCAACTATTTTTCTCCGTGCATAATGTTGTTATAACCACTGTGTTGAAAAAAGTTTTTGAATATGATATGTTTATCTCCTTTACAGGAAGACTATTGAAGTCCCTTAGTTTATGATAATGTTCTTGTTGGAATGGTTATTTTCAAAACTAGATATCGTGGTGGTCTATATTTTATTTCTTTCAACAGACTGAATTTCTTGAGGCAAGGCTTACCAGAAATTATTATGAACCCTATCATCCAGAATTTTAGTTCAAATTCACTTCAGTGCGAGCTGAATGAAATGAATATGGATTTTTTTGATTGATTGATAACAGAATATAAACGCTATCACGATTACGAAATCACGCGCTACAATGTCCAACTCGGAAAAAGAAATATTGTACAGGTATCTATTTGTATTTCTGACTCTTACAGTATTGGATTTTTTAGAATTTATTATGAATATAATCAAGAAAATTTTTCTCTAGATTTGCACATTTCCATAATATACATTACTCAATTCGAGAAAAGTTTGAGATGAATTCATTAAAGGTGTTGAAGTTTTATAAATTTTTAAGAAATAGTTTTCAAAGAGTAATTAATTAATAATCGCCATTCAATTTGTTATAAATTTTTTAAAATAAAAAAAGCTATTGATTTCTTAAAAACCTGCTTAAAAATTGTGTTATTTATTATTTGTATGAAATTGATGCGCATCAAATTCTAAAAATTGCCAAAATTTTGGATTATATGCTCACTTATCAGAGTTAATAACTTGAAGCATTTTTTTGATCAATTGATAATAGAATTTAACCGCTATAACTATCACAAGATCCACGCACTACAATTTCCAACTCGGAAAGATAAATATTGTACGGGTATCTACTTGTATTTCTGTATCTGCTCTCAAAGAGTAATTAATTAATAATTGCAACTCGATTGTTTATCAATTCTTTAAATAAACAAAGGTATTCATTTCTTTAAAAACGGATGAAGCAAATTAATTATACATTATCTATTACTTTTCTACAGTTTTGCTTAAATATTGTCTTATTTATTATTTGTCAAAAATTGATGCGTATCAAATTCTGAAAAATGCTAAAAATTAGAATTTTATGGTCACTTTGACGTTTGATTGCCTTTAATTCATAAAAGAAATATTCAAGTGGAGTCAAGATTGTAATCTGAAAATAAATTTATCCACAGAACTTTTTTTCGCTCTACTATACAGCATCTGGATAGCGCCAGTTTTAAGATTTAAATCTGGGTTTTTCAAGAGTTATAAAGGTTGGGATTTCTCGTTCAGTTTACTTCCATGCCTTAATAGTTTTTCCCATTTAAAGGAATGGTATGAAACTTTAGCTATAACCATGATTCCAAATTTCAAGAGTTGATTTATTTTATGTGAGGGTAGTTTAGGTTGGTATTAATTGTCAAAATTTCCTGTAGAGTGTAAGTCAATTACTGAGTGATTGTGTTTGCATTTGAGAGTGATACGAAACATCGTAATTCGGCTTTAATGTATCCTAACTACGGTGTCTGATTTATTTTATATAGGGGTGGTTCAGGAGGGTAGTAAAAGTTGTTATGTAGTAAAAGCCTTCTGCACAGTATACTTGTATTTCTATATACTAGTAATTTTGCTTTTCCCTTGAGAGTACTATAAAACGCCCAAATTGTTCAGTTTTGATGTTTTATAACATCGGGGTTGATTATATTTTAATCTACGGGTTACTTTAGCCCTTTAACAGCCAGTGGGACACATGCGTTCGATCTACTTTGAGAAATAATAACTTCCATAAAAATTAACATATCGCCATCGTTTTGGTCTCATTTTAAAGTGTGAGAATAGATTTAAGTCCGTGAAAGTGAAGAATAAGGGTATCATTCTTTGAGTTACACATGCTGTCACAAAATGCGAAATATGCGAAAAACTGAAAATTTAGGATCACTTTTATGAATTTTTGTATTCAGTCTAATTTAATTTATTTTTATTCAAATGACATGAAACATATGTGCAAAAAGGCCTTAAAAAGAGGCTACTCTTCAGTGTAATAAATCGCCAAAAACCACCCTCAGCAGTGGTAATACATCTAAGAACAGATTTTTGTGCACGTTCAGATCATATATGTATTTGAAAAGGACATTAAAAAGATTTGCAAAAAAGTATGTGAAAAACTACCCATAACTGTAATAGTAGCTCACAAACCAACCGTAAAAGTGAAAATACACCTGAAATCAGATTTTTGTTTGTTTTCAGATCGAATTGCGAAATACTTATGTTTCAACTCAGAGTAGGATGAAATAACTGGGAATGTGATTATTAATTCTCCTTTTCAGGGGTGCTTTTTTCTTGATTCAGGGGCGATTTGTAAGACTTGTAATTGCTTTAAAATTTTTTTTCAATATACCTACATGTTCTGGGGTATGTTTTCTTCAATTCACGTCAGGATGTAATAACTGGAAATAAGATTAAAATAATAATTATAATGGTCTGTGAATTTTCAAAAATTTACCATATTCTAGTGAAATTTCTCTAAATCATATTGCTATAAAAGAATAGAAAGTTAAATTACAATTAATTCTTCCAGTTATCAAAGAGGATTTTAACAAATAGGAATGGTTTAGAAAAGATGGAAGATTTTTTATATATTTCTTACCACTTTGAAAAAATCTGATGTTTAAAGATTCATTTCATGAATACTTCGAATCAACTAATTTTCCAAATCTTTTCAGTTTATTATGTCGATTATTAAAAGAGTGTATCACTCACCGTAATAACGGAACTCTACTATATCGACAAAATCAAACTGTGATTTGGAATTAACGTCCTTTAAGACTAGATAATATTTTCAATATATTTGAAAACATTTTCTGTGAAAAAAAAGACGTCTTTACTCCGCCGAGTATCGAGCCCAGGACCTTTCGATTGCCAGTCGAATGCTCTGTCATCTGAGCTACGGAGGTTCCACACAAATTTTTCACAGAATCTATTTATGCCTATTCAGTTATGGAAATATCATGAACTAATTACTAATTTTCCAAATCATTTCACTTGATTTTGTCGATTATTAGAAGAATTCCTTAATTTGAATTAAATTTTTTTTTATTGAAATAATAAAAACTTTGTGAACTGTTAAATTGGAGGGTAATTAATTCGTAAAATTTGAATAGTAGTAAATTCAAGTAAGTATAAACTTTTTATTGAGAAGAATATCTTTAAACGTATTCTATGCTCAAGCTGTAAATGAAATATAGTTGGTTCATTTTGGGGGTGGATATTAGGCAGATCGAGGCTCGAGGGCGTAAGAGATGAAGTGAGACAGCGTTCGGGGTAAAAATAAAAGGAGGTTACTGCCAGTGGGTTTCATTATGCAGCCTCTTTACAGTTGGCATAACTCCCAGTGGTCGTAAATATGACTTATGACTAGTCGAAATAGCTTGGCGTCCTACTACAGATGCATCTACATACGCCTTCGCGACAATAATTTATATCACCAACGACTGTCCAATGAATGGAAATGGCTTTCTGTCTCGTTTTTCTCTACTGAGGTATTCGTCTATTGGGACACGTTTAGGCGAAAGCTTGTGACTCGCCTTGAATTTGATTATCCTTGCGAACAGATAACACACAACTTTGGGACAAACTACGAAGAACATATCAAGCTTTAAGTTGCCAATTCGAGCCAAAAATGTCTAAGTTACTAAGGGAATTTAGAATAAACTGGAAAAATTACTACACTGATAGAAATGGTCAGGTTGATTTAACCATACAATTGTAGGTTAAAAATTTACGGGTATATTTACAATATAATATGTGTCACAGAACCATATGTAATTTAAAGCACAGCAATTAAAATACACGGAAAAACAGTATAGATGTTAGACCTATACCAGTATATAGTGTCTCGACCCATGCGGTATAGGTGAGACAACTATACTGGTTTGCCGCGCGACCTATACATTGCTTCGCATGCATGCGACTCTAACCTCGAAATGAGAAAGAAGAGTCATTTTTTCGAGGCGTTTTTTCAAAGCGTTTGTCGATTTGTTTGGAGCATTTTTTCTTTCTTTGAAAGATCATTTTTGCGTATCGCGTATTGTTTTATCACACGCGAAAATTCACAAGAACGATAACGATGGCATAATATTTTGTTTACGATCGCTATACATGGTATTGTCATATCAACGAACTTGTATAGCTGTCTCACCTATACTCGTATAGTTCTGAGGACCATACCGTAGCATCGGTCTGATAGCAATATTTTCTGGTTCTGAAGACCAAAATATAGTTCTCTTAGCTATACTGTTTTTTCAGTGTATGACAAATGCTTTTTGTTCGAATCAGAAACATAAATTGGAAGAGAAAACAATTAAATATTACTGGTACAATTAATAACTATATTTGCGATACAAAACTGTAATAGTTAGTAATTACTGCCGTATAAAATGTTTATTTCTCTTAAATATTTGTTTCCTCGAGTACTCTTTAAAAAGTGTATTTTGGCAATATCACTGGATGGTTGATTCACTCGAAATGGTTTCCTTCGTTTCCAAATTCATATTGGTTTGATATTGTATTTGATATAGTTAAAAACATTAAAAATATTTATTTAAGTGAGATATAAATAAAATAATTCCAATGTATTATATTAACTGGATACCATCTAAAGAGTCTTTCGCTTTCAATTAGGTGTACAGTTCTTTTTAAGATTTTGTGATAGTCTATAATTTAATTGGTGGAAAAAATTTAACTATAAAGGAAAAGTATGTGATATCTCAGAGTTAACATACGTACTATTGTTCAGGGTTAACATTATATGCAGTTTTGAAAATAAACTATTTCACGAAACATTATTTAGCCCTTATCAATTTCTTTAAAGCAGCAAAGTATTCTGTTGAAACTTGAATACAATAAATCTTATTCTCATGATTTGTCATAGCATATATTTTATTTAATTTAATTATTATGTACTTCTACTTAAATATTTTTTCTTCTAACTAAAATACATTGCTTTACACTTTTTCTTAATTATTCATCCCTTTTTTTAATCATATGAATAAAAGTATTTCCAAATTTCTTCTTAACCTTTCTATTATTTATTTATTTATTTGTTTGATACTTTGAGAAATCATAAAATTAAAGTCCAGAGTCTCTATTTATTTGCTCATTTTATTATAATGATTATAAATAAAAATAAGGATCAAAAGATAGTCGAAAAGAAATTTGATATTTAATTTCAACTAATTATTTTCTCAATCATTAAAATAATTTCCCACACAACATAACCTCTTAAATGACTAAAATAATAATGTTTTCAAACGAATTCACTATACGTATCGTTATTGCTAGTACAGTATACAGTATCTTTTTATAAATCAGCTATATTGAATATGAGTATTGACATAATTTTTTAAAAGTAATATAAATTCATTCAAACATTCTTTTCATTATTTTTTTTATTAAAAATCCAAGCTTAAAAGATTTTTTTTATCTATCTTGATTTTTAAAAGTCAATGAAAACAGATAGCTACTATATGAAAGGGCATTTGCATTTTTATCTTCGAAAGACATGGAAAACAATTTAACATAAAAATAGAATAGCTCTTTCATTGTATTACTAGCTGCTTTTCATAAAAAAAATTTCTTTTTAATACTTTGAATTTAAATTATTCGATTGTTTTCTTATGAATGTATTGTAGGAAATAGAATTTTGATTTTTTCAACACAATTGAAAACAAAGAAAACGAGTTTTAATACTTGAAATAAACATCTTTGGTAAACAAAAAACGATTTCTGTCTGTTCAATCAAAAGTTGTTTGGTTAAAAAATCTTCTGTGAAATCAACCTTATTCGAGGAAATAAACGATGCGATTGTCGGGTATGACCGCTAAAAAATATTTGCTTGCAACAATTGCTTTTTAACCACAGACTCTATTTGCGCCAAAGACGAAGTCAAACTATACAAAATGGATTTATAGACAGACATATTCGAAACTAATCCACAACAAACACGCATTTAAAATAAATCGAAACTATATTTTTAACATAAAAATAAGATATCAAAAAACTATGTGAAAAAAACATACCACGTATTGCAAAAATAATTTTAATTGAATGTATAGAAAAAGTCAATAATTTTCTGATTGTGAATTTTTGGTGAATTAATTTATTTTTGATCTTCATAAATTACAGTTTTTGATTAGTTAATATCAACTGCTTAACTCCGAGAAGGCAAATTAACTTTGTTAATTAAGAGAGTTGCTTTTTGCAAGATAGAATTTGAAATAATTTTATATTTTTTCGAATGAACCTATCACCGTCATTGATTGCTTCGATTATTAACCTTCTATTTTCATATGAAACGTGAAACTGATTGCTAGAAAACGATAACAGCTTTTCATTTCTTTGGAAAATTAAATTTCACATTTTACCTTTACGTCGTGTCATCAAAAGTTTTATATACACTCATTCACCAATCTTCAAAGCGGAAGTGCCAGCATCGAAATTCACCAACTCTACAGTTTTCCTTTCATCATAAATTTTAAAAATCAGTACCTACAATATTCTAATCAAATGTTTCACGTGAGAAATATTTTAAGATATTATTTATTTTCTAGATACTGTAATTATTACAACTATTCATTATAATAATATAATTATATTAATTAGAATTATTCATTTTTATTATTCGAATTTTTACTACTAATCATAATTATAATAATTTATTATAACTATAATCATAAATAATTTAAAAATGAATTTTATACAAAATTTTTGGCAATTTTTTTTCATAATTATAAATATTTAGGAGGAGATAAACGTCCCTGAGTGCTTTTTACTTAATTACTTAAAGTTTTAACCTGATTTCTCAATTAATGTGGAAATGCGAAGGGTGAAAAAAAAGTGTCGTTAAGGTAAAAATCGGATAAGTAAGACATGGCCTTAAGGCTGATTTCTTTCAATATCAAACAATATGTTATAGAATTAGTAACATATTTATTGGTTCTTGTAGTATATTTTTATGAATTAATTGTATACATGCTTTTGGAAAGAAATGCTATTGATTTAATAGCATTTTTTTCTCAGTGAAGTTAATGATAATTACATTTATGGTATAAATCTGATTTTTATAAAATCATGGGATACTTAATTTTTGGAGTAGATGAAACTCACTCCTATGATATGTTTTATTAATATTATGCTATTGAACTTTACGATTATCACTTGTCTTCGAAAAATTTTTATCGGGACTTCATATTAAGGTAGTTGTGCCAAAAATCAGATCTCTTGGAAAAAAGTTTTTCTCTGATTTTAAGACTTGAAATAAAAATATCAGGAATGCCTTATGAAAGAAAAAACATTATTTTTTATAAACTTACCAATTTTTTCAAAATTAATGAATTTTCATAAACCAGGGCTTAGTTTTTGAGGGAAAATATTCTCTACAACTCTGCTGTTTCGAATTTTGGAAATGTGTAAAAAATCTTCAAATATTTAAGATAAAAGTTTTTTTTTTTTAAATTCTTTTAAAGATTTCAGCCACTGAGAACTTTAATTTCAAAATTAGAAACAGTAGAGTTATAGAGAATATTTTTCCCGAAAAATTAAGCCATGATTAATAAAAATCCACTCATTTTTAAAAATGGAAAAATTCTGTCACAAAGACAGTATAAAAGTATTATTTTTCATAGGATTTTAAATTTTTTCATGAAAAATCATGTTTTTACTTTCATAAGACCCGAATTTTAATATAATTTCCAGTCTTGAAATCATAGCAAAACTTTTTCTTCCAGAAACCTGTTTTTTGGCTCGACAACTACCTAAAGAATGAATTCTCAATATTTTCTCACTTACTGAATTCGAGATTACAACTTTGTATTTGTGCAATTAATCCCAAATAAATATGTTCTAAATTTTTATTTTCTTCTCGAATAATCCTGAATTCTGGATAATATCAATTGATTTATTTAATTATCAACTTTATTCGTTTTTATTTTCAATTTATTTTCAAAAACATATTTTTATCTTTTACAAAAATTTTGAATTAATCTTTTAATTTATGGCACTGAAGAGAGCCCCCATATGTGGCCGAAACCTTTGCCTTCTCTTTTTTGCGTTTTTTATTATAAATAACATTGATAATTTTGATAGAAGAAAATAAAAAGAAACTGACCCAATGGCAAAAAATGAGAAATTAACAAAAATTCTGTGCATTTTGGGTCAATATAATAGCAGACATGTTATCAAACATGTCACTTTACAATAAACTATAAAATTCTAGGCGCCAATAAAAAACGTAATTCTCGATGAGAAGCAATTACCGAGAGTTGGTACGCAACATAAATTTCTTTACCTACAATGATAATATACTTTCTGCTGGTATATAAATTTCTTTACCTACAGAAATAATGTACCTTTCGCTGGTATATTACCCACTGTTGAGACAATAAATGAATTTCTAAGTATAAGTTTTTTAATTCTTCTCCTATTTTTTATAAAAACACTAAATATTATTAAATTATTTACAAATTAAGTATAAATTTAAAAGTTGAATTGCAGTAAACATGAAGCAGATACCACGAGATGGCAACAGTAGTTTGACTCCTAGAGGGTGGAGTCATTCCATAAGGGTAGTTTGATTCGATAGTTCGGAATACAAGGTTGTACTCATGATGGATTTTTTCATTCGAACATTCAGTGTTGACTTTTCCCCAAAAACAGATATAATGTGATCAACGAATGGATTCCGACGAAGGGAAGGAGAATCCGGTTCCGGACTCTCCAGGATGGATTTGCGTACGTAGGTGAAATTTGAAAACTAGTGAAAAACACGAGGTACCGCCGATCGATATAAAAGCTTCGAACGGAACAGCCTTATGGTATGTTTTAAAATTATCCTACAAGGGCTCTATAGTACTTTTAGCGTTTAAATGTGAAGGTCATACTATTTTTTTATTTATGTACAAAATTGCACTCCTGGATACATTGTTAAAAAACTGGTTTAAATGAAATTTTTCATAGTTCAAAAATACACGTGGAACATAAATTTTTTGAAATGTTTTGTCAATTATACTACAATGTAATAATACTTTGGATATTTTAAATGATAAAACTTATTACATAATGAATATTACATAGTGATAAATTAGGTTAGTAATTATTTTTCACAAATTCTTACCTGTTTTCCTAAATATTTCATTATATAATGTAACTACTCGAATTTTTATTTTGAAAAACTACACGGAGAACATTTGTTTGGTAACCGTTACAATAGTGTTGTAAAAAGTCGTGCATAGGGGTATTATGGTCAATTTTCACGTACACGATTGTAAAAGAAATTATATGAGACACCACTGGCCAGAAACGAAGTTAGACGGAAAATGATATTTGACAAAAATTTCCAAACTATTTGGAAACGCATGATAAATTCTGATTTCCTGTTTTTAATTGATAATAATATTCCAATCGTAAATGAAAAAAAAAACGTGAGATTAGTCGTTATTTTAACTAAACTTCACTTCTGTACGAAAGCGCAGATTACAATTCGAAATCGTAATCGTTACCAAACTATAAAGATTCTCGAAAAGAAAACAATGCTTCCCTCAAACAAATGAACATTTAATAAATATTTTCTTGTAAACATTTCAAGGCACACGAGAAATTTTTTTCATTTGAAAATGGAAAATGACCAAACTGGGACCAAATAGATGTTCATCGATTTATTTTATTTTCAAAAATAACGTTTCGAAGACGTTATATCTTCCTCTTCAGATCATAACATTAATTACAGCAATTACTTTGTAGTTATGATATCCTTTAAACATTTGCACTCTACATTTCCGCTAGTTATTTGTCAAATTTTTGTCAATCTATTATAATTTTAGTTTTAGAAATAGATTATAAACGTGTTGTTTCTATACCTTACTATGAAAACTTATCCTATTATATAAAAAGACACGTAAAATAATATAATATAGCTGCAGTTTTCAGTAGTACCTCAACATTAGATAAATACATAAAATTAGGTAAAGATCATTAGAAAAATTTGAAAATTCAAATGTTGTTCATAAATTCTCAAGCTTGGATTGCTCAAAAACTTATGTAGGTCAAACTGGAAGGATGCTATTAGTCAGATGTGACGAACACGAAAAAAATATTAACCTAAATGAAAAATACCATAATGTGGTTACTAAACGCACAGAGCTAATAATAAAAACGATACAGGTTTTCAACATGATTTTGACTTGAGTAATATTCAAATTTTACATAAAGAGTCTAATTATTTTAAAAGAATAATTGCAGAAATGTTTTACATAAAAAAAGAAAGAACGAACAGTATTAATGTTATTACTGACTTAAGAATTATAATCCCTCTTATGATATTATTATAAATCAACTTATATAAATTAAAAGAAATTTAATAAAAATAATTCATTCTATAATCTAAACATGAAATCTATTTAATTATAACATATACTCTTAATTACTACGGCAATGTCAAATCTGTCCATATATTATATATAACACCGTTACTTTTTCTATTGACTTCTCAGTAGTCCTGTATTTATTTCTTTGAGATCACATACCTTATGGTATCTTATAAGAAAAATGTCTAAATCATTTATAAAAATTAGGGCTCATGAGGAAAATCTTCTTTAAATAACTGTAAAACTATAATATATTGACAAAAATATAACAAATAACTAGTGGAGAAGTAGAGTGCAAATGTTCAAAAGATATCATAACTACAGAGTAATTACTGTGCACGACTTGAAAAATTACAATTTCGATTTGTTTAGTTACAATACAAAACATTACATTCTTCTAAAATAATGTTAAAATTCACCGAAATGTTTCTGTCTGACCTTTACAAAACTTCATTGTAACTCGTACTGAGCAAATTTTCTTTGTATAAATGTAATAGTTATTGTATAAATAATTTAATTCTAATTAACAAAAACACGTAGGTAATTTCTTACTGGCAAAATATGTAGTTGGCACAATCACGCAATTTCCCACTGTAGAATTAATTTGCTCTATCAAAGAAGCTTCTAATAAAATTAAATCCAGTGAAAGTAATTAGCAATTGTGCAAATAAGCCAGAAAATTATAATGGAACTCTACAGCTTTTGTGCCTTTGAAAATAATTGACAATAAGTCATATATTATTTCCTACATAAACTTAAATCTATGAAATTGGAATAAAATTTAATAATAATCTAACATTTTATTATGTCTGCTAATAGTGAATCCGTTTCTTTGATACACGCGCGGAAAATGCGCTTTTGGGATCTTGGCCGGAAACCTCAAAAATGATCGATTCCACGACCGATGATGAGTACATTTAATAAAACTTACTTTTCCACTCTGGTGTATATGGTAGAAAGTTTAGAAATATTCGAATTCCAACCTCAGTTGTTAGTTTACCGTGCCCTGTGCAAGAGAAATGCCACGTACATGTTAATGTCATCGTTGTATCAATCGATCGTGGAAACGATCATTTTCGGTGTTTCGCGTATTGCCCTAAAATTGCATTCCCTTTCGCGGTATGTAAAGAAAATAGTATGTTAACCGAGTTGGGGATAAGTTGATTCCCATCTCGCATGATTACGGTGCTCGTTTCGCTCTCGCGGAAACTTCATACCTGTTGGCAATCTTCTAGATCCCCCACTTGGTTGACAGTCTACTGTTACTATTGTACTTTGTATTTTATCAGGTGTACAACTTTGCTTCCGCCGTTTCACCCAAAATTTGAAGCTTTATTCTCAAAAAGTGATTACATCTTTCTGGCAATTGTCGGATACCATCTCGAAAAAACGATACACATGTTGAGGCGATCACGAATCGATCCATTTTTTGACTACTTCATTAGAGCGGAAATTGTGATGAGCCAGGCTGTATAACATCGATCGAAACAAATAGTATTGGGAACGAACAACGTCTATAGAGTACGACAGGTGGGGTAAGACCTTCCATTTCAGCGTTTCCAAGTATGTCTTGACCGGTCTTGCGACATGTAGCCGAGCACTGTCATGCCGGAGGATAACTTTGTCGTATCTCTCTTGTAACTGTGGCCTTTTCTCCTTCAATGCTCGGCTCGAACCCATTGATTGCGTTTGTTACCGATCCCCTGTGATGGTTTTACTCGGTTACAAGAGCTCATAATACACCACAGCGAACTGTTCTCACCAAATGTAGAGCATAGCCTTCGCACTGTGAATATTCGGTCTGGCCGTCGACGTGAAGGCTTGTTTAGACATCCCCATGATTTTCTGCGCTTGGGGTTATCGTAGTGGGCCTATTTTTCGTCGCCGGTCACAGTGCGATGTAAAAACCCCTTCTGATTCTGTCTTTGAAGCAGTTGTTCACAAGCAAAGAAACGCCGTTCCATATCTCTCGGCTTCAACTCATAAGGAACCCAATTTCCTTGCTTCTGAATCATTCCCATTACTTTGAGGCGTCTCGAAATGGCCAATTCTTCTTGCGTTTTGCACGAGTCTTCAGCAAGTAATGCCTTCAATTCGGAATCTTTGGAAAATTTCTCTTTTTCACTGCCATGCCGGTCCTCGGCATCAAAATCTCTGCTCTTGAAGCGTTAAATCCACTCAAGACGCGTTCTTTCTCTAAGAGCAGGCTCACCGTAAGTACTTGAGAGCATTCGATGAGCCCTAGCTGCAATTTTCTTCAAATGAAAGCAGAAAATCAAAATTTCCCGCAAATGACGATAATTCAACTCGAAAACTGATATCTTCGTTCGAGAATAAATTTATGATGCAAACACAAATTCACTAATATGGTGTTGTCGTTATGTTGACAGATGTCCAAGCTTATAGTGTGACATTTTTGATCTGCCTATTTCAATCAGCATTTACCGCTGCAGCCACCTATCGAAAAACGGCGGAAGCAAAGTTGTACACCTAATAATATTGCTCTTTCCCCCTTATATTATTCATTCATAAATAAAATAGAAAAAGGTAAATCGTACAAAAAACTTTACCTTTGAATCCCTATTCCTTACAGCAATTATTTTCGAGAAAAGGTAGTCTTAGATTGACATCATTTTCTCTCAGAGAGTCACTTAAAGAGGTGTTTACGTTTGCAAATAGGAGAACTAAATGCTTTTCCCGGGCTTGAAAAGACAGGTATTCTGACCTGTGAAGCTCAAAGATTTCCTTGAAGATGAATCGACCCTATTCCATGTTTTTTACTATAGCATATTGCATAATGCAATATGCATGGTTTAATTGCTCTTCTCCTTAAAAAACTTTTGTCTTTTTAGTATCAATTCACATGAAAGAATATTTCTAGATGTATTTTTACATTTTGAATCACTCTAAGGGATTTTTTTTTATATTTAAAAAATAAAAATGAGTATTGTGTTGTTGCGGGCATTCAACTTCAATATTCATGATTTATTATTCTAAATCAAGCAATTTTCATGATTTCTCTAAGGCTTATGTTTTCTTTAGTTCAACTTCTCTTTGTGTGTACGTCTCATAGAGAAATTTTTATATAATTATCTGTAGAGTTTTTTCAAGTAAATTATTTTTTATCTTGACGTTTTTTTCGTATCTCGCATAGTTTGGCTAAAAAATTTAATTTTTTAAATTTCAATGGTATTTTTTAAAAATGAAACCAAAAGTACAAAAGTGGAAAGACTGAGGAGAATCCAAATAGTCACAGCAATTATGACATTTTGAGAATATCAGTTTTATGGAAAACTTTGATGCCATCCACTTGACTTAAATTTTCGCTAATGCTCCATATTCTCGAGCCAGGGGTGCAACACTCGTAGGACAACAAAACCCTGCATCACCGACGAATTATATGCGAAGTTGGACTATTTCCAAAGATGTTGACCCTTGGCACAACCGTTAATATTGACCCTTCCATACACTGAATTTCAATTCGTGTGGAATAAATCGGATGTCTTTAATATGAAGGCTATAGTAAATGCGGCTTCCTGAATTTAGAAAAGTGGAAAAATAGAACCTTGAGGTTAACCGGAACCGAGATTGAAAGTGTGAATTTAAATAAAAGGATTTTTACTTCCGATTATTTTTACCACAGAAGGTATTCGGTAAAGTTTCCTAAGGCCACTTCTTGCGTGTATTTTTTCTTATTTCAATAATCAAAAATGTATTGTCTAGCAAAATGCAAAAATTTGAAGTTGTTTTCTATATTTCATGTTTGCTTATAAGTTATTTCATAATTCAAAACTCAATAATACTTTTTCAGAACCAGATAAAATAGAACAGAAGTTAAATTCAAAGTATTTTAAAAAGGTACCAATAAGTTTCTCCGAAAAATTCTTTAAAGACAAAATTATTTATTAATTTATTTATTTAATTTCCCGATAATTAATCTTAAATTCTATTTAATCTTAATAACAAATTTTAATTACGTTCATAGGAAAATTTTGTACAACACTATCGTTAATATTTCGTTTTACATAATTTCTCTAGAAACCATACAGAGTACAAAATTAGATCATTTAACAAATTATTATAAAAAGCTAAAGCAAAATAATAAACTCTTGTTTATTCAGATTGAATAGAATTAAAGATTCATCATCGGGATTAGATTATGAAGAAATATAATTTGTTAAATAAATATTGTTAACGATATAACTATGTTCCTGCAATCATTTTTCACAAGAAATGTATTGTTGCTTCTTTCAAAGTGCATTGCAATTATATTTTATTCCATTTTTCCTGCTATTAAAAACTGTTATTTAGTTTAAGGTTTTGTCAGTATAGGTCAACCCTCCTTAAATATTTATTTTTTAAATTTTATATCTAATATATTAGGTATACAACTTTGCTTACGCCGTTTTTTCCCAAAATTTGAGGCTTTATTCTTAAAAAGTGATTACTTATTTATGATTCAAAGAACTTTCCGTCGCTAGCCACTATTTTTTTCATCTTTCTGGCAATTATGGGATATCATCTCGAAAAAACGATACGCATTTTGAGGCGATCACGAATCGATCCATGTTTTGACTATTTCATGAGAACGGAAATTGTGATGAGCCAGGCTGTATGCCATCGATCGAAACAAATGGTAGTCGAAAGGAACAACGTCTGGAGAGTACGACAGGTGGGGTAAGACCTTCCATTCCAGCGTTTCCAAGCATATCTTGACCGGTCTTGCGACATGTGGCCGAGCATTGTCATGCTGGAGGATAACTTTGTCGTGTCTCTGTTGGTACTGTGGCAGTTTCTCCTTCAATGCTCGGCTCGAACGCATCAATTGCGCTCGATACCGATCCCCTGTGATGGTTTCACTCGGTTTCATTAGCTCATAATACCAGGGGTGTTAGTTGAAGTTTGCCGGTTTTTTCAAAAAGAAAACACTTAATTCTCAAGGGAATCTCAAAAAATATTTATTCAAAGTATTGACCATTGGATTCTACACATTTTGCCCATTTTTCAGGCAAATCATGGATACCATTCCAAAAAAACTTTTTCTCTTTCAAGGCAAACCATTCGACGAGCCATTTTTCGACTTCTTCAAAATTGGCGAAGCGCTGCTCTGCGAGTGAGTGTCCCATCGATGCGAAAAGGTGATAGTCGGACGGGGCGAGGTTTGGAGAGTACGGCGGGTTCGATAATATTTCCCAATTCAATGCTTTTAATGTGTTCTTCACCACTTTAGCGGTATGAGACGATGCGTTGGCATGTTGTAGGATAACTTCGCCATGTCCTCCGGCCCATTCCGGCCGTTTTTCGATCAACGCATGATTCAAATTGATAATTTATTGTCGGTAGCGATCCGTATTTACCGTCTCACCGGGTTTTAATAACTCGATGTACACCACACCACACTGGTCCCACCAAACATAGAGAATTGTCTTACGACCAAAGCGATTTGGCCTTGGAGTCGATGGGCCGACCTCACCGGGTGAAAGCCATGATTTTTTCCGCTTCGGATTCTCGAAATAAATCCATTTTTCGTCCCCCGTGACAATTCGATGCAGAAAAGATTTTCTTTCGAACCATTGAAGCAGCATTTCACAAACGGTTTTTCGATTTTCCATTTGTCTATAGTTCAGTTGGTGTGGTACCCATTTTCCATACTTTTGGATTTTTCCCATGGCTTTTAAACGTTGGCAAATTGCTCCTCGGGTCACATTCAGTGTTTGTGCCAATTGTTGTTGCGATTGGGTTGGGTCTTCATCCAATAACGCCTGCAATTCCTCGTCTTCGAACTTTTTCGCTGCACCAGGGTGTTCATTGTCTGTTAAATCGAAATCTCCACTTTTAAATTGACGAAACCATGTCTCACATGTTCTAATCACTGGAGCATGTTCACCATAAGTTTCTACCAGCAATCGATGAGCTTCAACTGCTTTTTTCTTTTGATGAAATAAGAAAAGCAACGAATGCCGCAAATACGATTTACTTGGAACGAAACTCGACATATTCACTGAGATAAACAACTATGATGCTATTATTTTTGCAGAATGTAATTGTGTATTTTTGAAGGTTATTGTCCATAGAAAAATATGACGTAGATGCCAAATCACAGAAATGTATACGTATCTCTAGCGACATCTATGAGTAAAACCGGCAAATTTCAACTAACACCCCTCGTACATCACACTGAGCTGGTCCCACCAAATGCAGAGCATAACCTTGGCTCTGTGAATATTTAGTCTGACCGTCGACGTGGAGGCATGCCCGGGCATTCCGTACCATTTTCTGCGCTTGTGATTATCGTAGTGGACCCATTTTTCTTCGTCGGTCACAATGCGATGTAAAAACCCCTTCCGATTCTGTCTTTGAAGCAGTTGTTCACAAGCAAAGAAACGCCGTTCAACATCTCTCGGCTTTAAGGTGGTTTTAACACGAAACGAAATCCATGCTAAAAAGCTGAAATTTTTATTATAGCCTTTTTAATTATTTAAGAATACACCTGCAAAGTTTTAGATTGCTTGACTGTCTAGTTATAGAGAAATAATTAATTAAAGTTTCACCGTTTCGTCATGAATTACTATACCGTCAATGGCAATGACAAGTGAAACCAAGTTTCAGATGAGCATTATACTTACAAAATCCATGCTGCGTATTCAAGACTAAACAAATTTGCCGCGAACCTTGAAAAATTCGTCTACTTTTTGAAAGAATTTTTTACCGTACAATAAGATTGTATTGTCTTTCCAAAGATTATAACTCTGTCGACTTTTATCAGGAGCCATAATCAAAGAAGACAGCAGTGAGCACGTGGCAACGTCGCAACGCATGCTCGAGCGTACATGTATACGTAGTCAGTTAGGAGTATCTATACGTCGTATACACAAGAGAATTTGAAATAAGTTATCTAATGTTCGAGAAATCAAAAAACAGTGAAATTTGCTGTAAATTTAAGTTTATTTTCAATATTTGCTTTCCACACATTTTCTCTCCTTGTTAATTTTTTTTTTCTTTATGAATCTACCTTTGTGTCTCACCTTATCAGAACTTTTCACAAACTAATCAAACAACTACATGAAGCGTAAAGTAGGTTAGATTTCTATACATGTGCACTTGAACATGGCGGACTGGAGGAGTGGAGAGAGTGCGGCGTTGCCACATTGCTTCTTTCGAAAGTCATGTGGTCGTGAATACTCACACCATTGAGAGATATCTTTTTATTAATTCATTTATTATTCTCATTTACATCGCGGAATGGTCACAAATGTCATTCTTAATTAATTTTAGGATTTTACAACACAAAAGATTCGATGTAAATCAAGAATATTTTTTACGCTCTTACATGACTCACTGAGTCGCGATATAACCACCTTAAGGGGACAGTCCCCTCAAGAGACCGAAAAAAAGCGTTTTTTCCTGATTTTTTTTCTCACAGAAAGAAACATCGGAGACAAGAACTTTGGGATATGCTTTAGTCATATTTTAGACTTTATTAACAAAAAAAATACGTCCGAAAAATTTCAAATGGCCGAGTAATCCACGTTTTGCGGCAGCGTCTCGACACGGTCGGAGTCAAACTGCGGGAACTATAGCAGCCGTTATTTTCAACTGAAATCAAAATTTTTTTTTGTTTTCTTCGTTAGACTTATTTGTTCTATGTGAACTACGGAAATTTTAAAATTCGGAAATTTAGACGAAAAATTATGATTTAAAAAAAAATGACTTTTTTTTAGTAATTTGTTCATAAAAAAGGTATTAAAAATCGGAATTCCTTAAAATCCGTAGTTCACATAGAGTAGCTTTTTATACTGAATAAAAAAAACTTGTTTGAGAAAATTGGTTAAGAACTTTTTTAGTTATCTTTCCCGCAAAGTGTAAAAACATGGTTTTGAGAAAACGCGCCTTAGATTTCGTAATGTACGTGACCGACTGAATTTCCGTGTATCTCCCGAAATACTTCGAATTTCGAGCTAAAATTTTACACACATAATCTTGAATAGTTGCCTAATCGATTAGGCAGAAAAAAAAACACGATTTTTTGAGACCTCTTGAGGGTACTGTCCCCTTAACTCGTAAGGAACCCAATTCCCTTGCTTCTGAATCATTCCCATTACTTTGAGACGTCTTGAAATGGCCAATTCTTCTTGCCGCAGCCATCTATCGGAAAATGACAGAAGCCAAGTTGTACACCTAATATTAGTAGAAATATCCAATAAATCATAAAATTTTGACATTTGAAATCAAAAACTTGAATCTCACGAAACTATTAATCCCACAACCACGCTATACAACTGCTCCGTAACAAAAGAGTAATATTGTTATTTCTGTTTATGTAACGATTGTTATTATTTAGTGATCTAATTGCTCTATAACAGAAATGTCACAATGTTATGCAACACTGTTACCGTGCGAAGATATAACAGTTCCATAAAAATAACATTACAACAATTATATAACAGTGTGATGTAAGTGCATGTTATAGAAGAAGAATAGACCATATTAGCTCCATAACTTTGTTGCAGATCGTTCGCATGTCATAAATCCATTACGTCACGTATACAACCCTTGGAAAAGCTGTTACAGAACTTTTACGTAATTAATACAGAGCGTTAAAATTTCTTTCCATAATTTGTACGTAATATTTATATAATAGTCTCTTGAATTCTCTCGCACTTTCTTGTCGTCAACTGCGATTCTACTGGCCCTTCGAAAAATGATATGCTTTTTACATATGATTGAGAAACTCTAACTTCGCGTTAAGTTTATAAGTAAAATAATATAAGAAAAAATAATGTTGTAGTCACTTTTACATGATTATACAAAAAAAAATTGGTCGCAAACAGGAACTTCTGAAGATTGAATAAATAAGTAAAAAGAATTCTTAAACGCCCACATAATTATGTTGCCTGAGTACACTTCAGAGGTCATACATGTATAGATGACTCATGTTATATATATATAGTACTTGAGCATTCTATTAGGGTATTGAAAAAAGACTGTAGAGATTAAAGGGATAAAGCATTAGCTGACACAGTGAAAAAATGCCTTAAGTAACTAACTATCGAAATAACAAAATTGAAATAATTATTGAATCAAGACAGAAGAAATCTAGCTCCAATTGGATGAATTTTCTAAGTGCTTGTAAAGTGAGTCAAATAAATTTATTGTATCGTTAGAAAATTCACGCATGTTTAGAATAAATTACCTGCAAATGAACGAAAATGCGCACGTGTACGTGTTTATTTTATATATATCATTACACGTTTCGGTAAAAGTGATAAATGTTTACATGTCTTCTCGACTTATTTATATGTGTTTTTCACACCATGTTTACATGCTAGTCGCGCGAGAATTACTATATACTTAAGTATTTTATACGTTTCTAAAAGTGTCTACCTTACCAGACAAATGTGTAACAAAATGTTATTTTTCAAAGTATTCTCCTTTATAATTTATACACTTTTGCATGCGCTCGAACCATGTGTCGTAGTATTTGATCTATTCCGCTTGAGACATCTCCAAACAAGCTTTTGTCAAATTATGTAGGATCCAACGAGAATAAATCTTTTTCACGGCTAAATGTGCATGTAATATTTTATATATGCTGGTGTAACTAATTAATAATTAATATAAATACAAGGTGCGTTCCAAAATAAACGACACTGAGCTAAAATAGAAACGACAGGAGCTTTGTTCTGATAAATTCGAGTTTATTTATTCAAAATAGTCCCCTCCGGCCTCGATACACTGTTTTGCGTGATCCAAAAGCTTTTCGAAAGAGTGTTTCAGGTCATTGACCGGAATGTCCTTCAGGATGTCGGTACAAGCCTTTTGGATAGCCTCTACGGACGCAAAACGTTTTCCTTTCATGGCCAAATGCAATTTTCCGAATAGGTAGAAGTCACAGGGAGCCATATCAGGCGAATACGGTGAGTGGTTGATGGATAAAATGTGATTTTTGGTCAAAAAATCAGTGATAAGCGTTGAACGATGGGCCGGCGCATTATCATGCAAAAGGCGCCAACTGCCATTTTCACGGTATTGCGGCCTCACACGGTGAATTTTCGGTCAAAATGCGATGAATTTAATCTTTAGACATGTTTAATTCCATTGCCATGTGCCGCAAAGAAGATTTTGGCTCATTTTTTATAAATTCACGCACAATTTCAATATTACTTGGTGTAATCACGAAACTTTCCTGACTGGGATGTTCGTCGTCCTTGATGTCTTCACGACCTTCTTTGAATCGTTTAAACCACTCATGGACTCTGGCACGGAATAAACAATTGTCACCATACACTTGTTTCATTAATTCAAACCTTTCAGTAAAAGTTTTACCAAGTTTCAAACAAAACTTAATATTCGCTCTTTGTCCGAAGTTCATTTTTCGACCGATGCTATAAACACACTGTCCCTAATAAAGCAATAACTCGGCTCCTAATTGTCCGTTGGTCATGAAATTTTGACAGAACGTCAGTGAAGGATGTACTTTTCCAACTCCTACTCCCATCAGAAGATAGCGCCACTATAAATAGCTATTTTGAAAAAGTCTCGTTTATTTCGGAACGCACCTTGTAGTGCCCCTCGACTTCTACCATAAATAGATGCGTTACCATTTTGAACTATATGCACGCAGTTATGGTAACGCCACCTGTTGGAAAACAGCGAGAACTAAATCAAAATCCCAATAAATAAATTATACAATTAGAGATCCATAATTATTTAAATAAATTATTGTGAAGTCAATATTCAATAGGAGAATAGAACTATTATTATATTGAAAAATATGAAAACTGTAGAATGTCGGTTAGGAAAATTAGGGATTTTATACATTCTCTTGACTTTATCTAAAAAAAACTGCAGAAGATGTTATAAAGAAAAATATTATTTTTGCTGTTATCACATTTTTATATTATAAATTCAAGAAAATATATTCGTATAAACAAATGTGTGTAATTCAAAACGATACTTTAGTTTTGATACAAAACTCTTGTTTCACACATAATCTTATTCCAAACTAAATTAAAAGTTGAAACGAATTCAATAAAAAGGAAGCCTTGGTATTTTTCTTCGCTAGGAGCTTTCTTTCACTGAAAATTATTTTGCATCGATATTTTGGTATCCTTTTATAAATTTCATTTCATCAACTGTACAGATGTTAATATTTTCTTCCCATGCTCAGATTTCCAAAATGGTCCACGATAATAGATTTATTTTAACTTTTGCAATTCAAACCTTCATCCTACAATATCTTTATACAATCTATCATCACTTTTCTGAGTCACACAATCCATTTTCATATTCAGTTACGTTTATCTCTTCCTGTGGGCCTGTCGCCGCAATGACACTTCTGATGAAAGTGTAATAGCTGGAAATTCTCAAATAAATCGCAGGAAAAATAGGATATTCACTAATTTGAACTACAATTCCTATAAGATATCTTTCACCTTCAATTTCTGCTACTAGAGGATCGCCAAAATCTCTCTGAAATGTTAAAACATAATATTTCAATTTTGACTTTCTCTTAAGGAGGGTCTTCCTACTGACATAAGCTTATCTTAAATAACAGCTAATAAAAGAAGGAAAAATGTAATTAAAAATAATTCCAATGCACTCTGAAAGAAGCAACAATACATTTCTCGGAAAACATTATTTTTGGACAAAATTGTCTGGTAATTATTAGTTGTTTGACGAATCATATTTTTTCATAATCTGCTCTCTATGACTACACTTAATTTGCATTAAGTCTGAATAAACAAGAGCTTACTTTTTTCATTGAAACATTTTCTAAAATTCCACTCGCTAGACTATTTTTTAAATATTTTTTTTGTGATTTGTCGAATAAACAAGTTATATACGGTGTATGGTTCCTAAAAAACTATTGAAAAGAAAAGAATAACGAGTAGAATTGCAAAAAATGTTCCAATGTACTAGGGCGTTTGATATTGACGTGATATTTCTATGAGAGGTCGTCACTAATAACAAACGGCTTAAAAATTTCAAGAATTCGAAACCACTCGAATCCTCAAAACACAAAAGACACGACCAAATTTGGACCAAAATCACCACACCTCAATAAAAAAACCATGAAAAAACAAATAAAAAAGGAGGAAAGAAAAAAGAAGGCAACCTTCCAAAACCCCTTCCTTCTTTTTCTTTGTTTCGTCCTATTTTGTCTTTATTACCCACCACCATTTACATAAACAAAAAATCAAAATCACTTCATGGAACTCTTCTTTTTCCATTTTTCCGACAACAACTGAGACGCTCACTTCAAATGTATTTCAAACGTAAACTAAGCTTTGGATTTGGCTGAAATTTGGTATCGGCTGGTTTAAAGAGTGCTACTTTCTAGCCATATACTACAAAGTTTATTGTGGTATCGTCTAGTGAGAAATTTACCTCAGTTATCGAACGACTCTCGTATTACTTTTTGTAAAGAATTGACAAACAGTCTTCCCTTCCATGCCCGTAACGTTTTTCGATACGTGAAAAATGCAACTATAGTGTTAAAAATACTCATAAAGGTAACTGGCGTTGTAGAAATATGCGCAAAAGTATCTAGCGTATGAAAAAGAAACTATAGTCGACTTACTGGTGTGCAGTATGTTCTCTTCTGATGTGTTTCTAAAAAGTACTATTTTTGGCACACTTTACGGGCACGAAAAGCAGGACTTTTTTTAAATTTTATTCTTTTGTTTCTATTAACTCAATTTTAGACCTAAAGTCGTGCATTAAAAATTTTTATGATTCAACGTACATGATATAGAAATCCTGTTGGTCCTTGCGAAGAACGTGCACACAACTGCGAATCAACTAGATTTTCATGGTACCGATGGTTGCACTCTCTATTAGATAAAATTGTAACAGGCAGCTCTTTCAAACTATTAGTTGCAAATGCTGTCTCCTCATCGTTAAAAGGCATACTACAACCCCATCCTGCTACGTAACCTCTAGTACCAGGATGAACAATGTTTCGTAATAAAGGAATCACTGCTACACGATCTGACTCCATAATCGGGAAAAGCAACTAAAAAAATGCAATTTTTTGGATTAAAAATAGACGATGACTTCAGAATTCCTCAATATGAAACAGGATACACAAAACAAAAAATTCCTTAAAAAATTTTAGAATCATTTTAGCAATCTTGGAAATGAATCAATACTGAAAGCCCCGAAATTAATTTAAGGTTGTATGTAAGTCCCATCCCCGTACAAATAGTAGAGTCCCGTGGGGTGCCGTCGAGCTATGCTGTTTTGAAAAAATTTCATGGGCTCGCATGGTGAAAATTTTAGTGCACTACTGGCTTAGAATTCGTAGTATGTGTGTATACGTATAGTCACCAATGCTATGCCAGCAACCGACTCGTAGATCGTGCAACACTGCAATTTAAACCTAACTGTGATATGCGTTTGAATAGCTGGATGTCAAAGGTTATTGTTAACAGTTAAAAAAATGTCAGGTCAAGTGAGGTGGAAAGGAAGATTTATAAAGAACAAAACTTTAGACTATGAAGTGCATCGAAATTCGGAACTGGTTGAAACGAGGAAAAGAAAATATTCTACCGGCAATTTCACGCATGCTTCCAAGCTGGTTGTGTGTGTGTGTGCGTGTCGAGGCCTACAGCAGACAAGCTGAAGAAAGGAAACAGTGTTGCCGGGTCGCGATACTGTTACGTTTATCTGTTTGAAAGTGACTGAAATTTAAAAGTTCTAAATTAGATTATCTATAAATCTAATAATCTAATAATCTAAATATCTATAAATCTGCAGCAGAAATACCGACATTTCTTAAATTTCTCTACCAGAGCGTTTAATTACTACAAATTAAAATGTGGAGAGTGCCTATGCATTTCCCATGAATTACGTGTGGAAATAGTCAACTTTGTCATTAATTATTTCTGCATCGGTACGGTTGAAAAATTTGAAATTAATTTAGCATATAAATAATTATTCTATTTAAATATCGACTCCTTTTTTTAAAAATTCTACCAGAGATCGATTTTTTTACATACAACCTTAATCTATGCTGGGTTGTCTCACAATCAGTGACACCTGATTATCCATGTATACATGGTGTCTTTTTCATCTTTTTTTCATTCTACAAAAAGATGTCCATAATAAAAACTTTTTATTTTTGAGAGGGAAAACTTCCTGGGTAGAGCTAAAAGTAATGCTTCAAATTGAATTGATTATTATTGATCTTTCGTTAGGAAGCGCATTCCTTGAAATACAGTAAAACCTATCGTAGCCGACACATATGGGAGACAAGTTCGGCTACGATGGTTACCAATTACATGCGATAATTGCTAGGGACTTATTACTAGCTTGCTTCAGTCCTGCGGCAACAGGTGCCCCTGTGTTTAGTAACACACGTGTACCGGCTTGTACATATTTGTTATGTTTACTTTTGTGCAAAAAGGTGAGTAAAAGTTAGTTTGAAAAATAATCAGTTCTTTTTGTTGATAATTTAAAAATTTCATGGATAAATTCAGTCGATAAAAAACTATAAGGAATACTTAGTGCTTTTAGTGGAAAATGTATAGATGACAGTTGAGGTTATGTTGCACGACTGTACATACATATTTAAGATCTTAATAAGTTGAAATGTAATTGGTTATGAAAATTCTCCAATTTTTCGAAGTTAAATTGTAATTAAAATTTATAATTCAAATATAATCATTAATTAAATTAATATTTCATTAAAAATATTCATTGAAAAAAAAAAATTACCAAGATGTTTTACAAAAATATGAGAACCCTCCAAAGTTTGTTAGGAGAGTGTCGGCTACGATAGGTTTTACTGTAACTAACAATGTCATTTTTCGCCATTCCAGCGCCATCTGTCGCGAATTGAAAAAAAAATTTTAAATAAATCTTACGTATCTTTTAATGGAGAACCTGAGTCTGCTATAAAAAATAGGGGTTCCTATTTGAAATTTTGAAGCCCACCCCCCCCCCCCCCATTGGGGGGGTTTGGGGAAAAATTTTGCATAGTTACTTTTTTCTCTCAAAAATGAAAAGTTTTTATTGCAGACAATTTTTTCGTAGAATGCGTATTTCTTGAGATATTTCGACATAGAAAGATGAAAAAAACATCCTGTTAAAGTCACATATAAATTATTTTTTACCCACCGTACACCGAAAGTTAGCCTTGTCGCTATCGTTCTGCGTGCGGAAAGCTAATTTTCCCGCACTAATGCGGTAAAATTTTAAGTATGCGGAAAATTAAGACAAACAAAATTTTACCACACTACTGCGGGAAAATCAACATTCCGCACGCGGAACGACACCCAATCGGCTAACTTTCGGTATACAGCGAACTAAAAATATCGTTCGTATCACATGCGAAACGCATTTAACCGCGCGAGCGAGTCGCGACGAGGGCCGAGACGACTCGCTCTTGCGTAAAAATACGCCTTTCCACACTTGATACGATATATACTATTACGAAACTGTCCAGTAAATTTCTTATATTTCTGTTGAAAGTTCTTTTAAACTCTCAAAAAAATTTTATATTATTTGAATTCTGAAATTTTACCAAACTATTTCACAAAATTTATTAATGATCATGTATCAGTGAATGATTCCTACCTTACCGACATTTTTCATCTGTAAATTTATGTCCATATAAAATCAAATATCAGATTCAAAAATTTGTAAAATGAAATAATTTGTTAAATTAAGTAAAAGGCACTAAGAGTATTCCATCTGTTCTTAAATAACAATAACAATAAGCTGAGGGGACTTTTATGAATAATAATGTCGATAATGTAGGAATCGATAAGTGATACATTTCCTGAAATAACATTAATTCGTATAAAATAATTGTTTTGAAGATTTCAATAAGCTGTTTTCCGTATCTCAGATTTTATCTAGGATTCTGTAACTTTTCTTGAACAATTTTTTCTATGTACGCCTCATTATTTTTGGTAGAATCACTTACGTATATAATTGCAAAATTGATTTCAGTATCCGCATTCCCGTAGATTATATCTTGGAAATAATGACCTGTACCATTCAACGAAGAGAGACTTCCAACTGCAACGTAGGCGTTACTAAAATTTGGCCTTTGAAATGTATGGACGCATTGATGACTAGTTATTACATGTTTAGGCGAAATTAAAGCCCCGGCACCATAGTAATTATTACCACATTTTATGCCAACTACATGGATGTTGCCCTGCCATTTTGCTCTCCTTCCACCAACTATCTTACTGAATAACAGTGATGAATTATATTCTATAAAACATATATTGAACAAACATTGACTTATAAATCCAATTATGCCTGCAGCATAATTATGAGCTGAATATCAAGATTGTACTAGGATCTTTAATTTAGTTACAAAGGGCCTAGCCGGGTTTCCATGTGAAAACGGCCCCAACCCAAATGAAATCTAGTATCAAGTATTCGAATGCATTTGCCCTAGGATTGTTTTGTGCAAATTTTCAACCCGATAGCCGCCATATTGGATAAGTTATCGCTGATTATGCAAATTTCGTTTTTTGCATTTTTTACCTCAACCAATAGTTGGGAAAATCTAAAAAAATTCACAGCATTTAGCCTTATCAAGAGAAAGTTGGATTTATTTAGAGACATCTACATTCATTTTTTCGCGAACCTTTACACCCGCAAATCATGTTGGATAAGACAGCAAAAACTTATACAAGCAATTTCTTCATAAATGAAAATCAGTGACCGAAGCCAATTTTGCCAGCGAAAAATAACCTTCCAAAAAATTATATTATCTAATTTATTCAGATTTTCCAACAATGTAGACAGTAAAGTACACCATTTCATTACTTTGTAACACTTATTACAAATTCTTATTATATTTCATAGTACCTTGCATCGAAAATAAGATAATAACGTTGGAATTAAATTATTCTATGTTGTCACACAAAAGATTCATTGTTTTAATTTTCCATTTTTTTCCAATTACCAGTTCCACTAAAAAATACGAGAAACAGAATTTGCATAATCAGCGAATACTGACTCAATATAGCGATAATAGAATTAAAAAATTATCAACAAAATGACAAATACAAACTTAGACAAATACGAAAAGATACTCTAGATCATATAGCATATAGGGTTTTTCTGAAACTTGTTATTTTTTAAGTCTGTGTACGCCATAACTCAAAATCTACTGAACCAATTGTTTTGAAATTTTGAACAGTAATTCTTCACATAATTCACCAGGTATCCCTGCGAGCTTTTGGTTTTTTTTAATAATTATTAATTTTACAATAACAAATTAGCTGATTTTTTTTAACGAAAATGGGTTTTTTGGCTTCCAAGTGCTATGATAAATTGAAAAATCGAAAAAAAAACTGTTTTTTGAGGCGGCTCCGGAGATTTACTGTCATTCGCTCAATTTTAAATATTTTGCAATTAAAATTTAGGAAAATATTGTTCAAATGTTGCATTATTATATGAAAATTGACTGAATAAACTAACACTATCTGCATCGCCGAAAAAAATTCTTAAAGACATGCCTTTTTCCACCAAATTACACCCCCCCCCCCTCCACCCCCTTCAAACAAATAACGTCTACAACAAAAACCGGAAATAATACATTTCCAACGACGAGAACCATCGAAACGACCGATTTTGGACATTATCGATTTCTTTAGTGTCGTCTACATTTTTTAAAAATCTGAAAAAATTACACTACCGGTCAGAATTGCGGGACCACCTGTTTTTCGATGATTGCTTAAATTATCTTAATTTAAATTCTGTGAGTGATGAAATTTTTACTCTTAATAATGTGAAAGCCATCAAAATTATCTTTAAAATTAGTCTGGAATAAAGTTATTTCGTTAAATTTTGAAGAAGTTCTTGCGAAAAACGTTCAGATTTCAATGTTGTCTTAAATTATAAATAACTTTCGAAAAAATAAACATTTTTTAATTTTCTTAGGCTCATTTTAAAGCTAAGATTATACAGAATACAAAGAGTTGAAATGGTAACAAAAAAGTAGAGGAATTTCGAAAACATTTCATCTGTAGGTAAATCATAATAAAGATCATATGAATATATATTTTATGGGAATTCAATAGAAAATTCATGATTACCAGGGGTGTTAGTTGAAATTTGCCGGTTTTACTCATAGATGTCACTAGAGATACGCATACATTTCTATGATTTGGCATCTATGTCATATTTTTCATTGAACAATAACCTTCAAAAATACACAATTACATTCTACCAAAATAATAGCATCATAGTTGTTTACCTCAGTGAATATGTCGAGTATCGTTCCAAGTAAATCGCATTTGCGGCATTTGTTGCTTTTCTTATTTCATCATAAGAAAAAAGCAGTTGAAGCTCATCGATTGCTGGTAGAAACTTATGGTGAGCATGCTCCAGTGATTAGAACATGTGAGACATGGTTTCGTCAATTTAAAAGTGGAAATTTCGATTTAACAGACAATGAACATCCTGGTGCAGCGAAAAAGTTCGAAGACGAGGAATTGCAGGCGTTATTGGATGAAGACCCAACCCAATCGCAACAACACTAAATTTGAAACAAACACTAAGTATGACCCGAGGAGCAATTTGCCAACGTTTAAAAGCCATGGTAAAATTCCAAAAGTATGGAAAATGGGTACAGTAAAACCCCGTTTATCGCAACACCCGTTTATCACAACTCCCGTTTATTGCAACTTGTCTCTCCCGTTTATCGCAATAAACTTTACCATTTTTTCCCCCTCTTATTAGTAGAAGGAGTGGTCACGTGATTCTTAAGGATAGGCGGGAATACCCCTCACTTTTAAATTTGTGATGCATATATTTATATGAATTTTCGTATATTAGGGAGATATGAAATTATTTATAGCCATTAATTTATTAAAAGGATTTCATTACATTTTTTTAAGCGTCTTTGGAATCCGTACTTATTTTGAGAGGTACATTTTTTTTCTCATGAAATGCATAAATGTTTTTGAACTTCTTCATTTAGCAGTTCTTTCAAAACTATCGTTTATGTATATATTGCTACATATTTGTGTTTTATATGTAACAGAAAAATATATAGATTTTTCACATTTCAATGTATATTATTATGACAAATTATAGCATGAATTGTGCCTAGTATAGCAATCGCTTTACCAATTGCGAATCAATTGTTTTACAAAATGCGGGAATATTTCTACTGAAAAAAATTCAATCATGCATTCGAAAATTATGAGAGAAATATGTAAGCTTAAAAGTAATTAAAATGTATTGTTTGTACTAGTCGTTTACGTACCATCGTTCGGTTCCACGTTTTCACTCATTTATAATTGCACATATAATGACAATAAAAAAACGCATTCGAGGTTATTGGAACACGACAGTAAACAATGATAAACAGCGAAATCGCGTGAAACTATTCGTTTAGGCGCATGTGCTGATAATCAGTTGTTCAAGCTGGTGGCGAAGAAGTGGGAACCCTTCCGTTTTTGCGATAAACGGGAGGCATTTGATTAGAAGGTGTTGCGATAAACGGGGTTTTACTGTACCACACCAACTGAACGATAAACAAATGGAAAATCGAAATCCATTTGTGAAATGCTACTTCAACGGTTCGAAAGGAAATCTTTTCTGCATCGAATTATCACGGGGGACGAAAAATGGATTTATTTCGAGAACCCGAAGCGGAAAAAATCATGGCTTTCACCTGGTGAGGTCGGCCCATCGACTCCAAGGCCAAATCGCTTTGGCCGTAAGACAATGCTCTGTGTTTGGTGGGACCAGTGTGGTGTGGTGTACTTCGAGTTATTAAAACCTGGTGAGACGGTGAATACGGATCGCTAACGACAACAAATTATCAATTTGAATTATGCGTTGATCGAAAAACGGCCGGAATGGGCCCGAAGACATGGCAAAGTTATCCTACAACATGACAACGCACCGTCTCATACCGCTAAAGTGGTGAAGAACACATTAAAAGCATTGAATTGGGAAATATTATCGCACCCGCCGTACTCTCCAAACCTCGCCCCGTCCGACTATCATCTTTTCGCATCGATGGGACACTCACTCGCAGAGCAGGGCTTCGCCATTTTTGAAGAAGTCGAAAAATGGCTCGTCGAATGGTTTGCCTTGAAAGAGAAAAAGTTTTTTTGGAATGGTATCCATGATTTTCCTGAAAGATGGGCAAAATGTGTAGAATCCAATGGTCAATACTTTGAGTAAAAAATTTTTGAGATTCCCTTGAGAATTAAGTGTTTTCTTTATTGAAAAAACCGGCAAACTTCAACTAACACCCCTGGTATATACTTATATACTTATATATATATATATATATATATATATATATATATATATATCTTTATATATCTTATAAAAATGTTTTTCTCAGCAAAAGCAATATTGGAATTTTTCCAACTTTTATATTTGAACTTTAACCTCGAGCAGTATGTAAGAAAAAAATTACACATAAATTCTAAGAATTTGGTTCGAATTCACGCTGGGGTCATTTTATAAAGAATTTTGATAGCTTTGAATTTAATTAAAAGAACAAATTTTTTCACTTACATAATTCAAATTAGGATAATTTAAGTAATTATCGAAAAACAGGTGGTCCCACAATTCTGACCGGTACTATATGAAATACCCAAAACGTGAACCACAATGTGTTGAGTCGATCCATTAGAGATGTTGAGAGCCTCTGCTACCTCTCTAATGCCAACACGACGATTTTCGAGCACAATTTTCTTCACGTTTTTGATGTGATCGTCGTTAACAGAGGTGGACGGACGACTCGCATGAGACAAGTTTTCTACGACCTCACGACCCTAACTGAATGCTTTATGCCACTCAAATACTTGCGTTCTCGATAGAGTAGACTCCCCAAACACTTCTGCAACATTTTCAATGATTCCGTAGCCGTAATTCCATTGGCAACACAAAATTTCAAGCAAACTCGTTGTTCAATTTTTTTTCCATAGTAAAAATCGCCAGACAAACTTTACGCGTCGTAAACCAATGACTGCCAAACACACACTAATGGACTTCTCTAGCTCAAACTTCACACGACTGTCAAAGAAGGTGTTATCAACCTAGAAAAAAAACTTTTTACCGTTTCGATTTACGCGCGCGGTTTAACTGAACCAGTCCGGGTCAAATTTGAAAAACTCAACTTTGCTCTCGAATTTTTTCATCGAAAAAATTGCATGCACAAATTTCTGCATTTTTTTTCTTTGCAAATTTTACGCGCAAAAATTTGCGAATAATTTGCAGAAGTTTCTTTAGATAATACTAAATACTTGATACTAGATTACATTTGGGTTGAGGGCCGTTTTTACATGTAAACCCGACTAGGCCCATTGTGTAGTTAATGGGCAGCAAAAGTTGGCTACACAAATACTAACAAAATATTTTTGTTGATTTGACAAAACCATTTTTACAATGCGCTTAGTTAATTTGACAAAAATATTTTTTCAACCAACTTTGGTTACAAGAGACAAATTTTTCTGTTAAAATAACTAAATTATTTATTCGACTTGAAACACGAGAACGATGCGTGTATTAGAAGTCGACAAAATCTCACTATATAGATAATTTTGCCACATAAAAAAAAAACTTTTGCTAAGTATGGCAGAATTTTTATGATTGATAATGAAAGTTCTTGTGTAAAAATAGTAACAAAAAATTGAAAAAATTGAGGTTATTATGCTTGAAATTTTCAGTTTTAAAATTTGAAAAACGCTATGAACTCAGAACAAAATTTCATTTCATTCAAGCAAACTTTTTTCTCAAATATTAAGTTAACTGAGACAAATTTTAGTGTATTCAACAAAATAACAATCGATTTAAAAAAACATTTTGATTGAATTTACTAAGCTATTCAATCTAGAAAAAATTATAATTAAAAAGAAAAAAAATTTTCTTGAAACAACCAACGATTTTTATTTATTCAAAATTTTAGTAAAAATAATTACCTTCAGAATAATCAACCAGAAGTACACAAAGTATTGTAGCAAACAACCTCTTCATTCTCATTGATTCACAAAACCTTATTGCACGCAACTTCAATTTCGATTAGCTGAGTGTTTTATTATAACAGTATATTTTAGCAGTGAACGAAAACTAAACTTTGCTGGTATACAATCATGATAGCTTTGTTATAAGATATTATCAGAAATAAAGTTTAATCCAAGTGTAAATACACTCTTTCAACTTGAAATGAAAAGAATAGCGTAGCCTGAATGATTGAAAGACTAAAATTTAACAATTATACTGTGACAAAAAATGATTAATTCAGTAATTATATTTACTTTGCGAGAAAAATTGAAAACAATCAAAGGTGGCCATGCAAAGATTGCGTGAGGCTTGGGGGGGGGGGGGGTGTTCAAAAAACACGTCACGTAACTTTTCAAGTCTATTAGAAAAGATAAATTAAGGCCGAATGGTAGGCTCTGACGTCAGGAATTGGGGGTTTACATTTTAAAAAAGTAAACTTTTTAAAATTTTAACATAAAGTTTACGTTTTAAATAATATAACCACAATGACGGTTATTTATCATAATTATGGGCAAATTCACTCCGTAGTAATATTTTGAAATGTATGCATATTTGAAAACTTTCTTCGTGGTCAAGCGAATCTGATTGGTCGTTGAGGTTATGACGTTAGTGTTTACGCTCATATGTGACAGACCGTGTTTATTGAAATAAATGAATATTTGAGTTCTTATTCGCTTCGTCTGAATATAAAATTGCGTCAATTTCTTTTTTTCTGTTTACTTTTACAAAGTCAGCACGAGGAAATGATGATTTTTTATTTGTTCTTTCTTCTTGATAGTAGAAAAAATGCGGGATCACACCTATTCGAATTTTTATTGGTTTTCCAGTAAAACTATATTTGACATTATTCTCCATAACTTCTTGCAACTGGGAAAAAAGCGATGTATAAGAATTTTGACATTTATTAAAGGAGACTGCTATTTTAGTTTAATAATATTATGTTGAAATAATTAACGTATTGTTAACAAGAGATATTGATTAATAGATACATTTAAGTACGTCTAAACATGAACTCATTCGCTGATACTCGTTTTTGATTCGAATAATCTGAAATTAATAATTTTTAGGTTAGAGTACTTATATGACAGATTCAAATTATAATTTTAACTCGTGTAAAACTCTGTACATTTGTTATCTTCGTGAACATTTCAAAGTAATACTCACGCTGAAATGATCTTGGCAACAATAATAACTGCATAACCCTGACTCATCAGTACGACACGCACTCCTTGCTGGAAGTAAAAAGATAGAAATCTTATCCTTTTGAATAATTTAGAATATTGATTATAGAAAAAGATAGAGATAATTTATCCAATTCTATCTCTTTTACATTCTAAATTCACGTCTATCTTTTCTAATAACTACTTTTCTATCCATTCCAATCTTTTATCTATCATCCTTAATCTTTTTCTATCCGTTTTCCAATGTGAATTAACGTCAATCTTTTTTATCTCTTTATCAATAAAACTTCACGTCTATCTTTTTAATCTTTCATTATCTATCTTATCCTATGCTTTATCTATCCACATGAATGGCAATTTTTTCCAATCACCAGATCTCTATCTCATCCAATCCTTCATCAATCCACCTCAATCTTTTTCTATCTCTTCTTCAATCTAAATTCACGTCTATCTTCTTCAATCTCCTCTTTTCTATCTCATTCTATCCTTCATCTATCAACGTCAATCCTTTTCTATCTTCTTTCCAATCTATTCAATGCCTTACAACAAAAGGAGATCAGTCCACTACTAAGATATGTTATATTATTTTTCTATAAGGGGGATTATACATATTTTATGACCAATGAAGTAATGACCTTCCCCTATGTAAAATGGACACAATACTTTTTAGAGCTGCACTCTTCATTTCATGGTAAGAATAAATCCCTGCTGAAAGTAAAAAGATAACAAAGATAGAAACAGGAGTATAGAAAGAGATAGTACATTTTCTATCTCTTCCAAGTAGCCGGTTTGAATCCCCAAAACGCTATGTCTTTCTATCTTCAAAATTATATCCACCATACCAAGGAATATCTATCTCTTTCTATCCCTCAGTTTATCTCTTTTTCTGGAATATCTATCTCTTCCCATTTCCAGTCTATCCTTACGTCCAGTAATATTTGTATCTTCCTGTCCCCTCGTCTATTCCTGCAATCGGTAAAATTTATCTCTTTCTATCATTGTAAAATAAATTTGGATCACATTGTATTTCCTTATCGATTTTTCATTGCAAACTTGTTAATTTTCTTACCCATAATATATATTTACAATTTTATCAATACATTACTTTGTACATAACTAATATTCTAAATTTTTCATTAACGCGTATAACACTGAAAAATCAGCATGTACCGAGACTCGAACCCTAACCCACGCACGCATCGATACTCATGAGATACATTTTGTTATCCATGTCTATTTTTCGACTATCCCCATCCAACTTTTTCTATCCCTTCGTCAATCCAAAATCAATCCAATCTTTGAATACCCTTTTGTCTTTTTCGGTATATACCTTGTATATTTGCGGTGTCATTTTCTATCTTCGTTCTATTCGATAAATAAAAGTAATTATTTGTAATTAATGATAGAGTATCTACAAGATCAGAAGTTCTAACAATGAGAAGGGACAGGGATTTAAGGAGATAAGCGTGAACCCGGATTGACAAAGAGATGTACAAGAGATAGAAAGTGATGAAGATAAATAGATGAGATATATATTGAAATAAAGAAAATAACATTGAAAGATACAGCCGTAAATTTGGATTGGCAAGAAGATAGAAAAATATATAGGTCAAAATACGAGAGATAGTCTGAGATTAGAAAAAGGGGATTGAAAGAGATATATGTAAATTTGGATGAACAAGAGATAGAAAGAGATAGTGGTGGATAGAAAAGAGATAAAAGCAGATACAGGTGGATAGATGGGGATTAGGCTGAGATAAAGAAAATGGGGTTGAAAGAGATAGACATCAATCTGAATTGACAAAAAGATATAAAGAAATAGAGGTGGATAGACAAGAGTTAGAAAAAAATATGAGTGGATATACGAAGAATAGACAGATATAAGTAAAACGGGATCAAAAGAGATAGGCATGAATTAGGATTGACAAAGAGATAGAAAGAGATAGAGGTGAATCGACGAGGGGTAAAAAGAGATACAGGTGAATATACGAAGGATTAATTTTCCTTACCTCTTTCTTTCTAAGTGATAGAAAGCGATTAAAAGTGATACTCTCTAAATCTGAATCAGTCAAATTTTCACTAATTGAATCAGTAATTTGCCATTTCACTGATTCATCAGTGCAAAAATATTTTTCACTGACAAATCAGTTAATTTTCACTGATTGAATCAGTGAAAAAAGTATTTTTCACTGTTAAATTAGTTGATTTCCACTGAAGTAATCGGTGAAATTTGACTGATTCACAGTAACCTCTTTTTAGCTATTTGAATCAGTCAAATTTCACTGACAATCTGTAGATTTTGACTGATTCAGATTTAGAGAGTAGGATTTCTATCTCTTTACTTTCAGCAGGGATAGTATTTCAGTCAGCGGATAGACTAAGCGATAGAAAAAGATAAATATTACCACACATAGGGATAGAAAAAGATAGATATTCCCGGTCACTCTCGATAAGTGTGGCAATAGAAAAAAATAGGGTTTTGGGGATGCAAAGTGATGGGTTGGGAGAGATAGAAATGTTCTATCTTTTTCAATCCCTCAGTTCTTATCTTTTTCAATTTTTTTACTTCCAGCAGGGCTTTGAAACCACCGTTTTCGCAATTCTTCACTTTTCGGAACCGGGAAAAAAGTTTGGTCGGTGTTTTTATCGTCGTATTCTTATATTTAGGTAAAAAACACCATTTACAAGGTGTTTTCCCGTTCATTTTGCAGAGCAATATGTAACTTTTGGTCACTTTTCCATAGAATCATATTTGTGTTTACACCGCTGTGACGTCACGCGAAGTTTCGGATATACTCGGCTGTTTCCAGAACGACTTCAGTTTATTAAAAAAATATATATTTCAAACATTAATTACTAATTTCCGGGACATCGAAAAGTTATTTTAAAATATATATCAACCAAAGGAATGCTCAAATTTTATTTTAAGACTACTTTTGAAAAATATCCAAAACCCCGAATTATATACGACCGCTTTATAATTAAAATAATGATTTTAAGAAATTTTTCGGAGAAAAGAGTAATGTGTTACATTTTCCTGCATTGCTGTCTTCTACTGAAAGTTTATTTAAATTATTGTTTTATTAATAAAGTGGTCGTATGTAATTGGTGACGTCAGACCTTACCACATGTCCTTAACATGAGATAACACTGTACGACATAGATTTTGACACTGTAATAATAACAACTGATTACGAATACAAATTTATAGACAAAGATAATTATTTGGCTCTAGTTTTCGAAAAAAATTCAAGTCAAATTCGCTAAAAATACGTTTATGAGCATTTTTGACAAAACATATGATAACACTCTATGGCACGGATTTTGGCGCTTGGCCCATAAAAACTGAATTCAATAGATTTTCTTCTATGGAATCTGAATCTGAAGAGAAACATCTTGTAGAAGATATTTTTCTTCAAATCAGCTGCTGAGTGTATAAGAGTCTAAGTCTATTCTTTTCTAAGAATCTTGTTTTTGTTACATCTCAAAATCAGTCAGTTTTTAAGCTTAAAATTAGAATTTATTTTTATGATGCATGTATCGCAACCGGTGTGTAATATTTTACATGAAAATTAATTTTACAAGAAGAAAACCATCAACTTTTAAATAACATTAAGAATTATGCCTTTTATTGAAGGATTTAATAAACTTATTGCATTCAGAGGCCTTAAAAATCCCACGTTTCGTGTTCTGATTTAGACATAACTCTAGACACTTATAAGGACTCTGGTTAGACTAAATAATCATTTTTTTATAATTTCTGAAAAGTAAGCTAATTTTAGAGAAAGTTGATAACAATTTTTATAATGTGAATCGCTTTACTATACAAAAAAGACGTCAATCATAATTTTCCATCGAAATTTGTATTTTTGAAATTTATAAAAATATTAATTGAATTTTTAAAAAAACTTTAATTGATTCTTCAAAATGTTGATTGATTCAAATAAATAATAAAGAACATTTGCTAACTTCTCTTCAGTAAAAATTTCAGGAAACAATTTTTTAGGAAAAATAAAACTGAAAGAGTTATTGTTATATATCTGTTATATTTTTCTAATTTTCAGGAAGATATTTTGGAAACAATAAAGTTATCTTGCAGGAAATTTTACAGAAATTTGGTCACGTGGCCCAGTTAATCTATGGCCATAGATCTAGGAAATTTTTCAATCAACAAAATGAGATATCGAGTTTAACTTTTGTAAAATTAAATATAATATACATTAATATTAGTCGTAAGGTGGCCCGCTTGATACAAACAACAAAATGACAACAAAAATTCCTTTTTCATCTACGAAATTCGAGTTGTTATTCAACTGCAAAGTGAGACAATCCTATAAAGTACTTTAAAATTTCAAAAAAATGTCTAGTTTTTATGTGTCTTATGAAAGAAAAAACATTCGAAAAATAATACTTTTTTTAATATTAAAGAATTTGAAAATCTTTCTGTGGAAAAAAAGACGCTTTCGACTGCGCTGGGATTCGAGCCCAGGTTTTTCGATTGTTAATAATGTTTTTCGTAACAGAACTTTTCCTTGCCATCGCTTCTTTTCAATTTTTAAAATGATTAGATTCCCATAAATAATAACTTATTTTTCCGGAAAAAATATGCTCTACAACTCTACTCTTTCCAATTTTGAAAATAAGTAAAAAAATCTTTAGATATAGTTATTCAAAAAAAATTTCTTTTAAAAAATTCTTTTAACGATTTCAGCCACTGAAAACTTTACTTCAATATTTTCCCTGGAAAAATAAGCCGTGATTAATGAAAATCCAATCATTTTTGAAAATTGGTGAAAAACGATAGTAAGAATTCTATTACAGAAAAATTATAAAAGTATTATTTTTCATAAGTTTAAAATTATTTTCGTGGAAAATAATGTTTTTTCTTCCAGAAGACATGGCTTATAATATTATTTCAAAAATCATAGAATAACTTTTTTTTTCCAGGGACCTGATTTTTGGTACAACTAGATGTAACGCTTATTGTTATTTAATTTGAGTAAATTAGATATTTATCAAATTGATTTTAGTCAAATAGGATTTAATAGATGTTCAAATGTACTTTCTGTATACAGGCACAATACCATTTGCAGTAACCCTCCAGTACTGACGGACAACTCCCAGCCGAGTGACATTTTGTACTAATGACAGTACCACGCCAGTACAGACCTTCTGTACAGGAATACTACTATTTACAGTACAACGCCAGTACAGATTTTCGGTACAGGCACAGTAATATTTTTAGTACCGCTCCAGTACCGACAAACAACTCCCAGCCGAGTGATAAAATGTATATTTTTCGTTTCAATTTTTAAAAATACCATTAAAATTCAAAAATTGCATTTTTTAAACAAAATATGTGAGATACGAAAAAAACGTTGAGATGGAAAATTATTTTCCTGAATGAGATTCACAAATTTTGGTTTTAAAAAAACACTATTGAAAATCAAAAATTGAATTTTTTAACCAAAATATATGAGATACAAAATAATCGTTTCAATAAACTTATATGTATGCGAAAAAATATAAGAAAGACAAAGTAATAGTGCAAGATTCTGCAATTCCAGATCACGTGCAGATAACAAAGGAGCAGAAAAACATAAAACATAAGTGGTATATTGTTGTCCTTCGGAAGTACAGATCAAAAAGATGATATGCGGATATTGGCATTGTTTCCGGCCAGTGAACTAACCTAGTTGACCTGTATTTTAATCTCTAATATGTGAACTCTCGATATTCGTCTGTGTTAAAAACCACTTGTCCTCAAAGAAACCTCCTCTTAGTTATTATATCGCCCCTATTATTTTTCTAAGCTTTGACACGTTTCTATCACGAACTTTTAAACTATTTTCACAAATATTTTACTCTTATTTTTATTTCATATAATACTATTCGTTTTTCATATGAATTACAAAGTTGATACCAAGGACTCATTTAATCTAATTATAATTAAAATAATTTATTAATGTTTTTTTCTTTGTAGAAATTCTTTGCAAATAATCTTTTTGTAATATTAAGTACTCTAGGTCAAAATTTATTGCAATTATATTCCAAGTTTACTATAGAATCAATTGAATTTTTAAATTTTAAAAAATTTTTTTTTATTTAATAAAGACTCATTTTGTTCATTAAACAATTTTCAAAGATATTATAGTCTTAAATTCCAAAACTAATATTTCACTTTCTAATTATCACTTGAAAAACGTAAATCTAAATAAATTTCATGAAACAATAGCTGTATTTCCAAAGCATACAATTGATAATTAATACTAAGACCATAAAATCTGGGAATTGTTTATTTAAAAAAAATAATTAACAAGCAAACTTGAAAAAACATAAAATGGAACCTTGATTCAAAGTTATTATTATGAAAAAAAGACATTTGTAGATTTTCAACTTTTTTTCTATGAAAAAAGCATTTTTTCCTTATAATATTTATTGAGAAACAGTATTGACATTTTCTAAATGAGTGCTAATTATTTACGTTCTTTATGACTCCTTAGTAACGCTCGTGCTCGTCAAATTTATTATGAAAAAATTTGCTTTTTCCGAATTTGATGAATTGAAATGAATAAATAATTATTATTCCAGAAGTTAAAATTTATGCAACTTCAAAAACCAAAGGCTAAAAGCAATAATAATTACAGTGTAACTGCTTATAATTTTGTTGAAAATAAAAATAGTTTGCATGATTGGCAATCTTTTTTACAATTTTTTCAGCAATTTTTATAAATTCCTAGAGGAATAGTATATTATGAATACAGCTGAGCTACTTTCTGTGGTAAAAAAGATGGTTTCGACTTATTTTAATTAGAATTTTTTCAAATTAGAAAAAAAATTATTTTATTTCCTTCCAAACATCTCAATAAGGAAAAACAATCGTAGAACTTCATTTAAGCATACGATTTTGCATTTCAACACTTATTTCGTATCTCAAATATTTTGTTTAAAAATAAAATTTTTGATTTTCAATAGTGTTTTTTACAATGAAAACATAAAATATACATTTTGCCAAAAAATTGTCGACCGAAAATTTATAGAACTCATTCGGGCAAATAATTTTCCATCTTAACGTTTTTTTCGTATCTCACATATTTTGTTTTAATAAATGCAATTTTTGTATTTTATTTTTCAAATTGAAAAGAAAAGTATACATTTTATTTATATAATTTATAATTTATAGACTTTATTGAAGCGAACAATTTTTCATTCTTACTTTTCTTTTATATTACACATATTAAGGTTAAAAAATTGAATTTTCGATTTTCAATATTTTAAATTTAAAAAAAATATATACATCTCATAAAAAAAGTTAGTGATTTAAATTTGTATACTTTTTTGTAGTAAACAACTTTTTTATGATCCACTAGTAGAAAATATGGATTTTACTACTAGCGGGTCATAGAGTGGATTTTATTCCCCCGTGCGGGGCGACAAAATCCATTTTTTGACCTCCCACTAGAAAAAAAATCGTGTGCGACACGGGAAAAACATTAATTTTACTCGTGTGGTTGTTACCCTTGCTTTGCTCGGGCATCAAACTTTACACTAGTAGAATAAACTTTTTTTCCCTACTTGCACAATATACTACTTTGAAAGAATATTGTTAAGTAAAATGTGTGCAAAGTGTCTGAATTTGATCTCAGGTATTAAAATTATTAATATAAGATATGAAAATTTACGACATGCGACATTGAAATTTATCATCCATGATAAGAACCAAAATGGATGACGTCTGATTAGCCATTCGTATTTCTTTTTACATCTGTTTTAAGTCCAATTTATCTCCTTAAGCACATAAGTACATAGCATTTAAAAATAAATCATAATTCCTACCTTGAAGTATGTTTGACTTAAATTTCGAAACGACGAAGTTGTATTTGTATTTGTGAAAAAAGGAAAAATTCGATTACATCGAAACTTCTATGTTCATTTAGGGATTAAATAGATATGTTGAGTTTTTTTAATTTAAAAAAAAAAATTTTTTTTCATTTCAAGCACAAATAAAACACGAATTCATATTCCATTAAAAATAATTTAATTATTACAAACAAATCTGATAAAAATAAAAATATAAAAAAAATATAAAATATACATCTTGCCGAAAAACTGTCAAATGAGAATTTGTAGACCTCATTCAGGCAAATAATTTTCCATCAACGTTTTTTTGTCAAAAAATAGAATTTTTTAATTTAAGAGGTGTATTTTAAATTAAGACGAAAAATATACATCTCGTTAAAAAATGCAGAAGTTAAAAATTATCAACCTTATTAAAGCAAACAATTTTGCGTTTTTACATTTTTTTCATATTTTACTGGAAAATGAAATTTTTATAATTACTATTTTCATCTTTCATCAGACTGTAACTTTTCTAATATTGGTTTAATCGAAAAATATTATGAGGATAATTGTTAGAGATTTGTGAGCACAATCAGAAACCAATATTGCAATTTTCAATTTTTTCGAAAAAACGATTTTACATTTGAATGCTTATTTTGTATCTCAAATATTCTGGTAGAAAAATTGAATTTTCGATTTTCAATAATATTTTTTTAAATCAAAAAGAAAAATATACATCTTTTAAGAAAAGTCGCTATTCAAATTTGTAGATCCTTTTGTAGTGAACAATTTTTTATTATAAAGATTTTTTCTATCTCACATATTTTGTTTAAAAAATGCAATTTTTCAATTTTAATCGTATTTTTTCAAATTGAAAAGAAAAATATACATTTTATCAGGAACTGCGTCTGACAAAATTTGTAGACTTTATTATATTATGGTTAAAAAATTGATTTTCGATTTTCAATACTGTTTTTTGAAATTCAGAAGGAAAATATACATCTTATAAAAAAAGTCTCGATTCAAACTTGTAGATCCTTTTGTAGTAAACAATTTTTTATCATAACATGTTTTTCGTATCTCGTATAATTTAACTAGAAAATAGAATTTAAATATTGACTTTTTCAATTTTTAACATACTGTAACATTCCTAATTTTTGTTTAATCGAAAAATGTTATTCGAATAATTAGTAGAGTTTTATGAAGGTTTATTTTGACTCAGGGGGTCTCAAATAGGGATGGGCAATCTCGATTCGACATATTCACTGAGGTAAACAGCTATGATGCTATTTTTTTGGCAGAATGTAATTGTGTATTTTTGAAGGTTATTGTCCATAGAAAAATATGACATAGATGCCAAATCATAGAAATGTATACATTCTCTAGCGACATCTATGAGTAAAACCGGCAAAATTCAACTAACATCCCTGGTAGAAAGTATATTATTATTATAAACTTTATAGTAATACTTCATAATTATGTCAGAAATTTTATCATAAATAACACTTTAAGTGATATGCAAACTACACAGTATATTAATATTATAAACTTTATAGTAATACTTCATATTTATGTGAGAAACTTTATCATTAATAATACGCATTGCTTTAGAAATTGTGCAATTTAAAAAAATAAAAAACGTCCCTGATTGGAAAATATAGTGTTTTTTAAGCCTGATTTCCTTTTTTAATTATATAAACACTTTTTTATTTTAATAATTTAAATTCACAAAATATGCAAGTAACAATTATATCTCCAAATGTTATGACATTTGAAAAAAAGGTTTTTTTACAGAAATATAAAATTTTCAGAAAAGGGTATCGATTTTTGAAGATCGATTCAAAAATCGATCTTTTTAACCGATTAATCGATAAAATCAAATCAATAATTTCAGAATCGATTTTTTTTTGAAGATCGCCCATCCCTAGTCTCAAAACGTAAAGATTTGATGAAAATTCCGAAAGTAATTTTTCACATGAAACCAATACCTTTTATTTGATGAGAATATAAAAATTTGAGCTAATAGATTTTGATTCCTTGCTTTTTTCCAAGTCACACGTTACTTGTCAAGAAAATAGAAAATTTCTTGATTATTTTCTTTTTTCATTTAGAACGTTAATTTAGGATGCAAAGCGCGAGTTTCATGATAAGAATGCACATTTTGAAGTCTTAATCTACTTTGAAAACATTATAGTAAAATTTAAAATGTTATGAAATATAAAAACACCGAGCGGGAAGCGAGTTGATCAAATGATATACGACACATTTGAGCTGGCTAGTGATAAGAATGAGCACACGCCCCCAAATAGGGTCGAACAGATTTTTTAATCTATATTTTATGAAATCAATCTATACTCTGTCGTTCAAATTACGTTATTCGTATTAAACTTGAATAAAATTTTTACCAAAAAAAAAAAAAATTCAAATTTGAACAAAAATGTTTTTTTTTCGCTGTATACCGAAAGTTGGCCTTTTCGGTGTCATTTTGCGGGTGAAAAGTTGATTTTCCCGCACTAATGCAGTAAAATTTTAAGTTTGTGTTAATTTTCCGCACACTTAAAATTTTACCGTACTAATGCGGGAAAATCAACTTTCCACACACAAAACGACACCGCCTCGGCTAACTTTCGGTATACAGCGTACAAAAAATATCGTTCGTGTCACGTGCGGAACGTATTTAAGCGCGCGAGCGAATCACGATTCGCTCTGGCGTTAAATTACGCCTTTCCGCACTTGATACGAAATATACTATTTTTTCCGCCGTACATTGAAAATTAGCCTTGTCTGTATCGCTTTGCATGCGGAAAGTTGATTTTGTCTCTCTATTGCGGTAAAATTAAAACAAACTTATTAAATTTCATATGAATGTATATTAATGTTCTATAATATACAAATCTATTAATTTTAATTTACCATATTAAAGTCTGGTAAAATTAATAGGATTTTGAACAGTGTATAACTGCTAAAAGACGAAAATATTTAAATTCATTAGTACTGATCTAAAAAATCAAAAAATTTCAGGAATGCACAATTTTAATGGGCCGGAAAAGATTGCAAGAATTGTTGCATTTATTTAAACAATTTACTTTAAAACGTTCAGTGCAAATTTTAGTTCTTGAAAATGGGCATATTTGAAAATAAAATTTATGGGAATTATTGATAACATATTAAAACCAGATGATATGAAATTAAAAATGGCAAATACGAAATTTTCGAAAAATATCAATGTATTCAGAAGATTTTTGTTAGAAATAATTTTAATATTATTTTATTTAAAATTTTAATATAAGAATTATATACATAAAGTTACTTATAAACAGTGCAGCTATTTATCATTACTAACAAATTGCCATTATAATGACAATTTATACTCTTATTTGTTTCAATAAATGGTCAAATCTATAGGTACAATAGTCAATTAAGTATTATTGTCTATAAACAATAGCATAGAATTCGTCAGCAGGCTCTTAGCACGATAGAAATTGATGATAACAAAAAGCAACGATACGGTGACAGACCGTAACGTTTTGCCAGACAATAACGTAAAAATAATATCCAATTTATAAAAAATTGAGTAATGGTTTTTATGATTACTGACATTCGCTACATTAGTATCCACTAGCACAATATGATTATATATTATTCAATATTTTAGATTCAATTATTGACGCATTTATTAAAAATATTATCTTGCCAGACCACGACGCTCATTTCATTCCTTACTTGAATTTTTTTAATAAAATGCATCAATAAAGTAAACTTCCAGCATTGGATCAGCTGATTGAGAGGTACAAGAGCTTCTAAAGTTTAGTGTTAACTATGCTAATGTGTGACCAATTTTAGGCGCGCCTTTTCCAGAAATAATTACTTTTTATTGATGTGCTAGACCCTGAGGCACAAATCTGGAGACAGCATTCAAGAATTATTAAAAACAGGATTGAATATTTTTAAGATCAACCCAGATGGAAATTTAAAACCGGCTTGGTACGCAGAAGGATTTGCAGTACTGGTGCGGTACTGGGACAGTGCTGGCATAAGCACGGCCTACCACCGGCGTTGCTCCGAAAGATAACATAGCTGGAAATTGTCCATATGTACTGGCGTGGTACTGGACATCGATACCATGCCAGCACTGAAATCTGTACTGGTTCAGTACTGGCATTGCTCCGAAGTCGGTCGTTAGCCGACACTTGGTCTCAGGACTGGGGCTGTAATATGTCAGTACCGCGCCAACCCTTGGCCCGGTACCAACTGTTCAGTATAGGCAATGTTCCTTGTTTACAACCGGCTTAAAACCGGGCCAGTACTGCAGAAGGATTTGCAGTACTGGCGTGCTACTAGCATAGTGCTGGCATAAGCACGGCCTAACACCGGCGTTGCTCCAAAAGATAACTTGGCTGGAAATTGTCCATCTGTACTGGCGCGGTACTGGCATTGCTCCGAAGTCGGTTGTTAGCCGATACTTGGTCTCAGGACTGAGGCTGTACTATACCAGTCCCACGCCAACCCTCGGCCCGGTAACAACTGTTCAGTATAGGCAATGTTCCTTGTTTAAAACCGGCTTAATACCGGGCCAGTACCGCAGAAGGATTTACAGTACTGGTGCGGTACTGGCATAGTGCTGGCATAAGTACGGCCAACCACTGGCGTGGCTCCGAAAGGTAACTTGGCTGGAAATTGACCATCGGTACTGGCGGGGTACTGGACATCGATACTATGCCAGCACTGAAATCTGTACTGGCGCGGTACTGGCATTGCTCCGAAGTCGGTTGTTAGCCGATACTTGGTCTCAGGACTGAGGCTGTACTATGCCATTCCCACGCCAACCCTCGGCCCGGTACCAACTATTCAGTATAGGCAATGTTCCTTGTTTACAACCGGCTTAATACCGGGCCAGTACCGCAGAAGGATTTACAGTACTGGCACGGTACTGGCACAGTGCTGGCATAAGCACGGCCTACCACTGGCGTGGCTCCAAAAAGTAAATTGGCTGGAAATTGACCATCGGTACTGGCGCGGTACTGGATATCGATACCATGCCAGCACTGAAATCTGTACTGGTTCAGTACTGGCATTACTCCGAAGTCGGTTGTTAGCCGACATTCGGTCTCAGGACTGAGGCTGTACTATGCCAGTATCACGCCAACCCTCGGCCCGGTACCAACTGTCCAGTATAGGCATTGCTCCTTGTTTACAACTGGCGCGGTATTCTGCCGTTTGTAAATAATGGCATGAATCCGGCTTTTCCACCTGGGAAGCTTTTTATTTTCTTGAAGATAATAAATCTGACAATATTAAGATATGAAGATAAATTATATTATTCATTTTGTTTTATTACAAAAATCAATTTTCGCTTTCAAAACTACACTAGTGGCATATGCCAGACTGACGTTTCGACTGTTTGAAGTAGTGTTGAAGGAAAAATATAATATTGGAAATAACCGTGAATAGTGGTTATTATTTCTAGGCACGGAAATTACTCTCTTAGATAATATTTATATCTAAAAGTGAGACTTTTTTTTTAAACGCCAGGGACATTGAACTGTGCATTGAGCGTGAAATCACCCACATATTTTATAATTGTGACTTCTTATCATTTTCATTTAATTAAAAATAACGAAACAGTTTTTTGTATGGAATTTATTAGTGTTCATTTAATTAAAAACATGATGCGATAATTTCGGTGTAATTTTCGAAGTTTTCATTTTTTTTTACCCTTTATTTCTCGAGAACTTAAATTTATGAGTTAAAACTTTGGAAGCTTCAACTTTCGAAAATACTTTAACTGAAATTTTCAATATTATTTAAACTAAAAATGAAATTTTTTTCCTAATAAAAAATTTGTTTTCAAAACATTTTTCTTCTGCAAGATTAAATTTTGGAAATATGTGTTTATACATGAAATGTTCTTGCTTTTAAGAGGACATTACACACCAAAATTATTTACTGTGCAAGTTGGTGTTGAAAATTTGTCACTTTTATCTTACAGAATTTTTTATAATTCTCATCGTATGAAAATCATTTTTGGAATATTCAACAAATCTTTACGTTTTGAGATCCCCTGAGTCAGAAAAAACAGATTTTACGAAAGTGTCTGTATGTCTGTCTGTAGGTCGTATACTCGATACCTCTCGATGAAATTATCGGATTGGATTGAGCTTTGACATACTTTATCGGAGTCGAAAAAGTAAGGACAAGTTCGTTAACCACTTACATCCGACCACATTTGTGAAAATAAAAGCATGTTTTGTATTTTTAAGAAAATCTAAAATTCCAATACTGGTTTCTGATAGTGCTCAAAAATCTCTACTAATTATCCCTATAATATTTTATGATTAAACTAACATTAGGAAAGTTACAGTATGTTAAAACTCGAAGAAATTCAATATCTAAATTCCATTTTCCAGTTGAATTATACGAAATACGAAAAAAATGTCATGACAAAATTGTTTACTACATAAAGATCTAGAAGTTTGAGCTGTAACATTTTTTCATAAGATGTATATTTTTCTTTATAATTAAAAAAAAATACTATTGAAAATCCAAAATTCAATTTTTTAACAATATGTGAAATACGAAAAAAAAGTAATTCAAGTCAATTTTATAAAATTGTAGTTGTGAATTACATTTTCTCCAAGTTAGTAAATTTGTTTTTGATTTCAAATGAAAAAGAAAATTCAATTTACTTAAGGCTCTATCAGACTTAAGGAACATATTCTTTTCATGACACTCGCGCTTTATTTTCTGTAGATATTTCTGAAACTTTCTAATAATGTACATGATTAAAAAATATGTATCTTCTTCCAAATATCTCAGAAAGGAAAAACATTCGTAGACTGTTTTTAAGCAAACGATTTTTTATTTTAACGCTTATTTTGCATCTCACATATTTTGGTTAAAAAATTCAATTTTCAATATCTAAAATCAAAAAATAAAATATACATCTTGTCATGAAATGCGGAAGTAAAAAATTATCTACCTTATTAAAGCAAATAATTTTACATTTTTTTCGTATCTAACTGGGAATGGAATTTTGAAATTAACTATTTTCATGTTTCACCAAACTGTAACTTTTATGATATCAGAAACCAATCAGATCAGAAACCAATATTGCAATTTTTAATTTCTTCAAAGAAACGACTTTGCATTTTAACGCTTATTTCGTATATCTCAAATATTTTGATTTAAAAATTGAATTTTCGATTTTGAATACTATTTTTTTGAAATTCAGAAGGAAAATATACATCTTATAAACAAAGTCGCGATTCAAACTTGTAGATCCTTTTGAGTAAACAATTTTTTATCATAAAATGTTTTTCGTATCTCCTATGATTTAACTGGAAAATGGAATTTTAATGTCAACTTTTCAACATTCTAAATCTTTTCTAATTTTGGTTTAATCGAAAAATATTATAAGGTAAAGATTTATGATCACGACCAAAAACCAATATTGCAATTTTTAATTTTTGGAAGAAAAACCGTTTTCTGTCACTCAAGCGGTTTCAAAACGTAAAAATTTAATGAATATTCGAAAGTCTTTTTTCACATCAAACCAATACCTTCTCATCGATGATGAGATTGTTAAAATGTATTTCCGATAAATAAAGTACTCGCTTCGTAAATTATTGTTCGGAATTCCAGAAATGTTCAGAATTGTAAGTCAAAAGAAAGTATTGAATTCACCAAAAAATATATTTTTTAAATTTATTCAAAACAACATTTTATAAAAAGAAATATTCACTACTAAGAAAAATTTGACAAAATTATAATTATGGCAGAGTATTAAGTTTTAATCTAGTTGATCACTTTTACCAAAATTATTCCTAATATTTGAAAATCTTATTAATTTTAATATACTTTAATATGCAAGTGGTAAATTAAAATTAATAGATTTTTATATTATGTAAAATGAATATACATTCATATTAAATTTAATAAATTTTTAATAAAAATATATTAAAATTAACAAACATTATTAAAATATATACACGAGTCTATTAAAATTCAAATGAAAGTTTGTATTTTTTAACATAAAAGTATTTTAAATTTAATATACGCTACTAACAAGAAAACTTTCATTACATGTAATGGGAGTTTAAGGTAGTTGATCCACGAAAATTAGACCTCAGGCAAAAATAGATAATTTTGCATTCAGGAATAGCAATATTATTATTGAAGAACTATTTTAAAAGAGAAAAGATTAATTTCCATGAAAAAAATTTGAAATATAGAAAAATAATTTTATTAATATATTTTATTTTTGCCCCAACTTTTTTTCTTATCGCTTCTTACCAAATTTTAAAAAATTATGCGATTTTAATAAATTACAAATCACTTTTCCAAGAAAAAGATTCCCTACAACTTAACCATTTCCAATTTTCGAAAATGAATAAATTATTACCAAATTCAGCAATTTGTTTATAAAAATTTCGTTTTGGAAAATGTTTTTTTAATGGTTTCAGCCATATTAAAGAATTTATTTTTAAAAATCAGAAACGTTGAAGTTGTGGGAAATCTTGTCTCTGAAAAAATGATTCATGATTTATTAGAATCGCATAATTTTTTAAAATTTGGTAAGAAGCGATAAGAAAAAAAGTTGGGTCAAAAATAAAATTTATTAATAAAATTATTTATCTGTTTTTCAAATTTTTTTCATGTAAAATAATCTTTTCTCTTTTAAAATAGCCCTTCAATAATTATATTGTTATTCTTGAAAGCAAAATTATCTATTTTTGCCTGAGGTATAATTTTCGTGGATGAAAATTACCTTAATACAGACATTTCTAACAGCGCAGGTTATTTAAAATTCGAAAATAGTTTTGAAAAGCAGTATCCGAAATGAGATGAAAAAAAAAAAATCAAAAATTAATGCATTTTCAAACTATGTACGTTTGACTGTAGGTTTTTCATTTCAGACCAATAGGGGCACTGGGAATGCAGCACGTGATACATGTCGCGTGACTACCGAAACGCGAAGCGCGATGTCAAGGGTCGCACAGTCTCTAGTCGATTCTACCGGCTGGCACAGTTCGACTTGCAACTCCGCGGTGTCGGTTATGCGCTGATAGTAGCTCCAAAAAGAAACGCGTGTCTGCCAATCACTCCACTAATTATCCCAATTGTTATTAAATACTCCCCTAAAATCTAAACCATATTTCTCAATACATTGTCGAACAAAATATTTATTTTTCCTCTCTACATAAATAAACACATTAAAATACTATTAATGCTTTAACATTCCATATCAGCAACAAAAAACAAACTATTTTTTGCAATAACAGTTTAAGATGAACTCAAGTTCAATTCATGACACTTTTAGGTTCCAAAGGTGAAAAAAAATTATGGCTCTGTAAAAAAGTAAAGTTGAACATTTTTAAGTTATGTCAGCAGAAATGCATTTTTCGGCGATAAAAAGTAATTGACGGATATTTAACTCCTGAAAAATGTGACATGTGCTCAATTTTCCATACTACTTTTACAAAAAAAATGCATCATGTCAATTTATGTGAGTATTTAATATTTATTGCCAAAGTAATTATTACTGATAGTGTCTTTCGAAAATTGTATATTCCTTAAATTAAAAACAATTAATTGGGAAGTATCAGAAGTTTTTAGAATAATATTAGATTTTTAATTTGTTTTTATCGCCTGCAATTGTTTTTGCATTATAATTTATTCAAAAAGTGACTATGCTCTAAAGGTCGAATCTCATTTTTCTTCCTGGTGACGTTTTTGCTTTAAAACGTAATTACAATGCCGATGTAATTGTGATCAGTCGATCGTGAAATTGATACAAAAACTTAGCTTTCTGTTTTGACTCTATCGTAAAATAAAAATTTGCGCTTGCAGGTGGTAAAGCTGCTCTGTTATTTTTAGCCTCTTGACAATGTTGGATGCCATGCAGAGTGCCATATATTCATAGTGAAATTCTTAGTTAATCATTTCCTACGTAAAGGATTTCAATTATAATTAATTGTGTATTTTACTCGTTCGATGGAAACTTCAATAATATTTTCAGCAGATAGTAAATTATTATATTAATTTATTTTCAAATCACAAAAGAGCAATAACTCTTAAAAAGAACTGAATTAATGATTAATTATTAATAATAATGATTAATTGGCTAAACAGAATCTTGAATGTTTGTTTTCAATTAATTGCAATTAGCAAATTATTTTTGAAACTATATCGATGTTTGTCAAATGCTATTATTGTTTTCTCAGTCTTCTACTTTACTCTCAATATATTGAGCATTGTTAATTTTATTTTAAACAATTTAGAGTAATACTTGTCCTTGCGTGTAAATACTGTCTAGCTATTGGCTGAAAATTGCAAGATCAGATATGTGAAAATAACTAGTCGATTCACCATTGGTCAACGCTGACATTTGATAGTAGCAAATTTTTCTTGGCAACAGTTACAACTATTTATAACTTAAACTTTGAATTATCAAAATACTTTGATTACTTTCTTTTAATAAAGCATTGAGTAAATTATTTTTATTAATTAAAACTGCATAAATTACAACATTGTCAAAAAAGTTCACATCTTGTGTGTTTAAGATTTTACTATCCAGTAATTATCAGTAACTAATTTTTAAGCATAGAGTCTTATTCCCTTTAAACAAGTGAAATTTAATTATAATTCTACTTTAATTTTTTTAAATAAGCGTTTATCCATAAAAATTTATAAATAAGTAAATTTAACATAAACTGCAAGCCAGGAAGTCTTATTACATTTAGTCTGGAACTGATGTCATAGCGTATTAAGAATCCGGAATATCTTATCAATTTTTGAAAATTTTAATGAAATTTAAAAAATAATTCTGCTAGAAATTATTTTACTTATGGTTTTAAAATGCTATGAAAATAGTTTTCGAAATTGTTCTTTTTCAGAATGTGTTGATTTAGTCGAGTAAAATTATTCATTTTCATGTATTTAATCATTACTATTGATATTTTAATTCAACTAATTATTTATTAACCTATTATTTATGCTAAAATTTGTTTAAAAGATTAAGATTAAAAAATTTATTTATAAACATATCACAAATTACTTGATATGTACATGCAAAATAAAAGGAGTGATACTTTCAGATTGTATTGTATCTGAATGAAAAAAAAATATTTTTTAAAAATCAATTTCTGATGACTTTAAATTAAGTAGATACTCTGTGCTTCATCCCGTATCGTCTAAGTGCATTTGTAATCGAGAAAGTGTGCCAAATCAGAAGCGCACTGTTACTCATTGGATATCCCAAGTACACATGCAAAGAACGCTTTTCATTCTATTCGCAGATTATATCCGAAACAAGGGAACTACGCTTTTGCTGAATTCCAAACAAACTCCTAATTAAATTCATTACCAACAAACTTGCCTTAATTATAGTGAAATGCAAATTGGTTTAAAATTTAAAGAAATATTTTTAATTCATCAAGTTAATTAAAATATTTTTTTTTCGTAGATGCTTGTCCTTGCAGAGTTCTTTCGACCTGCTCTCTAAATTTGAATCAGTCAAAATCTACTGATTATCAGTGAAATTTGACTGATTCAAATAGTTAAAAAGAGGTTAATGTAAATCAGTCAAATTTCACTGATTATTTCAGTAAAAATTGACTGATTTGACAGTGAAAAATATTTTTTCACTGATGAATCAGTGAAAATTAACTGATTTATAGTGAAAAATATTTTTTCACTGATGCATCAGTGAAAAGGGAAATCACTAATTCAATCAGTGAAAATTTGACTGATTCAGATTCAGAGAGTGGCTTTGGCCTGGCATAAAACCCTGAACTTTTAATTCCTTGCCAGGACAGAGCCGGTCCGGTCTACAGAAAAATTTTCTTTTCTTTATCTACACCCAGGATTTTTTTTATAAAAGTATATCTATTTATGGGACCTGGTTAATTGAATCTTCTTCGATAAATATTCATAAACAGATTTATATGCCCTTTTCGCTTGGAATAAATATTGTTGAAATATCCGAGGGGATTATTTACACTGTTGGAACAATTAATTTTACTGTCGAGATAAAATGACTACGTCAGATTTAAATTTCTGAAGTATGCTTTGCTTAGCATTTTAATTTACTTAATCAAGTCTTTTTCTAATTAAAGATATTCGTTCGTATCTCATTTTTGCAAGATACCTGATTCTAGTTCGAGATAATTTATTGCATGCTTTTCTTTCTTCATCTAATGTTGAGACTTTTATCCACTTTTGGATAAAATCGTAAAGGAGAAGATTTTCTGAAATGCATTAAATATTTTCATCTCATTCTGTCATATATGATAGAAAGGAAATGCAGCACAATGTAAATACTTATAATTAACGTTATATGCACACTTTTGGCGGGAAGCCAATGCAAACATTAAAATAGTATAACCCTGATATTTTTTTCCTCTAATTCACGCAATAAATATTTACTTTCTAATTTCAATTTCACTGCATAAAATCAATTGTGATTCTGATTCTTGTTCAATTTCTATGGAAAAATCAGTCATTTCAATATTTGATCATTTCAGAATAATATTTTAATCGTATTTATTACATTTATTGTGCAGAAATTTCCTAACCTGGCACTAGCCTGGAACGAAATGTTGAGAAATACCTGTGCCTGGTTGGATTAAATATGAATCTGGAAGCTGTGTTTTCATTAATCTGGCTATAGCCAGGCCTAGTTTGGCGTTTCTTGGCAAATCAGGACTTGCCAGTCCTATGCCAAGTTTCGACCACAAAAAAAAATTGCTTGAATTTTTTTTTTCTTTGTGGAAATCATTCTATTTCACATGACATGTGGAAATTATTTATTATATTACAATATTTCTAAAATTTTCTTCTGCGATGTATTTTACAAAATTTCATGGCAATATGAAAAGTGAAGAATCATTAACGAAAAAATGATAGAGAACAATTAAATTTTTATGTATTTTTAATAAGTGTTGCGACATTTTATATTAATGGTATACGGAATGTAAGAACATTTTTGTTCTTACATATCTATTTTTGAAATATTTATTTTTCTCTTATTCATATATTCTATTATTATAATTTGGCTGGGACAAAAAACTCACATGAAAAGTTAAATAATATGTCCTTCTTACTAAATTATTCATAAAAATATAAATAACGTATAAATATTTAGTAATTTTGACATCTTTATTCTTCTCTGTCTAAAATGGTTCAAAAACTACAAAATAAAACCTGTGTTAATCAATTTCAATTTTTTGAATAAAACTAGTTTTCAACACACAATAAAAGTTGACATTTGAGATTAATTTGAAAGGAAAATATAATGAATAACAAGTAAAAGCATAATGTAAAATAATTTTTTCCTATCTACTACAAAAATCGCCTAATTTTTAATTTCAAATTAGATTTCCAAATTAAAGAGAAATATATTACTTTTCTAATTAGTTTTATTTCTAATTACCTTCTTGAACAAATGGATAATTACGAACTATCTTTTCAATAATGCTTATCATTAAATGTATTGGGAAATTTTTATTTAAATATCGATCAAAATGACTAGTAATTTTTAAGAATTCTCCTTGAAATTCTCATTCCAACTTTTTAATTTGTTTTTATTATTCCCGTAAGAATTTGACATTTATGACAATTTTTGTAACGTGTAAAATGATAGTTAGAGCAATCATTTATCACGAGGTACAGATATGCTTTACACACACTCAAGCAAATGTGGATAGTGTTATATTTGACAAGTGCGAAGCTCGATAATCGTAATGTTATATTTTACAAGCACCAGATTTTTCTGACACTTTAGCATGCGTTTTATTTCGGGCATAAATTCTTCTGTGTTTGATAAACATCTGTTTTTTTTACCCAATACAAATTTATTTTGAGTAATTTATCAATAATAATTAATAAAATAATTATAACTATTAATGCCTTGATATTTACAAGTTGTTTTCATTTTAATTAGAATTCAAAACATTCCATTAATTTTAATGGAAAAACATAATTGAGAAATATTGGGCGCTTAAATTCGTATTCCTAATCTAAAATAACTTTGGGAAACAAATTTTAATGTAATTAAAATTTGTTTAATTGCATGATAAAAAAACTTTAATTATGAAATTACTATAATTACTCACTTTGATTTTATTAAATTAAATATCTTTCTTAAAACGCTCATACTAATTAAGCAAACTAATTACTAATTAAATGCAATAACCGTGTGATACGAGTCTTAATGAGTACATTTTATGCGTTCAAATCAGTGTGTTTCTTTGATAACATTTTCAAATCGTTTTCTCGAATTATTTCTGATACGTAAAGTAGAATTAAATCCTTTTCTTTCCGTCCCTATCTAGATGAATTTAATTAATTTCTATCCTTATTTATCTGTAAGGCAGGGGCGCAGCTAGGCATTTTGGGGCCCGGTGCAAAACCCACGTGGGCCTTTTTTTTCTTTTTGACGTGTTTTCTACCGCATTCAAGAGGGTCCACGCCCCCCAAATACGCCCCGCTGTAAGGTGTTATTATATATATATATATATGCATTTTTATCCGTGAAGTACATTTATCTCTATCCGTTTCAATCCGCCTAAAGTAAAAGTTTGGTTACCATTTTCATAATTTGTACATATCTAATTATTCCAAACGTATATTGTTCTACACACACACATACACATAATATTATAATCTTGATAGTAACGTATGTAACACTAAAAATTTCACAAGTAGAAAGACGCGAACCCTAACTACGCAGAGATAGATTTATCAACCGTATCACATTGGGAGACTGATAAAAATGAATCGCATTTATTCGATACGATGAATTTAGAACGTATCCATGTTAATCATTATCTATTCTTTTTGATTGGTGCGAATCATTATCTATTTTCCGCAATACTTTTCAACCCTTGCTCTAAACATGCTTTGCCTATGTGTTTCAATCCATAGTGTTAAATTCGCCTTTTTATCCTTATGATATAATCTATATGATGTTGTGCTAAATTATGCTATTATTTCTTACTCGTTTCTATCCCTAATAACTAATAGGGGGAATATAACTAGTCCCCAGGTAGGTAAGGACTAAATCACGGATAGAAACTGTCGGATTGAAGCAAATAACCGCGGAAACGAATAAAAATACATAAAAACGTATTTAAACGTATTAAAACTTAAAGAACTGTTGAATAATATAATGATTCGCCATAATAAACGTATAGTCTACTTATATGTATAAACGTATAAGTGAATAGAAAAGTGTCAAAACAGATATCCGAGGATAGGTGACGGATTGAGAAGCATAAAGGTTTAATTCTTTTACTTTTAGTAGAAAAACTAAACGCACGAACAAGTTTTTTTCTTAAAGCGGCACATTTAGAGAATATTACGTTGAATCTCGGCAGAAATATTGTATAAATTATGATTGTATTACTGAAAAAAGTCAATATTTTTTGTTTTTTTTTGCTTCAAGAGTTTTTGTTTCACATTCATAATAAAATTTTATATAAAAGACAATTTGGCTTATTCAAACAGATGTAGACACGAATATTCAATAACATTATGTATAAAAAATTTGTTTGTGAAATTGATTTTCTTGTAAGTCACTACTGTGAACTTTAGAATCGAGATTATGACTTATAAATTACATACTAAGAATTGTATGTGTAGGTTGTCTAGAAATTCGCATTTGTGATCAAGAATTACTATTGCTAGATTACAACGACGCACTATACTATTAATTCTTGCACGTTGATCTTCTTAACAATGCCAATCATATACATTAATAGAAACTTAAGATTGTTAAAACACATGATCCAGTTAAAATATTACCATTCTCTACGTATCAGTAGAGAACAAAAATTACTGTTCAAATATTGAATTTTCCTGTTCAGGAGTCATAAAATGCTTTTTCCTTAATATCTTTAAGTTAAAAAATTTCAATGATCATTAATACATAGATGGATACAATTTTTAAGACACTTGTATTTAACTGGAAAGCGTTTCCTTCTATACTTTAAAATATGAAAAAAATTGAGAAAAATTAGCAGATCACGTGACCAAGAAAATATCTTCCTGAAAATTTGGAAAATACTACAGAACACGATAGAGAACGTCTGTCAACTTATTCGTTTGAGTGAAAATTTTGCAAAAAATTTTACTTAATTGTAATTGTCGATAAATTTTCGAATTTTTTTTGCAAAATTTTTATTAAAGAGAAGTTAATAGACGTGCTTTATTGTCTTTTGTTACGTTTCCCAAATTTTCAGAAAGATACTTTGTAAATTCAAAAAGTTATCTTACATGAACGAATAAATATATAATTTAGTCACGTGGTCTGATTGATCCATGGCCGTGAATGTCTTAAATGAGTTAACCCGGAGATCAAAAATCTATTAAATTTACTGAAAAATGTGTAAGCGTTAGAGATTTTCTATGTTAAAAAAGTGAGAGTATACAATTTCTGTTGGTGTTACTGCAAAATTTCTCTCGCGAAAATCTGAAGATGCAGCAGGATTTAATTGTCTATTAAATTGACCATTTAATTGTTTATTATTAGTGTATCTCCAGAGATATGGTAGTAAAATTACAATAAAAAACTACACGTAAAGACCATTTATATAAGTTATAAAACTTCACTAACTTATAATCACACTCAGCTGGTCAGAAAAATGACCAAATAGTTACTCACAAGGTTTGGCGTTTTTATTATTAAAAACTGGCGCGAATCGACGGACCGTTTTGCTTACGCGCAAGGAATAAGCATTGTTCACGCGCACATTATCCTGCGCATGTCAAGTAAAATACAGAAGTCATTAACAGACATTTTTCAGCAAAAATTGCACTGAGAGAAGACAAAACATAATTTAAATTTTTATTACTACAAACTCAATTTCTCATTGATGTCAAAGCATAATTAAAATTCAAAATTTCAAGAAATTATGAAAAAATTCGAATTCTCAAACTTTTACTTACTTTTTTTTTTTACGTACTTTTAGCTTTTTTCTTCACTCAACAATTTTCTCCTTTTTTTGGGGTTCTTCTGATTGTTGAGTGAAGAAAAAAAGCTTGTATATATTAATTTTGGTTTGAATTTGGTTGTCATGAAATTTTGAGAATTTTAATTGTTTTGAGGTTTTTAAATTTTTAATTAAATTAAGAGAAGTAATATTAACTTTAAAAATCCTTCACTAATACCCTTTTTATGTAGCGAGTACTGCAATTCCTTAACATATAAATTTCAGTAAATTTAGGGAATTCATTTTTCTCCGTAAAGGTACTGGGCAGAGGAACATGTGCCACAATTCAGATAAAAAAATATACATATAGACGGCTAAAATCATTAATAAATTTTGCGCGTGGATTGAAGGAAAAGTATAAATGTCACGAATCCCTAATTTTTCATAAATGAAGTTTATTAGTTACTGAATAATATACAAAATTTGATTTTGTAAATATCGTGCCCCGTTCGGGAATTTCAGTTACCAAAGTAGCGGTGGAAACAATGGAGTCTCTGGAACTCAATCTACAACAAAAAAATGTTAACAATTTTGTTAGATCATTGCATTTATTCGAACTTGACATTGCTTGTTTTTGAAAATATTTTTTTTTTATAATTGTGGCAACAAATATGAAAAAAATGACTTTTTGCAATTTTTTTTGCAGAAAATTGTTTTAAAAATTTTTTTATGCAAAACTAAAAAATGTCACTTTCAAGAATACTATATCAACTGTAATTAAAAAAAAAAAAAAAAATTTTGAAAATTGGTCAAGCCGTTTTCTCCCTATTTTTCCGACCGTTTGAAAAACATAGTTTTTGGCAAAACGCGTTAAAAGATTTCACATAAAAGAAACTATTTTTTAAAAATGTATGTCTCATAAAACATCATTCTGCTATGTCAGCTCCATACATTAGTCCTTTTGACTCCTCGTAGAAGTTGTTCTCCATCCTCTTCACGCTTGCAATGGTTCGAACTTCCTTCCTCTCATTCATCTCCATGGGAGCAGAACTGATGGCTCAAGCTTACCAGAAACGGCCTTTGCGCCGCGCCAACCAAATCCCAAAAAAAAATTCGTAACTTCTTCAATTTTTGGAATTTTTATCTAAAACTTTGCAGGCTTATTTTTGAATACTCGTAGACTCGATCAAAAAATTAATGGATTCTTTGAACCATTTATATGTATATCCCCCTTCAATAACTGATCTGTCACTGAACAGGAAAACTTGCTGAAAAGTAAATATAAGATTTTCATTGAGAACTGGTTTGTCACTGGACAGAAAACCTAACTCAAAATTTGGATAAAAAATCCTCTTTGCGTATTAATTCGTCACTGAACAGAAAAGCTGGATGAAATTAAAATAGAAAATCCTATTTGAGAACTGGTTTGTCACTGGGCAAAAGAATTTATTACAATTTTAATAAACTCTTATCTGTTTCAATACATTTCAGTCTTTTTTTCAAGGAGTTGCCCAGACCCTTACCAGTACCTAGATTTTAACTAAAAAAACTAACAATTAGCTATCTGGAAATTCGATTCAGCAGCCCTTAAAGACAGTGTCACATTTATTTCTGCACTCAAAAAAATGTCTGGTTATTTCAACCGGAAAAAAATGTTACGGAAAGCCGTAATAGTAATTACGGTTAAAAATGTTAGAAATTCTAGTAAACACTTTCCGGTTGTTTTGATCTTTTATTCCGGTTAATGTAATAAAATTTTCTAATTAATATCACCTTAATTTTTCTAGTAAAAAATTACCATATTAATTACATTACATTATCATATTTCTAGTTAAATTTACTAAAATTTACGGGTTGAATGCTAACATAACCTTAAAAATAAATCATGATTTAAAAACGTGGGAATTATAATTTTCAAAATGGAAAAAACTATACTTATTGTTGAATTATTTTATTTCGTTTATATTAATATTAAAAATGTACATTTGAATACATATAAATCTACAATCTACAAATGTCTTTACCTTTGAATTGTTCCTTCAAGTTATCTAACTTCCACTCACTTAACACCTTGTACACTTCATTCTCCATTTGTTTGAAACCTTGTAAAAATAATTCGAGACAAGACGCGAGATCTTTAAGATTCCTTTGGACTCTACCTTGTTTTTGTTTTCACTTGTTTTTACAAACAGAGTTAAAATGCCGAGGCTTGCATGTATAGCGAAAAACGAAATGGCGCCAGATTGTGTAGACAGTAACGCTGCCAACGGCGTATCTTGAAACTACTTTTAATATATTTTCGTGTGACATTAACTGGAATAATAATACCAGGATATATATAACCAGAATTTTGTAATCATAATAAGTAAACAATTTTTTTGGTGAAATTAACTAAAAGTTTAGTCATTTTAACCGATTACCTTTAGTAGACTTAACCGAACCTTTTTCTAAGTGTGGTGACTTCGCAGATTTCTTCGACAGGCACTGGCCAATATCTAGGAAAAATTACCAATACCTTTTCAGAGATTTTTAAGTTTATTTAAACTTATTAGTCAACTTTTATATCAACATCAATATCAAATTTCAATATCAATTTTTTGGTGACAATTTTTTAAAAATAACTGTCATTGAAATAAAATTGTTGACATGAGATTCAATATAGGAAATCACATGGGATATTCATAAAAAGAACTCCCAGGCAGGATCCTGCATAGGTTTTTATATAGATTCTAATTTCTTTTCCATACAAGACTTTTGAGACAGGTTCTTATATAACAACCCACATAGGCTCCCATATATTTCTCCCAGAAAAAATTTTAGATGAGTAGCCATAGAAATTCTCATATAGATTCCCACATAGGTTTTTGTGTGATTATATAAGCAAATGTTCATTTCATACTTAGAAACTGAAATGGGATGATCGATGGGTACTTGCGTCACACATAGGAACCCATATGGGACAGTTGTCTTCTAAGATCATGCGAGAACCCTTTATATTTCCCCTTATAGGATTCCATATGTTATTTATGGATTCTTTGTCGGGTCCCAGTTCAGGAAATTTTTCTAAAACTTTTGGTAATTTTAAAGAGATTTATTAGTAAATATAAAATTGAGTGAATATCCACTCAAAAATCGCAGTGAATGTTCAAAATTTCGAAAAAAATTCTACTTGAAAGACTTTTAAGAATTTGTTATGAACGTTTGGTAATTTATTCAAAAATTTAATTTTCTAGAACAAGATAATTTTATGAAAATTTTTCCAAAAAAGTAAAAATATTCGAAAAATAGTACACGATAAAGAATTGTACAGAACTTTTGTAAAAAAAATCATGATGGAAATTCAAGATATTTTAAAAATACTGTTAAGCAAAGTCCGGGAAATTTACCTTAAACTTCTGGTAATTAATTGGAAAAAATTAGGAATATACGATGAAATTCTAGGATTTCAGGGATCTTTTGCCACGATGTCTCAGAGAGAATTCAAAATATTTTTAGAATACTGCACAAGAGTATTTCTTTAAATAAAAATGAAAAATATACATCTAATAAAAAATGTTGCGATTCAAATTTGCAGATCTTTTAGTAGTAAACAATTTTGTATCACCACATTTTTTTATCTTGTGTAATTCGACTTGAAAGTGGAATTCATATAACGACTTTTTAAAAATTTTAACACACTGTAACTTCCCTAATTTTGGTTTATTCGAAAAATGGTTTTTTACGCACGTTGTGTAGGACTGTGGTTTCCTTGTGCAGGATCCCGCAGCGTGCCCGTCTTCACCGCAACTCCAACAACTTCTGTTTCGGTCGGGCTCCCGACAGTACGCAGCCGTGTGGCCAAAAGCAAGACAGTGGTAACACCGATTTATCTCCATCTTTCAGTGGACCCTGCTGGAGACCCACCCGATTTTGATGTGCGTCACCTTATGTAACCTTCCTGTTTCTTCGGCATGGTCTCTTAGTTAGAGACATCTTGAGTTCTTATTCCGATCCATGATCAAAAAAGCCAGTCACAGCATCTTTGACATCTTCGGCTTCAATGCTGGGTTCTGTATTCACGATCTCGACCTCAATCCTGGGGATGAGGTGGTTGACAGTCCCACTAGCACCAATACCCTCTTTAAAGGCGGTATCTGGCCGCCCTCTGTCCTACTTGGAACATTTGAGCTCGACCAAAAGATCCTTGGAGCGCGTCTCCACAATTCCCTAGGCAGAGGCGTCCAGTTTCTCAGGTTTGACCCGCTTCTTCAGGTCCTTCAATATGGCCGCGTAGCTCACTCCCTGAGCGCGTTTTATTAGCACCGCTTCTGGTCGAGCACGCCTTGGCCACACCGGTTTCTTACTACTGTGGGAAAAAACTAAGGTGAATTTTGTTATAACATGAAAAATATTTATTTATTTATCCAAATCAATTTTATCCCCTTCAAAGTAATCCCCTCCTGATATAATGCACTTATGCCAACGTTGTTTCCAATCGTCGAAACTCTTATTATGTTAAATTCGATTTTCGGAATTGCCTTCAAAGCCTTCTTCGATTCGGTTTGTATCTCTTCAATCGTGTCAAAACGGTGTCCTCGGAGTGGTTTTTTGAGTTTGGGGAATAGCCAGAAGTCACGCGTAGCCAAATCAGGCGAATATGGTGCTTGTGGAACGATATGCGTTGAGTTTTTGGCGAAATGGTCACGAAGAACGAGTGCAGTGTGAGACGGCGCATTATCGTGATGCAAGAACTACGAGTTGTCTGCCCAAAATATCTTTTGAAACGGTGTTGATTGATCCTCTTGAAATGCCAATACCCAAGTGCGAATTGCCGAAGGTGATAATACGGCACAATATTGGCCCAATCTCGGCAGCCAAGAGTCGGCCACTGTTATTGGGCCAGTGTCACTGTTTGCATCGGTCAAGTGTTGGGCCGACGACGGCGGCCTTTTTCGACTGTTTAAATTTACCGACCTTCAGCCGAAACTTGGCCCAGTATCGGCTCTATACCAAGCCGATTGTCATTTTTACTATACCATCCAGTTCTGAAAGTAGAAGAGCCAGAGTCGGGCTCATGGAAGGCACATTACTGGGCCATGTGTCACTTTTACGACGACAAACCACCCTGGAAGTGAGAAAACCAGAGTTCGGCACAGCATTGGCCCGTTGCTGTGCCGAAAACAAGTGCTGGTGGCCAGAGTTTGGGCCAGCATTGGCCGCCAAGTGCATACCAGAGTTATCATTCCAGCAACTGCACGATATTGGCAGCCGATCTTCGGCAACTTTTTGGCGATGCTGGGCCAGTGTTGGGCCGTATCTAATTTCGCACTTGGGTAGTTCAGCAAGGTCTCTAATTGTCAATCGACGATTTTTGTGCACTAATTCTTTGATTAGATTGACGTGTTGCTCGTCAGTTGATGTTGATGGTCGTCCGGGGGGTTCCAAGTCATCAACACGTTCTCTTCCTTCTTTAAAGTCTTAGTACCGTTTATAATCATTTTTCTGCGACATGGTAAAATTACCGAAGGCCTTCTGCAACATTCTGAACGTTTCTGCAACTGAAATTTCATTCCGCAAACAAAATTTAATGGCACTTCTTTGCTCAACAAATTCAGACATTGTAAAAATAGAAAAAATCACTTTTAGTCGTTTATAAAATACAAGCGTAACTATGTAACAAATGATGACATTGACATGAAATTTGGCACAGATGTCTGTAACAGTAGGAACAACATAAAAATAAAAGAGTTTGCCCGAATCGGTTAGCCCGCGAAGTTTAAATTAAAAATTCACCTTAGTTTTTGCCCACAGTAATAGTTTCCGCTTTAGGCTTTTTCTTCCAGAGGTTCTTCCTGACTAGGACCTCCACCCATTCTTCTTCCTTTGTGGAGACTTTACGCCTCCTTACCTCCGACTTCTTGGCTGCAGTCTCCTTCGGGCTCACGGTCGGCTCTCTCGGCCGTTTCCGCAAGTCAGGAGTACTGCTCACTACAGTTTGTAGAGCTGTCTGGTAGCCCTCATCCTTGACGCTCTTAACACTTTTAGTCCATGTCAGTTTCACCTCCCTACCAAGAGCCCTTCTCAGCTGGTGTTCAAATGATTCGGCCCAGCCCTCCGTGTATTCGGTATCTTTGCGGAGTTGCTTTAATTCGTGCGATGCCCTCTCTAATTGGCAAGAACATGTTTTTTTTTATCCTGCCAAATTCGTTCATCTTCTGGACCATTTCCTCAATCGTGGAATTGCGTTTCATCGCAATCAGAAACGTCCCATACAGACAGGCCTTCTGCCGCCTCGCGCCAGACTTCTCAAAGCAATCGGGCACCACCGTTACTTCCAACTTCCTTCTGAACAATTCCTCGCCTATACTTTTATTTAAATCGTTTTCCTCCATATTATTTCCATGATCAGATAGAGAAGTACAATCCCTGGAACATTGTCTACGACTGCTTATTTAGTTTGTATCCGTATTCAGCAAAATTCCTCGGTACAGGGTCCCCTGTATCCGCAACCCGAGGACGGACCGGGTTACTGTTCTAGGACCCCCTGCTCGGGTTTCGAAGAAACCAATGCAGGGCCGGTCGAAAAATGTTATTAGGATGATTAGTAGAGATTTATGAGCACTATTAGAAACCAGTATTGCAATTTTAGATTTTCTTAAAAATACAAAAAATGCTTTTATTTTCACAATTGTGGTCGGATGTGACTGATTAACCAACTTGTCCTTACTTTTTCGGCTCCGATAAAGTATGCCAAAGCTCAATCCAATCCGATAATTTCATCGAGACTTATCGAGAATACAATCTACTACTAGTACTAGAGACAGCATTTTTAGTGGTAATTTTTTTATTGAATATGAAATTTTCAGATAGATAAAAATAAGTCTGAAATATTTTTTAAGAATGTAAAGATTTGAGAACCGAACAAAAAGTGTCTTATCCTTATCCAAAATTTAATGCTTTGCAATATTTTTAAATGAGGTCTTTTTGAAGATAAAAGCAATTAAAATCGATCAAAGACACTTCAATCAGTTATTCCTTGTAAGTGAAGTTCAATCGTAGTCATACGATCCCCTCGAACGTAGTGATTACCACCCACCCGTAAAGTATTGATCAATATCCGAGCCTGAATAAAAAATGTATTTTTTCACTATTGGATCTAAGCTTTATGGAGCTAGGAACTCTTCTAGAAACTCCTCTCAGTAACTCTTAAAATTGTTACGCTTCGCAGAAGGAAGTGATACTGTATTTCACTTAATTGAGTGTATTTAGTCTGATCCTTCAGTAAACTAATTCTACCTATAGGAAAATTTGTAATGACCAAGTTTACTTTGCAAATTATTCTGAATTTTCAACTTTAAAAATGTAAAATAAATTTTTAATTTAGTAATCAAAGTAACTCCGCACTAGATTCTCCTGTTTTTATTTTACATTTTTTTAACTTAAATTTTTTTTCATGAAGTTATATAGGTAGCAAAAAAAATTCTTAGGTAAGAAAGTTAATAGCCTATTTCAATATGTGATAGAATTTTTTTAGCATTTATCCAGTTTATGAGAGTGAACTTAAAAACATGGTGAAAGATAATGTCTTCTGTGAATGGAAATACTCCAATAAAATGGTCATTCACACAAGATTACTAGTTCGAGTGAATCATACTTGTATAATTTGATAAATATGCGTCGTTCCTTTATAACATTATATTTTTCTTTACAGATTGGACGAAAATTGATCATCCGATGCACTATTCTCAATTGAGGTAACTTTCATTACCTTATATTCATTTATTATTAAACATAAATGATTTGTTCGTTAAAAAATTTTGTTAAAAAAAGACTTTTTAAAATTTTTTTGAAGAAATTTTTTGATTTGGAGATTTTTCCAAAAATGTTTTTCAAATTCTTGTGATTTTGTATCTAATCAATAAGTCTAAAATTACTTTAGAATTTTGCTGACTCAACTTAAATCACTATCGGACAGAGATGTCTTCTGCGAAGCTTTCTAGCTTCTCAGTATATTTATCATTGGGAAAAGAAGAATTCAACAACCGAAAGTTTTGAATATTTCTTGGCACGACATTACTAAATTCAACATTATTTGTTATCTTTAAGATCACGCTTTTAAATGCCACGTAACAAGAACTCTACATTATTTTTTAATTATAATAAATATTGTACCAACACACCATCCCATAATTTTATAAAAATCATTTTATTCACTTTGATAGTTGATAGGCGTGATGGAAAAAATTAATCGAGCTTTTATCTCTTTGAGAAAGTTCTGTATATCTATATACCTTAAGGTAGTTGATCCACGAAAATTAGACCTCAGGCAAAAATAGATAATTTTGCTTTCAAGAATAGTAATATTATTATTGAAGGGCTATTTTGGTAAAGAAAAGATTAATTTCTATGAAAAAAATTTGAAATACAAAAAAATAATTTTATTAATAAATTTGATTTTTGCCCCAACTTTTTTTCTTATCGCTTTTTACCAAATTTCAAAAAATTATGCAATTTTAATAAATTACAAATCACTTTATCAGGAAGAAGATTACCTACAACTTAACCATTTCCAATTTTCGAAAATGAATAAATTATTATCAAATTCAGCAATTTGTTTATAAAAATTTCGTTTTGGAAAATGTTTTTTTAATGGCTTTAGCCATAAAGAACTAATTTTTAAAAATCAGAAACGGTGAAGTTGTGGAAAATCTTTTTTCTGAAAAATGATTTATGATTTATTAGAATCGCATAATTTTTTAAAATTTGATAAGAAGCGATAAGAAAAAAATTTGGGTCAAAAATAAAAATTTTTAATAAAATTATTTTTCTGTGTTTCAAATTTTTTTTATGTAAAATAATCTTTTCTCTTTCAAAATAGCCCTTCAATAATAATATTGCTATTCTTGAAAGCAAAATTATCTATTTTTGCCTGAGGTCTAATTTTTTTGGATGAAAACTACCTTAACGCTTAAAGGGCCAAAATGGCATAAACGATACACCGGTCTTTGAGGCCGTGTAACTTATGCTATTTGTGACTGAAAAAATTAAGAGGGACATATTTGTGAAGTTCGAGATGTGCCCTTTCTAATGGTAAATACGAAATTGATCTAAAAAATTATTAATTATAAAAATATTCAGTTTAAAAAAAAAAGCACGATTTTTGCGATCTTTTTTTTTTGAAAGCGAGTTTTAAAAGATTTCCCGGTCTGTCAACGACCTGGAACATTTTTAACCGGTGGAATAAATATCTGAACTTTAAGAAGGTGTGGTTCAGAGATTAATTAATTTGTGATTCGGGCGCCATTTTGTAAAGACAAAAGTGAAAAATTAATCTCTGAACCACACCTTTTTAAAGTTCAGACATTTATTCCACCGGTTAAAAATGTTCCAGGTCGTTGACAGACCGGGAAACCTTTCAAAACTCGCTTAAAAAAAAAAAAGATCGAAAAAATCGTGCTTTTTTTTTTTAAACTGAATATTTTTATAATTAATATTTTTTTCGATCAATTTCGTATTTACCATTGGAAAGGGCACATCTTGAACTTCACAAATATGTCCCTCTCAATTTTTTCAGTCGCGAATAGCATAAGTTACACGGCCTCAAAGACCGGTGTATCGTTTATGCCATTTTGGCCCTTTAAGAGTTAAGGGACTAAAAGAAGCGTCATGAAGTCGAAAATAAAGTAAAAATGAATGTCTATGTCTCACTCAGGAATTCACATATGACTTTCCTCATACATATCTAATGCTTTATGCATCTTCTGAAAAATTATAGTTTTAAAAAAGTTTCAGCATTATTTTCAGCTTATTTCTATATTTTTGGCTTAATTTTTGTTCTGGTTTTATATTTACTGTTCTAATGTTTTTTTACTTTGTTTCAGAAGCGCGACTTAGGAATGTCAGTATGAGAGGTGAGTTGTATGGAACTAATGATGTATTAATAAATGTATTCTCTAAATTTAAATCAGTGAGATTCCACTTATGAAATTACTCGAAGTGGGTTACTCTACCACTTCACTGAAGATTCCAACGCCAATAATGGTATTTTACTGAAAAACAGTGAGATTTCCACTGGAGCTGATAACTAGAATTTTGTTTTACCAAATGAGTTTTGCTGATCAACTTTGATTTTTTATTGATTGTCAGTAAAGTTTTCAGTGAAGTGAAAAAGTTAATTTAGAGGGTATAATTATTATAACTATAATAAGGGTTTCGATAGAACGTATAAAAATCGAAAATTTACTAGGCAACATTTTTTTTGAAGAGATGATTAAAGATATAATATAAATATAAAAATATTCATTTATTTCGGCTTCTTCGTTTTCTTGCTATCTACAAGACTTTTTGAATGTCTGTCATCTCCTAATACCTTGGAAATTTATTTTTTAATGCTAAAAACACTTTGAAATATGAACCACTTTCTGGTCGAAAATAAATTTATTTCTGCTACAATACAATACAATTGAGTCTTTTAGCTTCTTGGTTATTATAATTCATGCTCTCTACTCTCTAAATCTGAATCAGTCAAAATCTACTGATTATCAGTGAAATTTGACTGATTCAAATAGCTAAAAATAGGTTACTGTAAATCAGTCAAATTTTACTGATTACTTCAGTGTTTTTCAACTGATTTAACAGAGAAAAACATTTTTTCATTGATTCAATCAGTGAAAATTAACTAATTTTACAGTGAAAAATAGTTTTGTACTGATGTATCAGTGAAAATGCAAATTACTGGTTCAATCAGTGAAAATTTGACTGATTCAGATTTAGAAAGTATGTAGGATTATCGAGATTTCACTGATGTATAGCTAAACGTGAGTTACTCTTTTATTTCAGTGAATATTGCACTGAAAAACAGTAAAAATATCACTTAAGTTGATCAGTAAAACTCAATCAGTATATATATAGCTATTTCATCAGTGAATCTCTCTGATTGAAATTGGGAGAGTAAATGGACTTATTTATGACATGAATAAAGTATATAAAGCAAGTCAAAATAAAATTGTCGAAACTAAAATTTAACTTCCCTCAATGATCTAAATTCGTCTTATGTTACAGAACTCATTTCATCACTTAAATTCAGCCCTATAAATCATTAATTTCCAATCTTTATAAGTCTTAAATAAATCCATCTCAAGTCACTTTTTGAACTTAAATGTTCAATTATCCAAATGAGTGCAGAACCTTACAAAATTCAAATATCAGACTCAAAAGCTCTTTACAATAAAAGATATTACGACCATTAAGTTAAATTAATTTTATTTAGTTAATTTAATATAATCTATGCAAAAAATATATATAAACTTCTACATAAGTTATCTTTAAATAGCTTTTTCTGTTCGTCAGAAAAAAGTGCTTGCATACTTTTACTAACATGACTTGGATTTAAAGCACTATGCTAAACTCGGTCCTGGCTGAAGAAGATCAGTCTATTACTTTTTCTCTTTTGTTCCCAGGAAACTTCACCTCGTTTCCGCTTCTGGCGTCTTGGACAGAATTTATTAGTGGCAATTATCGTTCGCGTATACACTTGTTTAACCAAGCCGCAAACACTGTACAAACTAGTCGGTAAAAACGTTCAAAAATTACAATAAAATAGAAAAAAAAATTATATAGAAGATTTGTTTAACGTCCAAGTGTTGATAAGATAAATGTAGTAGTAAAGAAACGGGTGCATTTCAGACATCAATATATTATAATTCATTTTTTGACAACGTTTAGAAAAAAAATTAATAGAACGGAAACGAAGTATAAAAATTAAAATGTTCTTCCGGGTTTACACCCTGTGTATATTTTGAGTATTTGTAGATATGTAATATGCACATTCGACTCTCGTCAGAACTGGAAATAACTTTATAGCAAGATTGCATATATGTTTAAGCTTGCATGTGTGACAGGACTATAGACGTTGCTTTTCGCACACACTTTTACTCACGAGAGAAGAGAAAATGAAGTTATATTTAAGCGCCGTTTGCTATTTTTTTGCCGTTTTCCCAAAAACTCTCGTTAACCTGATTCTTCCCGAGTTTAATCGTTTTCAAAATCCAGTTCTGTACTCTCGTCAATAATGGGGACATTAGATTTATTTTCTCAAGCAATCATATATGTACGTATATAAATTTCAATTAAATGTATCGAAACTATTTTATCCATTTCCTTATCAAGTTTTATTATTTCAAATGTCGCATGAAAGATCATGGGCGGAGCTGAGTTAATCGGAACGTAACGTATCGAATCGCCTTGAACCTTCGAATCTGTTATGGATTCTAATTAAATTATTGAGGCTTGATCAAATATATTTTACAAAATATATTTCAAAAATATATAAGTCAGAACTATTTCCTTTCTAAATCTGAATCAGTAAAATTTACTGGGAAACAGTGCATATACACTGATTAACACTGATAACACAGGTCTGCATGGTTTTGTTCTGGAATAGCTGAAGATCATTTGCGAAGTAATTTTTGGCGAAGAAACCGAATCCGGGGTCAGAATTGCTCCATCACGTCAGGTTTTTGAGTAATCCTAACCTAAAAGTGCAAAAAACACGGTTTTTCGCTTTATTTGAGCACCTATAACTTAGTGAATTTTTATTATTTTTCAAATCTGAAAAAACCACCACAAAGAGCCACTTTTCAGCTTTCCATTTCACTAATTATATGTATCATTTGAACTCTTATAACCAGAGATATCGCCAATTGAAAAACAAACCTGAAATTTTTTTGTTCAATTCGCGATATCTCTGGTTATAAGAGTTCAAATGATACATATAATTAGTGAAATGGAAAGCTGACAAGTGGCTCTTTTTGTTGGTTTTTTCAAATTTAAATAATAATAAAAATTCGCGAAGTTATGGGTGCTCAAATAAAGCGAAAAACCGTGTTTCCGCACTTTTAGGTTAGGATTACTCAAAAAACCTGACGTGCTGGAGCAGTTCTAAGGTCGGATTTGGATTCTACGGGAAAAACTACTTTGGAAATGACTCCAATCTTTTCTAGAACAAAATCAACATCTTTTTTGCAGACCTGTGTAATCCGTGTATATGCACTGTTTTCCAATGAATTTTACTAATTCAGATTTAGGAAGTAAGAACTCTTTTTATTCTGAGAACTTTAGGAAGAAAAATAATATTGAATTTAAACATCATTTCAGTCACACCAGTTTCCGGAATAAGCAGAACATATCGTGGGGTTCTTATGAGAACTCTGGTACTTGTGTTTCTTGCAACGTTCCTGTGGCTTCAAATTCATGTAATCAATCTGACAACTCGTGATTGGACCAACCAATCACCCAACAATGAAACGCTTTATTCATTTGTACCTAAGGAATTACATAAGTATGTATTATATTTTTTTCCTTGAATTACGTTAAAAATGAGTTAGTAAGGCAGTGGCCTCAAATCTCAATAACGGGCCAACATCTTTGATTTTTAATGGTGGACAGCATATCGAAATATAAATCCAAGTATTCAATTAATACACCGAGAAAAGAATATTCAACAAATCTTCGAAATTAAAGAGGACCATCTAAACCGTACACTGAGAAAAAGGATTTGATTGAGTGAAAGAAAGTAATTTGTTTGCAAGGCTTTTTTTGATTCAAAGAAAAGATTTATTTGGAATAAATAACATTTGTTTAATTCAAACAAAATATCTTTGGAATAAATAAATATTTGTTCGAATAAATTTTTCTTCAAGACAAAAAAATGAATGGATTGATATATGGTCAAAGATATAATTTATTTGATTTATTTTGAACAAATTTTTATTTAGTCCAAAGATACTTTGTTTGAATCAAACAAATTTTATTTAATTTAAATATGTAATTTCTTTAAATCAAAGAAAGTCTTTCAAACAAATAATTTACTTTGATTCAATAAAATCGTTTTCCTGAGCGTATTACATGCAATCCTCTCATTTGGAGAGGATCTTATATACTTTTATAGGTTATATATTAGGATTTTTCAAATCAATAAATAATCTTCAAATTGGAATATTATTCAAATTTATTAAGGGGGTACGCATACTTAGAAAGCAAAAAACGTTTTTTTTTTGGAATTTTGTTTGAAGATGGGTTTTATTTATTGTAGACCTATATTATACAGTTTGATTAACATATGTTTCAAGTAGTTACAGTACTTTTATCATGTAAAAATAAACGACTTGTAGTCGATTTTCCAGAGGCCCAAAAAAAAGGTAGTCATGCGGTGAACCATGCTACTCATGACTGGCTTATGTGAAACAAAAAATACCAAAAAGTAAGTTAAAATACAATAATGTTTGTTCATTTCTTTGGCATAGGGTCAGTTTCTTCTTATTTTCTTTGATTAAAATTATTATTACATTTAAAAATGCGCAAAAAGAAAGAAAGGCAAACGTTTCGGCCACATATGGGGGCCCTCTTCAGTGCCATAAATTCAGAGACTAATTCAAAATTTCTGTAAAAAATTACAATATAGAAGATAATTAAAAAAGAATTATCATAAAAATTAAAAACTTATCTCATAGCTTGCAATTCAAAATGAAGTAGTCCAGTATGCAGCATCACGAATGAAAAATTACTTGAAGTTCACTATGAATAAAAACCGGATAAAATGAAAAAATATAAAAGATTTTGCACACGAACCGACCGGGATTTTTTTTTTTTATCATTCAAAAAATGTTTATTATTAAAGAATGATGCCAAATTGGTTCACAATGGCAAAACGCGAACAAGTTTTACATTCATGAAAACTCCCATATGTGGCCGAAACGTTTGCCTTTCTTTCTTTTTGCGCATTTTTAAATGTAATAATAATTTTAATCAAAGAAAATAAGAAGAAACTGACCCTATGCCAAAGAAATGAACAAACATTATATGAATTTGGGTCAATACAATAATAGACATGTTATCAAACATGTCAATTTGAAATTTAAAAATGGCACTTTCACTATAAAGCTAGAATATCTAACAGTTCTGACCATTTTCAGAACTAGTTAAATTTAATAATAACTTCAAATGTGATAATTAATATCACGAATATTCAAATTGCATTTTTATTAATTTTTAAAGATAACTTTATTATCATTTTTCCAAAACATCTCAGAATAAATCTGTATGTGAAAATAAACAACTTTCAATTTTTTTAAATATGGAGTAAAATTACATATATGGATATTATAATATTTTATCTCTATGTAACGCCTTGCTTGCAAATTCAGTGTAAAATGGATTGTTCGTGAAGCTTATATACAAAATCGTTTTCTTGAAAAATAAACGTCTTCGTCCACTCGTGAAAATCATCATAAACGTCTCGAATTTCTTAACTAAGTACAGGACAATAGTCTTCTTCAAGGAGGAAAAGAACCTCTCAGGATTGCTGATAGGAAAAAAATTTTCGGTCAGCAAAGCCACATGTCCCGAGTTGGTTTTTAAAACAGTTCAGATCATTCTGTGAGAGACGCCGGTATTAAAGTCTTAATGAGAAGTTTTCATGAATGTAAAACTTGTTCGCGTTTTGCCATTGTGAACCAATTTGGCATCATTCTTTAATAATAAACATTTTTTGAATGATAAAAAAAAAAAAATCCCGGTCGGTTCGTGTGCAAAATCTTTTATATTTTTTCATTTTATCCGGTTTTTATTCATAGTGAACTTCAAGTAATTTTTCAATTCGTGATGCTGCATACTGGACTACTTCATTTTGAATTGCAAGCTATGAGATAATAATAATTTTAATCAAAGAAAATAAGAAGAAACTGACCCTATGCCAAAGAAATGAACAAACATTATATGAATTTGGGTCAATACAATAATAGACATGTTATCAAACATGTCAATTTGAAATTTAAAATACAATATTCCGTTTATTTATTGGCGTGATATTTCAATTTAGTACATTATTTTTTCAATTTAATTGGAAAATGCTACACTTTTTTATCGAAAATTTTTTTTTTTCAAACATCCGTCATTTTGTCAGAAATTTAAATTTTGACAAAAATTGTGCAACAAGTACGCGGAATATTGTATTTTAACTAACCTCTTGAAATTTTTTGATTCAGATAAGCCAATCATGAGTAGCATTGTTCACTGCATGACTACCTTTTTTTAGGGTCTCTGGAAAATCGACCATAAGCTATAAGTAGTTAATATTATTAGGTGTACAACTTTGCTTCCACCGTTTTTCGATAGATGGCTGCAGCGGTAAGTGCTGGTCGAAATAGGCAGATCCAAAATATCACACAGTAAGCTTGGACATCTGTCAACATAACGAAAGCACCACATTAGTGAATTTGTGTTTGCATCATAAATTTATTCTCGACCGAAGATATCACTTTTCAAACCAATTTTTCGTCATTTGCGGAAAGTTTTGATTATCTGCTTTCATTTGAAGAAAGAACGTGTCGTGAGTGGTTTCAACGCTTCAAGAGCGGTAATTTTGATGTCAAGGACCGACATGGCGGTGGAAAAGAGAAAATATTAAAAAATTCCGAATTGGAGGCATTACTTGCTGAAGACTCGTGCCAAATGTAAGAAAAACTAACAGTCATTGGAAGTGACTCAACAAGCCATTTCAAAACGAGAGATGTTGAACAACGTTTATACAACACAAGCGTGCTTTTCTCGCTTTTTGACGCGTTTTACGGGCATAAAGTTTGTCATTTAAGCCCTAAGACGTAAATAGGGATGCAGTGCTTAAAAGTAGTCATTTAAGCACCCCTCACTCCCTATTTACGCCCGCAAGGCTTAAATGACAAACTTTTAACGGCTTCGCCTCGTGCCCTTCGCCTCGATATGTAAACATCGCACTCGCCTTAAATGATCAACTTTACCCCCTTGTTGTAGAATGTACTATTCTTTGCTTGTGAACAGCTGCCTCAAGGACAGAATCGGAAGGGGGTTTCACATCGTATTGTAACCGGCGACGAAAAATGGGTTCATTATGATAGTCCCAAGCACAGAAAATCATGGGGAGTGCCCGGACATGCCTCCACGTCGACGGCCAGCCCGAATATCTGTTGAAACTGAGTGAAATCACCACAGGGGATCGGTATCGAACGCAATTCATGCGTTTGAGCCGAGCATTGAAGGATAAACGGCCATAGTACCAAGAGAGACACGACAAAGTTATCCTCCAACATGACAATGCTCGGCTACATGTTGCAAGAGCGGTCAAGACATACTTGGAAACGCTGAAATGGGAGGTCTTACCCCAACCACCGTACGCTCCAGACCTGCTCTATCCGACGACGGCCCTTTTCACCAGTGAACCCGTCGTCCGTTAATGATGTTTAATGATGTCCGAAATTATTTTATATGGAGAAAATTGATAAACAATTAAACTTTTATGATTTTTGAAGAACTAAGATTATCAATTTTATTAAAATAACATTTTTAAATACTAATCAGAACACTAGAAAATTAATCGCAAAAATACAAGAAATTGTCTTGCATATAGGATCCTGATGTCACGAATAATTAGAGTAAAATTATTTCTTCATTAATATTTCTTAACTCATATCGATAATAATGGGAACATTAGCAATATATTTATTTATTCATCGCTTTTCTTTATTAATTGCATTATTTTATGTTGATAATACAAAATATTATGCATTGCATCGAGTAAAAAGACCTTATCATTTGATCTAATAATATAGTTGCTTTGATAAATTATTAGTATTAATTAATGGAGTAAATTAATAAATATAATTAATTCAAGCAATCAATTATTAATGAACTAATATGAAACATTATTGTACGTTAAATTGATAAATAGTTCAAATATTTAGAAAATTGAAATCCATAAGGAATCTTGCACTGAAATAATTGTGCCATGGAGAGAAAAAGTCGACCAATAAATTTTTTTTTCATATTTGCAAAAAATTGTTATAGCACCTATTAAAAGGGTGTTCCATTAAATCAAAGAAACTTTAATATTTCATGCAAAAATTGTCAATATTCTGATCCACTTTTTAAATTACAGTATGCATTAAAAATATACAATCAAACTAATAAATAAACCACTCAATAGCATTTTTCAGAAGCTTTAAATGTATTTATAATCTACGTCTATTTTTATCTATTCTACCATTTCTCAAATTATAATTTTTTTCAAATATATTTTGAATACAAACATGTAGTAACTGGACTACATTCATTACATGAACTTGCTACTTCTCTCAAGTATAACATACCCTTAATATTATTTTCTGAGAAAATGAATTGATAAAAATGTCTTATTTTCACAAATAAAAAATTCAAAATAATGAAGAATCAAATTCACACGCAGTATAAATATATGCTTGTATTTTGTTATGAATATGTACTAAAAACACTAAATTTCAATAGTAATAAAAACAATGACTTAAAATTACGAAATATTTCTATTTTTTTCATAATTGTTTAAATTTGCTTATGAACACCATGTAAAAAATACTTTTATAGGAGAGGACAGAGGTGGCGCCGCCTTACGGATTAGTTTCCATCTGACATCACTATGGGAACCAAAATGTATCTAGCTGTCGGATAGGGCTGCTCCAGACGTTGTTCCTTCCGACTACCAATTGCTTCGATCGATGGCACACAGCCTGGTTTATCAGCATTTCCGCTCTTATGAAGAAGTCAAAAAATGGATCGATTCGTGGACCGCCTCAAAAGACGCATCGTTTTTTCAGAATGGTATCCAACATTTGCAAGAAAGATGGAAAAACGTAGTGGCTAGCAGGGTTGTGCAGTGACGCGTCACTCGAGGTTTTTTACGTAGAAAACCAGTAAAATACCTAATAAATTACGTGCCAATATGGCGGCCTTATAAAACTGTATATAAACTCACTTTTTCAAAGTTCCGTTCCCGAAAAGTTTGTTTTGAACATGAACATTGTTAATTAAACAATATCATCAATGTCGACTGAAAATAAACGGGGGAAAATAAAATCCCACTTCGGGCTTCCATATATTCCATGGAATAAATTGAACTTTCTGCGCCTGCAAGACAAAAATAAAAATGTTTATTTTGTAGTAAAGTCCTAAAAAATTTTGGATATAATCGCCTTTTGGGTGAGGTTAGGTTTGTTCTTTGTTGGTGGGACCGAGAACGGGCATCGCAGGAGCGTTAAGTCCCGTATACACGTAATTTACATCATGTAGAGAACTAGTGGGGTAAAATACCTAGTAATTTACAGTAAAAAACTACGTAAATTACCTAGAGTATTTTACTTACCCAACTCTGGTGGCTAGCAACGAACAGTACTTTGAATCATAAATAAGTAATCACTTTTTAAAAACAAAGCCTCAAGCTTTGGGAAAAAACGACGGAAGCAAAGTTGTACACCTAATAAAGATACATAGGCACAGTGTAAATTACAATGTAATATTTGAAAAAATTACAATTTAAAACGCAGTATTACCATTTTAACATCACTACTTTTCGGTGCAGTCCCCAATTTTATTGGCTGATGTGAGATAAAATCATCTTCCATATTTATGTTATGAGAATTCTGAAGAATCAAAACTAACTACTATAATACTTATAGGTTCAAAGAAAAAGGTCTCTTTGAATGTTCGTCGAAATTTATTTCGTTCGATTTTATTACCTTCGGACCGTCAAATTAATATTCGTTTTAACACTACCTCCGATATCTGCTTTTCCAACTATGATAATTTTTCTAATAGAACCGTCAAATTACCAAGCGGTTCTATTATTTTATTAAGCAGGAAAGGTATTTTTGCTAATCTTTTAAGGTTCTCAAAAGTTATTTTGATATTATATTAATTAACTGTCATTGTCTCCAGGTTTCTGAAAGAAAGACAAAATTCTTCTACGGCATTGAACGCCACATCCGGAAAATCCATAGAACTCGATATCAATGAAATCCGTCGAAACATCGAGAAGACCAATGCGGAGCAAAAGGTCTATAATGAGGACATGTTTGAACCACTAGCTCCCAATGCAACTGTAATAGTGGTCCAGGTTCACACAAGGTTGACATACCTGAGGCACTTGATAGTCTCCCTCGCGCAGGCCAAACACATCAACCGATCTTTGCTGATATTTAGCCACGATGTTTGGGATCCAGATATCAACTACCTTGTGCAGAGCATCGACTTTTGTCGAGTGATGCAGATTTTTTATCCACATAGCATCCAAACTCATCCTAACACTTTTCCAGGCGAAGATCCAAACGACTGTCCAAGAAACATCCGGAAAGAACAGTAAGATATATCTCTTTCTATCTCATGTACAAGTACCTGTATCTCTCTTTATCTCTTTCTATCTCTTATGTCTCCAGCTCTATTTCTTCTTATTTTTTATTCATTTAGCTCTATCTTTTTCTATCTCTTGACTATCCACATCTATATTTTTTCTTTCGTCTATCTTTACCTTTATTTAAATCTCTTTGTCAAGATGGTCACTAATCAATCTCTTTCAATCCTCTTTTTTATCATAGCCTATTTTTCAACCATTCACTTCTTTCTTTTGATCTGTGAATTAAATCAATAACCTATCTCTTTCTATCTCAGTCTATCCATCTTTTATTTACTTCTATGAGATTTTATTTATTTTATATATTGATACATTTATTATTTATTAGGTCAAGGAAAACTACCGTAAATCTGTAGGTGAAAGAAAAAAAATCCCTATTGACTAAACTTTCAGAGTGCCTCTCATAATCTGATAAGATATTTTTCTCTCTGTGTAGAAAATCATGTAGGGACCGACATAGGGACCTATGAAAAAAATTCAGTTTATATTCCTATTGTATTTGACGGTATATCAGGGGCGTTAGTTAAAGTTTGCCGGTTTTTTCAATAAACAAAACACTTAATACTCAAGGGAATCTCAACAAATTTTTATTCAAATTATTGACTATTGGATTCTACACATTTTGCCCATCTTTCAGGCAAATCATGGATACCATTCCAAAAAAACTTTTTCTTTTTCAAGGAAAACCATTCGACGAGCCATTTTTCGACTTCTTCAAAATTGGCGAAGCGCTGCTCCGCAAGTGAGTGTCCCATCGATGCGAAAAGGTGATAGTCGGACGGGGCGAGGTCTAGAGAGTACGGCGGGTGCGATAATATTTCCCAATTCAATGCTTTTAATGTGTTCTTCACCACTTTAGCGGTATGAGACGGTGCGTTGTCATGTTGTAGGATAACTTTGCCATGTCTTCGGGCCCATTTCGGCCGTTTTTCGATCAACGCATGATTCAAATTGATAATTTGTTGTCGGTAGCGATCCGTATTCACCGTCTCACCAGGTTTCAATAACTCGAAGTACACCACACAACGCTGGTCCCACCAAACACAGAGCATTGTCTTACGGCCAAAGCGATTTGGCCTTGGAGTTGATGGGCCGACCTCACCAGGTGAAAGCCATGATTTTTTCCGCTTCGGGTTCTCAAAATAAATCCATTTTTCGTCCCCCGTGACAATTCGATGCAGAAAAGATTTCCTTTCGAACCGTTGAAGCAGCATTCCACAAATGGTTTTTCGATTTTCCATTTGTCTATCGTTCAGTTGGTGTGGTACCCATTTTCCATACTTTTGGATTTTTCCCATGGCTTTTAAACGTTGGCAAATTGTTCCTCGGGTCACATTTAGTGTTTGTGCCAATTGTTGTTGCGATTAGGTTGGGTCTTCATCCAATAACGCCTGCAATTCCTGGTCTTCGAAATTTTTCGCTGCACCAGGATGTTCATTATCTGTTCGATCGAAATCTCCACTTTTAAATTGACGAATCGTGTCTCAGATGTTCTAATCACTGGAGCATGTTGACCATAAGTTTCTACCAGCAATCGATGAGATTCAATTGCTGTTTTCTTTTGATGAAATAAGAAAAGCAACGAATGCCGCAAATGCGATTTACTTGGAACGAAACTCGACATATTCACTGAGGTAAACAACTATGATGCTATTATTTTGGCAGAATGTAATTGTGTATTTTTAAAGTTTATTGTCCATAGAAAAATATGACATAGGTGACAAATCATAGAAATGTTTACATATCTCTAGCGACATCTATGAGTAAAACCGGCAAATTTCAAGTAACACCCATGGTAATAGGTTCTTATGTGGGTTACGATATGGGTTCCCAGAAGTAAACCTTAGTAGGTTTCCATATTGGTTACAATGCAGGAATTTACAGTAAATAATGTAATTTGGTATGTTTTTTCCAGAGCATTGTTGTTACAATGTTTGAATTCCAACCATCCAGACATGTATGGTCACTACAGAGAAGCGAAATTCACTCAAACAAAACATCATTGGTGGTGGAAAGCAAACAGAGTTTTCGACCAATTAACAGTGACCAGGAATCACACAGGTATGGTCCTTTTCCTAGAAGAAGACCACTACGTAGCCGAAGATTTCCTCCATGTTCTGGATCTAATGGAACATACTAGAAAGCAGAGCTGTGAACGATGCAACATTCTTTCTTTGGGCACATATCTAAGAGCTTATAATAATTACTATGCTGAATTAGGTCGCCATGTAAGTCCTATTACACATTACCTCAATTAGACTTATAAGTAATTTTATTGATTATATCGCAATAACTCACAATCGGTATCAGGTCTTGCGATTTCCTGATAGATTCCCCACACATTAAATGACGTTTATTGAAGAAATAATGTATTATTCTTAGATTATTGAGAGCCCTGGGGCAAGTTTCGGGTAAAATTGTATTCTACTCTATTCCGCCTTATTCCACGCCAATCCGAAATCTGTTTCCGACTAATTCAATTCATCTGCAACAACGTGTCCATTTGGAGTTTAATCTGGAGAGAGTCTATCCCAATTCATACATCCATGTCAAATCCAATCTGAACGAATCTGAAATCAATCCGAAGGAACTTTTTATAATCGACTTGATCCACAGAATCCTTTGAAAGTTAATCCGAAGGAATCTGACATCAATCTAAGGCACAAATCAAATCCATTTTAATCTGTTAGTTTATTTTAAATTCAATTTTTTTAATCCATACTTCCACTTCATATTCAATCCGAAGGAATCCGACACCAATTCAAGCCACAATTTTAATACGTTCGTTTACTTGAAATTAAATGTGAATGAATCCAATTCACCTCTTCAATCGGTTCTAATCCGTGCGTCCACTTGAAATTCAAACCAGAAAAAATTTGAGGTATCAGTAGATTGAGTATCAGAAATTAAATACGTCTTAATCCTTTCGTTTACTCTAAATTCAATCCGAAGCCACTTTGAAACCTTTCAGTTCAGATTAAATTCCGAATAACTTGCATTGACGCAGAAACAGATTGCGGAATAGGAATGAATATGACGGATAGGATTTTTTTCAATCTGGAACTTATAAGAAGAAGTCAACTGCTTATCCAATGATTGAGGATCCCGGTGCAATAATCGATTAGGCGCTCGAACAGTAAAATAATAGGAGGGGATAGAAGTCAAATTCAGTCGAAATTTGAAATTAAGAAAAACAAAGATGCCACGCAATGTAAAGTGTAATGTAAGCATTACTGGAAAAACCCGTATATATATGATTTTACCAGTAAATTGTAGCAATGTTATTTACTAATATTGTAATAATAATCAAACTTTTAGATTTTCCGCTAATCGGGAAAAATATCAGAGAAATATATAATGAAAATTACTACAAGCAAAAAAATGTTTTTCATCCTGTAAGCATTGGTAAATTCCGTCCGAACCAGTTGTCTAAAACACGGAAGAAAAAAATCTTGTTATTTGCTATTAAATGGCCGAGATACCCACGTAGGACTTTGTCAAAATTTTGAAAATTGATAAAATGGTAGTCTTTTTCCGAAAATCGATTGTTTTAATGTATTTTTTCGTGATGTTATGAGCTGTAAAAAACGCAAAAATTAAAATGTCAAAAAACCGCTACGTGGGTAGTTTGAGCAATCTTCGTAGATTAATCCGTCTAAATTTCCACTTGATCTGTTCAGTAGATTTTTTTCAATCCTACCCACAAATTGCAAAAACATAGTTTCGAGAAAAACGCATCCAAAGTTTGAAAGGTTCGGGCATAATTCGTGCGCGGTCACTTTTAACGTCCTGTCAAGCACTAAGTAAGCCGAATCTATGAAAATCATTTTAGGCCAACATTTTTCACATCCTAAAGATGCGAGAAATGTAAAAAAAATCGATTTTTTAAAAAATATCACACAGGTGGATCCCCTTAAGGGTTAGTAGCATATCTCAAAGACTTTTTTTAAGAATTTTTTTATTGTAAAATTTATTTTATAATTTCAACCTTTTAATACGCAAAAGATAAGGTTTTAAAGGAATACAATTTAAAAAAAAAATTTTATACTAAATGTTCCTGGTATGGCCGCCTGAAGTTGCTCCTACTTGAATCTGGTTGACATGATATCTCAACTCTGGGACATTTAAAAATAAACAATTTGCTAGATTAATGAAAAGTACACTTGTCGCTATCGTATGAACCTCATTTATTCACATATGATATAAAAACAAAATGACGGACTTTTGAAATTTCCGACCGTTTTTTTGACGTAAATTGTTTAAAAAATGGCTTAAATATCGATAAATAATGATAATGTTAGTTGTAGTTGAATTTTATAAATAAAGAAAATGAGATTTTTATTTCTTATTCGGAAACCGTAGGTCCAGTAGGAAATTGTTATTTGGAAATTTTGTGCACCTTGTGATTTTACGTTGACTGGTATTTTCAATTTTTCATTATTTCAAATTTCGACTGAACTTGCCATCTATCCTCTCCCTTTATTCTACTGTTTGAGCGCCTAACCGATTATTGCACCGGGACTCTTAATTGGTTTCTCCTTGCTAACTGTTGCCTTTACCTCATAAGAAAATCTTAAATTTAAATTAAGAACTTAGGTAGATCAAAAAATTATGCAACTTCATCTAGTTTTCATTTAAAGAATATTTATATGATTATAAATGTGTTTTTTGAACTTTAGATAGACATAAGCACATTTTTACTTTCACGTGATTAAATCAATGGAAATCATTTGATTGGATCATTCATAAAATTAGTCACATATCATAGATTGCTTAACTTTTTATAAATGAATTTAGCGATTACCCATGTAGAAAAATATCCTGAATATTCAAGTTAAGATTTGAATATAATATATTCTGAATATCGAAGTCATATAGCCAACTATTATTATTAAAGAGCGGATGAAAGTAACACCAAAAGAAGCTCCAACTTCACTAGTACGGAGAACTCCCAGCTGCCGATGGTGCACGGAGAGAAGTTTAGTAGAACCGTTGCACTAGTGGTGAGAAAGCCACACCTCTTCGGTTTAGTGTGACGTCTACTCTAAAATTGGGGCACTGGTTACCCCAAACTGACCACAAAGCTTGCAAGAGAACGTCTGGCCCAAGCACTTCGCATAACAGTTCGCCTAGTTTGGGATAATGGTTCTCCCGAATTGGCAGAGCCGTTTGACTGAACAGAGGTCGCGCAGCTCTCCGTGTGTTTAACGCACCAGTTCTACGCAGTGATCCCAGAATGTGGGAGCTGGCGGCCCCCACCACGCTCCCATGTGGGAGCACACACAATCCAGCGCGCCATGTCGGTGTGTCCCCACTTCCTCGCTTCGATTTCACGCTGTCGGCTGTTGAGCCAAGATCGAAAATTATGTTTGTGTTGACTTCGTGTCAAAGTGGCGCGAAGCAGGCGACAAATTTAAAATCACGAAATATATCATTTAAGATATTACCTTTCTTTCTTAGATATTTTTGAAAACATTCACCTAAAATGAATATCTAAACATGTTATTTTAAATTTTAGGATGATTTAAACACTTAAAAAATCATTTTTTATTAGAATTTAAAGCCAATAAATTTTCAAAGTTTCAAAACAAAACATTAATTTCAATATTTTTTCAAGAAATCAAAATTACATCGAAATTTGCATACGAAATTACACTTAAAATTTTTTTTAAACCAGAGAAGAAACTCTACTGTATAATTTCGAGTGTATAATTAGATATAATTTATGTATTGTTCAAGTATTTTAATATTTTATTTTTTAAACTCAAATATCATATTTTATCATTCCTTAACCCTTGACGGCCGAGAGCTTTTTTTGTAATACTACTATGTCCCCGTAGCGGGGTCTTTCGGCCGTTAAGGGTTAATATATAATATTCTCTACATAATTTTCTTAATTGAATTATTTGATTTGCATAGTTAAAAAATATTGAAATTGATATTTTGTTTTGAAACTTTGAAAAATTATTAACTTTAAATTTCAATAGAAAATGATTTTTTAAGTGTTTAAATCATCCTAAAATTTAAAATAAAATGTTTAGATATTCATTTTAGGTGAATGTTTTTAAAAATATCTAAGAAAGAAAGGTAATATCTTAAATGATATATTTCGTGATTTTAAATCTGTCGTCTGCTTTGCGCCACATTGACACGAAGTCGACAGAAACATAATTTTCTATCTTGGCTCAACAGCCGACAGCGTGAAATCGAAGCGACGAAGTGGGGACACACCGACATGGCGTGTTTCATTGTGTGAGCTCCCATATGGGAGCGTGGTGGGGGCCGTCAGCTTCCCACGTTCTGAGATCACTGTGTTGGACGAGCGGATCCGCCAAACTTTTCTCCCCGCGGGGAGAACGAATGGGAGAGTTCGAAAATTCGAGAGTACATTCGAAATCGAATTAGAAAGCTCGCCTTTGTTCTCCCCACCACCACCAGCTAGTGATTCTCCACGCTGCAAACTTCGAGCTGCTCCCTGAGTTACTCTCATCCGTTTTCTAATTACACAGTCCTGCAAAATTTATGGTTTTGTCAATTAGTGAAATGACAAAAAGTCAATCTATAGACTTTTTAACGCTAAAAACGAACCTGACCGAAAAATTTGCCTATCAGGTCGGGTTTAAGTGTTACTTAAGTTTAAATAGTCAAAATTTGCTATTTTGGCCAATTTTATGAATTCATGGTAGGGTAATAGATTTTTTTAGTGTTCCCGTCAAAAAACGTTGTATATCATCCATGTTTGTGGATGCTTCTCACAGCGCGGTTTTGGCTGTTTAGAGCTTTTTACTGAGAACCTCAACGCTCAAAAAATGATTTAAATCTACAAACATGGCCTTCTGAAATCTGCAGAGAAGATTTTTGGGTGCTAACAATAAGGATTGGATCCTTTAAGAGGACAACGACCCCAAACATCACAGTCACCTCTGTACGTCCTGGAAAGCGGAAAATGGCATCACGACCTTGGACTGGCCTTCACAATCTCCCGATGCGAATCCAATAGAAAATGTGTGGAGTGTCGTGAAGGGGAAACTTGCAAGAAAGCGTGCATTTACCCTGAAACAGCTCTCTTGACGAATTAAGGAGGTAGGGCGCTCTACCTACGGAATATGCCGAAAAACTAGTCGAGAGCATGCCCAGAAGGTGCCAGGCCATTATTCAGAATAACGGCGATTGGACGGTTTATTAGGTAAGTGCGCCCTAGTGCTTTATGCGCACTGTTGTGCCAAAAAAGAAGAATGAGGTTTTCTTCAAACCTTTCCGAGTAAACGCGTACCTTTTCTCGTGGAACAGACTGTACATCAGCTCACTGAATCTCATATCCCTCATATCTCAGCGAAAAAAATTGTACCACACTGTAAAAAAATTCTATTGTGATTTCACAATACTATCATGCAAGTTGATTACCAAAACGTAATGTAATTTTATAACACATGATGTATTGCAATTCAACAACTGATGGTGGCGCCACTTCACAGCAAATTCACAACATTTTATTGTAATTCTGGAAAAATACTTTACAAACACTGTAATTTCAAATTACATTTTCCCAATAGAATTCCATCAAAGTCTTGTAAAATTACAAACATTTTCAACAGTGGATACAATGCCATAGACATGAATACTAAAAAAATTCATTTCCCAAAAATAAATCCATAAAATCAGCCAAAATAGTCATTTTTTTTACTATTTTACTTCGAATTTCTCTAAAATCTGAGGTGATAAGAAAATTCATCGGTCAGATTAATTTTAAGCGTTGAATAATCTATAAGATTTACCTTCTATCATTTCTGTAACTGACCCTCGCAGGCCTGTGCCATCATCATGGCTCTATGATTGGGAAGTGATTCTACTTTATCTACTTGTGTAAATAGTAATAACTCGCAAGAAATTCTGCGAAATAAAACCTGGATGTTTCACGCACCACGATAGCATCTTGGTGTCAACGCTGCCATGCAAAAGGAGCTTCTTCGTGGAATTAAGAAGCGCGAGGCACCGGCAATGCAACAGGGTAGCGTCGGTAGCATCATCAACTTGCCCACCACCTATCACAGCTCACAATCGGCACAAGCTGTGCCCATCTGGGCATATCACCTTTTGCCCAGTCTCTACAGTCATTATCAAAAGGTCCAAAGACATTATTTCAGAAACCACATGCTGGTTTCTTGCAACCTAGAACTTTTTCTTTTCTTTGTTGCCTGCCTCCCTTTAAAGTCAGAAAGATCTTTCACATATTCTCATATCGAACTCTTATCATAGACCGTTTCCATTTTGAATCAGGAAGAATTTATAAACTAGAAAACGTAGATAGTTTAAGCCAAAAAAAGCAAAGTTTCTTGGAAGTTATTTTTTTCTATAAGTCAATGTTTGTTTGGTCGTTTTATCGGTATTTCTTTTTTCGGTATATTGATATGTTCATTGCGATATGTTAACCATATAGCAGAAAGTTTAACACTTGTGATAAATCTAAAATTCATACAGAACTGTTCCAAATTATTCTGTAATTACAGTTTTCTACCAGATAGCATATTATAATTTTAGAAATTAACAATTTCGTGATATTTGGAAACATTCTCTATAAAAGATAACAGTACAGTAAATCTTAAATATTTACTTTTTTGCAGCATAAATAAATATCTTAGTTGTGATGAAGTAAGAAGTTAATAATAACCCGAAAACGATAAGTGACATAGGGAAAATTCAAGGAAGTAATATTGTAGGTAATATCAATATAAACGTTGTTACAATTGTTCAAAATTTTATTTCAATTTTTAAAAAAATTCAAAATTCATATCAAAAAGACATGAATAAAACTTATTATCATTATTAACTATAGTATTATAAGTCTAAAGCATTTTTTATAATAAACAAGGTATTTTTTTGAGTTTATTGTGGAAATTTTGTCATTCTGTGGATTTTCATAATCTTCAACTACTTTAATTTCCTTAGAAATCAAAAGTTTAAAAAGAACTTGATTAATTTTGTAAGAACACGTTCTTTCTTCTGCCTGATTTAAAAAAGAAATGGATTCATAAATCAATATAATATACACATTGTATTTTATGCAAGAAAATTTCTATTATAGGCTTAAATAGAAGAAATTTCAAATTACAACAGGTCAAACAAATAGTCTTCTGATTGTTCAAACATATGGTGTTCACTTTACGAAATTAATTGTTATAAATGTAATTATTGCAGTAGTAAATGTCAACTGAATTTTATACATACATGCACGACTGTAATTGTATAATAGAATGCGTCATTTTAATATTAATGTCGACCCTTAACACTGCATGACAACTTTCTGACTTTTTTATTGTTTGAACTATTTTATAAGTAGAATTTTAGTTTCATGAAATATCCTTTGCTTATACCAAAAGCATGAAATTAGAATATATATGACAAACAGAAAAATCATGTATAACTTTTATATCTTACAAATAGATTTAGTGTCTGCAATATCGCTTTTTTGATCTCTATTTTCCATATTAGGATTTCAAATTTATTATTTATACATAACATTTAATGAACAAAGTCCAGATGTTGAGCTTTGAGACATGCTGACGTGTAAAAATATTTCTAATGTTCTCTAAAATCCGTTTAAAGTTGAATTCCGGTTCAGCGCACTTTATAATGATAATAATTACATAATTCATGAGTTTTCAAATCAAACCTTACTTCAATTTTTAGACTGTAAGCATAACTCTGGAAATTTTGTGCTGACGTTTACGTATATATAGTTCCGATAACAAATGTTCAGACATGATAAATGTTGCAATGAAATATGAATCTCACGATAAGTACAAATCATTATAGATTCAATTAATGAAAAACTTGATCTACTTATATGAGATCTTCATAATCGTTAACGAGATTGAGGAAACTGGATATTGAGAACCAGATGTTAAACATTATTATTTGAAAATAAATTTTTCACAGGCACATGGACATGGTCGTCAAGACCGCTTGTACGGACAAAGTCAAGTAGGGGAGAAGCGGCGAAATTGGCGCGTCGTCTAAATTGGCGCACCCTATTTTTCAGAAAATGATAACATAACAAAAAATAAAAATAGTTCTATCGTGTGCATTCTTGTATGATATGTATTTGATAGAAAACATTATAAAAATCTAATTGCTTAATACAGTTTTATTGCAATTAATCGTTTTTTGGCATAATGGTTATGTTCGAAGCCATTGAGTTAAATCGTTAAATAATAGTAATTCAAGGTGAATTAGATTAATGCAACGATTTTATAATCTTTGATATTTAATCTTACGATTAGGATAGAATATTTGTATGAAAAAATAAGCATTTTACGTAAAAAGTATTTAATTAATGAACGATACACTTGCGGCAAAATTGGCGCATACGAGATTCAAATCAGAGGCGAAGTTGGCACACGTGTTGTGTTTCTGGAAACCGGTGACTGAAGTCAAGTGCTCGGATGTTTATGATTGAAAATATAAAGAAGATAGTAAGTACACAATTATTAATATATAGATATATACATTTGAATGTTGATGGACTTTTCTGCTAATCTTTTTCTTAAGATTTTTTGTGACATGGGAGGTAATGTGGTTCGCAAAACTGATGTAACGACTTTGTAAGGTTATATTCATTTGAACAATCAGTGGTTAAATTTTTTTTTAAGTTTGAGGTATTAAGGCATTTTAAAAGCGATTTTTAATAATTAATTTGCAGTCTGACAGTATTTTGAAAGTTTTCTCGATTTTAAGATGTGAAAGCAATGTAAGTAAAAAATTTGTATTATTGATTGATTGTTTCTATTATTTATAAGTCTTCTAAAGTTAATAATTGTATATACTTCTGATTACAAATTCAAATAATTCTCTATAAAAATGATTTCAATTTGAATATTCACTTAAATATCCACAATTGCCAGTATTTTATTGTACAAATATAAAATATATTTTAACTTTGGCTGGTTTATGTGAATAAAGGTATAAAAAACTTCACATATCTTGATATACTATCTCAAATTTAGTTTCAAATTATAACTACCTCTTTTCATCAACCTTTGCTACTGAAATGTAATTCTAAATCTATGAAAATATAACTAATACGTGGCAAGAGAAGATTATAATATTAGTGCGTCAATTTACCTGACATGGCGGGTAAATTGACGCAGGTAATCCTTCGGAAATCTGAATAAAAACCTGCTTTAATAATTTTCAATGCAATCTTTATCCATTGGAAAGTATAGAAAAGATATCCAGCTATTAAATAAATATTTTTTCATAATTTTCAGTCATATACTTTCTTTTTAAACTCGCACTTTCTATTAGGTGCGCCAATTTCGCCGCTTCTCCCCTACAGCGTTCATTTTAAATTTAAATTTGAAAACAAAGATAAGAGACAATCTTAACTAAAACAAAACACGTTAAAAATCACTTTAAGGTAAAATTTAAAAATGGTAAAAGATATACATTAAGATAAAAAAAATATAACAAAAGTTCTCAAGGTCAATCAGTTAAAAACCAAAATATTATTATTATATACATTTATATAATTCATGAAAAAGAAAAATCGGTTGCATTTACTGAGTCACCACAAGCTGAAATAGATTCGTTAATAAATATTACAAAAGTTCCTGTTAAATTAAGATTTTGAATAAAATTCCTTATTCTGTAAATATAGTAGGCACTGATGTAATAATCATCAAAATATTTGCTCTCTAAATTTGAAACAGTTAGAATTTCCAATAATTATAAATCAGTGACTAACATCTTCCGTTTGAATCAGTAAACATTGATTGATTTTCAGTTAACAATGATTGATTATCAGTCAGAAATGTCTGATTTCAAAGCAAGAAGTCATTTACTGAATGGAATTAATAAACAATTTTAACTGATTCAGATTTAGACAGAATTTATAAAAAGCGATGAATACAATATTCATCAAATTTACAGGAATTTTATGATCGTTTGTTGTTTATAGACTGTATTCTTTTCCTGCACTCGTACCTCTGAACGAACGGCAACTAATTTTTAGAGCAATATTATTTCCTCCACAAGATCAACTATCTTTTAAAAGCAGAGAAAGATCCTTGAAAGGATCTAATGCAGCATAATATGTAGTCTACAAATAATTCAAGAAACTGTAGGGTATTCTATATAGACTTCTCTACAAAAGTAATTGTCTTATTTCTTTAACGGCCGACTTTAATCCTACGCGAAACATGGTAGTTCTGGATATATAGAAATTCAACGTAAAAAAAAGAATTTGCAAATTTTTCTCCTCATAAACCAGCCCAAATATGAAAACCACCCCTAAAGCATAAACATTTTGTAGTATATCATTTCTTGTTACTTTATACTGCTTGAAATCAAAGAATAAATATTCCAGAAGACGTAGGTATATTAAAAGATAACACGTGGATCAATAAGTCCCGGGACTAACTAGGAAAAACACATTTTTTTGGCAAAACTCGACTTTGTTCATCAACATAGTCTCCTTCAAAAGCAACACAATCAGTCCAGCGCTTCTCTAACATTTCAATACCTTTCTTGTAGAACGATTTATCTTTTGCCACGAAATAAGCGTTCGTTTCGGTGATGACTTCCTCATTGGAGTAGAATCTCTTTCCTTGGAGCATTTTTTTGAGGTCTGCAAACAGGTAGTAGTCGCTGGGGACCAGATGGTAGTGATGGATCCAGGTTTCGTCCATTGTCACATACCGACGCAAAAAATTCGGTTTTTTTCGGCGAAACAACTCCAAACAGCGCTCGGAATCAACGACACGTTGTCGTTTTTGATCCACCGTGAGCAAACGCGGCACCCACTTTGACAACAGCTTCCTCATAGACAAATGTTCATGCAAAATAGCGTACACACTGCCGTATGATATCTTTAAGATGTCAGCTATCTCACGCAATTTTAATTTACGGTTTTCGAAAACGATTTGGTGGACTTTTTTTATGGTTTCCGGTGTAACTACCTCATTTGGCCGGCTGGAGCGTTCAGCATCTTCAGTGTCTGTACGACCACGTTTAAACTCAGCATACAACCGACAAATAGTTGGTTTTGATGGAGCAGAGTCCCCGTCGCACATTTCAAGCCATTGCTGAGCTTGCAATGTTTTTTTTTTCATGAAAAAGCAATGGTAAATCAACACACGAAATTGTTTCGAATCCATTGTTTTGAGAATATCAAGACTAGCGTCACTTAAATCACTGTAACTCGTGGATCAAACATCAGAATTTCATGAAATTTTGGCAAGTATCTTTTGAAGGTTGTTACTCATGAAAAATCATACAGAACTTTTGTTGGCAACGCCATCTATGTGTCAGCCCCGGGACTTATTGATCCACGTGTTACTTATAGACCATTGCCACTCTAAAAAACCACCGCTGAATTCAGAAGAAGGATTTATAAAATGTAGAAAGTTATAATTTTATTTCCAGTTGTTTTATCCTGATACGAATTGAAAGAAACATACCCCAGAACATATATCTATATTTAAAAAAAATTTAAAGCTATTAAAACCCTTACAAACCATCCCTGAATTATGATAAATCACCCCTAAACAAAGAATTCATAATCGCATTTCCTGTCCATCCTTTTTGATTGGTCATCTATTTCAAGTTTTGAATTTCTTGCATCGATCAATTGTAACGCTTTCAGACACATCCGAAATAACACATCACTCAATAAATTTGCGGTCTGACATATAGATGGCACCACTGTTGTCAAATCCATATGATTTCTGGATAGTACCAACCTTCAAACGTTACTTGTAAGCGTAGCAAAATCCAATTAAGTAAGCAAAAATATAATTTTTCTCCCGTAACCGACGGCGATTAAATAGATGTGGCAACGTCGCAGAATAAGTGAAAGCGCGCGCCATTCACGTATCGTAAGAAGTCATCTGCTATACACACATGTATAGTCGCTTTCTCATGCGACGTTGACAAATTTAGATACTACGTGAAGCAAATGAGAAAAAGTACTCATTTGATTAGCTACGTACCGACAGTACTACCTAAAAGTGGGTGCCGCGTTTCTTTACACCTGACCAAAAATAACAAGGCGTCGAGGATTCAGAGCGCTGTTTGGAGCTGTTCAAGCGAGGTAAAGGGGATTATCTGCGTCGGTATGTGACAATGAATGAAACATGGATCCGCCATTACACATCTGAAACACAAATATCGCCAGCTGAGTGGACAGCAGCTGGTGAAAGCCGTCCAAAGCGGCCAAATACTCAACAGTGGGCTGGCAAGGTTATGGGATCCGTATTTTAGGATGCTCATGGTATTTTATGCAAAGGAAGCAGGTCTTCCGCGTCATTCCGGGACTGCTTGGTAACATCAGCAAATCGGGGAATATTTGGAGTAGGGATTTCTACCGTTCTTGGACGGTAAAACTGACTTTGCCAGCGCTTTCGCATGCACTGTTCATATGTTTTACCGTGCAAGAACGGTAAAAATCCCTACTCCAAATATTCCCCGATTTGCTAATGTTATACCAAACACTCCCGAAATAAGGCGAAAAAAGTCCTTCCCTTGCATAAAATATCGTTTACAACTTAGAGCCAAGTGCGTACTCGACCTCGGACGATGTTTTTCATACTCGTCTGCTCCGCGCTCCGTTACGGCTCGTCCGAAAAACATCGCACTGTGCCGAGTAAGGCAAAGCTTGACTTCGCGTTACATAATGTACTATTGTTCATCGACTGATCGATTGAGCGCAAAAATCAAGTAAAAACAGCCTCACATGCAAAAGAAAAATATGCTGTTCGACAAAGGCAATGCACCGTGCCACAAGTCCATGAAAACGATGGTCAAATTGAATAAATTAAGCTTTGAATTGCTTCCTCATCCGCCATATTCACCAGATCTGGCCCTAAGCATCGAAAAGCTAGAGAAACGTTGGAATGAATGTATTACGCTTGAAGGAAACTATGTTGATAAATAGTGTCGAATTTCTCGAAAAAACTGTTTTTCTTAGTTAGACCGGAAACTTATTGGGTGATTTGCGAGTTTGTACGTTCTTTTAAAATAAGTATATGAACTAAAAATGATCAAAAGTCCGTTTTAAGGTGTATTCTCAATTCTAGGGGTGATTTCAATGCTATTATTATGGTATGGTTGGGGGTAGCTTCTCTCACACCTTTTTTGATAATTTGTATAAAAGTCTGTTTTCCCTAGCGGACCCGTGTGAGAGAACGGTCATAGAATACTCTGACCGTTCTCTGACTGTTCTATGACCGTTCTATGACCTCGCATTATTACGGCTAAGATCGGTAAAAAAGACATTAAAAGCTTTGCAATTATGATTCTGTGGTGAAATTTGGATTAGAAGGTGAAGCAATAAATACAATTATCTTATTTTTCAGCGATAAAAACTAGAAAAACATAATACCTAATCATGTACCTGTCATTGAAGGCAGTCCAGTGGTTCACCATTTGCGGAACGTCTCCACCAATAGTAAATCTTCACGGTGGAGACGTTCCGCAAATGGTGAACCACTGGACTGCCTTCAATGACAGGTACATGATGTATTCCTAGTTTTTATCGCTGAAAAATAAGATAATTGTATTTATTGCTTCACCTTCTAATCCAAATGTCGCCACAGAATCATAATTGCAAAGCTTTTAATGCCTTTTTTACCGTTCTTAGCCGTAATAATGCGAGGTCATAGAACGGTCATAGAACAGTCAGAGAACAGTCAGAGTATTCTATGACCGTTCTCTCACACGGGTACGCTAGGGCTGAGATGTATTTTCATTTATAAGGGTAGTTTTGGGCATATTGTTGCAATAAGGATAGATTTTTTTGGGATCTTTTCAGCACATATTTTTATGTCATTTCGAAACAAATAAATAAATTTCCTATGAAGAAAATGTTCATAAAAGTTATGTTCATTTTTCAGTTTTTCGCAATTTTTGCATTTTTTGACAGGCTATGTAACTAAAGGATTCCAACCTTTATGGTCATCAAATTTTACATATTTAGATCTATTCTTCCCCTTTGAAATTATATCAAAACGATAGCGATATGCTCATTTTTATGGAAATTGGGCGGCTCCATGTGTGAGTGACACTAGATTTGTCGAAACTGCTGTTGGATAATGAAATACAAAATTTAGTATATTGTGCAACTAGGGAAAAACAAAGTTTATTTTGCGAGTATGAAGTTTGATAACCGAGCAAAGCGAGGGTGACATTCACACGAGTAAAATAAATGTTTTTCTTGTTGCACACGATTTTTTTTCTAATGGGGGGTCAAAAAATGGATTTTTTGCTAGTAGAAAATATATAATATTGGTTCAGAGATTTTTTTGTGATATAAGTTTAAAGAAGATTTATACTCTCCGTTCGTTAATATATTATTGACCTAAATGCTTTCTTGTCGGAAATAACTAGATTTAAGTGCTAATGTGACAGATACTACATGAAAGGAAGTCAATTTTTGGAGTGTTTTCCAACTTTGAAAGTCTTCCTCACTATTGGAGGTAAAATGAAACACAATAATTTGTTCTGAGGCAATTTAGTGTGAAATTGGTGTGTGACAGACACTACAGGTAAAAACGTGACTCAAAGTTTTAATTCGATTTCTCAATTAATGTGGAAATGCGAAGAGTGGAAAAAAATGTGTCGGTAAGGTAGGGATCGGATAAGTAAGACGTGGCCTTAAGGGGGTCGTCTAGTGTGAAAACTGTGTTTTTGTGCTTTTTTGGAAATCTTTGCTGACGAACCATAAAAAAATACAATCTTGGTTTTTTGAGTACATATTTATTGACGTTTTAACAATCGTTTCAATTTTTACAAGCCAAAATATGCAGTGAAATTGACTCTTGAGCTCATCTAAAATGAAAAAATCAAAAAGTATATTAATCTGTCGACCTGTGGAAAAAAATGGAAAAAGAGTGTTGCCATCTTCGGGAATGTAAAATATGATTCTATTGACAATCTTTGCAAACGATAAAACATTCAAAAACGTAATTTTATTTTTCTCCCTTCTGGGGTAACTGGATAGGTTCCATCATAGGAGTTCTGTGCGAGACATGTGAAGGTTTCTTCTCAGTAAAGGTTCCTGTGCAGGATCCTGTAAAGACTTCCTACCCTTGCATGTTTCTTTACAGGATCCTGTCCAAAATCCTCTAAAGGTTCCTGTATATCATCACCTGGACTTTGCTTCGCATGCCACCGCACAGATTTTCTGAAAAAACGTGTACGAGATTCTTCAAAAGAATTTTAATACGCATAAATAATAAACAACAACAATGTAAATTATTATATTCAGACCCAGCTTTTTATCACGATTACACCGGAATTAAAAACTCATTTGTCGCCAATTTGTCACGTATGTTTTCTGATGTTGCACGGTAGAACGTGATTCCTTAAACTTTCTGCGTTTAGAGATTTATGAAATGTTAAAATTAATTAAAATTGATCATCCAAACGTGGAAATTGACTTATGAAGTTTTGTACTTTTGGTAAATGTTACATTTTTAAAAAATGTGATAAATAATATATAATAAACATGTACATTAAATCTAAAGAAATTTCAGAAAATTATAAAAATTGTTATTATTCAATATTTATATTCGTAACTGAAAAAAATCTTAGTATCATCGATGGTAAATTGTACAAATTTCAGAAGTTTTTCTACAATTTGTCAGAGGCTATTCCATATTTTTGTAGGGAAAGTATAATTTCACGAAGATTTTAGAGAATCTCCCTAAAGCGTCTGGTAATCTTCAAGTATAAATGAAAGGGAAAATTTTTCCAAAATTTAGGAAATTAAACACAGTTTAATTCAACTACAGTATTAAACTACAGTTTGTAAGAAAGTTTAGGGGTAAATTCTCCAGGAAACTTCCTATAGTGTATTTTAGAATATCTACGCCATTATACACTTTAATATCTCGGACATTTAAATTCAATATTTAAGATATTGCTATTAGCCTCAACATTTTGGACTTTTAAGATAAAATCTGGTTCATCAAATATTAAAATCTATGCATGTTAAGTCTTACTATACAATTCTACATTTAATGTTTTGCATCCGAATGATATTTTAATACCCATTTTTATTCGTGAATATAGTGCAAAATTACACAAAAAACTCCAAAAGTTAGGAACCTTGGTAGAATCTTGTTAAAAAAATCTAACCAGTCTTTTTCTCATTAGCTTGTTATTTTGATGGTAACATTGATGACATGTAAAGTAATGATCATTTATTTTGTAAATTACCATTTCTCAAGATACCTTAATTACGGCATTCTGTGTGAACTGCGTGCGAATAACTCCACCAGTTTCCATCCGTATTTCTTTTATACATAAATACAACTAATTAACTAGCACCTTGAAATTATAATTACGTGGAATATTAGATAAAGTGATTTTATCTGTTCCCGGAACTCCAACGCAGAGAAAAATTTTAGTGTGTATTTATTTTCTTCAGATTGACTCCCGCTTTTTATTTATTTTTAATATTATTTTACAAGACATAATTAAAAATATGCTACAAATCACCATCTGTATTGTACACAGTGCAATACCTAAATAATATGCGTATTATTATTTGTATCGTATTCAGTACGATACAGATATTAACCTACATAATATTTGATTCTTTATTGGCGGAGAAATAAAATCTGCTCTCTAAATTTGAATCAGTCAAAATCTACTGATTATCAGTAAAATTTGTCTGATTCAAATAGCTAAAACGAGGTTAATGTAAGTGAAAAATATTTTTTCACTAATGAATCAGTGAAAATTAACTGATTTAACAGTGAAAAATATTTTTTACTGATGAATCAGTGATTAGGCAAATCACTGATTCAATCAGTGAAAATTTTACTGATTCATATTTAGAGAGTTTTGTATTTACTTCATCGATTTTTATGAACTATTTTTAAATCTGAATTAGTTAAAATTCTTGTTAATTTCATTTAGTAACTGACTTTTTGCTTTAAAATCAGTCATTGCTGACTGATAATCAATCATTGTAAACTAAAAATCAATCACTTTTGACTGATCGAAAAGAAAGAAGTTAGTCACAGATTGAAATTATTAGAATTCTAATTGTTCCAGATTTAGAGAGCAAATCTTTTGATAAATATTAGAGAAGTGCCTGTTAAATTTAGAGAATAAGGAATTTTTTCGAAAATTTTAATTTAAGAGGAATTTCTGTAATATCTATCGACAATTTTGTTATGTTTACCAAAAAGCGATAAATGATACTAAAATATCTGCTAAATTTAAAGAAATGTTATGCTCTCACTATTTTAACTTGTGGACTTAGTGAATGTAAAAAATGTTGTTCTTCGTGATATATAAATAACATCTTGATAGTCATTCGGTAGCATATTTTTCTCTCTTTGAAAAAAGGATATACACCTACTCTTTTTATATCAGGCAGCCTGGCATAAAATGCATGTCACAAATGTGGAATCGAATTTTAATAATTATAATAAAATTAATATTATTAGTCATTAATTTATCATATAATAATAATAATATCAATTATTATTGCATAATTTTATTATAAAAAATACTGCATTTGAATATATACATTATGCATGGAGGAATTTGTAGTAAAGGCATGTATAATGAATGACATTTTTTTTCAAATTAATTGGATTTTCCATTTCAGTTACTTTTTGATAGCAATAGCTTATGCCTTTTTTATGGACGTTGACTTTGACAGTTGCCAGAAAACCATCAAATTGCATAATTAATCTTAAATAATTTTAAAGTCATCAAATTTTTTTCAAGTTCTATGAAGGCATATTTGTACATTGTGATGCGTCCCTGGCTATAAAATTCTTTAAGCAGCATTTCTCGCCTACGTGTAATAATTTATCAGTACGCTGCCTAGCAAGACATCCACATCTGCATTTGCATTTTGCACTAGATATAGTTTCTTTTATGAATTATGTAGATAGTAGAATGTTCTATTTAGCAAAAAAAGGTTATCATTGCGGAAAAAGACTCTTTCACTTTCAGTTTCCTTTTTATGTTAAATATTAAACAAAGCAGCAAAGCAATGGAATAATATTATAATTTGGAGATAAACTGAATAATCATTCTAAATTAAATTTGAAAAGAACTCGCTTGAAAACATTTATTTAAACTAATCACTATTTATTAACTACACGGAAAAAATTAGTCGCTTAAAATTTTAGTTGCTGTCGAAGACTCTTGGACGTGGAGTTTTATGAGACGCAGTCGTAGAAAATTTAAGTGACTTTTATTAAATAGTGTCCAATTTTTTCTACCATTTGATGAACTTCTTCTGTTACTTAATAAAAAGTCCCTGAAATTTTCTGCAACTCCATCTTATGAAACTCTGTGCCGAAGAGTCTTTGACAGTAACATAAATTTTAACTCTCTACTCTCTAAATTTGAATCAGTCAAAATCTACTGATTATCAGTGAAATTTGACTGATTCAAATAGCTAAAAAGAGGTTACTGCAAATCAGTCAAATTTCACTGATTATTTCAGTGAAAATTGACTGATTTGACAGTGAAAAATATTTTTTCACTGATGATTCAGTGAAAAGGCAAATCACTGATTCAATCAATGAAAATTTGACTGATTCACATTTAGAGAGTGAATCAAAATCAGTCAAATTTCCACTGATTGAATCAGTGATTTGTCTTTTCAATGTCTATCAGTGAAAAGTATTTTTCACTGTTAAAAAAGTTAATTTTCACTGATTAAATCAGTCGTCTTTCACTGAAGTAATCAGTGAATTTTTACTCATTCACAGTAACCTCTTTTTAGCTATTTGAATCAGTCAAACTACACTGGTAATCAGTAGATTTTGACTGATTCAGATTTAGAGAGAAGCGACTAATTTTTTCCGTGCAATTTAAAAGTTTGATTGAATAGTAATTAATGACTTGGCGAAATGTACCCCTGTATTGTTTTTTTCCGTAGATGAAACCAGATTATATTTTCAGAGCTTATTACTAAAAGTGGTATTATTTTTCTTGTGTTTCGAGTTAATTAAACTCTTTTGCTAATTGTTCCAGGCGGAAGTGACACCGTGGGTATCCAATAAGCACAACATGGGTATGGCATTCAATCGAGTGACATGGAACAAACTAAGAAAATGTGCTGGTGACTTCTGCTCTTACGATGATTACAATTGGGACTGGAGTCTTCAGCATGTGGCTCAAAGCTGTCTTCCTCTGAGCAAAGGCGTTGGCGTTGCTCCACGCGTTGATTCTAGTCTAATTGTAATGACGATGCGGGCTCCCAGAGTTTTTCACATGGGACAATGGTATCCAATTTTCATTCATATCTACAAAAAATCTGCATACTCACTTTTTAATAATCTAAGGCCATTTACCTCATGGATCACGTGACTATCAAGAAAAAATGTACTGAATTTTAACCATCGCAACTTTTATTATGCAATTATAATATTTCGTGCTGAAATTTCGAGTTATCTTTAAAAATACATGCTCTCTAAATCTAAATCAGTCAAATTTTCACTGATTGAATCAGTGATTTGCCTTTTTTTATTGATTCATCAGTGAACTAAATATTTTTCACAGCCAAATCAGTTAATTTTTACTGATTTTATAAGTTAAAAATATATTTCACTGTTAAATCAGTTAATTTTAACTGAAGTAATCAGTGACATTTGACTGATTCACGGTATATTATTTTTAGCTATTTGAATCAGTAAAATTTCACTGATTATCAGTAGATTTTGACTGATTCAGATTTAGAGAGTGATCAGGCAGGTTTCGCTACTTCTCTTTGAATTTAGAAAATAAATTTTTTCGATTACTCTATCCAGAACTGTCCCAAAATTTCAACAGGAAATTATTATTATTTTTAAGGAAAAGTTGCAAAAACTATAATAAGTAACATTTTAAGTCAGTTTGATTGATGCAAAATATTTTTTCTATACAAAATGTTTTTAGCGAAAATGACAGATTTGATTTATTCGTAAACTCAAATTGAGAAATATATTCCGAATGTTTTCTTCTTGATTTGAGGTAATTGCCGTGCTGAAAAACAGGTCTTTGGAAAAAAAAGTTTTCTTATGATTTTAAGACTTGGAGTAATATTATCAGTCTTGTCTTATTAAAAAAGAAACCCGATAATGTAGGCAGTGGCAGAAATTTCAAACTCAACTATTTAATTTGAAATTATTTTTTATGATAAAAATTTGAAATATACGAAAAATAATACGTTTAATAAAATGTTTCCTGTAATTGAGTTCTTCCTTCCTCACTGAGAAAAAAATTTATCCAACAAAACTTTTTTTGTTATCCTGACAAAATATTTTGTTGTCCCAACAAAACATTTTGTTTAATCAACAAAATTTGTTTGATATAGCAAAATGTTTTGTTGGCACAACAAAAGATTTTTGTTAGCTAAATACTAACCAAATATTTTTGTTGATTTGACAAAACTGTTTTCTCAGTGCTATCACTTCTTAGGAATTTTTTAAAAATGATTGAAATTTCATGAATCATGGCTTATTTCTTTGGAAAAAATATTCCCTATAAATTTATTGTTTTAAATTTTGGAAATAAGTAAAAAAATCTTTAAACATATTCATTTAAAAATAACATTTTTTTAATTCAAAAATTCTTTTTACGATTCTAGCTACTGAAAACTTTACTTTTGAAATTGAAGACAGTAAAGTTGTAGAGAATATTTTCCTCGAAAAAGTAAACAATGATTTATAAAAATGCAGTATTTTTTAAAAATTAGCACAAAGGGGCAGTAAGGAAGAATTCTATCACAAAAACATTATCAAAAGTATTATTTTTCGTGAATTCAAAATTTTTTTTATAAAAAATAATGATTTTTATTTTATAAGACACGATTGATAATATTATTTCAAGTCTTAAAATCGGAGAAAAACTTTCTTTCCAAAGACCTATTTTTTGGCACAACTACTATAAACAAATCTTTGTATTTTATGTAAAAAAATACTTTCTGTAGAAAATATTTTATGTATAAATGGAACCGACTCAAATTAGTCTTGAAAATCACGTGATTGGAGCGGTAGATGGCCTTGATTCTGGAATCTTAGGCTTAAATCGTTTTTGAAAATTTTTCTTGTATCTGTAGTGTCACCTAAAATTATAAACTCACCTGTTTTTTCAACACTTCTTAAAGTGTCGCAATTTTGTATGATATGAAACTGGCAGTTTTTTTACATGAAATTGCATAATTTAATAAAGAAACATCGCAAAAAAACGCAAAATCAGCATTTTTTTTAAATGCCAATAATGCAAAAAATAATCACTAGTTTCTAAAGTTTTTAAGGTAGTTTTCATCCACGAAAATTAGACCTCAGGCAAAAATAGATAATTTTGCTTTCAAGAATAGCAATATTATTATTGAAGGACTATTTTGAAGAAGAAGAGATTATTTTACATGAAAAAAATTTGAAACACAGAAAAATAATTTTATTAATAAATTTTATTTTTGACCCAGCTTTTTTTCTTATTGCTTCTTACCAAATTTAAAAAAATTATGCTGAAACCATTAAAAAACATTTTCCAAAACAAAATTTTTATAAACAAATTGCTGAATTTCGTAATAATTTATGAATTTTCGAAAATTGGAAATGGTTAAGTTGTAGGGAATCGTTTTTCTTGAAAAAATGATTTCTAATTTATTAAAATCGCATAATTTTTTGAAATTTGGTAAGAAGCGATAAGAAAAAAGTTGGGGCAAAAATAAAATTTAATAAAATTATTTTTCTGTATTTCAAATTTTTTTCATGGAAATTTACCTTTTCTTTTCCAAAATAGCCCTTCAATAATAATAATGCTATTCTTGAAAGCAAAATTATCTATTTTTGCCTTAGGTCTAATTTTCGTGGATCAACTACCTTAAGCTTCATTTAAATGTGAATGTCTCTAGCATTTTGCCAATTTATTAAAATACTTTTAGAAAAGTTTACCTATGTTTCATCTTAAATTTAAAATTGGTACAAAATGTCATAAAATTTGCGAAACGTTTCTACAAAATCTGTAAACATTTTTTGAGAATCAAAACACATTTCAGTAGATCTCAGTAGATTAACAAAATAATACAGTGATTTGTCTTTAAAATTATTTTGGAAAGTTATTGTTCGTATAGTTTCGAATTCTGGAAATTTTTAGTGATACAGTTTCAAATTTAGTTTCAAAAGGTTTGTAGCACTACATCGTAATTTCTCTCTTTAGCTAGTTAAAGCTCTCTAAACCGAATTTAAAGACATAAAAAATTAATATTTGAAAAATAATATTATATTTAAATTCAAAATTGCCTAAAGCAAATTTTAATATTTCCCTGATAGACCTCCTTATTTTCATTTCAAAAAATCACAATAAAATAATAAAGTGTTATAACAATTCCAGAAAATGAAACGGAACATAATAATAAATTTTGACCATTTTTACATCCATGAAAAGATGTAGAATAGTTTCGCCCTAAACGAAAAAAAGTTTCGTTTGCTTCTGTCTAAATCTGATTAGTGAACCACTAATTACCTTTAGTGAAAGCTTTCACAAATTATTAGTTCTTTTCAACTAATTCAATCAGTGGTTATAAACTTACTGGAAAATAATTAGTAAACATGACACGGGTAACTAGCAGAAATTGTTATTAAATTGAATTAGAGGCTCACTTTTCACCAATCGAGACTTGAAGATAATAAAAAATATTCAAAAAACAATATTCAACAGAAAAATTTTCCCTGATAATAAAATGAAAGCTAATAAAATTCTACACCTCAAAATTTTATGAAAAGATAATGCAGGAAACATGCAAAAAGTACCTTTTGTATTTCTATTAAAATAAAATTAATTAATATTTTTTGAAATTATTTCGGAAATAAATCTCTGTCCAATTTTGTTAATCTATCAAGACATTTCGAAAAATTCTTTTCTTAGATTCTACAATAATAAAAACTGGTACAAAACAATTTTAGAATTTCAAATAAAAGACTGACACAACACAATAGTTTTAAAATTAAATAATAATTAATATTTTGTGAATCTGTCAAATTTACACTGATTGAATCAGTTATTTGCCTTTTCACTGATTCATCCGTGGAAAAAATATTTTTCACTGTTGAATCAGTCAATTTCCACTGATTAATTAGTGAAAACAATATTTTCCACTGTTAAATCAGTTACTTTTTACTGAAGTAATCAGTAAAATTTGACTGATTTGCAGTAATATCTTTTTAGCTATTTGAATCGATCAAATTTCACTGATAATCAGTAGATTTTGACTGATTCAGATTTGGGGAGTATTATCGAGAATATATTCTTAGTTAACTATTGTAAAACTAAAGAGATTTAAAAACTCTGCAAAAAATAGCTGGTCCATTTGAAATGAAGCAAAATTCAAATCCAAACAAATTATTTACCAAATGCTTTAGTGAGTATTTCTACCAATAATAAGTTTATTTTTACAAATAAATTAAGTAATAGAATGGTAGCCTTATAAAATAATTAAAATTAAACCGTAACTAATTGAATTATGGGAACTTAACTATGAATTAGTATAAAAATTACTATTTATTACACTGAAAAAAATCGCACTGATAGAAATGGTTCGGGAGTTTTAGCCATTCGGTTGTAGGTTGGAAATTTATAATTGTATTTATAAAATAATATGTCTCTCTGAACAACGCAGGATGTTGAATACAGAAATCAAAATATTGTAAGTGAAACTGGTCGAATCAGAAATATAATATGGGAAGGCGAACAATACATTTTTCCATAGCAACCAATAATATGGTTGATTCGTTCATATTTATTCAGTTATAATCGGATGGTTAAAATACAAATCTCATATTGCTGTATCTATGCCAGCAATAAGGTAAGCTTAAATTAATCATAAATATCGTTGTAATAGCCATTCCTTTCTATCAGTGCAAATTACTATAGTTACATTCTAGTCAAATCAACTAAAAAAACTCGTTAAATTAACTGAGAAGCTAGCAAAAACAACTAAACTTCCTGTTAATTTAACCAAAAAAACTAGTGATTCTGCTAGCCAACGAGTCAACTGGTTAATCTTACCATTTTCTTTTTTACTAAAAAAAATATTTTGTTGGGTCAATAAAATTTGGTTCGGTTTAACCATAGAAGGCAGTGTAAATTCTACCAAATGTTTTCCTGTATCCAACCAAACATATTTTTTATGCTAATGTCAAATAATTTGGTCAGATGAACAAAAATAATGTTTTAAAATCTACAAAATGCAGTCAACAAAACGATTTTGTTCAGCTAACTAAAATTTCTTTTTCTGTGTATAGGAATTCTTATGAAAGCCATTGTTTAACAATTTTACACTATTTTAATTTTCTATTTAAAAAAAATTTTAATTCAGATAAAAAAACTCAATTTTTTGCTATGTTACAGTGGTATTCATCACAAGAAAAGCAACTGTGATTCGCCAGAAGTGATAGCAGAAGTTCAAAATGCGCTAAAATGTGCTCGAAGTCACTTGTACCCAACACATCTCACCATTATCGTCTCAAGTGTCGTGAAAAAAACAAAACTTAAGAAAGGAAATGGAGGCTGGGGTGATGTTCGAGATCATGAACTTTGCTGGAATATTACCCTCAACTCGAATTTAGTGCTGCCTTGACTCTCTAATAAACTAAAAGGATAATTATTGATATCTCATACAAAAAATCTCACATACGAAAAAAAATCATGGATTTCACTAGATTGTCCAGTAACTATATAAGCAACTTGAGGTATCAGTATATCTAACAGGAATTCAAATGATCTAGTGAAATCTATGTTTCTTTTTTTTTGTAAGCGGATAACCATTTTGTGATTGATTTAGTGTAACTACTTTTTCCTATATTAATAGATCTTTAAAAAAATTATTGAAAAAATCTTACAAACAGGAAAAATAATACAAAAACATGAAAAAATTTGAATCCTGTACTCTTGTAATTGCTCTACAATTTACACACACGAAAGGCAGCATTATAATAATTCTAATCAGTATTATTCACTTTCTAAATGTATACCGGGGTAGTCCCAGAAGTACCCGACCTAACAAAGAAAACCCAAAAAATTTGGAAGGAAATACGTTTATTTCTCAGCGTGTAGTCTTCTTTTAGTACGATATACTTTTCCTAGCGATATTCAAAAGCTTTGATGCCCTGTTTATAGTGAGAACTGTCGAGATCCTCGAAATAGCCATTAAGGGGATATTCTGGCCTAGAAGCACAAATTTTGGACGTTTTTTGAAATTCGAAAAAAAAAAAAATATATTTACCATCCATTTTTTTACCAGATATTTATTGATATTTTAATAACACACAAAAAAATTCAAAAAATTACAGGCTGGTAAAGTGGGGGGTAAAAAATAGAGTGCGTCCTGGTTGACACGATTCAAACCCTTCTAGTCATCTGGAACAAAAAAAAAAAAAAAAGATTCTTAATCAGTAAGGATTTCATTATAGTTCCTACACGGAGAAACTCTTCATTGCAAAATTTAGTATTATTGTATTTATTTTTACTAAAAGTCAATAGGAAACGAGGATATAACGTCACTTTTTTAGAATTTACTATTTTGAATATTAAACTATGGAGTTACTAATAATATTGGAGCAAATGGTGATATAATTGTACTTATGCCTAAAATCAAAAGCAAATTTTATTACTTGAAATAGTAAAATCGTAATCGACACATCGAACGAATTATTTTGAAGTAAACCCAATAAATATTTCATTAATTCCTAAAAAAGAATGTTAAGTTTACAAAAGACAATAGTAAAGTCACATCTTCTGTCTAACCGAATTATCATAGTCTTTTGGAGATAGTGGAACCATATTTATAACTTTTCCTATCGAAAATAGGAAATAATTGCACCTCCATGATATAAAAAAATCAGTCATTCGTAAATTTTACCATAGTTCTTATTAGATTTTGTGAGCTACATAGAGAGAGTATTTATAAACATAGTTACATATATATATATATATATATAATAAACATACCAATGCACGCTCAAATACTAATTCAACGCAACTTAACCTAACTGCACAACGCACACATTCATAAACGGATCGCAGTGATATGTCAATATTGTCAATTACAATGTAGCAACTTTATTATATACTGAACTGTGGAAACTCTTACGATTTGTGAGGAAAAGCTCGGCAGTCCCCCTGCTAGAAAAAATCGTAAGTTAGAAAGGCGCCATATTCAAATGTAAAAAAATATATTACTATATCGGCTACCGACAAATAATCATAACGAGCACATGGAGCGATTCTCGGGTAATATCAGAAACGTTCGGCGTATCTGACGTCACTCGGCAGTACATTTAATATTTCCAATGGGAATTTTGACAACGTACTATTCCAATATATCATGTATTCGATTGCAAAATATTCAAGTCTTTCTCTCTTCATTGTTCATTACTATTGACAATGGTAATTTCTCTAAACTATTTTGCAATTTATATTATTCAAAAGACCAATTCTTGCATAGATATTTTTACTTTTTATTGTGTTACAATTGTAGAGATATTACAGATAGAGTCGACAAGCTATAGGCTGTTCTGTAATTGGCAACGTCAGTCTGTAAACTCGGTGAGAGCGAAAAAGAGAGACGATGAGAGGTTTTTCCTGTCTTTGTCTATGCGTACCGCGTTAGAGAGAGACATCCTAACCCCCCGGATCACTCTCTCTCTCGCTCGAGCTGACAGGTTTCATGCTGGCTTGTCGACTCTATCTGTAATATCTCTATGATTACAATAAACTTCGGTTGATCGATTTTATATTCTTGAAGGTCTAAACTTTGAAAATTTACAACAACAAAAAATCGATTTTTTCAAAATTCTAGACCAGAATACCCCCTTAACCGCAGACTCTATTCTTCATTGCTGGCAAATCTTTGACCACCGAGACATTTTTTCAAGTTTGGCAAAAGGAAATAATCCGAGGGGGCTAAATCTGTCGAATAGGATGCGTGAGGAAGCAATTTAAACTTTAACTCATTGATTTTGACCATCGCAATAACGGATGTGTGAACTTGTGCATTGTCTTGGTGAAAAAACACTTTCTTTTTCGCCAAATGCGACAGTTTTTTCTGGACTTCATCACTCAAACGCTGTAATAAATTCGCATAATTCACGCCGTTGATAATTTTTTCCTTTTAAAGATAATCAATGGAAATAATTATCTCACGTGCATCCCAAAAAGCTGATGTCATAACCTTGCCAGCAGATGGAACTGTCATCGCCTTCTTCAGAGATGACACTCCCCTTTCAGTCCATTGTTTTGACTGTTCCTTCATCTCAGCTGTGAAGTGATGAACCCATGTTTCATCCATGGTTATGAATCGACGCAAAAAATCGGCTTCATTGCTGTGAAAGATCGCCAAACACTCGATTGAAACATCCTCACAACGATGTTTTTGTTCGATTGTGAGCAAACCCGGCATCCATCTTGCGCACAGCTTTCTCATGTCCAAGTTTTCAGTCAATATGCAATGTAGAGTACTTTTTGAAATGCCTACCATGTCTACTACTTCCCATGCTGAAAATGAAAAGATAGAAATCTTATCCTTTTGAATCATTTTGAATCTTTATTCCAGAAAAAGATAGAGATAATTTATACAATTCTATCTCTTTTTCATTCTAAATTCACGTCTATCTTTTCTAATAACTACTTTTCTATCCATTCTAATCCTTTATCTATCATCTTTAATCTTTTCTATCTGTTTTTTAATATAAATTAACGTCTATCTTTTCCAATACTTACTTTTCTATCCCTTACAATACTTCATCGATCCTCCTTAATCATTTTCTATCTCTTAGTCAATCACAATACACGTCTATCTTTTTCAATCTCCCCTTTTCTATTTCATTCTATTTTATATCTATCAACGTCAATCTTTTTTTATCTCTTTGTCAATCGAACTTCACATCTATCTTTTTAAATTTTTTATTCTCTATCTCATACTATGCTTTATCTATCTACGTGAATCTTTTTCTACGTCTTTTTCAATCTAAGTTCACGTCTATCTTTTTTAATCTCCCCTTTTCTATTTCATTCTATTCTTTATCTATTCAACTGAATCTTTTTCTATCTTCTTGCTAATCTAGGTCTATGGCTATTTTTTCCAGTCACCTGATTTCTATCTCATCCAATCCTTCGTCAATCCACCTTAATCTTTTTCTATCTCCTTTTTAATATAAATTAACGTCTATCTTTTCCAATACTTACTTTTCTATCCTTTACAATTCTTCATCAATCCTCCTTAATCATTTTATATCTCTTAGTCAATCACAATATACGTCTATCTTTTTCAATCTCCCCTTTTCTATCTCATTCTATTCTACATCTATCAACGTCAATATTTTTTCATCTCTATGTCAATCTAACTTCACGTCTATCTTTTTCAATCTTTCTTTCTCTATCTCATCCTATGCTTTATCTATCCACGTGAATCTTTTTCTACGTCTTTTTCAATCTAAGTTCACGTCTATCTTTTTTAATCTCCCCTTTTCTATCTCATTCTATCCTTCATCTATCAACGTCAATCTTCTTCTATCTTCTTGCCAATCTAGTCAATGCCTATCTTTCCCCATTACATATTTAAAACTATCTTTCTATCTCTCATTATCTCTTCTTATAACAAAAGAAGATCAGTCCACTACTAAGATATTTTATATTCTTTTTCTATAAGGGTGATTATATACTATGGCCAATGAAGTAATAGTCTTCCCCTATGTAAAATAGACACAATACTTTTTAGAACTGCACTCTTCATTTCGTGGTAAGAATAGATACTGAGGGATATAGAGATAGATTAAAATTTGCACTATGGGGAGATAAGATGAGGGACAGAAAAAGATACAAGTGGTCGATCACGAAAGATAGAGAAAAAGACAGATACTATTTCAATAGGCGGATAGAATAAGGTATAGGAAAAGATAGATATTACCAAACATAGAGATAGAAAAAGATTTTGTGGATTTTCTTCACCATTTCTGTACGACCTCGTTTTAACTCTGCCACCCAATACTTTATTGTTGTAAACGAAGGAGCAGACACCCCCCCCCCCCCCCAAATAGTAAAATCTAGCTCGGCTTTGATATTGGTTGGACTGTGACCTTCTAAAGGAAAGTAATGCATCACATAACGATGACCAATTTTTCCCATGTTTACAAATTCACTGTGAGCGTTCACTATTGATAGCTGTCAAACAAATACTAAACAACGCAGCGTCTTTAAACTTCTAACTTAAACTTTATAAGGTAAGCACTACAGTGCGGCCACTACCATGTATTTTAGGAGGGTACTTAAAAAAGTGAAAATGAGCATCAGCGCCGCCAAGTTTTGATAGCAAGAACTAATATCAATGCAAATGAAACCTCCGTCTCCCCAACTCGATGTATTCTAAAGAGCGGAAAATTTTGAAATATATTGTATGAAATCCATTTCATAAATTTAAATGATTTAAAGTTGAAAATAATTTGTGAAAGAATAAAAATACAACAAGACTCTGTCGATTAAACTTGGGACATAATAACATTTGAAGATCTATTAAATCCTAGTCGGGTAAAATGAATTTGATAAATAGGCCAGTCATTTTAGCAAAAAAACCGGAATTAATGCAAAACCTACGAAACTTTGAGAAAAGTTCAACTATGGTGCTTTTAGGAACTATAAAAATTTGCCCCTTCGTACAAGGTCGGGAACATGTTTTTATTTCAATAAATCGATTATTGCTGATATATCGACTAGAAAAAAAACAAAAGTGCCGCAAAATGGTGGAAAACAGAGATTACAACATTTTCGAACATTTCTGAACTTTGCGGCCAGATTCGCCATCGGGAACTTTGTTAAATAATTATTTGTTTACATTTTTGTTTATTGCTTGAACAGAAAAAATGCAAAAGAGGCGCAAATGTAAAAATTACTTCGAAATAATAAATTATGCAAGTTCTATAATTTGCCACCTTTCTCTATTCCGGGAGCTAATAATTTTCTGCAATTTACAAAAAACAGCTATGATTTCGACAAAATTTGTTTATGGAAAAAAAAAACATTCCACGTTTGGTGGCAATTGTGCATATTCTATGTCCTAGCAGCATACAAAATTTGCCACCACAGAAAATGTCGGGAAGTTTGTTTATTTTACAATGTTCGATTTGAACGTTTTTTTATATTTGTGGAAAAAATGCAAAACTTCCGAAAATTTAGCTGTGTACTAGATACTTCTATTCGAATTTATACTTCAATTTGCAACCATTTCCTAAATTGGGAAAATGTCAGGTCGACATCGACTTGTTTTTTTTATTAATTTTGCATATGAAAACTATGCAAAACGTTCGCAATTCCGATGATCAGTTTTAAATGCGGCTCTAAACGTAATATCATATTTGCTCCCTTGCGAAACGTAGGGAAATCGAAAACGATACGTAACAAAATTCTTCGTCGTGCAGTTGTGGCTCGTGTGATCACGTGCGTGCCATCACGTGCGTCTCAAGCAGTTAAATCTCGAGGATCTCGAGCATGTTTAGGCGCGTTTCTTTTGTTCGGTAGTTTTTATATCAATCGAGTGTCGAGTCATTTCGGTGATCGTGAAACATTTTCAATGTTCAATTTTCAATGCATGATATGAGAATTTCCATTTCCCTACCTTTCGCAAGGGAGCAAATATGACATTACGTTTAGAGCCGCATTTAAAACTGATCATCGGAATTGCGAACGTTTTGCATTATTTCCATATGCAAAATTAATAACAAAATCAAGTCGATGTCGATCTGACATTTTCCCAATTTAGGAAATGGTTGCAAATTGAAGTATAAATTCGAATAGCAGTATCTAGTACACATCTAAATTTGTGGAAGTCTTGCATTTTTTCCACAAATATAAAAAAACGTTCAAATCGAACATTGTAAAATAAACAAACTTCCCGACATTTTCTGTGGTGGCAAATTTTGTACGCTGCTATGACATAGATTATGCACAATTGCCACCAAACGTGGAATGTTTTTTTTTTTTTCCATAAACAAATTTTGTCGAAATCATAGCTGTTTTTTGTAAATTGCAGAAAATTATTAGCTCCCGGAATAGAGAAAGGTGGCAAATTATAGAACTTGTATAATTTATTATTTCGAAGTAATTTTTACATTTGCGCCTCTTTTGCATTTTTTCTGTTCAAGCAATAAACAAAAATGTAAACAAATAATTATTTAACAAAGTTCCCGATGGCGAATCTGGCCGCAAAGTTCAGAAATGTTCGACAAAGTTGTAATCTCTGTTTTCCACCATTTTGCGGCACTTTTGTTTTTTTTCTAGTCGATATATCAGCAATAATCGATTTATTGCTATTTAAATAATGTTCCTGACCTTTTACGAGGTGGCAAATTTGTATAGCTCTTATGAGCACTGTAGATAAACTTTTCTCAAAGTTTCGTTAGTTTTGAAATTATTTCTATTTTTTTTTTATTGAAGGGCTAAAATGACTGGCCAAAAATACCTAGTTCACCCAAAGTGAATATCAATAAGTGTTACATAGGAAATAGTAAGGAGTTGAGTAAAACGTTGTCGACGACAGGGCATCACAATGCGTCAGTGGGTTAACCTGAAATGTATAAATATATCACCGACGCTTGAGGTGCTTCGAACGGTAGTTGAGTAAAATGAGCATCGGCTGTATTATTTCAACTGGCAATGATATGGTTGCTATGGTTACAACAGTTTAAAAATAACATCGGTAGCGACAATAGCGCCACCACTTGTTGATAGCAAACATTAAAATTCGTTCCCCCTTTCACCTATATGAGTGGACCCACTGTGGTAAGCACTTTCGACCATAGTAATTTTTTTCAAACAACAATCGTCATCTATACGTCAGGTCAGGTATTTCTGGGACTACCCCCGTAATTAAGTTTTGAGTATTACCAGGTTATTACTTGTATCTCTGACTTTTTTTCCATATTTTGGCAATTCTCTAATTAGAATTTTTCTTAACGAAATGATTATGGAAATAGAATACGGTTTTATTATTTCTATTTATGGCTTCTCATTAGAATCAGCTAAAAAGAAATCAAAAAAAGAGTCTGATTAGAATTACCAAAATTATAACTTTTGCGTGTGTAAATCGTAGAAGTTGGAATAATGTCCATAATCTCAATTAGTTCGTTGTAGAATTATTGGCAAATAAGCGACTCTCTATGTAACGAACAAACTGAGATTATTCCAAACTACAGTAAGAAACTAACAATAAGTGCTCAGAAGTAAACCATCATCGATTCGATTAATTTTATATTATTTGAAATTTACTCTCTAAATCTGAATCAGTCAAAATTTGATTAAACTGAAAGCTGTAATTCACACTATGCAATCAGAAATTTTCGACAGACGATCAGTCAGTTTTCACTAACTATCCGTCAAAAATCACGGATTTCACAGTGAAAAAAGTGTCACTGATTACAATCCAGTTAAATTTTGACTGACCCACGTTCAGAGAGTAGAGAATTTTTTTAGATCTGATCGAATAGTGTGACTTAATTTTGCTTTTATTTTCAATTAAGATAGTTTCAAACTGCAATGATAAACAACTATTAAAAAATTCACTTGGGAGAGAAGCGGAGAAATTGGTTCATCCAATAGAAAGTGCGAGTTTTAATAAGAAGTATATGACCAAAAATTTTAGAAAAATATTAATTGAATAGCTATATGTCTTTTTTACATTAATATATATATACGTACATGTATATTATGAATGGTTGCAAACCCAAAGGAGGTGAGCCTTATTTTTCTAAAAATGGGATTTTTTACTAGAAAACTCTTAAAAATTCTAATAAACATCGTGTTAAAAGGTTTATAGTTCCAAATCGCGTTTTATATGGTCCTAACCTTAAAGTTACATTTTCATATTTATTAAAAATAGATTTTTTGTAATCAAACTATTTTTTATTATATTCGCAAAAGACAAATATTTCAATATATTCATCCTTGAACAACCAAAAATGTAAATTTCATTATTTATTACTATCTAAAAACGAAAAATTGACCTTCAGACTATAACATCGTCTTATTAAAAATTGGTTTTTTCGCAACTAAATAACTTTTTCCGATACAAAATTTGTTCTCTGTCTTCAGTAGCTCAACATCTTAGAGAAAAGTTATTAATTAATTTATTCATTGAGAATTTCTTTTATAATCATCGCTTCAAGTTGACGCCGACAGGGTAAAAAATTTTTTAAATTCCGATTTCGATTTTACACAACTTTTTTACTCTCTTTTGCATAATGACCATTATGAGACGTACCTCTTTTTGGCTTGACACCTTTTATTTCTTCACTAAAATACAGGAAATTTTGTATATTTAAATAAATTATCGACTTGAACACATCATTAGAACCATAAAATTGCAAAAAAAATTATTTGCAATAAAAATATATTAAACAATCAGATAATTATATGATCTGATTTTTATTATCAAATACATATTATGCAAGAATGCACCCGATAGAATTATTTTAAATATTATCGTTTTCTGAAGAATTGGGTGTGCCAATTTAGACGCTGTGCCAATTTCGCCGTTTTTCGCCTACGACTCGATTAATTTTTTTCTTGCTTTTAATTTCAGACAATAATTTTTTTATTTCACAAATACTGATTTTTATCCAAGCGAAATTAAACTTGTTTGATGTATATAAGTAATTAAGAAATATTTTTTCAAAGTTCAAATTTCACAAAATAATTTACTTTCCATTCTAGTTACGAGCTGCAAATAGTAAATTAAATTCATTTGTGCAATTAAGGGGACATTCTAGTTTAGGCGCTTGAAAAATAGGCTATTATTATGAATTTTTTAGAGGTTGCTATTACAATTATTGATATAAAACTTGTTGGTCTTAATGAATACACTACACATAAAACCCTCGGCCCGGTACCAACTGTCCAGTGTAGGCATTGCTCCTTGTTTACAACCGACTTGATACCGCGCCAGTACCTCAGAAGGATCTGCAGTACTGGAGCGGTACAGGCATAGAGATGGCATAAGAACAGACTACCACTGACGTGGCTCCGAAAGGTAACTTGGTTGGAAATTGTCCATTATTACTGGCGCGGTACTGGACATCGTTGCCATGCCAGCACTGAAATCTGTACTGGTTCAGTACTGGCATTACTACGAAGTCGATTATTAGTCGACACTTGGTCTCAGGACTGGGACTGTACTATGCCAGTACCACGCCAACCTTCAGCCCGGTACAAACCGTCAAGTATAGGCATTGCTCCTTGTTTACAACCGTCTTGAAACCGTGCCAGTACCACAGAAGGATTTGCAGTACTGGCATGGTACTGGTATAGAGCTGGAATAGAGCTGGTATAAGAACAGACTACCACCGACGTGGCTCCGAAAGGTAACTTGGTTGGAAATAGTCCATTATTACTAGCGCGGTACTGGACATCGGTGCTATGCCAGCACTGAAATCTGTACAGGTTCAGTACTGGCATTACTCCGAAGTCGGTTATTAGCCGACACTTGGTCTCCGGACTGGGACTATACTATGCCAGTACCGCGCCAACCTTCGGCCCGGTACACACTGTCCAGTATAGGCATAGCCAGTACCGCAGAAGGATTTGCAGTACTGGCACGGTACTGGTATAAAGCTGGCATACAGCTGGTATAAGAACAGACCACCACTGACGTGGCTCCGAAAGGTAACTTGGTTGGAAATTGTCCATTATTACTGGCGCGGTACTGGACATCGGTGCCATGCCAGTACTGAAATCTGTACTGGTTCAGTACTGGCATTACTCCGAAGTCGGTTATTATCAGACACTTGGTCTCAGGACTGGGACTGTACTAAGCCAGTACCACGCCAACCTTCGGCCCTTTACAAACTGTCCAGTATTGGCATTGCTCCTTGTTTACAAACGTCTTGATACCGTGACAGTACTGCACAAGTATTTACAGTACTGGCACGGTACTGGCACAGTGCTGGCATAAGCACGGCCTACCACTGGCGTGGCTCCGAAAGGTAACTTAGCTGGTAATTGACCATCGGTACTGGCGCTGTACTGGACATCGGTGCCATGCCAGTACTGAAATCTGTACAGGTTCAGTACTGGCATTACTCCGAAGTCGGTTATTAGCCGACACTTGGTCTCAGGACTGGGACTATACTATGCCAGTACCGCGCCAAGCTTCGGCCCGGTACCAACTGTCCAGTATAGGCATTGCTCCTTGTTTACTACCGACTTGATACCGTGCCAGTACCGCAGAAGGATTTGCAGTACTGGTATAGAGCTGGCATGGAGATAGTATAAGAACAGACTACCACTGTCGTTGCTCCGAAAGGTAACTTGGTTGGAAATTGTCCATTAGTACTGGCGCGGTACTGGACATCGCTGCCATGCCAGCACTGTAATCTGTACTGGTTTAGTACTGGCATTACTCCGAAGTCGGTTATTAGCCGACACTTGGTCTCAGGACTGGGGCTGTACTATGCCAGTACTGCACCAACCCTCAGCCCGGTACCAAATGTCCATTACAGGCATTGCTCCTTGTTTAAAGTTTAAAGTTCTTTTTTAAATGAAAAATCGTAAAAAAATCTTACCTACGCTTAATTAACGATGCATGTACTATACAAAGTACCTTCTGTCTGTTCAAGAAGTTGATTTGCTTCCAATCTAGCCTCTTCACGATTTTTTGAAGTTGTTAAACTAGAATGACCCCTTAAAGCAGTTTTTGGAAACTAAAATGTTAGATTTATAAACTACAACCATTTTAGTTTTTAGCAAGTTACGCAATAATTGTCATAAATATGGAAATTTTTTGATTGGGAGATATTCCCTCTATTTCATTCAGATTAAATATTGGGTAATAATTTATTTTTATTTATAATAATGATTTAAGATCTTCATGACTTTCAAAAATATTGACACGCTATAATTTTATGGAAATACTAAACATGACAAGCTTGTCCTTAAAGGAATTATGGAATTTAAATCTTTTGAATGTCATTTCTGTTTTATTAATATTTTTGCGTATAAAATTTAGCTGGACTAAAAAAGAACAATTGTGTTCTTTTCAATAGATTAATTAACCGGCCTGTAGATATAAGAGGCACATGGAAATGTGCCGAAACATATTTTCTCGCTGCTCAAATATTTCACTATAAAAGTAAAAAATGTTGATATCGTGCGTGCGAAAAAATTGATCCGATCGATTGATTGGTTAAAGAACTGAGGCATAAATTTTTGGTCTTATTACAAAATATTTTTCAATTCTTGTTATTTTTAAAACAGCCAATTGTTCAAAAATTTGTTTAATTTGGAAAATATTCTTGAATATTCGCGTGATGCAAAATTTCTTTAATGTGCTTAAGTTTTGTAGTTTAGAATGTTACACGGAGAAACTTTTTATATCAATTTTTACTATAGTATTTTTCAATTTAGGGAAAAACGTATCACTTTGAGAATTTTTCTTAGTAAAAATACTAAACTTTGTATTAATGATATAAAACTTTAGTATGAACTATAGTAAAATTTGCTATGGACTATGCTGAAGTTTGATATCATTATTATAAAGTTTAGTATTTTTACTAACAAAAATTCTCAAAGTGATACGTTTTTCCCTAAATTGAAAAATACTATAGTAAGAATTGATATAAAAAGTTTCTCCGTGTATGTGATTAAAAATTCGTTTAAAATATCACTCTTGGGGTAATAAAAAAATTCAAAGATTCAATGTAATTGCGAACTAGTGGAAAATGTTTCAAATTTATCAATAAGCGTTTTTAGTTTCATGAGAAAATTACAAATTTGATTAAAGATCAAATTAATTGGTTAATCTGGTTTTATGCAAATCATCTGAAAATAAATCTGAATCAATCCGTTTCTATGAAATTTAATCCGAATGAATCCGTTTTCGGAATTATTCGGATTGAAAATTAGGTTTGAATGAACCAAATTCCGAATAGACTCGGATTTATTAGGATTGAAAACTTGCTTAGAATTCATTCGGATTGAGCTCGAAATGAATTTTAATCCGAAACTTTTCCCAGAGTTGCTATCAGAGCTCAAGAGATATTTTTAATCATTGCACACTTTTTAGTCCACAAAATTTACAATATTTCGTTTTTATGAAAACGTACGCACGCTTTTTTCTAGTCATTGTTTTTGAATCGTGTTAATGGCGTTTGGTGTCAATCTGCCATGTGTAAATATTAATAGATATTTGTTTAAACCAACTGCAGATTTGGTTTACTATATATATATATATATATATATTTATATTTGTCTGTGCAATTTATATATTTATACGAAAAATTAATATTTTATCTTTTGTTAATTTTGAATAATTTGTTATTTTTACTTATTCAATTACCTCTGAATCTCGTTTTTAATTTCCCAGCAGAGGAAAACTGGAAAGTGTTTATGCGAGAAATATTTAATACCAACGATAACAACATTGTAACTTTTAGACAGCTGTAATTTTAAAACAATTCTACGGAATTAATATACAGGAATACTACCGATTAATTTTCTAGATCTATGTATACACTGTTAAAAATGATCTCAATTTTAATGCACAAAAGTTTAATGTAATATTTTGTAATTTAGTCATTTAACATTTATTTTACTCATAAAAAACACAGTAAAGTGAATTGTACAGTTTTCAATACAAAAGCAGAATTTTCAACAGTGTACAGTATAGTAAAGACTAGTAGAAAGCTTTTAATATTTATTTTTCAATGTATACTTGTAAGCTCCTCGCGAAAAGAAAGGGAAATATTACTTTTCCCTAGAACTTTTTACTGTAAAATTTCAAAAAAATACAAACTGAAGACTAATTCTACGTAGATGAATAAAATATCTATGACTTTGCTATTTCGATTTCCAAAAGTGAAGAGAAATCTTTATTAGTATTTATTAAGAAACTCAGAAATAAAATTTTGGTATAATTTTTCATTATGAGTTGAATTCTTTCATGAATATAGTTCATTTCACTTCTGGAGAAGATCTTTACTGTCTATTTATTGAGGAAGATCATCCTAGTGACATAACCTCAAACTGAATAACGCCTTTTAAAATAAAGAAAAAAAGAAAGTTAATTTCAATGAATTTTGAAAGAGAAAACAATACATATCTCAAGAAAAATTAGTTTGGCTCAAAATTATTTTTTAATATTTAATTATCTGTCAATTTAAATTTTTTCTTGAGCTTTCCAGATGACAAACGTGTGCGCGCAAAAATGTACTTCTCTAGCCAGCAGTTTGTCATAGAGAAATAAATGCTGACTTAAAGAGTCGCACTGAGACGTCACTCGCACGAGTGAGAACTCAAAGACTCGCATTACGCCAGCACTCGCATGAATGCGACGCATGCACCCTTCCATGGAGGACGCATTGGTGTAGTTCACACGCATGCACTCATTTTGCATGCCGTAAAAACTTTTTTTAAATAATCTTTTTAAAAAATACAGATTGTACAAAAGTTTTGTATTTAACAAGTTATACAAAAATTATTTTAGAAAAAAGTTTAACGCGTAGAATAATAGAGAATATAAGCTCTTGTCTATTCAGATTGAATAAAAAAATTGAGATTTGTTATGAGAAGGTTAAGAAGAAGAAGAAGAAATAAGAGAAATAAGAATTTATCTGCTTTTATAAACGGTTATTTAGTTTGAGGTTATGTCAATGGATTGAACCTCCTTAATATTCTGATAATTTTAGCTTTGTATGGTATGCTTCTATGCTATTTATTATTAATTACTATAATTATTAATTAATATTATTGAATCAATTTTTTATTATTAATCAAATTTAATTATTATAAGAGAAGTTTTTCCCATGACTTTCAGCTTTTATAATTTGTGATTGAAATGGATTTTTTTCTGAGTGTATGCGAAAAATTCGAATACTTTGTCATGTCATCAGTCATCATCTCTTCAATTTAATAATTCATTAAGTAAACCATGGTGATATTCATATTGATAGCGTAATGAAATAAGTGTTTTATATTGAAATAAAAATAAATGTTCCTTCATTTTTTGTCTAAATTTTTGTCCAATTTGTGGTTATTTTTTATGTTCCGCCTTTCCAAAATTTTTCTATAAACTCTACTTCCTTTCATCTAGGCCTTAACTAAAATACAGAAAATTTTGTATATTTAAATAAATTTTCGAATTGGACACATCATTATAACCATAAAATGCCAAAAAAAAAATATTTGCGATAAAAATATATCAACCAATCAGATAATTACAATATCTGATTTTTATTATCAAATATATATTATGCAAGAATGCACATGATAAAATTATTTTAAATATTATCATTTCCTGAAAAATAGGGTGTGCCAATTTAGACGCTGCGCCAATTTCGCCTTTTCTCGGTTACGACTAGATTAATTTTTTCTTTGTTTCCAACTTCAGACATTAATTTTTTCATTTTACAAAATACTGTATACTGTTACAGTATGATAATTATATTTTATTTATAATTGCAAAATTGAATTTTGAGACCGTTTTCTTTTCTACAAAAATTCTTGAAACTGGGCTTAATTTGGGCTTAAGTTTGATTTCAAAATATCAATGACTTCCAAGAAATTGGATGACGAGGAATCTTACATCGTAATACTTAATTAAAATTATTTATTTACCTTGTACGTCGTTTCTAAATCTTAATTAGAGATTTTTCACGGTCCCTTCTTAGCGAGAAGCCATAATCCTGCTGGAAGTATTGTAAAAATATAGAAATCGTATCCTTTTGAATCTTTATTATAAAAAAAGATAGAGATAATTTATCCAATTCTATCTCTTTTTCATTCTAAATTCACGTCTATCTTTTCTAATAACTACTTGTCTATCTATTCCAATCCTTTATCTATCATGCTTAATCTTTTTCTATCTCTTTTTTAATATAAATTCACGTCTATCTTTTCCAATACTTACTTTTCTATCCCTTACAATCCTTCATCAAACCTTCTTAATCTTTTTCTATCTCTTAGTCAATCACAATACACGTCTATCTTTTTCAATCTTCCCTTTTCTATTTCATTCTATTTTATATCTATCAACGTCAATTATTTATCTCTTTATCAATCTAACTTTACGTCTATCTTTTTGAATTTTTCACTCTGTGTCTCATCCTATGCTTTATCTATCCACTTGAATCTTTTTCCATATCTTTGTCAATTGAAATACACATCTATCTTTTTCAATCGCCCCTTTTCTATCTCATCTAATCCTTCATCAATCCACTTTAATCTTTTTCTATCTCCTTTTCAATATAAATTCACGTCTATCTTTTCCAATGCTTACTTTTCTATCCCTTACAATCCTTCATCAATCCTTCTTATTCTTTTTCTTTCTCTTAGTCAATCACAATGCACGTCTATCTTTTTCAATCTTCCCTTTTCTATTTCATTCTATTTTATATCTATCAACATCAATCTTTTTTTATCTTTTTATCTCAATCTGAATTCACGTCTATCTTTTTCAATCTCATTCTATTCTACATCTATCAACGTCAATCTTTTTCTATCTTCTTGACAATCTAGTCGATGCCTACCTCTCCTTATTACAAATTTTAAACTCTCTTTCTATCTCTCATTATTTTCGTGGTAAGAATAGATATTGAAGGATATAGAGAGAGATTAAAATTTGCACTATGGGGAGATAAATGGGGGATAGAAAAAGATACAAGTTTTCGATCACGAAAGATAGAGAAAAAAATAGACACTCCTTCAGTCGGCGGATAGAGTAAGGGATAGGAAAAGATAGATATTACCAGACATAGGGATAGAAAAAAATAGATATTCCCGGTCACTCTGGATAAGTGCGAGATAGAAAAAGATAGAGTTTTGCAGATGCAAAGTGATGGGTTGGGAGAGATAGAAATGTTCTATCTTTTCCAATCCCACAGTTCCTATTTTTTTTTTTTTTTACTTCCAGCAGGAGCAGGGAAGCGAAACACACTGACAATCCACACTGAGAAAACTGGAGTGTCAAACTTTGAGTGTCAAAATGTAGATAGTCAGTTTGAACTTCTAGATAGTACAAGACTTTCTCCGAAATTTTTTCTTTTTGGTCAGGGAGACACTCATTTGATATTCTGCTTAACTGTTACCAGAGGGTCAGAATCACTATAAAGAGTGTCGATTGGTGAAATACGCGCCAAAATTGTAAAGTCACGTGGGTTCGCCTATTTTTCCTCCAATATCACCAGCGTGGACTCTAACCTCGTTGCCGGTTTCGCGTCCATTACGTTTTAAAGTGTCACGAGGGTTATTTTTGCCAACTAATTGTTGAGTACCTATTTCACTTGCTATAATAACATAATAATTGTGAAAGCTTAAATGTAATAGTTTTGAGGTTAGCCATAGAGGTAGATTATAGTCTGTTTTTCCCTCTTCGATAATCTATTTTTCTCTCTGCGATGATCATCTTTTCCCTCTAAAGTATTCAAGTTGACCATCTTATTTTGACAATTCACAGGTAATAAGTTACACTATCTAGAAGGCTGTCCTATAGTTTAACCTCAAATATAGTCTGCTTCTCCCTCCAAATGTTTAGGTTGACACTCCAGTTTTCTCAGTGCACGATGACCGACGATAGCGACACTCCGCAACAGCGTGACACAACTTTCAACTTCACAATACATGTATAGTAATTCAGAATTTCACTTAGGATTACATCAAAATTATTGTAATTTCAGTCTACAATACTCCGATTGTAATTTCACATTACAATTTGTACTGTAATGTATTGTAAAATCACAAACATTTTTAACAATGGTACTTTTCGAGTATATTTTTTAAATTTGTACTATCATTTTTAAAAATCATAATTTACCAGTTTATACTAATATTATATTACTCGAGTGCATATTTTTGGCCGAGCATAAGATTTTTGATGATAATAAAATCGTTTATAGTAGAAAAAGGTTTAAGGTAGTTGATCCACGAAAATTAGACCTCAGGTAAAAATAGATAATTTTTCTTTCAAGAATAGCAATATTATTATTGAAGGGCTATTTTGGAAGAGAAAAGATTAATTTCCATTTAAAAAATTTGAAAAACAGAAAAATAATTTTGTTGATAAATTTTATTTTTGCCCCAACTTTTTTTCTTATCGCTTCTTACCAAATTTTAAAAAATTATTCGATTTTAATAAATTAAAAATCACTTGCTCAAGAAAAAGATTCCCTACAACTTATCCATTTCCAATTTTCGAAAATGAATAAATTATTATCAAATTCAGCAATTTGTTTATAAAATTTTCGTTTTGGAAAATGTTTTTTCAATAGTTTCAGTCATTAAAGAATTTATTTTAAAAAATCAGAAACGGTGAAGTTGTGGGAAATCTTTTCTGAAGAAATCATTCATGATTCATTAGAATCGCATGAGTTTTTAAAATTTGGTAAGAAGTGATAAGAAAAAAAGTTGGGTCAAAAATAAAATTTACTAATAAAATTATTTTTCTGTGTTTCAAATTTTTTTCACCTCAAATAATCTTTTCTCTTTCAAAATAGCCCTTCAATAATAATATTGCTATTCTTAAAAGCAAAATTATCTATTTTTGCCTGAGGTCTAATTTTCGTGGATGAAAACTACCTTAAGTCTCATAGTTTTAGAATCCTTAATTACTACAACCTGCAATACATCAAAGTTTGAGGAAAAACTCATCCCCAGGTAATGAAATATTTCTATTTACACAAATTAGTTATTGATTTATTCATGCCATAAAAAATACAATATTTAACACAATATACTAATGAATAATAAAAATATTCAATAAAGATATAAACGTGAATAAATAATAATTCTAAAATATAAAACTGATATATATTTGAATATAAAACTTTGATAATTTGAAATGAAAAATTAGAAAATTCCCAAAATAGATAAAAATACTTTATCTGACACGATTTTCTACTTTAATTAAAAACTTGTAACAAGTTTCAACAATTCGAAAGGATCCAGCAGATAACACGAACAATCTTGTAACAAACTTGAAACATTCTATGAAGTCATTACATAATTTGTAACAACATGTTACTTTTTTGACCTTTTGCATGAAGGGATAAATTAAATAAAAATAACCATTCAGAAATAAAATTCATGATTAAAGTTATTTTCAGTGAATGTTAATTGCATCTTTCGAAGTTGTTCTTAGATATAAATGCATGCAAACTTAATGTCATCATCATAACAACTTCATAAAACTTGTAAATAACCCTGAATCACCATAAATGGAATTACGTAAATTCATTTTTTTTGTTTTATAAAAGAGCGTTACCTTTATTTACGCTCTAGTTAATCACAAGTATAACTCACTATTATTGCAGTTATATTACATTTATTATTCCAACAAAATAAGTTTATTTAGTTATCAGTGACAAAAAATGTGTGAAATTATTAAACTCCATCATATTCTTGGTTCAAATTCAGTTTAACGACATTTTATTCGTTATTGAAGCATATTTTTTACATTTTTATGAACATCTGACTAAGAATAAAATTCAGTTTGAAATATCTATGGACAAAGGTGTTTATTAACAAATTCCAAAGGAAACGAATGCATCCGCTGTGACAAGGAAAATAATGTTTCTGGAAACTAAGTTGTATCAAAGGAATTTGCGAAAATCTCCGTTTAGTAATACATCACGTTTTTTCAATTTATCACGTTTGCAACGATTGAAAGTATATGTTTTGATTATAAAAAAACAATAATCTGCGAGCCTGTTTATTGCCAAAAAATAAATAACAAGCCATAACTCTCGGAAATGATTATGAAACCAACAAATTTTCTCAATCTGTTTTATAATTGATTTTCTCAGAGCATTCATTAAACAAATAATTCTGTAGTAAAAAGTAAATGTTGAATTTAGAATTTGAAATACAAACGCGTTATCCATGTCATGCATTTTTCATAATTTGAATTGCGCGCCAGTTTTGAGATAATCGACCGCGGCAATTAAAAATTATAAATTATATCATTTTCATTGGAATTCATATTTTTTCATAAACGGAGATAAATAGTTCGATAAAATGTACTCAGCATTTAGCGAAGTTGGAGCCAGAGACGTAGTGGCGGTATCGGGGGCCCCTGGGCAACATTTTTTGGGGGGCCCTTTTCAATCGAAAATTTCAAAATCAACTTCTTAATAAAAACAGGGGACTAGAATAAAAATATAAAGAAAAATTTCTTGGAGATATTGTAATTTGTTAGTGGCTTTTTTCCATCCCGAGGGAACTTCGCAGCCGGGGGCCCCAGGGCGCCACCCCGCTTGCTCCAACCCCGGTACGGCCCTGGTCGAGACATATGAACAAATTGAAGGTTATTTAATATTTCAAATCAGATGGTTGAGTTCGAAATATTTCAAATTCTATAAATTTGAATTATTTAATGTTATTGTAATAATTTGTGACCTACCAAATGTGAAAGAATGCATCACAGTACGGTAAACATTAAAAATGTAGAGTAAAATTTCAAAATGTACTCAACAAATTATTACAATAATATTAAATAATCTCTAACTTGTTAATACGTCCCAACTTTGCTCAAAAGTTGAGTATAAAGTTTCTCGAACTATTTTTCTCCGTGTATAGAAATTATATATAAACTGAAATCAGTGATGCCATTTTCACGGTACAATCAGTCATTTTAAATTAATTTGTAGTCAAAATGACTGATTGTATTGTAAAAGGTGCGTCGCTGATTCAATTTGGAAAGTGAATCACATGAATCTATGAATCAAATCTTATTCTTTAAAGATGCAAGAATTTTTTCTTTATACACATATGAGTTGATTTAATTATTAATTCGCAAGTTGTATGATTAAATTTAAAGGCCGGATTACAGGTCATTTAAGAGGTGACTGACCAAAATACATTGGATGTAGTGATTGTACACTTGTTACAAAATCTACATCCGGACAATGTCCGCAGTAGCTATTTTAGGTCAATATTTGCATTTTATTTCCATATAGAAATCTAAATATCAAAATTTTTAAAATTATTATTGTAAAAAATCGCCTGACTAATTTGTTCGATTATACATTTCAAAATAATTAAAAGATCATATCAAATTTTGCAGTTCATTGTAGACAAATTGCATCGCTCGCTAGTTTTCATTCGTCTTTGATGTTGTCTATCATGAAACAATTTTCAAATTGCCAAAAATGCTTCTAGCTTCATGTTTCTTGAAATTTGCTAACTTAGTAGGATTTTGAATTTATATACTTCAAATCTAAAAAAGTTCATTGCCATCATCTTATTGCTTGAACTGGTAATTATATTTCTACGTGAAAAGTTAATGAACATTAATATTAACAAGTTGCAAGCAAAGGAAATAAGGAGAAAATTTGTAAAAATGCATTTGCATTTCATTTTCAGAACTGCCTAAAATTCATTGACCTCTTGATATTATTCCCCATTCACGAAAATTCATAAAAATGCTAATTTTCCATGTGCCAGACAAAAAATCTAATGAAATTACAAAGATCTGGAATTATTTTTGGAAATATCTCGGTCTTGGTGCAAAATATCAAGAAGAGGACTTTTTGGAGATCTTTTTTGCTGTCCAGGCTAGTCCATTGAACACTCACAGCTGTTTCGTAATTGTTACATAGAAGATTTGTAACAACATAGTCCCATACGTGTCACAGCTACAGAACAAAGAACATTACGTAACTGTTATGGAATAAATGCACAACACTCTTTCTTACTCTCTAAATCTGTATCAGTCAAATTTTCACTGATTGAATCAGTGATTTTCCGTTTCACTGAATCATCAGTGGTAACAATATTTTTCACTGTTGAATCAGTTAATTTTTGCTGTTTAGTTAGTGAAAACAATATTTTCCTCTGTTAAATCAGTTACTTTTCGCTGAAGTAATTAGTGAAATTTGACTGATTTGCAGTAACCTCTTTTTAGCGATTTGAACCAGTCAAATTTCACTGATAATCAGTTGATTTTGACTGATTCATATTTAGAGAGTATGTAACTGTAACATACATGAGATTTTCACAGAACTTCTATGTAACAATTATGTAACATCTGGGAGAGTTCACAGAAAGGAAGCTGTAAAACATAAATTTTATAATGTTATATATCTTCAAAGAATAATGTTTAAAGCACAATCTTCTTTTTACGTAACTACTAGTTTTTGAATTTCGAAAGTCCCGCAATATTATTTCTTACATTAGACTTAATTCTATTCAATATTTTACTTTCATCAATCCCAAATACCACATTAGAATAAAATGATTACCATAAAAACATAAAGTAACACGTCGTTTGCAATTTAAAACTTTTTTTAAAATCCGATTCTTGTTGACAGCATCAATATAAACTTCATATAAATTGAAATAAAACAAGTCATTGAATAAATATTTTTGTTCAAACAATTTTTAAATTTAAGATTTCTTTGTAAAATCAAGAAGAATTAGATATGTGACGCCACATATGCGGTTTTTAGAAACTGCTGCAAAAATAATACATTACGTCACTGAATAATTATTTTTCAATAATTGTCTAATGTTCACCTATTAGCACAGCAGGAAATCTATTTAAATAAATTAAAATCCGAATACCATGAGTGGGTACAAAGTAAAGATTTTTTGGAAATTTTCTTGAAATGTTTATAACCTAATAAACACATAAATCTCGGTAATTTTTCCAGAAACAACTTCAATAAATTTTTCTGATATCTTTAATAAATTCTTATATTTGGTAATCCGAGAGTAAAATTCTCCTTATATGGAAATATTCACTTCGAAAACGATAATTCTTTCTGAATAAGGGAAAAATCAGTCTCTCTACACGAAAAGGTGAAAATTTTCTGAATATAAATATTTATGAACACATTTTTTATAAATTCATTCTTATTTTTTAAATATGTAACTATTTGAAATAAATACTTCTTTTAATTTCAACGAGTAGTTTTTAAATTTATTTTTATTAAATAATTTTGTTTCTAACCATTGAATCAGTTAATTTTTACTGCTTTCTTAGCGAATTTGACTTAAGGTAGTTGATCCACGAAAATTAGACGTCAGGCAAAAATAGATCATTTTGCTTTCAAGAATAGCAATATTATTATTGAAGGGCTACTTTGAAAGAGAAAAGATTAATTTCCATGAAAAAAATTTGAAATACAGAAAAATAATGTTATTAATAAATTTTAAAAAATTATTTGATTTCAATAAATTACAAATCACTTTTATAAGAAAAAGATTCCCTACAACTTAACCATTTCCAATTTTCGAAAATGAATAAATTATTATCAAATTCAGCAATTTCTTTATAAAAATTTCGTTTTGGAAAATGTTTTTTTAATGGTTTCAGCAATAAAGAATTTATTTTTAAAAATCAGAAACGGTGAAGTTGTGGGAAATCTTTTCCCTGAAATAATGATTCATAGTTTATTAGAATCGCATAATTTTTTAAAATTTTGTAAGAAGCAATAAGAAAAAAAGTTGGGTCAAAAAAAAAATTTATAAATAAAATTATTTTTCTGTGTTCCAAATTTTTTTCATGTAAATTAATCTTTTCTCTTTGAAAATAGCCCTTCAATAATAATATTGCTATTCTTAAAAGCAAAATTATCTATTTTTTCCTGATGTCTAATTTGTAAAAAACTACTGATTAAAATCAATAGAGAAAACATCTCAAGACCTCAAAAATTTTAAATCGCATAAGTCGGGAATAAAATTTTACATTTTCATTACAACGATTGTTTTATGTTTTTGTACAGTATTAAAATTATTTAAGGCTTCCCTTAAAGTTGGAAATTGGTTTTTCGAAATTCGTTGAATTTCGAAATAAAATGCATGGAAATTCATGTAGGAAGGCATTAAGGTGGCTTGAGCGTTTGGTGTCGTATGAACTGAGGGGCACCGTGAGGGCACGTGTTACATGAATGCTCATTGCTACTTATTTTTTTAATAATCATATATATTATAGTTACATCTGAGTAGAAGGGTAAGAAATCACGGAAATGTCCCCTGAAAAAAGTGATAGTAAAAATTTATTAGTTTCACCTCGAGGCGGTTTTTTACTATATATTCTGTACTTTTCTCGCAATTTTCTCTTGATTGAAGTCGTCAACCCTTTGTTTTTATAATACTAATAGATTCCTCGAGATCAAAAGTACTATTATATATTTGATTTATGGGGACTTGTGTTTTGTTCCGGAGTTTCGCCGATTTTGATGAGGAATCCCATAAGACTACGTGTTAAACTGACATTTTTTCGGTAGCGATTTTTTCGGCATTGACATCGTCAACCACGGTATTTCTTTTTCCCAAATGAATCTAGCATATTTTATTAAGATAATCTCTAAGTTTCAGAGCAATCTGTAATTTTTTTCAAAAACGCTCAAGCCACCTTAAATAGCTTTACAGTACATCACGTGATTCCTTAGTTTTCATGTAATAAAACATAAAAAATAATTATTCAATTAGGATAAATGATAGAAAAAATTCAATAATGATCTATTTGATTGAAAATGATTTTGCTATATGCCTCATTTTTTTCTCTAGTTTAGAAAAGTTTTAATAAATTACACATTTCTTGTATATTTCTCGCTTGACCCCTAATCACTTTTACTTTCATTTTATTACTTGTTTACCCGCATCTTAAATATTTTATGTAGGTTTACGATTTACGATTTAAATTGGTTTGAAGAACTCCTCAATACCAATTTCTACGTCTTCAATTGTTACTCTAATTACTTATAAACTATTGAAAAATTATCTGTTACAGCGTTTGTAACAATTAAAAAAAAACTCAATTAGCTTTTATGAAAGACATTTTTCTCGAGAATTTTTTTTGATACTAGAAAGAAGTTTTATTTTATTGAAAAAATATCTTTTCTTGTTCTTGGAATACGTTAGAATGAAATTTAAAGATTATTTTGCGTGTTTTCCTTTATTTTATTAGGAATTTTATTTTGTATTTCGTATAAAATCCTATCAAATCATTTGAACAATTTCTAGTCACTCGTACACGGAGAAACTTTTTATATCAATTTTTACTATAGTATTTTTCAATTTAGGGAAAAACGTATCACTTTGAGAATTTTTGAGAAAATAAAAAGAATCTGACCCTATGCCAAAATAATGAGAAATGAAAAAAATTCTAAAATACTAAACTTTATAATAATGATATGAAATTTTAGTATAAACTATAGTAAAATTTGCTATGAACTATCCTGAAGTTTCATATCATTATTATAAAGTTTAGTATTTTTACTAACAAAAATTCTCAAAGTGATACATTTTTCCCTAAATTGAAAAATACTATAGTAAAAATTGATATAAAAAGTTTCTCCGTGCATTTTTTGAATTTTACCCAACTGTTTCGTACACGAAGGAAGATATTTCGATAAACTTTACTCAACTCTTGAGCAAAGTTGGAGATTATTTAATATTATTGTAATAATTTGTGATGTACCATATCTTAAAGAATGCATCATAGTTCAGTAAACTTTAAAAATGTAGAGTAAAGTTTCGAAAGAGTAAATTTCGCTCAAAAATTAAGAAATGTTTCTCGAACTATTTTACTCCGTGTAATTTTTTATGAAATCTATTAGTCGACAGTGTCGATAGATTTTTTTGTAATGACTATAAAAAATGTTTTAATGATTGAAGAAAATTTGGGAATATATATAAAAAAATTTTTTTAGTAATTAATTATATCCAACTCTCTAAATCTGAATCAGTCGAATTTTCACGGATTGAATCGGTGATTTGCCTTTTCACTGATTCATCAGTGAAAAAATATTTCTCACTGTCAAATCAGTCAATTTTCACTGAAATAATCAGTGAAATTTGACTGATTTTCAGTAACCTGTTTTTAGCTATTTGAATCAGTCAAATTTCACTGATAATCAGTAGATTTTGACTGATTCAAATTTAGAGAGAAGACTACGAAATAATTCTGTGATATTTAAATAAGTTATTTTTCCCGTATAATTTTAATAGGAACTTTTTATAATTATGTTTTCTACAATTTGTTTATGGTTGTAAAAAATTGCAGAAGAAAATAATTTTCATTCCTCTGATAATTTTCTTGTAATTGTTTTTATACTGACTTTTCTGTAACAATCAAAACCTTATATTATAATCCTTATAAAAAATCAATTTTATGATGATTTCTTATTATTTCTAGAAATCGTGCAAATTTTCAAATCGTAGCTCAAGACAATTTGAAGAAAAGTAAAATCAGTAAAAAGTAGTCTATCAAGAAACGCACAAAGAAAAATTTTTCAGTTTTTTTCCCCAGAAAACTATTGATCAAAAAATCTAATAATTCAACAAACTTCATAGTTTAACCATAAATTAATATCATCGTTTAGAAAACAAATATTTCATTTTGATTTATTCAACCGCTTGACTTAAAAATCAAATAATAAATGTTTATCATTATATCATAGATTTTTTATGACAATTTTCGATATCTATATTTCCTGAAATTATAAGCTTTTCTTTTGAGAAGAAATTTTACAGCTTAAAACTATGAAGCTGTTAAAGTTTCCAAACTTATTTTATCATTCATTTCCGAAATTATTATTTTTGTCAGCAATCACGTGTAAAATTTTTTAAAAATTATTTTTGTTATTGTTCATTGATGTCCTAATTATTAAAATAGTTTTCATCCACGAAAATTAGACCTCAGGCAAAAATAGATAATTTTGCTTTCAAGAATAGCAATATTATTATTGAAGGGCTATTATGAAAGAAAATAAGAAGAAGATTACGCTCCGCTGTATGGTTATAGGCGCATGCGCAGTTCAATTTTTACGTTGCACTCCTCTGTATCGTAATACACTACATTTCGCTACTCTCAACTGTAGCGTAAAACGAGTTTACGCGCCGGAGGCACATAAAAGATTATTTTACAAGAAAAAAATTTGAAACACAGAAAAATAATTTTATTAATAAATTTTATTTTTGACCCAACTTCTGTTCTTATCGCTTCTTACCAAATTTTAAAAACTTATGCGATTCTAATGAATCATGAATGATTTTTTCAGAGAAAAGATTTCCCACAACTTCACCGTTTCTGATTTTTTAAAATAAATTCTTTAATGACTGAAACTATTGAAAAAACATTTTCCAAAACGAAAATTTTATAAACAAATTGCTGAATTTGATAATAATTTATTCATTTTCGAAAATTGGAAATGGATAAGTTGTAGGGAATCTTTTTCTTGAGCAAGTGATTTTTAATTTATTAAAATCGAATAATTTTTAAAAATTTGGTAAGAAGCGATAAGAAAAAAAGTTGGGGCAAAAATAAAATTTATCAACAAAATTATTTTTCTGTTTTTCAAATTTCTTTCATGGAAATTAATCTTTTCTCTTCCAAAATAGCCCTTCAATAAAAATATTGCTATTCTTGAAAGCAAAATTATCTATTTTTGCCTGAAGTCTAATTTTCGTGGATCAAACCTTAAGAAGAAAAAATTTTAAGAAAAACTGTCGTACCAAATATAAAATTAGGATGAAAGAGATATTTTGGAAAGAGTATAATTAATTTTTTTCAAGAAAGCGAATAAAAAGGAGGAAAATTATCAATTCCAAATATAAAAAAAGCAAATTGTCTATAATAGCTACTTTTGTACTGACGTAAGTCACAAACCAGATACGTGTTGGCCAACTAATGCCAAATCTAGAACGAGGATTGGCTGACCTTGATCTTTTCTGGTTGATTCATGTTTTTTGTTTGGAATTGAGACATTTTGGAATAAGAAAATATGGTAGGTCACAAATACTCGAGTAATGTGGGAGTAGCTCATCAAGTGATAAATTTAATCCTTCCATCCAAAATTGTATTCTAATTATAGTATTTAAAATCTACAAAAAAAAAATAAAAAAGATTTACGAATTAACTGATAGTATCAATGTTTTAAAAACACAGAAAAAGTGGTCGTTTGCCTTTAAATGTATCCATCTTTGTCCAATTTAGGGAAGATAAAAAATAAATCTTGCCGAAAATTGTAATTTTTATGATGTGTATTTAAATTCATTAAGTAATTAAAAATTTTTTGAAAGTTCCAGGAAGGGAATTTATACGTGGGTGGTCAGCAAAACTTGGAATCCTTATCGATATAGAACGTTTGGGTGACGATTTTAAACGTCCTACTGATATTGATTTTTGTACCCAAACGTATTAAACACGTGAATTTTTGATCGATGATGACTAAGATTTTAAATGTTTTTTTTTTATTAGACATACGAATGAAAGTGCAAAAAATAAAATATTCGAATGATTTCTGTTACGTGAGTTTGGAATGACTGTGTGCATTATATTCATAATTCGATCAGGGGACAAATTACACGTCAACAGTCTTTGTTCGCTTTCAATGAATAATTTTATTCAACCGTTCATTTATTTTGACGACCGCGTTTAAATAATTAAATCATTGATGAACGTTTGAAAAAAGTTCATAAACGAAAAAGCCTTATTCGTATATAGATTCGCTTTCTTAATAGTAACCCACCAATAAATGAGTCGAGTATTAATTAATTTTATATGAATGTTTTCTCTCTAAATCTGAATCAGTGAAAATATACTGATTATTAGTGAAATTTCACTGATTACTTCAGTGTAAAGTAACTGATTTAACAGTGCAAAATATTGTTTTCATTGATTAATCAGTAAAAATTAACTGATTTAACAGTGGAAAATATTGTTTTAAGCGATGAATCAGTAAAAAGGCATATCACTGATTTAATCAGTGAAAATTTGACCGATTCAGATTTAGAGAATTAAAACCTAATGAAGCATAGATTTTATAAAAATTACTCTCTTAATTCCAATTTGAATTGAGATAAAAATTTATCAAACAAAAATCATTATAAAATAGAAATAAAAATAAAATCTTCAACTATGTTTGTATAAAAATTAAAATTAAAAATATTAACGATTATTACTTATTATTGATTAATTCTTGGTACATTTTCATTAAAGGGTACTTCTTATTATTATTTGAATCAAGTCCAAAATTTTTATAATCAATCAGTACTTTTTCTATTCACCTGAATTAGAAACTAATATCCAATTAATAAGTCAATTTATTAATATGAATTCGATGAGAAACCAGTCAAAATCAACTTGCTGAATATCTAGAAAAAAAATCCCTGAATAAATTAGTACTGAAACAATTGGTTTGACTATTGTATGCATAACAGTGTAAATTTTCAGGAAAGGGAAAACGAAAAGGATAATTTTTTGAATAAACTTATTTTTTAACCAAATAAGTCACAATTTAGATTTATTTGCGAAAGCATATTTTAGCTAAATGACATTGATTAAATGCAAGATTTTACACGTGTGTTGTATCCTACAGGATGATAATTAAAATTTCGAAATTTACGATCACATGGTCTATTGTATAGCAAACAATTTGCTAAGTTGCAAATGAGATTCCCAAACTTTGATATAAAAATAGAATGATTTGAATTTGGCATTTTAGAAAAAAATGTTATAAAAAATTTGCATCTGGAAGCATCTTGTGGGGAGATAAAAATATATTTTCTTGTAAAAAAATTAATTAGCTGCGCTTTGATTCTTCTACATTTCACATATTTATTAATTAACTCGCGTAAGCATTTATCTTTTCGAGCATGATACACTGAACCAAGCCTGGGTCGGGCCTAGCAGACACATTATTACAACTGCATCTTATGTATCTTGAATTTGCTTGATCGGATTTCAGCTTGATTCAGAATTTAATGCCAGGCTATAGCCAGGGCAACAAATCTCTGCATATGAATTCATTGAAACACCAAATGTGTAAACTAGATGTACCCATGTACGAATTTCCGAAGCTTATAATACGGCACAATATTGGCCCAATATCGGCAGCCAGCAGTCGGCTATCGTTATTGGGCCAGTGTCGACGTTTGCATCGGTAAAGTGCTGGGCCGACGAGGGTGGCTTTAGTCGACTGTTTAAATTTACCAACTTTCAGATGAAACTTGGCCCAGTATCGGCCCTATACCAAGCCGACTCTCACTTTTACTATGGCATCTAGTTCCGAAAGTAGAAGACCAGAGTCTGGACCATGTGTTGGCGGCAAGTGTTCGGGCCAGAATTGACCGCTAAGTGCATACCGTAGTTATCATTCCAACAACGGCACAATATTGGCAACCGATCTTCGGTAGCATTTTTGCCGATGCTGGGCCAGTATTGGGCCGTATCTAACTTCACACTTGAATATCTGAGAATAAGAAACTTTTCCCAAACTTTGAGTAAAAATTCCCTCATCAGGCCTTAGCCTGGCCCGACACACCAGACAAGACCTGGGCCCAGTCAGGGAGATTGCAAATCCGTAATATGTATTTGAAATAATCCAATCGTCCAACTGGGGCCAAGCTCGGCTCGACGTTTCACACCAAGTCATCGTTTGCCAAGCCTGGGCCTTATGTGGGCCACGGACAGATTTTTGCAAGAAATATTGAATTGCAAAAAGCTCTTAAAATAATTCTGCCTTGAATTCAAGGAAATAGAATAAAAATGAGTGATTAAAACATGAATTTTTGTTAAATACACATGTCAAAGAGTTGTATAAATCAGACAATGATGAAGAAATTGATGGGTGGCTAGTTTTACTTTCCTTTATAATATTACTTAATGCAGAAAGAGCCGTCGTTCAAAGTCATCGGTACCTGAAGAACAAGAGGGGGCGTCGCGGCGTGTCTTTGTGACTTTTTCAGGTAGTAGGGATGGTCAATTCTATATTATCATCGACGTAAACACCACGACACAGGAAAAGTGGTTGCTCGCGTGGGGCGCGAACAAGGTTCCCCGATGCAAACCGGTAAGAAAGAAGAATTTCTCGGTACCTCGCAAGTCGAGTAGGTTCAAGTGACGCAAAATTGAGTCAGTCGGTGGTCCAGCGTCCAAGCAAACGGTCAGATCGGACTTGGTTTTACTTATTGTGTGAACGGAGGGCTGGAGGGTGGGTCTCTCCTTACTGTGCTTTTGTTTTTTTTAACTTAAAAAAAAAAAAAAAACTTGCAGATTCAACGTTTTATGTGACTTTTGATACAAGGAGCTACAGCCAGTCATTTCGTATTGTAGGTAATTAAAAATGGATTTTTTTCGTTTTTGTGTCAATTGTTATTTTGAATTGTGGGTGGTTGACTTTATTATACTTGATTCTTATGAATCGTATTTTTTTTTTTTTTTTTAATCTGAACAATTGAAATATTTCTGCTTCAATTATATATTTTTGGGGATAATGCAAAGTATCAATTAGAAAGTGAACTAAGAAAAGTATGCAAATCGATTTCTGGTAGTTTTTCAATAAATTTATAAACTAGAATAAAATTTTTTTTTTATTGAAGAAATTGTTTATGTTTTATTAAAAATGTTAATATATTTGGATATGTCTGCAATGAAATAAAATAAATATAAAATATTATTGAAATTGGCGAAGTTGTTTGTAAAGAAAAAGATATTGTTTGGTCGTTAAAAAGAAAAACATTCCTTTGAGAAACGGAAGTTCGACATAACATGCAATACTCCACAAGAATTTAGAAATAATAAATAAAGTGGATATATTCACTTTTTATTACTCACTCGTCGATACTAATTGATCCAATCGTTGTTTGATCAAATTTCTAGTTAATTCGTAAGGAACTAATTAATTTTAGTTTTAGATGCAAAGAAAATAATTTATTGTAAGGCTGTGAATTTGAGGTGAATTTTTCAATTTGAAAGGCAGATAATTTTTTTCTATTGCTCAGGTGAGTTTTGAATTGAGAAAGCGACTTTACTTGTTTATGAAATAAACTTAAATTATTGTCGATAGTATTCAAAACTCACGTATATGTTTCAATAATTGCTCTTTTAATTTTAAGAACGAGTTTTTTTTATTGACTTTAAATATTGATTCATTTATAACTTTACGTTAATTAATTTTGACTGCTTTTTCGGTAAATATAAATAAAAAAAACTAATTGTGAAGTTGTAAATTTATTACTAACTCAAATTAATTTAAAAAACTAATGATGGAAATTCAGAGAGCTGAATAATAATCTCTTTATTTTAATTAATCGTTTTTTTTTCACTAATTTCAATCAGCGACTCGATTTCAACAATGTAAATCAGTTTATTTTAATCGATTTTTTAGTAAAAAAACTGTAGACATTAATTAAGAGAATATCGTCAACCTGAATTCAATTTCCAATAAAAAGTTATTGTTGAAGCCTCTACCTTTTCAAATTTGAATTAATTTTGTTTATACTGTCTAATTAGAAACGTTCTGAAATCCGCGGAATTTTGATGTTATAAAGATTACGTAAAATCAAATCGCTAAAATAAGTACCGAACTTTTTGTAAATTTTACAAATATTTTTTTTTGCGTGTAGGATATTTACGATACTTTTAAGCAAACATATCTTAAAATTTCGAAAACTTTACTGAATTTTATAAAAATTTTCTTAATTTTACAAAACTCAAGTAGAATTTCTTCAAATTTACCTTAAAATTACGAAAATATGACAGAATTTTCAGCCACCATGAAACTTCACTTTACCAAAACGTAAAATTCTTTATGTTGCAAGATTCAGAACTTTCAAATACAGGTGTTGGGATATTTAGCAATTTCTAACTGAAAATTAAGAGACTGTTTTTTTTTAATTTATTGAAAAGTAATTAAATTTTTTAAAGATTTTATCTTAATTTTACGAAACTGTAGCTGCATAAAACTTCAGTTATGAGTACCGGAAAATTCGGATACAGACATTTTTAACAATGTCCGGATTCAAATATAAATAAATAATGCTGAAGAAGTAAACATTTCAAATATGAATATACAGTAGAATTACGGGACTCATATACATTACATGAATATGCAGATGATATGCCATTAATTAAGACAGATGATCTATATCTGACAAAATCATTAAATAGACAACTACGAGACGATCGGCAACAAAAATAAAAAACTTCCTTTCAAGAATTTATTATTCTTCCAAATGTGAATAAATTTAATAAAATTTAAAAAATTTACAACAGTTCAATAACATTTCTAGATATAATTAAAGAATGTATTATTTGTAATAAATGACAATTCTATAAAATAGATACACAGAGAAAACAATTTCTTCGATATACGGCCAAAGAAAAAATTTCTTTAAATTAAAATATGTTTTGTTGATTTAAAAAAATTTTCTTTGATTTAAAGAAATAGATTTTTCACATTAAAGAAAATTTTTTTAAATCAAGAAAATTTACTTCAATTCAAAGAAATTTTTTCTTTGACCGTATATCAAAGAAACTATTTTCTGGGTGTAATGTTATAACTGAGATAAAGAAATCTCTTGTGCAAAAATGTTCGATGCATGTGCAAAAGTACATATTGAATTTAAAACGTAAATCAACTTCTTTTCTTTTATCTTAGATTTTTTCAAGAAATACTTACATGTCAAATTTACTGTGCAATCTCTAAACAGAGAATTGCGCAATTAAATAATGGAAATACATATACGTCAATGTATCCTTCAAATAAAGCATGCAAATGTTATACATATGTTATCAGTTAAAAAAACTTTGTTCTCTTGGCTAAAGTACATAATTATTCACATGTTTCGCACCTCGATGAGTCGATCGTTAATTCCTCGAACATCAATGAATAAAATCATAGTTAAAATTTACTAATGACTACGAGCCTTGAAAAATTGTCAAATTTGAAAATCGCAGTGCTCTATTGATCAATTCTCACTATTTATTGTTACATTAATTTCTTAATTAATTAATTCTTAATTCATTTCTTGTTACATTTAATTTCACGAACCAATTTTTGAAAGCAAGTAAAAGAAAGTTTTTTCTGGAAGCTGTTGTCACTTATGATCGTAAACTTTACTCTTCTTTCCTTTTTCCTTATTTATAAATTTCTCTTGAGAAATTATTAGTCTCGGCGGTAAATTGAAAAGATTTGGAAACAGGAACTTTTCCATAAAATATGATTTATTGTGAACATTAATGAGTTTTTTCGCGAATTAGGTATAAATGCGCGCTGATTACTTCAGATATTACTGCAACTACTTTGCTTGTGATAATGAGTAATTTTGCAATCAAGTTATGGAACCGATGATTTGCATGATTAGTGTCGATTCATTATCTTGCCATAACTGAATTCGATCATACTTTGAAAGCTTTGGGGAACATTTGAGACAAATTTTATTATTCTACGCATACTTACTAATGCACCAATGGAATTCATCAGATTAACGAATTATGCACGCATGATTGCCTTCATTAGCAAAAATATCTTTGCAAATAGAATAAACCAGAATCGGGTCAGACATAAATAAAAATAATAAACAAATAATAATCCGTTTTCAATAGAAGTCACACTGAGAAAAAAGATTTGATTGAATCAAAGAAAATAATTTGTTTGAACGACTTTCTTTGATTTAAAGAAATGATTTGTTTAAATGAAATAAAATATTTATTTGGTCCAAAGATATTTTGTTTGAATCAAATAAATTTTGTTTTTTTTAAACAAATCATTTCTTTAAATCAAAGAAAGTCGTTCAAACAAATTATTTTCTTTGATTCAATCAAATCTTTTTTCTCAGTGCAATTAGGATCGGCACAATGCAGTTCAAAATGGTAGAAGGAGAAAACGATTTTGTTAAATCAACAAAAATATTTTGTTGGTATTCATGCTGATGAATTCTCTTATGGAATTGACATGTTTTGTTAGAACAGGAAAAAAATATCTTTGTACATATTTTTCTGTCATTTTAATTCATAAATTACCAGATGAAATGATTTTAATAAAATCAGTAATAAAAATAAAGAAAAATAAAAAAAATATATATATAGTGCATAACTGTATATTTTGTTTCGATTGATTCGTAACGTATCTTTACTTCTATGTTTGGAATTCCTGTTCTGAGTATTTTAATGTATTGAAATAAACAAAGCATAAGATACTATAAAAATCAGTCTATTTTTGTTGCACCCGGTAAAAAATCACACTCAGAAAAAAGATTTGATTGAATCAAAGAAAATGATTTGTTTGAACGACTTTCTTTGATTCAAAGAAATGATTTGTTTAAATGAAATAAAATTTGTTTGATTCAAAGAAATGATTTGTTTAAATGAAATAAAATTTGTTTGATTCAAACAAAATATCTTTGAACCAAATAAATATTTGTTTGAATCAAATTAATTTTTCTTCAAAACAAAGAAATTAATGCATTGATATATGGTCAAAGATATAATTTGTTTGATCCAAAGATATTTTATTTGAATCAAACAAATTTTGTTTCATTTAAACAAGACATTTCTTTAAATTAAAGAAAGTCGTTCAAACAAATAACTTTTTTGGTTCAATCAAATCTTTTTTCTGAGTGCAGGAACGAAGTTATTTGTTTACATATTTACGTTTCAATTCGATTTGAATAATAATGATAACTCAATTACGTCAACTCTGAAATTTACGAATAAAACGTGACTTTATTAAAATGATCAATATATGTCAGAAATATAAAAATTTTTAATGTTGTAATAATTCATTACTATAAAATTTTCAAATGTCAACCTGAAAGGACTTGTAAGACTTTGAATTTGAATAAGATAATTATATTTTTACATTACGTTATGGAAGTCTTGTTGAATTTTATGTACCCATTGTAAATTAATTGATAGAAATTCCTTTATTAGCATAAGGTCACGTCATTCGGTCATAAAAACGAAAAGGCAAACGTTTCGATCCCAAATGAGGACCTTTTTACAAAATCAATTTCGCTAAACTGAAAAGAAGAATAGATCAATAAATAATGTAAATAAAAAGATTAATCCCTGAAAAAAACTTCAACACGTTATTAAATTTATTTATGATGAAAGATTTAACCTTCTTCGTAATGAAAAAGTTTGGAAATCCGATGATAATAAACAGAGAGAAACACTTGCTCATAAATATTTTTAACTTTTTTATTAGAGTAAATCTCTACATAGGAATCCATGTTGGAACCTACCTGGATTCCCATGCAAGAACTAATATTCTACACAAGAACCTATCTTACCACCTGTGTGAATTAGAGACACAAATTAGTTCTTGAAGTAGAATAGGAACCTATCTGCGTTTCAATATAGGTTTCTTTATCAATCCCTACGTGATTTTTTATAATCATTCAAACATTACGGAAATTCCCTCACAAAAAATTATAAAAATCTAAGAATATATTTTTTCAAAAAAACATTTTTCTACAAAACGATGTAATTCTAATAAATCACAAATCATTTTTTCAGGAATAAGAAACTCCACAACTTTACCGTTCCTAATTTTCGGAAATAAATTCTTCAATGGCTGAAACTATTAAAAATCAATTTTCCAAAACTAAATTCTTATAAATAAATTGCTGAATTGGGTAATAATTTATTCATTTAAAAATAAAAACCCTATTTTGTAATCTTGATTTTTAAAATAAAATTTTGGACAGGGGAATCGCATAGGATTTTATAAAGAAAAGTAGGGTATCGACCAGACCGGGAAAAGCCGGGAAAATCCCGAGAATTTTATTTAGGACCGGGAATTTTTTATTTTATTGCAAAATATACATTTTTTTACTTAACTTCCATTTACGCCTCTTGGCTTCATGTGCATCGTTTCCTAAATTCGAAACAGTAGAAACACTGATTCTCAGTGAAAAATCACTGTTTCGAATGTTATAAGTCTTTCACATAGAAATCAGTGGTATTTACCTTATTCTACCAGAGAAACTCACTAATTAATCAGTGAAATATACTGGCCAACAGTGAAATTCACTGGTCACCCAGTGAGTTTTCTTAGTAATATCAGTTGTATTTCACTGATTCTATGTGGGAGACTTATAACATTCTAAACAATGGTTTTTCACTGTTTCGGATTTTTTTATTTCATCGAAAAATCCATTGTTTTCCCCTTCAAGAGTGCTGGATAAAAGCTCTAATCTTAAAATTGATTACTTTCATTTCACTTAACAAATACTTAACTCTATATTAAGAGTAGAATACATCTTTAACTTGACCGGAAAAAAAAAACTTGACCATGAAAAAACCGGGAATTTCAAATTGCTTGATCACTAGACACCCTGAAAAAGTCACTTATGAAGTGCTAAATTGGGTTATTATCTATTTTCTATAAGAAAATGTATATATGTTTACAGATAGAATCCTATGTAGGTTCCCACCTAGGAACCTATACAGAAAACTAGATAGGTTCCTATTCTACTTCATGAACCAGTTTGTGTAGAATAGGAACCTATTTGGTTTTCTGTATATAGGTTCCTATTCTACTTCATGAACCAATTTGTGTCTCTAATTCTCACAGATAGAAAGATAGGTTCCTGGGCAGGATATGAGTTCCTGCATGGGAACCGAGATAGGTTCCTAAATGGATTCCTATATAGGGATTCATTTTGGAATTTGTTCCCAAGGATTGGCATTTTACATACATTATTATATATAGTGGAATCATATGTTTATTAAATTTTGATCTGTAGCCTTCAATTTTTTATAATAAATCATCTACAAATGACAATAAAGGTAATTAATGATCGAGAACGTCCCTGAGGAATTTACTTAAGGGCATTGGTCGAATAAAACGCATGAGCTAGACACACTGACATTGGCAAGGACGCGACATTATGAGAGTATTCAACCCGATCTGTTTGCCAATTCACTCGAGTAGATTTTTTATAAAAACCAGTTCTGATCTACTTATACATATGAGGTAAAATAATCAGTGGGGCAACTTTTATTTTTCAAATTCGAACCTGTTTTACTTCCGCCGAAAAAATTTGTTCTAATTACTATAAACATGATATTTTCCAAAACTTAATATTTGCCCCTTCGCGAAACATTGATTTTCTTATAACAATAAGTAATAATCAATGGGGCAACTTTTTTTTTTAAATTCGAACCTGTTTTGCTTCCACCGACAGAATTTGTTCTAATAACCACAACAATGATATTTTCCAAAATTTAGTATTTACCTCTTCGCCAAACACGTTCATTTTATTATAACAATAACAAATGATCAGTTGGGCAACTTTTAGATTCCCAATTCGAACCTGTTTTACTTCCACCAATAAAATTTATTTTAATTACCACAAACATCATATTTTCCGAAATTTAATATTTACCTCTTTGTCAAACACGTTGATTTTATTATAACAATAATAAATAATCAGTGGGGTAACTTTTTTTCAAAATTCGAACCTGTTTTCTTCTACCGACAGTATTTGTTCTAATTACCGCAAAAATTATATTTTCCGAAACAATATTTATCTCTTTACCAAACATGTTGATTTTATTATAACAATAATAAATGATCAGTTGGGCAACTTTTATTTTTCGAATTCGAACCTGTTTTACTTCCACTAAAAAAATTTGTTTTAATTAACACAAAAATGATATTTTACGAAACTTAATATTTAACCTTTAGCGAAACACGTTGGTTTTTCTATAATAGTAATAAATAATATTAGAATAAAAAATTGACATTTTGAAAAATTCAAAATTTTTTATTTTTACATTCTCATCATGGATGAGAAGGTATTGGTTTTATGTGAAAAATGACTTGAAATTTTTATCAAATCTTTACATTTTGAGACCCCCTGAGTCAGAAAAAATGGTTTTTACGAAAGTGTCTGTCTGTCTGTCTGTCTGTAGTAGGTCGTGTGCGGCATAACTCTCGATAGAATTATCAGATTGAATTGAGCTTTGGTACACTTTATCGGAGCCGAAAAAGTAAGGACAAGTTCGTTAACCAACCACATCCAATCAAAATTGAGGGGTTGAGCACCACTTTTGTGTTTTTGAAAATAATTTTTTGAAAAAATCAAAAATTTCAATACTGGTTTTAGATAGTGCTCTTAAATCTCTAAAAATTATCCTGATAACATTTTTTGATTAAATCAAAATTAGAAATATTACAGCATATTCAAATTCGAAAAAAGTCAATATCAAAATTCCATTTTCCAGTTAAATTATACGAGATACGAAAAAACGTTATGATACAATATTATTGAATAAATAAAGTCCTACAAATTTGAATTGTAACATTTTTTCATAAGATGCATATTTTTCTTTTTAATTAAAAAAAAAACTATTGAAAATCCAAAATTCAATTTTTTAACAATAATATGTAAAATAAGAAAAAAACGTAAGAATACAAAGTTGTTAGTTTCAAAAAGATCTACAAGTTTTGTCTCACACAGTTTCTGATAAAACATATATTTTTCGTTTCAATTCCAAAAAATACGATTAAAATTCAAAAATTCCATTTTTTAGACAAAATATGTGAGATACAAAAAAAACGTTTATCTGGAAAATTGTTTGGCTAAATAAGATCTACACATTCTTATCGATAAATTTCTCGACAGGATGTATATTTTATGTTTTGATTTTTAATATTAAATAAATTCGATTTTTTTCACCAAAATATGTGATACGAAATAAGCGTTGTTTTGCAAAATCATTTCCTTAAATAAAGTCTACGATTGTTTTTCCTTTTTAAAAGATTTTGAAGAAAATAAATTTATCAATAATCATGTAATTTATTAAAAAGTTACAAAAATGCATACAGAAAATCGAGCGCGAAGCGCGCAATGAGAATGTGCCCGCGAAGCGGGCAGATTTTTTTAAGTTAGGTTGCTTCTTTTTGTTTTCTATACTTTATCTAGTGTATGACTTTAATTTTCATTTGCTTATCGTGACAATTTTAAACTTCATTCGTTGCTCACAAATTATTTGTCAAATTTGTCACTTATTTTTTATTGAATAAGACAAGTTTTGCATAAGATAATGTAGACTCTTTGCATGTTATAAATATTGCGAATTGTAATTAGAATTGTAAGTTAATTGTAGTGATATGCAGAAAAGACATTTGAAGGAAAAGTAAAGAACGTATTTATAGACAAATAAAGTTTTTCTTAATAATTAAAACCATTTTAAAAATTTTGCTAGCACTGCGAGCTATTAGTAATAGTCAATTTTTTTTTAATTTAAAGCTATCCACACTTTTATGTTTCAAAAATATGATTTTATATCAGCAAAAAAATTAAGAATACAAAATGAACATTTTTATTTTCAGATAAGCATTTTAACTAGGAATAATTATTTCTAAAAATCAATATTTTTTGATTCTCACATTGTTCTGTAACAAAAAATAGAACATCAACTGATTTCCAAAGTTAACATTTATTTTTAAATTACCGATTTTGAAATCGGTTGATTTTAAAACCTCTAAGTTGTGTTAAAAATCTCTCAAAAAGTGTAACCAGTTGATAATATTCATTTTCATAATAAAAGTGGCATGTTTATGTACCAATAAAAATTTATTAATATCCATCAAAGGTTTAAAATAATGTGAAAGACTTTTTCATCTCGTAACAATTGGTATATAAAAATCGACCATAAGATAAATTTCAACACTCTTTATGATCAATATTTATGCATTTCCAATTTTGAATGAACCTTCCCTTTAAAAGGAAATCTTTTGAAATTAGGTCTTGAAAGAATTGTCTGGCATTTGATAATAAAGAAGCAATAATTTAACAAGACTTTTGATTTCGTGTTGAATAAAATACTAGACACTAAATGAATTATATAAAGATAATGGAATAGGGAAGAATTCCTCGGTGAATGGGCGTTTAAATTTCTCGGAATGTCCGAGAAATTCAGCGATGCATTTACTTATATCCTCGACAGAAGCATATATTGTGATTACTCATCAACGTGACAGACCCCGTATTGTCCTTCACGGGTTTCATGACTGATTAAAAATCGCCCGCTGAACTTTTGACATGAGAATAAAAGAATCGGAACTAACATCACAATTGACATTTCAGGAATATGTAAACAATACTTATGCATATTTTATTCGGAAACAATATGTCGACCTCTTTAGCAAGGAACTGACTTGAAGCAAACGAATTGGCCACGTAAATTCTAGTTTTTCCTCTAAAGAGGTTCGACCTCTTGACATAACCTCAATCTAAACCATGAATTATGAATGATTTATGAATATTGGGCCCTGAAATCAAACGTTAATCTTAATATTTTTCCCATTATATAAAATCAACTTATTTCTTCAAAAAGGAGAAAATATTTTTTATTCGCAAATAATACGATCAAAAATAGTTATTTATTCCAGAAAAATCATGGAAATATGTAATTTAAGATTAATAATATTAAATGTTTGAATATAATATATTTTTAGACCAATTTGAATTCTATTTTCAATCACTTATTTTGCTGATTCTATTGATTAATTTATGTTTCATAAGCTTTCCATTGTTTTCAAGTTGTAGTTATTATGATCATTAATAAAATAAATATTTAATAATTAATGAAAAATATTATTACATGCAATGTGAGAAAAAATACAATTTTCATAGATGGTAATATATTACATAATTCATACGTATATGCAATAAATATATTTTTTATCAACTTATCTTGTCATTTACCTTAACAAATATTTTCGTAAATCGTCCTAATAGGGCTTTCCATTTTTTTGGAATATATAATTTGACATTTTAGTCAATAAAATTGCGGTCAAATAATTATTTAAATTTGAATAATGACGATACAAAGTTAGTTCTTACCGTATTTAAGTCTATGGACCAACCTGGTCACGTGACTAGATTCCTACTTTACCGGCATTTCAGTTTGTGTAATCCTATTTCTATGAAAATGAAGACAGGTTACTGGAAATTTGTAGAATTCAATAATATATATTAATATAGGTCTGTCTGGTCATAGATTTTCATAATTATGAAAAAGAATTTTTCTTTATAATTATAAACATTTATGACCAGTCAGACTTGTCTTAGTGCATTTTCTATTCACTTTTCATTTTTTTTATCTCATTGCAAACTACCTTCACTTTGTTAGAAAGAAATTTCCTGCTGGGATCAAGTATAACACTGTCTTTACTCTGAATCATAATGTTTCCAGAGTTGAATTCAAAATATCATTAAAACTTGAAATAAGGACTTTAAAAAATTAATTTCATCCTATATTTACAGGGTGAAAGCTTTCAAACTTTTTAAGTTTTGAATCTTTTATTTGAAACTGACTTCACACTAAAAAAATTGTTTGTTAAACAAAAACTTGTTTGGATCAACAAAATAAATGAAACACAATTTTTTTATTATTTAAACAAAATATTTGGTTGTTTTAAACAAATTCTTCCGTAGATTGAATAGTTTTGCATATTTAACAAAAAAAAATTCTTCAGATCAATCAACATTTTGGTGAATCAACCAAAGTTTGTTTTAATTAACTTTAGACTCAAAGAACAGTTACCTCAAAGCAAAAAAACATTCTTTTTGTACACAATTAAAAAAAAATTCCTCTGAATCAAAAAAAGTTTTTTCGATTTTAATACATTTTCATCAACGTGAACAAATCTTTTTCTTTAATTTAAAGAAAATTTCTCAAAATTAAAGAAAAAAGTTTTCCTAATGTAAAGAAATTTTTTATTTGCCCATGTAATAAAGAAATGTTTCATTAACTCAAATAAACTGTTTTTGGAATGCATATTTATTATTTTGTAAAGACAAGGCCATAGCGTAGGACTTCTCTTCTAAAACATGGTTTGTGGTGACAAATTTTCCGCAAGTCTGAATCATCTGAAATACAAAATTGATATGGATTCAGTTAAATTATAAGATTATCTAGTCTTTAATCGATCGATGAAAAAAAAGAATTATATAGAACAAAATGGCGACCGGTCAAAGTCCAAAGTTCGACTTTTACTGAAAAAAAAGGAAATCATCGATTAACCGTTTGAGTCCCAAGAGTCATTTGAAAAAAATAGTCGAAAAACGCCAAACAATTTTTTTTAAAAATTCCTCTGAATCAAAAAAAGTTTTTTCGGTTTTAATACATTTACATCAATGTGAACAAAGCTTTTTCTTTACATTAAAGAAAATTTCTCAAAATTAAACAAAACAGTTTTCCTAATGTAAAGAAATGATTAATTTACCCATGTTATGAAGAAATGTTTCTTTGATTCAAAGAAACTGTTTTCGGAATGCATATTTCTCTGTATCGAAAAAAAACGTTTGTGTGAATAAAACAAACTCTTTACCACGTAGTAAGTTTCATTAATTGCGGAAAATCTTTTATGGTTGACTCATGACGGATATAAACAAATTCCCATAATGGCTAATCACCTCAACACACCTCGTACCATTTTCCTTATGACGTCTTCCTCAAGATCATTATTCTATCATTTACACTCTAATTCTTGATTCAATTACTTGGGAATAATTCTAGTAAACATTCTAGAAGTTGTGGGTTTGATAAAAAATAATTCTAATAACTGCAAAGCTTCATATTACAATAGATTTTTGGTGTCTGAATCAATTGGATAGAGACTGGATGAAAAATTCCAATGGTCAAAAAGAAATTGAGTGAAGAAAATTGCGAATCATCGCTTGCAAGTCTCGTGTCTCATCAATATACGAGCTCACTAATTAATATATTTATTAAGCTTCGCCTCTGATCAGAACGATTATTCAGCAATATTCGAATAACGTTTAAACATTGAATTACACTAATGATCACATAAATGAATTTCAAAGTGATTCATTAGTACATCTGCATCCAATGTTTCATTAGAAATTTTTTTTTTTATTTTCACAAAAAAAGGTGTTTCTAAACTTTCACAATCAATTAATACTAACATTAAACGAGCCAGACTTAATTTGATCTCTTCAAAATTTCAATAAGTTAATTCAATTTTGATCATTTGTGATTTTATTACATCAAAGAAACATTTACAAAATTCGCACTTAACTTTTTTTATTGAGTTTAGTCAAAGAAAAATTTGTCTCAGTTAAAGAAACAGTTTTTTTAATTTTGAAAAATTTTCTTCAACGTGAAATTTTTTCCTTTAAATTAAAAAAATTATTTGAATTAATAAAACTTTTTTTGATTAAAAAAAAAAATTTTCTTACCTTACATCAAAGAATTTTCTTTAAGTGATCATTCAAAAATACTTAAAAGTAACTGAAATTTGTCTATTGATTACTTTCTTTAAAAAAACATAAATAGGTTATCTATTAAGAAGGAATGAAACCTACGTATATCTGGCTGACCCTGAAGTACTTCCCCTACTTACGGGGATCCGCCACCTTTAATATTTTTATTTGATGAGTTTAGACCTTCCATATAATTTTTTTTTTATGTTTAGTACCTTTATTTAGAAAGCTTTCGGGTTTTTTTTTTAAATTCCAGTGCCTTTATGTATTTTTAAACTAAAAATTTTGCATTTTTTGACATTTTTTTCACTTTGAATAACTTTTTTGTTTTTTAACCAATTGTCATGATTCTTTTTTTATTTTGTTCCTTGCAATATGTAGCAACTTTTCTAGTATCGAAAATAAAGTAAATAACTAAAAAAGAAGTTACAAATAAAATAAAATAAAAAAATAAATAAAAATTTCCCAAAAACGAAGAAAAATGTTGTGATTATTTTTTTAATTAGAGTGCTTTCTATACCCAAAAATATTAATAATATAACAAAGAATATGCCGTAAAAATTTTAAAGGATTGTGTCTAATAGTTTAGATTTTATTCAAACATGTTGCAACAAACATGGAAAATCACAACTTGCGAAACATATATTGTCTTTTTATAGGGATACCTGTTATATACTATTTTCCATATAATTCAGAAATATTAGTAAATACGTAAACATACTATTTTGTCTAAAAAACTAAGTTTCGCTAAAAACTCGTTATTCGTAAATCGTAGTAAATTTTAATTTAATTTATTTTTTCAAGAAAAAAAAATCAAATTCCCCTGAAAATTTACACACATACTCAGAAATTTATAGAGAATAAAAAAATTAAATTTTTTGAAAAATGCCAAAAAAATAAAAAATATACCAATTAAAGGTGGCAGATCCCCTTAAGAGTGTTTTTTCTTTTCCCTTTTAATTTTTTTCTTCTCGTTACAAACTACCTTCACTTTGTCAGAAAGAAATTTCTTGCTCAGATCAAGTTTAAAACCGTCTTTACTTTAAACTATAACATTTTCAGATTTGGATTTAAAATATCATTACAGCTTTTAAATAATTACTTAAAAACTAATTGTATCCTATTTTATAATGCTTAGATTTATCTTTCTATCCAATTAAAACTTCTCATAATTCATTTTGAGATAAAATTTTCCCCACTTTCACGAAAGAAATATTCTGAATGAAAAAAACTGAGGAAATAGACACTTTGACTCATTGTTTGCACGATTATATCTCCAATTCTTCCTTATGTCAATGCAATGTATTTTATTGTCAAAAAATTATTTATAAAAATGACATTTGAATCTAAGAATAATTTAAAATGCATTTGAATTTAAGCTTATATAAAAATTATTATACTCGCTTATAATTGCAAACGCCTTGACTTTAGTTCTATAATGATTTCAAGTTTTCTACTTAAAAAAGTATTTTTAATCGATCTTTCTGAGACTTAATTAATTATTTTTTAATTTTTCTTCCTTATTTTTAACTTCTGTGGAAAGATAATTTTGTCAGGAAAACGATATAAAACAAACTTATGCACGTACCAGTGTATAAAAGCAAATATTGCTCATAAACTGACAAAAAATATAGCAACGTCATCTTTAGTGCATTTTAGAAAATGTTCCAACTATTATGTTTAGTCTTTTCCTTTTTATATTAAGCTGCATCCATTTACGAAACCCGGTAATTAATTTTGGATTAGGGTAATTATCGTGCCAATAAACAGGCCTCCGAAAAAAAGTTTCATGATTTTAAGACTTGAAATGATATTATTAAGCGTGTTTTATTACAGAAAAAAGATTATTTTTTATGAAAAAAATTTAAAACTTACGAAAAATAACACTTTTATTTTCATTTTTGTAATAGAATTTTTCCTTACTATCGCTTCTCACTAATTTTTAAAAATCATTGCATTTTCATAAATAATTTCAGTCTGAAAATTTCACTTCCAAAATTAGAAAAAGTAGAGCTGTAGAAAATGATTCCCCCGAAAAAATAAGCCATGATTTATGAAAATCCAATCATTAATAAAAAAATTGGTAAGAAGCAATAATAAGGAAAATTCTATTACAAAAAACATTATTAAAAGTATTATTTTTCGCAGGTTTCAAACTTTTTTTTATAAAAAATCATTTGTTTTCATTTATAAGACACGACAGATAATATAATTTCGTCTTAAAATCATAGGAAGACTTTTTTCCAAAAACCTTTATTTTGGCACAACTACCTTGAATTGCCTTTTCGTTCGTCAATCATGGAAATCCATCCACTTGCCAGGGTGACCTTGATAGCGCTCAGATCCCTATTGAGACCTTGGAATGCGTATCTCTTGCCAAATTATTGTTGCCGTAACTCGGAAGATCAATAAAAACTTAATTTCTACGGGAGGCAAGATCGTTTTCATGAAAGCAAAACAAGATTATTTGAGTCTGTTTACATGATGTCTTTCAAGGTGAATTACTCAGACACCTTGTACTTAGATTGACCAACAAAGTCACTTTCGATTGAGGGCAGATTCCTCCAACGTCGATTAAAATTTAATCGACGGTCAAACCCGTAATTCTAATTTCTGATTGGTTAATCCGAGAGTTTAAACATACCTGGTGAAATCGGCCTTGAATCTTGTTCAGTTTTAAATCACTCTTAAGTACATCATAAGTTGCGTACCCAGAAAAAAGTTTCTTTGATTCAAAACAAATTTCTTAGAATCAAACAAAGTGCATTGCTATACAGTTAAGGTCCACGAAAATCAGACCTCAGGCAAAAATAGATAATTTTGCATTCAAGAATAGCAATATTATTATTGAAGGGCTATTTTGAAAGAGAAAAGATTATTTTATAAGGAAAAAATTTGAAACACAAAAAAAAAATTTATTAATAAATTTTATTTTTGACCCAACGTTTTTTCTTATCGCTTCTTACCAAATTTTAAAAAATATATGCGATTCTAATAAATCATGAATGATTTCTTCAGAGGAAAGATTTCCCACAACTTCACCGTTTCTGATTTTTAAAAATAAATTCTTTAATGGCTGGAACCATTAAAAAAATATTTGCAAAAACGACATTTTTATAAACAAATTGCTGAATTTGATAATAATTTATTCATTTTCGAAGATTGGAAATAGATAAGTTGTAGGGAATCTTTTTCTTAAAGAAGTGATTTTTAATTTATTAAAATCGAATAATTTTTTAAAATTTGGTAAGAAGCAATAAGAAAAAAAGTTGGGGCAAAAATAAAATTTATTAATAAAATTATTTTTCTGTATTTCAATACCCAAGTGCGAAATCATAAACGGCCCAACTTTGGCCCAGTAGTGGCAAATATGTTGCCGAGACTTGGTCGCCTGCACTTGCCCGTCACTGACTGCCAGTATTGGCTCGAAATCGGCATATGTTAATGGCCCATTACCGAAATGATATCTAAGGGCTGCACTTGGCCACCTTCACTTGCCCTTCGTTGGCTGCCAGTGTTGGTCCGAAATCGGCATATGTTAATGGCCCATTACTGAAATGATATATAAGGGCTACACTTGGCGGCCTATACTTGGCTGCCTTTACTTGACGGTCACTGGCTGCCGATATTGTCCCAAAGCTGCATAAAAATAATGGCCCAAAAATGGGTGGAAAGTTGGTTGTCTTTAAAATATTTTGAGTCATTTACGAGAAATGAATCTTAGGTTAGATTTATATTTTTCAAATTATTAAGAAAGTCTCTATAATCAACGCTTTGTTTATCATCAAACTAGCATGAATTACAAAAGATTGTTAATAAAAATTAAAGAAGGACAAAACCTATAAACCAGAGTTGACAGATGGCAGACAGGTTATTTTTATGATTACTGTAAAAGAAAAGGAAAAGTTTTTACTCACTCCTGAGAGACAACATCATCGCTAAAAGTATCGTCAGATGTGGATCCAGTGGATGAAATATTAAATATTTTCTCTGGTGGATCTTCACTTTTGTCACTCTGATCGATTCTTTTTCTTTTATTTAGCTCTCGGGATTTATATGATTGATAATATTTAGACATATTTGTCTTTTAAAAAATGCTTTTTGGGTAAAGTAAACTTTGTGAACTGTTTGTGTACTCGAATTTGAAGAATATATTTAGTTAACTGTTCTTTACCGAACTTTGATACAAAAATTGTTAACTCTGGCTCTTCTACGTAAAAGATGGTTTGTTGAAGTAATGATGACTTTTGGCCCAGTATAATAAATTAATAACATGGGTTGCCAAAGTAATGCCGACTTTCAACCCAGTAAAGTGCCATTACTGGGCCAGACTCTGATTTTTTGACTTCCAGCATGGTTTGCCGGAGTACTGCCGACTTTCGGACCTGTGATGGGCCGTTAGTGGGCCGGACACTGGCTTTTTGACTTACAATACGGTTTGCCGGAGTAATGCCGACTTTGCACCCAGTAAAGTGACATTGCTAGGCCAGACACTGGCTTTTTGACTTACAACACGGTGTGCCCGAGTAATGCCGAGTTTCAGTTCAGTCAAGTGCCATTGCTGGGCCGAACACTGGCTTTTTGACATACAATACAGTTTGCCGGAGTAATGCCGACTTTCAGCCCAGGAAAGTGCCATTGTTGGGCCAAGCTTCGGTGCAAGCATTGGAAATTTTGATGTCCAATGTACCGTGCCAGTACTGGGACAACACCGGGCCGATTTGAACGCTGATATTGGTCCAGTAACATTGTCCAACTTATGGCTGCCAAGATTGGTCCAGTACTGGGCCGTGTTTTCAGTTCCGGAAATTCGCACTTGGGTATTTTCAATTTCAATAATAATATTGCTATTCTTGAAAGCAAAATTATCTATTTTTGCCTGAGGTCTAATTTTCGTCGATCGACTACCTTAAAGAAAAGTTTCTTAGATTTAAAGAAATTTCTTGATTGTTGTTTTTTTTTTTAAATGAAAAAAATAAATGTCCGCAGAGTCGCATATAATGCATACGTAATGTAACTTATAGAAATATTTTCTTTAATTTTAAGAAAAAATTCTCTTCGTTCAAAGTAATAAAATTGAATAAATTATTTCTTAAATTTTTGCCAGTATTGTATTTGAACCGAAAAAATATTCTTTTAAATCAAATAAATAATGTGAATAAAATAATTTCTTTCATTTAAGGGGTTACCCCTAGTTGTACCGCAAAAAAATTGGTCTTTTTAAATAATTTTTTGCAAGAAAACCACGAAACTTTTTTGTAGGAACTATTTATTGTATTAAAGTGCATACACTCAACATACTTTAAGTAATTTTTCAATAAAAAATATTTATTATTTTGTAAAAACAAGGCCATAGCGTAGGACTCCTTTACTAAAATATGGTTTGTGGTGACAAAGCAATCGATGGCTGAAAAAAAATAAATATATGGAGCGATATGGCGACCGGTCAAAGTCAAAAGCTCGATTCTTACTGAAAAAAGCGATCGTTCTTCAGCTATATAAAATTTTGAGAAAAACGCGTTTAAAGTTTCTACTCAAATTTCCACCAAGAAAAAAAAATTCGTTTTGAAAAGTTCTAAATTGTTCTGTTTTAGAAACGTTACTTTGACGCTAGCACTTTGACGACTAGAGAAAAAGTGCTTATCAGGATTTTTTTCTCAAAAACTAAAAAATTTATTAACATTTAATTTTTTCAGTTTATTTATTGACTCTTTAGCTTTAAACATACTCTCATCTATAATTTTAGTTTCGTTGAAATTTTTGAATTTTTTGAAGCCATCAAAGTAATTAATCAACTGTTTTTTTTACTAATTTCAAGCAGTAACTAAATTCTAGTAATATAATCAGTTATAAAATACATATTAACTGATTAACTAGTTGAACACAAATAAATAATAGGGCTAGAATTCAGCCACTAATTGGAATTAGTAAAAAATACTGATTCTAACTGAAAGGGTATAAAAGTTTCTGTAGCATTCGGCTCAATTTAATCCACGTTCTAGATTAACTTAAAACGTTTTAATGAGACACCCCAGAATGTTTCGTAAAAGTTGAACAGTTTTTAAAGAACAAGTTTAAAATTAATTGATTCATTATTTTATGCAATTCCGTATGATCAAAAAATTTTATGGTAAGTTTTCATTCATGTATATTTTTCTCTGCAATCTCCTTATGAAAACCAAATTTTCAAATTTCTGAGAAAAAAAATTGTTAACATAACTCCAATCATAGGAACCTATACATATAGGTTCCCACATAGTTTGCCATGTCTATTTCCCAAAGAGAATTTAAGACAGGTTTTTACATAAAATACTACGTTTATATTCCTACATTGGAACCTATTAAGTAATCCAGATAGGGTTCTAACTTATTTCATACAAAAATTCGTGTTTGAATTTCCATATGGAATAAAATAGAGTCCTATATGGATTAGGGTATGGGTTCAGACATGGAACCCTGTGAAGGTTCCCAATGGGTTCTTATGTGTGGATTTGAGGTAGAATTGTTGATTTTATGCGTGCCAAAGTACATCAGATTATACACTTAGATGAGAAATCATTAATAAAAAGTAGTGAAAGTGGTTTTCAATGTAATGTGAAACTAAACAGTCATTGCAAACTCGCTAAAAACACTCATAAAAAAAGTCAATAAAATAATGACTCGCATGAGAAATGTGAATGTTATTTAAATTATAGCCGACATGCAAAATTATCGTTGATTTTTCATAAGTAGGTGCTACTTCTCAGAAATATAGGAAATCAATTTTGCAATTTGCAACGATCTGTTAACTGTGTTAAATATCTGGGGCATTTTTTAGTAACTTCAATAATATTTACAGGGTGAGTTTTTCATATTGAAACATCAAAATATCTCAAGAAATAAGCATCGAAGGAAAGAAAAATTTATTTTCGAAGAGGGAAAGCGACTGCAAAAGTTTATTCCACATCTCACTCTATGTAGGTGTGTGTGTGTGTATGTGTGTAGGGGAGGGGGGAGGGCATACAAATTTCAAATGAGAACCTCTATTTTTTATTCCATATTCTGATTCTTGATTAAAAAACACGTATTTCTTAAGATAAAAAACTAATCATGTATGTTTGTTTAATTATACCGGGATAAAGTACTCACATTAAAGTAGTTTCCAGTCAAGTTTCGAAATTTGAGGAGCTTTTTTTTCAAAAATGGGAAATTGAAATATAACCAATATGGCCGCTCGGTAACCTGTCTCCAACTACAAATTCACAAATTAAAATTGATGAACAAAAACTAAAGAATTATATGAATAATTAATGCTCATATAAATCATTTTTATTGAGTTAAAAAATTTGATTGGATAAAAAAAAATAATATGCTTAAAGGGCTTTTTTTGATTTAAAAAAAAATATATTTCAAATAAATAACATTTGTTTAATTCAAACAAAATATCTTTGGGCCAAAGAAATAATTACTTGAATCGAATAAATTTTTCTTCAGAACAAAGAAATTAATACATTGATATATTATCAAAGATATAATTTGTTTGATATAAGGCAGAAATTTATTTGATTTAAACAAATTTTCATTTGCTTCAAAGATACTTTGATTGAATCAAACAAATTTCATTTAATTTAAATAAATAATTTCACCAAATCAAAGAAAGTCTTTGAAACAAATAATTTTCTTTGATTCAATCAAATCTTTCTTCCGACTTTACGTAAATTTTGAAGTAATTTGTCGGTAAGATAGGAATATAATCAAATGGTCCGGTTGGTCAGTGGCCTTAAAAATGTAGCAAGTGACAATACAAATGATTAATACTAAATTATTCGCTCTCTAAACTTTTGACTGATTGAAAAACAAGAAGTCAGTCACTAATTGGAATTATTAAAAATCCTAACTGATTCTGATTTAGATAGCGGTGTTTCTTATTTCTGTATTTTAATTTAGAACGCACATATATGTCAAAATGAGCGATTTAGACGTTTAGTAAAAAGTTTATCTTATTGAGTATTTTTACTTTGAAGGCAAATATGCAAAAGCATATAGAGAATTTTTTTACCAAGTTTGTTGACAATTAGAATGTTAGCAAATACACTTTTAAACGCTAAATTTACATATTTACTTTATTTGATGTTATAATCGTTTGTTTGAACAGGACCTGTTATATTAGATTGTTTGCTTTATTACGACTAAATTTATTTATTTTTTAAAAATAATTGACTATTTTATCTATTTCGGTTCTTTTGAAGAAACCGGTCATTAATCACAAGAAAAGAGGATTACTACGCCAGAAACTTTCTTTAAGACGAATCATACTAACGAAGTGAAAAGAATCTGAATGCAAATTTGCACTTTTACCAATTTAAAACGAAATAAACATGCGTTAAACGAGCTTTCACTGACAAATTGAAAATATTTCGTCTGTTTCAGAATTGTGTATCAGGTGTACAAATAAGTTTCCGCCGTTTTTTTATCAAAAATTGGGCATTTATTGTGAAAGAACGGAACCTTCCCTACTGGAAGAAAAAAGATAGAAATCTTATCGTTTTAAATAATTTCGAATCTATATTATAGAAAAAGATACAGATAATTGATCCAATTCTATGTCTTTTTCATTCTAAATTCACGTCTATCTATTCTAATAAATACTTTTGTATCCATTCTAATCCTTTATCTATCATGCTTAATTTTTTTCTATCTCTTTTTCAATATATATTGACGTCTATCTTTTTCAATCTTTCATTCTCTATCTCATTCTATGCTTTATCTATCCGCGTGAATCTTTTTCTACGTCTTTGTCAATCTCAGTTCAAGTCTATCTTTTTTAATCTCCCCTTTTCTATCTCATTCTATCCTTCATCCAATCACCTGATCTCTGTCTCATCCAACCCTTCATCAATCCACCTTAATCTTTTTCTATCTCTTCGTCAATCTAAAATCACGTCTATCTTTTTCAATGCTTACTTTTCTATCCCTTACAATCTTTTATCAATCCTTCTTAATCTTTTTCTATCTGTTAATCAATTACAATACACATTTATCTTTTTCAATCTCCCCTTTTCTATCTCATTCTATTCTACATCTATCAACGTCAATTTTTTTTTGTCTCTTTGTCAATCTAACTGCATGTCTATCTTTTTAAATCTTTCATTCTCTATCTCATCCTATGCTTTATTTATCCACGTGAATCTTTTTCTATGTCTTTGTCAATCTCAGTTCAAGTCTATCTTTTTTAATCTCCCCTTTTCTATCTCATTCTATCCTTCATCCAATCACCTGATCTTTATCTCATCCAACCCTTCATCAATCCACCTTAATCTTTTTCTATCTCTTCATGAATCTAAAATCACGTCTATCTTTTTCAATCTCCCCTTTTCTGCATCTATCAACGTCAATCTGTTTCTATGCCTTTGTTAATCTTAAGGGCTCGCTCGCAATCTGCGCGCTGAAAAATTGGTCAGTTTATTAATTAAAGTACAGGGTGTGCCATCTAGACCTTCAGTATTTCAACATTGAATAACTCTGTTGTTTTTAAGCCGATTTTGACAAATGAGCACGATTCTGAAACGTCATTAAGTACCAATTTAACCATGAGTCAATACACACCGCATGAACGCGCTGAAATCGTAGCGTTTTACACTGAAAACAATCGTTCAATTGTGAAAACACGTTGTGTTGAAAAATAGCGATTTGGAGTGGCCTCCTCGTTCTCCGGATTTAACTGTACCTGACTTTTTTCTTTGGGGTTATTTAAAAATCAAAGTTTATGCCAGCAAGCCAAAGACAATTGACGAACTTAAATGTAACATGCGAACCAAAATAGCTGCTATAACGCCCGAAATGCTGGCCAATGTTATGCAGAATGCGCGAAAAAGAGCTGCTTTTTGTGTATTGAATGGAGGTGGTCATTTAATCGACGTTGTGTTCTAAAACTGATTTGAAATAAATGGTAAAGTATATCCTAAAAAAATCTTGCTCATTTGCCAAAATCGGCTGAAAAGTGTCATAGTTATTCAATGTTGAAATACCGAAGGTCTAAATGGCGCACCCTGTATTAATTAAGTGTATTAATATTTTTGAATAAACCTTTGTTTGTCTGAAAGTACATTCTCTTATTTAAATTTTCTGAAAATCACAATGGAAAATGAAAATTATACAAATACAGCGCTTCTTTGTGGCATCAGTTTCTAAAAAGTGTCCTTGCGGTGAATACTCTCGTTCCTGAACGGGTTATCTGAAATCAAAAAATGAAGAAGATTTAATTAGTTAATTAGTTTACTCTACTTTTGATCGATGGATTATGGAAAAAAAAAAATTTTTTTCACAAAATGGTGGCCTGTCAAAGTCGGAAGTCCGATTTTCGTAAAAAAAATCACTCTTATTCTGTTGATAAGAACTGTAATTTTTATTTTAAAAATGAAATCTTCGATTAAAAGTTGCGTATGTATATATAAAAGAACGTTGCCAAGTTTGAAATGAATTGGTCCAGCGATTCACAAGTAATCGTGTTCACCGGGTCCGAAAACATGGTTTCGAGAAAAACGCGTTTAAAGTTTCAAACATAGTTTGCATGTAAATAAAACTTTTTTTTTGCAACTTACACTGAGTCATCTATTCCGGGCCCATATAATAAGCCTGATGCATCCTCCGCAGCTTCCAAATAATCAATAATTGATTGGCGACGACTGTCTCTTCCTTCCCGTGTAGCGTTTCGAACCCGCTTATCAGCAAGTGTCACACGGATACCGTCGGCCTTCTCAGCAAAGTTGTGGGAATTTGGTCGACATCTAATTCCCAAAGCCATCATCATTTGCAAAAGTGATCCACCAGGAAGTACTTTCGGACTTATCTTCCAAATCAGTTGGTTGTAACTCTCATTTGTATTCTGTGTGAATCCGCCAACACATCTTTCCAATAATGCATCGCTGCTCAAATCTTGATAAACTGGTTTAATGGCAGACAGAACATCTTTCGGTAGCGGCTGGTAATCATGTTTACATTTTTTCACACTCCTTTTTGTTGTAGCACGCTGATAAGAGCACCATGAGTCTTCACTTTGCGGGCACTTCGCGTGTTGACGTTTCTTGTCCGTAGAACTGTAATGATAGAAGGTTGCCCATATGGCATTTTTCATCTTTTCCTTGGAGTCAGAGTTTCGACAAATTGCCAATCCATAATAAACTGTTAATTTGTCGATGACTCTTCCAGTCAATTTGCTTCTTCCCCCCATGAAGTTCTTCTGAACGTTTGAACACTTCTACCATCCCATCTACTTCCATTTTTCTGGATGATTCCTCGTGATTTGCAAGGCATTCCGATTCATGGTCCTCTAGCCACTTTTCATATTCTGCAGTGCTTTTTCTTTTCTCCCACATTTCGCACATTTTGCAGTAGGAACTTTTCACGTTGATATCAAGCACTTTTCCTGTAAAGGATCCTATCAGAAAAGACACACCATATAACGATGAGAATCCCCACTTCTTCCACGTACCGTCACCAGATACTGTTAAATTCGTATCATTTTCTATGTTACGAGCTTTTGAATTCTCTATAATTTCTTCTTCCGCAGCCTTCTGGAATAATTTATTAGCAACGACCTTCATACTATCATTCATTTATTTCAAAATAATGTTATAAGTATGAGACAGGGTTTATTTCGACGAAAGCTTTTAGTTTTAATTTTAATAAGATTTTTCAGTCGAAATTTTCCCCTCACCCGGCGCGGCCTGGGTCATGAGCTGTCCGGTAAAGTTTAAAAATGTAGAATAAAATTTTAAAATATACTTCACAAATTATAACAATAATAAATAATCTCCAACTTGTCCATATGCCTAACTTTGCTAAAAGTTAAGTATTTAATTGTAATTTGTATATGATAAAGTAAAAATCATTATTCTTCAAATTTAATTTTGAATTTGATTGTTAACAATTTTTATATAAAGAAAAGCGATCTTCATTTCACTAATAATAATAATATTAAATAATAAATAATAAATATTTTTTTTTTTTTGGTGAGGAGGAAAAATGGCGAAATCTTTTATAGACGTTGTACAGGACTCTCCTAGGACGGGTCTAGGCATATCTGTTAAAACCAAAAAACCCCCTCTCACGAACCAATGCACCGCCCGCGGAACCGCCTTTCGGCTTTAAACTTCGCGGGCAGTTGGTTCCAGCATAAAGTCGCGTACGACTCTTCCGTCGTCCGTTCGCCCGGGACTCCCATCCGCGGGCATACGCCCGCTAGGCAGGCCGGCCAACCGCGCCAACCAGGAAAGGAATAAGAAGATTCCTCCCCCGGTCGACGCGAACAGCCAAGTCCGCCCAAGACGCAGGACCGCGGGTGTAGGCCCCGGTGCGATTTCTACTGGCCCCCATTGTTGCCGCGCTCTGCACGCTCATCGAGCTCCCTCGCCTTCATCACCAGGGTGACGAATGACTCGATAAACATCCAAATCTGTTCAGACTGGAGCATGAGAGAGACCATCGTGTCAGGAGTGAGCTCGGCACCCACTGCCTGACCGAGGGCCTCCCTTGCCGCGCCCCACTTTGCGCAGACGAAGAGTGTGTGCTCTGCATTATCCACAAGGGAACCGCAGTAGCGGCACGACTCATCGTCTCTTTTCTTGAAGCGCTTCAGGTACGCATTAAAGCAACCATGGCCCGAAAGCGCTAGCGCCAAGTAAAAGCCGACTTGACCGTGCTTTCTATCCAGCCAGGTGGCGAGCTCCGGGATCAGACGGTGTATCCATCTCCCGGTTTGGTCACCATGCCATCTCGTCTGCCATTTCTCGACGAGTCTGCGCCTTCCATCCTTGCGGATGGCCTCCTTCGCGCGAGCGATTTCCTGCAGGTCGGCGCAGGTAAGCTCCTTGCGAAGCTGAAAGGTCTCCTGCCTTTCCTCCGCCAATAAATCTATTGGCGGGACGCTCGCCAGGACCAGCACAGCACTCGTCGACACAGTTCGGTATGCTGAGACAATTCTCATCACCACACCTCTCTGTGCCGAGAACAGCTTCTTCAGGATAGCATGGTTGTTAAGGGCACTTGTCCAGATCGGAGCTGCATAAAGCAGCTTCGAATTTACCACGCTCGCCACCAGCCTTCTCTTAGCTTCCCTAGGACCACCAATGTTGGGCATGAGCCGAGTCAGGGCGGCCCCACACTGGATGGCTTTGGAAGTCGCGATCTGCAGGTGTTCGCCGAAGCTAAGCATTCGATCCAACTGCACACCCAGGTACTTAATACTCTTTTTCCACTTGATTTCATGTTCCCCGAGAACGATCCTCGGGTATTTGAAGGATCTCCTGTCTGTGACCAGCAAAGCCTCGGTCTTCTCAGGGGCCATTTTCAGGCATCTGCTATCCAACCAACGCTTTGCCCGCCACAGACTATCATTGATCCTCAGCTCCAGGATTTTGACGTCGTCAGCGGCGCACACGACAAGTGCGTCATCCGCGAAGCCGATGATGCTCGTTCCAGCAGGCAGGTCCATGCGCAGGAAATCGTCGTACATGACGTTCCAGACGAGTGGACCTACCCGCGACCCTTGAGGGGCGCCACATGTCATCTCTTCCTTGAGAGACCATTTGTCGCCCTCGTATATCACCCACCTGTCGCTCAGATAGTCATCTATCATTCGTAACAGGTAGTCTGGAACCTTTTTCCGCACCATCGCCTCGATGCAGATGTTCCATCTCGCGGTATTGAACGCATTGCGTATGTCAATGCTGATCAACGCGCAGAATCCCTTACGCTTACCAGTTCCTCTTCTTGCTTTAGTGGCGATGTCCACCACTGCCTGGATGGCGTCAACTGTGGACCTGCCTATCCGAAAGCCGAACTGGTTTTCCGAGAGACCATTCTCGCGGACCATGTGACCCTGTAGTCTTTGTAGGATCATTTCCTCCAGAAGTTTCCCCATCGTATCCAATAAACATATTGGCCTATACGATGAGGCATCCCCTAGAGGTTTGTTGCCTTTCCTCAGCAGGACCAACCTCTGCTTCTTCCAGTCTGCGAAGAACCTCCCCTCCCGAAGACAGGAGTTGAAGACTTCTAGGAGGATCTCCGGGTATACCCCGATCACCTCTTTGAGGATCTCGTTCGGCAACCCATCGATCCACGGCGCTGTGTTTGCCTTGAGCCTTCCACCCGCTCTCTTTAGTTCTTCGAGAGTGAAGAGTTCTTCGCCCCGGACCACGCAGGAACTTCGGTCCTGTCTTTGGAACAGCTCTACATGCGGGAACAAGCTTCGCACGATGTACTTGACACGATCGGCACTATCCAGGCCCGGAGTCTTTCTTCTAGTCACTAATCTCTTAGTGACTATTTTGAAGGCGAGACCCCATGGATCCTTCTCGACTTCTCCGATCAAGTCTTTCCAGCACTGAAGTCGGCTTTTTTTTATGCCTTGCCTCAGAGCTGATTTTGCTTTTTTCCATGCCTCACGCAGCAGAGGTTCACCCTTTGAGCGGGTAAAACTCCGCCGCGCTGTAAGGCACTTTCGACGCAGGACGGACAACTGGTCGCTCCACCAGTACATCGAGTCCCCGGTACGCCTGTGCCCGCGGCGAGGCATGGAGTGGTCGCATGCTGCGACCACTTTCCGCCTCGCCGCACGCACAGTGTCCTCCAACGACCCAGCAGACCTTGCCCAACCAAGCTCATCTATGAGCCTGGTTTCTTCAAGATGTTCGCGAAGCTTGTCTTTGCTGATTCGTTTTGTGTTCCAGGAGGGGCTCCTTACCTTGCCTTCCAAGTTGCTAATTAGCATTCCCAAGACGCTATGTCTTTCTATCTCCAAAATTATATTCACCATGCCAAGGACTATCTATCTGTTTCTATCCCTCAGTTTATATCTTCTTCTGGAATATCTATCTCTTCCTATCTCTAATCAATCCTTACGCCCAGTAATATCTGTATCTTCCTATCCTCTCGTCTATTCCTGCATCCGGTAAAATTTATCTCTTTCTATCATTGTAAAATAAATTTGGATCACATTGTATTCCCATCTCGATCTTTCTTTTCAAACTTGTTAATTTTCATGCCCCTAACATATATTTAACAATTTTATAAATACATTACTTTGTACATAACCAATATTCTAAATTTGTCGCTAACGCGTATAACACTGAAAAATCAGCATGTACCGAGACTCGAACCCTAACCACGCACGCATCGATATATTGCCAAACGCTTAGTCTAAGGTATAACATGAGATAACTGTGATAAATCTTGATGTCACTCATGAGATACATTTCACTATCCCTGTCTATTCCTCGACTATCCCCATCCAACTTTTTCTATCCCTTCGTCAATCCAAGATTAAACCAATCTTCGAATACCCTTTTCTCTATTTCGGTCTATACCTTGTATATTTGGGGTGTCATTTTCTATCTCTTTGCTATTCGATAAATAGAAATAATTATTGGTAATTAATGATACAATTTGTACAAGATTAGAAGATCTAGCTACGAGGAGGGACAGGGATTAAAAGAGATAAGCGTGAACCTGGATTGAGAAAGAGATTTACAAGAGATAGAAAGTGATAGAGGTAAATAAATGAGGGATATATTGAAAAAAAAGAGAAAAACATTTAAAGATATAGACGTGAAATTGGATTGGCAAAAAGATAGAGAAAGATATAGGTCAATATACGAGAGATAGAATAGGCTGAGATTAGGAGAAGTGGATTAAAAGAGATATACATAAATTTGAATAAACAAGAGATAGAAAGAGATGGTAGTGGATAGAAAAGAGATAAAAATAGATATAAGTGGATAGATAAAGATTAGGCTGAAATAAAAAAATGGGATTGAAAGAGATAGGCATCGATCTGGAATGACAAAGAGATACAAAGAAATAGAGGTGGATAGACAAGAGATAGAAACAAATATAGGTGGATTTACGAAATATAGGCAGAGATAAAAAACGGAATTAAGAGAGATAGAAGATTAAAAGTTATAGGATTTCTATCTTTTTACATCCAGCAGGGATGAGAATTAAGTTCTAAAATTCTCGAGAACTCAAGATTACGTAATATTACTGAAAACATAACAAAATAGAAATAGTTTTAAAACTAAGGTCGAACCCGTATCACTACAAATTCAAATTAATCTTAACGTCCAAACAAAAGTATAATTTAAAACTTCAAGAGTTCGAAACCGTTCGAACTCTCAAAATACAAAAAACGACCAAATTTACAGCCGTGAATTTAGATTGACAAAGAGATAGAAAGAGATAGGCATCAATCTGTATTGACAAAGAGGTATAAAGAAATGAAGGTGGATAGACAAAAGATAGAAACAAATATAGGCGGATATACAAAGAATAAATTGAGATAGAAAAAACTAGTTTGAAAGATATAGCCGTGAATTTGGAATGACAAAGAGATAGAAAGAGATAGAGGTAAATAGATGAGGGATAAAAAGAGATACAGGTGAATATGCTAGGAATAAATTTCCCTTATCTCTTATTTCTATCTAGGAGATAGAAAGCGATTAAAAGTGATAGGCTTTTTAACCCTTTACTTCCAGCAAGGATTTCCTAAATAATGGATAGAAAACGTTTTACCAATAAGTTTCACATGATGAATTTCAAATCAAAGAACACAAAGGTGGCAGGTGAGAAATATAAGACCATTGTACTGATGATTTAATCGCGCAAATCATAACACAATGAAATTCAAACTTTTTCAAATTCTAGTTAATCACGGTATGAGTCAGTTTTCGATTATACACCAATCTATTATAATTAATTAATTTTCTTTATTTTAATTACAATTTACGACGCATATCTGATTTGCTCGAATGAACAGCGATCAATTCCTTCTTAATATAGTTTCAAATTGCGTAGATTTAAAATTTTATGTTTTCATTGCTGCAATTAATCCATAAACTTTATAGATTCGAGTCTCAACATTACGAAATTGATTTGTAAATAACGTATCTGTTACTTCGGAAAATGTGCAGATCACATTTACATAGATTCTGTAATTTCTCAAAAGTTAACTTCTTTTCAAGAGAATTATTTTTTAAAACTATATTTCTTTAAGAAAAAATCTTTTTTAGAAATTACATTTTATATTGAAAATAACTTATTTCCAATATGAATTGATATGGAAATAACATATTTTTCAAATTCAGTAATCAATTCTTTTATACTCTATCAAAAAAATATTTTACTACAAAATGGACTTGTTATGCTGTCGCTTTTGAGAACAATAAATGCCTTTGATTTATTATCTGTCACGCTTTTGACACTCATCACTATATATCGAATAGATATAAATAAAAAACATACTTTTTGAGAAGAAATTTACGAGTGCAAAAAATCATATAAATTATTATTATGATTTGTTTTTCGGCTTGACTAATTTAGTCAATCTCCATTTAATCTGCATTTGTGAATAATATTTCCTTTTTCATTTTTCATCAACAGGTAAAATAATCTTTTTACGCGTTTATTGTTGCTCGAAAAAATCCGTTTATAGAATTTAAAAATTTTAATAACCCATTTTTCGCTGACTTTGGTTACTAAAGTGTCATTATGACTTACAATGTTTTTTCCGTAATTAACACTTCTGTTGCAAATAACAATGTATTATCCAATAGGAGCTTGTCTCTAAGAATCGTGGCCTTTGCTAGAAAGTTGTAGCAATTAGGATAAAAGCTAGTATATAGATTATAAGCACTGATGGAAAAGAGAAGTCGTGTTTTTATGTGAAGCTGGATTGTAATTAATTATAACCGCAACCTTCTACACATAATGGGTAAAATTAGACAATTTGCACTCTTGTTTTAACTGCTTATCTAGTCTCACACGAAGTAATGTATTTTATAAAAGTTGAAGTCAAAAATACTAGGGAACGAAGAAAGAAAAAGTGATTTGCGGTAAAACTATGGCATGAGTTGCTCACCTTGGTACGAACTTGAACTACCACTGCACCACTTCTCGAGTTCATATTCACCATTTACTTGCAATTATTACCTTCAAAATTCTATAAAATTATCTTTAAAGTATCATCATTACAAACGAATTATTTGAGGTCACTGCATAGATGTAGAAAGAAACTCGAACTAGAAAATACAAAAAGACAATAAAATGTAACCTATGGCCATGGACCAACCGGATCACGTGATTAGGTCCCTACCTTAGCAGCATTTTCAATTATTGTGACCCCATTTCTGTAAAAAATGAGATAAAAAGTTGAAAATTTGTGAGAGTAAATGAAATGCACGAAGTCAAGTCTGCCTAGTCGAAATTATGAACCTTATTTGAAGGGTCTAAAACGGTTTTCGACAGCTTTAAGGCGTTTGAACTGACTTTAAAAGGTGATCATCGGTCAAGTTCGATAGTGAAGCTACTCGTAAAATCACGGCCTAGCATATGTGGATTACCTTGAATTACCCTGGATGAACCTGGAGTATCTTCATTGCTCGGATTACCCTGGGCTACTGTGGATTAATACGGATTACTCTGAATTACTCCGGATTACCAGTTTGCATCACCAAGTAGTCCAGCGAATTACTAGAGTTGTTTCCCCCTCGAGATTATCGCCGATTAATGCGAATTACGCCGCATTACTCGGGTTACTCCGCTTTACTTGGATTATTCCGATTTACTTCGGAATACTCGAATTAACCCAGATTACCAGTTTGGATCACCAAGTGGTCCAGTGAATTAGCAGTGTTGTTTCCCTGTTGGGATTATCGCGGATTACTGCGAATTACGCCGAATTACTCGGGTTACTCCGAATTACTTGGATTATTCCGATTTACTTCGGAATACTCGAATTAACCCAGATTACCAGTTTGCATCACCAAGTAGTCCAGCGAATTACTAGAGTTGTTTCCCCCTCGAGATTATCGCCGATTAATGCGAATTACGCCGCATTACTCGGGTTACTCCGCTTTACTTGGATTATTCCGATTTACTTCGGAATACTCGAATTAACCCAGATTATCAGTTTGGATCACCAAGTGGTCCAGTGAATTAGCAGTGTTGTTTCCCTGTTGGGATTATCGCGGATTACTGCGAATTACGCCGAATTACTCGGGTTACTCCGAATTACTTGGATTATTCCGATTTACTTCGGAATATTCGAATTAACCCAGATTACCAGTTTGGATCACCAAGTGGTCCAGTGAATTAGCAGTGTTGTTTCCCTGTCGGGATTATCGCAGATTACTGCGAATTACGCCGAATTACTCGGGTTACTCCGAATTACTTGGATTATTCCGATTTACTTCAAAATACTCGGATTACCCCAGATTTCCAGTTCGCATCACCGAATGGTCCAGCGAATTACCAGTGTTTACTTCCCCCTATACGGCTTATCGCGGGTTACTGCGAATTACGCCACATTATTCGGGTTACTCAGATTTACTTGGATTATTTCGATTTACTTCGGAATACTCGGATTAACCCAGATTAGCAGTTTGGATCACCAAGTGGTCCAGTGGATTAGCAGAGTTGTTTCCCCATCGGGATTATCGCGGATTACTGCGAATTACGCCGGGTTACTTCGATTTACCTGTATTACACCGGATTACTCATTCGGATCACCAAATGGTACAGCGAATTACCAGAGTTGCTCCCCCCTCAGAATTATCGCGGATCACTGCGAATTACTCTTGTTACTTCGATTTACTTGGATTACCCGCGGATTACCAGTTTGAATCACCAAGTGGTCCAAGGGATTACCAGAGTTGTTTCCCCGTCGGTATTCCCAGGTGCGAATTTCAGTCGGCTGCCAGAGTTAGACCATCGGGCCACGGTTGGCCCCACTCTGGCGACCAAGGTTTGGTGACCATAGTTGGGCCAACTGTGGTAGCTTCGGTTTTACCAACTTTGGCAGCCAACACCGGCAACCGAAGATGTGCCCGACCATCGGCTCAACTATGGCCCATACTCGAACTGACTGTCGGACCAACTGTTCACGCCAATGGACGGATAGCGTTATCATTTCACTAGTTGGCCCGACCTCTAGCCAACAAGGTTGGATCAACTTTAAAAAGGTTGGCCCAACCGTGGGCCGACGGTCAATTCGCACCTGGGTTATCGCGGATTACTGCCGATTACGCCGAATTACTCGGGTTACTACGAATTACTTGGATTACTCCGGATTATTCCGATTTACTTCGAAATATTCGGATTACCCCAGATTTCCAGTTCGCATCACCAAGTGGTCCAGCGAATTACCAGTGCTGTTTCCCCGTCGGGATTATCGCGGATTACTGCGAATTACGCCGGATTACTCGGGTTACCAGAGTTGATATTGATGATATGAGTTCATAATTTTTGCGTGGAATTAGAACGACTTTAAAGGAATAAGATTCCCGGTTACAATTTTAGTTAGATCAAGATCGGATTTAATAGTTCATCGAATGATTGTCAGAATTATTATAATAAAGTCTATATTTTATATGAGAATGAAATTACCCATTAATTCGTAGAAAATCTATAACAAAGTGTGCAATTGACAATAGTATTTTGAACCAATCTTATCAATACAGTCTGCAATTGAAACGATCATACATCAAAGGTTATTTTATTATTCTATTTCTTTTTAATTAATTGGTATTCCAAAATATACATCACGACCTACTGAGCACATGCGCAGTTAAATGAAGGATTCAAATCTGTCCAGGTCGGATACATTCCGAATAAAATCCGTTCAAATAACGTTCTTAATTTCGATTCGGGTAGTCGCGTGACCAGGTTGGTCCATGGCATTAAGGCTATATATCAATTATCCGATTCCTACCTTACCGGCATTGTTTTGATTTAAACTCATGTCCATGCAAAGTAAGATTTCGAATAAAAATTTTGTAAAATTAAATTAGAGGAAGTAAGGAAGGTTTTTCTACTCCTGAATTTTTATAATTACTGTAAAATTAAAACAAAAATCACATACTTGTAATGTCGGTAAGGTAGGAATCGTATGAGTGATACATGGCCTCGACAGTAATCTTCAAAAAGTTTGAAATGAAAAACCACAAGTCCCTTTTTGAAGAATTTTTTACGTTTGTGTACGATTTGCATATTTTTACAGGTTGCTTATTACATAATTTGTAGATACAAGACTCTTATACAAGAATTCATTAGCAAAAGTCATTTTAATTAATATCTAGTTTTCTGTTCCTCGTTTGTGTCTTTAGGTCTAAGAGCGAAATTAAAATATAAATTGAAATTCTTAGAGAAGTAGGTTTTTAATAGAATCGAAAATGATAATTAGAGAAAAGTAACTTAAATTCGGAATGTTCACAATATGGAATTTTAATAAGATTTAAAAGGAAGAATGCATGATCAGGGAAGTGTTATATTTAATCTTCTTTGTACTTCACTTCTTTGGACACAAAGAACTTGATTCGAAAGTAATGTCCTCGAAGTGCACTTTTTCTTTCCAAGGTACAATGTGAGGATAATAATAGAGCGGTAAGGAAATGTAGATATAAAAAATGCCCATACAATTTTCAGTGGTCGTGTAAAAGTTTCAATAACAATAGCGAGAATATGACGTTGCTAATTACATCCAAGACATGCGTTGACAGAAATAATAAGTCAGGCAAAACAGTAATTTCAGCTGATGAAGATTAACTTCATCCTAAATTGAGTCCCTGCGAGTGAAATTGTAAGTCATTTCAAGAAAATTAAAAATCATGAAAAAATATGAAGAATATGTACTACAGAATATATATTTTTAATTTCTTATGTCTTCAGATGATAATAACGTTGCAATTATTCACTATTTGGAAAATGAAAAAAAGTTCAATTTTAGCAAAATCTATCGGGAAAACTGTTTTTATTATCAAAACCGAAAGTAGTCCACTCACCTCCATTTCCATCTTCTCTACCATTTCCCAAATTTTGAAAACAACATTTTATGTATTTTTGACACAAACACGTAAAAACCTAAAATCAATAAAAATTGCTAGTTCTCCATGCCCACAAATAACTTATTTAAGGCCATGTCTTACTTATCCGATCCCTACCTTACCGACACTTTTTTTCGCCCTTCATATTTCCACAATTATTGAGATATCGAGTTGAAACTTTGAACAATTTAGTAAAAAGTAGTAAAGAACGTTTATCTGGTTCAAAAAGTTTATAATTATAAAACAATATTTTTTTTATATTAATATATATATATTGCTTTTTATTTAATTACTCAAAGTTTTAAGTTGATATCTCAATAATTGTGGAAATACGAAGGGCGAAAAAAGTGTCGGTAAGGTAGGGATCGAATAAGTAAGACATGGTATTAATTAAAAAAATATTATAATAATGCCATTTAATTCATTTTAATAATCACATTTTTCTGAAATTTCCCCATGGAAAGAAACTTGATTATGGAAAAAAATATGGTAAATGAGGCGATTTTGAAATTAAAAAAAAATTGTATACTTCAGAAAATAATAAATATTTTGAACTATTATAAAGGGGATTCGCCACCTTTAATATTTTTATTTTTATGTTTTGAGTTTAGACCTTCCATATAATTTTTTTCATGTTTAGTAGCTTTATTTAGAGATTTAGAGTGTTTTTAAAAATTCCGTCACCTTTTTGCTTTTTTAGTCTAAAAATTTTGAGTTTTTTTGGGCATTTTTTGACATTTATTGACTTTGAATAACTTTTTTATTTTTTAACCAATTGTCATGATTCTTTTTTTATTTTGTTCTTTACAATGTGTAGCAAATTCTTGGGTACGGAAAATAAGGTAACACGACTGAAAAAAAAAGTTATAAATAAAATAAAATTAAAAAATACATAAAAATATCCCAAATATAGCCAAAAATATTGATCATCAAAAATCGCAACTTGCGGAAAACTAGTCTTCTAGTGAAGCCGTAATATTAAATCATATATGTATATATACAAAGGCAATATATATATTGTGTTTTTATAGGGTTACCTGTTATATACTATTTCCCATATATTTCAGAAATATTAATAAATAAATTAACTATTTTGTGTAAAAAGCTAATTTGCGCTAAAGACGCGTTATATTCGCAAATCGCAGTAACTTTTAATTTTATTTATTTTTCAAGAAAAAATAATCAGATTACTCTAAAAATTTACACATACTCAGAAAAGTATAGAGAATAAAAAAATAACATTTTTGGAAAATGTCTAAAAAATCAAAAATATACCAATTAAAGGTGCCGGAACCCTTTAAGGGTGTATATTAATATTCACATGGACTAGAAATTTCATTTGAATCGGTTAATTTTTTTTTTTTAAAGTCAAGATATCTAGTGAACTCGCACTAATACTAAATTATTCTTTTCAGCGTTTTTTGCAAGAAAAATATAAAAAGAGAGCAGAATGTCAGGTGCAGTGGAATGGTGGCGTGATCTCATATACAACAGAAATGGTAATTAATTAATGAATAAGGATTGTATGGAAATAAATGTTTTAACTAAAATATATTGTGATTTAGGAAGAGATTTAAAGTAATAAATTTTTCAGATCCGAGGACAAAGGATTGGTTTTTGGTGACTAGTCCAGGTCCCATTATCATGATAGTTGTATCATACATCTACTTTAGTACTTCTGCTGGACCGAGGTACATGAGGGACAAAAAGCCTTACACTTTGAGGAATACTTTAATTATCTACAATTTTATTCAAGTTCTCCTAAGCATCTACCTTGTCTATGAAGGTGTTATGTCTGGTTGGTGGAACGATTATAGCTTCCGTTGTCAACCAGTAGATTACTCTAATAATCCTAAGGCATTGAGGGTAAGAATAAAAATCAGTTTAGTAACTTATTTCAAAACTATCATTCAAACCTTCAAGGAATTCGAAACAATTCGAATTCTCAATTTACCAAAACAATAATGCAAGTTTTCTTTCAATTAAGGTACATTCAGAAAACAGTTTCTTTGAATCAAGGAAAAATTTCTTTGATATATGGTCAAAGAAAAAATTTCTTTGAATTAAAGAAAGTTTTGTTGATTCAAAAAAATTTGCTGCAATGTAAACAAATCTATTTCTTCTCTCTAAACCTGAATCAGTGAACGGCCACTGATTCGCAGAGACTATTTACTGATGGCAGCAGCTATAAGTCTTTCACTGAGAATCAGTGAAATAGATTGAACGCAGTTATTGAATCAGTGAAATCTTCAGGGGGGAATAATAAAATATTGTAATTATTATTGTGTATACACTGGCGAAAGTATCGGATAGGAACTCATTCCGAGCCAACCAGAAATATTCCGATTCATTCCGATATCTATATCCGAGCCAATGCGAATCATTGCAAACCAATCCGAAAAACGTTTTGTAACTCGTTTGATGACAAACGGTAAAAAATCGATCCGACCTAATACGATTTAATCCACGGCAACAATCCGAATGAATCCGAACCAATCCGAATCAATCCGAGCTCGGATTTTCGATCAGAATTAGTCCGAATCATTCCGATCTCGGATTCATTCGGATTAATTCCGATTGAAAATTCCGTTTGGATCAATCTGAGCTCGGATTGATTCGGATTGAAAATTTGGTATCGGATTCATTCAGATAGTTGCCTCGGATTAAATCGGATTAGGTCGGATCGATTTTTTACCGTTTTTCATCAAACGAGCAAAACGTTTTTTGAATTGGTTCGGAATGATTCGAATTGTCTCAGATACAGATATTGGTGTGAATCGGAATAGTTCTGATTGGCTCGGAATGAATTCCTATCTGATACTTTCGCCAGGGTAATTATATTATGTAACGTGTAGTTGAAACATTTGAATTCGCGAATTTAAAAGTTATGTTCACGTGACGCGTTCACTGATTCCTCAGTGAAATCAAAGCAGGGCACTGATTCATCAGTTGTTATATTTTCACTGATACAATCAGTGACTATTTCACTGATTCAGGTTTAGAGAGTTTGGATCAAAGAAAATTTTTTTGAATTAACAAAACTTTCTTTAGTTTAAAGAAATGTTTCTTTGATTGAAAGAAACTGTTTTTTCAGTGTAATACTCTCTAAACCTGAATCAGTGAACGGCCACTGATTTGCAGTGACTATTCGCTGATGGCAGCAGCTATAAGTCTTTCACTGAGAATCAGTGAAATTCGACTTATGAATCAGTTAAATAGATTAAAGTCAATTATTAAATCAGTGAAATCTTCAAGTAGGAATAATAAAACCAGCAATATATTTTAACGATCAATGAACTTGTTTATTTTAAGTTAAACAACGCTAAAAAGAAATTACGTAATTATTATTATATATTGTAATTATTATTGTGTATAATTATATTATGTAACGTGTAGATGAAACATTTGAATTTGCGAATTTAAAAGTTATGTTCACGTGGCGCGTTCACTGATTCCTCAGTGAAAACAAAACAGGGCACTGATTCACAAGTTGATATATTTTCATTGATATAATCAGTGAATATTTTACGGATTCAGGTTTAGAGAGTACACTCGCGAAAATTAGGCCTCAGGCAAAATTAGATAATATTAAGAATAGCAATATTATTATTGAAGAAATAATTTAAAAAATAATAGATTATTTTCCGTAAAAAAAATTTAATAGATAGAAAAATAATGCATTTAAGATATTTTATTTTATTAGAACTTTTTTCTTGTTGCTTCAAGCCAAATTTGAAAAACTATGCGATTCTAATAAATCACGCATCATTTATTGAGGAAAAAGATTCTCTACATTTTGACAGTTTCTAATTTTTGAAAATAAATTTTTTAATGACTGAAACCATTGAACAACAATTTTCCAAAACAAATTGCTAAATTTGATATTTATTTATTCATGTTCAAAAATTGGGAACGATCAAATTGTAGGAAATGTTTTACTTGAAAAAATGATTTAGAAGAATCGCATCATTTTTTGAGATTTGACTCGAAGCGATAAAAAAAAAGTTTGGGAAAAATAAAATTACTTTCTTGTGTTTTAAATTTTGTTCTTGGAAAATAATCATTCCTCTTTTAAATGATTGCTTCAATAATAGTAATATCTATGATTTTAAGACTCACAATGATATTATCAGTTATTTCTTATAAAAAAAAAAAAAACATTTATCATGAAAAAATTTAAAATATAAGAAAACTAATATTTTCAGTAATATTTTTTGTAATAGAACTTTTCCTTACTATTGATACCTTCCCATTTTTAAAAAATTATTATTTTTCGTAAATTATGATTTTTTTCGAGGAAAATATTCTCTACAACTCTATGGTTTTCAATTTTAAAAGTAAAGTTTCCAGTGGCTGAAATCGTTAAAGAAATTTTTTTTAATATACGGTTTTTTTTTAAATAACTATATTTGAAGATTCTATTCTTTATTATCAACATTAGAAACAGAAGAGTTGTAGAGAATACTTTCCCCCATCAAATAAGTCATGTTTATGAAAATCCAATAACATTTTTAAAAATTCCTAGGCTTTTTAAGGGACCATTTTAATGGGGTGGCTCAAACTATTGTCGATTTTTTAAAAAAATTATTGGATTTTCATAAATCGTGGCTTTTTTTGAGGGAAAATATTCTCTACAACTCTACTATTGCCAATTTTGAAAATAAGTAATTATCTTCAAATATAGTTATTGAAAAATAAAAATTCTTTCTAAAAAATTGTTTTAATGATTTTAATCTAAAAATTTTACTTTCAAAATTGAAAATAGTAAATTTATAGAAAATATTTCTTCCGAGAAACTAAGTTATGATTTATAAAAATTCAATCATATTTTTAAAAAATAGTAAGAAGCGATAGTAAGGAAAAATTCTATTACAAAAAACATTAATAAAAGTATTATTTATCGTAAGATTTAAATTTTTTTATAAAAATAATGTTTTTTTCTTTCATTAGACACGACTGATAATATCATTTTAAATCTGAAAATCTTAGGAAAACTTTTTTTTCCAGAGACTTTTTTTTTTATACAACAAACTCAATAATAATAAGAACCCAACAAAAAAGGAAGAAAGAAAAAATTTATTTAAACTTTCTTGTCTTTATTCGTTATGTTTTTTAGATTTCTACCTTACCGACATTATATATTTTGAAAACTTATTACCTTGGCAAAATTTCTTGTAATTACGAACATTTAGGAGTAGGAAAATCTTTATTATTGCCTTTTATTTAATTTTACAAAAGGCTTGATAACTCATTTCGTCTGTAAACGAATTCAGACAAAATATGTCGGTAAGGTAGGAACCTATAAATGTTACATGGTCTTCAACTGTTAAGAAAACTGTCGAGTCTATTCGAGTCGTATAAATATTCCCCAAATTCCATATTTCATGAAATTTGTTTTACCGAAATTCATGTAACCGAATTACCAATTGCTCCAATTTTTATATTTCCGATTCATCACATCATCTAATGTTTATATTTTCAAATAACTATGTGTCCGAATTTTCATTTTTCCAAGTTATCATTTATCATGATTTTTATATTTTCCAAACATTATTCAATATAATTTTCACTATTCCGAATTATCATTTGCCATAATTTTTATATTTCCAAATTGCCATATTAGATCAAAATCATTTGACCTGAAAAACATCTGACTGAAAAATAATAGTGGAGAGTTTAATTCAGCTAATCAACATTTATAATAATTTAAATTAAAAATTAAAAAAAAATATTATTCAGCCAGATGTGTTTTAGGTCAAATGATTTTTTATGTAAAATAACAATTTAGTTAAGTGGTAATTCGGTTATATGAATTCTGGTAAAATAAATTTTATGAAATAAGAAATTTGGAGAATATTTATGCACCCCAGTCTATTCATTGAATACTTTTTTAAAAATATGTATATTTGTTCATTTGAAACTGTTTAAGGAATCATCTTTTTGATAAAAATAATTTTTTATACTTATAAAATGTTTATATCTATTGCAAAACATCTTAAATAAGTAAAATAAAGCAAAATAACGTACGCTATAGAAAAATTAATTGCTTTAAACAAATTATCAAGTTTGGTATTTTGCGACATGGAAAAATTTATTAAACACCAAATCTGCTATGAGAAATTATTCTGACCAAACTTGTTGGTGAAATATTAACAATTAACATTCTTGTAAACAATTTTTATATATTCTTGATAATAAATGTCATAAACAAACATGAAATTAAGACAACTTTTTCCAGAATAAATACTTTTTTTGGTTCTGAACTTCTAAAACAATTATAAACTGTAATATTCAATAACAGTTAAATTTTTCGTGGAATAATTGCGCAAAAAAGTTAATCTTCGTAAATTGTACAATAAGAAAGTTCTAGTAACTAATGAAAGACAAATTAATGATGTAAGTTGAAATATGACCTTGGTAATGTTAAACAATTGGCGGCATCTTTGGTAACGGAAATAATAAATTTTCTAAAAATAGTAATGTTTGAATTTTCATAAATAAAATATTCTTTTTATTAGTATCCAATTGAATGAATAAAAATCAAAAATCATTAATTGTAATTGATCACAAAATTGAATCGACAGTTAATTTGAAATCAAAATTTAATTATATAAATATTCAATTATTTGAGTAATACTTTCCATATTTTTTACGAAATTGTACAAATTCAGTATTTAATATATTTCTGCCAGTTTAATACATTTTTAAAATCTGTAGATATTTTATGGTCGTGAAATATTAAAATCAATCCTTCTTTTTCATTTCAATGTTAATAAAAATTAATTTTTCTGCCCTGGAAAATATAATTATATTCTAAATGCTCGGATTTTAATTTAACAGATATTTTTCAACATATGAAATATTTTGATTTAGATAAAGTAGATTCCAGCAGTTTTCATACTTCTTTCACTTCAATTCGTAAAAGTTCAAATTTGAATTCGAATTCATTCCAATTTTTTATGCAAATTTATGCAGATGGCAATTAATTTGTCTGCCCTGGAAAATATAATTATATTATAAATGCTCGGATTTTAATTTATGATATATTTTGAAATAAATAAAAATCCTTAATGTAGATAAAGTAGGTTCTATCTGTTTTCCAGTAGGTTAACGCACACTTGTTTCACTTTAATGCGTAAAAGTTCAAAATTTGAATTCGAATTCTTTGCAACTTTTTTATTCGAATTTATTCAAATGATAATGAATTTGTCTGTCCTATAAAATATAATTATATTATAAATCCTTAACGTTGAATAAGTAGAAATTTATTCAGATGGCAATTATTTCGTCTGCCCTGGAAAATATAATTATATTATAAATGCTCGGATTTTAATTTAACATATATTTTGAAATAAATAAAAAGCCTTAATGTAGATAAATTAGGTTCCAGCAGTTCTCCAGTGGGTTAGCACATACTTCTTTCACTTTAATTCGTAAAAGTTCAAATTTGAATTCGAATTTATTCAGATGACAATTTTTCTGCCCTGAAAAATATGATTATATTATAAATGCTCGGATTTTAATTTAACATATATTTTACAATAAATAAAAATCCTTAACGTTGATAAAGTAGAAATTTATTCAGATGACAATTAATTTTTCTGCCCTAGAAAATATAATTATATTATAAATTGTCGGATTTTACTTTAACATATATTTTGCAAAATATAAAAATTCTTAATGTAGATGAAGTAAGTTCTAGCAGGTTTCTATAGTAAGTTAACGCATACTTTTTTCACTTCAATTCGAAAACATTCAAATTTGAATTCGAATTCATTTCAATTTTTAAATACGAATTTATTCAGATAAAAATTAATTGTTCTGCCCTGGAAAGTATAATTATATTATAAATGCTCAGATTTTAATTTAACATATATTTTGAAATAAATAAAAATCCTTAATGTAGATAAAGTAGGTTCTATCGGTTTTCCAGTACGTTAACGCACACTTCTTTCACTCCAATGCGTAAAAGTTCAAATTTCAATTCGAATTCTTTCCAACTCTTTTATTCGAATTTATCAAAATGACAATGAATTTGTCTGTCCTGTAAAATATAATTATATTATAAATGTTCGGATTTTAATTTAACATATATTTTGCAATAAATAAAAATCCTTAATGTAGATAAAGTAGGTTCCATCAGTTTTCCAGTTTCAAGGTAGATGACCCAATAGTCGTAAGTGTACCAATGATCTTCATTTTACTTTTGTAATTTGACGAAGTACTGAAAAACAATTTTGATTGAAGTTTTTTGCAACTGATAATACGACTTTGTAACATGGATTATAAAAAATTGTCATAATCAATGATAATCCAATAAAATGTAAGATTATTTGTATGCCGATTACTGAAACTAAGATACCGATTACTGGGACATTTACCTTAATATGAATGTATTCAGATAACAATTAATCTTTCTTGACAAAATTCTAAGGCCATGGACCAGTCTGTTCACGTATCTAAATTCCTACCTTACCGACATTTCAGTTTATGTAACCCCATTTCTCTAAGAAATAAGACAGATAACTAAAAATTTGTAAAATCAAATAAAATGCACAAACACACGTTGTCTCATTATAATTTATTGTATTTATTTTAGAAAATGTTGTACGAAAAAAAGTAATTTTATTATTATAAACATTTATCACAAGAGAGACCTATCTTAGTGAAATTCATTTACTCTCACAAATCTTCAACTCGCTATCTCATTTTTCATTTTGATAGAAATGGGGCTACACAAACTGATGGTTAATGGCTAATTAATGGTCATGACAATTAAAAGTCAATGGCAATTAATACTCTCTAAACTTGAATCAGTGAACTAGCAGTGACTATTCACAGCTATAAGTCTTTCACTGAGAATCAGTGCAATTCGACTGATGAATCAGTGAAATAGATTGAACTCACTTATTAAATCAGTGAAATCTTCAGGTGGGAATAATAAAACAAGCTATATATTTTAACGATCGATGAACACGTTTATTTAAGGTTAAACAACACTAAAAGGAAATTACGTAATTATTATACATTGTAATTATTATTCTGCATTTGGAGTAGATGGTTCCGAGGATATATTTTTGAAATTATTAGTATTGTTGTGTATCGATTGAAACAGAATTAATGAAAATGGAATATATATTATATCGAAATTTCTCACGACATATATTTACTCTGATTATATTATTATTCGACCAAAAATTATCAATTAAGCTCCATTTACTTTGTGATTTTAACATTTAAATCATTGAAAAAAAAGAAAAAATCGATCGAATCGATGAAAAAATTTAAGGTTATAATGACTTATCAATTTGATCATGAGAAATAATTACTGCACATACACTATATCCGGCAAATATTCGTTGAATACTTTTGATTGTCTTGATAATTATATGTGATTGCAAAGAGCACTTGCAATCACCAAAGCACATTTACGATTATGTTATAGCGCGCGTCGATAATCTAACCTCTTTTTTGAATTCGCGTATTCAAAAGTTATGTTCACGTAGCGCGTTCACTGATTCATCAGTGAAATCAAAGCAGGGCATTGATTCACCAGTTGATATATTTTCACTGATTGAATCAGTGACTATTTCACTGATTCAGGTTTAGAGAGTAGTCAATGGTAATTAATGAATTTTTAGACTGGAGTCTTTTTTAATCTCAAACAAAAATGTTTTCAGATGGCAAAAGGAGTCTACGCATATTTTATCTGCAAGTTAATTGAACTCCTAGACACAGTGTTCTTTGTCTTGAGGAAGAAGCAGCGTCAAATTTCCTTCCTCCACATCTACCATCACGCAATGATGCCAATATGTGCCTGGATAGGTGTTCGATATGTGCCAGGAGGTCATGGCACTCTTCTTGGAGTAATAAATTCCTTCATCCACATCATAATGTATACATACTACATGCTTTCAGCCTTTGGACCCCAAGTTCAGAAGTACCTCTGGTGGAAAAAATACCTTACATCCCTCCAATTAGTCCAGTTTACCATTATTCTTTTTCACAGCGCACAAGTTCTTTTTACTGACTGCAACTACCCTAAACCTCTCGCCTTTCTTCTCACCATCAATGCCTTCTTCTTCATTTACCTTTTTGGCTCCTTCTACATTAGAAACTACACGACCAAACTCGAAAAGAAAACGGTCCCCAATGGGAACAGTCAGGTGAATGGACCCATCAGAAGCAAATACGAATGAGAAAAACTGAGTTATTTAGTTAGACAAATATTAAGATAAAATAATGTCGACGAGTCTTGTGTGAGGAGCAGCCGCGTAGGCAATATCACTTACTTCAGCTCGTTATCCACGGATGTACCTTTTTTGTCGGACTTTCGATCGAATATAAGCCGAATTGTGCTAACCTCGATCAAAAAGTTTCGAATCTTATCGACCGAGGGTAAGAATTTAGCCGCAGCTTGTGTTCGTACAAGAATCGATCTCAGTCGATCTTATCAGTCAAATTACTAATTATTTATGTGACTAAAAAATAATTCTGTAGAGTTTTATACTTTTTAATCAATTTTATTGTAATGATTCTACTGTATGAAATATTCCGAATTGTATTGGCCATTTTATGTTATACCATATCAACTTATTAATTAATTTCATTTTCTTGGATCTGAGATTCCAGTTGTTACGAATTTCACTCTTAAAATTTATACAAATTCGCAAATACGATAATTTATTTAGAACTGTTAATTATTTAACTAAGAAACGAATGTTTGTTTAAAAAAGTCTCTATTTCAAGAAAATGTTAAAGCATTAAATTGTATCGATTAAATTATTGAGTTTAATAATTAGTAATGGAATCTTAATACTATAGATCTGCGAAATGGTCCTTTTGAAAATTCATGGCAAAAAATACTATTAAAATATATTGTTATGAAACTTTTTTTACTTTTCACTTTTTGGTATCGATAGATAAATAATTAAATTTAATTATTAATAATTTATCCATTATATTAGGCCCAAGAAATGGCGCTTTTATGGACCATGTGAAAAAATATTATTGGAAAATACTTTTATAAAATTTCAGTTATCTGCCACTGAATTTTATTGCGATAATTATATTGTACACAAATTTTTGAATTATATTGGATATTTTATATTCTCCTATATCAATTTATTGATTAATTGCCAGTCAATCCGTTTATTATTAATCACCTTTCTGTAGAAAATTGTTGTGAGTTTTATTTAATTATAAGAAAATTTACAGAATACTATAATCTTTTCCTCAAATTCCAAGAGTTTGGAAAAATTCATAACTTCTAACATTCATAATTACACCTAAAGAAAAGTTTTTTGTAATTAAAGGAACATTTTTCGTATATATCTTCGGTTAAAATACAAATTTCTTTAAATTAAGAAAAATATTTTTGATTCTATGAAGAACATTTTCTTGAATCAGTAAAACTTTTTTTAATTTGGACTTTCTTTTACTTTATATCATTTTTACCATAATAATTTTGTAAGCTCTTTGCATTAATTATTAATGATATACTTTCCTTTATATTTATCACATCAGAATCCAGTCTGTAAATTTACAATTTGAGGGTGTCCCAGCAAAAGGGATTAACCCACAATTATCATATTTTTCAGGAGAGACAAAAAACGTTCTGTAATATCCAATTTTCAATCAAAAAAAATAAAAAACAAAAGTCCGCCCCGGGAATATTTTACTGCTGTAAAAAGACCAAAAAAAATTGATCAAAAAAAGTCAACCAGTTCCAAGGAATTATAGAAGCTAGAAGGCTGGACGCGCATTTTTATTACTTTGGACGACAATAAAAAATTGATTTTTTGTATAAATAAAAAACTGAGAAATTTTTATGTAGTTTATTAGTTTCTGAAAAGAGGATAAAAAATTGAATGGAAAAAGTAATCATATTTTGAAAAAATGATGTCCAAAAACTTTTTTTCTAAATATAAAGTTTTTGATCATCATTTTTTCAAAAATATACTGCTAAAAAAATGGGGGTTAATCCCTTATCCAGTGTTACCCTTAAATATTTATTTTACATAACTAAATATATTGACGTTGACAATAATTCTTTGCAAATTGACGTAAATTCAAAATATTCAAAATACTATACATTTGCATTGAAAGGAATTACATCTTTCAATTTCTACACTAAAAGAGCAATTTGCGAAAAATTGTTGTCAGCTAAAGTATGTCCAATCATGCAAATCGAATTGAACTAAATAATAAAATTGGTCAAATTTATTCTTTAATCTAATTTCTTTTGCATGATAAAACCTTTGGTCACGAATAATATTTTTTCGAAAAATGGTTCTTTATTGGAAATATTAAAAAATAAAATCATTTCCCATACATTTTTGTTGGCCATTTATAGGAATGAAAAAGCCTAATGGGATAGAACCGAAGAAGTAGATAAGAGAATTATGATAATGTAACATAGTTATATGCATATTTTTCAAAAAATATATCAAAGGTCAAAGATACATCTTTTCTATTTTTGAATTAGTTGGCCCATAAATTTCTTCGTTACGTAATAACATACGGATTTCGGCAAGAGAAAGTGATTAAAAATATGTTATGAAGACGATCGTTAACGTAAGAAGCTATGTAAATAGAAATTAATTAAGTTAAGGAATATCATTAGAGCTCTTTCCGATTATGCATTTTGCATATTTGCTGTCGCAGTCGACACCCGTCATAAGGTCAGGACCGTGAGACCCTAATGGAACTCCGTTTCCGTTTGAGTTATCAATAAGTTGCTGTTTCACCTTTTTAAATGTCAGAAACAAATGAAAAAAAATTGCCTGACTAGAGATGGAAAAGTATTTAGAACGACTGTAAACTAAATATCTCTAGTTCAAAGTTTTATTAAAAATCACAGAAAACGAAACTTAGAAAGAACCACAGAACATAAGGGAAAATCACAAATTTAAAAAATTGCAGGTTCTTCTCAGAAAATAAAAAGCACAAATGCTTTTTTAATTATTAATTTTATTCTCTAAATCTGAATCAGTCAAATTTTTACTGATTGAATCAGTGATTTGCCTTTTCACTGATTCACCAGTTAAAAAATATATTTCACTGTTAAATCAGTTGATTATCACTAATTGAACCAGTGGAAAAAATATTTTCACTGAAGAAATCAGTGGAATTTGACTGATTTACAGTAACCTCATTTTAGCTAGTTGAATCAGTCAAATTTCACTGATAATCAGTAGATTTTGACTGATTCATATTTAGAGAGTATATTTTATCTTCATCTTCTTGAGCACGTGTCTGAATCTAAATTTTTTTTCAACAAATCGTAATGTCATGTTCTACTTCATACATATATTTATAGAAAATACATTCGTAATATATATTATATAATGATAGTCATCAATTTAAAACGCTTTGACCTGTAACAATGAAATTCCGGGATGTGGTTGCATCAGTTTATTTACAAAATTTAGAAAAGAAATTATTGAGCACATTGAGTAAAGTAATGTAATAAAACTAATCCTAAATTGATTACTTAACTGAACTTTCCAAATTTGATGATTCATTGAAATTTTTTCAGGGGATACTAAGGATGTGAATTTTATCGACAATTGTCGATTAGTCAATAAAGCTTTTAGAATGAATCAAATGAATATCAAATTTTCTTAGATAATTCCATTAAATCTGATATATAAAGGATTAAAATTAATAATGAAAATATTTTTAAGTAAACAGATTAATGGACTCTGCTCAAATGAATTTATTTTAATTTATGTTAAAAAAATACTTAAACAAAAAACTAAGAGTTACATGATGAATTTTTTTTAGGACAAAAGTACGTCGAAATTTCACAATAGCCGAATAAGTTACGAATTAAATAATCTTATAAGATGGCTCTTTCATGATAATTAATTATGCAGTCAGTTACTATTAGACAATCAGAAAGGTCTTCTTTTTCGTGACTTGTCAGACATTTTTTAGGATGGAAAATTAATATATTGTGATTTTATATTAAAATGCATTTTTTTACTGGCCTCAAAATTTTTACTTTGACTTATTTTGACATCTTGATAATAAATGGATATTCAAATATAATGATTCTATTTTGTTTGATAACTTTTTTGATAAGAGGTTTAGAAACTTTGGATCATCTAATAGAAGTTATAATTTCAGTTGCAAGTTCGTGATGATGAAATAATAATTCTTTCAACCTGTACAACCGGATATAGTATTGTCAGTCCTGATTCCATAAATTTTCTCAGTGATTGGTATCATTATAATCATTAATATGCATCAGTATTCCGGCTCATTGACTTTCAAATATTTTTACGTTTTTTACTATAGAAATTTCTTCTATGAACAAAAGCTCGATCTGTAAATTTAAAAAATCTATGACTACAAAACAATTTATAATACTCTCTAAATCTAAATCAGTTAAATTTTCATTGATTGAATCAGTAATTTACCTTTTCACTGATTCATCAGTGCAAAACTATTTTTCACTGACAAATCAGTTAATTTTCACTGATTGAATCAATGAAAAAAATATTTTTCACTGTTAAATTAGTTGATTTCCACTGAAGTATTCAGTGAAATTTGACTGATTTACAGTAACCTATTTTTAGCTATTTGAATCAGTCAAATTTCACTGATAATCAGTAGATTTTGACTGATTCAGATTTAGAGAGTACTTAATAATAGGAAAAATAATTTTCTAATCAAGAATCATTCCCGTAACTGAAAAAATAATTTCTATTAAAACTAGGAAATATGTAATGAAATAAAATTAAAAATGATTTTCAGAAATGCAAAACTGTGTCTTGTGATGTAATTTTAAATAAATAAAAGAACATTTTTCCGCTTTGGTTAATGAAATAAATTGATAAACCGTTCTTTAATTTTGGAAATCTTTGAAAATTGTCTTAGTTGATAGTCAAACATACCAGAAAATATATTTTTCATGTTGAAATGGATCTTTTGCCTTTCGTGCACAAACCTTGTTATGAACAACAATTACTTCTTTCTAGCAATTAAATATTTTTTAGCTGATAATATATAATAAATTTTTTAAATATAATTATTATAAGTTTAACATTTATTATAAATAATTTATAAATGAACTTGTGTTCAAAAAACCTTTTTCAAGGGATGTTGATACTGAAAAAAAGTTTTACAAATTTTTCAATTAAAATGGTTAAGATTAAAAAAATAATATATCTGACGCGAAAGGGTTTAATAACGTTATATTTATCTTTCACGTGAGCACGAAATAATGGATCAACACTTGAAAACTACGGCGAACTAAGAAAGAGCAAAAGCGATATGAACTCTATTGTCTGACTGAACAAATAGAATCCAAATGCAAGTTGGATACGATTATTACGTGCTGCGATTTCCACTTCTTCTTAGCTGCAATAATTACTATGATAATTATCATACCGTATAAGGAGCAAGATCAAAGCTAAGCATTAGTGAATGGACCAGAGAAATTATTTTTCTTTTTTTAATTGCAGTGTAAAAGAAATTATATCTTGATGAACTATTAAAATCTTGAAAAAATGAAGTTTTGTAATCTATTTCAAAACTCATTGTTCCAGAAATTTGTTATTTTCAAAAATTAATCATTTTCCCGAGAGAAATATGTTTTTACAATAAAATATTAGAGTAAGCCGTGATAATGTGACAATTATAATTATTTGAAATTCGTAATTACTTCTTAAATTTTAAGAATATTTTCCAAATGAGCAAAAGTATTTCGATTTTGTGGAATTCCCTATAACTTTCAATAATTTCCTCCAATCTAGATATTTTTAGCCAAAAATCTTCTTTAGGGAGAAAAATGTAAATTTCCTTAATTTTTAGTGAGAAATAAATCATGAGTATGTAATACATTGATTGATTTTAAATTTGGAAAAATTCGGTTTTTACGTATTCTTTAGAAAATCGTTTAATATCAAAATTGCGTTTTGAAATCCTCATCAGAAGTTTTCGAAAGTCATCGATATTTATTAATCAAAATAAGTAATTTATTCAAAATTTGTTATTTTCATACTAAAATTAAAAACAGATTGTTAGGCATAAAATATGTTGTGATTTTGATCGGAGATAGAAATACATTTTCCTTAAGAAGAAAATTAATGAAAACAATTGTTTAAAGTACAACTGAAATTATAATTGATTTCTTTATTAAAAATTTGAAAACTGTTTTAAACGGCGTTTAAAACTTTATATTTTCCATATAAAATGAACTAAATTCTTTTTCTCGATTCGTATTTTCTTTGTACTGCTATTTGACTACTTTTCTTGATAATAAAATTTTCATTCCCGAAAATATTTTTATTATATGGTAAAAGATTTTCTTACCAATCTTGGTCATTTTTGCACTGCAATTTTACTTCAATTTTTGCCAGTAACGCGTCTTGTTATAAATAAAAGCAAAAATACAGAAAGATTTCAAATTCTTTAAAATTAATAAAAATGTTGTAAAAGACAAAAACTTTTTGATTCCAAAAAAACTATATGAAATACGAAAAAAAATGTTGGGAACAAAATTATTCAACTCAAGAAGATATAGAAATTTAAATTCAGACCTGTTTCTGATTGGACTCGTAGTTTTCGTTTTAATCGTGAAAAGCATTATTAAAAATGAAAAATTCCATTTGAAACAAATCTGCGCAGGATATGAAAAAATTCTCCAAAAACAAAATTGTTCATCTCAAAAATATCTACAAATTTTCTATCTACTATTTTATCATAGGAGTTACATCTTTTCTTTTATTTATCGAAAAAAATTTTCTAAAAATTTCGTTTCAATGATAAAAAAAATTATCGAGTATGAAAAATTCCATTTTACACCAAATCTATTCGGAATACGAAAAAACTTCTAGAAAACAAAATTGTTCGTCTCAAAAGTATTTACAAATTTCATCATACCATTTTTTGCATAAGAGTTACATCTTTTCTTTTATTTATCAAAAACTCTTTTCTAAAAATTTCGTTTTAATCATAAAAACATTATCGAGTATGAAAAATTCCATTTTACACCAAATCTATTCGGGATACGAAAAAACTTGTAGATAACAAAATTGTTCGTCTCAAAAGTATTTACAAATTTTATTATACCATTTTTTTCATAATAGTTATATCTTTTCTTTTATTTATCGAAAAAAATTTTCTAAAAATTTTGTTTTATCATAAAAAACATTATAAATATGAAAAATTCCATTTTACACCAAATCTATCCGGGATACGAAAAAACTCTTAGAGAACAAAATTTTTTGTCTCAAACGTATCTACAAGTTTCATCATTCCTTTTTTTCCCTAGGAGTTATATCTTTCCTTTTATTCATCAAAAACTTTTTTATAAACTGAAAAAACTCAATTTTCCCACCAAAATATACGAGATATGGAAAAAATGGTAAGAAACAATATTGTTTATTTCGAAAAGATCCATAATTTTGATGTTGGCTATTTTTTCATAAGTGTTATATCTTTTGCTTATTGATGAAACATATTGGTTTAATTGCAAGTGTGGCTCTAATGGATTCAAAATAAAAATCGAACGCGAAGCGCGAGTATTACGATGAGATGTGTTCCTTAAGATCAATAGAGCTCTGAGTAAATTAAATTGTACAAACAAAAGTTCTTCGCTGATTCTAATTCAGTAAATTTTTCACTAGTTCAATTCAAAGAGCATAGATTAATTAAGTACACATCTCGAAATAAGTCAGTGAATAAAATCAGTAAAAAATACTACTGATAAAAATTGAAGGATTCATCTGCTTATTGTAAAAATTCCAAAAAACACTAAAAATGCACACTCATCTCTTTTAATTTTAATGACTAATTTTCCCACTCATTTTAAAACACCAAATTAATTATAGCTATTTAATCAGTCGATTTTGATTTATTTATCAGTAAATATTCCCCACTCTCTAAATCTGAATCAGTCAAATTTTCACTGATTTGCCTTTCCACTGATTCATCAGTGAAAAAATATTTTTCACTGTCAAATCAGTCAATTTTCACTGAAATAATCAGTGAAATTTGACTGATTTACAGTAACCTCTTTTTAGCTATTTGAATCAGTCAAATTTCACTGATAATCAGTAGATTTTTACTGATTCAAATTTAGAGAGCAATGCAACTGATCGCATCGATAAAAATGAATGACTAATTGGATTTAGTAACTTTAAGTGCGAAATCAAATTATCTCTTGTTCCTTCATGTCAGTGAGGCTCTGGTGGGGAGTGCCTGGTGGGGTTTTGAAGAGGATCAAAACCGAGCTCACTATAAAGGGTCAAAAAACTTGCCGTGTTCGCGATAACCACGTACGTACCCACTTGAATAATTTGATTGTCGATCTTTAATTACAATACAATGGTGGTACGTTTCACACAGGGAAAACAGTTTCTTTCAGTTCTGTCCGGCATTTCGCTGTGGTTGGGTGGGTCGGAGGGCTTCTCTAAACACAAATAGTTGAAACATTGACCCTTCGACTTCCACCTGAATACGATCTCTGATCGTTGAAAGCGATCAGAGAAGAAATTGAAATTAAAAATATAAAGTAAAGGAGGAAACAAACACGGGAATCCTATTTAAATATTTTTTTCGCGATCGTATGTCGATTCGCGTGTGTACGTTATCGTTATCAAATAGTGCGTGCATTCAAGATGGCAACAATAGTGAAGGCCCTTATTCGAGGGTATTATTATCTTAATGAAGAAGTGTCAGGTATCTGGATAAATCTGTTATGATTCAACGGTTTCAGTGGTTGTTTTGAAATTTTTGTGAATTTTGTGCCACTACCAAACCCTTTTTGGAATTTTTCCCACCTTTAAATGACTAATGTAACTAAAGTATTTATGAAATATTAGATACTTTGTGAAACAGTATTCTGATCTTATATTTTTTAAGTAAAATCCCATTTTTTTAAACCGATTAGTGTAATTAGGCATTTTGCAAATTTTTTTAAATTTTATTTTTCCATGGGAAGATGCATTATTTTTTGAGATATTCAGTCTTAAATTGCTTAAAGTAGTTCGTTTAGGAAAATTAGACCTCAGGCAAAAATGAAAAACATTTGAAACACAAAAAAATAATGTTATTAATAAATTTTATTTTTGCCCAAACTTATTTTCTTATCGCTTCGAGCTAAATGTTAAAAAATGATGCGATTCAAATGAATTTCGGTTTATTTTTTTAGGAAATAGATTCTCTACAACATGACCGTTTCCTATTTTTGAAATTGAATTCATTATTATCAAATACAGCAATTTGTTTATAAAAATTTTGTTATGAAAAATTGTTTTTTTATAATTTCAGCCATTAAAGAGTTCATTTTCAAAAATTGGAAAGTCAATTTGTAGAGAATCTTTTTCCTAAAAAAATGAACCGTGATTTATTAGAATCGCATCATTTTTAAAAATTTGGCTCGAAGCGATAAGAAAATAAGTTTGGGCAAAAATAAAATTGATTAATAACATTATTTTTTTGTGTTTCAAATGTTTCTCATTTTTGCCTGAGGTCTAATTTTCCTGAACGAACTACTTTATAGAGAGTGCTTGAAGGTTATGTTGTAAATTGCGTCTATATAATAAGGCCAGAGTTACTGAAATTTCAGTTACATCCTTGGCGAAAGTTTCGGAAAGAAATTCAATCGAGTAAAACTTAACCATTCCGAATCAATCTGAAACCAAGTTTCTAATCCAAATTAAATCGAATTATTCCGACAACAAATTGATTCATATTGAAAAACTGCTTTGAATTCATTCGGATTGAGTTTTATTGATTTTTAACCAATTTATATAAAATGAGATTCAAAGCGTTTTTTGCATTGCCCTGGCGAAAGTATCGGATAGGAATTCATCCCGAGCCAATCAGAACTATTCCGATTCATTCCAATATCTGTATCCGAGCCAATGCGAATCAGTCCGAACCAATCCGAAAAACCTTTTGTAACTCGTTTGATGAAAAACGGTAAAAAATCGATCCGACCTAATCTGATTTAATCCGAAGCAACTATCCAAATGAACCCGAACCAATCTGAAACCAAGTTTTCAATCCGAATCAATCCGAGCTCGGATTGATCCAAACCGAATTGATTCTAATTGATTAGATTGGATCGATTTTTTACCGTTTTTCATCAAATGAAATACAAAAAGTTTTTCGGATTGGTTCAAAATGATTCGCATTGGCTCGAATACAGATATCGGAATGAATTGGAATAGTTCTGATTGCCTCGGAATGAATTTCTATTTAATACTTTCACCAGGGTGGTTCGAAATGATCCAGAATGGCTCGGAATAGATCTGATTCGTTCGGATTAAATTCCAAGGCCAAAATTTCGCCAGATTCAGTGCAATGTGAAACGTACGATTAGATATGCAAATGCATTTTCTTCATTCATTATACAGACTTCTATTTTTCATAATTAAATAATAGCTTCGTCAGTAAGGGAAACATTGTCTGTTTCCTTATGAGTTTTTCTCATTTGCAATACTAAAGGTAGTTTACATGTTATAAAAATTTTTCAATTAAATTTATTTCATTCTTCAGAATATAAATTCAATGTAACAATTAAAAGAATAATTTGATCAATTCAATGAAGTTGAATACAATTTTTAAAGATAAAACGTAAATTTAATATAAGACGCACTGTTGTCCAATGAATTATGAACTGATATAAACTATCATTAGAAAGGCTCATCCCTTAATGAATTTTAAGTGGAAAATCTGGGTTTAGTAAGACCACTAACTTCGTCCTGCTAAACTTGACGTTTTCTACTGAAAGTGTATCATTAAATACATAACAAGGCTTCTATTATAATCGTATTTGAATAGAATCAATAATTTTTCATTATATCATTTGATTAAAAGCATAAGTAAAGAAAATATTTTCTCAAATTTGAACAAAGAAACATGTTTAATGTATATTGTACACGAAGAAACTTTTTATAGAAATATGTTTTATTTCATGATGACAATTACAAAAAATTAAAAATTCAGGGAAAATAAAGATTTAAGAATAATTATTTCTAGTAGAAAGTTATTATAATAGTAGATTATAGCAAAAAAAGTAAATTATCATACGGGTTTTCTAAAAGTTAGTATTTTTTGAGAAAAATTATCACTATATGACGCGTTTTTCCCTGAATTGAAACGCATTTTGATAAAAATTATAAACTTGGGTCTCCTGTCTATAAGTCTGAAGGGTCGATAATAAATATATTTTTTGTCCGCCGTGCACCGAAAATTAGTCTTGTCGGTATCTTTTCGCGTACGGAAAGTCAATTTTACCGCACTAGTGCGGTAAAATTTTGAGTGTGCAGAAAATTAAAACAAACTTAAAATTTTACCGCGCTAGTGGGGGAAAATCAATTTTCCTCACGCAAAACGACACCGACTCGGGTAACTTACGGTATACAGCGAACAAAAAATATCGTTCCTATCACATGCGGAAAGGCGTATTTTGACGCAAGAGCGAATCGCGACTCGTTCGCGCGGTTAAATACGCTTTTCCGCACTTGATACGAAATATACTATTTTCCATAAACAATGAAAATTTTTCTCAAGTTAGAAAGAATGGAAAATAAGTTTATAATAGTTAAGCCACTCCATAACTAAAAAAATGATGATTTACAAACTCCGCGAGAAACTTTAATATCATGTTCCTAATTTTACCGCACTAGTGCGGTAAAATTTTGAGTGTGCAGAAAATTAAAACAAACTTAAAATTTTACCGCGCTAGTGGGGGAAAATCAATTTTCCTCACGCAAAACGACACCGACTCGGGTAACTTACGGTATACAGCGAACAAAAAATATCGTTCCTATCACATGCGGAAAGGCGTATTTTGACGCAAGAGCGAATCGCGACTCGTTCGCGCGGTTAAATACGCTTTTCCGCACTTGATACGAAATATACTATTTTCCATAAACAATGAAAATTTTTCTCAAGTTAGAAAGAATGGAAAATAAGTTTATAATAGTTAAGCCACTCCATAACTAAAAAAATGATGATTTACAAACTCCGCAAGAAACTTTAACACTAAACCTACCAGAGCGGTCAAATGACCGCTTTTGACCGCCCGAAAAATAAATGTTTTTTAATTATTATATGATAATTATTTTATGTTTATTGTTTATGCTAAATTCGGTATTAATTACAATCAACTGGAAAAGACTATAATGTTTATTTCAAAAGCGGTCATTTGATTGCCATCGGTAGAAATAGGTATATATAATATGTCGGTAGGTTTAGTGTTAATATCATGTTCCTAATTTTCCTCCTAGATCCCAGAACGAAAGATTGGTTTCTTATGGTAACACCATGGCCAGGCTTGGCATTGTTGGCATTCTACCTCTATTTTGTATACAGCCTCGGACCTAGACTTATGGAAAATAGACCTCCATTCAAACTGGAAAGGATAATGCAAATATATAATATTGTCCAAGTTGTTCTTAGTTCGATTCTTTTCTACAGAGTAGGTTAAAAATTTATTAATTTATAAGTACGTAAGTAAATTTTTTTGATTTATGAGTTCTATGTATTTTTTAGGCACTCATGTTAGCCTGGCTATGGGAATACAGTTTTACTTGCGAACCCGTAGATTTTTCAAATGATCCTAAAGCAATAAAGGTAATTATTATTTGAATTGACTTCAGTAATATTCATAGTAAAATCAGAAAAAAATGCAATGCAAGCAAACTTGTTTCTTAGTTGCACTGAGAAAAATATTTGGTTGAATCAAACAAATATTTGCAATAATTCAAGAAAATTTTCATTCATTTAACTAACAATCTTGGATTGTTTGATAAAATGAGTTGAATGGATAATATACATATTTTTTGTGAGTGTAAAGAGAAATTTTAGGTAAATTAAAATTAGTTTGATTAATTCAAAAAATTGCTGATTAATTTAAAGATAATTTTTGCGTTAAATTATTCAATCCACAAAAAAATTATTTGAAACAATCAGAGATTTAGCTAAATCAATCCAACCAAACATTTTTTTCTTTGACTCGTTAAAAAAATTCTTTTAAATTAAGTTAACAATTTTCCAATCTTAAAAAGTGACATAATTTGTATTTTTGATTTAAAAAAATTATTTGTTTAATACTCTTTCTTTGAATCAAAGAAATTATTTATTTCTCTTTCTCTGATTCAAAGAAACTATTTGTTAAATACTTTTTCTTTGATTTAAATAAATTATTTGTTAAATACTCTTTCTTTGGTTTAAAGAAATATTCTTCTGACTTAAATAAACCACTGAAGAAATTTAAAAAAATTTTATAATTCGTAAGATTATTTTGAATTAAAGAGATCTCTGTTGAAACAATAATTCATTTCTCTCAACCAAAGAAAGCAAAGCAACCAAAATATTTCTTGAAAATAAAGAAACTTTTCTTTGACTAAGAGTCAGTGACAATTTTTCTTAAAGATGAAGGCATTTTTTTTCATTGTGAATCTAGTTTGATTATCCAATTGAAACAATATTCAATTTAATTCTTGTAAGTCTACTTGAATTAATGTCATTTTGATTTTATCTATTTATTCTTCATTTTTATACAGATTGCGGGAACCGTATGGCTTTACTTCATTGTAAAAATCATCGATCTTCTCGACACAGTTTTCTTTGTTCTTCGAAAAAAGTATAATCAAATATCCTTCCTTCACGTATATCATCATGCTGGAATGGTCATGGGGAGCTGGGCTGCAGTGAAATTCCTGCCAGGAGGTCACGCTACATTTTTAGGTAAGTCTAAAATACTTGTACCTAGCTAACTAGCTTTAATGCAAACACATCAATGAACTTTAAGAACAAAACACCCTTGATAAAGCTAACAAAATTACAATACATGAATAAGGCATACTTTCAAAAAAAAATCAGTTTCATTATTCCAGTTCCAATGATAAACAAAAAATTATTTTGAATATGGAAATTATGTAATTAATTTATCTGGATTAATTGTTCACACCTGACCTGAACTTCAAACACGTACTCAGGTAGAGTTTTTTATCTGAAGACATTGAAATATCTCAAGAAATATGCTTAGTATAAAAAAAAATCTGCCCGCTTGGCGGGCACATTCTCAACGCGCGCTGCGCGCTCCGGAATTTTTGAACGTCGCGCTTCGCGCTCCGTTCTTTCTGGACCTCGCGCTTCGCGCTCGGTCTTGTGTTCTTCGCATACATTTAAGTTTATTTCTTATAATTTAATACTGAAACTCAAACCAATTTTGTAATATTAAAGATGATGTAAATTACTGATTTTCTCAAATTCACTAAATTTCTTTTTTAGTTTAAGTGAAACAGGAAATTCAATTTACTTAAGGCTCTATCGGCCTTAAGGAACACATTCTCATCATGACACTCGCGCTTCGCGCTCGATTTTCTGTATACATTTCAGTAACTTTTTAATAAATTACATGATTAAAATAATTTATTTTCTTCCAAATATCTCAAATAGGAAAAACAATCGTAGACTTTATTTAAGGGAACGATTTTGCCAAACAACGCTTATTTCGTATCTCACATATTTTGGTGAAAAAATCGAATTTTTAAAATATTAAATATCAAAACATAAAATATACATCCTGTCGAGAAATTTCTTTATAAGAATGTGTAGACCTCATTTAGGTAAATAATTTTTCATCTAAACGTTTTTTATGTATCTCATATATTTTGTCTAAAAAATGGAATTCTTGAATTTTAATCGTGTTTTTTGGAATTGAAACAAAAAATATATGTTTTTTCATAAACTGTGTGAGAGAAAACTTGTAGATCTTTTTGAAACGAACAACTTTGTATTCTTACGTTTTTTTTTCATATTTCACATATTATTGTTAAAAAATTGAATTTTGGATTTTTAATATATTTTTTTTAAATTAAAAAGAAAAATATGCATCTTATGAAAAAATGTTACAATTCAAATTTGTAGGTCGTTATGTAGAAAACAATATTGTATCATAACGTTTTTTCGTATCTCGCATAATTTAACTGGAAAATGGAATTTTGATATTGACTTTTTTCAAGTTTTAATATACTGTAACATTTCTAATTTTGATTTAATCAAAAAATGTTATCAGAATAATTTGTAGAGATGTATGAGCACTATCAAAAACCAGTATTGAAATTTTTGATTCCTTCAAAAAGTTATTTTCAAAAACACAAAAGTAGTGCTCTTCTATCGAGAGTTATGCCGCACATGACCTACTACAGACAGACAGACAGACATTTTCGTAAAAACCCTTTTTTCTGGCTCAGGGGGTCTCAAAACGTAAAGATTTGATGAAAATTTCGAATGTCATTTTTTACATAAAACCAATACCTTCTCATCCATGATGAGAATGTAAAAAAATGACGGCAATAAAAACTTTTTATTTTCATGGGGAGATTGGAGCGCGCAGGGGCAGGGAGGGGGGCTTTAGAAATTCAAATAGGAACCTCTATTTTTTTACTACAGATGCGGCTTTTCTATTAAAAAATACTTGAATTTTATTCAAAACTTTTTTTTTCAATTTAAAATTTTTATTTTAATTTTAAACAATTTTTCTTACCCGACACCCCCCCGGGGTATGAGATGAATTTCTGCGGAGTCCCTTTTCTCCCTTGAAAATAAAAAGTTTTTATTGCAGACACTTTTTTTTGTACGACGCATATTTCTTGAGGTATTTGAATTCTCAAAATAAAAAATTCACCCTGTATGTTGCTTAGTTGAACATCAAAAAATTAAACATAAATGGTAATGAACTTAAATTATTATATGATAAATTATTATAAGAATGTAATAAATCGATAAAAATAATGATGATAATCAGAAATGTAAATTTATAATAATTAAAATCAGTCTGATCTATATTCTGAGAGTGTTTTATTGAGGGGTTATGGATCTGAACCCTATTAAAAAATCCTATGTAGGATACCACATAGGATCTCATATTGGATCTTACATAGGATCTTACATGGGATCCCGCGAAAAAAAGTTGATCTTGTTAGATCTGGTCAGATCTCGACAAAATCAAGATCTGGTTAGATCTGGGAATTTGATCTTGCCAGATCTAACAAGATCAACTTTTTTTCGCGGGATCCTACATAGGATCCTACAAAGGATCCTGTGTAAGATCTTACGTAAGATCCTATGTAGGAATTTGGCATAAGAACTCACATAAGATCTTACATAAGATCTTACATAAGATCCTATATAAGATCCTATGTATATTAGAGTAATAATTTTCAACTTTACATTCTAATTCCAAATTTTCTGAATAATCTGATCTATCAGGATGCTAGCAACAGAATTTCATTAATAAGTTACTAAATACATTTCAACGATATTTTTTATTATGAAAAGAAAATAATATAGATCAGATTATTCAGAAAATTTTGAATTAGAATGTAAAGTTGGAAATTATTACTTTAAAATACATAGGATCTTATATAGGATCTTATGTAAGATTTTATGTAAGATCTTATGTGAGTTCTTGTGCTAAATTCCTACATAGGATCTTACATAAGATCTTACACAGGACCCTATGTAAGATCCTATGTAGGATCCTATGTAAGATCCTATATGAGATCCTATATGGTATCGTACATAGGATTTTTCAATAGGGAATGAAATTGGACTAGGCACGACTAACCATCTATGGAACATACGCAAACTTGCACCGATTATGTCAGAAAACTTATGAAGGTGATTCAAGTTCACTGAGGCTACATTTCAAGAATAAATAGATTCTGTTTGATTTATAAATAAGTTGGATTTGAACTTTCTTGACAGTTTAACTACGTCAGTTTTTTAAGTACGAAAGATTTCCTTATACCTGTACGATAACAATACTGACGCAAGGCTTATAATCGTTATTATTCCAATTTCTATTGTCTTTCACTGCAGTGAACACGAAGAACTTTGATAATGTCAATCATAATTGAATTTATTTTTGATAAGTATTCCCACGGATTATATGCTTAATCCTTGAGACAAAATATCCACTATTCTAGTGAATTTGATAAGATTTCTAGTTTCAACTGTGACATAATTTAAAACTATGTTGAGAACTGTTCTGTAAGTGTTCTAGAACAGAAAAATAACATTTCTAGAACAATGATCACAATTTTGTTTTAAAAAAATTTCAAAACTCAGAATCATAATTGTTACATTTAACTGTTGTTACGGAAATGTTCTAGAACCTTCATTTCAGTTGAGTTATGTAAATGTATCGTAAAAATTTGTTATAACCAGAAAGTATATAAGTTTTTTATAAATTGTATTCTGTAACTGTGATTTAGCAATGTTCCGTCAATGATCTATGACATAGTTATAATATAGTTATGATACAATTCTAGAATCTGAGATTGTAATTCACATAATGCTGATGTAACGAAAGTTTTCTAGAACTACAGTATGACATATGTTCTAGATCCTTTTCTTAAATTGAGTTTTGTAACTGTACTTCAACAATGTTCTGTCAGTTATCTATAACGTAGTAAAAAACAGAATCTATAGAAATTCTAGATCCTAAAATTTTGCCTGCTACAGATCTAATGTTACGAAAGTGTTTTGTAACCCCAGTTTCAAAGATTGATGTTCTTGAACCTCCACTTAAATTTCATTTCGTAGCTATTCTTTAAGAATGTTCCAAGAATAATATATGACGTAATTAGAGCTTTGTTCCATAACAATCCTAGAACCTAAATTTTTAACTTTTATAGAACTGATGTTACAAACGTGTTAGGAAAGTGTTCTGTAACAACAGTTTCAATGATTGGTGTTCTAGAACCTCCACTTAGATTTCATTTTGTAACTACTCTTTAACAATGTTCCAAGAAGAATCTATGACGTAATTACAGTTGTGTTTCATAACAATCCTAGAACCTAATGTTGTAATGATGTTACAAAAGTGTTCTAGATCCTTAATATCACCCATTCTCTAAATCCTTTTCTCATTTTGCGTTTTGTAACTATACTTAAAAAATGTTCTTTTAATGATCCATAACGTAGTTACAATACAGTTCCAGGACAATCCTAGAACATAAATTTTTAACTGTTATGGAACTGATGTTACAAACGTTTTCTTGAACCTTAATATCACTCATGTTCTAAATCCTATTCTCAAATTGCGTTTCGTAACTGTACTTAACAAATGATCCATAACGTAGTTACAATACAGTTTCAGGACAGTTCTAGATTCTAAAACTTTGTCTGCTATTGATCTAATGTTACGAAAATGTTCTGTAAGTACAGTATTACAGACTGATGTTCTAGGACCTCCACTTAAATTTCATTATGTAACTATTCTTTAATAATGTTCTAGCAATGATCTATGAATTAATAACTTTTTGTTCCATAACAATCCTACAACCTAATATTGTATTGATGTTATAAAAGTGTTCTAGATCCTTAATATCACCCATGTTCTAAATCCTTTCATCAAATTGCATTTTGTAACTGTACTTAAAAGATGTTCTTTTAATGATCCATAAAGTAGTAATAATCAAGCTCTACAGAAATTCTAGATTCTAAAACTTTGTCTGCTATAGATCTAATGTTACGAAAATGTTCTGTAACTACAGTATCACAAATTAATGTTCTAGAACCTCCACTTAAATTTCATTATGTAACTATTCTTTAATAATGTTTCAGCAATGATCTATGACTTAATAACTTTTTTGTTCCATAACAATCCTAGAACCTAAATTTTTAACTTTTATAGAACTGATGTTACAAAAGTGTTCTGGAACCTGAGGTTGTAACTGTTATAGAACTGACCTTATGGAAGTTAATTAAAACAACAGCATCACAGATTTTCTAGAACGTTTGCTCTAATTGAGGTTTTTAATTGTGCCATAACAGTTGCAACTACAAGTATTATATAACTGATGTTACATAATTATTCTAGAACCGTAATACTACAAATATTCTAGTCATTCATATAAACAAACTTTGTCATTTTAACATATTTTGATACTAGAAGAATACTCCATTAGTATAATAGACAGTTACAATGTTAATGTTTTCTAAAATTTTACACAACTGTAATAATTATTTTACTCAGTTTATCAAACAAAGTCACACACATGACGTATTTCTGAGTGCGACGCACTATCTATAGCTTAGCTGTGAGCATACTGAGTCACACTACATTATCATAAATGTGTTGCACATTGTGTGGGTCAGCTACAAGCGTAAGTCTCATTGATCTATCAGGAATGCGTCGCATGACGTGCAGATATTCATGATTAAAATTTACAATTCATGAAAAAATTCGATGAAATATTATTATTCCAATTCAATAAATCATTTAGTGCAAAAAAAATGATCAAGTTTATTTGAAATATTAATAAATAGTAAGATATTTAAAAAATAAATCAGCAGAACAATAACAAAATAATTAAGAATCAATTTTAATAATACAGTCAAAAGAGCTAAATTAATCAGGCGATAAATTATGATTAGTGAATTAATTCTCCCAATTTGATGTAGAATTCAAAAACAGAAATGTCAAAATGTGATATGAATAGCGCGCATCAATGATTAGTCTTAATCACTGCGTGGAATTCGTGCATAATACGCACGCATTCTGTTGTCGGGAATTAATTATGTATATATCTATTTGATTAATTGCTTCTTGATACTTGTAAATGAATATTAATTATTGTACTTTTACAATACAGTAAATCAAGGGCTATCATAAGCGTGAGAGGTAATTTTAATAATAACAGTTGAAAGTTTAACGGAAGTGATGTAAAACTGCTCATTTAATTGGAAATAAAATTTTCCACACTTTTACTGAAAAAATTCGTTAGAAAAATATTCTGTACGTAAAGAAACTGAGGAAATAGTAACTTTGACTAACTTCTTTCAATTTATTTGTCCAAGTCTTCCTTGAAAGTTACATTGTGCCTAATGATAATAATATAATCTTTATATTAAAAATTAAACAATCGTAAAAGTAAACATTGCATGATACTTTACTTCCTTTCAATATTGAATGTGTTTTTTCATAAATATAAATGCATATGAGCAAAACAGAACGAAAAATTTATTTAGCTTAATTTAACTCTAAATTAAAATTTTTAATTAAAAGTCTACTTACCATTACAAAAAGTCAACATTGCAGTTTTTAAAATACAATCAAATATTATCTTAATTTATACTTATATCAAAGGTACAAAAAATAAATATATTAAGAATTCAAATTTTGACATCATAAATTATTTATTTACTTGGTATATTTTTATTCAATTTTTGAATACTTATCCAAGGATAATAATGACTGAATTCTTTAAAACTTGGTTTAGTCAAGAAAAATATTTTTTTGATTCAACCAAATCGTAGCAAAACGAACCATTTTTAGTTGAATGAAACAAATTCTTTGGATGGTTTAACTGAACATTTTCTAACCGTATTCTATTGTCAAATCAACATAAATTTTGTTGATTCAATATTTCCCTGAGTGTATAAGAAATACATATTTCAAAATATGATAAAGTGTAATTTTTTTATGCTTCAGGTCTAATAAATTCGTTCGTCCACATCGTAATGTACAGCCACTACTTAGCAACTTCCCTAAAACTGGGAAAACCATGGTGGAAGAAATACATTACTCAATTGCAATTGGTACAGTTCTTTCTTATTATGTTCCATTATGCCCAACTCGTCTGGGTGAAAAATTGTGGCTTTCCAAAATGGCCAGCTGCAATCATGGTACCACAAAATCTCTTCATGATTGTCCTCTTTGGTGACTTTTATTACAAAGCCTACGTGAAGAAAAAGCCTGGAAAAGTCGATGTAAACGGAGTTTCCAAAAACTCTTCTAATGGGAAATCAAAAAATCAATAATAGTATCATCGAATCGATTTTTTTACTTTCACCACTGTGTTTGAGATTTTTATCTATCGTGTGAATATTCATTTTGTCAATCATCATGTATTTAAGATCAGACGTCATTTTTCACCAATGAAACGTGCATGAAAGACTCTTTGTCAATAATCTCAACGTCCGTCGCACAAGTTAAAAAAAACAAAAATTATTTTCTACCGAATTTACTATTTTTTATTTTAATTTAAGATATAATTTGTGCCTGGATTTTTTGAAGGCTAAATCTAACTCGAGTAGAGTTTTTGTTTTTTTTCATCGGTGCACATTCTTATGTGTAATTAATTTGTAATTATCTTGCACAGGGTCGGATTTATAAATTTGCCGCCCCTAGGCGATTTTAAAAATGCCGCCTTCAGTGGTCAAGGGAACTAGGCAATCATTTTCAAGAATTTTTATATTTTGTTTTTACTCTCGCATAAAAAAATGGAAGCAAGTACTGAAAAACTCTTTTTTGTCTCGTATTTATCCAGATAATGCAGAGTAAAAAGATCATCATACAATTTAATATTGTTGTAGCTAAAAAGCAGTGCATATTTTTAAAGTTCAACGTATTTTTTCTTGGTTTTGCACTGAATTCTTTAATTAAATTGATATAATTGACTTCTGCAAGACAGAAATCTACTCCTTACATTTACAGATTCCCACAGTAACTAAGAACTCGCAAAATAAACTTCTTCTCCCTAGGTGCATAATATATTATTTCAACCCTCAATAGATAAAAAATTGTGCGTAACACGAAAGAAAAATTTATTTTACTCATGTGACTGTTGCCCTCGCTTTGCTCGGGAATCAAACTTCAAACTTGCAAAATAATTTTTTTTCCCTAGTTGCATAATACACTATTTTTGACCAGTGGGTCATAAAGTGCATTTTTTCCCCCTGGAGTGGAAACAAATCCATTTTTTGACCTCCAAGAGGAAATAAAATCGTATGCAATAAAGGGGAAATATTTATTTTACTCGTGTGATTGATGTCCTCGCTTTTTTCGGGAATCAAACTTCAAACTTGCAAAATAATTTTTTTCCCTAGTTGCATAATACACTATTTTCGACCAGTGGGTCATAAAGTGCATTTTTTCCCCTGGAGTGGAAACAAATCCATTTTTTGATCTCCAAGAGGAAATAAAATCGTATGCAATAAAGGAGAAATATTTATTTCACTCGTGTAATTGTTGCAAAATAATTTTTTTTCTATAGTTGCGTAACATACTATTTTCTACTAGCAGGTCATAAAGTGGATTTTATTGCCTTCTGCGTGGAAAAAAAATCCATTTTTTCTATTAGCGGGTTTAAAAGTGCATATTTTGTCTTCTGCAGGGAGAACAAATCAATTTTTGCTTTGCTCGGGAATCATTCTTCACACTCGCAAAATAATTTTTTCTTTCTAGTTTCATAATATACTATTTGCTACTGGTGGGTCATAAAGTTGTTGACCCCCTAGTAGAAAAAAATTCGCGTGCAAGACGGGAATAATATTGATTTCACTCGTGTGATTGTTACCCTCTTTTTTCTCGGCCATCAAACTTCACATTCGGAAAATATACTTTTTCCCCTAGTTGCACAAAATATTATTTCAGTACTTGCTTTAATTTTTTTATGAGGGAATAGAAACGAAATGTAAAAATCTTCGAAAATCGATTGCCTAGTTTCCTTGAACAAAAAAAAATATTTATTCATGAAAATGAAGAACAAGAGTGCGTTCTTAAAATTTACTTGGTGTAAAATTAATGTTCCAGTTAAACTAAATAATTGTTTAGAACCTACTCTTGTAAAATTTACCGCCCTAGGCAGCTGCTTACGTTGTCTATATGGTAAATCCGCTATACTGATCTTGCGAATAATTACGAAATTGTAAAATAAGGGTATTCAGCAACGGAAGATTTTAGTGTGAGGCAAACGAACGTTAAAATGTTATGGCTGTTGAATTTGTTAACATACAATAATAAGAAAGAAACAAAAGTTTCAGTTTCGAAACTCTAATTTAAATATATTAGACTAAAAATCGCGTTTGGTTGATTACACTCGATCTAATGAGGATTGTTCTTTTATTTAAATAATTTTTAATCATGCCGAATCATTTAGTTGGGGTCGAATCAACCAAACACTTTTTAAGTTAATGAAAATTATTGTCTAATATGAATAAAAATGGCATCATCAATAATTAGCTAGCTCATTGTCCTCTGACTTTATTATTCTTTTCATCGTTCAACCAACTTTGCCGAGGACACAAAAATGTTGCTTGAAAATTATTCAAGTTTAAATTTGTAATTTTAATTAATGACTTATCGAAGAAAAACGATAATCACTGGAATATTGTATTAAATATAAGATTCTACAAAATTATATTTCATGTGATAAATACGGATTATGTGCTTCAGAGATTTAATCATTAATTTTAAGAATATTTAATATTACTTATTGTATTCAATATTCCTTAATGTTAGAAAAATATTTAGAAAAAGATTTATCTATCATTAATATGTTCAGTTAAATTTTATCAGTTTCATTATACAAATTTTAGGTGGTACACAAATTACATCTTTTATTCACCTTTCATCACTTAAATTTATCTTTCATTACAATCTCTGACTCTGCATTCTTTGTATAATCATATGCAAATCCTCAAATTCGCACGTTTGTATACAGAATTCATCACGCTAATTTTGAAGATTTGAATGAACACAATAAATTACTTTCATAAGATATTTAATTTGTAAATGGCAAAATATTTTTTAAGTAACATTGAAGTTCTTTCACCCAGAAGAAATATAGTAGAATTAACCAAACTGTTTTGTTAAAGTTAAATAAAATAAAATTTGGTTGAGTGAACAAAAAATTTGTTTGATTCAATCAAATAGTAAGAGAACAAAGAATCTTTAGTTGAATGAAACAAATTGTTTTATTAGTTAAACTAAATATTTTGTTGACAGTATGACAATAAAATTCAATATTCATAAAATAGGACTTGTATCGACCCTTAAATAATAAATTCCATACGACGTTGTTGTCAATAATTGGCTTTAGCGTCCAGAAATAATAACTCAGAAGGTTGCATACTTTTAAAAGTTTCGACTCTAATCGGAGTCCTAATCAGTGATCTTTATTTCTAAAATATCAAAAACAATAAATCAAATAATACACAAATCCTATTTTGGAGTAAACTTTAGGAATCTGAAAAAATGTTAAAACTGTGAGAAAATGTACATAAAATTTTTCGCTTCCTGGCAAAAGCTTTAGTTTCATAGATAACTTCGTAGTGACCAGTGTGCTACACGGAGAGAAAAGTTTTGTTTAAATTAAACATATCGTTTTTTTGATTGAGTTTATTAAATTTAAGACAATAATTTATTTGTATTGACCAAGAATTTGTTTGATTTCAGTAAATACAAAATATGTATCTTCTTGATTAAAAAAAATTATGTATTTGAGACGATTTGTTTGATTCAAACAAGGGATTTTTTTAAACTGATTAAAAGAGTTTGCTTAATAATAATTTATTTTAAATAATAAGATTATTTGTTTGATTCAAACAAATAAAATTGGCAGAGAAGTATGCAATGCATCCGCGCTAAGGGCGCTGACGGTACTTCCTGATTTCCTAACCTCGCGTCATGTGTTCCGGGTACCAGTTCTGGTATATCGATCGGAAATCTAGTTGAATCCAGTGCAATCTAGTGGATCCAGTGCAATAAGATTCGAGCTAATATGGAAAAAATATCCGAATTATTAAAATCGTGGGAAATCCCAAATAATATTATAGAAGAATTCGAAGGTAAGACACTTTCTTTCGAGCTACTTTACTTTTTTATTACACTCTTATTGCACATATAGTTTGCCTAACCTCATTCTTTGATTTTTTATATTTTTTTCATGCATCATTACTAATTATCATTCCACTGTTCATTTCATTATTTCTTCATAAATAGTTCAAGAAATAGATGAATTTGTTTTATTGAATCTGAAAGAAGATGAGATTAATCAACTCTTCAAAGGGAAATCACTTGGGCTGAAAGTGAAGTTTCAAACTAGATTGAAAGAATACGTTGAAAGGCAGAAGGTAAAAATTTTACAAACAGGATTCAAAGTGATACATTGAGAATCATAAAAATATATCTTAAATATACGCTTTGCTTTTATACAATTACATGGATATAATAGTTAGACTACTTTATTGTCTTTAATAGGATTGTTCAGAAGTGTCAATTCATGTCACCAAGCGTAAAATTGAAAGTAATAATGACTCAAATTCAACAAAAAAATCGCATATAGGTGTTCATAAAGAAAACCTCGATGTGAATAACTTTGATAACACATTTGACATAGAATGTGAAACTTTGTTGGAAAACGAATATGAACAAAATTCCGACCAATGTCAAAACCAAACGACAGCTAATGAAATAACAGAAACGAGCATTGATGATATATTATTTAATTTGCATGAACTTGTGAGTTCTTACGCAATTCATTACCTCTCCCTTTTGAAAGTTATAGTAACAATAGATAGTTGGACATTTCATTACCTTTCCCCTTTTCAAAGTTATAGTGACAATAGATGTTTGGAAATCTATATTTTCAGGATTTCGAAACGTTTTTACGTGAAACAAATACTGGTGCAATATTCCTTGAAAAGAATAAAAAAAGTTTTGGATGCTCAAAAGCAGAAGAGATTAGTTGATTTGATTATCAACCATTTTATGGAACGTCGCATTTGCACTTCTGGCAAAGTTCAATTGTATGTTTTCACTTTTATTCATTTTTATTCCCATCACGGAGTTTTCAAATTTTTTAAATAAGTTCTCTCAACCATTCTTTTATTGCTTCCATTATACATTTATTCAACAGCACAATTCATTTTGTGAAAGTGTTAAACTGTATAGTTACTCCAGATAATTATATGGTTGAGAGGTTGAGGTAACTCTTAAAAATTTGTGAACTATATTTTTCTATAGCAATGCGTGGTTGTCATAATCATACAGTTTCTTCCAGTATTTCAAAAAGACTAACATTAGTGATTTAGTTATCCCATGTATTTTTTTTTTTAAGTCCACAATTGAAGAATCATCACTTTGATATTCTTTCGAGAAAAATCTCAGGGACCTTTCCGAAAGAAGACCATTCTGTCTACTACGTTGCTCCAAAAACAAATGGACCAAACCAAACACTTTCGAAAGGCAAGCTTGTAGATCGGTACCGTAATTGGATGACTGCAAATGCGAAAATAGGTCTGATCACTCGAAAAGGGAACAATACTAGCGAAGGCGAAGAGACTACTTTGGATAATGAGAAAAATCTTCATTATGCTCGTAAGACTGAATTTATAAAAATTAATATTTTATTCAATGAAATGATTTTTCGAATTTATAATCACAGTTTTGGAAGATGAGCGGTCGAAAAATGAGGCTGTTCAGTGGTTACTAAATAATCGAGAACCATGGGACTCAGTAATTAAAAACTGGAAAAAGTGTATAGACTTTAGATTACAAGATTTGATCTCAAAGCCTGGAAATATTCAAACTATATTTGAACATTGGCCTGTATTGCAACAACCACGTGGAATAGAGCTAGTAGGTTTTATTAAATGTATGGCTGATTTCTGTATGAATAAAACGTTTTATATCATTTTGAACAATTGTTTTTTTGATTCTAGATAAATATTGATTTCGCGTACAAATTTCGCAGAGAGGGTCAAATATTTGTAGAATGGCCAGAGTTCTCTAGAAAAATTTTTAAACTTATGCAACAGGAAATAAAGGACAAAGCTGCATTAACTTTGTTAGAAACACTTGAGCTACCTAATACTTCTGATGGTACTTAAATAAAAATGAACATTAAATAAGAATTAATCACCATTAAATGAGTATCATATACATAATCTATAATTCATTTTTCAGATACAAAGAATCTCAAATTGTTACTTCTTTTACCAGCACTTATCCCACCAACTTGCAGGTTTAAAACAAACAAAAAACCACTTTCATTTTGGAAGCCAAGCATCGCCACTTCTCAAGACACCTTTATTTTACATGAAAAGGTAAATGTAAAAAAACTTTTTGTTACGTATATTTTTTTGCCATTAAAATTTATTTATGCGTTGTGCTTCTGCATTTTAGATTCCTGGGAACATTGACAAAACAGTCAAAGACTTGAGAGATAAACTTTGTCTATTTGAATTATCATTGCAGCCATTCATTCTTGTGGTAGGACCATCACAAGAATCCATAGACGCAATTTATGTGTGCATTGATTCAACGAAATATAAGGTGCCACGGATGTTAAATGCAGTAGACCTTTGCTATAAAGCGATGCATGTTCTGCACGCCGAATATTCGCCTGTATGCGAACACGTATGGTTATTATTGCAAAAAGCAATTTACCATCAGGAAACAGATTGGGACAGAAAGATAACGGGTGTAAATACAATTTTAAGAATGTTGAAAGATATGCAGTAGGTAACATTGGACTGTATTTCCATGAGGCTTATTAACCTCGTTCCATAAGGAAGAACGAAGTTTCTATATGGTCTGACTCTCTACAAATCATAAAAAATACTTCAATTCGAATTCTCAAAAATAGATAGAACTTCTTCCCGTTATTTAGTAACGGAAAAGTAAGTTCTCAAGAGATTTAGATTTTCTTAAACTATTGACAAACTGATCTTAATTTGATTTAATACTTTTTAATTTCAAAGAGACTTATTTACCTTGCTTTATAACGTATAAATAATTTTTCAATATGGGTTAATTCCTTCAAAATTTCAAAACACTTGAACTTAAATTTTGAAATACCAATCCAATTTTTGTCGTTATTTAGAAACAAAAGTGTTTAAAAGCTTTTAATTTCTTTGAACTTATATTTATACTTTGTAATTTTGAAGATACTTGTTTTCCTTATTTAGTAAAAAATACTTATGTACCTTGTAATGAGCAAGGAATATTCATCTTTATAAACGATTCAAATTTTGTTAAAATTTTAAAGAAATTTAAACTTTAATTCTAAAAATTCGGTGGAACATCTTTCTGTTACTTAGTAGCGACAAAGTAAATTTTAAACATCTTTAAAATTCCGTGGACTATCAGCGAACTCCAATTTTAGATTTCTGCTCTTGAATTCCAAAAAAACTCCTTTTTATTATGCACTGAGAAAATTACATAATTTCAAGAGCTGCGAGTTTAAAACTTGAAAATATTAAAATGTACATGTGTTATATTTGCAGTGAGAGATACCAAACCCCATCATTTTTGATACGTCACTTTAAACTTCGACATGTAATAACCGTAGGTGATCGGTATAAATGTAAACAAGAAAGTTGTGTTTTTGAATTTCAAGATTCTTACGCCTTTAAAAAGCATCTTGTGAAAAGACATAGTCAAACTGTTGAAAAAAACCACATACCCATTTCAAAAAAACAGTTCATCCCATCATTTCCTGTATTAAATATAAAATCTCAAGAAACTTCTTCAAATGAATCGTTACTATTGCCAGACGACGTTACGATCACACCAACTCAACTAAAAACTGTTGTGAAAAACTCAGCGGTAAATTTTCTGGCTAAATTACACAATCATAATTCTATTCCACGCAGTGTAGTTCAGACCATTGTAGATTATACTCAAGATTTTCATGAGACAGGGTATTTAGAGCTTCTGAAAGAAAAGGTTTTAAATATTTTTGAAAAAGACAGTACCAGTGAAAAAGATATTCAAGACATAAAGATTATGTTTAATATTTGTCAAAATCCTTTTGAAGACTTAAATACAGAGTACAAAAGGCTGAAATTTTTCAAATCCACTGGTTATTTTATTGAACCACAGCCATACGTAATCGGGCAAACTGAAGTTAGTAAATTAGAAAATAGTGTTACAGTTAAAGTACCAAAAAATGTAGAAGGTCAATTTATTTCAGTTAGAGAAATTTTAAAACGCTTCCTTGAATTACCTGGATTTTTAGACGTTGTTTTAAATTATATCACTTGTTTATACGATTCGGATTCCAATTTCATGTTTAATATAGTTCAGGGAAAATTATGGACAAATATAAAATCTAAATATCAGGACAAAATTATCATTCCACTGATAGTCAACTACGATGATTATGAAACACAAAACCCTTTAGGCTCTCATGCTGGGATTCAAAAATTGGGTGCGACGTACTTGGTTTTACCAACATTGCCACCACAATTTCAATCGTCTTTAAAAAATATTTTTTTAACATTATTATTTTACGAACGTGACAGAGAGCAATTCGGAAATCGGGCTTGTTTTAGACCTTTGTTGAAAGAATTAATTGAGCTTGAAACCAATGGAATAGTTATTAATAATAAACGAATTTTTTTTTTTGCTTACTCATAACAGGAGATAGCTTGGGGGTTCATAAAATATGTGGATTGGTTGAAAGCTTTTCTGCAAATTACACCTGTCGAATTTGTAAAGTCAAAAAAGAATGTCTCCGTAGCCAAACTATAGAAGTTGAATCTTTGCTCAGAACAATCCATGATTATGAAGATGATCTCGAAGGAAATGTTTCTAACACTGGAATAAATGACTATAGTATTTGGAATGATTTGCCGTCCTTTCATATATTCACAAACACCTACTTAGACTTGATGCATGATTTTTGGGAAGGTGTGTGTCCATATGATCTAAGTGGAATAATTCTCCATTATATAAGAAACAAGTTTTTCACATTAGAAGATATAAATGACAGAATACTCGGATTTAATTATGGTTCAATTAAACAAAATAAAGTTCCATTCTTAAAAAAAGACAAACTAAAAAACGGCAAATTAGGCTTCTCAGCGTCAGAAACAAAGACATTTGTTAAATATCTGGGTCTTATGATTGGAGATCTTATACCTGTAAATGATGAACATTGGAATTTATTAATATATTTGCAAAAAATTAACGATCTTCTCAGCTCTAGGTTCTTTAATAATAACTGCCTTGCTTTACTTAAAATCCTCATTTCCGACCATCACAAATTATACATTAGTCTTTTTGGAGAAACTTTAAAACCAAAACACCATTTTCTTCTTCACTATCCCCAAATGATTGAAAATGTAGGTCCCTGTAAAAATCTTTGTTGTATGAGAACAGAAGCAAAACATAGACCTTCTAAAATAGCGGCACATTTGTCTAATTCTTCTGTAAACTTACCACTGACGGTAGCAATTAAGCATCAATATCAACAATGTTATGATTTCATGTGTCAAGATTCTCTTATTTCTCACATAGAGTCTGGTGCTACACAAACGCCTTATGACGAGAAATTAATGAATTTTCGAGAGTATTTAAGTAGTGATTTTCTAAATGATTCAGGTGTGAATTCGCCATCATGGTTGAGAATCGATAATATAACTTATAAGCCATATATGGTGCTAGCTATATCAACAGATGACCATATTATGCCAAACTTTGCACAAATCCTTAAAATTTTAATAAATTCAGAACAAAAGTGTCTTTTTATCACAAAAAAGTTTAAAACTTTAGGTTTCTGTAGCCATGTAAATGCGTATGAGATTCTTTTAACTAACGATTTAGTTTCAGTTTATATCGACGATATCTTCAGTAAATTTCCAACTTGCATACAAAATGCAGCAGACGGGAGATATTTTATTGTTTATAATGAATGTCATTAGTATGAAAAGTTTGTAAAAAAAACACTAAATAAAAATTTTTCCTGATGAAAACATATTTGTATTTTATATATTTTCACGGAGAAAAAAATTATTTGAATCAAATAAATGTAATTCTGAATACGTTCTAATCAAATATGGTTTCGATTCAAAGCACTTTTCCTTTCATTAAAAAATAGTGCATTTTAGATGAAAAAAACGTTTTGTTTCAAAAAAGTTCTTTCGATCTAAAATATATTTGATATAGGACGAATTCAGTTCTGTATTTCTTTGATTCAAGTAATCTTTTTTTTTGTATACATACCTTCCTCTTTTGAAATGAGCAAATTAAATTTTAGCTGAATAAATTATTTTTTAAATTTAAACGAAATTGATTTTTAATTTAAATAACATTTATATTTAATTTAAGCAAAATTTATTTTTAATTAAAACAAAATTAATTTTGAAATCAAACAAATATGGACAAACAAAAAATAATCCAAACAAAAATTTTAGTACTTTTAAACAAAATATTTGTTTGTATCAAACAAATTTGGTCAAACAAACAATAACTCAAACAAGAAGCTTGCAAGTTTTGAATAAAATATTTGTTTGAATCAAACAAAAACCGTCGAACAAAGAATTTGTTTCAATCAAACAAACAATTGTTTGGCCGTATAATAAAGGAATAATTTGTTTGAATCAAACAAATTTTGTTTGGATCAAACAAACATTTCTCTCAGTGTATGTTTAAACATGTGGGTTGCCAAGAAACGAAAAAATTTAAGAAATTACAAATCTCTGAGGGAATTACAATCTCTCAGTTTTTCACCTACATAAGGTTAGTTCATTTTATTTAAAATTCAAAATTTTTTTGAGATTGGAAAATTTAGATATCCCGTTGTTAGAACACATGCTTTTTCCATACAATTAATATTTGAAGTTACGTTTATATTCCAAGTTTATGTGCTGGAATTCAATTTTTTATCTAAACGATTTTTTATGTGTTTTCATCAGATGTTTTTTATTATTAGAAAAATATTTGAATACCAGAATTCGTATTAGCAATTCCTAGCGGTTTTTCATAAATAATCCTTTGTAATTTTATACTATATATATATATATATATATATATATATATATATACTTGCATCTTTATCTTCGGTAACATTTAGACACAAATACATATTATTTTTTTAGGTTAGGTATCTCAAAGTTATATGCTAGAATTTTATTGTTATTACTAAGGAAGTTTTAGGTATCCCTGCTGTAAGTAAAAGAATAGAAAGAGATAGAACTTTTTCTATCTCTTCCAAGTAGGCGATTTGCATCCCCAAAACGCTATGTCTTTCTATCTCCGAAATTATATACATCATCGCAAGGAGTATCTATCTCTTTCTATCCCTCAGTTTATATCTTCTTCTGGAATACCTATGTCTTCCTATCTCCAATCTACCCTTACGTCCCGTAATATCTGAATCTTCCTATCCCCTCGTCTATTCCTGCAACCGGTAAAATTTATCTCTTTCTATCATTGTAAAATAAATTTGGATCACATTGTATTCCCATCTCGATCTTTCATTTCAAACTTGTTAATTTTCATGCCCTTAACATATATTTAACAATTTTATTAATACATTACTTTGTACATAGCCAATATTTTAAATTTGTCGCTAACGCGTATAACACTGAAAAATCAGCATGTACCGAGACTCGAACCCTAACCACGCACGCATCGATATATTGCCAAACGCTTAGTCTAAGGTATAACATGAGATAACTGTGATAAATCTTGATGTCACTCATGAGATACATTTCAATATCCCTGTCTATTCCTCGGCTAACCCCATCCAAATTTTTCTATTCCTTCGTCAATCCAAGATGAAACCAATCTTCGAATACCCTTTTCTCTATTTCAGTCTATACCTTGTATATTTGGGGTGTCATTTTCTATCTCTTTGCTATTCGATAAATAGAAGTAATTATTGGTAATTAATGATACAATACGTACAGGATAAGAAGATCTAACTACGAGGAGGGACAGGGATTGAAAGAGATAAGCGTGAACCTAGATTGAAAAAGAAATATACAAGAGATATAAAGTGATAGAGGTAAATAGATGAGGGATATATTGAAATAAAGAGAAGAATATAGAAAGATATAGCCGTGAATTTGGATTGGCAAAAATATAGAAAAAGATATAGTTCAATATACGAAAGATAGACTGAGATTAGCAGGAGAGGATTAAAAGAGATATATGTGAATTTGGATAAACAAGAGATAGAAATTGATAATGGTGGATAGAAGAGAGATAAAAGTAGATACAGGTGGATAGATGAGAATTGGGATGAGATAATGAAAATAGGGTTGAAAGAGATGGGCATCAATCTGGATTGACAAAGAGATATCAAGAAATAGAGGTGGATAGACAAGAGATAGAAAAAAATATAGATGGATATATCAAAGAATAGACTGAAATTGAAAAAACAAGTTTAGAATATATAGCTGTGAATTTGGATTGACAAAGAGATAGAATGAGGTAGGCATCAATCTCGATTGACAAAGAGGTATAAAGAAATAGAGATGGATAGACAAGAGATAGAAAAAAATATAGATGGATATATCAAAGAATAGACTGAAATTAAAAAAACAAGTTTAGAATATATAGCTCTGAATTTGGATTGACAAAGAGATAGAAAGAGGTAGGCATCAATCTCGATTGACAAAGAGGTATAAAGAAAAAGAGGTAGATAAACAAGAGATAGAAATAAATATAGATGGATATACAAAGAATAGACTGAGATTGAAGAAACAAGTTTAGAATATGTAGCTGTGAATTTGGATTGCCAAAGAGATAGAAAGAGGTAGGCATCAATCTCGATTGACAAAGAGGTACAAAGAAATAGAGGTAGATAGACAAGAGATAGAAATAAATATAGATGGATACACAATAGATAGAAAAAAATACAGGTGGATATACGAAGAATAGACAGCGATAAAGAAATCGGGATTAGAAGAGATAGGTGTGAATTTGGATTGCGAAAGAGATAAGAAGAGGTAGGCATTAATATTGATTGACAAAGAGGTATAAAGAAATAGAGATGGATAGACAAGAGATAGAAACAAATATAAGTGGATATACGAAGAATGGACAGCGATAAAGAAATCGGGATAAAAGAGATAGGCGTGAATTTGGATTGACAAAGAGATAGAAAGAGATAGAGGCGAATAAACAAGGGATAAAAAGAAATACAGGTGAATAGACGAGGGATCAATTTTTCTTATCTTTATCTATCTATGAGATAGAAAGCGATTAAAAGTGATAGGACTTCTATATCTCTTTACTTCCAGAAGGATATTTTTTTGATCTTTTCTGTACAATTTTATGTAAATTTTCTCACGGTTTTTAAGATTTTTTCACATTACCAAAGTTTACTCCAAAAAAGGGCTCATATGTGCAATGTGTTATTTATTATTTTTGATATTTTAGGAATAAAGATCACTGATGAGGACTCCGATCGGAGTCGAAACGTTTGAAAGTTCTAAGTTATTATTTCTGGACCCTGAAACCAATTATTTACAACATCGTATGAAATAAAATTCAATAGTTAATCCAACAAACATTTTTTTGATTCAACCAAATATTTTTCTGAGTTTTCAAGTCATCAGAAACACATTTTGAAAATTCCTAATAAACGACTTTTAACTATTTATAGCACATTTCAAGATTCTAAACACAATTAATATGAAGATAATAATCTACTCCTTTCTATATTTCAAAAAATTCATGTAACTGGAGGCAATTTTTATGCAAAATTGACGAGATATTTATGGAAATACGTTGCTGAATTTTAAATACAAAGTTGAAAAAATATTTGAAACCTCTGATCCTCAATGATGCTTTATGTCATGAATTGCTGACCATGAACCAGTCTCGCAGATATAAACTTGTTGGAGAATGCCCGAATTGTGGTCCAAGTAGAATCGCCACTAGACATACTGGAATAACTGTTATATCTACATGGAAAAAAGGCGGTCGAGTTAAACGCAATCAGACAACGTCCTACTTCTTTAAGAGGATCTCCCACTTTAATGCGTACATTCTCATCCGTAAAAATCTTCTTCGGGTGTACCAAATGCCGCTCACAAGAGTCCCGAACAAGGTGCCGTTACTCTTTTTTAGTATCCGAGCTATGCTCTGGACACATATCAAATGTCTGGTATCATTTTCGGCCACCTGAATATCAACCTACTGTTACTTTGAACGACCTCCATTAATTTTTAGTTAACAAAACTAGCCTCGAATTTATATTATGACAATTTTGTATTATATTGGTAATGAACATAGTATCTTTGGATATAAAATTCCTTTACTGATTTTTTCAAACTGAAAATGGATATGATGTAAATTCTTCTACAGCTTTATTTAATTATAAGCTTGTATATATATTTTTATAAAGAAAAAATATATGGTTCATTTGAGTCAGTCGATATTAAAATACTTTCTAAAACGTCTTAACATAATATATAAATATATTATGATTATTAATATACTATTATTCAAGATTTTATTATTAATTAAATATTTTTCTATTAATAATATAATTATTTTAAAAACTTTTAAATGAAGACGATTTATTTCTGAAATCATTATCAACTCTCTATAAAACTGAATCATTTAGAATTCTTGATAGCTTCAATCTGTGACTGACTACTTACTTTTCAATCAGTCAAAAGTGATTAATTTTCAGTTAAAAATGTTTAATCATCCGTCATAAACATCTGTTTTTTAAACAAGAAGTCAGTAACTGATTGAAAATATTAGGAATTTTCTCTGATTCAGATTTATAGAGTAGATAAAAACTTTTTTACTGATTTACTGATATATAGATTAATTTAATTATATATATATTATATTTTTTATAATGAAAAAATATAAGGCTTATTCAAGTCAGTCAATATAAAAATAACTTCTAAAACAGCTTAATATAATATATAAATATATTATTATCAATTATATATTAATATTAAAGATATTATTATTAATTCTATATTTTTCTGTTAATAATATAATAATTTTAAAAACTGTTAATTGAATACGATTTATTCGCAAAATCATTATGAACTCTCTATAAATCTGAATCAGTCAGAATTTCTAATATTTTCAATCAGTGACTGACTTCTTACTTCTCAATCAGTCAAACGTGATTAATTTTCAGTTAACAATGTTTGATTATCCGTCATAAACATCTGTTTTTTAAACAAGAAGTCAGTAACTGATTAAAAATATTAGAAATTTTGTCTGATTCAGATTTATAGAGTAGATAAAAACTTTTTTACTGATTTACTGATATATAGATTAATTTAATTATATATATATATATATTATATTTCTTATAATGAAAAAATATAAGGCTTATTCAAGTCAGTCAATATAAAAAATAACTTCTAAAACAGCTTAATATAATATATAAATATATTAAGATCTTTAAATATTATTATTCAAGATATTATTATTAATTGAATGCTTTTATCCTAATGATATAATCATTTTAAAAACTGTTAATTGAATACGATTTATTCGTAAAATCATTATGAACTCTCTATAAGTCTAAATCAGTCAGAATCCCAAATATTTTCAATCAGTGACTGACTTCTTACTTTTCAATCAGTCAAACGTGATTAATTTTCAGTTAACAATATTTTATCATCCGTCATAAATATCGTTTTTTTAAACAAGAAGTCAATAATTTATTGAAAATATTAGGAATTTAGTCTGATTCAGATTTATAGAGCAGATGAAAACTTTTTTATAGATTCACATACACTAGCCAATCAAATTTAGTTACTATAATGTAAATTCTTATATAGATTAATTTAATTATATATAAGATTGTATATATTTTTTATAATGAAAAAATATAAGGCTTATTCAAGTCAGTCAATATAAAAATAACTTCTAAAACAGCTTAATATAATATATAAATATATTATTATCAATTATATATTAATATTAAAGATATTATTATTAATTCTATATTTTTCTGTTAATGATATAATAATTTTAAAAACTGTTAATTGAATACGATTTATTCGCAAAATCATTATGAACTCTCTATAAATCTGAATCAGTCAGAATTTCTAATATTTTCAATCAGTGACTGATTTCTTACTTTTCAATCAGTCAAACGTGATTAATTTTCAGTTAACAATGTTTGATCATCCGTCATAAATATCGTTTTTTTAAACAAGAAGTCAAGAATTGATTGAAAATATTAGGAATTTAGTCTGATTCAGATTTATAGAGTAGATAACAAATTTACTTACTGCTTTTTATACACCAAACTGCAAAATTTAGTCGATATAATATAAATTCTTTTAAAGTCTCATTTAATTATAAGCTTGCATATACTTTTTTATAATAAAAATATATAAGCCTCATTTATGTCAGTCAATATAAAAATAACTTCTGAAACAACTTAATATAATCTATGAATATATTATTCTTATCAATTAATTATTATTTAAAATATTATTAATTCAATTTTTTTCCGCTAATAATGTAATTGTTAAAAAAACTGTTAAATGAAGAAATGAAGAAATAAAGAAATAGTATATATATTATGTATGAGACTAAATATATTTTGCAGTGTCTAACATCTTCAACAAATTTTCAAATATTAAAAGTAGAAAAGAACACAGGAAAATGAATGATCAAAATCAATATTTAGAATTCTCAGTCGCGGCTTTCGTCTGTACTCGTGATATTTCGGAAACACTATACAAGATTATTTGATATAATTTATTCATGATAACTGCGTAGGAAAGTAATTGCTTGAAGACAAATTTTATATTCAAATACTTCATAACAAGATTAGAATGTCCGTATAAAAATCGAAAATTCATAATTGTATCAATAAAACATTTTTCTATATTATTTGAATATTGCATAATTAATGACCAAATTAGATTACATTAAAAAAATTGTTTGTCCATTACACAAACTCGTTCCGTAGAATCGACAATGTAATTTATTGACTCAATTAAATTTTTTCTTTGAATCTAATAAATATTCGAAATTTATTTAAAGCAAGTAAAATATTTGGTTGGATCAACCGAATTTTACTAACCAACCAATTTTGTCGGATCAATCAAACAGTTTATTGTTCGAATGACAACAAAATACTTTCGTTGAACCATTAAAAATTTGATAGATTTATCCAAATCTTTGTTTAACTGTAATTTACAATTTTGAATAGAAAAACAGAAATTCATATTTTAATCGAAAAAATTCTTATTTTTATTCTGTCATTTAAGGTAGTTCGTTCACGAAAATTAGACCTCAGGCAAAAATAGATAATTTTGCTTTCAAGAATAGCAATATTATTATTGAAGGGCTAATTTGAAAGAGAAAAGATTATTTTTCATGAAAAAAATTTGAAACACAAAAAAATAATTTTATTAATAAATTTTACTTTTTTGAAAATTAATTCTTTAATGGCTGAAATTATATAAAAACAATTTTTCAAAACAAAATTTTTATAAAAAAATTTCTGCATTTGATAATAATTAATTCAATTTCAAAAATAGGAAACGGTCATGTTTTAGAGAATCTTTTTCCTAAAAAAATGAACTATGATTTATTAGAATCGCATCATTTTTAAAAATTTAGCTCGAAGCGATAAGAAAATAAGTTTGGGCAAAAATAAAATTTATTACTAAAATTATTTTTTTGTGTTTGAAATTTTTTTCATGAAAAATAATCTTTTCTCTTTCAAATTAGCCTGTCAATAATAATATTGCTATTCTTGAAAGCAAAATTATCTATTTTTGTCTGAGAACGAACTACCTTAATTATAACTGATTAGAGATTATATCACTCATTAATGATATAAAATTATAAATTCAGACAATGAATATATAACAACTAACGAAGAAATTTTTTTTTCATGTATCCTAAACATTCTCAAAAAAATTCTAACAAGAGTAAATAAATCCAATTTTTTTTTAAGGTTTAAAATTGCTTTATGAGTATCTTCACGTGGTGTATCTTGAAAATGAAATTCAACTTGAAATATATCATTAAACGTGACGATTTATAAGTTTAATCATAATGAATCAACTTACTTAATTACCATTAATAGGTTTTAACTAATTTATTCAATGATTCGTTTCTACCTCTTGAATCGGTAAACAAAATACAATTAATACAATCTCACTTATGAACGATTGTATTGTTTGTTGATAATATAGTTTCCTAATGTACCACACTCACAAAGCATATGATTCGAAAAATTTCAAATGTTCGTTTCCTGACACAATTTTGTGCGCTGATGAGCATTGAAAGTATCTCAAAGGTAAGAAAAATGCTGACACGTGTTCGATGACTAAAAAATGATAATATGTTTTCGGTAATACCTGAGATGTTTGTATAACGATTACAAACGTTACGTGACATATAATAAATCACCTTAACAGCTATTACTTTGAGAGAGGACAACATAGATTTATCTTTATTTTACTTACTTTTTCTTCCCACATTCATATTAATTGCAATAAGAGAAAATTATGAAACTTTCAGAAATTTCATCAATGGATTAATTTTTGCTTCAGCAGATAATGAAATATTCGGTTGATTTTTTTTGAATCTTAGTTATTTTTTACTTTAAGGAAAAATTTAATTCAAATTAAGCCTTCTTAAGGCAAAGGGTCAATCAGACCCTAGTACCAAATTCCTGTAAAAGTTCATGTAAGATAACTTTTTTATTTTACAAAATACCTGCCTGAAAATTTGAAAAATACAAGAGATCTATTGAAGCAAACAATTTTGCATTCTGATGTTTTTCTCAGATCTCGCATATTGTGGTTAAAAAATTTAATTTTTGATTTTCAAAAGATTTTTTTAAAAATAAAAACAAAAAATATATATTCCATCAATAAATGTGTGGATGTTAATTTAATTAACTTATTCAATCAAACATTTTCGCATTCTGACATTATCCACATCTCGCATATTTTATTTGATAAATTGAATTTTTGACTTTCAAAAGTGTTTTTTTTTAAATCAAAACAAAAAATATATATCTCATCAATAAATGTGTGGATGCTAATTTAAAGAACTTATTCAAGTATACAAATTCGCATTCCGACCTTTTCCATATTTTGCATATTTAACTTGGAAAAACGAATTTTTGACTTTTAAAAATGTTTTTTTAAAAGCAAAACAAAAAATATATATCTCATCATAAAATGTGTGGATGCTAATTTAAAGAACTTATTCAATCAAACATTTTCGCATTCTGACATTATCCACATCTCGCATATTTTATTTGATAAATTGAATTTTTGACTTTCAAAAGTGTTTTTTTTTTTTAATCAAAACAAAAAATATATATCTCATCAATAAATTTGTGGATGCTAATTTAAAGAACTTATTCAAGCAGACAAATTCGCATTCTGACCTTTTCCATATTTTGCATATTAAACTTGGAAAAACGAATTTTTGAATTTTAAAAATGTTTTTTTAAAATCAAAACAAAAAACATACATCTTAAAAAAATGTTGCTATTCAAATTTACAGATCTTTTTGTCGTAAACAAGTTTGTATCGTAACGTTTTTTTCGTATCTCTTTTAATTTAACTTAAAAATGAAATTTTGATATTCACTTTTTTTTTAACATACTCTAACTTTTTTAATTTTCGTTTAATCGCAAAATATTATGAGGATAAATGGTAGAGACTTATGAGCACTATCAGAAACCAATAATGCAATTTTTTATTCTTACAAAAACACTAAACATGCTCTAATTTTTGAAATTTTGGTCGGATACAGCTAGTTAACGAACTCGTCCTTACTTTTTGGGTTCTAATAAAGTGTAGCTACTGAAGCGCATTTCAATCTGAGAATTTACTCGAAAGTTACACTGAGAAAAAAATTTATCCAACAAAACTTTTTTGTTATCCTGACAAAATATTTTGTTGTCCCAACAAAACATTTTGTTTAACCAACAAAATTTGTTTGATATAGCAAAATGTTTTGTTGACACAACAAAAGAATTTTGTTAGCTAAATACTAACCAAATATTTTTGTTGATTTGACAAAACTGTTTTCTCAGTGTATTGTGTCCACAGACAATGGGGACAGACAAGATCGGAAAAACCTGGACATTCGTTAAAAAAAGTAGGCGTCAAATTTTACACAAATATAATATATGATGAAAACACCGTTAGAAATGTTCGGAAATTCACAAAATTTATATTTTACAAAGGTAATGTAAAATTTGACGATATTTATGATGCTTTTGAGTAAAAGCGTCTTAAAATTGCTAAACATGTACTAAATTCTCTGAAATTTTTCTTCATATTATGAAAATCAACTCGATTTTCTTGAAATGTATCTTATAAAACTAATAAACTTTAACAGAATTTTTATAAAATTTATCATAGAATTACAAAAATGTAAAAAAATTTTCAATCACATGTAATTATATAAAACTTCAGTTACCCAAAACGTAAAATTATTCCTGTTCCATGTTTCAAAATTTCCAGATACAACTTCAGAATATTCAACCTTTTCTAACTGGAAATTAAGAAATTGTTTCTTAAATCTATTAAAAAATAACTGAATTTCCTGAAATGCTATAATTTAATTAAGATGAATTAGTTAGCTTTAGTTACACAAAGCATTTTTCTTATTCAAGCAAACAATTCTTTATTGTAATGTTTTTCCATATTTCGCTTATTTTATTTGACAAATCGAATTTTTTACTTTCAAGAGTGTTTTTTTCTTTTAAAGCAAATCAAAAAATATTCATCTTATCAGAAAATGTTCGAAATCAAATTTTTAAAATCTCTTGAAGCAACCAATTTCGTATTCTGACGTTTTTTCCACATCTCGCATATTTTGGTTGAAAAATTGAATTTTTGAATCTCAAAAGTTTTTATCCAAAAACAAAAAATACATATTTCATCAATAAATGTGTGGATTCTAATTTGAAGAACGTATTTAAGTAAAAATTTTTGCGTTCTGACGTTTCTTCTACATCTCGCATATTTTAATTAAAAAATTGAATTTTTGATTTTCAAAAATGTCTTCATTAAGGGTCAGAATTTCTGAAACGGATCACCCGAATTGGATGAAAATTCAAATCTACTTCAAAATTATTTTTTACGATAGTGTTTACCATTCCTGACATAAATCTAAAGTGATTTCGTTCAAAAAATTTTTTTGTTTATAATATTAACAATTAAATACAACTATCAGAATATTCAACCCTTTTTAACTGAAAATTAAGAAATTTTTTCTTAAATTTACTAAAAAAGAACTGAATTTTTTGAAATTCTATCTTAATTTTACAAAACTATAAGTGAATAAAACTCCACTTTCTAAATCTGAATCAGTCAAAATCTACTGATTATCAGTGAAATTTGTCCGATACAAATAGCTAAAAAGAGGTTACTATAAATCAGTTAAATTTCACTGATAACTTCAGTGGAAATCAACTTATTTAACAGTGAAAAATACTTTTTTCACTGATTCAATCATTGAAAATTAACTGATTTGTCAGTGAAAAATATTTTTGCACTGATGAATCAGTGAAAAGGCAAATTACTGATTCAATAAGTGAAAATTCGACTCATTCAGATTTAGAGAGCAGTCACGTGTTTCGGGAAATTACGCTAGAAATTTCTAACAGTGAACATAAAAAATTATCTTGCATGAAGGAATTAATGTATAGTATTATTTAGTCACGTGGTTCGATTGATCCATAGTCTTAAATACATGTAATTTAATAAAGATGAATTAGTTAGCTTGAGTTTCACAAAGCATTTTCGAATTGCAGTCTTGTTTCCTGGCAAACAAGAGATTTGCACTTTACTAAGCGCTTACTATTCAAATTTTCATAAAAGATCCTTATCTTCTAAGAAAAGCTAATCTAAGTTTGTCTTGTCAAACTTGCTAGTCATGTTTGTTCTTTAATTCATGCTAAATTAAAAACCAATAAACTAAACGTAGCAAAAAGTAGAGAAATAAAGAGTTTTTAAATTACATAGATAGCACAACGTATCACTAAAAATGTTCAGCCTCAGATGGCATTTTACTCAAAAACTGTTATTTTGCTTCATTCCCGTTAGTTTCGTGACCTCATTAATCCATTGACGTTTTCAACTCGAACTTATTTTTTTACTTTCTCTTTCTACAAATATTTGGCATAAAAATATCATTTGTTTTGAGACACAAGGTTATAAAGTTTTAGAACAATAAATAATTACTAATATTGATGACCCACATTTCTATGTTTCAAAAATAAGAAATAAAAAATAATAACTTTGGTGTTAAAAAATTGTATGAAGAGCTATAAAAAATTATTTCCAGTCAATCAATTTCTGATTGATTAAATATTATTTAAGGTGATAATTGTACATAACTGTTTCACTTAATTTGCATTATGTAAAGAAATTAAAACAAACAAACAAAAAGAAAGAATCGTGAAACGGAAGGCACTGGTGAATTTTTAGCTTATCATATCATATCACATAAGATCAAAAAAAGAGAAACAATTTTTCTGATATTTTAATAACACAGAAAAAAGTTGCTTATTTTTAAAAACTATTCTCTCTAAATCTGAAACAGTAAAAATGTACTGATAATCAGTGAAATTTGACTGATTCAAATAGTAAAAAAAAGGTTGCTGTAAATTAGTCAAATTTCACTGATTACTTCAGTGGAAATCAACTGATTTAACAGTGAAAAATATTTTTTTCATTGATTCAATCAGTGAAAATTAACTGATTTGTCAGTGAGAAATATTTTTCCACTGATGAATCAGTTAATTTTCACTGATTCAGATTTAGAAAGTAATAAAAAGTCTATTTTTCAATAAAAACATTATTAAAAATATTAATTTTTGGAAAACTGAGTTTTTAATTTTCATTTTTAAGACAGTTTTTTACCCAAAAATTGCACAGAACAAAAAAATTGACAAAAATTAAAAGCCTGGATGTAAGAACGTCAGAAAATAAATTTGGATTTTATAGTCAGGGGTCAAAAAATGTTATACCTATTTTTACACAAAAAGGAATTGAGAATATTTATTTATAATATTTATACTCTCTCAATAATAAACCAATTAATAAAATGAATAATCTTTTATTTTACTCCAACATAGTTTTTTCAAGTAACATTTTTTTAGCGCGGTATTCAAAAATGCGTGAGACAAGAATTTGATGATTATTCATCATAATCTCTTTGAAGGTCACTTCTCTCTTCTAATTCACGTAGGCATAGAAAACAGGTAGAAATATAATTAAGAAGGGATGCAAAGGAATTGGTGGGGCCTACATAGGAAGCACGTGTTGGCTCAACTTCGTTTTAACTTTCATCAATTCCTTCAGTTTTTCGTTCGCGGTCAGACTTCCCAGTTCGAATACTTGTTCGGACCTCCTCAGTGATCGGGAGAGAATTCTCTTTTCTCTCCCTATCCTAAATAATATTTCTAACTTCCAAAAACAATTTGCACTCTTTAACTAAGATCGACATTTCTTCGAGGACATTCATCGATGTGAGTTTCCCTCTCGTTATCTTTTTATTTATTTACTTTACTGTGAAAATATCATCAGTGCTTTATTTTTAAAAATTCAAAAAAATAGTTCAGTGAAAAAATATAAATTCAGAAAAAAGTGTCAATTATGATCTACTGAATTATGATTTTATGAAAACAATTCAAATTTAAGATAATTGATAAATTTTAATTAATCTGCTTTGATAGTTAGGATTTTAAAATTAAATCTTAGAAGTTTAAATGCGCCGACAAAAAATATTTTAGTGATTATAGTTGATGAGAAAAATTAAATAAATGTTCTAGCGGATTTGCCTTTCTGAATTGATCATCGATTTTTATCAGTTTTCCAATCATGGCAAACATAATTGGACTCGTCGTGAGCAATTACAATGAAATTTTGGAAAAAAATAAAGGTGAGTCTGCTTTTATTCATTTTTAAATTATTAATTAAATAATTTTTTGAGTGTTTTTAAATGCAAAAATAAAATTTAAAGCTGGACCGATTAAAATACATCTTCGAAGGCTTGAGTGTAGAAAATTTTCAAAAATAATATTCTGAAAAAATACACTGTCTATTTTCATACTTTTATTTAACTTAAAATTGAAAAATTTTGAAAATAAAATATCATTGGAAAGACTCGAAAATAATTTAAATTCGAGATTTAAAATTTCAGTTTGAAAAATATTTGCTTGCAAAATAAAATGTGTGGAAGTATGTGACAATTAATTTTCGTCAAAATGGGTAAAATGGCCCAGAACGGTCTTATACCTCGGGATAACTAAGTTTCAGAATGTTTCGGATAAAAAATTGTGAGGCTTTAAAAGTTCTATTTTCTTGTGGATTTATTGACGAGTTCAGGGCCATATTTTGGTCCTGATTGGGTTCAAGTCAAATATTTTAGAAGAAAAGGGGTATTTTGTATTTCAGATCAAGATTCCACGGCTCAAAATAAGATAATTTTATTTCTTGGAATTTTTCCTACAACCTTTATACCGAAAATTAGCCGAGTCGGTGACGTTTTGGGCGTGGAAAGTTGATTTTCCGCACACTTAAAATTTTACCGCACTAGTTCGGGAAAATCAACTTTCCGCACGCAAAACGGCACCGACAAGACTAACTTTCGGTGTAAGGTGGCCAAAAAAGTATTTCATTTTGAACTAATTCAAAATACATTACTTCCACATAATTTTAATAGATTTTCTCACAATCAGTCGAATGGAGTCAAGAACAAATTTAAAAATCCAAAATTAATCTTTTATTTTTAAAAATAAAAAATTGTGCCATTTTTTGTGACTTTTTTGTGCTTCTTATGCCTGCATTAGAGTTACTATTGATTTTGAAAATGATGAAGTACAGAAGAATGTACACCAAATAATTAATATGCTGAAAAGTGAAAATTTTTCTGTGTATTCATCTATTGTCAAAATGTATATATACATTATTTCGAATGTATATTATTCCAAGATGGACGACTATTTCATGAAGATTCTTTAGCCGCTCAAAACAGGTTGAAAGCCGTCCTCGTTTCATGTTCCTCGGTACCAGTAGATATTATCTTACGACGAACCCACTATATTCGAACAATCATTGGCATTTCTCATTAGCGAATGAAACGGTCCTTTTTTTCTCCTTCTTCACTATTTACTCCTTCATTTATCTGCTCCAAGGTGCTCTCTAAATCTGAATCAGTGAAATTTGTCTAATTTCAAAAATACAAAAGCCCTCACCAAATGACTACTCATCCCTGGCGAAAGTTTTGAATTGGAATTCAATCCGACTTAATCAAAGATATTCCAAAATCTGTTTCTGGACCATTTCGCATTAATCCGAAGAATCTTTTGAATCTTGTTCGTTGCGAATCGGTTAAAAATCAATCGGATTTATTCTCCTTCTGTCCGAAACTTCAATCAGAATGAATCCGAATTGAGTTTTCAATCCGGGGTCGGAATGATTCAGATTGAAAATACGATTGGATTAATTCTGATTGAAAACTTGGTCGGATTCATTCGGATGGAAGTTTCGGATTAAATTGGATTGAGTCAAATTGATTTGCAACTGATTTGTATAAAACGAGATTGCAAAACGTTTTGTATATTGATACGGAATGGTTAGGAAAGAGATTTCGGATTGAATTGCTTTTCGAAACTTTCCCTAGGGATAGGGAGTCATTTGGTGAAGGTTTTTGTATGTTTAAAATTAGTCAAATCTCTTCCCTAACCATTCCGCATCAATATAAAAAATGTGTGCAATCTCGTTTTATACATATCAGTTGCAAATCAATTCGACTCAATCAGATTTAATCTGAGACGTCGATCCGAATGAATCCGACCAAATTTTCAATTAGAATTCATCCAATCGTATTTTCAATCCGAATCATTCCGACCCCGGATTGAAAACTCAACTCGGATTCATTCTGATTGAAGTTTCGAATAGAAGGATAATAAATCCGATTGATTTTCAACCGATTCGCAACGAACAAGATTCAAAAGATTCTTCGGATTAATGCGAAATGGTCCAGAAACAGATTTTGGAATATCTTTGATTAAGTCGGATTGAATTCCAATTCAAAATTTTCACCAGGGATGGGTAGTCATTTGGTGAGGGCTTTTGTATTTTTGAAATGATTCAAATTTCACTGATTCAGATTTAGAGACCACCTTCGAGCAGATAAATGAAGGAGTAAATAGTAAAGAAGGGGAAAAAAACCACCGTCTCATTCGTTAAAGAGAAATGTCAATAAATAATTGTTCTAATATGGTTACACATAGGTTCCTATATTGGTTCCTACCGAATTTTCTGTATAAAACATCACAGAATTTAACAAAAATTTAAAACATTCGTGCGGTGGTTTTTTCTATTTCATTAATGGTACAGCATTAAATCATTTTGATAATGTAGCAATATTTTTGTGAGACAATTGTAAATACAAATTTTCATGGGATCGTTCATAGGTTTCCATATAGGATCCTACTTTTATATATTTTTTAAACCATTTTAACACGAAAAGAAGTCTTTTTTACAATTTAACTATCTTTCATTGATTGATTTATAAATAAAATTTTTATATGTAGAAATTTTATTTATTTGTAAAATATGTTTTTTACATTTGCAATAATGTGAACTGGTTTCTTAAATCTCGAAGAAAAATCTTAATAAAAATATGTGAAAACTCAATCGAATTATTGAAAAGTTGTAATTTGTCATGAGATAAACAATTTTTTAATCTGTCATTATTTTTTGTTTAATTTTTTTTTCAACCGGAACTTTTGAGAGTTTAATAAAATAAATATTATAAATAAATATTATTAAACTCTCAAAAGTTTCAGTTGAAAAAAAAATTAAACAAAAAATAATGACAGATTAAAAAATTGTTTATCTCATGACAAATTACAACTTTTCAATAATTCGATTGTGTTTTCACATTTTTATTAAGATTTTTCTCCGGAATTTAAGAAACCAGCTCACATTATTGCAAATGTAAAAATACATATTTTACAACTTTTATATTCACTCGATTTCCTGTTTAAGTTCTATTATTCCTTGAATATATGAATAGCTAATTTAATTTGTATTAAAAATAGATTTTTTGCCTAAATCTAAAACTTATATATATCCTTGAGTCCAGATTAACCAAGAATCGCATGAAAACAAAAAAATCTTATTTCGAACAAATTTTGAACTGAAATTAAATTGTAAAAAAAATAAGAAAATAGTTTTCTATATTTTTGAAAATGTCATTTGAATCACAGTTAAGAAATGTTAAAAAATTCGTCATGAAGGTGTTAAAGAACGTGACATCACGAAAATAAAAATCAGCACATGTTGAATTATACACGATTCTCAACTTGGAACAAGTGATAAACATAGAATCTTTATGAGATATTGCTAAAATAATTAGAAATCATTTAAACCTTATAAAAATTCTTTGGTTAAAATTATGTATTAAATAATTAATGAATTAGCATATTCATTAGAATAAGTCGCAGCAATTTTTAAGTAGGACTTATGGAATTTGAATAGAAATTTGTTTCACCATCTCCATAAAATATGAATTATGGGAAAATATGTGATAGGAAGTAGGACTCATTTTATGACTGTTTAAAAAGATGTAAAAATGTCCTCAATTCTACGATGTTAAATACAAATGAATATAAGTAATCATCTTAAGTTTAATTATATCTTTAAACTACAATGTTTACCTTCTTTTACTTTGTTTTAGTGCCATTTTACTATAATTACGTCTCAGTGATCTTTCACCTAAATATGAATCAATAATAAAACAAGTAAACTAATAATATTTCGAACCATAAAAATGATATAATTACTGTACTTATCTTACATAAAATGAAGTTTATTGAGTTTAAATAAGTTGAATATATTTTTAAACGCAAGCTAACAGTATAATTTTTTTCAAGATCCTATGGTGGATTCATGGCTTCTTATGGGATCTCCTGGACCAGTGATTTTAATCTTGGCAGCCTATCTTCTCTTTGTATTGAAAATAGGACCAAAGATGATGGAAAATAGGCCAGCTTTTGAATTAAAAAAACTCATGATAGCTTACAATGCTTTTCAAGTGATTTTCAGTGTTTATCTCGCATCTACGGTGAGTTAAATAAATATTCAATCTGATTCTCAAATCAAATATGTATTTTATTTTATTCGCACTAACTATTATTATTTAATTATTTAATTATTTTTTCAAATTACAGGCATTAAATCTGAACTTCTTCACTTACATCTTCAGTAACAGTTGCAACAAACATGCAACAAAACCAGATAAAGAGATGCAGACAGTTGTAAGTTTATTTCTTATCGATTTCTTATCGAAATCCAATTGATATTTAAACTTTTTATAATTTTATTTTTGTATGATTTTAATTTATTTTATTTTATTGTAGCTTTCTACCGGAGCTTGGTGGTACTTTTTCGCTAAAATTGTCGAACTTTTGGATACGGTAAGCATGCATTTATTTAATTATGAATAATTAATTCTATAAAATTTCAATTTTCAGAGTTACGTAAATAGAAAATGTGTTAAATTGATAATTTAGTGTTTTGAAATTAGTGAGCCACTTTTCATCATTGGCAGAAGTAATTGCCACCTATATCCGTTTATACAATTCGAAATTTTTACAAATATTTTGAAATAGTCGCAAGAGTTGTGCGATAGGAAACAAATTATCTCACGATGAATTTGTAAATTGCGATGAAATTAATTCCATTGTTCCAATTTGCCAGTAAGAATCTGATTTGAATAACGAAAGATAGTACAGCTTTGTTTAAAAAAAATCTGAAACTATGAAAAATTTTTGAATTATTTTTTTATGAATTTTGTTGGTATTAAAAATAAATTAAAACATGAAATTTGTTATGTTCAACAGGTGTTCTTTGTCTTACGAAAGAAGAATAATCAAGTATCATTTTTGCACGTTTATCACCACACAATAACTGCTTTCTTTTCCTGGTGCTATTTAAAGTTACTGCCAGGAGAACAAGGAATTGTTATCGGAATTTTGAATTCCATTGTCCATATTGTAATGTACACTTATTATTTAATCGCTGCTCTTGGACCTGAATACAGAAAGTACATTTGGTGGAAAAAATACATGACTTGGATCCAATTGGTATGTTCCTTTAATTATTAATAATATTTTAATGAATATTTGAATAAATTAACATTGTTAACTATTCTAAATCTATGAATTGGTATAAACTTTTTTATTTTTTATTTCGGAAGTTGCTGCCCGGGAAAAAAGGTCGTAATAAAATCCTGTTGAGATTCTAAAAAACGATGTATGGTTTTTTCCAGAGTTTTCAAAATTTTAATTTTATGTAAAATATAATACCAAAACCTGAGAAATTTCGATTTTCATTCCATTAAACATTTCGGATTCATTCACTCATTTATTCTGATCAGGAAATGGATTTCCCAATCCACATTCTTAAAGATCCCGGTTCACGGGTTCTCGTTGCTGAGTAACGGATTTTTTATTTTAAGGTCGAGATTGAATACGAAATTTTTCTCAAGTCGAACGTCAACGTTTTGTGTTATTCTATAAGAAAAAGATTTTCCTGTCGTTTAGTGACTGAAAAATATTCCAAAATTGTTCTCAAAAACTACTAAAATTTTTTCTAAACATCAATCCTTAAGGCCATGGATCAATCGGACCACGTGACTAAATTATAGATTAATTCGTTCATTAAAGATAACTTTCTTAATTTATAAAACATCTTTTATAAAAATTGCGAAACGTAATGAAAGACAATCAAGCACGTCTCTTAACTTCTTTTTAGTAAAAGTTTTTTAAAAAATTTGAAAACTTATTGATAATTACAGTTAACTGTAAAAGTTTTTGCAAAATTATCACTCTAACGAAGTTAACAGACGTTCTTTGTCTTCTTCTCTTGTATTTTCCAAATTTTTAAGAAGATATTTTGTGAAATAAAAAAGTTATCTTACATGAACTTTTTAGAAATTTTGTCATATGGTCCAATTAAGCCTTAAGAGGTCACAATCTAAGTTGAAAGTATTTTATCTACATTACATAAAAATGAAATTAAAATATCAAGTTTAAGTCATAAAGAATGTTGTATAACAGAAATATGGAAAATGCTGCTGTTAAGATAAACATTTTTCGTTCTTTATGATTGTTATAATCCAAAGAGCACGTTTATTTACAATAAGCTGTTGAAAATAACTGAAGAACAAGTCAATATGAATTATCATTTACATTCAATATTTTCATCTTATTTTTATACAATCATGAAAAGATACTTTAAAATCACGTCATGATTCTCTTGGAAACTATATAATTTATTGAATTTTTAACGCTTTGTGGTACTTTGAGAGTCAAGAGTAGACTTTAATTTTTTTTCTCTACAAAAATTACTTTGAGATATTATTACAATATATGATAAACAATATTAGTAAATTAATAATAAAGATAATTTTCAATAGAAAAAAAAATATGTCTAATGTGACTAAGACGTGAAGAATTAGAATAAAATTAAGATGTAATGGCATATATAATCAAAAAGTAAATTTGCAAACATGCACATTTGAATTAAAATCCTTGTTAGATGTATTAACGTATTAGCATCTCTTTTGTAACATAAAACCCATTGACATTTTATTGAAAATATCGACAATCCTCTGCAGACTTTTTTCACTTCCATATAATCATTCTTTAACATTTCCTGACACGTGTTTTTTAGAGAGACGAAGTGTCAATAAAAAATAAAGTGCACTTCTGAATACTTTTGAAGTGAGCAATTTTATAATTTTCCACTAAACCATAAAATTACATTTTTACAGGTGCAATTTGGAATGATGCTCTGCTACTTGGTATTTATTCTTGCCATGGATTGTTCGATGCCAAAAGCCCTGACTTACTTTTTCGCTACCAACGTTGTCATCTTTATTTATCTTTTTGCCGGCTTTTATCGAAAAACTTACGAGAAGAAAAAAATTTAAAGCCAAGTCCTGAATGCGCTTGGAATGCGCGAATGTGATCTGTAAATTTGTATTTTAGTGAATGAATAAGAGACTGAATGAATGATCGAAGGAAAAAGAAATATAGAATATTAATAATTGAAAGTAGAGCGAGTTATTTACATAGTCGACTTAAACTAACTGGAATCTTTATAAAAGAAACCCATATAGAAGAAAACGACGAAATCAGCTGAATAGCAACTGCCATAAAGTTCATTTTTCATAACAAAAAAAATATATATAATGGACTTGATTCACTGCCTTCAGAAAAAATACTATCTACGAATTATTGATGAACTTTCAACTTCTGTGGCAGAAACCAAGATGAGCGTGCAATCATTTTGTTGTTAATATAGTGTAATATATGTACAACAATTAAATTATCCCATGTAGTAGACAAATGTATAATAAAATGTAGATTACAGTTTTTTTTAATATTCCCTTCATTTATTATAATTTGTTCTTTTAGAAAGATTAAAATTGCTTCCTTTGAATTAAAATAAGTAACGAATTACTCTAATTAACGCATCGAAGATTATGTAGCGACTTTATTTCTAAAAGACACTGTAGGGTGGAAGAACATATACATTTTTACTTAATTAGCTTTTACTTACAAAAATTACATGATGTTTATTGAAGGTGGTTTACTTTTAACGTTATAATAACAAGAATCCTCTTTTTAAATTATTGTAAGATTATGAACACAACTTAATGAACTTTCATTTACTAACGTATTTGTAAACTGCTCTCAATGAAAAAACCACCTTTAATGACTAAACTTAACTAATAAACTTCTAGTAAAGGCAATACAAGGCGGTAACTAGTTACCCTAAAAATTAACTTATTTAGAACTTATTAACAAAGCATCAGATTTATTTATCAGTACCTTATTTATTCTAATAATAACTAGTATTCATATCCGCTCGAAATAATGAATTAACAAACGATTCTTCCACTTTCTCAGTTCTGAACTGCATTCTTTGATATGACATTAGCTGTAGTTCTAATGTAGTTTGATTTTAGTGACTCATTATAAACACAGCTTTCATAATTTTTTTGATATTGTAATAGTGATAATAGCATATCAAGCAAATTCTACTAATTAAAATGAAGTTGAACTATAATGTGGCTTTTCAAATTATGACAAGTGACAGCAAAATTGATATTTCCTCAAACCATTTTAAAACCACTTTCTTAAATTTTAGTTGAGTTTTCAAATTCATCTAAACACTTGATCATGTTTAATATGTTATTAATGTCATGGTGATCTTTGGTTCAAATTATCAAAAGTCAATTGAATTATTTAGAAATTAGTTCTTTGAAAGAGATTTTTATTTTTTGAAAACAATCTTTATATCAATCTGAATTCCTGGTTTTCCATTTCAAATAAGAAAAATTTAAAAGTATGAAATAGTTTTGCTTTGCTTTTGTGGTAAAAACAATTTCAGAAAATAAACTCAATAGAAAGTTTTGATTTTAGAGTACATTTCTATTATTCCACTATCTTAATTTTTTATATGTATACTCCTACTTTTTATACAGAATATACGAACACGTTTTCAGAGGGAAGACCGAAAAGCTACTGTTATATTGTCTTTATCAACGTATCCTATATTTCTAGTGAGAAAATATGTCCTCAAGACTCGAAAATGTTTAAAATATCTAAAAAAACAAATGTTTTATTCAATTTAATAAAATCAGTTCATACGTAATTCATAAAAAGGTTTTCTAAGAAAAACTTCAATTATTGTCTCTAATGACTATTTCCATTTTAAAACATATTTTCTCACAGACTTAACAGATGTAAATCAGTTATCACAATTTTTTCTTCTAAACATCTAGCTCTCTTTTTCTCTCTAATCAACCGAGGAGTTGGGTAACTTTTGAGAATGACATTTCTTGAAGAACTTAACTTATTTACTGTAACTGACTTTCTTATTTAGAGACTTAATACGTATACAATCTAAGAACGTATAGTTATCGCTATTGATATCACTCAAAAACCATGTACAAGGTAGATAACATAATTATTAAAAAAACAATCGCTTCAAATTCATACAATCGCAAACTCAGACAACAGGACAAAGAACTCACGTTTTTATCAAAAACACACCAATCAGTAAAAAAAAATTGTCTGCATAAACACTCAAGGTACACACTATTTTTGCCACTAATTATTTTTAATTAAAATTTTTCAGTTCTGCGTACAATTTGAATCGCTCGGAAAGGAAGTTTCATAAGTTTGTAAAAAAATTATAAAATTTTCCAAAACTGCACCCAAATCCTCAATTTGTTATAACAACTCCACGTGATCATATACATTCAGACGTCAATTCAAGACCATGTGTCACATATAGATTCCTACGTTACCGACATTATTCTCGAGTAAATTTACATACATGCAAAATAAGATCCCTGCTGGAAGTAAAAAGATAGAAATCTTATCCTTTTGAAGCATTTTGAATTTTTATTATAGAAAAAGATAGAGATAATTTATCCAATTCTATCTCTTTTTCATTCTAAATTAACGTCTATCTTTTCTAATAACTACATTTCTAGTCATTAAAATCCTTTATCTATCATATTTAATCTTTTTCTATCTCTTTTTCAATATAAATTCACGTCTATCATTTGCAATACTTACTTTTCTATCCCTTACAATCCTTCATCAATCCTCTTTAATCTTTTACTATCTCTTAGTCAATAACAATACACGTCTTTCTTTTTTAATCTTCCCTTTTCTATCTCATTCTATTCTACATCTATTAACGTCAATCTTTTTTTATCTTTTTGACAATTTAACTTCACATCTATCTTTTTAAGTATTTCATTCTCTGTCTCATCTTATGCTTTATCTATCGACGTGAATCTTTTTCTATGTCTTTGTCAATCTAAATTCACGTCTATCTTTTTTAATCGCCCCTTTTATATCTCATTCTATCCTTCATCTATCCACCTTAATCATTTTCTATCTCTTCGACATTCTAAATTAACGTCTATCTTTTTCAATCTCCCCTTTTCTATCTCATTCTATTCTACATCTATCAACGTTCTATTTTCTTCAATTTCCCCTTTTTTATCTCATTATATCCTTCATCTATCAACGTCAATCTTTTTCTATCTCTTTGTTCATCTTAGTTCACGTCTATCTTTTTCAATCTCCCATTTTCTATCTCATTCTATCCTTCATCTACACAATACTTTTAAGAACTACACTCTTCATTCCGTGGTAAGAATAGATACTGAGGGATATAGAGAGAGAGATTAAAATTTGCACTATGGGGAGATAAATGAGGGATAGAAAAAGATACAAGTGGTCTATCAAGAAAGATAGAGAAAAAGATAGACATTACTTCAGTCGGCGGATAGACTAAGGGATAGGAAAAGATAGATATTACCAGACATAGGGATAGAAAAAAATAGATATTCCCGGTCACTCTGGATAAGTGCGAGATAGAAAAAGATAGTGTTTTGGGGATGCAAAGTGATGGGTTGGGAGAGATAGAAATGTTCTATCTTTTCCAATCCCCCAGTTCCTATCTTTTTCAATCTTTTTACTTCCAGCAGGGATATCAATTTAAAAACTGGTGAATTTGAATCAAAGACAGATATGTTAATAATTTCAAAAAAAGCTTTACGAATTCTTTTTTCTTTAATTGTAAAGATTTAAGAATGGACAGACCTTTCTAAGTGCTTTATATTCAAAATCACAAGTTTTTAATTCTAAAGTTGAAAGAAGTAGGAATTTACAGGTAATACATGGCTTTAACTGTTAGCGATTTTGAAATATAACATGATCTCAACAAGTATTGTACCTCTCGTCGATCCACCCTCCTGAAACCATACAATTCTAGTTTTCCTAAGTTTTTAGTACATCATCACGCCTATCTACGCACAACGCTAACTAGGCCCGATTATATCGGAAGCAATCTGGTATACGTAAGCGTTCAATGAGCAAATATTTCTAGGCTCAACGCTTCAGTTCAACTGAAAAAACTGACTCTGCAAAGAAGCCTATCAGACATGAAAAATCAGCAAGTGGATTTTCATCTTCAATTGTCTCTATTTTAAAAATAACTTCGAAGCTGAACTGAAATACTGGGCTTTGTATAAAAAAGGCTTTCGAACTGAGGCCAAGGCAAATTCTGTACAGAATTGACTTGATTATTTAATTGACTTGACTTGAACTTGGAAGTTTTCTCCAAAGGCAGACAGTAATCTAAAAGCTAATAAAAAATTGGATGACTTTAATGAATACTCAAACAGTATCAAATTCTGACTTAAGTGATACATGTAGTTTTCCTTATAGCATACGAAGCCACATCGTAATGAGTCTATACATGAATTATTGAGAATCTTAAGTCGGTATCGAAGAACCCTACATTTTATCAACTACAGTTTTTTTACTGTTTTGCTCTATTGTGAAAAATTCTTTAATGAAGGATAAACGAAGAGCTTTGCGTAAAGTGGTACATAAGCACTTCTTATGTACAGTGAATTTGCCAATCTATGACTCTGCAAGTTTTATGAACCTTCGTTGTTAAAAAGTGTAGCCCCTTTAAGGATGTCTTTTAGGCATCCTTAAGTTTTTCATTTTTAATGCCATTGCTCGAATTTGTCTTCTTTTCAGTACCGTTGATATTGCTCTTTGTTGACTCATTTATTTTTTTTTGCTTTTCTGAAGGATAGGCTTTGTTGTAGAAGTCTGCGAAAAGGAAGTAGAAGAATGTCACGTTGGGAAGGATGAACACTAGTGACCATTTAGGGTAATCACAGTCGTAGAAAAGCAGTTGGCAGCTGTGTAAGAACGCCAGACAGAACTGACCCTGAAAAATTCGACAAAAACGTTAGAAATTAATCGAGAATTACGTGTAAAGATTAGAATCAAGTTATCTCATGTATCATTTATCTGACTTATTAAATTTTTCCCTTCTGTAAATTCATGTTAATGCAAAGTGAGATATAAAATTAAGGCCATGGACCAATCGGATCACGTGATCAAATTTATAGGTTAATATATTCGTGTAAGATAATTTTTTTACACACAAAATATCTTTCTGAAAATTTAGAAAATATGATAGAATACAATGAGGAACGTTTGTTTTGTTCATTCTAGTGAAAAAATTATAATAAATTCTTTTAACAAAAGATAGAACTGGAAAAGTCATTGACAACTATAGAATTGTTTACGAAATTCTTATTAAAACGAACTATAAACATCCCTTATTGCATTGTATTCTATCATATCTCCCAAATTTTCAGAAATATATATTGTGTACGAATTAAGTTATCTCATATGAATAAAAAATATAATTTGGTCACATGGTTCGGTTGGTCCATGGCCTTAAGGCCATGTATTACTTATTCGATCCCTACCTTACCGACATTTTTTTTCGTCCTTTAAATTTCCACATTAGTTAAGATAACAAATTGAATCTTTGAGTGATTGAGTAAAAACAGTATAGAACGTTTATTTGCTCCTAAATATTTATACTTATAAACAAATTGATTTTAGAATTTTTTTTGTATAATTATAAAAATTAGGGCTAGATAAACGTTCTTTACTACTATTTATCCGATTACATAAAATTTCAACTCGATATCTCAACTAACTAATAAAATAACTAATAGAATAACTAATAGAAATGCAAAGCACGAAAAAAGCATCGGTAAGGTAGGAATCGGGTAAGTAATCTTTTTCTGGGGTAATTTACGTAAAATATGTATTTTACATTCTATGAAAAACCATGAATTTTACAAAAAAACTGGAGTTACGTGTAACCACACAAACCGGCTCGTAGATCTTTATAATCGCAAAAGAAAGTCGGTAAGGTAGGAATCGGATGAGTGATACATGGTATAACAGTTTATTTCTGAAAAAGTAGTTACCATTTGCAATGTTGTAATGTATTTCTTCCACCAGAGATATTTCTGATATTGCGGAAGAAGAGCTGCGAGGAGGTAATACGTGTACATGATGATATGAACAAAGCTGTTGATGACACCTGAAATTTGATAGACGTAAATATAATTATTTTTCTAGATTATAGGGTGATAAAAAAAGTGATTACGCACATCAAGATGGAGACAAATTTTTTATTAATTTTACTTGCATTTCGGTATCAGAAAAATGTTCCCGGAAGGAGATTGATGTGCCTCAAAAAATAATGAGCCTTAAGTAACAATAAGTTTAATATTGAAATTTCGTGCAAAATAAATCAGTTATTTTTTCCAGGCACAGTATTGGAAAATTTAAGTCAATTTAATCAGACGTTTCGGCTCAGATTAGAGCCCTCATCAGTGATATTTATTAAAATCTTGAAAATACAAAAAGGGGGGACGCTAATTTCACATTTTTAGGAATAACTATGGTATTTAAAAATATAATACAAAACACGAGTAATTAATATGTTAAATGATACAAAAATTCAAAATAGTTTTAAAATAGTTTTTTTAGGTAAAATAGTCCAAAAAAAGCCTTAATGGCCTCAATCAAGCTCTTTCAATTCAGTTTCCCAGCAAAGAATTTATTTGTAGATTCGGGTTTAAACTTAAGTATATAGTTTATGTTGTAAACTTTTCTGAGAAATGTAACACATCTATTTAAAGTGTTTTAATAGGGCAGATCAAAGTTGTTCAATACAGCTACACACCAAAGAAATAATTTCAAGTACACCTTTTGTTCTGGTCGAATATACAAACCTTCCTTTTTCACTTATAAATTTAATTTGACATATCAAGTACTCGTTTTTTGTATTATATGTTTAAGTACTATAGTTATCCCTAAAAATGTAAAATTAACGTCCCCCCTTTTTGTATTTTCTAGATTTTGATAAATACCATTGATGAGGGCTCCAATTTGAGTCGAAACGTCTGATTAAATCGACTTAATCATTTTTGGACCCTAATGGCAAAACAAACGTCCATCGCATGCTTAGGGGCGCTGCTGCATGTAAACAATCAGATAAAGGAAAATGAAACAGAAGCCCATGTAGGAGAATACATGAAGGTTTCCATTTAGGAGTTTGCTTAATGGTCAACAAACAAATGCGACAAAATTTTCTTTATTTCCCATTTAGAAAAATTTGGTCTTCAACATGTCTTAATTGGAGGTAATTGAAGTCAAACTGAAGACGAAAAATTAATACTCGGGATTGGGCATGAGAAAGTTGACTGCGCTTTGGGTGCCGCGATGTTCACTTTGGACCAAAAACGCGTTTTAATTAATATTTTCAAGGCTCTAGTAAAGCGGTTTAAGCAAAACGAGGATTTCTTGAGTCGATTTATAACTGTAGATGAAACGTGGCTCTACAACTATTCTCCTGAGACGAAGGAACAGTCGAAACAGTGGATTACAAAGAGTGAATCTGCTTCACAGAAGGGGAAGATTCTTTCATCGACCAAGAAGGTGATGGCAATTGTTTTTTGGGATAGTCATAGCATTTTTTTCATCAACTATCTAGAAAAATGTAAAACAATAACAGGGAAGTACTACGCATCATTACATGACCAGCTAATGCAGAAATTGCACAAAAAAACGGCCGCATTTGAACAAGAATAAAGTTCTGTTTCATCAAGACAACGCAACATCTTACACTTCGACGATTATCATTGGCCAAAATTCACGAATTGTAGTTCGAACTGATTGACCATCTTCTCTATTCACCACACGGAGAAAAAATATTTGCTATATTATCAAACAGGATTGTTAAAATAGAACCTACAAACTTTTTTGCTGGGCCAGCAACAGAAGTTTCAACAAAGAACCAAAAGGGTTCAACAAAAGTTTTTGTGAGACAACTGACATTTTTCTGGGACAGCAAAAAACGTTTGTAGGTTCTATATCAACAACCCTGTTTGCCGCGCGATTCAAACTCAAATAATTTGAAAAGTAAAAAGAAATACCAAAATTCTTTTGCATCACAGGAATCGGCTGAAAGTAAGGATCGTATTTTAATTTGAAAAACTTGTCTCCGAGGCGCAGAATTTGAAAACAATCAATTTGTTTATAAACAATGGGTTTTTACATAAACAAATTGCGTTTTTCATAATACCAATTTTCTTATTGTATGAAGACATTCTTAATACATATTTTAAAAGAAAAACGTCATCATCACCATGAATATAGAGGGAGATATGGATTTTTTTTTATTTAAAAAGGGCCTGAAAATGCATATTATAATAAATAATGGAAAACTGTTAATAGAATCCATAGATGCCTATTTTGTAGAATAAGACGCCAACTACGATTTGGACAGAAAAAAAATTGTTCCTATGTTAGACTCAAAACTTCTCAACCCTACCTAAGGGGGTTTTAACCCCCCGAAGCTACTTATAATTCCTCAGTGTTAATACTCCAATAAAAAAAAGTGCACAAGGTGCATGAAATGCGTTTGCAAAAATTGCCATCTAGTATTGAGTAAGTTTTAAATAAAAAGTACTCCAATTTATTATTCCTGACAACTTTTCGAAGACAATATGTCAAACTCTTCAGATCATCCAAAATATTTCATTTGAAAATTATTTGACTATATAAATCAAACAAATTTATAAAAATGTTAAAAACAATAAATACATAAAAATAATCAACAAAATAAATATTTTTGAATTACCCGTCGTTACAAAATAACATTCACAAAAATAGTTGAAGATGTCAAACAAAAACTTGGTCAGAACAACTTTCCATAATGTTTCAAAATTTGTAATAAGAAACATAACTCGAAATTATGTCACAATTATTAATATTAAAAACAAATTGTAGTCAAATTTGTAATTTCTAATTGACATTGATAGTTTGAAAGTTTTATTTTACACATTTTAAAAAATTTTTTTTAACTATTTTACAAAGAAGTTGAAATTTATTAATTTTATCCACATAAGTGGCATCAATATACCACGAGCAGCTACTAATATGAAATTAACAGTCGGGAAACGGAATTATAGTGGAGAAATTTAAAACAGTGCCATAGCAATAGGAAATAAAGTAATAATTCATCGAACTAGAAATTCATTAGAATATAGAATCAAATATATTTTTGTTTATTATTATTATTTTTTTTAAATTATTTTATATTATATGAATTGATCTAAAATTATATCATAAGAAGGGTTGTAATCTTTTAAATCAGAAACGACATTTATATTGTTTTTTCTTCCTTTTTTATGAAAAAAATTTCTGCAATTATTCTTTTAAAATAGTTTGATTGATGTTATTTTGTAACGATAGGTAATTCGAAAATATTTATTTTATTGATTAATTTTATGTATTTATTGTTTTTAACATTTTTATAAATTTGTTTGATTTATATAGTCAAATAATTTTCAAATGAAATATTTTGGATGATCTGAAGAGGCTGACATATTGTCTTCGAAACGTTGTCAGGAATAATAAATTAGAGTACAATATCTACATAGTCCGAGGTTGGTCATTTTCCTTTTTGTAATGAAGAATTTCGTTCGGACGTTAAGCCTTTTAAATTTTAAATAAAAAGTACACACCAATAAATGTTCCGTGGCCACCAGGGTAGTATTTAGTAGCACCCCATGATATCATCGGCATAACGGTATGATGATACATGTGCAGAAACGTAATTTGTTTTTCTTTCTTCCTTAGCACGAAAAATACTGTGTCTAGGAGTTCTGAGAGTTTCGCTAGGAAGTAGATGTAAACTCCTCTGGCGACCTTTATAAATAAATAAATATATGTTTGATAAACTATTTGGAATTGTATGTATGTTTCGGAATATTTAAAAGTATTTATAATAGATTAAGAGAATAAATAAATCACCCTAAGAGCTTCAGGAGAATTTGAGAAATCCACAGGTTCACACTTCCAGCTGTATTTTTTCAACCAGGCTCCATCGAGACCCTCGTAGAAAAGCCAGATGCTGAGCAGAACTTGCATTAAATTGTAGATAACCAGTAAATTATTTAGTTGATAAGGTTTTCGATGTTCCATGTGTTTCGGGCCCCATGATAGGACGAAATAAAGGTATCCTATGAGAATACTCACTCCTGGCACAGGAGATCCTATCAGAAACCAATCATTCGTTCTGGGATCTGAAATGAAAATTACCAATATTACTGAATGTTGAAAGCAATCAAAAACTACTGCAAAGAAGTCTGGATGCATTCAAATAAGCAGGATTCCCTGGTGAAAGTTTTGGAAAGGAATCTGAGGCATCAATCGAAATGAATCCGAACCAAATTTTCAATCTGACTCCATCTGAATCAATCCGAGCTCAAATCGGTCCAAACCGAATTTTCAACCTGAGTCAATCCGAATCATTCCAACGTCGGATTGATTCGGATGAAGTCGGATTTAAAACTTGGTTTGGATCTATTAGGATTGATGCTTCGGATTAAAGAGAAATCTATCTCATTCTATTCTACATCTATTAACTTCAATCTTTTTCTATCTTCTTGCCAATCTAGTCGATGCCTATCTCTCCCTATTACAAATTTTGAACATTCTTTCTATCTCTCATTATATCTCCTTACAAGAAAAGAAGATCAGTCCGCTACAAAGATATTCATTATATTCATTCTGTGGTAAGAATAGATACTGAGAGATATAGATAGACTAAGGATAGACTAAGAGATAGAAAAAGATAGATTTTACCAGAAAAAGGGATAGAAAAAGATATATATTTCCGGTCACTCTGGATAAGTGCGGAGATAGAAAAAGATAGGGTTTTGGAGATGCAATGATAGTACTTCATTCCAAAATTGGTGCGAATGCACGAAAAAACATGCTGCCCAGTTTATAACACGTGGATCAATAAGTCCCGGGACTAAGTAGTAAAAACACATTTTTTTGGCAAATCTCGACTTTATTCATCAACATAGTCTCCTTCAAAAGCAACACAATCAGTTCAGCGCTTCTCTAACATTTCAATACCTTTCTTGTAGAACGATTTATCTTTGGCCTCGAAATAAGCGTTCGTTTCGGTGATGACTTTCTCGTTGGAGTAGAATCTCTTTCCTTGGAGCATTTTCTTGAGGTCTGCAAACAGGTAGTAGTCGCTGGGGGCCAGATCCGGTGAATATGGTGGGTGCGGAAGCAATTCGAAGCTCAATTCATTCAATTTCGCCATGGTAGCGAGTGACTTGTGACAAGGTAGTCGATGAACAAAACTCCATGAGCATCCCAAGATACTGAGGCCATAACCTTACCGGCCCACATTTGCATTTTTGGCCGCTTTGGACGCTTTTCACCGACTGCAGTCCACTCGGCTGACGACCGCTTTGACTCTGGAATGTAGTGATGGTTCCAGGTTTCGTCCATTGTCACATACCGACGCAAAGAATTCGGGTTATTTCGGCGAAACAACTCCAAACAGCGCTCGGAATCAACGACACGTTGTCGTTTTTTATCCACCGTGAGCAAACGCGGCACCCACTTTGACAACAGCTTCCTCATAGACAAATATTCATGCAGAATGGCGTACACACTGCCGTATGATATCTTTAAAATGTCAGCTATCTCACGCAATTTTAATTTACGGTTTTCGAAAACGATTTGGTTGACTTTTTTTATGGTTTCCGTTGTAACTACCTCATTTGGCCGACCGGAGCGTTCAGCATCTTCAGTGTCTGTACGACCACGTTTAAACTCAGCATACCACCAACAAATGGTTTTTTTCTCACCAAAAAGCAGTGGTAAATCAACACACGAAATTGTTTCGAATCCATTTTTTTGAGAATATCAAGACTAGCGTCACTTAAATCACTGTAACTCGTGGACCAAACATCAGAATGTCATGAAATTTTGACAGGTATCTTTTGAAGGTTGGTACTCATGAAAAATCATACAGAACTTTTGCCGGCAACGCCATCTATGTGTCAGTGCCGGGATTATTGATCCACGTGTTAGATGGTCCAAAATGTCCGAGCAGATATTTTGGTTATATGTATTTTGATTTCCTATTTTTGAACAAAAGCACCTAAAATTCTCAAACTTTACTGAAAACTATTTTGATATAAGTACTCTATTCTAGCATTGCAAAAATAATAAATAATCTAAATGCTCAAAAAACAGTTGACTTGAATATCACAACTTTTGGGAACGACCCATAATCTCATTTCCTCATAACGGTTTTTGAATACATCAATATATTTGTTTCGTAAAACGAAAATTTTAGTAGGCTTAGTAGTTGAGTAAGTTTAGTAGGTTAGTAAGTATCTTTGTCTTGAGAAAAAATGTAAAATTACAAAAAATACATTTATTCTTATTTAATTCGGTTTTATTATAAAATTTTTTGATAAGGAATAAAAATAGGAAAGAAGAAAACGCAAATTTTAAAAAGCACGCGTCTGTCAGGTACAGAATAGTGGAAAAATTTCTTTGAATAATTCTATACAAAATGCTCTCCTCATAGATAATTTTAATTTTTAAAAGTGCATTTAGTATTTTTTTCGACAAAACATATTGATTAGTTTGGTACAATTTTTGTCAAAGATTTATTTTTTCTATGACTCTACTAGGAACATTGTAACTAAATAAGATAATTATTGGTCAAATAAATTATATTTACATGTGCATTAAATTACACTCACTTGGTTTTTTTTATTTATATAAAATCTCTTAATATTTACAATGTAATGTATTTTGTCCATTTCTCGGAAATATATTGTGATAAAAGTCCAAATTATACTGATTTTCTCCTAGATTCTGAAAAAGTCGTAAAAATGTAAAAAATTCGAATACACAAAAAATGATTTAAAAAATACATAAAAATGATTAATCAACAACAATGAATTTAATTTTCTCAAACATTGAATATAATTATTTTAAGAATTTTTTTTATAAATAATTTTGCATTTTTTAATTTTAACGCCTTTTTGTTCTAAATTTAAACTTTTTCAGAATCTGGGGGAAAACTAGTATCATTTTTATGGCACATTTTTAACACTCAACGTAAATTCACCTTTAAAATGAGTCGAAGAACATCGAAAAACATCAATTATTCCGGGAATCATTTATAATTTAAAAAAATTTGGAAATTTCGATTTTTTCACAATATCTTCCTCAAAAATTGACAAAAACACTTCATTTTGAAGTCATTCTATGAATAATTTTTACGACTTTCGTGTTATTTTTAAACAACAAATTTTAATATATGTATTGTCAACATTAGGAGATTTTATGCGAGTAAAAAAAAAACAAATTAAGTGTATACTAATTTGGCAATATTGAAAATATTGAAAAAATGTGAGATGAGCAAATTGAATTATTTAAATAATTGTCGATTAGACATTCCAATTTCATCTTATTTTTTCAACCAAATTAGAACGAATTTTCAGCCTAAACAAACAATTATAAAATCTGTAAGACTTTCGTAAGTTTATAAGAGAAAAACATTTTTGATATTTATTGGATGACTGCATCTGAATAAAATTATGTACAAATTTTTTCAATATTATTCAAATTAGAAAACCGTACATTTTCAATAGTTAATATTTTGATTCGCAATTACGAATAGGGTACTTTCCAAATTCAAATATTACGTTTCTAATGATTCGATCTTATAATTTATAGTTCAGTAGTTCTTAAATGATATGATGATTCTCAACCTAAATGATTCATGCGCAATTAATTCTATTGACTCATAATTTGGACTCACCAGATAAATCTGTGAAAACATGATCATACAATCGGACTATCGAACTATTATAGATGTTAGACATCCGGCTGCTTGAGATAAATCCACCCGTGGCATTCATTTGGAGATCAACTGAAACCATATTTACAAACTACATTAAGCTTCAATTAAAATTTATGTTCAACCACTTAATCTACTTTGCAAAATATCACCATCAACTCGGTTGACAATTGGCCACATTTTCATTAAAGTAACTCGTACAAAACCCTATTGAAAATTTCAACGTCGTAAGCTACGTCATAAACTGCGTCGTAAGCTACGTTGTATACTACGTCGTAAACCACGTCGTAAACTACGTAGTAAGCTACTTCGGAATATTGGATAGTAAACTACGCAGTATACAACGTAGTTTACTACGTGGTTTACTACGTAGTTTACTACGCAGTTTACGATATAGTTTACGACATAGATTACGACGTAGCTTATGACGTCGTTTACTACGAATTATTTGTGCCGATATTCAAAACCAATTTAAAACTTTTAGAACACAAGTTCAGTATACACGGTGACCCATTTTAATCTATAATCCCAAATATCTTCTAAAATACTTTACCTATAAAAAAATGGTTTGGACAAAGGTTCACCAGGACCAAAAGGGATATTTGACTGTACCATCAATTTTGAGCTTGAGGTCAATTTTCAAGGTCAAATGGAGGTAAGACCCTTTTCTTAAATGAGAACCCCCATTTTTGACTGCGGATTCGAAAAGAGCGGGAAATTTCACGTCAAAAATGACCTGTGGAAAAATAGTTTTTGTGACCTTGAAAAGGTAAAAAATAAGGTCTGAGAAACGACCAGATGCCCTTTTTCTGAATTGTCTTGGTTTTTCGGGGTAGACAAACGTTCAAGATGCTTCACAAAAGTCGATGAAATGTTAACGTGTACATCACCTTGACCATCATGACCTTCAGGTCAATTTTCAAGGTGACTTAAAGGTCAAGACGATTTTTCTTGGATTGAACTCTGTGCCCGGATAAATTTTAGTTGTAGACTTCAGGCTGTGAATTGTTATCACAACAACCCCCCTAAACACACCCAGACAGTAACAATCATTTCGGATAAAATGTAGAGACTGCGACTATGTAGTTACAAAAGTGACAATCTTGACAATGTCACTTCTCTGTAACTAGTTACAAAAAAAAGACACTTTGTCCTTACTTTTAGCGTTACCCAGAAACAACACAGAGAAATGATAATAATAGTAGATTTTATGTGCCTCCGACGCGTAAACTCGTTTCTACGCTACAGTTGAGAGTAGCGTAATGTTGTGTATTACGATACAGAGGAATGTAATGTAAAAATTGAACTGCGCATGTCCCTATAACCATACAGCAGAGCGTAATCTTCTTCTTATTCGTAATAACCCTCATTATGCGCCTAGGCACATAATATACTATTACAATGAAGAGTTTCTCCGTGTAGAATATAATTGAATATTCTAGAATTATCCTTAAGATACCGACATTTCTGCCCCATAAGATATCCCGCTAAATGTATCTTACGGATATCCTATTAGGTTGTCCCAAAAGTAATTGCCGATTTTTTCATACAAATTAAACACATTTCTTCAAATGCAAGGAATGAACTTTAATCAATAAAATACTTTCCATTTTGTTCAATGACCTTTTTTCATCTTTCTGGTAACTTCATGATTCCACGCTAAGTAGAAATTGTGGTCTTTATCAGCAAAAAACTACCAAGTGCGATTTCACAGCTTCATCATCATTGAAAGTTTTACCATTCGAGGAGTTCTGCAAAGATTGAAATATATAGTAATCTGATGGTGCAAGGTCAGGGCTATATGGTGGATGTAACATCACTTTCCAACCAAGCCTTAATAATTTTTGGCGAGTGGCTAAAGATGTGTGTGGTGTAGCGTTGTCATAGTGAAAAATTACACCTTTACAATTGACCAATTCTGGCCGTTTTTCTTTGACCGCTGCGTTCAATTTGTTCAGCTGACGACAGTAGAGATCCAAATAATTCGTTTGGTTCCTTAGAAGCAGCTCAAAAAATATTACACCTTTCCAATCCCACCAAACAGACAGCATAATCTTTTTTTGATGCAATTAAGCTTTCGATGTTCTTTGTGGTAGTTCATCACGCTTGAGCCATGATTATTTCGAACGAAGTTATTGTAAACATTCTATTTTTCATCACCAAAATACTTCGTTTAAAAAAAGAATCGAATTCATTGCGTTTAAGATGCAAATCATAAGCGTTGATGCGTTTTGTTAAATGAATTTCTTTCAATCCAGGTGGAATCTAAATATTAAGTTTTTTAACGAGTCCAGGACGTTGTATACGAGGTCTGTTGAAAAAATAAGGTGAATTTTAATTTTTTTCGAAAAATATTAATTTATTCATGAATTTCTATGTTGTCCCCTTCAATTTTCCAATCCTCGAAGCACTTCTGATATGCACTTTTGTATGTCCTTAAGCTCTCTCAGCGATTCGGTTTTTATCTCCTAAATCGTGTCAAAACACCGTCCTTTCATGGGTCTCTTCAATCTTGGGAACAGGAAAAAGTCACAGGGGGCTAAATCTGATGAATACGGTGGCTGAGGCATGATTACGGTCTCGTTTTTGGCCAAAAAATTACGAACAAGCAATGACGAGTGAGTAGGCGTGTTATCGCAATTTTGGAACTAACTTCGCTGCCACACGCTTCAGACCCAAAATATCCGAAAAAATTGCATGGCATGAGCCAACTGATATGCCGACATCCTCAGCAACTTCTCTAATAGTGATTCGACGATTCTCCATAACAATTTTCTTCACTGCTTCAGTGTTTTCATTGGTTGTTGACGTGCTGGGCCGTCCAGGGTAAGCATCGTCATTCACCTCTTCTCGACCTTCTGTGAAGAGCTTGTACCACTTGTAAAAACTTTTTTGATTTACAGTACATTCACCGTAAGCCACTTTCAACATTTTAAGTGTTTTTGAGCACTTAATTCCATTTTTTACACAAAATTTGATACATTTTTTTTCGACAGCAGAAAATCGCCAACACACGCAAAACACCTCTAACCTTTATATCTCTTACAAACAAACAAAACATGCTATATTGCTGGAACTGTGAACATACATTCGGGACAAGTGTGCCAATATAGAAAAAAAAATCGAATGTATATAGCCCGCGAAATTTGAAAATTCACCTTATTATTTAAACAGACCTCGTATGACGATCGATTGTTGATTTTGGTATTTTTAACATTTCTTCAATCTCTTGCACAGTTACATGACGATCCGATTCGATTATGGCTTTGATTTGGTCATCAACTTCATTTGGCGTTGCTCTTCTTTGAGTGGAAAATCCCCAGGACGAAATTCATCAAAACAATTTCGACACTGTCTGTATTTTAAGGCTTCCTCACCATACACATCACGTAACTTTTTAGCAGCCGGTGATGCGTTCTTTCCTTTACGGAAATAAAAAAGCAAAATATGACGAAAATGCTCGTTTTTACACTCCATCTTAAAGTTGATACCAAACTAACAAGTGTAAACGAATTCACCCGCAATTTGTTTGTAAAGCAACATAACAGTGGGAGCTAACAAGTGACAGAAGGAAAAAATGGTTATAGACAACTACATGTGAAATCGGAAATTACTTCTGGGACAACCCAATAATAATTACCTGAAGATATTCCTCAGAATTCCCAAAGATATTTTTAGGATATCATAACATTATTCTATGGATTTTTTAATAATATCCTACAAAGAACTCGGTTTCTCAGTGAACACTGGCAAATAAGTCACCTCTAAAAATAGTTTAAAAAATCTACCCGCTTCGCGGGTACATTCTCATCGCGCGCTTCGCGCTCGGTCTTGTGCTCTTCGCATACATTTAAGTTTATTTCTTATAATTTGATACTGAAGCTCAAACCAATTTTATAATTATATTACAGATGATGTGAATTACACATTTTCTCAAAGTCACTCTATTTCTTTTTGAATTTAAGTGAAACAGGAAATTCAATTTACTTAAGGCTCTATCAGCCTTAAGGAACACATTCTCATCATGACGCTCGCGCTTCGCGCTCGATTTTCTGTATACATTTCAGTAACTTTTTAATAAATTACATGATTAAAATGATTTATTTTCTTTCAAATATCTGAATAAGGGAAAACAATCGTAGACTTTATTGAAGTAAATTATTTTGCATTTCAACGCTTATTTCGTATCTCACATATTTTGGTGAAAAAAATCGAATTATTTAAATATTAAAAATCAAAACATAAAATATACATCCTGTCCCGAAATGTCTTAATGAGAATTTGTAAACCTCATTTAGGCAAACAATTTTCCAGATAAACGTTTTTTTTGTATCTCACATATTTTGTCTAAAAAATGGAATTTTTTAATTTTGAACGTATTTTTTGGAATTAAAACGAAATATATATGTTTTACCAGAAACTGCGTCAGACAAAATTTGTAGATCTTTTTGAAACGAACAACTTTGTATTCTTACGTTTTTTTCGTATTTTACATATTATTGTTAAAAAATTGAATTTTGGATTTTCAATAGTTTTTTTTTTAATTAAAAAGAAAAATATGCATCTTATGAAAGAATGTTACAATTCAAATTTGTAGGTCTTTACGTAAAAAATAATATTGTATCATAACGTTTTTTCGTATCTCGTATAATTCAACTGGAAAATGGAATTTTGATATTGACTTTTTTCGAATTTGAATATGCTGTAACATTTCTAATTTTGATTTAATCAAAAAATGTTATCAGGATAATTTGTAGAGATTTATGAGCACTATCAAAAACCAGCATTGAAATTTTTGATTTTTTCAAAACATTATTTTCAAAAACACAAAAGTAGTGCTCAACCCCTCAATTTTGATTGGATGTGGCTGGTTAACGAACTTGTCCTTACTTTTTCGGCTCCGATAAAGTGTACCAAAGCTCAATTCAATCTGATAATTCTATCGAGAGTTATGCCGCACACGACCGACAGACAGACAGACAGACAGACAGACACTTTCGTAAAAACCATTTTTTCTGACTCAGGGGGTCTCAAAACGTAAAGATTTGATTAAAATTTCGATAGTCATTTTTCACATAAAACCAATGCCTTCTCATCCATGATAAGAATGTAAAAATAATCTGAAGCAAAAAATATCGTTTGATAAATAAAAAAAAAATGATGAAATACTTCTTAATCTCAAACGTCTTTTAGTTAACTGGCTTTAGCCCACATATTAAAAAAATCGAAAAGAATACTACAGGACCGTCGTAAATATAAAAGTTTTCCTCATTTTGAAGACATGAGGATAAAATTGTATTTTGTTGACTACCAAACAAAGAAAAACGTCAAAATAAGTGCCAGCAACCACTTGAAAGAAAAATAGAATTCATAAATCAGTATCAAATATTTTTTACATGCATGAAATATGATTTCTATCGGAGTGGATAAAAATGCATGTAATTGTTTATCCACTCATTTAATAACACAGGTCTGCAAGGTTTTGTTGTTGAAAAGCTATGGGTCGTTTCCGGAGTAATTTTTGACGTAGAATCCGAATCCGGAATCAGAATCAGCCTATCACGTCAGGATTTTGAGATATTTGAGGTTATTTCCTCGAAAAATGGGGGTTTTCGCTTCTTTTGAGGTTATGTACAGGGCGCAAGAAATTTTTTTGGTTTTTTTCTCAAATGTCATCAATTAGCACTACTCTTTCCCTTCAAAATGAGCTATTAAACAGTCACGAGCCATATCAAGTTTTGACATTTATCCGAACAACCTTATGATCATTCACATTGACTCTTTGCTGCATACCATTCTGCATTTGAAAATTTATCTTGAAAATTTGTGCTTGCGGGTTTTGATGGTCTGTGAATAAGAATTTACAGTCAAAAGCAACTTCGAAACCCCCGAGTAGGAGTTTTTAGAGAGCGAAATCGTGTAATTTCGTAAATTTCGATCCCCCATTTTGAATCCGCCATCTTATGAATGGAAATGTCAATTTTCTGACTGTAAATTCTTATTCACAGACCATCAAAACCCGCAAGCACAAATTTTCAAGATAAATTTTCGAATGCAAAATGGTATGCACCAAAGAGTCAATGTGAATGCTCATAAGGTTGTTCGGATAAATGTCAAAACTTGATATGGCCGTATCATTGTGAAAAAAATCGCTCGTGACTGTTCAATAGCTCATTTTGAAAGAAAAGAGTAGTGCTAAATAATGACATTTGACAAAAAAACCAAAAAAATTTCTTACACCCTGTACATAACCTCAAAAATAGCGAAAAACCCCATTTTTCGAACACATAACCTCAAATATCTCAAAATCCTGACGTGATAGGCTGATTCTGATTTCGGATTCGGATTCTGCGTCAAAAATTACCCCGGAAATGATCTTTCGTTTTCCAACAACAAATACAAACCCATTATTTGCAGACCTGTGTAATATTTTATTAGTGCCAAAAATTGATTGTACTGAAAAAATAATTTATAAATTAGGTTTAAAATATTTTTTTGGTACTGAATCAAAAACAATGAAGTTAAAAGTTAATAAATTCTTACTCGATGTGATTAAATATCTTACAGTAATTATGAAGCTTATAATTTGCCAATAATATTGGAGATCATATTACATAATTTAGAGAAATGTACCAAAGTTATAATCATTTTCTTCAAACTTGGCATGTTATAACTCAGGTTAATAATTATGGCGTAAATGTCATTAAAATTTAAGCACTTTTTTATAGAGTAAATCATTATCAACTTGAAACATAGAGCTCATAAAAAATACAGCTCATAATATTATGAGCCTGTGTATAACATTTTATTATCTTTTTTATAACACCCGAAAGAAGAAGGAAGTTATTACAATGTCTATTTATTACATTCTCTAGATGTCTACTTTCTCAAATTCTACAATTTACGGAAAACTATTTTACGTTGTGAAATTATACTTCTAGTTTCTATTGGTTCTAGATATTTAATATATTGATTCAAATCATCAAATGTTTTTTGAATAATAGAAAAAGCAAAGGTGATTCGAGCTTCATAGAAATTTAAAATTATGTAAAACAGTGCATTTCAAATGAAGCCATTGTGACAAATCAAGGACACTTAATTACTATGCAATGTTGACGTTTCTAGTATTGCAATAATACGATTGAGGTGAACAAATTTTCTTTCCTAGGATCATGCATATCTGTAATTGTCACAATTACAAGTTCGTCAAAATGTTTCAAATAATTTTCTGGAAAACTTCAATCTGCTTCCGGTTTTGGTGAAATAATACATGGAGAGATTTTTTGTAAGAGTAAATGATAAAATTGAATGAAACTTTAGTATAATATTGTTTTAAAATGGGGAAAGTCGAAATTTTATTACACTTATTCATATTATGGCATCGAAATTCAATATAGTCATAACAGTTTTTAAAACATTTAGAAGACAAACTAGCATTTGAAATACCAAATATTATGAATCTCCATACGTAAAATTAAGAGTCCGGAAAAATGATATTATGATTACTAAGTTGTCTAAAACTAATTCTAAAAAGTTTGAACAATGAATATTACAACCCGGAAAACATATGAGTCAAGCCATGTCAACTGTACTGTACAATGAACCTTTAGCTTCGAATTTCCGAAGAAAAATTTTTGTATTTGCCCGGTCGCATATTGAGAAGAGTTTATAATTTGCAATTGTTTATTAAATTGTTATTAAAAATAAGTTTTTTAACATATTTATTAATTATTGTCTGGTTTATTTGACACGTAAGATATTTATCAACTATCCATGAAAATTTCACTCAATTATCATAAACTGGATTTGAGTTATGAATTTTGCAAAAAAACGCCCAAATATTCATTTAACAAAAAAACTAACAAAAAAAGGAATTATCCAAAATCGTTCAAATTGTTTTTTTATATCACAAATACTTTAAGAATATATCATTGTTTTCGTTATTTTGATTTTCATCGAAATTTTGTAGCACAGTTGACATGGCTTGACACATATTTGAGAAATTCATATTATGAATATGAAATCGCTAGAAACCTGGCGACGCGCAGCAAAAATTGAAACATTCATTCTCGGTTTTTCATATAATTTATGTGCCTCCGGCGCGTAAACTCGTTTTACGCTACAGTTGAGAGTAGCGCAATGTAGTATATTACGCTACGGAGGGATGTAATGTAAAAATTAAACTTGCGCCTATAACCATACTGACAAAGCCTTGTACATTTGAACTGCGCATGCGTCTATTACAATCCGCTACTACTACACAAGATTGAGAAAATCAAAATGGCCGGAACTAGTCGCGAAATATCAAGAGCAATGGACGAGAATAATGATGAATACTAGATTAGATTCGAGTGTACGCATAAAAACTCGTATACGCAGCGAAGTCACATAAAATAGAATATGTGCCAATGCACACAATTCGGGAAATTACGAGACTCGCTACCCCTTGACTACGCCTCACTTAGGCCTCGACTACGCCTTGGCTTCGATCTCCTGCGAGCATTGTCGCTCGTCGCGTAATAACCCTCATTATGTGCGTAGGCACATAATGATTCAGAACAGCGTTGCCAGACAAACGGAGCGAAATTATGGAATCGGCATGTTAAAATTATGGTACACTATGGTACATGTTTACAAGACGCATGCGAGGCGCGAAATTCAAATTAATATATCTTCAAATACTTCAAAGATTAATATTTTTCATAAATATAATGTTAATAGCATTTTGTTCATAAATATTATAATATTATGTTTTAATAAAACTATTTTAATAATAATTATAACACAGTTTCTACTTTTTAAACTCTTTGTATTTTATAACATTTACTTAAAGTAACTCTTATTAAAGAACATTTTTTGTATAAAACAGCTTATAATCTATAAAATGCAAGTATAATATGTAATTTTCTTTGGAATGTCTTTACGTAAATCATATGAAAATTAACTCTACTCAGGCTTCATTTAAAAAAATGATTGATAGGTCAAACATGTTTCATATAGGGCAGAAAACAATTGTCATTCAATAATGGCTATTCTGCTTTCGTATTCATTTCATTTCGGTTAAATAAAAAATATAAATATTTTTGAATTATGGTATATTTAAGAGGGATGGTACATGGTACGAGAATCAAAATGATGGTACGATTAGATAATTATGGTACGGTCTGCAACACTGTTTCAGAATGTCGTTCGAGTGGTGCCGACGTTTTCCGATTGGCTTCGTAGACTTGATCCAAGATTGTCCAACTGAGTATCAGGATGAATAGCCGAGAGGCTTAAGGCGTTAGGAATGCGTTTAGTTATGTATATATAGGTAAGTTAGAGGGTTCGAATCCAAGAGCGATTATAGAATTTTTAATTCAAGCGTGTGATTACAAATAATGTATCACATTGTATAACCTTAATATCTGAACATAAATAAAGTATTATTATGAAAATATTTGTATCTACTCTCTAAATCTGAATCAGTCAAATTTTGACTGATTGAATCAGAGATTTGCCTTTTCACTGTTAAATCAGTTAATTTTTACTGAAGTAATCAGTGAAATTTGACTGCTTCACAGTAACTTCTTTATAGGTATTTGAATCAGTCAAATTTCACTGATAATCAGTAGACACCGGAACCGGCTTTTTCTTTCATTTGTTTTTCACGCGCTAGAAAACTTTAATAGAGTGAATTTCAAATTCTCGTAGGTTTTATAACAATTAGTAGAAAATATATCCCATTTATTCAAACGAAAATATTAACTTTGCCCTGTGAAAACTATATTAATTTCTGATACGTAGTCCCTATGTTTGCCTTATTTTGAAACGATATTATACTTAAATATAATTCATTTTTATGATTTACTCTAACGAAAAGCTTCTCAGTGTACTAATAAGAAACCTAATTCCTACACTGAGAAAACAGTTTGGTAGTGCCAACAAAAATTTGGTTGTCGCAACAAAATAATTTGTTTGATATACAGCTGACAAAATGTTTTGTTGGACCAACAAAATTTTTTTGTTGAATTTTTAGTTTCACTCAACCAAATAATTTTGTAGTGATAACAAAAGTGTTTTGTTAGTATGACAAAACTTATTGTTGATTCAACAAAATTATTTTGTTCCAAGAAAAAAATTATTTTTTTGAAAGAGCAAAATTATTTTGTTGGGAGAGCATACTTTTTTTTAGTAGAACAAAATCGTTTTGTTGAAGGAAATTCATAATTTTGTTAAATTAGTAATATTTTTTGCACAGATAAAACATATTTCTATGCACGGAAAGAGAAATATGAATTTCCGAGGTTATTCGAATCTACAAATCATAAAAGTAAAAAAAAAGTCAACTACACGTATCATTATTTACATTGTTAAAATTTTCTGAACACTTTCTGGTAAGATTTTTAACAATCACTTTGCAAGACTCTGCCATATTGATTTTAATCCCAAAATAAAAGTGAAAAATGATAAATGAATATTTTTGATTAAATGCACTATTAGGGTTAGATTAGGGTTAGATTTACCTTTGAAGGTATTTATCAGGCCTGGTGAGCCCCATTCCTCCAAGAGTTGCTGCATTTTTAAGTCAGACATCAATAAATATGAAGTCGCGAATTCGATTAAATTAAATTTCGGTGAACGGCGAAAATGAAGACATGTGGTTTCTCGGTAAAGTTTGCTACATCGAATCAAACAAAAGAGCCGCGTGACCAGACCTGTGTATCGAGGAATTGAAATATGTCACCAGAGTTCAGGTGTCGCTAGTAGTAACTTTGCAATGTCAAAGCACGTAACACATGGAAAATAACACAATAATATGAAAATAGTTTAACTACTAGTTTAAAATAATTTTTACTCTGTAACATGGTTTGTTTAGAGATTAATTTGCCACTTTTTCGTATTTTTTCTGTGCATTATGTGGTCTAGCAGAACATAATTAATACTAGCGCCACCTTAAGCCCTAGTTTAACTCTCATAACATATTTTATGAAGAGGAAAGATAGGATGATGTGCCGGTTGCGTGCGACGCGAACGAAATACTGATATAAACAAAACAATACACATGAGTGGTAATACATTTTGTCGGGCCAACCAAATTATTTAGGTGGTTTAACCAAGGCATTCAATCAAATTATTTGTTCGAACCAAATACATTTTTTGGTAAGATTAACCATTCTTTTTGTAATGCCAACCAAATTTTAGTATTGACAACAAAATCTGTTTAACAAAACTATTTTGTTGCGGTGACATTATTTTTTTTCTCAGTGTACAGTAATTATGTTCGAGAATTAATATTATAATTATTTTTATGGTTCGACTCATCAAGCGGCATGGAAGTATTACCTGTTGATGAAGAAAATAGGAATGGCCAATTTAAAGTGAAGGAGATAGCGCAATAATAATCAGCCATATGTCGAAAGTGAATTTTTTTACCGCGTACCAATGAGATTGTACTTTTTAAGAAGACTTACTTTCCAATCACAAATGTATGCTCTTGAATGGATCACTGTAACTATGTGTTGGACTATTTTAAAATATAGCTGAATGATTTTATAATTCAGGATTTTTATACTGTCTGTAGAATTCATATTATTCCTTGTTTAAATTTTGGATTAGTGGGAATTTGTTCATCTCCCACACGGAGAAAAATATAGAACTGACAAAATTTTTTTTGCCGCCTCAACAAAATTTTAGTTCTCCTTACAAAAAGTTTTTTCAAGCAAAAAGCAGTAACAAACTCTTTTGTTGGTTCAAAAAATTGGTTTGTTGGGAAAACTGAAAATTTTTTGGGAAAGCAAAAAAGTTTTGTCAGTTCTATATCAACAATCTGGTTGGTTAATACAACAATTTTTTTTCTCCGTGCAGTTGGTGAAAAAATTCACTAATTATTAGCAAAATTTACAGTTACAGTAAAATTTTGTAAAATTCGGACATAGGGAAAATTTCGATAAATTTGTATACTCAGAATTGTGAGAAACTACTGAGCTAGAAAGGAAGATATAAGAAACGATAAGAGTGTCTCCAGGAAACATAGTAAGCAATTCTTCTGCTTTAATATAAAATTTTTACTAGTATTATGATTAATTAATGTGCATGATTCTATCGCTTACGAAAATGCAGAAGTGATTATGATTTGGATTGTGGAATTTATAAAACGCTTAAAGCCATGGACCAACCGTATCACGTGACTAGATTCCAACCTTATCAGCAATTTCAATTTGTGTAACCCCATTTCTGTTAATAATGAGATAACAAGTTGAAAAATTATATGATCTAATTATCACATTCTATCCTTAATTACAATACAGAACATTAGAGCCACCTAAAATAATGTTAAAATTCACCGAAATGTCTCTATGTTCGACTTTTACAGAAAGCATCCACAGTAATTCATTCGTAACTTGTACTTTGAATTAGTTAATATTGATTAATTCAGATTTAGAGAGCAATGAATAGCTGAAAGATTTCTTATTATTTTTAATTGGACATTTTCATTAACAAAAATATTTAAATGGCAAAAAGAGTAAAGGAAATCACAGGATTTTATATCCATATAATTGGAAAATATGACTCAGAAATTAAAAAGATTTAAAAATTGCAAACCTGTTCAATTCAAATTAGTATTCTATTGTTCTTTGTAACATCAGTACTTTAAATACAAAAGTTTCAAATAAGAATAGAAATTAAATCAACTCTAGGAGCATTTCCAGTTAACTGTCTTTTGGTTTAGAAAAACAAATTAAAAAATTGCATTGTTTAAAATTTACAGATTGAACAATTTGAAACCCAAAACGCAAAAAGTCACAATGAATCAAAATACTATAGTTATACATGAGTAAATGTTCTCTAATTTAGAATAAAATACTTGTTCACACTCTACCAGGGGAGTTAGTTGAAATTTGCCGGTTTTACTCATAGATGTCGCTAGAGATATGTATACATTTCTATGATTTGTCATCTATGTCATATTTTTCTATGGACAATAACCTTCATAAATACAGAATAACATTCTGCCAAAATAATAGCATCATAGTTGTTTACCTCAGTGAATATGTCGAGTTTCGTTTCAAGTAAATCGCATTTGCGGCATTCGTTGCTTTTCTTATTTCATCAAAAGAAAAAAGCAGTTGAAGCTCATCGATTGCTGGTAGAAACCTATGGTGAACATGCTCCAGTGATTAGAACATGTGAGACATGGTTTCGTCAATTTAAAAGTGGAGATTTCGATTTAACAGACAATGAACATCCTGGTGCAGCGAAAAAGTTCGAAGACGAGGAATTGCAGGCGTTATTGGATGATGACCCAACCCAATCGCAACAACAATTGGCACAGACACTAAATGTGACCCGAGGAGCAATTTGCCAACGTTTAAAAGCCATGGGAAAAATCCAAAAGTATGGAAAATGGGTACCACACCAACTGAACGATAGAAAAATGGAAAATCGAAAAACCATTTATGAAATGCTGCTTCAACAGTTCGAAAGGAAATATTTTCTGCATCGAATTGTCACGGGGGACGAAAAATGGATTTATTTCGAGAACCCGAAGCGGAAAAAATCATGGCATTCACCTGGTCAGGTCGGCCCATCGACTCCAAGGCCAAATCGCTTTGGCCGTAAGGCAATGCTCTGTGTTTGCTGGGACCAGTGTGGTGTGGTGTACTTCGAGTTATTAAAACCTGGTGAGACGGTGAATAAGGATCGCTACCGACAACAAATTATCAATTTGAATCATGCGTTGATCGAAAAACGGCCGGAATGGGCCCGAAGACATGGCAAAGTTATCCTACAACATGACAACGCACTGTCTAATACCGCTAAAGTGGTGAAGAACACATTAAAACCATTGAATTGGGAAATATTATCACACCCGATGTACTCTCCAGACCTCGCCCCGTCCGACTATCACCTTTTCGCATCGATGGGACACTCACTCGCAGAGCAGGGCTTCGCCATTTTTGAAGAAGTCGAAAAATGGCTCGTCGAATGGTTTGCCTTGAAAGAGAAAAAGTTTTCTTGGAATGGTATCCATGATTTGCCTGAAAGATGGGCAAGATGTGTAAAATCCAATGGTCAATACTTTGAATAAAAATTTTTTGAGATTACCTTGAGAATTAAGTGTTTTCTTTATTGAAAAAACCGGCAAACTTCAACTAACACCCCTGGTAAGTCTGAACCAGTTAGAATTTTTAATAATTTCAATCAGTGACTGACTTCTTGCTTCTCAATTATTTAAAAGTGATTGCTTTTTAGTTAACAATAATTCATTACCAGTCAAAAATTACTAATTGAAATTTTCATGAATTTTGATTAATTCAGATTTGGAGAGCAGATTGAAAAAAATTTCTTAAAATCAAAAAAACTCTTTTTAATTCGGAAATTTGTTTTCTTTGCCCTTATATCAAGGAATGTTTATTTAATTAAAATAAACTGTTTTTTGAGTTTCTATCAAAATCACAAAATCGTCTTCAACTTTAATATTCTAACCATAGTTCGAACGAAGAGTGACACTTATTATTAAATTTCAATTGAAGTACTAATTTTCATTGGGCCAATCACTGTTATTCTACCGATTATTATGGAAATGTTAAAAAGATGTGTATTGCGAAATAAAGAGAACGATAAGAGTTGACTGGTAAGTGATGCGGTACCTCACTTTTGCTTGTATCGTTCGAAGTCGCGTTCTCCACGTTCTCCACACATAAAATGTATATACATGCGTTACATTCATGAATCAAACATGCTCATCTTCTCAGCCTAATCACATGTGAAGTGCCTTACCTGGATACTTACCCGCGTACATAGGCATTCACGCATGTATCTATTAAGGGTCAAATACCGTGACGTTTCTCCATTGCGACACGTCTTTCCTTTCGGACGATGTTTTACTTTTAGAATCTTGATATCGATTAACATATTTCCATAAACGGTCATTTCTACATGTGGAAAGTAATTAACTAGATTCATCAAAAGGTCATTCATACAACAAAGATAAACTTGATACTTTTATTCAGACAAAACACATTTAATTTTTATAAATCTACAATGGGTTGCCAAATTATAATACTCACTTTTTCTTTGTTAGTCGCATAACATACCTTAATATAAGTTGAGTTAAGTTTTGTAGATTCTCTACAGAAGTACAATTGTTCAATATTCCAGAACAGTTTTGTAACATCGATTATATAACAAGGTGGTAATGTTTCCAACAACGTTGCAACAGAGCCGTAATGGTTTATCATCAGTGCTAATGTGTAACTGTAGGTAACATTCTTACATTGAAGTCAAGTTACCAGGGAACAAATCATATATGTAACAATTATCGAACAGGTGTTCGAGGTCATCTCTGACTGTTTTGTACCGTAACAGTTCTGTAGCTTCTTTACAGAAGTACAATTTTTCAATATTCCAGAACAGTTTTGTACCATCGATTATATAACAAGGTGGTAATGTTTCCAACAACGTTGGAATAGAGCCGTAATAGTTTATCATCAGTGCTAATGCGTAACTGTAGGTAACATTTTTACATTGTAGTAAAGTTACCAGGGAACAAAACATATATGTAACAATTATCGAATAAGTGTTCAAGGTTATCTCTAACTTCATTGTACCGCAACAGTTCTGTGGCTTCTCTGTAGAAGTGGAATTGTTCAATATGCCAGGACAGTTTTGTAAGATCCAATATATAACAGCACGGCAATGTTTCCAACAGCGTTGAAACAAAACCGTAATAGTTTATCATCAGCGCTACTGTGTAACTGTAGGTAACATTCTTACATTGTAGTAAAGTTACCAGGGAACAAAACATATACGTAATAATTATCGAATAAGTGTTCAAGGTCATCTCTAACTTCATTGTACCGTAAAAGTGCTGTGTATCTTCTCTACAGAAGTACAATTGTTTAATATTCCAGAACAGTTTTGTAACATCGAATATTTAGAAACATGGCAATGTTTCGATGAACGTTGCAACAGAGTCGTAATAGTTTATCATCAGCGCTACTGTGTAACTGTAGATAAAATTCTTACATTAAAGTAAAATTACCAGGGAACAAATCATATATGTAACAATTATCGAACAGGTGTTCAAGATCATCTCTGACTTCTTTGTACCGTAACAGTTATGTAGCTTTTCTACAGAAGTACAATTGTTCAATATTCCAGAGCATTTTTATCACATCAATTATATAACAGAGCCTTGTTATATAATAAATACAGAACAGGTTCTTTAAGTTATTTTTGTAACTATCAAATATTTCGCAATTCGAAAAAGTTTTTCTGCAACAATAAATAAATATATAAAGAAGTATTGAATAATTTCTTTCTTTCACCTTTATTGATTCATCACAGGTTTTTAATATCTCTGAAATGGTAAAAAACAGGACGTAAGAATTTGTGCCATTGAGGAAGATATATATGTAACGCGTTTTCCTGTCGTGTCGTGATCACATGTTTCTATGTCACTTGACTTATATACCGGTTTGTAAGTAAGTCATGCACCTCTCATCGTTACGCATTATAGTATGCAATGTATTTGCACTATCTGTAATCTTTTTTCGAGTTCGGTGACTGAAAATGCATTGTCATTTTCTCCCTAATTAACAAATTATTATCGTTTTAATTTCAACATCTAACTTGATATAAAAAACGACTTCTTTTAACACAAACCTCCACCTATTTCCCTTCTCTCTTCATTTTTTTTCAAAATACGGAATTTACTTGTGACCATAAAATTAGAAAGATTTACTGTTGAATTTATTCCTTGATTGTAACTTGTGAAATGCAGTTATAAATTTTATTTTACGACTGAGCTTGCAGCATGAAGGAATAATAAAAGTAAGAGAATAATTTAGATGAAACTTTTTTCTATAACTTTAAAGTCATTATTATAAATATGCAAATAGGACAGTTCCCCATTTCCAATAAACAATAGTGCTTATTTAATAGTTTATTGATTAATTGGCGTTTAAGTGTTTTATGTTTCTTGTTCCATGTAAAAGATACGTTTACAACAAATAAAACCAGTAAGGTGAGAAATCAGCTAATCATATCTCAGGTTATAGATAATATAGTCATAATTACATCATGGAAAATCCAGAAATTAATGAATAATTCGAAAAAATTGTTTGAACCATGTGGCCGAAGCACATTCAACTTGTTTTGGCTCAAAATATGAAAACAAGAAACAAGATTTTTCAATGTCAAATAATTGATAAATTTTCATATTATAATAAATTAAATCACACAACCATTTACCTAGTGAGAATAATTATTGATGCAAATCAATTCTCAGGAATGAAACTAAAAAATATAGTCGAAAATTCCGATATATAGATCTAAATAACAAAGTAGAGGGTCAATAAAATTTTTTCCTCAAATTTAGTTTTCTTATTACCTTGACTTCTATTAATAAAAAAGTTAGAATGATTATTGATTAACAATCAAGTTTCAATAAGCAAATAAACTAATAAGAAAAGTTTAAAAAGCTACATTGGAGAAAGTGAATCATATAAGGAAAAGATAGAAATATTGTAGTCTCATGAGTATAGGATAAGAAAAACAGGAAAAATGGCGTAATAAAAAAAGTGATTGGGTTCTTTTCTATTAGGTAAAAATTCCTTTGAAAAGAATTGCCAAGCAATCACTAATTTGTGCAATTACTTACTACGATTGTTACTCAGTCTTGATTGTATAATAGAAAGAATTCAAAGAAAGTTTTTATTCTTCGCCAAAAACAGTTTTTTACAATTATTTATTGACACATCTTCAAAGGTCAAATAATTTATAAAACATTATTAGAATTTCAAATTGGTACTAACTGAATAATTTTCGACGTGAATCAATTAAATTTTAAAGGACAATTTTCTGAAAAATACTACTACATATGTATTTTAAATCTAACCTTCTAAATTTAAATTAGATAGAATTTTTAATCATTCCAATCAGTGACTAACTTTTTGTTTATCAATCAGTTAACGATCATTGGTTATCAGTCAGGAATGACTGACTGTAAAGAAAGAAGTCAGTCACTGATTGAAATTATTAAGAATTCTAACTGATTCAAACTTAGAGCGTACGCAAGTATATTATTTTTATTAATTATTTCATTTTAAATTAAAATTTCAGAAGCTAAAATTGGAAGTATCTGAACTTTTAACCGATGCAGATAACCTCGAAAAACAAATATAAACTTCAGGTAGCAAGAAACTGCAATTAAAGAGGTCAATGGTCATTTTGACCATGTGCTATATTGATAATTTGCAATAAATTTTTTTAAACTGTGATTTATGATCATCTAGAAAAATCCATTTTGTTCTCTTTAATTTCTTTTCATTATATTTAAGATATTACAATCAGTCAATTCTGGTTGATAATCAATTATTGTTAACTGAAATTCAATCACGTTCGACTGATTGAAAAGCATGAACTCAATTACCGAATTAAATTATTAAAAATTCTACACTGGTTCAGATTTTAAAAACATGATGATGAAGTGACATTCTTACGATGCTTTATTTTTGTTCAATCAATAAAAATTATCGTTGATTTATTAAACACCAGTATCTCATTTCACTGGAGCATTATTTTCAACTCATTAATTAATTGGTGACAATATTCAAATCTAAATTATTTTGCATAATCATACAATTCTAATTTTTAATGAAACGATTTCTTTTTTCTAAATCCAATATTTCCTTCTAGTCTGTTGCATTTAAGGGGATTTACAATAATGTCAGAGGTGACGACAATTATGCATTGGTAAATAAATGCACTTTTTTAAATCTATTATTACAATGAGGTTGCATAATAAAAATGTAACTAAAGAAAACTTAATTGTGACAAGAATAATAATTTACTTTTAGTGACATTACCACAACTATCTACATACTGCAGGATTTAAAGGAAAATAAATTTACTGACTTGGATCTCGATCTCATCATTCTTTATTCGTCTTTAAAAGAGGGAATGAAATCGAGAATAAATTCCTATGCATCGCATAATAATGGGAAACCCTCTGACCTACGAAACTCACTTTTATTATTTAAATGGTTGAATTATTTAAATACCATCATGAAAAATAAATAGCAATTACTTTTGTGTTGTAAAACAAAAATTATACTTTCGAATTCTAAGTAATAGAATTTTTAATAATTTTTATCAGTTACTGACTTCTTGCTTTTCAATCAGTTAAAAGTAATTGATTTTGAGTTAAGAATGATTGATTATTAGTCAGAAATGACGGATTCTGAAGTAAAAAGTCAGTCATTGATTGGAATTATTAAGAATTCAAATCCAAATTTAGAGAGTAGGCTATTTATATTTTTAATATTATATATAGAGTGTACCAGAAAGATCGGAACACCTGAATATTTTGGAAACCGTTAAGTTTGACAAAAAATGATTCTAACAAAAGTTGTTATGGTAAAATCAAGGTCACCATCACATACTTCTCAAAGAACTCTACAACTTTTGTTAGGATTATTTTTTGTCAAACTTAACAGTTTCCAAAATATTCAGGTTTCCCGATCTTTCTGGTACATCCTGTATATGTATTATTACGCAGATAAATCTTCCTAAATGTGTAAAAATTTCGATGCGAAAAAAGACCATCAATTTTGAATGAAATGGATCAAAAGATCAAAAGTTCAGATTTCAAGGAAAAATTATGTAATTTACTTGTTTAACGTTGGCTAAAACTCCGAATACAAAAACCACTTAACTGTTATGGAAGCTCATAAATTTAGTGACAGATGTGGTTATATAAAACATATAATGCATTAAAGAATATATTCATAGTATGTATAGGTACATGCAGTACAAAAGTCAATATAAACAAATATAAAAATTGACTAAAGTTCCTTAAGGCCATGAACCAAACGGACCACGTGACTAGATTCCTACCTCCCCGGTATGTCAGTAAGTGCAAACCCATTTCCATAAATAATATGACACCGAGTTGAAAATATGTAAAACTGAATAAAATGCACTAAAATAGGTCTCTCTGGTCATAAAATTTCATAATTATAAAACAAATTTTTTCTTCTACATTGAGGGTGACTTCCACCTTGTAACTCGGATATATCGGGCCAAAATTCAACATTTTTTTTCTACATGAAAAGTTCGAAAAAAAATTTTCGCGGTATAGTCGTCGTCGAACGTGACCTTATCGGAAAGTTGGAGCGAAAATGTGACCATGATTTTAGCATCCCAGGTCGACTGAAACAATAAAGCGCAACACAGTTTTAATAAGTAGTGTGTTGGCTTTCGTTCAGGATATAAGTTTTCGCAAATTTTGAAATGAAGCAAAATGGCACCTATTTGTAAAAAAATGGATTTTTTGACCTATTTTTGATAGTTTATTTAGTCATAAAAGCGAGAAAAATGAAAATAAAATGAATCTAGCATCCCGAACGGAAGAGGCATGTTCAATGAATATCCAGTCCAAAAATCAGCTTGATTCACCAAATACTTTTCTTGTAATCGTAGTCACAATTTTGAAAAAAATAGTTTTGAAAAAAAACGCGTTTAAAGTTTTCAGCGTGATTTGTCATGAAAAAAAAACGTACCACTAGTCTGCAATACTCTGCAAGCGACATTTTTTTCACAAAATCCTTTTGGGAATCCATTTTTAATAGTTCATAGATTCGAAAAATGCAAACAAAAAAAATCGATTTTTTGGAACGCTGAAGGAGGAAATCTCCCTTAAGGTTTAATGCAAGTCCCAACTCCGTACAAATATTTCCAAAGGTACGTACATATAAATTCGCACTGTCAACAAAAACTTATCTGAAATATACTTAAAATTATTTTTTGAACAAAGTTTAAAATCTATACTGAAATTTACATCAATTATAAGTTTTAAAAATGTTTCATTATAATGTTGCATCACAAAGTAACTTTTTGGTATTTGTTTTTGATTTTTTTTCTGTACTCAAATACACATCAATATTCTAGTATCGCTTTTTTATAAATATATTAAAATAAGGAAAATTTTTAAGAGTAAAATTTTTAAAATGACTCGTAAACTTGATGCAGTTTGTTCTCTAAAGCTGTCAAATAAGAGTTACAACAAAATGTCACAACCGATTTCAGTTAAGGTAGTTCGTTCAAGAAAATTAGACCTCAGGCAAAAATAGATAATTTTGCTTTCACGAATAGTAATATTATTATTGAAGGGCTAATTTGAAAGAGAAAAGATTATTTTTCATGAAAAAAATTTGAAACACAAAAAAATAATTTTATTAATAAATTTTATTTTTGTCCAAACTTATTTTCTTATCGCTTTGAGCCAAATGTTTAAAAATGATGCGATTCTAATAAATCACGGTTCATTTTTTTAGGAAAAAGATTCTCTACAACTTGACCATTTCCAATTTTTGAAAATGAATTCTGTAATGGCTGAAATTATAAAAAAAGAATTTTTAAAAACAAAAGTTTTATAAACAAATTGCTGTATTTGATAATAATTAATTCAATTTCAAAAATAGGAAACAGTCATTTTGTAGAGAATCTTTTTCCTAAAAAAATGAACCGTGATTTATTAGAATCGCATAATTTTTGAAAATTTGTCTCGAAGCGATAAGAAAATAAGTTTGGGAAAAAATAAAATTTATTAATAAAATTATTTTTTTGTGTTTCAAATTTGTTTTTGTGAGTCAAAATAGAACGAAGATTTTCAGTTAGCACAGTTAGTTTATTTGTTTGCGAGTTAAGTCAAAGTCGCTCGCGAACATCGATATGTATAGTCACCAATGCTATGCCAGCGGCAGACTCGTAGATCGTGCAACGTTGCAATTTAAACCTAACCATCATTGAGCAACTGTGTCATGCATATGGATAATTTGGTGTCAACGATTATTGTTAAAAGTTGAAAAAATTTTTTTGTTAATTTAATAACATTTTTAATAAATAACATTCATGGTTTTATACAGCCATCTTGATTTACGTACGTTTCCAAGCTGATTGCTGTGTGTGTTATGTCGAGTACCTACAGCTGACAAGCTGGAGAAAGGGAACAGTGTTGCCGGATCGCGATACTGTTACATTTATCCCTTTGAAAGTGACTTAAATTTCAATGTTTTTTTCTATTTTTAAGCAGCACAAATACCAACATTTTTTAAATTTCTCTACCAGAGCTTTTAATTACCATAAATTAAAATGTGGAGAGTGCCTATGCATTGCCCATGAATTACGTGTTGAAATAGTCAACTTTGACTTTAATTATCTCTGCATCGGTACGGTTGAAAAATTTGAAATTAATTTAGCATATAAATAATTATTATATTCAAATATCAGCTCCTTTTTTGAAAAATTCTACCAGAGATCGATTTTTTTACATACGACCTTAATAAATATTTTCAGTAGGTTTCGGGATCCAATGCATACACTGAGAGACTTTTCATTGAAGTAAATGATAAAATTAAATGAAAATTTAGTATAATATTGTTTTAAAATGGGGAAAGCCGAGGTTTTATTACACTTATTCATATTATGGCATCGGAATTCAATATACTATAGTCATAACAGTCTTTAAAACGTGTAGAAGAAAAGTTAGTATTTTAAATACCAAATATTATGAACCTCCATTCGGAAAATTAAGGGTATGAAAAAATGATATTATGATTACTAAGTTCTCTAAAAATAATTCTAAAAAGTTGAACAATGAATATTACAACCCGGAAAGCATATGAGTCAAACCATGTCAACTGTACCACAAAATTTTTATGAAAATCTAAATAATTAAAACAATGATATATTCTTAAAGTATTTGATGATACAAAAAAACAATTTGAACGATTTTGGAAAATTACTTTTTTTGTTAGTTTTTTTGTGAAATAAATATTTGGGCGTTTTTGTTTTAAAAATTCATAACTCAAATTAAGTTTATGATAATTGAGTGAAATTTTCATGGGCAGTCATATTATGAATATGAACTTTACAGAAACTTGGCGACGCGCAGCGAAAATCAAAACATTCATTCTCGGTTTTTCATATAATTCGTTTCAGAATGTCGTCCGAGTGCTTCCGACGTTTTCCGATTGGCTTCGTAGACTCGGTTAAAGTTTGTCCAACTTAATAGTCGCTTATAAGCGAGATTTCTTTCGGAATATGGCAAGCGAGAATAGCCGAGAGGCTTCAGGCTTTATGAATGCGTTTAGTTATGTAGATATAGGTAGGGTTAGAGGGTCCAAACCCAAAAGCGATTCTGAAATTTAATTCAAGCGTGTGCGATTATGAATAGTGTATCATTGCGTACTTAAATATGTGAACATACATAAGGTATGTTGATAATATTCGTGTGTGTGTTTCCACTGAAATCTCCCCTCTTCTCAGTGCCAAAGCTCCCCTCCATCTTCCTTTTGTTTTGCACGCGTTGGAAAAAGACACAAGAATTCTTAATCCGAGTCGACACTTCTGAAGGTCAAGCCTTCTGGTGGAGTGCGTGATTTTTCATACAGTTGTTTTCATATCCACATATTCTTTGTTTCGCTTCGCAACTTTGATGTAATTAATTTCAAATCCTCGCAGGTTTTATAACAGTTAGTAGAACATATATTCCATTGATCCAAACGAAAATATTAACTTTGCCACTTGAAACCCACTATATTCATATCTGATACTTAAACCCTGTTTGCCTCATTTTGAAACGATACCATACAAAAATATAATTCATTTTTATGATTTATTCTAACGAAAAGTCTCTCATTCAAAAAAATAACAGTTAAAAGTTCTAATGTCAGTAAAACAGAGATTAATTTTTTTCAATTGTCCAAAACTAATTTCTGCGGAGTCGCATTTCTACCCTGAAAGTAAAAATTGTTTATTGCAGGCTTTATTTTCGTACTAGGGTCTTTGATATTGACGTGATATTTTTATGAGAGGTCGCCACTAATAACAAACGGCTATCATGGTTGACAAATTCCATCCTTCAAACCTCTGCTGTCAGAATTTGAGCCTAATCCATTCATTAGTTTACAACTTACAGTGTCTGAACGCAACCAACCTCCGAATTTTTTGTAAAGATGGAAAAAAGTGCATCTCGTGTGTTGATTAAATACTACTTTTTGTGGAGAAAAACCGTATTAGAAACCAAGGCCAAGCTCAATAAATATTATTCGGACTCTGCTACGTCATATGGAATGGTTCAGAAGTGGTTTACCGAATTTCGTTGTGGTTGTACAAGCGCAGAAACCATACCTAGTCTAGGTCGTCCAAATGAGGTCACTACACCAGAAATGATCAATAAAATCCATGATATTGTTTTGAATGACCCGAAAGTGAAATTACGTGAGATAGCATACACACACGGAGAGAATTTTAGTAGAACCGTTGCACTAGCGGTGGTAAAGTCGCTCCTCTTTGGTTTAAGGGGGTCTTCTTATCCAGAACTTTCAAAAAATCGATTTTTTTAGTTTTGTTTCAATCGATGGAACTATTATCAGAGAATATTGTCGCAAAATTTTACAGTCCATATCGGAATAGTTTTGATGGTAGAGTTCCGAGCAGTGGCTTGCGCGGAGCGAGCGAAAGGTAGGCGGAGGAAGGGTTAGTGCTCAGTGCGTCTAGATAAGTTTTCTTATCTCTTTGGCGTCTTCGAACACCTCAATTTCTTTTTTTTTTTTGCTATGTTATCGTTCCGAAGATAAGCCTAAGGAATTTGACGATTTTTGAATGTGTTCATGTATAGCGGATTAACGTTTTATCTGCGCGATTAAAAAAGAACCATTAAAGCTATTATTATAAACTTTTTTTTATTTGTAGATAATTAAAATGCGCTTATAGTGAACCTTTAATTTACATGATACGGTATTTATTTTCATTGTATCTAACGCATTTTTTAAAAAAAAAAGGGCGAAAAATTTGATTTTTTTGAAAAGTAACTTAAAAGATCAATTAAAATTTTTTTTTTACAATTTTTTAGTTTCACTATAAGCGGAAGACTCTTCTCATTAAAAATATATATATATCTGTGTTTCAGCTGAAAACTTTGGACAATATCATGCACGCGATTTCAATTGTCCGTGGCGAGACGCTGCGCGGGATCTTCGATTAGTCCGAGATTTTTTGTCGTTTTCAAATAAAAAAACTATTTTTACAAGTTTAGATATGTACCTAAATATATGCGGAAAATCGTTGACCTGTGTTTTTATTTTCTCTCGAATTAGCAGAGCCGTTCAACTTAACAGAGGTTGGGCAGCTCTCCGTGTGTTTAGCACATCAGTTCTAAGTGAAGGGTTAAAACAGTGGGTTAAACCTGGTGAAAGTGCACCAAAGCATCCGAAAACGCAACAATCGGCTGGGAAAGTTATGGCTAGTGTATTTCGGGATGCACATGGAGTAATTTTCATCGACTACCTTGAGAAAGGAAGAACGATAACTGAAGCGTATTATGTTGCATTATTGGATCGATTGGTTAAATAAATCAGGAAGAAACGGCCACATTTGAAGAAGAAAAATAGCCATTTGTTTTACTAGCAGGGAAAACGAGAAATTGCCAATGAGTGTTGCAGTCACACGAATTGACAATCGCTTGTTCCCCACGAGTGAAAAACACGTTATTTTTCCCAACACGTCTAGTGACAGTTGTACTTTCATCATCTGTTTTGAGACGCGAAAATGCCTATTTTACCCACAAGTGGGGAAAATAGTAATAGTTGTGAAATCAGCATTTTTCCCGTCTCAAAACAGACGGTGAAAGTACAATTTTCACTAGACGTGTTAGGAATAATCCTTTTTCATGATGACAATGCACAATCTTACACATGGAACATTGCACAGGCAAAAAGGCATGAATTGGGTTTCGAATCGCTTCTGCGTCAACCGCATTCTCCAGACCTTGGCCCCCAGCGACTATTATTGTGGTAGGCATTTTGAGTCGAACGAAGAAGTTGAACGGGGAACAGAAGGGAATTTAAAGAGTTTGACAAATCGTATTATTTGGAAGGCATAGAAAAGTTGAAAGATCGTTGGACTCGTATCGAGCTAAAAAGAGACTACATTAAGAAATAAAAACGATTTTTGCCAAAAAAATTAATTCTTGTTAGAGGGAACTAAAATACTGTTCTTGATCAAATGACTAAGTTTTTAAATGCAGAATCGGAAACTATTTTTATTGTATACAATTTAGTAGTTCATAAAAATCTTTTTTCTGTTTTCAAGTCGCCGTTTTATAATTATAATTCCCATTTATGCTCACTAATTCAAAAATGGTGGACAGAAAAGAGCCAAAGTTGAGGAAGAAACTCATTAAAAATATCAGCCAACAAATTAAATAAACAAATACATCATTTAACCAGTTTACAGTATGTATGTTTAATTTTTTTTGATAGAATAAACTAAAATTTGATTTTCTGTGGGCCGTTATTAATTTTAACTTTTAACATTCTTTATTTCGTTGTTCCATTTTAAATTTAACCTACTAGTAATCGCAGTTCTTTTGTTTTCCGATCTTTATTTAATTTTTCTTCAAAAAATTCGTAACATAAATATTGAAAAATGCAAAAGTGATAAATTTGTTTATTAAATTTGTTTAAATAATACTAAATTGTTATCTAATAGCACATTATTACAGCAGAGGAATATTTGAAAGTTACTAGCACTTAATTCTGCTAGAAAAAACGAAATATTTCTATTTGAAAATGGCCTGATTAGAAATTTGTTCATCAAATTGTTATAAAACATTTGCCAGAGTTGCCAGAATATAATTTATTTTTTGATTGGAATGATGGGATCGATGTTGCTAATTTTTGATATTGTCATACATATTTTACGTATTATAAACAACGATTTATAACTTGTGATCAGTTAAGTTTTTATCAGCATTGACTAGCCTTATTATTTTGACAATGGTGTTGTACTATATTGGCGTTGACTTTACTTAATATGTTTCTAATCTACTTACTATGGCCTTGAAGAGGAAGACGGTGTTTTGTCTTCGAAACGTTGGCCATTCAATAATAAACTTTGACTTCTACTTGTCCAGCTCGGTCATTTTCCTTATATATTTTTAAACATACACAATCTGGACTTCTAACAAATTTTAAACATTTTCATATTTAACTTGTTCTAATTTCAAGTCAAAATTCTGTTATTACCATCTCATTAAAAAAATATAGGTCAAAAGTAGTTCATTGACGCAGATAGAGAAGATAAAACTTTTGTTCACCAATTTGATTATAACAATCCGAAAAAAATGTTATGCAGTTAAAACTGCGGGACGAAATTTTTAATAAGTTTCATCCTTGACTCTGGCCATTTGTAATCAGGTCGGTAAATTTCCAACTAAATGGTAGCCATAAAAAAACCAAAAAAAATGTTTGTTCATTTTGTTTGTTGAATAAAAAAGTAATATAGGATTTTGAAAGATTACAAGAGATTCTACAAAACTACAGGAATTATAAAGGCTTATTAGGAATTATTAGTAATTAAATTACCAATAATTAATAGGAATTACACATGATTAACAGCGACTACAAAATATTACATCGAATTATTTTGAAGAGATAAAATGCTTCGATTTTCATAAATATATTATTGTATATTATTTTATTAATATATATATTATTATTATAAATATATTATTTGAGGCCTTGGATGGCCATAAACTCATTCATGTAAGATAACTTTTTGAATTTGAAAAATATCTTTCTGAAAATTTTGGAAACATAACATAAGACAATGAAGCACGTCTTTTGACTTCTATTTAGTACAAATTTCAAAAAAATTCGAAGACTTATGGACAATTACAGTTAACTGTAAAAATCTCTGTAAAATTATCACTCAAACGAAGTTGACAAACGTTATTTATCGTTTTCTGTTGTATTTTCCGAAATTTCAGGAAGATATTTTGAAAAATGAAAAAGTTATCTTACATGAATTTTTACAGGAATTAGTTACATAGTCTGCTTAATTCATTGCTTTAAGAGGGTATTCTGGTCTAGAATTTTGAAAAAATCGATTTTTTGTTGTTGCATATTTTCAAATTTTAGACATTCAGGAATATAAAATCGATCAACCGAAGGTTGTTATAACGCCGATTAACAAAATGTAAGTAGAGCGCACCATTATATAACTTATACTGCCTGAAACTTTACTCGAATCTTTAAGGGGACTTTTACTTTCTAAATTTTCAAAAAATCGATTTTTTTTACGTAAAAATGTTCCTTAGTATTATAGAAATACTGCCCTAAAATTTTATTAAGTAATTCGAAATGGAATAGTACATTGTACAACCTTATGCGTGCGCGCCTTCGCCTCGAAATGTAAACATCGCACGAGATTTTAAATGATCAACTTTACCCCCTTGTTGTACACGGTACTTTATGCAACAAAAGCATGTTTTTCTCGCTTTTTGACGTGTGTTTTACGGGCGTAAAGTTTGTTATTTAAGTCCTGCGGGCGTAAATAGGGAGTGGGGGGTGCTTAAATGACTACTTTTAAGCACTCCATCCCTATTTACGCCCTAGGGCTTAAATGACAAACTTTATGCCCGCAAAACAAGCGTCAAAAAGCGAGAAAAACATGCTTGTGTTGTATAAAGAATGTTATAGCTGTATCTATAATGGTACCTACGTAAGACAAAACTGTTTGTAAACAACTTTAAACGCGTTTTTCTCGAAATCACGTTTTTCAAATCTGGGAGACGTTTTTCTCAAAATATACTAAACCAATCTCAGTAAACCAAAATTTTTTTGATACTTTATACAAACAACTAGTAAATAAACCTCTAAAAAGTTAAAAAAACCACCCCATCTTTTTAATACAGGGATAAATTCATCCCCAAAACGGGCGTTTTTTCTAACTTTTTATAAAATCGCTTATAAAGGCCATAAAAATATTTAAAAATTAAGTTTTTAAACGTTTATTGTTTAGTTTCAAGTCTCATGAATTGAATCACGTTGCAATTTTAAATAAAATGCATCTCTTGGAAGACGCCCTCTGCAGTGGTAAAAAGTAATTAAAAGTGCCCTAAAAAATTTGTTTGTACACCTTAAAACATTGTTAACAATGTATGAAAAAAATTATAATTGTAAATAAAATAGTTTTTTTTTTTAATATTTAAATATTGTCTTTTTTTCAATTTAGAAAGTAAAAGTCCCCTTATCCCTTTCAGGGGCACATTTTTCTGTTAAACTAATTCTTGCTATCAATGGTAACTTAGGGGTTTTGGGGTCGCTGATCATGAATCTGGCATCAGATTTGCAAAATTAAAAATGGCGGATACAAGATGGCGACTATTTTACTCTAATTTTGAAGTTTTCGAACAATTGACACAAAACTTACTGTATGGGTATTTTTTGGGTCGCTGATTACGATTCTGAAGTCAGAATTGGAAAATTCAAAATCTGGTGTCACAATTGCAAAATTCGAAATTGTGGATCCAAAATGGCGGCTATATTATTGCAAATTCTCAGTTTTTTCGCAATTGTGCCAAAACTTGGTACATGGGGGTTTTCGGGGTCGCTGATTACGAATCTAGTGTCAGGATTACAAAATTCAAAATGGAAGATTGAAAATGGTGGTAATGTTAGTGTAAATCGAAAGTGTTTTGGCAATTGCTACACAACTTGGTATACTGGGATTTTCGGGATCGCTGATTGCAATTCTGACATCAGATTTGTAATCAGCGACCTCAAAAACCCCCATACACTAAGTTCCATAACAATTGTAAAAAATTGCGAATTTGCACCAATATAACCGCCATTTTGAATTTTTTAATTTTGACATTACATTCTCAATCAATGGCCCGAAAAACATTTTTTTTTACGATTTGATAATCGATCACAAATACGGTACATTACATGCACTTATGCCGAAAATTCGTCAAAAATCGTAATTTTTTATGAATTCAAAAAATGAAACAAAAAAAAACTTGCCTGCCGAAAATTCTGCAAAAAATATATGTTACAGTTCTACGTTTTAACTAACTGAAAAAAATTTGTCACAACTATAGGACTAGTACTTTATGAACAGCCGATTTTATTCGAAAAAAAGTGATTTTTTTCAATTTCAATTATTTATAACAAATTGTTAATTAACAATTTTACACAGTTTTTCATGATAATTACTTTACATGAACCCTTAAGAGTCTAAAATCAAATACTTGTGCCATTTTGCAATTTTTTTTTTCTCTGAGGTAGGGACTACAATGACATCCTTACTGATTAAGAATCTTTTTTACATTCTCATCATGGATGAGAAGGTATTGGTTTTATGTGAAAAATGACTTTCGAAATTTTCATCAAATCTTTACGTTTTGAGACCCCCTGAGTTAGAAAAAAACGATTTTTACGAAAGTTTCTGTCTGTCTGCCTGTCTGTAGTAGGTCGTGTGCGGCATAACTCTCGATAGAATTATCAGATTGAATTGAGCTTTGGTACACTTTATCGGAGCCGAAAAAGTAAGGACAAGTTCGTTAACCAGCCACATCCAATCAAAATTGAGGGGTTGAGCACCACTTTTGTGTTTTTGAAAATAATTTTTTGAAAAAATCAAAAATTTCAATACTGGTTTTAGATAGTGCTCTTAAATCTCTAAAAATTATCCTGATAACATTTTTTGATTAAATCAAAATTAGAAATGTTACAGCATATTCAAATTCGAAAAAAGTCAATATCAAAATTCCATTTTCAAGTTAAATTATACGAGATACGAAAAAACTTTATGATACAATATTATTGAATAAATAAAGACCTACAAATGTGAATTGTAACATTTTTTCATAAGATGCATATTTTTCTTTTTAATTAAAAAAAAACTATTGAAAATCCAAAATTCAATTTTTTAACAATAATATGTAAAATAAGAAAAAAGCGTAAGAATACAAAGTTGTTAGTTTCAAAAAGATCTACAAGTTTTGTCTCACACAGTTTCTGATAAAACATATATTTTTCGTTTCAATTCCAAAAAATACGATTAAAATTCAAAAAATTCCATTTTTTAGACAAAATATGTGAGATACAAAAAAAACTTTGAGATGAAAAATTGTTTGGCTAAATAAGGTCTACACATTCTTATCGAGAAATTTCTCGACAGCATGTATATTTTAATTTTTTGATTTTTAACATTGAAAAAATTCAATTCTTTGTCACCAAAATATGTGAGATACGAAATAAGCGTTGTTCTGCAAAATCGTTCCCTTAAATAAAGTCTACGATTGTTTTTCCTTTTTGAGATATTTGGAAGAAAATAAATTTATCAATAATCATGTAATTTATTAAAAAGTTACAAAAATGCATACAGAAAATCGAGCGCGAAGCGCGAGTGTCATGATGAGAATGTGTTCCTTAAGGCCGATAGAGCCTTAAGTAAATTGAATTTCCTGTTTCACTTAAACTGAAAAAGAAACTTAGTGAATTTGAGAAAAAGACTAATTCACATCATCTTTAATATCATTAAATTGGTTTAAGCTTCAGTATTAAATTATAAGAAATAAACTTAAACGTATGCGAAGAGCACAAGACCGAGCGCGAAGCGCGAGGTCCAGAAAGAACGGAGCGCGAAGCGCGACGATCGAATCGCGCGCCGTAGGCGCGCTCAAACTTGCGAGCGAAGCGAGCTGCGCGCAATGAGAATGTGCCCGCGAAGCGGGCAGATTTTTTTTGTTTCAAATGACTAGAAGGGTCATGTTATTTAACCTCCTGAAGTTCCAGATCTAAAAAACACAAACAACTGCAGAAACACTTTCATTTTTTGTAAAAAAAAAAACCCGTTTTATTTTTATCGTGATATTTCTTTATATGATAAAAAGAAGAACAAAGAATACCTGAAAGTTAAAATCGCATTTGTATGCAAAGTTAATGATCGTCCAAGATTCCGTGAATGATTAAAGCTCGTGAAAAATTACACTTCCGACCATGATCCTTAATGTTGCCATTTTTCGTCGCGGAAAGAACGAGATAAATACGTATATATAAGTATATAAACACTTCAGGTTTATATTGAACGATAAAGTAGTCATTAAAGTTCAGATTCCTTTACTCGTGACTTGTATTTTATTCATTATACTCATATCATGTCTACCTTTAGTATGAATGAAAGCTGAAGGTTCTATTTATTTATAAAGTTCTGACTATGTAGAATCACTGTATACCTACTATAAAAAAAGAATTATAATTTATATGAAAATAGTATCATCACTTTATAAAGGACTTTTCCTTATTTTGCATTACATTGCAGAAAATATGTTTTCTTGTTTTTTAGATTTAAATCATGGCTTAAAATGACTCAAAAGAAATCTAATAATAAAAAATTCAATGGATTCGCTGTATTCAGTGAGAAATGAAAAACAAAAAATTTCATATGCCTTTATGATCATAAATTCAAGCAGTAAGTTTAAAATAAAAGAACAATGATGGGATTCCCAGGATAGATTGACCTGCAAGCATTTGAAGGTTGTCTCGAATACATTTTTAATATTTTAACAAGGACTCATTACACTCTAAAAACGGAATATTGACTGTCGAACAATTCCGTTCACTATGAATGGATTTTCTACTCAAAATTGGCATAAGAGGAAATCCTCTAACAGTTGAAGTATTTTCGTTTCAAGTGCTATCATTTTATTGCCAAAGTTTTTCCTTTGGTCTGGAAATAATTGAATTTACTTTATTGATAGAAGTAGAAAAGTAACCAAGTGCCAGTATCGGCCCTATACCAAGCCGATTGTCACTTTTACGAAGAGGAAATAATTCTGGTAATCCTCTGGACCACGTGGTGATCCGAACTTGTAATCCGGAGTAATCCAAGTAATCCGGTGTAATCCGCAATAACATGAAGTAAATCGGAGTAACCCAAGTGCGAAGTTAGATACGGCCCAAGACTGGCCCAGCATCGGCAACATTTTTACCGAAGATCGGTTGCCAATATCGTACCATTGCTGGAATGATAACTCCGGTATGAACTTGGCGGCCAATTCTGGCCCAAACTCTGGCCGCCAACACTTGTTTTCGGCCCAGCAACGGACCCATGCTGTGTCGAAATCTGGTTTTCTCACTTCCAGAATGGATTGCCGTGGTAAAAGTGACACATGGCCCAGCAATGTGCCGTCCTTGTGCCGGATTCTGGCAATTCTACTTTCGGAATTCGATGCAATAGTAAAAATAACAGTCGGCTTGGTATAGGGCCGATACTGGACCAAGTTTCGGCTGAAGGTCGGTATCTTTAAACAGCCGACAAAGACCGCCGTCGTCGGCCCAGCACTTTACCGATGCAATCGGCGACACTGGCCCAATAACAATAGCCAACTGTTGTCTGCCAAGGTTGGGCCAATATTGTGTCGTATTATCAGCTTCGACAATTCGCACTTGGGAATCCGTTTAATCCAGGGTAATCCCGAGGAGGAAACAACTCTGGTAATCCGCTGGACCACTTGGTCATCCGAACTTTTAATCGGCGGTAATCCGAGTAATCCGGTGTAACCTGCCGTAATCTGAAGTAAATTGAAGCAAATCGGAGTTATCCGAATAATCCGGAGTAATCCGAGTAATCCGCCATAATCCGAGATATCTGCAGTAATTAGCGGTAATTCGGTGTAATCTGGAGTATTCCAAGGTAATCCGAACAATCCAAAGTACTCCAGGTTTATTCCGAGTAATCCGGATAATCCACATCCGCTGAACCGTGATTTTTGGAGTTGTTTTCCCCTCACACTTTTACTATGGCATCCAGTTCCAAATGTAAAAGAGCCAGAATCCGGCCGAAGGACGGCACATTACTGGGCCATGTGTCACTTTTACCACGGTAAACCATCCTGGAAGTGAGAAAACCAGATTTGGACACAGCACCGGCCCGTTGCTGTGCCGAAAAGAAGTGTTGGCGGTCAAAGTTTGGGCCAGAATTGACCGCCAAGTGCATACCAGAGTTTTCATTCCAGCAACGGCACAATATTGGCAACCGATTTTTGGCAAAATTTTTGCCGATTCTGGGCCAGTGTTGGCCCGTATTTAACTTCGCACTTGGGTAGGTATGTTCATAAAAAATATAATGAAAGGGACCATTTTGTTAGTTATATCATTTGTAACATTCTTATATCGTGTTTTTTGTGAAAATTTGGGAAATGTCATTACCAATAAGAGAAGCCATCAAAAATTTTAATCGGATGTAAATCATTTCAGCCAAAAACCCTTGAAGACTGATTTTACTTTCAATATAGGAGAACTCTGTAAAAGAGTATTCCAAATAAAATAAACCGAGGAAATAGTCGTTTTGACTAACTTTTTCCGACTGTCTTTCCAATTATTTCTAAATGGCAATAATTCTTTGTAAATACATTGAATTACTTCTGAGAAACATAAAAAATATTTAATCAGATCCCAAGAAAAATGTCTTGAATGAATAATTATTCGGTCATAAACTTAATTCAAGTGGATTTGTATTTAAATCAGTTTAATTAATTCATGGCTGGGTAATGTTTTTGTTGAATAAATAATGAATTTGAAAATTAATTTTGAATTTATTTTCTATTTTATATTTGATTTTGCGAGGCACTTTATATAGTGATTTTATTGATATCTAGACATACTGAAGACAGTTGGGTCGTTTTTAACAACATAATATTGGTTTCCTGCTACGCTTTCTTCCTACCACATTTCTCTCATAGAGAACAACCGAATGCAGTTCCAAGGAATCACGTTACGGAGCGCGTCAGTGTCCGCGCAAGAAAACACTGATTATAGAGTTACGTATCACTGCAATTATATGTAGCATACATATGTGCATATAACCACAAATTTATGGAAATGCGTAAGAATAATATCTTTTGTAATGTTTACGAATCGGTTCAATATAGAACATAAGAAATTAGGAACTGAAATTGTGATTTTTCTAGGAAATTGTAACTACTTGTTAAATGTTGTAAAACGTAATTCTAGCAAAGTTTATTTTCGTGAATTCTTTCATGAAAACAATATTAAATAAAGGATTGGGAGGCCCGATACTAATTTCGTGCTGCATGTATTGTATCTGATAATACTTTCTCCAATAGTTTCCTCAATATTTATTTTATAAAAATTATTTTCATTGATATAATGGTAAAAATGTTAGGAAATATTGAATGAAATCCTTTTTTTGTTAATGGAGTATTAAATTTCGCGAGAAGAGTATTGAGTCGAAATGTTTGCCAATTCTTATTTTAAGATGGCATGACGATTTTTAAAAAGTATTGAAAAAAGTATTGGCAAATCTAATACTTGCGGCGATAAATTAGTTTCATATTTTGCAATACTTTATCAAATAATTTAGTGAATACTTTTTTTCATGAGGATTTTATTGTAATTTTCGACATATTATGACAACTTGCTATAGAAAATTACAAATGCTGTTTGGAAAGTTTGTATACTTTCTAAAAAATTAGATAAAAAGTTAACAAGTGAAAAAATTACAACTATTTTTATATTTTTAAATACTTTTAAGCAACTTAGATAATTTTAGGACAAATTTTGGCCAATATAGATAATTAGAAAATAAAAGACTGCCTATAACTATATAATGTATTTTTTAAGATTTTAAAATGCTACAGATAATTTGAAAATTTTTAAAACTGTTCTACAACGAACTTAAGTTGACCAAGTTTCTCAATTTTTATTTTTCGAATTAATAAAGAATATAAAAGCAGTTGAATTGGATCTTCGAAAATTATAATGTAGCATAATAAACAAATCCATTTTCTGATAATCTCTGGGAATTTTGTAACTTTAAGGTGATATCATTTCTGATTCTATTTGAATTTGATTAAATTTAGGTAAACATTAAAAGCCATATTTTTCATTCGATTCTTTTTTCTTAAGATTTTTCAATTGTTTTGTTAAAGTTGTTATACTTTTAATACCAGCGAAGAGTTCTCTATCAAAAACTGAAATATTTTCAAATGAATGTAAATATGATTCAGAATTGTGCATGCAACAACCTTATGTTGACAGGAAATGTGCACAGGAAATTCATCAATGTCGGGTTTTATGACGTTTGAAAATATTTTGAATCCCATTGCAAAGAATGACTACCAAATCTCTGTTAATGTTTGTAAATATGAAGGAGAATACCTCGCAGAAATTCGTAACAATTTTTCTAGAACGAAAAGCATAATTCTATTTTTATTTTTGACAACAGATGCTAGGAGAAAAATTGTCAACCATATCTAAAATTATTATCAGTTTCAATAACTTTTAATTGTAATTTGTAAGTCTAACGAGGTAATCGAGTGATTTAAATTTTCAATTAAAAAAACATGTTAGGAAAAAATTAACTCTGAAATTTTCTCTCTTATGTCGTTCGTTGTCAACAAGTTGTGAAACCCGGAGTATAGATTTAAACAAAAATCTAAATTATTTTTAAAATATGTAGAAGGGCGATACAAATTTTGTAAATGTTTTGAAAATTAATTGATTTCAATATTAGGTGTTTGGAAATGGGTTACTGAGATGAATTATTTCCATAGAAAATACAGTGTACAATTTACTTGTATTAATATTCATTAATTATAGAGTTCCTTAATTATTATACTTCTCAATTTTAATATATTAATTTTTTCGAGGAAAGGTTACCAAGTAGACATTTCGGCTATATTTTAATTTTCTATTTATAAAAAAAATGCCTAAAATTTTGAAACACTGCTTTAATTTTTCTACTTCATTGTAGTACTATTTGAAAAATATATTAAATAATAGAAATGCCAGGACACAAATTCTACAATTTCTTGTCAACAACCCACATTAAATGTATTTCAAAAAATGGAAACCTTCACCCAGAAAAAAGTTTCTTTGACTCAAACAAAATTTCTTTGAATCAAACAAATTTGTGCCTTGTCAAAGAAAATTTTCTTTGAATTGAAGAAATGTCTTGATTGTTTTTTTTTCTTTGAATTAAAAAATAGTTTCTTTGAATCAAAGAAACATTTCTTTGATACATGGCCAAACAAAAAGTTTGTTTGAATTAAAGAAAGTTTTGTTGATTCACAAAAGTTTTCTTTAATTTAAACAAATCTATTTCTTTAGATCAAAGAATTTTTTTTTGGATTATCAAAACTTTCTTTAATGCATAGAAATTTTTTCTTTGACCGTATATCAAAGAAATATTTCTTTAATTCAAAGAAACTGTTTTCTCAGTCTGACTCAGAGAAATATTTTCTTTAATTCAAAGAAAAAATTGACTTTGTTCAAAGATAATAAAATTAAATAAATTATTTATTAAAACCGTGATATCTTAAAATCAGATTTATATTTGTTTTACACCCGGAAAAAAGTTGCTTTGAATCAAACAAATTTGTGCATTGCTATGCGGTCAAGGAAAAGTTTCTTTGATTTGAAGACATTTTTTCATTACATTTTATCTTCTGAGTTAAAGAAATGAATGTATACGCAGTCGCATACTACATATCTAATGTGATTAACAGAAATATTCTTTTTAATTTAAAGATAAAATCGTCTTTGTTCAAAGATAATAAAATTAAATAAATTACTTCTTAAGTTTTTGCCAGTACTGTATTTGAATCAAAATTTTTTTTTTAAATCGTATAAATAATTTCAAATTAATTAGTTGAGTTTGAAATTTCTGCCGGCAATCGAAAGACCTGGGATCGAATCCCAGCGCAGTCGAAAGCGTCTTTTTTCCACAGAAAAATTTCAAATTCTTCAAATTTTCATATAAATAATGTTAAAAAAATATTTTCATTCATTTAAAAAAGGTTGAAAAGGTGATTTTTTTAAATCAAATAAATTTATATTTGTTCTCAAGCTATTTTTACTTCGAATTAAAGAAATGAAGTTAAAAAACGATTTCTTAAATTTAAATAAAACTTTTTTCTGGGTGTTTAATCAAATATTTGGCGATCGCATTGGAAAAAAATCTGAATACAAAAAATAGTTAATTCTAGAAATTATACATAATTGTGCAATACGTTACATAATAAAGAAAAATATCTCCTAAAAAATTAGCGTTCTGACGATTGTAGAGGTACGTAATCAGAGATCGTTTGTTTCCAGAGGTGGAAGACCGATCGAGGTATTTATTCACACGCTAATTATGCAAATGACACAATGAGTTGATCTTTTTATTCACGAAGTTTTCACTGCATAAACTTATAAAGTTAAATAAAACAAATTGAGCTCGAATATATTGGGTGCAATGACAACAGGTCATAAATAATTTTGTATTCTGCAATTAAATAATTAGAAAATATTTTGCTGGGAATAATGCAGCATATAAAAAAAAGAATCTTTTCTTCCTAAAACCTGAATAGTTAAATTTCCATAATTATGTCAAAGCATACATTTTTCAAATGGAGATATAAACACACATTTGTTCAAGTCTCGCTTATTTACACCTTCAAATAATACATGAGCGAAATTTTCTAATTGAAAATAATATACTAGAGGAATTTTCCAAATAAACGTCATAGAAAAATTGTAATATTCTACGACAATTTAGAAAAAAGTATACTCAGCGCGTCAACGCTTCATTTTATTCTTACATAATCGTAATTTATTTTTTTATAATTTATTCTTATGAAGAAAAAGTCGCTGTCATGTCTCATCATCAACATATCTATAATAACAAGATACTTAATTCTAAACGCCTTTTATAAATAAAATAACAAAAAAAAAAAAATCAAGTCCATTTTGAAATAAAAAAATTCTTATTGATTTTCATTAATATATTCATATGTAAATAACTGTAGCTATTTAAAGATTCATATTTTAAGCTCTAGAAGAGAAAGAACTGAGAGAAAATGGACAGAAAGTGATGTGAAGTTACGATTTGACACTTTTGTTAGATTTTCTAATGGAGAATAAATGGATATGTGGTCATTTAAGTTTGCCATTAAACTTCACCGGATGCAAGTATTACAGGAAAATCAGGGTAAGGCAAGAACGACATTCAGAGGAGAAATATCGATCTCGATCATGCATGTCCAAACGTATAATCTCCTAGATTCGTCGGTCAATACAAAACGTAAATATTACGTTCGCTAACGTAATTTAAATAGTAAAGTGCAGTAATTCCAAATCGCACTTGTTTTCGTACGCTCTATATATCCAATCGAGCAAAATTTTCCATTTAGGCCACGGGACTGGATAGGCGGAGGTTGCAAAATCTACGCAAGTTCTTACGACAACGGGTCCATAACAATTTTTATACGCATTAACGAGATTTGACCGCGAGACTTTTATTTCTCTCGAGTCAAACGATTCTATTGAATGAAAAATGTCAATAAATTATTTTATCGAATAAAAACTTATTTTTCAAAACGATACTGTTACTACAAATATTTTGAATCATTAAATTTCAACATTTTCAGTTTTGAGTAAATTAAAATTAGAATTTTGCAAAAGTTTACAAAAATGGTGAGAAATTTAATATGTGAAAGTTTTTTTTACTTTACATATTATCAAGTTTGTGCTCAGTTTATCATTTGAGGAAACCTGAATTTGAATCGTGTTATATTTCAATGACTTACGGAAATTCGATAAATGTGTGAAAAGCATTCTATTGAATAAAATGTTTGTTCCTTGAGATGCCAGCGAAAGACATTATGAAATATGATAATCAAGAAAACTTCAAGAAGCATAATCATCTAATTGAAAGGATTAAGTAATTTTCAATTTCATTCAGTGGCTCATTTTTAGTTATTTTATTAGTTAATTTTGACACATTTCACAGTGATTTAAACTCAATAAACTGATTAAATAGATAAAACTAAACACACAAATTTGATGACAAATTTTGTCTAAAAGATCCGAATCAACGTTTTCTATGATTTTGACCAATTATGTAGAAATTTAAAAATTATATAGCCTTCTTCTGAATTATTTCATAATTTTTTTAATTTTAATTATTTTATTTATTTATAATATGATTTATTTGTTTATGATTATTTAATTCTAATTTTTTTTATTATATAATTTTTATTTTATATTATTCTTCTGAAATCTGAATTAGTGAGATTCTCACTGGATTGAAATCAATGACCCATTTATGGCTAAGCAATCAGTGATTTTTCACACACAACCAATGAAAAGTCACTGATTGACCAGCCAGAAGTGGGTCACTGATTTAAATTCAGTGATAAACTCACTGATTCAGAATTAGAGAGTACAAAACTCTTTGACTATGTCGAAAATTTTCTGAAAATAATTTTGATAGTGAAATGCAAAACTTTAAAAAATCTTTTATTTTAATTCAACTTACAAACTAAAATATGTATCAGTAGTAATAGTTTTGTTTTTCAATTTCGTTTCATACTTATTTACTCTCTAAATCCAAATCATTCCATATTTGACAGCATTGATATCATTATTTTACTTTTGTATACTCTCTAAATCTTAATCAGTCAAAATCTACTTATTATCAGTGAAGTTTGACCGATTCAAATAGCTAAAAAGAGGTTACTGTGAATCAGTAAGATCTCACTGATTATTTCAGAAAAATAAGACTGATTTAATCAGTGAGGCGATTTTACACAGATTCAATCAGTGAAAATTAACTGATTTAGCCTTGAAAATCAACTGATTAAACAGTGAAAATTTAACTGATTCAGATTTAGAGAGTATATAATTTAAATTATATCACATTATATATATAAATTCTATATACAGAGTGAGTTTTTTATCTTAAGACATCGAAATATCTGAAAAAATATGCTCGTACGAAAAAATGTCCTCAATAAAAACTTTTTATTTTTTAATTAATAATTTTCGATGTTACCGGTATTATAGTATTTGAGGAAAGGCCATCTACTTTCCTCAAACTTTTTATTTTTTAAGAGGGAAAAGCGACTTTGCAAAATTATCTCACATCCCTCACACGGGGGGAGGAGGGCACAACTTTGAAGTTTGAAATCGGAACATAAAATTTACACTGATCTGCCCATTTTAACTGGCGATTAGTAAAAAAAAAACTAATTAAGAAGTAGAAATTTAGTTACTGATTTTAAATCATTAAAATTTCAACTGATTCATATTCAAGGAGCACACCTTATTATCTTAAGAATGTTTAGTTCATCAAAAAAAATTAGACCTCAGGAACAAATAGATAATTTTGCTTTCAAGAATAGCAATATTATTGTTGATTGGCTAATTTGACAGATTATTTTCGATGAAAAAAATTTAGAATGCCAAAAAATAATGAATTTAACAAATTTTATTTTTACCGAACCTTTTTCCTTATCGCTTCATACCAAATTTAAAAAAATCATGTGATTGTAATAAATCACGGATCATTTTTTCAGGAAAATTATTGGGAATGGTAAATTTGTGAAGATTCTTTTTCCTGAAAATTGTTTTTTCAATTTGGTATGAAGGGATAAGAAAAAAAGTTCGGGTAAAAATAAAATTTGTTAAATGCATTATTTTTTTGCATTTCAAATTTTTTTCATGGAAAATAATCTTTTCTCTTTTAAATTAGCCCACAAATAATAATATTGCTATTCTTGAAAGCAAAATTATCTATTTTTTCCTGAGGTCTATTTTTTGTTGATTTTCTATTTTACCAATTGAGTTTTACTGATCAACTTCAGTGAAATAGCAACTCATTTCCATCTCTTTCATCAGTGCAATCTCACTAATTCCAATTTAGCGAGTAGAGAGCACGTAAAATTGAAAAAATTCAATTCCTGTAGAAAAGGGAAATGAATTCAAAAAATACGAAAAGTCAGAGTAACATTAATACATAACTAAAAATGTAAATAGAACTCCTTTCTTATTAATTTTTCCTTGATACAAGGAAACCGTACTAGGAAGCCGGAAGTAATTTACTCACATGTGAAGAAGCGCGTGCCTTCTCTTTCAGTTTTATATTTCCTCAGATCTTCATGTGCCAAAGTATTAGTTTTCCCTCCCACCCGCCCTTTCTTTTTCTTTCTCTCTTCTTATAAACTCTTTTAGTTTTCTATCTCAAAAATGAAAAACCTCCTTCGGTGTCACTCAGCAGCACACCCACTCATAATCAGGAAAAGAAATATCAAATAAAAAACTCGCACTCTGATACAGTGACCTTTTTGACAATTCCTTTAAACTTCTTTCAATTAAAATTTTTATTTATACCGTAAATGAGGTCAAAACTTATTTTTTTGCCGAACGTTGATACACGCACGGTAGTCGGACGATATATGATGTCGTGCGTTTCAACGTTCTTCGATGAACTGGGTCCGCCATGGGATTGTATCTTTTGCCAACAAGTGCATGAAGTGGGGCCCATATGAAGTGGATTTCGCGGTGGGGGAGCTCCGATTTTAGAGGGGATCTCACTACGATGGAATCGGGTCCAGCTTCGTTCCCCGTCATTTCTGAAACAGCTGCCACTGGTCAGGGTTACGTCAGACTTAGGAAAGTTGTATAATGGCCCATATTGGCACTTTCCACAGTTCTTTGATCACACGCGCAATTCTCCCTCTACGTTAAAACCCTTCCCCCTTCACACCACCTTTCAACTTGAATCTCATTGTTAGTCAGTATTCTAACTATGTAACGGTCATCGACTAATAATTGAATTAATTCGTACATAAGTGCTTGAACTAGATGATAGTATAGAAATTATTTCAATGTTCTTAGCAAAAATTCTCTCTTTAAATCTAAAAAAGTGATAATAAGCCACTAATTCGACTAAATGAAAGTTCTTATTAATTATTAATCATTCTTCTATTAATCACTTTTTATAACATTTATAAAGCCTAAGGGGATTAGTAAGAAATAAATCATAACCTGTAAAAAATTCCACTGAAGTGAAGCAGTGACTCACTTTTTAACAATTCAGATTTACAGAACTTTATTAATGATTATTCGGGAAGATATTTTAAAATTAATTCGTACTTTCTTCATTTTAAATTGTTAAAAATATTATTAATTATAATAGACTTTAATATACAAATGGTAAATTAAAAATAATAGATTTGTTTATTATGAAAAATTAATGTACATTCATATCAAATTCCATAACTTTTCAATGAAAATATATTAATATTTACAAACATTATTGAAATATATACACACGTGTATTAAAATTCAAATAAAAGTTTGAATTTTTTTAAAACGAAAGTATTTTAAATTTAATATACGTTACTGAAAAAAACTTCTATTACATGTAATAGAAGTTTAATACAGAAATTTCTAACGGTATATATATACACTGTTAATTTTATTAATTTTAATACACTTTAATATAGAAATGGTAAATTAAAATTAATAGATTTGTATATTATGCAAAATTAATATACATTCACATTAAATTTAATAATTTTTCAATAAAAATATATTAAAATTAAGAAATATCATTAAAATATACACACATGTGTATTAAAATGCAATTAAAAGTTTGTATTTTTCAAGATGAAAGTATTTTAAATTTAATTTTAGTTACTGAAAAAAAATTCCATTACATGTAATGGAATTTTAATACAGAAATTTCTAACAGTGTTATTAAATATTTTCTTTAACTGCATTGAATCAGTGAGTGTATTTTAGCTTTAAAATTCTTAATTTTGAGTCACATTTACTGATAAATCATCTGAAAGGAACTGATTATGTAAGTCGAAATCACTTACTGGTTAAATCAGTAAAATAAGTACCAATTGAAGTTAAGAAAGTATAGAATTACTAATTATTAGTGAAATTGCTTACTTGTCCAATCAGTGAAAAATTCCACACTATTTGAATTAGTATTTTTTTATTAAATTAGATTTCAAAAGTAAGTAAATAATATCATATATAATCTAAACAAATAGAAGTATCTATAGCTTGAAAGTTAAAAATATTGCTTTTTTTTAAAAATAAGCATATCATGGAAAAATTTTTAACTAAAAGTGCAAGTTGTATCAACTCTTAGTTTTTAAAAACTGCTCTATTGTTGGAAAAGATTGGCTTTGGGGTTCATAATAATTGATGAACTCAAAATTAACCAAACGCTTTGGCTCTGATCAAAGCCCTCATTAGTGCTTTTTTATTAGAATTTAAGACATACAGAAAAAGTTAATTGTTAAATTCACATTTTTTTGGAAAAAGGCACTTACATTTGAAAATATAAAATAAATATAAGTCTCTAAAACTTGAATTATATTTCTGTGGCTAAACGGAAGAACCGAATAAGTCATATAATTCGATTTTTGATAAATTGCACCTTTTGTTCTAAATACTTAATACTAAACAGTTACAAAAATTATCAGTGTCTATGGTCTCAAAACAGAAAATATTGTATTAAATGAACTTTATTTCGTTCTAATTACTCAAATTTGAATCAATACGGGCCCGGAATAAATAAATATGTAAAATATGTAAATAAAATAAATAAATAAAAAGTTATTCGGTTATGCATAAGCGTTTAATTAATTATCAATTTTACAACTCATTGTGTTTAGTTAAAATAAATAATTCTGTGCGCAAAAAATTATGAATTCGACAAAAAAAAGAAACAGGGAATATTTCACGAGCGTTCTTAAAACTTCCGACAGGTGGCGTTCGAAAAACTCTACGAGCGTATAATATATGTGTTAAGTATTGATACATACAAATCCAAATGTAAACATTCTTACGTTCTTAATTCATTTAATATTTTCAAATACTATGCATATGTTTTTGAACTGGTTACAAACAAATAAATACGACGCAAAACGTTGAGTTATTCGGTTCTGGTTCAAAAAGAAAGTTATTTGGTTATGTAAACGGTTCATAAAGACATAACAGGAATTCTAAGAGTCACGAAATTTGTCCTACTCTCTAAATCTGAATCAGTCAAATTTTCACTGATTGAATCAGTGATTTGCCTTTTCACTAATTCATCAGTGAAAAAATATTTGTCACTATTAAATCAGTTAATTTTCACTGATTCATCATCGAAAAAAACATTGTTCACTGTCAAATTAGTCAATTTTCACTGAAATAATCAGTGAAATTTGACTGATTTTCAGTAACCTCTTTTGAGCTATTTGAATCAGTTAATTTTCACTGATAATCAGTAGATTTTGACTGATTCAAATTTAGAGAGTACACATACACAGAGAGAAATAAGTCGTGGTTTCATTAACCAGAAAAATCTGGTTGAATTGAATATGGTCACCAGTACTACAAAGCACACTCTGGGTGACAAACGATCCCGTGACAATAACCTGAAAACTGGTTGCAATAACCAGATTCAATACAATTTCCTATTTCTGATTACAGTAACCACACGTCGCAGTTGAAAATGTCTTTAAGCACAACTTCAAGTTATATCTGTTAAAGATTTCTGGTTACAGGAACCTGAAAATTGTAGTGGCTTCGAGGCAGTAAGGTTCGATTTATCTCGATTTATCACGCGTTAGTCTGCAGCTAAATTAAATGTTAAATTTTAACATGATAATTTTAAATGAGTAAGTGAAAAGTTTTAAGTATTTGAAAAAAATACATTTCTTGCAATAGACACATTTATTGCATAACAATTGAATATGTAAATGTTAAAATACGTGAGTTATATTTTTTGGATTAAATACTTTGTAAACTTGAAAAAACGTAACACATTGTAATTGAATTAATTATGGACCATGAAGCCAATCTTTCCCAACAATATACCAGAATATATCAGAAAGTATTTAAATTTGAGAAATTTATCATGAGTATTTGTAATTTTAATTATCTTAATTAAATTAATTGAAAATGGAACAAATTAAGGATGTGTTAGCTCATAAACTACGTATTTACTTTGAGAGTTTGTTTGGGCCACGATTCTGTCTTTTTCTACTGAAAATGAACCTAATGTCTGGTCGTGAGTTTCCTTTTCTACTTGCAATTATCTTGCTATCCAGACACATTTCCAGTAGAAAAGGTAGGTTATAGCGAAACACGGCACTTTACAGAAATAAAAATCTTTTTGTTCTAGATGTTATAAATACTTTTTACCTTTTTAAAAACTCCCTGACAAAACCATACGACGATTTGTTAATAAACTATAACTAAAGCTTTGTTCTTACTAAATTTCCACAAAAAAGCATGAATCCTATAGACCTAAAATATTTTTAATTAATAAAACTTCAGAGATACTTTTATAAACTACAATACAGAAGATAACATTATTTTTAGGCGTCTGCTATAAATAATTGATCTACTGAAAATAAACCTGATGTCTGAACATAAATTGTCATTTCTACTTGCTCTTGATACAGCCTTAGCGAAGGGCTAATTAGGTTTCTAGTATACCAAACTTCAATAAGTTTTTTCAATATTGCAATTCTCTCCATATATTCCTAAGCAAATTAATTTATTATTTATTATTATATTCGTTTTAAAAGTTGCTCGTATTTCAAATCAACAAAACTGAAATCAGACAATTGCAAAATAAATGTTAATCACGTTATGCATGAGAAATCGTAAGAAACAGATAAAAATATTACAAATTCGAATAATATTTTCGGCCGGTTGCAATTTTTATCGAATGAATCCATTAATTGACCCTCTTAATTAAATGACAACGTCAAACATTTACGCAAGTATTTGGCTTGTTTTTTCCCTGAGAAATATGAAATATTCAATTTTTTTTATGGATCTGTATCATGAAAAAGTGAAATTACACTAGAAAACAGGGAATATATCGACGAAATATTTGAATTCATTGGAAAAGTCAGAAAACTTGTGTTTCTGTTATAAATGTCTCTTTTATTGATTTATAGTCTGATATATTTTTCCATGCATTTGAGGATTTAAAATAATGACCTTGAAAAAGTTGAAAGAGATTTACATTTATCTTCTTATAATGATAAGCGTAGATATCTGCCATACCAGTAGAGAATATTCTCTTTATTTTCCAAAAAAACGTGAATTATTTATCCATTCCAGCTATCATCGAAAAATTTGCCTCAGTTATGCTCTGAATTTAATGTACTTTGAACTCAAATCGAGCCTAATCTTCACAATTACGTGATGGAGTCATGTTTATTCTATCAAAATATCAGGTTACTATGCTATAAATTTATCGACTCATGTCGCAAATATAATATTCCGGTTAGCGAATCTTTTATTCTTTAGTCATGAAAGCTGTTTTTCTATAAGTTTTTGTTTACAGCAAAAACAATATTGCCCCGGCGGACAACTTTGCCCTGATCTACCCTAATTTTGTTTCATGCTTCGAAAATTTAGTCTCTACTGTCAATTCAATGATTATGTTGTAGAGATTTAATATTACTTATTACTAATAAATCAGAAATTTCTAGAATGGATTGTAATTAAAGTTAAATTCATAAATTGGATTGAAATTTAGAGTTATAATGTTGTGATTCAGTGAATATTCAATATTTATCTTTTCTTGATATAGAATATGTGTTGAAATATATTCTTATATAAAACCCTCATTTCAAAATTCAAATTCGATTCATTTGCCCCAAGTCCGGAATACCGTAAGAAAAGGTACCAATCTTTTAGGGTAGAATTTTATTTATTATTGACCGAGATTGTCTCGCGTCCAATCATTCACTTTCATTTAGAATTGTTATCCTTATGTTAGGAAAAAATGGCGGCTACAACATACACTGTTGAAAATTTCTGTATTAAATTTAATATAAAAGTATATGGAATCATTTCCGTATACAGTATATGAAATTTAATATGCGCAATCATTATATTATATATATATATATTAGGGTGTGCCAAAAATCGCGATATTTTTTTTCTTTCACGAAAACTTGAAAATATCGTAGAACATGTCTAAACAAAAATTCTGCCCAAAGCACAGCTCATTATATCAATTTGAAGAGGTTTCTCATCGTATCTAAAGTTTTTCCGCTTAAGGTAGTAGTCTGGTAACTTATGCCTATTTTCATGACTTCTTTGGAGGGTGGTTTTTTATAGGAAAATAAAAATGAATTGTCTTGAATATTTAGAGTGTTTTTATTTACATATTGAAAATATAAAAAAAAATTTATTTGAAAAAATTTAATAGTTTATTACTATTATTATTGTCACTCGAAGTTGGAACCTCAAAAAAAATGCACGTGGGTGGCCCGGGTGATTTTGGCTCTTGATGTTATCTGAAATCAAATATTCTTGATTATTCTTAATCTATAGGCATGTCATTCTGGTCGGAACTACTGAAGTTAAATTTCAAGGGTATATAACAAAATGGCGGACTTTGAAAAAAAAGTCCTTTTATTTTAGCAAAGAAAGGGTTGTAAAATAAAAAGTTAGGGGTGAAAAAAATTCTCGTTAGTACCGACGAGAACTATAAGTGTGTAGAACACCCTGTTAAAATTTGAAAGCAATCGGTTCAGTAGAAAAAAAGTTAGGACCCGGGCCGACCAGAAAAACAATGTTTTGAGAAAAACGCGTTTAAAGTTCAACAACAAATTTTCATAAGTAAACTTATACTTACGTCAATCGTCTATGCCTGGAGCGTATAATATGCTCTAGGAAACTCGTTATAACTCCCGAAATATTTCGAATTTCTGTCTGAAATTTTCACAGTATATTCTCAAGACATTGTACTTTCAAATTAAGCAAAAAAAATTTTCGATTTTTTGAACCCAAGTTACCAGACTACTACCATAAATAACACAGATTATAGGTATTTACTACATTATTTCCTTCCGCAAACTATGATAAAATTGCTTTTTTATCAAATAAATGAGTGAACCTTATTCAGAATTAAATTCTCTATAAAAAATTCTATTGAGTCGAATTCCTATCATCAATATTGCATTTTTAAGCTAAACTATTTAAGACAGGACAAAAAATTGAATGGCAATTTTGTAATACATTTAGTCTTCTGCACAAAAGTTTTGAATAAATTTTTTGTATTATGAATATTTACTAAGTTACAGATTCTCAAAGTCTCATTTTTTTCATTTTCAACTTTTATTAAGTAAACTATTGATGGTAGCACGAAAAGTTTAGTAGAAATTTGTGAATCTGTAACTTAGTGAATATTCATGATACAAAAAATGTATTAAGAACTTTTTTGTAGAGGACTCAATGTACTACAAAAATGTCATTTAAATTTTTGTCCTATCATAAATAGTTTAGCTTAAAAGTTCAATAAACTCAAAATTTTTAGATATTAAAATTTTGAGGCTCTGTAGAAAATGCAATATTAATGATAGGAATTCGACTCACTAGAATTTTGTATAGAGAATTTAATTCTGAATAATGGTTTACTGATTTATTTGATGAAAAAAAATTTTTATCATAGCTTGCGTAAGGAAATAATGTAGAAAATACCTATAAGCTATGTTACTTAAATGGAAAAATTTTAGGTGCGATGAGAAACCTCTTAAAATGGAAATTACGAGCTGTGCTTTGGACAAAATTTTTGTTCAAACATGTTCTACGATATATTTAAGTTTTCGTGAAAAAAAAAAATATCGCGATTTTTTGGCACACCCTAATATATATATACTTCATTATTCACATCCTAGATTCACTGCAGTAAAAATAACTTTATAATTGCGTAAAATCAAATCATGTGAGTTGTTAATTTTGGTATATTAAATTTAATATCTCAGTATATCAAATCTAATACACCAGTAATACAAATAATATATAAATATAAAATATTTCTACACTGTGAAACTCAAGTTTACAATTTTTGCTAAACTACACTTCAATTTAAGGAAAAACGCGTCATTGTGAGAATTTGTCGCAGTAAAATATTGAATTTCAGATGAACTATATTATAATATTTACAATAAATTGTATCGTACTTTACTATAACCTATACTCAAGTTTCATAACATTTTTCGAATCTTTAGTATTTTGACTGCGAAAAATTTCTAGACGGCTAGGAATAATTACTATTGAGTCTCGATTTTCCCTAGATTCCTAATAATTTTTAGAATTATCATTATTAAAAAAATATATATTGCTATACAAAGTTTCGACGTGTAATTTACAGTAATGTAGACAGAGAAAAATAGTTCGTGAAGCTTTACTCAACTTTTGAGCAAAGTTGGAAGATATGAATAAGTTGGAGATTATTTAATATTTAAAGAATTTGAAAATCTTTCTGTGGAAAAAATGACGCTTTCGACTGCGCTGGGATTCGAGCCCAGGTCTTTCGATTGCCGGTCGACTGCTCTGACCACTGAGCTACACAGGCGTCCGACATCTCCTTCTCCACAGGAAGATCTCCTTATATCGCCTAGTGGCTCAGCCTTGCGGCTGCAAACTCATCTAATTAATTTGAAATTATTTAATATTATTGTAATAATTTGTGACAAACATTTTAAAACTTAACTCTACATTTTTCAAGTTTACCAAACTGTGGGGCATTCTTTAACATTCGGTACCTCTCAAACTATTACAATGATATTAAATAATCTTCAAGTTGTCCATTTGTCCCAATTTTGATCAAAAGTTGAGTAAAGTTTCTCGAACTATTTTTCTCCGTGTATATTTAACCGATTTTAAATGAATACAATGAGAAAAATCTGCCCGCTTGGCGGGCACATTCTCATTGCGCTCATCTCGCTTCGCTCGCAAGTTTGAGCGCGCCTAGGGCGCGCGATTCGATCGTCGTGCTTCGCGCTCCGTAATACTCGATCGTCGCGCTGCGCGCTCGGTCTTGTGCTCTTCGCATACGTTTCAGTTTATTTCTTATAATTTAATACTGAAGCTCCAACCAACTTAATGATATTAAAGATGATGTAAATTAGTCATCTTCTCAAATTCACTAAGTTTCTTTTTCAGATTAAGTGAAACAGGAAATTCAATTTACTTAAGGCTCTATCGGCCTTAAGGAATACATTCTCATCATGACACTCGCGCTTCGCGCTCGATTTTCTGTATGCATTTTTGTAACTTTTTAATAAATTACATGATTATTGATAAATTTATTTTCTTCCAAATCTTTTAAAAAGGAAAAACAATCGTAGACTTTATTTAAGGAAATGATTTTGCAGAACAACGCTTATTTCGTATCACATATTTTGGTGAAAAAAATCGAATTTATTTAATATTAAAAATCAAAACATAAAATATACATCCCGTCGAGAAATTTATCGATAAGAATGTGTAGACCTTATTTAGCCAAACAATTTTCATCTCAAAGTTTTTTTTTGAATCTCACATATTTTGTCTAAAAAATGGAATTTTTGAATTTTAATCGTATTTTTTGGAATTGAAACGAAAAATATATGTTTTATCAGAAACTGTGTCAGACAAAACTTGTAGATCTTTTTGAAACTAACAACTTTGTATTCTTACGTTTTTTTTCTTATTTTACATATTATTGTTAAAAAATTGAATTTTGGATTTTCAATAGTTTTTTTTTTAATTAAAAAGAAAAATATGCATCTTATGAAAAAATGTTACAATTCAAATTTATAGGTCTTTATTTATTTAATAATATTGTATCATAACGTTTTTCGTATCTCGTATAATTTAACTGGAAAATGGAATTTTGATATTGACTTTTTCGAATTTGAATATGCTGTAACATTTCTAATTTTGATTTAATCAAAAAATGTTATCAGGATAATTTTTAGAGATTTATGAGCACTATCAAAATCCAGTATTGAAATTTTTGATTTTTTCAAAAAATGATTTTCAAAAACACAAAAGTAGTGCTCAATCCCTCAATTTTGATTGGATGTGGCTGGTTAACGAACTTGTCCTTACTTTTTCGGCACCGATAAAGTGTACCAAAGCTCAATTCAATCTGATAATTCTATCGAGAGTTATGCCGCACACGACCTACAAACAGACAGACAGACAGACAGACACTTTCGTAAAAACCATTTTTTCTGACTCAGGGGGTCTCAAAACGTAAAGATTTGATGAAAATTTCGAAAGTCATTTTTCACATAAAACCAATACCTTCTCATCCATGATGAGAATGTAAAAAAGATTTGGTTGAATCAAAGAAAATAATTTCTTTGAACGACTTTCTTTGATTTAAAGAAATGATTTGCTTAAATGAAACAAAATTTGTTTGATTCAAACAAAATATCTTTGGACCAAATAAATATTTTTTCGAATCAAATAAATTTCTGCCTTAAATCAAACAAATTATATCTTTGACCATATATTAATGCATTAATTTCTTTGTTTTGAAGAAAAATTAATTTGACTCAAACAAATATTTATTTGGTTCAAAGATATTTTGTTTGAATAAATCAAATCTTTTTTCTCAGTGTACACCTTTGAACGACAATAATCACGATAACAATATTGAAATAAAACGTTATTGTTGATAATATGCATCTTTAGACCCAGAAAAACGTTTCTTTGATTAAAAAAAAATTTCTTTTAATCAAACAAATTTCTACATTGCTATGCGTTCAAAGAAATTTTTCTTTGATTTAAAAAAATGTCTTCTTTCTAAACCTGAATCAGTGAACGGCCACTGATTCGCAGTGACTATTCACTGATGGCAGCAGCTATAAGTCTTTGACTGAGAATCAGTGAAATTTGACTGATGAATCAGTGAAATAGATTGAACTCACTTATCGAATCAGTGAAAGCTTCAGGTGGGAGTAATAAAACCAGCAATATATTTTAACGATTGATGAACTCGTTTATTTTAGGCTAAACAACACTAAAACGAAATTACGTAATTATTATTATTTTTAAGAGACGATAAATCAGTAAAGTGTAGATGAAAGTTTTGAATTTACGAATTCAAAAATTATGTTCACGTGACGCGTTCACTGATTCCTCAGTGAAATCAAAGCAGAGCACTGATTCATCAGTTGATATATTTTCACTGATATAATCAGTGACTATTTCACTGATTCAGGATTAGAGAGTTGATTGTATTTTCTCTTTGAATTTGAGAAATGAATGTATTTGGTCTAAAGGTGTTTTTACTTCGAGTTGAAGAAATTAATTTGAAAAAATCTGCCTAGGGCGCGCGATTTGATCGTCGCGCTTCGCGCTCCGTTCTTTTTGGACCTTGCGCATAGCGTTCGGTCTTATGTTTTGCGCATACATTTAAGTTTATTTCTTATAATTTGATACTGAAGCTGAAACCAATTTTATAATAATATTACAGATGATGTGAATTACACATTTTTTCAAAGTCACTAAATTTCTTTTTGAATTTAAGTGAAACATGAAATTCAATTTACTTAAGGCTCTATCGGCCTTAAGGAATACATTCTCATCATGACGCTCGCGCTTTGCGCTCGATTTTCTGTATACATTTCAGAAACTTTTAAATAAATTACATGATTAAAATAATTTATTTTCTTCCAAATCTCTCAAAAAGGAAAAACAATCGTAGACTTTATTTAAGGAAACGATTTTGCAAAACAACGCTTATTTCGTATCTCACATATTTTGGTGAAAAAATCGAATTTTTTTAATATTAAAAATTAAAACATAAAATATACATCCTGTCGAGAAATGTCTTAATGAGAATTTGTGAACCTCATTTGGGCAAATAATTTTCCATTCAAACGTTTTTTTGTATCTCACATATTTTGGCTAAAAATTGGAGTTTTTGAATTTTAATCGTATTTTTGGAATTGAAACGAAAAATATATTTTATCAGAAACTATGTGAGACAAAAATTGTATATCTTTTTAAAACGAACAACTTTACATTCTTATGTTTTTTCGTATTTCACATATTATTGTTAAAAAAAATTGAATTTTGGGTTTTCAATAGTATTTTTTTAAATTAAAAAGAACAATATACATCTTACGAAAAAGTGTTGCAATTCAAATTTGTAGATCTTAATGTAGAAAATAATTTTGTATGATAACTTTTTATCATATCTCGTATAATTTAACCGGAAAATGGAATTTTGACATTGACTTTTTTCAAGTTTTAACATGCTATAACATTTCTAACTTTGGTTTAATCAAAGAATGTTATGGAGATAATTTGTCGAGATTTATGAGCACTATCAAAAACCAGTATTAAAATTTTTGACTTTTTCAAAAACACAAAAAATGGTCTAGTTTCCTCAATTTTGGTTGGATATGGCTGGTTAACGAACTTGTCCTTATATTTTCGACTCCGATAAAGTGTGCCCAAGCTCATATTCAATCTAATAATTCTATCGAGAGTTATCGAGTATACGACCTACTACAGACAGACAGACACTATCGTAAAAACCACTTTTTCTGACTCAGGGGGTCTCAAAACGTAAAGATTTGATGAAAATTTCGAGTCATTTTTCACATAAAACTAATACTTTCTCATCTATGATAAGAATGTAAAAACGATTTTTTGAATTTAAATAAAACTTCTTTCTGGATTTATGAATTAAAAAATTACGAACAGGTCAACATGAATCACGTGTAATCAAGCGAATTGCCGTTAGGTATTCATATAATGATAACAATTTCCCTGTCTCGACGTGAGTTTATCGTATTCTCAGTATTCTCTTACGTATACTTTCTCCAGTAATTCGACGAGCTAGTACGTCATAAAAACTAGATCAGGATTGAAAAAAACGCGGCCCCTGGCACCGTTACAAGAAAGAATAGTTCCTTTTTTTTACACCTCGCAAACTCCTATTTATCTTATCACTTTTACACTATAGATCCATTAGCAGCACTTACGGTGTTCACAACTCGCCTTTCGTCATTGTTAAGAGTGCGTAATGAGCAGTCGTGTAATCAACAATCAAAGTTCTTTAAACGTATTTAAAAGACTCTTCTCGGAAACAAAATTTGTTCCGAAAGAGTTTTTCATTTCATGTAATATGGATTTCATGAAACGCTTATTATCCAATGCGATTATTCTTTTTCGTTGAAAGGTTAATTAAAATCGCGAGTATCTTTAAGGCCAAGAGAAATTCTGCAGAAAAGGAATTAGACGATTTCAAATTTATTAAATTTTTATTTTAAGCAGCCATGTAATTAAACTCTCTAAATCTGAATTAATCAAATTTTCACTGTTAAATCAGTTAATTTTCATTGATTCATCAGTGAAAAAAATATTCTTCACTGTCAAATCAGTCAGTTTCCACTGAAATAATCAGTGAAATTTGACTGATTTACAGTAACCTCTTTTTAGCTATTTGAATCAGTCAAATTTCACTGATAATCAGTAGATTTTGACTGATTCAAATTTAGAGAGTATAAAAAATTCCTCCGTGTAGGTAAGTACCGATTGAAATAGTGGGAAATCGTTCACAGATTGCTTTAGTGAGTATTTCTATCGACAACTAGAAGCAAATTATACTAATTTAATCAGTAGTAGCTTCATTTTACAAAGGCACTTGTCTATCATTCTCTTTTAATATTAATCAGTAGTATTTTTCACTAATTTCAATCAGTACCTCAATTTTATATATCTAGGTAATCAGTTGGTTTTATTAATCGATTTCATACTGAATGTGACTCAAAACAACTTATTAAAAAAGCCAAAAATAACTCACTTAAAGTAGTAGAAAAAACTCTTGAAAATCAAAAATTCGTCTCTTAAAATAAAATATGCGAGATACAGAAAAAACGTTATTATCCACAATTTTTTTCATTAATAAGTTCTACAAATTTGCATTCACACATTTTTCGATAAGATATTTTTTGTTATGATCTATAGAAACACTTGAAAATCAAAAATTCGATTTTTTAACAAAAATATATGAGTTGTGAAATAGATGGAAAAACGCGAAATCGTTTGTTTAAATAAGTTCTAAAAATTTGAATTCACACTTATTTGATAGGGTGAGTATTTTTCGCTTTAATTAAAAAAAAAAAAAAACTTTTGAAAATAAAAAATTCTATTTTTCACACAAAATATGAGAGATATGGAAAAAACGTTATAACGCAAAATTTTTTGCTTAAATGAGTTCTAAAATTTTGTTTTGAATTTCAAAAGCATTTAAAAATTAAAAATTCGATTTTTAAACCAAAATATATGAGATGTGGAATAAATGGCAGAATGCAAAATTATACACTTAAAGTAGTTCGTTCACGAAAATTAGACCTCGAGCAAAAATATATAATTTTGCTTTCAAGAATAGCAATATTATTATTGAAGGGCTAATTTGAAAGAGAAAATATTATTTTTCATGAAAAAAATTTGAAACACAAAAAAATAATTTTATTAATAAATTTTATTTTTGCCCAAACTTATTTTCTTTTTGCTTAGAGCCAAATTTTTAAAAATGATGCGATTTTAATAAATCACGGTTCATTTTTTTAGGAAAAAGATTCTCTACAACCCGACCGTTTCCAATTTTTGAAAATGAATTCTTTAATGGCTGAAATTATAAAAAAACAATTTTTTAAAACAAAATTTTTATTAACAAATTGCTGTATTTGATAATAATTAATTCAATTTAAAAATAAGAAACGGTCATGTTGTAGAGAATCTTTTTCCTAAAAAAATTTTTTTTCATGTAAAATAATCTTTTCTTTTTCAAAATAGCCCTTCAATAATAATATTGCTATTTTTGAAAGCAAAATTATCTATTTTTGCCTGAGGTCTAATTTTCGTGAACGAACTACCTTAAATAAATTTTAAAAATTTGAATTCACTCATTTTTTGATATGATGAATATATTTTGCTTTAATTTAAAAAAAAATCCAGTAACTTTGATTATAAAAGAATTAGTAAAAGTTTTAGGCAGTTTATATTAATAACTAGTCTTTTTATATTTAATTATAGTTAAACTGCACTAGTCCAATCAACAGTTTTATAAATTAAACAAATTTATTTTATTACAATTTTATTTCCAAAAGTATTATTACTTTTATAATTTTAATAAATAGCTTTTTTTACTAATTATGATCAGTGAATTACTTTAAGTTACGTAATCATGTTATTTTTACTGTTTTTTTAGTATAGCCATACATTAAACACTGATTTGAATTAGTGAGATACTACTTGTTGTGATAAAGACAGTAAAAATTAAACTCCTACCAATTGGATTGGTACAATTTGACTATACATAAGTGGAAAACTAACAGTTGTCAATAAAAATGTTCACTGAAGGATTCAGTGAGTTATTTAACACTATTTTAATTTGTAATTTTTGAGATAAATGTACTCAAGAGCTCCATTTGCAAAGAATATCGAAACTTTGCCTAGACTATGATTTAAAATCAGTAAATATAATAAACCTTGTACTTTAAAATTTAAACTACATTCATGTCGGATAATAAGGGAACTGGGTTTAGAAGCTTCTAGAATTAGTTTGGTAATGGTGCGGTGCAAGGGGTCAAAAGAGTGTTGATGTAAACAACTTGAAGCCATTAAGTGCCGAAAGAAGAAAAGGGGCAGTGCCACTACGTCGTGTCTGCTTCAGCTCTCTTAAGGTTGTACGGTACGAAATCAGTGAAAAAAACATTATAATTTAGAGAAAAGTATGAAATTTTCAAATAAATTAAAGAAGGTGCGCCTAGAGAATATGCCATGTAGAAATATAATCTGAAACCCCTATACTGAAATAGTTCTTACGGTCCTGATTGTTTTCATCAAAGGATCACCTGAGTTTAAGGAGGCAACACCCGAACTTGCCCCTATTATGCGACTTGAGTGTATAGCCACAATTCGATTACTTAAAACTTTAGTCCAAATTATACTCATATATAGGAATATATGTATATTACTTCTAAAAATGGTTTTCAGTATAAATAACAAACGAATTAGTCAAATTAATGACTCAAATTAGTCGTATCGCCATGATTCTGTTTTACTGACACAATTATGTAATTTTATATGTGTATTCCAAATACCTTTACACCCATTTTTAATTGAAAAATTGCATATTTGTTTCAAATATAGAAAAAGAATAGATTATCACAACTTTTTATTATTAAATAAATGAGTAATTTCATAGAATGTTCAATCAAAATAATAAGAGTCACAATGTATAGGCGTAAGATATCTGTAATATAGAAATGAGACTTGAATTAATTATTAATATTTATTAAATGTTTGCAGGAATTTATATTTTATAATGAAATCTGTATAACTGTCGCCAGCTTTGTGGAGGTGAGTGAACTTGGTGGAAACTTGGCACGGCCCACAGGGCCCAGACAATTTAATCCGTCCTTAAATTTTCACCCCAAAAAAGCTAGGGCGTAACCAGGCTTGCCTATCAAGTCTAATAATAGAACACTGCTATTACCCCCAGACTCTACTAGAAAATTGGAAAATGGAAAGGGAAGCGGGGTTGACTCAAGTGTTTTCAAGTTCTTTTGAACATTCAACAAATTCACGAGTTAACATTCAAAAGCAAACTGCCAAGATTTTTCCAGACCACACATGTTCTCAAGGAAGGACTTCAACTTTAAAAGAATAAGCAAAAGTTAATAAAAGTAAGTTTTCTATTTTAAAAAAATTACTGTGTTTTTTTCATCTTTTCTTTCTCTGTCTTTTTAAAAATTTTAAATGTGTGTCTTATACAAATGCTTGAATGCTGGTAGCCATCCATTTGTAACTTTGATTCTTTCCATTCAAAAAATTCCCAGAATCTAGGAAAAAGTGGCATGCTACCTTTTATGGTAAAAGTACGATTTTGTCCGAAATTCACCTCGCCTTACTCATAATTATTTTAAGTGTACTTATATTTTTCAAGCATTTAAAGAAAAGAATCTGAAAGAAATCAAAGTTTTCTTAAATTTTGAGTAACTCTTCTTTCTAAATCTGAATCAGTCAAAATCTACGGATTATCAGTGAAATTTGACTGTTTCAAATAGCTAAAAAGAGGCTACTGCTAATCAGTAAGATTTCACTAATAATCAGTAGATTTTGACTGATTCAGATTCAGATCAGTGGAAATTGACTTTTTTAACAGTTGAAAATTTGTATTCAACTGATGAATCAGTGAAAATTTAACTGATTCAGATTTAGAGAGTTGAAATAGTTAACATTTTAAAATTTTTCTTCGCTTATTATAAAGATAAATTCAAATAGAATATTAACAGTTTATGAAATTTATAGTGATATTTTTTACTGGATTCTGTTAAAATTTAAACTTAGAATAACAAAGTTATGAAAATTCAAAGCATTCTGAAACTTGAAAAATAAATTTAAAAAGCTATGGAAATTGATAATGAGAAATAAAATACAAAACATCATTATAAAATACAATAAAATTATGTCTAATATTTATTTTACAGATGATTTCACAAAATTTGAAATTTTACAATTTTTATATTCTAAGCTCAGGCTTTAACAACATTAAGGATAAAATTATTACAATTTTTTGTTACATTCCTGACATTCTACGTGACATTCTCTTTTAAAGATGAGCCAACATTTTTTTTTAAATGTACATTATTTCGAATGAAAACTTTGGCATTTTTACTTTTTTCGAAAAATCTTCGTTAATAATTGACAAAATCAGTTAGTCAATGGTTCATTAGATGTATGATTTTGTTACCTTTTATGCTATTCTTAAAAAGTATTTTGTTGATTTTTATTTAAAAAATTAGGAGCTTTTACGCGAGTGACAAAAAAATAAGTGTCCGAAAACCACCTTCAGAACGTTTTGTCATTGGAGCCTTATTTATTTTGTTTACAGTGATAACAGCGTAATTTTTTTTATAAGACCTTATTAATAAAAAAGATTGCTTGAAAGAATGATTAATATTAAAAGTAGAAATTTATTAATTAAGTCTCTTCGACTTCTGAATTCTTACATGATTTGAGTTAAAATCGGTGTGAGCCAGATTGGTTTTTATCGATAAACAAAATTTTAAATATTTGTGCGAAAGGACTTTATTTAATAAATAATTATAATTTAAAAAATGAGTTATATTAATTAATTTAATAATTTATGAAAAGTTGTAATTATATAATGGGATAATATTGAATTGAAATAATAAAAAAAATTATTTGATAAATGTATTATATTAATTTATATATATAATTAATTTAATATTAATTTATCTCATTTTATATAAATTAATAGATTAATAGTATAATATAAGAAATAAATTGAAAGTTAAAATTTGACCTAATGTAATAAATGGAGTTTCTACATGTTTTATCCCAATTCATGTTAATAAAATTGCAATATTAATAAATAATCAGAATATAATTTTATTTGGTAAATAAAAATTAGATGATTGTATTTTATTTAAATTATAAATTGGTTACATTAAAAGAAATTAATACTGATATTAATAGAGCAATGACTTCTCCTAATTTATTGTGGATTAATCGTAAAATTGCATAAACAAATAAAAATTACTATTTTTCATTATTAGGCTCAAAATATAAATATAGTGCCCCTCGTATAAGAGAAAGATGCAATTTTGTGAAATCAAACAAACTATCGTTCTAAGCATATAATGAATATTATAAAAGTAAAAAATCAAAATCAGTTCCCTTTTTTAACGCAACTTCTACAGCTTACACGATTGTCATTGACCCCTTATGTAACTAATGCCGCCACGTCTAAACCAAACGTAAGAATACAACTCATTGTTTCTGCCTTCGAAACGAGTTTCCGCCTTCCTCGTGAACACGGAATGAAAGCGAACTTGACACCTGAGCTCTGAGCAAGAGCAAATTGCGTGACCTTGATCTTCATTACACTTCTTTTAGTTTTTATAAAGAAGATTACACGAAATTAACATTAAAATTCATAAACTGTTTCAAATTAACTTCATTAACGATTCTAGTGTTTAAAATTTCCTATAGTGGAATTTTCACTCTAGTAGGGACACTACTCTATTGGAGTTAAATTTCACTCAAAGAAATTCAGATAGTAAATTCTTATATGAAGTTCAAAAAAAGCACTGAATCACAAGGAAAAATTTTGAAAAACAAAAATTCGATTTTTTAACCAAAATATCCGAAATGTGGAAATAACTTTAGAATGCGCAATTTTTTACTGAAATAAGTTTTAAATATTTACATTTATACATTTTTTGGTAAGATGTATATTTTCTGTTTGATTAAAGAAAACACTTTTGAAAATCAAAAATTTCTTTCATTAACCAAAATATGCGAGATATGGAAAAACGTTGAAATGCAAAATAGTTTGCTTGAATAAGTTCTACAAAATTGAATTCACACATTTTTCGATAAGATATTTTTTGTTTTAATCTATAGAAACACTTGAAAATCAAAAATTCGATTTTTTAACAAAAATATATGGGTTATGGAATAGATGGCAAAACGCGAAATCGTTTGTTTAAATAAGTTCTAAGAATTTGAATTCACACTTTTTTTGATAGGGTGAGTATTTTTTGCTTTAAATAAAAAAAAAACACTTTTGAAAAACAAAAATTCTATTTTTCAAACAAAATATGAGAGATATGGAAAAAACGTTATAATGCAAAATTGTTTGCTTAAATGAGTTCTACAATTTTGCATTCACACATTTTTTGATAACATATTTTTCTTATATTCTTTCCATGAAATATCGAAATTTCACTTTTTATAATAGAAATATATTAGAAGTGTGTAATAATAATATTAAAAGAAATATTTCTATTAAAAACTTTGTTTATAATCAAAAATGCATAAATTCATATACATTTAATTAATATTAATATATATTAATATTCTATCTTGATTTAACTTTAATTGTCGAAATTGATTTAATTTTAATACTTGAGGGATTAATTTTTTTTAATAATAAATTTTATATACTCATTACAAAACATATAAAACTTAAACTCAAAGTAGATTATTATTTTTAAAAAAAATAAATTATAGTACAAGAATTTTAAGGTTTTTCAATCAATCACGTTCTTTAATCTCTTTCTCCTTTTAATCTCTCAATCTGCTTAAATGAATTTATAAATGCGAAGCTTCAAGTTGCAACATTTCGTTAAATATTTAAGAATTACCATAAAATATACACTAAACTTTATTCCCTGAAAGTTTAAATATTTTCCATTGCAAGTGTTTACTGATCAATTCCAATAATATTTTATAAATCTTGAATAAATTACGTTCTTCTACAACTCTCTCTCCTGTTTTCAACGACTTTAAATAAATTTCCAATCACAGAACTTCGAGTTGCACCATTTAATTAAATATTCATAAAAATACCAGAAATATGTATAGCACTTGGGTTCCCATGTTGTCCAACATTGTATTGTATGACAATGGAAAAATTTGGATCATCCATCAAAAACAATTAGAATTTTAAAAAGATCGATTATATCAGTGGCAAAAGACGATGTGCAGGTTATGCGTCAGCAGAAAACAATATCGTGCGACTGCATTTTAATGCAGGTGAACATTTACCATCGAGTCTACAACGCTGCATATATTGCTATCCATTTTTAACTTCCGTTCTACATGACACATTTATCATTATATATGTAACGCAAACGGAAGAGGATTCACTTGTAACAAACGTTTTCCAAATTTTAGAGGAAAATTTCAATAGTATATAAATTAAATCAAATCTAATAAGTAAAATGATAAGTCCAAGAGTAGCTTCGATCTTCCATGGAATTATTATTATAATTTATGTTATACATAAGATTACTGTCACAGTAATCGTTACACCAATAATCTTGCTAAGTAATTGTAATTGATTTTCAACATTTCTGATAACTCACTTTGTAAAAATTTATTACCACTTGTGAAATACTTTATGTACTCTCTACAAATCTGAATCAGTCAAATTTTCACTGATTGAATCAGTGATTTGCCTTATCACTGATTCTTCAGTGAAAAAATATTTTTCACTGTTAAATCAGTTAATTTTCACTGATTCATCAGTGAAAAAAATATTTCTTACTGTCAAATCAGTCAATTTTCACTGAAATAATCAGTGAAATTTGACTGATTTACAGTAAGCTCTTTTTAACTATTTGAATCAGTCAAATTTCACTGATAATCAGTAGATTTTTACTGATTCAAATTTAGAGAGTAAGGTCACTTTTCATTATTTCGTTAATTTTAAAAATAAAGTACAGATTAATGAGTCATACTTATATCACATTCAAGAATAATAATAATAATTATTATTATTATTTTCAGAGATCTAAATATTGTACTTTTTAAGTATTCTATAATTTTAATTTAAAAGCTCCTGTGTTCTCTTAGCCTCGGAGTATTCTCATTAAAACCTATAATTAGGAAATTAAAAAAGCTAATGAAATTAAAAATGCTTCAGTTTTGTGTTTCCGAATCATAAATATTCAATATCTTTCAATTATTTTAATTTCTAAAACGCTTTAAAATTCAAATCATTCCTTATAAAAATGCTAATTTCTAATTTAAATTGTCGTATCCACCACAAGTTAATGAAATTTAAATGTTCAAAAAGTAACCCTATTGTTCTGTATCAAACTATTTATTTAAAATTTTTCTTCTACAGAATCAATCGCGATGATTAAACCCTTGTAAATTGAATTTCCAATAGAATAATTAAATTTGTGGATTAAATATTTAATATTCATCGATTTTCTCCTAAATGTCGATCAGTAGTTTTTTTATTAATTATAATTAGTAACTGAATCCGGAATATGAATCAGTTTATTTCAACTGATTTTCCAGTTAATGTGACTAAAAGTAACTAATTTTGTAAGGGTAATTCCATAGAACTCTGGCATTTCGAAAAGAAATAAAAATTTAATTTTAAGTCATTGCCGCGTTAACTTGTTGCGTAAACATTCATATCTTCATTGTCTATGGTCAATTTTTAATAATCGCAATATTTTTCATATTTTACATCACACTGACAATGACAGTGCATTTTTTTATGAACTGTTGCTGTAAGTAGTCGAAATTGAATTAACGTTTGTGAATAATGTTTCTCTGAGACAAAGAACTGGAAACTTCACAAATGTCTTCCATAAAGGGATAAATGTAAAAAGTTCATCCCACTATATTATATATATATATATACTATATATATAAAATGGCCTCGGTGGATTTCGTTGGAAATTTGATATTTTGTAGTTCATCAACCGGAAATTGAATGTTAATTAATGTTTTATAATTATTAATAATTTCATTTTAGAAATTAAATCTAAACCGTAATTAATAATATCCAATTTTTTCAAGAAATGAATTTAATTCATAAATTTATTAATTTACAAAAATATTTTATTTTTTAGAAATATATAAATTTAAATATTTTATGGGATTTGCTTTAAAATAATTGATCATGATTTAATATAATAAATTAATGTATTATTTGAGTCGTCTAGTCAATAAAATATTATAAGAGGTTTCTTAAAAATATAATTATTTTATATTCAGCTACACAGAGAGAAATTTCGGGTTTCACTAACCAAAGTTTTTTTGTTAAAATCGTCTTTACAAAAATGTTAAAGTTGTCATGACAATCATGGTAGTGGCTGTCATACATTGGAAAAGTGTTTACTCCAACTGCAAGAAACGTTACTGAGACCACGATTCTACTAGGCCGAGTGGCAGAAACTTGATCAATGTGTTTGGGGTAACTGCTCTTATGTACTTGAAATACCGTAAGAGCTGCGGTTATAGGAACCAAAGTCCATCGTAAAGCCGCGCATAGAGTTTAGTTAAAATAACCAAGTTTACTTTAATCGTTGCTACTAAATCGCAGTTGTTAAAGTGAATAAATGAATTAGTGCAGTAAATTTTCTGAAAATGAGTATACAGATAATAATGATAACAATTGAATAATAAAAAGTTCTCTTTATTCAAAAAAATACTTGCATATGCACATTTTGTCAATTCACAAACATGAATACTGAAGAATTGTAATTCACATGAGTAGCTTTTATAACAGGAGATCTAGTAAACACACTAGAGAGCACTAGTTTAGATATTGCATCATTAATACTTAATATGTAACATTCTTTATTTACATAAAGTAAGTAATGCTCACACTCATCGCACATCAAGTAACTCTTACCAATATGATAATGACTAATCTTGAATACTCTCATATAAACTACTTTTTAGAGAATCGTAATAAACTATGAATAACTTATCATTTTTTGGTATGGTCATCCACGATTTGTAGTTAACAACCATATTCAAGAAGGTAAATTTATAGTTTTCAGTTTCCTCCACTTCGTGCGCTTGGAAGTGGTCATCAAACGTTACAGTACGAATTTGTTGAACATGTAGTAGAAAATCTTTCGCAGTTAAATCTTCGAATTTAGAAGCATTCTTATAAATATTGCAAATTTTCGCAAAGGAAGGAATGTTGTTGTCAATCTCGAGTAATATAGTAATATTTTTTACTAACGTAGCACCATTTATATGAATGTTTTTGACTGTTACGTATTTGACGCTCTCGTATTCTATCTTGACAGCGCAAGATGTGCGGAATTTCGAGTAACTTATGCAAGGGAGAGTGAATGCCTGTTGTTGTAAAAAAGAATCACTTTGTGCAAGTTGGTTTCTTACAGCTAGACTCAAACACAAGTTTATACGATTGCAAGTGACGTTGCTGTATTTTTTGAAAGGCAAATGCTTCGCTTCGTACCTCATTGACCAAAAATTTACAACTGGACCCATTTCTTTCATGACAGCAGGATAATGCGTTAGAAAATGTTCTTTGGGAAATAATGGTCCCAACAATTCAATGTAAAGCTCATGGTGAGATTTCACAAGTTTTGAAAAATATTGCGGCGTTGAACTGTTTATCTTACATTTCAAAGATATGCAAAGTAATTCTCGCAATAATTTATAGAGTTTCCAAAATTTATCATTACGATCGTTAATCAAGTCGCCAAAAATTATACCGAAATTTAAAACAAAGGACAGCATTTGAGATGCTGTCATTTTTATATTTTTATTTGTTATATTAGTTTCGGATATTAAGGCTGGTCGATTATCGGAGTCATTAAATTTGAAGAAAGCCAAGCGATGATTCATAGTTTTGAGAGTGAAGTAATTTGCTTTTTTAATGCAATGATAGACAAGATGAAACATTTCAACCCGGCAAAGTCCTTCGAGAAGGTCATGCATCAGATCGACCGATTTATTCTTAGTCACATGAAAATCATGTAAATTGTGGAATACGCAAGCTTCATTAATACCAGTTGTCTCTAAATTTTTTAATTTAACATCTTTGTCATAATTCTGTTCATTTCTCAAATAATCTTTTTTCTCTGAACAAAGTGATTTTGCTTCCGATTTATGAATCTTACAAAATCGGCAGAAGTAATTAGCCGTAAAACCTTGGGCGAAACCTAAAATACTATTAACTCCCAAATTATCACCCAAAATACCGACCACTTTGAAGCGAACTACAATTCGTCGATTGCCTTCCAATTCCAACGTTACGCCTTCTGAGTAAAGATTATTTAGAAGACTAATCATTTTTTCAAAAATTTTTTCTCGACTAAAATCATGAAGGTCGTCTGCGTAATAAAGTTGTAAAAGATTAATATTAACTAGTTTTGATCGATGTTCTGGAGGTAAGCAAGCGACAGACGTATAAACAGCGTTAACTTTATGTTTCCCAGCATTTGGTCCCAACGGGTTGCCGGTTTCAAATGCATCTTCAAATAAGTACAATGGAAAAATTACTGAACCTTGAACGTCATTTACCGTTTGTTTCCACATTTCGGTCTGAACAACGTTAGAAATGGAATTTGTATCATTCAGTAAATCTGAGTAGTATTCGTAAGTTTGATCAAAAACACCGGGAAGCTCAAAAAAGGTTTTCAAAACGACGTCCAAAGGGATCAATTGACCTTTTACTACAACTGTTTCCAATTTTCCTTTTTTTTCTCTTTGGGCTGTACCAAAATCCACAGGTTGCGGTTTTATATACAATTTATGTTCTTCAAGATATTTAAAACGCTTATGTTCTGTATTCAAGTTTAAACATATTCCTTGCAAAGATGAAAACTTTTGATCGATTGTTTCTATCATATCTTGTTTTATATTTGACAGAATCAATTTTTTTAATTTATTCATGAATGGACTGTTTAAAAATTTATAAAAACTGCTTATAAAATTTTGAATTTGTGACCGATTCAAAGTATGATCCGCGTGAAAAGTTGACATTAATAAAAGTGCACTTTGAAATAAAGATGTAATCAGTTCATCCGAAAAGTTACCTTCGAAATCGTTTTCATTACCACTTTGTTTGAGTTTTCTAAAGAGATCTGTCATGTGAGTGTTTTCGTTGCTCAAAAATGTTGCTTGTTGCTTTTCCAATTTGTTATATGTAACGTTTTGTGAATTCAACAAAGTATCAATTATGCCAGTTTCGAATTCTTCATTCTCTTTAACAGCATCATTTGCTTTAATTATGTTTGGAGTATCCGTATGTTTACTTTCATGCTCATTTTTGCAATGTGCCTCAAGGTTTTTTTTGCTTGAAAATAATCTGTAGCAGTTCTCAAAGTTGCACTTGAAACTTGTTACAATTGGATCTCTAACGTTGTGATTGAAATCCATGTGTATGAAATAAATTCTTTGCGGGAAGTACTTTTTACAAATATCGCACCACATTCGGGTCATTTTCAAAAAAGTAATATTTCAAGACAGGTAAATATTTGCTAACTTGGATAATGCTTATAGTAACGTGCAGCCTCTCAAAAAATACAGCAAGTCGAAAAGTCATACATTCATTTGTCCTACAATCGCTGTGGAATGTATTTTTTAAAAGATGATTGATATAATAAATTTCCTTCAACAGTATTTTTCTTTTGTTTACTAAATACTATAAAACATATTAGTATTGACAATTCTTCTGTAACTGTCTTGCATATTGCAAATCTAACTATTTATGGTAAATTATTCGTGTATGCTTTTCCAAACTAGCAAGGCATCGGGGCTAATTTTTTGACGTTTCGGAAAATCAATACCGTAAATACGTTGTATGAATTCCCAAACAGGTTTACTGTCACTCGGGTACTCCGCGTTGAGTGCAAAAAATGACTTAAAACAGCGATCAACGGCATCCAAAATTGTTGGAGATTCGTATTGATTTTCGTTGATCGCAATGTAAGCTGCCGTTATGTTCTCGATCGTCCCAATCGCTATGACAATAGGCTGTTGCGTTAATCCATATCTTCTCAGTTTTGTCATTCTTTCATTCCATTTTGGCTCCAAATCAGCATAAGTCTGTGCAAACAAAATATTTCTGCTTGAATAGTAAATGAAAGAATGCAGTTCTCTCGAAATTTCTTTGAGTGAAGGTTTCACTCGATTAGAGTGAGAATCTGGCGAATCAAACTCGAGTGAAAATTTCACTCTTAACGAGGGAAACTTCACACATCTTAGAGTCATACTTCACTCCAAAAAATTCAGTGGATCATCATATTTTTTGAGTGAAGTATCATTCTAAAACTATTAAAATTTCACTCATTTATTAGAGTGCAATTTTCACTTGAGTTTGATTTGCAGGATTTTCACTCTAAGAAATTTAGACATTATGAAATTTTCTACATGATTCAGTATCGCACTGGAAACAAAACTGAACCATTCGAACTTCAGAATAAAATTAATTTATTTTCTGAATTTAAAATAAAACCAACTGGTTTTTTATTTGAATGGTTGACTATTATCTAGTTTCACCAACTGGACATTATTAGCTGAGGTACATGGGTTTGATGTTAGACTTAGAGGGAAAAGCATTTTTTAATTTTGATACAGTTGCGGTCGTTCATACAATACGTCACACATTTTATGCCCATTTTAGCACCTCCCCCCTATGTCACACGATGTCAAAAAGTCTTATTCCCCCCTCCTGCTCCTTTGAGGTCACGTCACACACTTAGTTTCCTAAATTTTTGGATTTTCTTACATTTTTTCAATTTTTAATAAAAAAATAATACATGCTCTGTTGAAAAGATAAAGCATTTCAACCACCGAAATTTAAAATATCAAGTCGAACTTTTCCCAAAAACCAGGTGAAATATTGAATAAAATATTTTTAAAAAAAATTTTTTGTTACGTCACACGACGACCCCCTCGACCCCTCTTATACCACATTTCGTCACAAATGTTCGACCTCTCTCCCTCCCCCTAAACGTGTGACGTACTATACAGACGACCTCTTGATAAAATTGCATTAGGCTAAAAAAATTCTTTTAATATACCGGAACTCTCAGGATGAAACCTTCTGCTATCTCCGGTTTTCCAGCCTTCCAAGTTTGAGGATTTCCTTTACTTTTAGCGTGCGCACAAGCAGGTTTGAAAAGGTACGGTAATACGAATAGTGCCAGATGTGAAGCTGGAATGTCTGAAAAAAATCATAATGAATAAACATAGATTGAAAAATATTGATAAAAATCCGCAATTTTCGCAAATAATTTTACCTTTCAAAACAATGATGCCTTGACAATAAGTATTGTTGGCTGCTACACGAAGAATTTTCTCCGATATTTCAGGCCAGGCATTCAAGAACGTGTTAGGATCAATCTTTTGCGTCAAGGTAAAGTCGATGTGTAACTGAAAAATGAGTAATAAATAATATTCTTCCATGTTTTTGCATATTGAGCTACAATAGAGTCTGCCTAAAAAAGACTATTTACAGTTTTTACACATACCAGTTCAATTCCAAGAGCCGTTTTCAAAACAGGGTAGTCCTCGAAATATTCGTGAATGGTTTTTTTTCTCTCGCGAATCAGAAAAGTATTTTTCCACAATTCTTTCAAAGCCGTTTCCTCAGCAGAAAGATTTTTCAAATTTTTCAGAGCATTTTCATCGTTTTCAGTGAGTGTTTTTTTTTCATGTTCAACTTTCTTATGGCGATTCATCCACTTCTTCAAATTATTATATTTATCAAATAATTTCCCGTTGGGATGCTTCTTAGATTCTCCTTCGTAGGGATTATAATAAATCTCTTTTGATTCTTTACTAAAAACTTGACAAATTTCGTCCGTCCAAAGTTCAAAGTCTTCTTTGGTCACTCTGGAAAACGAATTTTTGCACTGTTTATTTCTTGCTAAAATGAGCAGATGTCATACTAGTATTACATAACGCTCGGAAAGGAGTTGTGAGATCAGCACGAACATTATAGTTTGTTACTGGGTAGGGGGTGAGTTTTTTTATATTTTGTAACGCAATATTTTATTTTCCTCATACTTTGTACCGCCGCCAAAAACTGTATAAACTGGTATTTTATAGGACGTTTCAATATCCCTTGTAATCCTGAATCTTATAAGATTTCTGAAATTTCTTATAGGGCAACTTATTAAAATTTTATACAATTTTTTAAATCTTATAAGTGTGCCTTACAAGTTTTCAAGAATCTTATAAGTCGCACTTATAAGAATTTATAAAGCCTTTTAAGTTTTTTGGAAACTTATAAGATTTTTTAAATTAACTTATAAGCCACACTTATAAGATTTTAAAAAACTTAAAAGACTTTTATAAGTTTTGAGGAAAAATCTTGCAAATCCAGCTCCAGTGGGAATTCCACTCTAAATGAGTGAAATTTCAATCGTTTTAGAGTGAGACTTCACTCAAAATAAAGAAAGAATTCACTTTATTTTTTCGATTAAAAAATCAGTCTAAGATATATGAAATTTTACTCGTTAACAGTAAAATTTTTACTCGAGTTTGATTTGCAGGATTTGCACTCGAATTGAGTGTAATCTCGACTCCAAACAATTTGAAGAGTACATGTGCTACGTTGGAAATCTACGTTCATTTACTACGTGGTCATTTGATGTGGTATTTTTTCGCCAAAATAATACGTAGAATCATCACATGAATATTCCACGCAAATGTTTTTACCTAGAACGTTATATAAGTGCATTCGAAAGAGTCTATGATTAAAATTAATTTCAAGTTTAAACTTACGAAGTTGATTTCTTCAACATTTGTTGTACGATCAAATCAACAAGTTTCGTTCGGTCATTCGGATTCAAAACTTTACATGTAAGCAGAACTTGTCCGATGGCGCTTCGATTTAAGAACATTCTCAAAAGCTGTAAAAAATTAGTATTTCATTAAATTTGTCATATTCCTGCAAAAATACCTACTCATTTAATCACATTACAATTTGCAAATATTTTTTCAAGACGTTGCAAATACTCATATTAAATAATTTTATAAAAAATTAGGAATCGCAAACATTCGTTACATTTCAGAAAAAAATGAGAAATTGCAAGGAAAACAAAAGTGATTATTCGATAGGAATCGTACTATGCAAAATTAAATGGTAAAATTGACATATATTTTTAATTTCAAAAAGTTGCTTTGAGACATACGTATCCTGTGGACATGTTGCTCTCATTTCTAACCGCAAACGGAACACGCGATGATTGTTGTTGATGAGATGGATCATGATGAGATGTTGATGGATCCTGGTCGTTCTGCCTTTCAGTTGAGGACTTGCTAATATGTGATCCCTAAAATATAAAAATAATATTGCTTCAAAACTTTTTCCTGGTTAAAAAGCACTTTCAAAAATTTTATAATATTTCTAATGAATAAAAATTTTTGTAATTGAGCAACTGATTTGTGAAATTATTTACATCCATTTGGAAATTTATCGAATATTGTCATAAAATTTTGAAAAAAATAGGTAAAACAGTTCACATGAAGTTATATATTCATTGTTTCAACTATCAACAAAGCACTCACAAGAATCGAACTGTTTTTTCGATATAACACTTCACGTCTCGAAACAAAAAGATACCGGTCCTCCAAGTTGGGTATCAGTTGAGACAGTCTTTCCTCACTGATCTCAAAAAGATCGCTGTAGGAAATATTTTCATCTGAAAAGTTATAAAAAAAATAATAATAATGTTCATTTATGATAAAATCAAAAATAATAGTCTTGGAAAGAGACGTAATGAAAATAACATAAATTAAAAAATAGCAGTTATTTAATTTACATTTATTCAAGTGTCTATATCCAATCATAATTTTTGTTACATTTGGAATTTTTAATTTTTTTTTTCAAATCCATGAAACCAAATAGTACATCGACGATTGTAATTGAATTTTCCCCACTACTTTCTTGGATTGAATTAGTGAATAATCACTAATTCTCAGTAGCGCCTTTTTCTCTTTTTCAATTAGTAATATTTCACTTATCAATTAGTGACCTCGCACCAATAATTAGTAATTTTCCAATAACGAATTAATCATTATTTAATAATTATTAGGTTATAATTTTTGACTGTTAACTGTTAAATTTTTTAATTTAAATTTTTAACTGTTAAGTTAGTAATTTTTTCACTGATTAATTTGTATGAATCACTTATTACTGGTGAGAAGTCACTAATTGATTATTGAAATATCAATAATTGTAAAAAGGGAGAGGGGTGCTACTCAGAATTAGTGATTTTTCAATTCGCTCTAAGGGAGTATACAAATTTTTAATAGTAAAATGTAATAAGTATTAAATGCAACAATATTTAATCTGTAATACCTTTGAAAATTGTAATGTATTTTTTCAAATCGAATTTAGTCAAAATAGTAAATACAGAAGATTCTGAATCTTCAAGAGATTGGCCCAACTCTTCAACAAGTTCAACACTAATGTCATCTGAGCTACTGGAACTCATTGTGATTGAAGAGAATAAATGCTTGTCTAGAAAAATAATTGATACATTTTACTTACGTAAGTCCGTAACGTTTGCGTCAAATTCGAAATTGCATTCAAGAATTATTTTTTTACATACAAATTGTTTGTCATGTAATCATTAATCTCATTTCAATGTCAAATATCACGCATGAAGTTAATGAATAATTAAAAAAAAACAAATGTTACTATCAAGCAATTATTTTTTCATTTTTTGAGAAATTACAAGTTTTTTACGAAGCCAAGTTGAAATGTGACTCTTGTTATATATTTTGTTGTTTCTAAGAAATGAGTAATGTAAAATTTAAATTCAGATGTAATTAAATAATAAATTTTAATATGAATTTTCAATATCAAATATACATATAATATAAGTGTAAAGTTAAATATAATCTCAGTATAAAAGATCAAAAAACGTTCTTGAATGTATTTTTGTAGACAATATTTCAAATAATTAAGGTAATGTCTGGTCTTGAAAACGTATTATAAATTAATATGCAATATAAATATAAAAATGTCTGATAAAACATTCAGCGAAATAAAATTTTACTGAAATGCTTGATGTACATTATACCCAATTGCTTTCATACAAAAAACTGTTTTTACTGTAGTAATTCTAGTTTGTATGAAAATTATATGAAGTTTTCAATTTTATTAAGTTTTATTTTAAATAACTATGTCAAACAAATTTATAAGATGAAATATTTCTAAAATTGCTCAATTTTATTAAGATTTCATTCAATTATTTTATAAAATGTATTGTCACTTTTTTGATCACCATAACCTTTTTTTGGCTGAATATAGTTTTCACAAAATACGAAGAGTCAGCCACATTGGAACGCATTGCATTGTCCCCGAACAAATTCGTTTATCATTTAGAAAGAATTGTCAAAATTATATTTATAATAGAATTACTTACCTGATGATGCTTGGCACGGTGAAATATACAAGTAGTCCAGGAATCGAGAACTAGAATCGGCAGGATTTAAAAACAAATGAAGTACACCTTTACACACACACACACACAACTCCGTCGATAGAGCAAAGCTCCGCTTAATAAATTGCAAAAGAATCAAACAAAGAATCTATTTACTGTTAATGAGATTTTTTACTTTCATTAATTTCATTGGATTTATCTTTTCTCATACTAATTTTATAAAAATTCTATGAATTTACATTTTCTACGTATAAAAATTCAACTTAAGCTTTATATCTTTTTGGAAGTAACTACTTATCTCCAGTGCAGTGCAAGTTAAATTGTGTGACTATTAAAAGATTTAGTAGTTGTCACGACAGGCTTACCTCGTTGTAAAAAATGAAAGTTATACTTGATTTGTTTAGCGCAACAGCGAACGCTGCGGTTGTAGTAACCAAAGGAGCTTGGCAGTACATATAAAGATAATGTATGTGTACTAACCGTTGGGGTACGTATAAAGCTCATTCTAATCATCAACTTTGGTCACAACAACCGAATACACAAAAAAGTCCAAATTACTGTCATGATAACTATGAAAGTAGTAGCTTCTCTCAACATTTTTGGTCAAGGCAACTACTGTACAAAAAATTTATGTACTATGTGCACAGGAACCAAAGCCGATTTCTCTCTGTGTAAAAAAATTAGTAGCCCTCAAACAAAAAATCCCAATGACATAACCTCAAAAAATAGATAGTTTTTGTCTCTGAAGCGTTAAAGGAACTATTTTTGTAGGTCCTCCCAAGGAAGGAGTAACTTTGAAGCGTTTCAGACGTAAATCTGTCTTTTTTTCGAGGTTATGTCATAGGGATTTTTTGTTCAAGGGTTGATGAACTAAAAAATATCAATTTTCCAGCGAAATCCACTGAAACCTTTTTTAAATGTATTTGGTGCGGGATCCCTTGTTCTAAAAATTCAATGTTGTTTCTTATTTTTTACTACTTAAAATCAATTAGAAGTTTCAATGCTTCTAATGACAGTAACCCCATTCTTTTTTTGTGTTCCATTAAGAAATACAAGTCACAGTTAAATATTTACTATTCCTGTAGCTATTTAGAACATAAGTCAACCTAGTCTCTAAATTTGAATCAGTAAAAATCTACTGATTATCAGTGAAATTTGACTGACTCAAATAGCTAAAAAGAGTTGAGTGAGAAATATTTTTTACACTGATGAATCAGTGAAAATTAACTGATTTAACAGTGAAAAATATTTTTTCACTGATGAATCAGTGAAAAGGCAAATTTCACTGAAACAATCAGTGAAAATTTGACTGATTCAGATTTAGAGAGTAGTTCAATTTCATAACTATTCCTCCCCTCGGACTGGTACCTTGACGAAGTCCTTCTCTTGGCTATGCCAAAAAAGGACGGGTGGGGAGGCTCAGCAGACGGCCCTTGGGTCATGGGGGTTGCAGTGTCCGGATGAATCGGTGAACAAATGCAGGGGGCTCTATAGACGGGCATCTTCCCATTGCGTGAAGGGTGCCCTATAAACGGGTCTATCCCCATGCATGAAGAAGGATTTATGCCCCAGGCAGCGGCGCTGAGAATGAGTCTGCGAGTGTCTGTGAGGAATGAGTGAACTGATTGAATGACAGCGCCGCCTGACTGTGATATGTGTTCTTCGAATGTGAGAGGAGAACCTATAGACGGTCTCCCTCTTGAAAGAGACTAAGAGCGAATTGGTGTATGGAATCTCCTGGAGGACACTACAAAAGCCTCCGCAGTCTGTGACCAAGAACAGTCCAAAAGACCGTTTCCGTATTGCATCCCACTGGGAGTGCTTCGTCGCCGAGTGGTGTCTTCCCCGGCCCACGAGGTGGCGAGGTTGATGTGAGCCTAGCTCTGCCGTGGTGGGGTGCCATGCGGGATCAGAAGCCAGCCCCTTCGGGACCTTGATCATGTAGTGCGTATTGAACACAGGTGTAGGAGCCTGTGTTGCTTCGAGCGAGTCCGGTCTGTCCGCGCATTCCGGGACCGGCTAAGCGGAGGTTGGGCCTCAGGGAACTGGGGTAGGACTTCGGTCCGAGGGTACACCCGTTCCCAACTTTTCCAACCCGCTCCTCTACGCACGATGCGCTGGTGACATTGATTTATGAATTCTAAAAAAAAAACTGTGGGGAAAGTGGACTTAGGTGCTTCATCAGGAGCTGAGGGAGCAAAACGAGAAAATGGAAAAGTTAGCCAGGGCCCTGAGCGTAATACAAAAGGGTATGCTCAGGAATAACCCTGGCTTTGTGAAAGACTCGGTCAATGAGGCGGCTGAGGTGTTGGGCGGTATGCTCAACACCCACAGGTGCCTACTTGAAAGCGGGGTGACACTCCAGAAGAGACTGGAGACCCACCCCGCCTCGAAAAAAATGGTTATCTTCCGGAGACCGCGCTCTGCGTCTCTGGGAGACACCTCACAAACGCAGACAAAAGGTGAGAAGAGGGCAGCCCCCTCCCCCCCTCAGGAAAGAACTCCTAAGAGGGGGAAAGGCGGCCCGTCATCGTCGTATTCACAGGTGGCCAAGAGCCAGGCCCCAATTAAAGATGGGGACTGGCAAGTGGTCGCCAAAAAGAAAAAAAAGAAAAAGAAAAAAGTGGTAACGGAGAGAAGGTCGAAGGACCCTGTGCAAGAAGCACAGGGTACAAACGACGAGAGTACCCCGAAGCGCTCCTTGCACGCCAGGTCGGGCGACGCCATCAAGGTGTCGGCGAAGGACGGCCAGTCCTACGCCGACATCTTGAAGGAGATGAAGGCAAAAGTCGACCCCCGGAAGGCAGGACTTGAGGTCCTGTCTATCCGGAGGACCAGGAAGGAAGAAGTCCTTTTGGTCCTCAAAAAGGGGGGAGACGTTTCGGCCTTCCGAAAGGAGCTCGACCTGGCGGTCGGGGAAAGGGCGCAAATTTCAGCCCTGGTCTCGACGAGGTCCCTCGAAATTAGGGACCTCGATGAGACCGTTGAAAAAGAAGAGGTTGTGTCTGCCCTGTGCTTGGCATTGGGCAGACCGGCCTTTGAGGGGTCCTGCAGGCTCTTCACCCGCTTTGGTGGGGTGAAGACTGCAGTGATCCGGCTAGCTGAGGCAGACGCCGCGCGTCTGCTTCAGCTAGGTAAGTTGAGGATCGGGTGGGTAGAGTGCCGCATTCGCGAGCACGTGGAAGTCGCCCGCTGCTTCAGGTGCCTTGGGTACGGCCACGGGTCCCGGGGCTGCAGCAACCCCGACAGGAAAAACGCCTGTTGGAGATGCGGCGCCACGGAACACTTGGCCAGGACCTGTAAGGCGACACCAAGGTGCCTGTCATGCGCAGACAGGGGCGACAAAGATGTCGCCCATGTGTTAGGGAGCGGCTCCTGCCCGGTCTTCCGGGAAGAGCTTCGGAGGTTGAGAAGCAGGAATTGAAGTTCCTGCAGCTCAACCTCGGAAGGGGGAAGGATGCCCAGGCGCTCCTGATGCAGACTGCCAGGGAGAAGGGGGCTGATGTGCTGCTCATTAGTAAGCAGTACAAGTGGTCCGATAACTCTGCTTGGTATCAGGATGCATCAAGGAGGGCCGGCATCCTTGTTTGTAACCCTGATTTGGGCGTCGGGGACTTCCTGGAGACCGACGCGGGGTTTGTTTGGGTGGAGGTGGCGGGTGTGCGTGTGTACAGCTGCTACTTCTCCCCCGGCGATCCCTTCGAAGTCTTTGAGACCCAGATCCTCCTCCTCGAGGAAAGCCTCCGTGAGGCCATCGGGCGATCCCTCATAGGGGGTGACTTCAACAGTAAGTCGCCCGAGTGGGGTGAGGCCCGGCTAGATAGGAGGGGAATCTTGGTTGGCAAGATGGTCGCTAGGAACGAACTGATCGTCTTGAATCAGGGCGGGGAATTTACGTTCAGACGAGGAGCGGGGGGGTCATTAATTGACCTCACAATTGCCGCACCTCGCCTCGCTTCAAGGATAAGCGACTGGTCGGTCCTCGAGGTAATAACCTTGAGAGACCACCGGTGCATCGAATTTACACTAGAACAACGGTTCCAGGCGGTGGATAAGGGTAGGGGCGGCGAAGGAAGGAGCCCCTCCTGGAACACGAGACGACTCAGCAGGGAAAGACTTCGCGAACACCTCGAAGAATCCAGGCTCATCGATGAGCTTGGTTGGGTCTGCCCTGCTGGGTCGTTTGAAGCTGCTGTGCGCTCGGTGAGGCAGAAGGTGGTCGCGGCTTGTGACTATTCGATGCCTCGCCGTAAGCGCAGGAAAGCCAAGGGTTCGATGTACTGGTGGAACGACCAGTTGGCAGCCCTACGTCGATAATGCCTCGCAGCGCGGCGAAAATTCATCCGTTCAAAGGGGGATGCTACGTTGCACGAGGCATGGAAAGGGGCAAAAACAGCTTTGAGGCGAGGCATAAAGAAAAGCCGACTTCAATGCTGGAAAGACTTGATCGGTGAGGTCGAGAAGGATCCTTGGGGTCTCGCCTTCAAAATAGTCGCCAAGAGATTGGCGACTAGAAGAAAGACCCCGAGCCTGGATAATCCCGATCGAGTCAAGTACATTGTGCGAAGCTTGTTTCCACACGTGGAGCCGTTCCAAAGACAGGACCGAAGTTCCTGCGTGGTCCGGCGCAAAGAACTCTTCACTCTCGAGGAACTAAAGAGAGCGGGTGGAAGGCTTAAGGCAAATACAGCGCCGGGTATGGACGGGGTGCCGAACGAGATCCTCAAAGAGGTGATCGTGACATACCCGGAGATCCTCCTAGAAGCCTTTAACTCCTGTCTTCGGGATGGGAGGTTCTTCGCAGATTGGAAGAAGCAGAGGTTGGTCCTGCTGAGGAACCCATTTTTTCTTTGTAAAAAAGGGTCACAAGTATGTTTTTTTACTCTGTATCATCTAAACACCTAAGTCCTTACAGCTAGATTAATTAAGTAGCAATGATTAAAAATTTTATTAAAACTTACGAAATCCGATTAGTCGGTCCGTTTTATAGCCGAGACTATTTTCATGCATTCCCACATTGTATTGATCTTATATAATAGAAGCTGCCAATACCCCGAGTCGAAATTTCGAGGGCCTCATATGAGCCTCTTGGTGATTTTGAAGCTCATTTGAAACATTTTAAGCCTCCACAACCTCTTTAAAGCCTATTGATAATCGTTAAGTCATCATTTAACCCTCTTTAGCCTCTGTATTTTATTTTTCAACCCCCTTTAATGCTCAGGAACCTCTTCGATCGAGAAGAGCCTCACAGGAACTTTTCCCGTCGTAATTTATGGCCTCATTTGAACCTCTTGAGCCTAAAACGGACGTAAGTCAAGTCTGGAGGCTTAAAAGAGGTTCAAAAATACGAACAAGAACCTCTTTTACCCCTCTTCAGCCTCAAAATTATGTCGCAGAGGCTCAAATGAGGCCTTCGATTTTTCGACTCGGGACGTTTTTGTAAAACTTACTAATTGCGTTAATTGATATTACTATTTTTCCAGTTTAGTTATTACAAAAAATATATATTTTTTCGACATAACGGCGAATAGTTGTTTTAAAAACTATTTTAATATCTTAATTAGAAACTGGTGAATTTTTTCATCCGTACATGATTATTAAAATAGTCCCGAGTCGAAATTTCGAGGGCCTCATATGAGCCTCTTGGTGATGTTGAAGCTCATTTGAAACATTTTAAGCCTCCACAACCTCTTTAAAGCCTATTAATAATCGTTAAATCATCATTTAACCCTCTTTAGCCTCTGTATTTTATTTTTCAACCTCTTTTAACGCTCAGGAGCCTCTTCGATCGAGAAGAGCCTCACAGGCACTTTTCCCGTAGTAATGTATAACCTCCTTTGAACCTCTTGAGCCTAAAACGGACGTAAGTCAATTCTGGAGGCTTAAAAGAGGTTCAAAAATACGAACAAGAACCTCTTTTACCCCTCTTCAGCCTCAAAATTATGTCGCAGAGGCTCAAATGAGGCCTTCGATTTTTCGACTCGGGGTAATTCCAGCTTTAAAGAAAAATGTTAAATTGATCATTCAATCTATTTTATTTCGGTTTAAGTCGATAGAAACTTTCTTAGTTCAGAATTGTTTACTCTCTAAATCTGAATCAGTCAAATTTTTAACTGATTGAATCAGTGATTTGCCTTTTCACTGATTCATCAGTAAAAAATATTTTTCACTGATTCAACAGTAAAAAAAGCTATTTTTCAATGTCAAATCAGTCAATTTTCACTGAAATAATCAGTGAAATTTGGCTAATTTACAGTAACCTCTTTTTACCTATTTGAATCAGTCAAATTTCACTGATAATCAGTATATTTTGACTGATTCAAATTCAGAGAGTAGGAGAAAAACTTTTTTAATTATTGTTTTTCAAAATTTAACATAGGATGATAATTGTTAACATGTTTTTCATCACAAACTGCACAACAGTTTGAAATTATGCTTTAAAATCACCATGATTTAATTCTCCTCATTTTTATGAAAAACAAAAGAAAAATGTTGAGAAATCAATGTATGTAACGATTTCAAAACGATTCAAAACAGTTGATAAGCAGGTAAAATCTAATTCGCCTGTAGAATTATTTCTTGAAGTTTACTATTATCAACGATTTGTAATTAGACGAAATATTGCATATGGAAATAAAATATTTACATTTCTCAAACTAAATGAATTTGATCAATTTTACAAACAATCAAAAAAATTAGTAGCATACTTAGTTCCATGGATTTTTCAGCATTGGTAAGTTTTACAAAATGTTTAGTGCTGCTTACTAAAAATATATAGTTGTGACCTTTTAGTCAGCACAGCTAATAGGATTTTTCTCAGTGCATAATAATTAATTACGTTAGGAAATTTAAATACATATCAATAGCTTTGCCTTTGATCATCAACCAACGTCTGTTGTTCAAACAAAACTGAAGAGAAAAACGCGAGGGAAAAATACATGTGAAATGAATAAACACGAGAGTATCGAATCAACTCGAGTATAATTGACTTGGAAAAGATCGGACAAACGATATTTTTTGCCCTCCTAGTTCACTATTTGCACTAACTAACTGTGCAAGAACGACTAGAAATCGCCGCAATGTTTAGCGCCTTGCGTCATAATTCCTTCCACACTTGTGTCAAACAAGATTGCGTCGTGCATCTTATCTCAAAATTCCGATCCCTTGTGTAGAATGGAATGTTGAATTTCTATCCGCATGAGTTAAGGGGAATGATAATTTCCAGAAGAAATGTTCAACATTTTTGTAGAAATAATATCCTAAACACTCTTCAGGGTTATTTTTCAGAATATTTTGGATTTCCTCCACACCAATAAGAAAACTCGTACACTGAGAAAAAATGCTATTGAATCAAAAGCATGTATATAATCGATTCAAATCAATATGCTATAGAATTAGTAATATATTTATTGGATCTTGTAGTATATTCTTATGAATTAATACTATACATGCTTTTGGAAAGAAATGCTATTGATTCAATAGCATTTTTTCAGTGTAATATTAACCAGAATGAGTTCCCTAAAATCCCCAAGTTTTAGCAGATATCCTAAATGTTTTTAATAGGTGGGAAAAATGATGAAAATTCCCTAAAATTGGTAAAAATGGTCAAGAGTATACCTGAAAATTTTGGAAAAATTGGAATTTCTATCCGCATGAGTTAAGGGGAATGATAATTTCCAGAAGAAATGTTCAACATATAGTGTTTGGTTATTGTCCTTCAGGGAATAATTGTGTTTTAATTACAATTTTGGAAGAATAGGCTTTAATTTTACGCACTGTGAAAAAATTCTTGGGGGATTTTCCTCAAAGTTAATAACATGATCATTTCTACAAAATTTTCAGAATTTTTTTAACATTTTTGTAGAAATAATATCCTAAACACTCTTCAGGGTTATTTTTCAGAATATTTTGGATTTCCTCCACACCAATAAGAAAACTCGTACACTGAGAAAAAATGCTATTGAATCAAAAGCATGTATATAATCGATTCAAATCAATATGCTATAGAATTAGTAATATATTTATTGGATCTTGTAGTATATTCTTATGAATTAATACTATACATGCTTTTGGAAAGAAATGCTATTGATTCAATAGCATTTTTTCAGTGTAATATTAACCAGAATGAGTTCCCTAAAATCCCCAAGTTTTAGCAGATATCCTAAATGTTTTTAATAGGTGGGAAAAATGATGAAAATTCCCTAAAATTGGTAAAAATGGTCAAGAGTATACCTGAAAATTTTGGAAAAATTGGAATTTCTATCCACATATGTTTGTGAAAATGATAATTTCCAGAAGAAATGTTCAACATATAGTGTTTGGTTATTGTCCTTCAGGGAATAATTGTGTTTTAATTACAATTTTGGAAGAATAGGCTTTAATTTTACGCACTGTGAAAAAATTCTTGGGGGATTTTCCTCAAAGTTAATAACATGATCATTTCTACAAAATTTTCAGAATTTTTTTAACATTTTTGTAGAAATAATATCCTAAACACTCTTCAGGGTTATTTTTCAGAATATTTTGGATTTCCTCCACACCAATAAGAAAACTCGTACACTGAGAAAAAATGCTATTGAATCAAAAGCATGTATATAATCGATTCAAATCAATATGCTATAGAATTAGTAATATATTTATTGGATCTTGTAGTATATTCTTATGAATTAATACTATACATGCTTTTGGAAAGAAATGCTATTGATTCAATAGCATTTTTTCAGTGTAATATTAACCAGAATGAGTTCCCTAAAATCCCCAAGTTTTAGCAGATATCCTAAATGTTTTTAATAGGTGGGAAAAATGATGAAAATTCCCTAAAATTGGTAAAAATGGTCAAGAGTATACCTGAAAATTTTGGAAAAATTGGAATTTCTATCCACATAATTCAACGAAAATGATAATTTGTAGAAAAAATGTTTACAGTGTTTAGTTATTGTCCTTCAGGAATAAATTGAGTTTTAATTACAATTTTGGAAAAATAGGCTTTAATTTTACGCACTGTGAAAAAATTCTTCGGGAATTTTCCTCAAAGTTAATAACACGATCATTTCTACAAAATTTTCAGAATTTTTTTAACATTTTTGTAGAAATAATATCCTAAACACTCTTCAGGGTTATTTTTCAGAATATTTTGGATTTCCTCCACACCAAAAAGAAAACTCTTAATTTTAACCAGAATGAGTTCCCTAAAATCCCCAAGTTTTAGCAGATATTCCTAACTGTTTTTAATAGGTAGGAAAAATTATGAAAATTCCCTGAAAATGGTACACTGAAAAAATTGACCAAGAAATTAGTAAAATTAACTAGATCCATTTGTAAACACTTTACATCAGTTATAACTAAACCTTTATGAATTTGTTCAGTAAGAGTTCACATTGCCCCGTTAATTAGTCAAGAGTGTACCATAAAATTTTGGAACAATTAGAATTTCTTATAAATTTACACCATCCTTAATAGGGACAGAAGGTTTTTTTTCTAAACTGAAAATTGAAAAAATAATTAATGTATGTACTACATATGCAATATCTTGATGTCTCTCAGGCAAACATATCACTTGCAATTTCAATGACATCCAACTAAGAGTCTAGGAATTGATAATCAGCATATCGAGTCAAGAAGATGAGCAAATTTCACAAATAGTTAGACACCTCTCAAAAGAAAAAGTTTCGCAAATGAAAGTGATGTTTTCCGTCGCTTCATATGAAGCTATTCTTATCCAGGGTCATCAAGGTGTTCTTTAAGTTTAAGTCATTTCATAGATTCTGAGACAGTGATTAACAAAACACCTTGAGATATTCACATAAAGTGAATCGAATGAAGCTGTGTTTTTTATTTTTAATCAATAGACTTTTTATTAAAATGTATACAATCGCTTGAATTTATACCAAAATGAATTATATAATATATAGATAAACATATCATGTTTGGGATATTTCAAAATTCAGTTTTAAGTTGAAACAAATAAAAAATTAGTTCGTATGCAAATTAGTTATATTAGATATATCTTCACTTACACTCATTTTTTTGAAATATATATTATATATATAATTAAATATAATTAAATATTATATATATAATATATTCCAAAAAAATGAGTGTAAGTGAAGAAATATCTAATATATAAAATAAAAAATTAGTTCGTATGCAAATTAGTTATATTAGATATATATATATTATATTTAATTATATTTATTATATATATATATACATAATATATATTCCAAAAAAATGAGTGTAAGTGAAGAAATCTCTAATATAACTAATTTGCATACAAACTAATTTTTTATTTGTTTCAACTTAAAACTGAATTTTGAAATATCCCAAACATGACGTTCTCAAGAAAGCAAATATAATTATATCCAAATTAATTTAAATTTTATTGTTCTTCATGATATTCAATCCTTATTACTTCCTGATCTTGAGAAATGTATCATTTTATTTGAATCATAATCATCCAATTATTCAAAATTCCATCACTCCCAAGGATTTTTTCCTTTATTTAGAAAAAGTAAGGTTAATTAATTCTACAGGTCACGCACGTGAATGCAAATTAAATTGCTAAAATATTTCTTTGTTTCGTACGACAAAATTAGGAAAAATCGTTTCAATTTTCATTATACATAAAGATAATTCAGGATGAAACTAATTCGGTGAAAAAGTACTTGTCATCCGGTAAAGAAAGATACTTGTCATTCGATGGAAAAGTACTTTCGTTGCATGTTCATGCCAGAGGTCAACCTCATCCACCTTTGATCCACTTCCTTATAAGGGTTTCCGGTGGAACCTACTGTTCTAATTTTAATCAATTTTTCATCATATATGAAAAGATATTAGATTTCAGTTACACTTTACACCTACTTTTTCTAACAAATGTCCACTTTTCATGATCCTCTGAATCTGAAAAAGTCGTTTTTTAATTCTGTTTCAAAAATATATACAAAATTTGTATTTACACATTTTTTTAATAAAATGTAAATTTTATCTTTTAATTTTAAGAAAAAACCATTGAAAATCTAAAATTCCATTTTTTTGCCAAATTACGCGAGATGCGAAAAAACGTCAAGATGCATAATTATTTTATTAAAAGAGGTTTATAAACTTTTATCGACACATGTTTTCATGAGATGCATATTTTTCGTTTTTATTTGAAACGAAATACCATTCGAAATGAAAAATCGTATATTTTAGTTACACTATGCGACATTAAAAAAAAAATCAGAATGTAAAATTATTTGCTTAACAAAGGTCAAGAAATCTCCACCTAAAAAATGGGTAATTAAATATTTATTTTTCGTTTCAATAAAAAAATATTATTGAAAATCAGAAATCCTATTTTTCAGCTGAACTATGCAGGATACGAAAAAAGGCAGAAAATTGTTTGCTCATCAAAGGTAAACAAATTTCCATCAAAAATTTTCTAATAAAATATATATTTTCAGTTTCAAACAAAAAAATATTATTTAAAATCAAAAATCCTATTTTCCAGCTAAACTATACCAGGCCTGCCAATTTTTTCTCCGATGCTGATTAAAATAAAAAAAAACACGAAACCCTAAAATCAGAGTTTTATTTATAATTTAATACAGACAGAGGAAAATAAAGACCCAAGAAATAAAAATTCGTGAACTGATGAAATCTAAGATAAATTTAAACAATCAAAATTGTAGTGAAAAATAAGTACAATTAAAATAGTTTGTAGAACGTTGTAGGTATGAGTGAAATATATATATGTATTTAAGGAAGTAATCATCAGTGGGTCTGTAAATTTCAAAACCATAATTATGCTTAAATTTTACATAATTTAGGAACTTATATGCTTTAATATAAAGGTTATACACTTCCTACAATGCAAATGTCATAGGTAATATTTTGTATAATTGATTATATAAGTTTAACGCTTTCTGACAAAATACATATTTTGGAATCTTCAACATCAAAAATTTTCAAACACTACTGTAAAAATATTTTCGAGAATTTTCCTCAAATTTTCGGGACGCAATAAACACATCAATATGGATAACTTTTCCGAATACTTTTTCAGTAAATTTTTTTTATAGTTTTTGCAAGTTTCCATATTTCCTTACTCATCTGGGAATTTCTTATATGCTATGAAAATATTCCCTTAAAAAACAATAATTTTACTAAATAATGGAAAATTTCCAATTATATGAAAAAATAATAAAAAATGTGAGAAAAATGTTGAAAATAATTGTCGATTCATGAAACAATGTAATTTTCAATTCATTAATTTAACCTCAGTGTTAACAAATTTACGCGATTGAGAACATTATTCAAGCAATTATAAACATGCAAATGATTTATTATTATTCTCTTAAACATAAAAGCATTTTGCTCTGGTATAAGTACAAAAAATGATAAATTAATGTTTAAAGTGAATATAAACCGTTTTTCTTTGTACTCTCTAAATCTGAATCAGTCAAATTTTCACTGATTGAATCAGTGATTTTCCTTTTCACTGATTCATCAGTAAACAAATATTTTTCACTGTTAAATCAGTCAATTTTCACTGAAACAATCAGTGAAATTTGACTGATTTACAGTAACCTCTTTTTAGCTATTTGAATCAGTCAAATTTCACTGATAATCAGTAGATTTTGACTGATTCAAATTTAGAGAGTAAGGAAATAATAATTACATTATATTATCAAATTTTTATCTGTATAATTATTTCATAAAAATTTTTAGATATTCTGGATTTTTGGCTACAGACTATTCCATCTTAATTCTCCGGATAGATATTCTTTTAATTTTGTAAATTTACATTTATATTATTTTTGGCACTGAAAAGCTCTTAAACTAATAAATTAGCCTTTTTTCATTAAATAATAAATTTGCTTTATTAGATTTAATTATGCAATTTTACAGATAAATTTTCTAATGAAATTCAAGTATATTAAAATTAAAAAATAAGCTAAAAAGCTAAAAAATATTATATCGTGATTTTCACGGTTCCTGTGGGAGAGGATTACTCGTTGGAACAGTTTTTGGAACGGTCTGGTTCCTTCACACCTAGGAACTCGCTTACCCATAAGTCTTTCCGCATGTTTACTCTATCTTTTTCTAATATCAATAAGCAAAGAAAAAAAGAAAAAAACAAAAAATACAATAATTATTAAGTTGCATGTCTTAGTTAATAAATATTTAAAGGTTACTATTAAGCTAATTGGCACTGAAGAGGGCCCCCATTTGTGGCCGAAACGTTTGCCTTTTGTATTTTTTATGTGTTCTATCACTTAATTAAAAAAATAAATCCGTATCAAAACTGACCCCATGCCAAATTAACTTTTACAAAACTAAAAAATATTGTTTAATATAATGTACAGTGTTTCTCTGGACAGTGAATCATTAATGGTTGCCTCTGTTAAGGCGTTATTCCATCCACATTAATTCCACTAATGATTTTTATTATTTACTAGAATTAATTTAATAGATACTAATTTAATTGATAATCAGTTTGATAGACGTTTGTATTGAGGGTTCGAAAAATTAGGGATTTCTAATCAAGCAAATAAAAATAATTAATTCAAAGATTCATATGATAAATATTAATCAAAAAAGTAAGGTTAGTGTTTTTGGATGAAAATAGTCCCAAATACAATTAAGCATATCTTAATCGTGAAATCAATCTTATAAGACGTGTTTCGACCTTATACGTAATCAAATATATGAAGATGTTGCCAAGTGGGTTTTAACCAAACATTAATTTATGATAATTACAAGAAATTTGAATATATACGTAAGAAAAGTGAATGCATTTAATTTTTCTTAAAACGTTGACTAGACGACACTTTTCTTTGTTCAAAATCTTTTTTAATTCGATCATTTTTAAAATTTGAACTATTTGAACAGAAATCAGTTACTAATCCTCTTCAGCTATTATCTTCAACGGATTACTAGCCAAAAGTTGTCTGAACAAAGTATTAAAAATTAATTCGACCAATTGTAAACTTTTATTTAATATTCAGTTAAAATAATAATGGACCTGAATTACTAATTGGCGTATTTTTTAATCACTTTCTAAATCAGAATTAGTGAAAAGTGAGCCATTAATTCACTTCAGTGACAATTTTTACAAAATATTAGTAATTTTTTACTTTTTTAATTACTAATGATAAATATTTTAAAAAGTAATTAGTAGAAAAATGACCAATAAATAATTAGTAGAAATTCTCACCAAGTTGAATTAGTGACTCACTTCTTATTAATTCAGATTGAGAGCATAGTAACTTTAAACTGATTCAGTTGAATAGACTAGATTTTATTTTCCACGACATTCGGAATAAATTTCGAAACTACGAGAGTATGTAAATGAAAGGCAGTTTTATGGCGACACCTCATGAAAAACGAGTTATCACAAAGATCATCATGAAAACTAAAATTATTGTCTTTCAGCACAACATCATTACAAAAATCTCACAATGTTTAGCATTTTACGAGAATAATATTCAGGGTATTTCTTACTAATGATTAGAAAAATATTATTGGTACACTGAGAAAACAGTTTTGTCAAATCAACAGAAATATTTTGTTGGTATTTACACAACAAAATTCTTTTGTTGTGCTAACAAAAAATTTTGCTATCCTCTCGATACAATTATTGGATTGAATTGAGATTTGGCATACTTTATCGGAGCCGAAAAAGTAAGGACAAATTCGTTAACCGACCAAAATTTTTAAAATAAGAGCATTTTTTGTATTTTTGAAAAAAACTTTATGAAAATATCAAAAATTCCAATACTGGTTTCCGATAGTGCTCATAAATCTCTACTAATTATCCTAATAGCATTTTTCGATTAAAATAAAATTAGGAAAGTTACGAAATATGTTAAAACATGAAAAATTCAATACTTAAATTCCATTTTCCAGTTAAATTATACGAAATACGAAAAGAAAGTTATAATACAAAATTGTTTATTAGATAAAAATCTCCAATTTTGAACAGCAACACTTTTTCATAAGATGTATATTTTTCCTCTTAATTAAAAAAAATACTATTAAAAATCCAAAATTCAATTTTTTAACGAAAATATGTATATAACGTATATTTTTCATTTTAATTTTAAAAAATACGATTAAAATTTTAAAATTCCATTATTAAAACAAAATATGTAACATATGAAAAAAACGTTGAAATGGAAAATTATTTGCCTAAATTTTTCGACATTTTTCGAAAGGATCTATATTTTATGTTTTGATTTTAAATATTGAAAATAAAAAATTCCATTTTTTAACTAAAATATGTGAGATACAAAATAAGCGTTTAAATGCAAAATAATTTACTTCAATAAAGTCTACGATTGTTTTCCCTTATTCAGATATTTGAAAGAAAATAAATCATTTTAATCATGTAATTTATTAGAAAGTTACAGAAATGTATATAGAAAATCGAGCGCGAAGCGCGAGTGTCATGATGAAAATGTATTCCTTGAGGCTGATATAGAGCCTTAAGTAAATTGAATTTCCTTTTTCATTTAAAATCAAAAACAAGTCTAGTAACTTTGAGAAAATGTAATTCACATCTACAAAATTATAAAATTGACTTGAGCTTCATTATCAAATTACAAGAAATAAACTTATAAATATGTATCCAAAGAATACAAAACCGAGCGCGAAGCGCGACGATCAAATATTTCGGAGCGCGATGAGAATGTGCTCGTAAGGCGAGCAGACTTTTTTTACTAATTGTAATCAGTTACTGAGTTCTAGCTATAAGATCAGTTGATTTAAACTAATTTTTAACTGAATGTGACTTGAAACAACTAACTGTACTCTCAAAATCTGAATCGATAAAAAATTGCAAATTGCAAAATTGCAAAATCATTTACTGACTGTTTCAGTAAACATTTCTCTTAACAATTTGTATAAATAAGTTAAATACTAATTATAAGAAATCGAACTTCTGTTATCTGTCTTAGTAAAATTCTACTATAAATTAATATAAAACTACCAATTATTAGTAAAAACGCTAAAAATAGCAATAACTAAACGATTTCGCATAAATTCAATTGTTTTCTACTAATTCACATTCAGGAAGTACAACTAGAAATCAATCCCTGATTATCATTAGTAAAAAAAAAACAACTAATTAAAATTAAAAGAGCATATAGTAATAAACTTGCAGTTTTCAAGTTTAAGTTCATTTGAAAAAAAACATGACCTTTTTACGACATAACTTATAATGATAAAAAGCAAAAGTAATTAATTTCCATCTTACATAATTATCATTAGCATACTACATATAATATCATTGATAATGGTTGTGAGTGAAGTATAGATATTCAAGAGCTCATTAACAGAGGTATCAACAAATAAAAAATTGTTAAATCATCCCTGTGATTTACACGTTAAAAAAATTTACTTTATGAGTCATTCCATGCGTAATTCACACCCAAAAATTTTTTTCGAAAAAAATATGTTTTGTCGCGTATATAGGAGTCGGTTTCACTTATACACAAAAATTTTTCTATACAAAGTGTTCTTTACAGTAAATATAAAAATCTGTTTTAATTAGAAACCAAAATCGGAAACTATCTTCCGAAATTTGGTTCCGGATTAAACTAAATCTTTGTATTTTCTGTAAAAAACACTTTCTGTAGAAAAATATTTGTGTATAAATGAAACCAAATGTTCAAAAATAATCGACACATATTTTTTTTTATCAATATGAAATTTGAAAATTTCGAAAAATGAATCTTCAAAATTTTGTAATCGGGAAAATTGGTGTTTTCACAATAGGATACAGTAAAAAAAGTTTTCGATATAAAAAATTGTTGTCATACGGAAAAAAATTTATTTCGTATCTCACATATTTTGGTTAAAAAATTGAATTTTAGATTTTCAATAGTATTTTTTAAATTAAAAAGAAAAATATACATCTTAGGAAAAAATGTTGCGGTTTCAACTCGTAGATCTTTATGTAGTAAACAATTTTGTATCATAACTTTTTTTCGTATTTCGTATCATTTAACTGGAAAATAAAATCCAGATACTGACTTCTTTTCAAGTTTTAACATACTGTAACTTTCCTAATTTCAGATTAATCAAAAAATGTTATGAAGATAATTAGTAGAGTTTTATGAGCACTATTAGAAACCATAGTATTGGAATTTTGATCGTTTTTTATATTTTTTCTTTCTTTTTGAGCCCTGAAAAGGTGTGCCATATTTCATTCCAATCCGATAATTCTATTTATAGTTATAGTATAAAACCGCTTTTTCTGACTCAGGGGGTCTTAAAACGTAGACTTGATAAAAATTCCGAAAGTGATTTTTCACATAAAACCAATACCTTCTCCTTTGATGAATATCTAAAAATATTTCATGCTCATTTTCTCATTTTAAACATATTTTTAAGTTTGTTTCAAAATGCAACCGAAATTTTTATCAAAATATAAAAAATAAAAAGCTTCATTCTTTCCCTTTAAAATCATCCAAGGTAGGAAGTGGGACGAAAATTGTTATTGGACTCGTATGAGGATTCTTGCGCTCGGCTGCCGCGCCGCAAACCGCTATACACGGAGAAACTTTTTATATCAATTTTTACTATAATATTTTTTAATTTAGGGAAAAGTGTATCACTTTGAGAATTTTTGTTAGTAAAAATACTAAAATTTATAATAATGATATGAAACTTTAGTATAAACTATAGTTTTATAGCTTTGAATAATTTAGAAAAAAACTCAAAAATATGTTTAAAATGGAGAAATGAGCATGAAATATTTTTTTAATTACAGAATAATTATTCTTATCAGAAAGCTCATAAAAACGTTTAAAAAATACTCATATAAAAATTGAATTGATCAACTTCAGCAGAAGTTATGATACGTTGAATAACGGCGCGCGTGTTAAAACGTCGAAAATTTAAGCCCCTGTATGTAGACAACCGGTCGTACTAAAGCTGTCTCCTTTGGGGAATCAAAAGAGATTCACTAGTACTACAATTCAGTGGAGTTTCAAAAATATTGAAGACAACAAACTTTGAGGCGGGTACTCTCTAAATCTGAATCAGTCAAATTTTCACTGATTGAATCAGTGATTTGCCTTTTCACTGATTCATCAGTGAAAAAAATATTTTTAATATTTATATATTTATATTGATATTTTTAATCATTTAATTTTCACTGATTCATCAGTGAAAAAAATATTTTTCACTGTCAAATCAGTCAATTTTCACTCAATAATCAGTGAAATTAGCCTGATTTACAGTAACCTCTTTTTAGCTATTTGAATCAGTCAAATTTCACTGATAATCAGTAGATTTTGACTGATTCAAATTTAGAGAGTATACTTGGCAAATTTTTCCCCATATTCTAATTCTAGATACAGCCCTGCGATTATAATTTAAATATACGTATTATATGTATTGCTAGAAGGAGAAATTAATGAGACATTTGTCGAAAGATAATTCTAGAAGCAATTCATAAATAGGAAAAATAAACATCAGTTTCTCTTTGTGGAGCGAAAATGAAATATATCAACGACTCCTTGTATGCATAAAATGTCAAACTAACTTATTGTTAACGTGTCTACTACAAACTCCCTAAATGAAATGTGGCGTGAAAAAGACCACTTGTTTAATATAAAGATGTGTTGATTGTGAATTCTCTCTTAAATACTGTAAGAAAAGATATTTTATTAGCCGTAAAAATTCCTCAATGTCTATCTTTATTAACAGGGAAACACTTCCATCTTAATCAATTCGCAACCTTAAAAATTAAATCAGTATTGGTAAATTTAATTGTTTTAAAATAAAACACACTTGCTTGAGGATGTGGGAATTGGTTAATAATAGAACAATAAATCATATTTTTAATGTTACGTAGGAAATAAGAAATCACTTAAGATTTCAACTAATCAAGAATGTACTGAGAAAAAAGTTTAAATCAACGGATTTATTTTTTATTTAAATAAAAGAAACATTGGTACACGAGAAAAACGTGTTGTTTGATCTTAAAAAGAATTGATTTGATTTCTTTCTGTTGAATTAACATAATATTTTTAATTAAATAAAATATGTTTTGAAATTTGTTTATATATCTTATTTTTTATTCAAACATAGAACTTGTATAATTCAAACAAATTTTTATTTGGTTTGAACATATTTTGCTCCGTTACAATATAAATCTTCTGTTGATTAAAAAAAATGCACATTCAATATTTTTATCAATTTTCGGTTTTGCTTCGAATTTCAATATCGAATATATTCTTAATATTCCAACTCAATTTAAATTTAAAATTATTTTAATATCACTAATTGAGAATATTTAAAAGATTTTTTATTAATAATTTTTTCAAATTGTATTCCTTTTCTTAACAAAAATACAATTTTCGGTAATAAATAACGTTTCATAATTAAAGGATAATTTGTAGTAATTTTAAATAGTTTGCTGTAGAAGTAAAAATATCAACTTAGGAATATTCTAGTACTAAAAATTCCAGCAATTACAAGAAATAAATTAAAATACTTACATATGCACAAAAAACACTTCTAAAGTAATTCCAAAATATTCTTCAACCATAAACCATTGCATTATCGAAAAATCGCATTTTCGTAAATAAGTATAATATGCAATTTAACACAATAAACTGTTTGATTTTTTTTAATTTTGAATTCGGATAAGTGTTTTTGCATCTGTTTTCATGTGACAGAAACTGTAAGTTTTTGTGCAAAACAGCAATATTTTTTATTCTACAGACGGAATCTTATCCGGCCCTATCCGGAACTTTCTCGGAATTTACGTTAGGTGGAGGTGTCCATCTCAGACTTAAAACGGTTTTATATTTGGTACTGACTTATAAATTTTCGGATAGATTCTGATGAAAAATCAAGTAATGTAATACTTAATACTGGAAATATCCCGCACAGAAGCAGATAAAAAACCTAATAGATAAAAAACACAAAAACCGTATAACTTTCCAGATAGAATCTGATAAAAGAACCAAGCAGGTTAATACTCAGCACCGACAAAATTCTGGATTGAATTATATGAAAAACTAGATACCCAAAATTAAATATACCACTTACGTGCCGAATTAAACTGAATTAAAAACCAGCCACAAAAACCCATAATTTTTTGCTTAGAATATGATAAAAAACCAAATAGGGCAATACTCAACACCGAATATATTCCGCATAGAATCGGATAAAAAACCAGATGGAAAAAATCTGATACAACTTTCACCTTCCGAATAGAACTTAATTAAAAGCCTGAAACAGAACCGCATAAGCTTCCGGATAGAATCTGAAAAGATTCAAAATTTTATCCGGCTTTATCGGATCCTATTCGGGAAAAGTTTTTTGAATCTCCTTCAATGCAAATTGATTGAAAATCAATTCAACTCAATCCAAGACTTCAATCTGAATCTGCCACATCTATCCTAATCAATCCGAGCTCTGATTAAATCAGATTGAGTCGGATTGATTTTCAACCGATTAACGCGAGATTCGAAACGCTCTGTTTTAATTCTAATCGGAACCATTCACCAATATGCATTCAGGAAATGTTTGCACGGTCATAAAGACATTTCTGAAACTGATTAAAAATTGGAAATTCGTATTGTCCGATAAAAAGTGATATTTGCATTTTGTAAGATTTGCATGGAATTCCCGATATAGAATAAAATTATATAATATTATTTATTAAAATTTATTCATATTCACATAAGAATATCTATGATGAAAAAATCATGAAATTTCCAAAGATTTCGCATTTCTTGTTGTTATTATTTTTTTTCATATGAAGTGTACATTTGTCTTTTAGAAACTTTTTTTGTGAACTCAATAAACTAAATTGGTATGAAAAAAAATTTACTCTGTACAAAACTTCTGTATACAAAAAATATGTGTTTGAGTCAAAAAATTTTGATTGTTTGACCCTAAAATTTGGTTAATCTTTGAGAGGCAAAATATTTAGTTGGCCTAAAACAATTTTTAGTTACTAAATTTTTCCTAAATCAACAAAACTTATTTCCGAGTGAACATTAAATTTATACAAAGTTACGAATTACGCGACATGATGATGAAATTTTTATACAAAAGTAATCTGACTTCACGAAGTTAATCGTAAATTATGTCTGATATGGAATGCAGATTTCACTATCACGTTTATCGAATGTTGACTTGCAGAACATTTTATTAATGATTACAAATTGGAGATTTGGAAGGTTCTGAAAATCATATCAACCAAATCAATACACTTATATATAATCAATAAAAGTTTTGACTGATTTAACTAAATCTTTGTTTATTTGAACAAAATTTTTTTGTACTTTGTACACTGTTAGAAATTTCTACCGTAGTTTCCCGAAACACGAGACTGGAGTTTTATTCGATTACAGTTTTATAAAATTAAGATGGGATTTCAGAAAATTTAGTTACTTTTTAGTTTATTTAAGGAACAATTTCTCAATTTTCAGTTACAAAGTATCGAATATCCTGCTACTTGTATCTGGACATTCTGAAATTTGTAACACGAATAATTTTACGTTTCGGGTAACTGAAGTTCTATGCAGTTACATGTAACTTGAAATTTTGTTGCAGTTTCGTAATTTTATGATAAATTTTATAAAAATATTGTTCCAGTTTGGTAGTTTTGATATAAATGTTATGAAAATTCAGTGAAGTTTCAGAATATTAAGAAAAATTTCAGAAAATTCAGTACATTTTTAACAATTTTAAGACACCTTTACTCAAAAACGTCATAAATATCGTCAAATTTTACATTATTTTTGTAACATGAAAATTTATTGAATTTCCGAACATTTCTAACAGTGAACAAATTAAAAAAATTAACTAACATTTCGTCAAAAAAACAAATAAGATGTTTGGTTGAATGAAACAAAATTTTGTTGAATCAATTCAAATATTTGTTTCAATCAATTAATCCGTAGCCAAACAATCCATCTTTGGTATGAAATAAGGAAAAAAATGGGTTAAACTTATAATAAGCGAATTGTATGGTTGATCCAACAACATTTTTGATGGATTATTGACCAATTATATTTCTAAGTGAATACGAATTTTATTTAACTTAGATTCGAAACTCTTACCCCAAAATAATGCTATATTCTAGTTTAAATTAGCAAAAATTGGTAAAAATAGATAATCTGCATGATTTTGCTTTGAGGAACGTGAACGTGAGAAATAAATCGATTGTCCGACTGAACGCGGCCTTAATCTACTGCGGAAGTTCAGCATTGAAAATAACAGAAAACGTATTTAATTTATATGTATATTTCTCTCACGTACAATAACTTCAACTTTCTTCAAGATAATTGAAAGTATGTAAATTTTAAAAGAACCCCAGAACAAAATTCGATTAATTCACCAAAAATCTGGCTGTGGTCAACCCAATAAATGCATTAAAATATAGTTAATCAAATTTTTGGTTGATTTAACTAAATCTTCAGTTCTTTCAACCAGAAGATGGTGGAAATTTACTACACTGGCGTGGTACCATTCCAGTACTGGCGTCAGATTTCTGGTGCCGGTGCAATATCCACATGGATACTGGCATAGTATTGGTTATACCCCTAATGATAACTCGGCTGGGAGTTGGCAGCCAGTACAGGTCTGGTACTTGAAAGCAGTACTGGTCCAGTGCTATCAATCGGTACTGGAGTAGTATTGTCTGGACCCCTAATGATAACTCGGCTGGGAGTCAGCGACCAGTACTGGCCTGGCACTTGAAAACAGTAGTCCAGTGCTATCGGTCGGTACTGGCATGTAACTCGGCAAGGACTTCACAGTCAGTACTGGACTGGTACTCAAAAGCAGTACTGGTCCAGTACTATCAACCGCCGGTACTAACTAGACACCTAATAATAATTCGACTGAGTGCTGGTAGTCAGTACTGGGCTGGTACTTTAAAATAGTACTGGTCGAGTACTAGCAGCCGATACTGACTGGTTTTTATCTGGTGAAATTATGTAATTTTAAATATATTCTAACTTCTAGTACAACTATATTAGAAACTAGATTGATCGTTAATTTTTACAATACTATTTGAAAGTAAATTTATACAAATTGAATCAAAAACAATTTATTGAAATTTCATATTTTGTACTGAAAAATATAGTTTTTTTGCAAAAAAAATTGAAAAATGTATGGAACACTCAACAAAAAATAATTATGAAATTATTTATATAAATACATTTTGAATGGATATGTCAAAAATAGATAAGTAAAAGGTTGTGAAAATAGTACGTCGGCATTTTGTGAGAAATGATAATTATTACTGCGGCATTCTTAAACCAGTAGAATTCTAACTATCGACAGGAATTTCACGCCGGTTAATATAATATTTAGATCTTGTTTACAGCCAGCACTAAACCAGTACTGTTACGAAAATTAGCACACCTCCATTGCCGGTATTTTTCCAGTAATAGTTATCAGTACTGAACCCGTAGTAAACCAGTAGAGTACCAAGTGTCGATGAGAATTCTATACCAGTTTATAGCCAGTATTTGGATTCTGTTTACAGCCAGTACTAAGCCAGTACTGTAACGAAGGTTGGCATAACTCACTTGTAGGTATTTGACCAGTAATAATGATCAGTACAGCGGCAGTAGCAAACCAATAGAATGCCAATTGTCGATAAGACTTCTGTGTCAGTTTATAGCCAGTATTTGGATTCTGCATACAGCCAGTTCTAAACCAGTACTGTTACGAAAATTAGCACACCTCCTTTGCCGGTATTTTTCGAGTAATAATAATCAGTACTGAATCCGTAGTAAACCAGTAGATTACCAAGTGTCGATGAGACTTCTATACCAGTTTATAGCCAGTATTTGGATTCTGTTTACAGCCAGTACTAAACCAGTACTGTAACGAAGGTTGGCATAACTCACTTGTAGGTATTTGACCAGTAATAATGATCAGTACAACGGCAGTAGCAAACCAATAGAATGCCAATTGTCGATAAGACTTCTGTGTCAGTTTATAGCCAGTATTTGGATTCTGCATACAGCCAGTTCTAAACCAGTACTGTCACGAAAGTAAGCACACCTCCTTTGCCGGTATTTTTCCAGTAATAGTAATCAGTACTGCGCCCGTAGTAAACCAGTAGAGTACCAAGTGTCGATGAGACTTCTATACCAGTTTATAGCCAGTATTTGGATTATGTATACAGCCAGCACTAAACCAGTACTGTTACGAAAGTTGGCATACCTCCTTAGGCGGTATTTGACCAGTAATAATGATCAGTACAGTGACAGTAGCAAACCAGTAGAGTGCCAACTGTCAATGATATCCCTACTTTAGAGTTTCACCAGTACTGCCAAAGAACAATTGGCACAATACTACAATGGTTGTAAAATCTATATGGCCTCCAACTTTTCCACCGGGGATGTTTAACCAAATTTGATTAAACCAATAAAAATTTTATTGAATTAACCAGAATTGATTCAAATTTTCGGTTATGCCAAACAAATTTTAGCTTGAGTAACAAAAACGTTATGGATCAACTGACATATTTATTCAACTTTAAAATTTAATGCAACGAAAGATTTTTTTCCATACAGTACCGGTCAGAATTGTGAGACCAACTGGTTTTCGATAATTGCTTAAATTATCCTAATTTGAATTATGTAAGTGAATAAATTTGTACTTTTAATTAAATTCAAAGTTATCAAAATTCCTTATAAAATGAGCCCAGCATGAATTCGTTTTGTTAAATTTTAAAGAAGTTATTGCAGAAGTAATCAAGATTTCAATGCTTTCTTAAATTTTAAATAACTTTCGAAATAATTAACATTTTTTAATATTCTTGGACTAATTTTAAAGCTAAATTTCTACAAAATCGAACCAAATTCTTCGAATTAATGTGTAATTTTTTTCTTACATACTGCTCCAGGTTAAACTTCAAATAAAAAAGTTGGAAAAATTCCAATATTGCTTTTGCTGAGAAAAACATTTTTATAAGATATATAAAACATATAATCATGAATTTTGTATTAAATTCCCTTAAAATATATATTCATATGATCTTTATTATGATTTACCTATAGATGAAATGTTTTCGAAATTCCCCTACTTTTTTGTTACAATTTCAACTCTTTGCATTATGCAAGAAAAAAATGATAGATTTATAATGATAATTTACTGCGATTTTGTAGAATCTTAACTTTAAAATGAGCCTAAGAACATTACAAAATGTTGATTGTTTAGAAAGTTATTTAAAATTTAAGAAAATATTGAAACTTGGACTTTTTTTGCAATAACTTCTTCAAAACTTAACGAAACAACTTCATTCCAGACTAATTTTGAAGATAATTTTGATGGCTTTCACATTATTAAGAATACAAATTTCATCACTTACAGAATTAAAATTAAGATAATTTAAGCAATCATTGAAAAACAGGTGGTCCCACAATTCTCACCGGTAGTATATATTCTTCACAGCAATATTAGTTTTACACCTATTTATGGGAAAAGTTGAAAGGAACTTTGAAGTAAAATATATTTAGAGCAATTCAAGTTGTCATTTGGCAAAAAATTCAATAAATACTATAAAGCCCTAATTATACGTTTTCCTCGATTCAAAATTTTTTATTCATACTTCCATTATTATTAACGTCAATATTTAACGTCATTTTCATCAAATTGACAATAGTCTTAATAATTAAGGACGAAACTCCATAAAAACTTTAATTACCAAACCACATTAATCGTAAACATGTTTTCGTAAAGTATTTTAAATTGACAATGGTAATTAAAGGTCAAATAATAACGTTGATTGAAAACTACACAAACTGCAAATAACTTTAGTTATTGACAGTTTATAAACCATTTGTTATACGTCAAAAAAATTGTATCTTTTTATATATTTTGCAGAGTAAATTGCAACCTAAAGCAAATAATTTATTAAAGGTAGTTATTTTTCGTGCCTCAGGGCGGAATCGAAAGGTTAATGAGGAAACATTTCTGGTGTAATCGATAGAATCGCGCTACATATTTACTTTTTATTTGATGTATACGTGTGCTATCATCATCTGCACGAATGCGTCATAACTTTTTGTGTCAAATCTTGTGGTCCAATAATTGTATTCATAAAATGACCATTTATACGTCACGAATGTGTGACTTGCTCTTTTCAATACTATCGTGAAGAAATAATTATTGTTAAAAAAAAGCATATTATGCTTTAATATTCGTTAATACCTAAATTTCCGTATAAAAAAAAATTTCGGATCAAGAAGTTGCGAATAAACTTTGGATAATTGGAAGGCTTCTTTAAAAATATAAGCAAAGTTTTCAAAGTTTATAATTATTGAGTTTACTAATTAATAACAAGTTCAATTTATACATCTTTTATATATTCAAGGATTTCGATTTTCCTTCTACATTCGAAGAATAGAGTTTGTTTAAATCATACAAGCATAATAAACAAAAATTTGTGTGGTTGAAACAAAGTTTTTTTTTATTTGAGAAAATTTTCTTCTAACTATACAAATTATTTTAAATTCCAAGAAAACGGTTTTGTCTCCAGCCGTATATTGAAGATATGTTTGTTTTATCCAAAAACACTTTTCTTTCAGTGTATTTTATTTCCCAGAACATTGTATCTTAAATTTAAAAAATCTGCCCGCTTCGCGGGCACATTCTCATTGCGCGCTTTGCGCGCAACTCGCTTCGCTCGCAAGTTTGAGCGCGCCTAGGGCGCGCGATTCGATCGTCGCGCTTCGCGCTCGGTCTTGTGCTCTTCGCATACGTTTAAGTTTATTTCTTATAATTTAATACTGAAGCTCAAACCAACTTAATGATATTAATGATGATGTAAATTAGTCATCTTCTCAAATTCACTAAGTTTCTTTTTCAGATTAAGTGAAACAGGAAATTCAATTTACTTAAGGCTCTATCGGCCTTAAGAAATACATTCTCATCATGACACTCGCGCTTCGCGCTCGATTTTCTGTATGCATTTTTGTAACTTTTTAATAAATTACATGATTATTGATAAATTTATTTTCTTCCAAATCTTTTAAAAAGGAAAAACAATCGTAGACTTTATTTAAGGAAATGATTTTGCAGAACAACGCTTATTTCGTATCACATATTTTGGTGAAAAAAATCGAATTTATTTAATATTAAAAATCAAAACATAAAATATACATCCTGTCGAGAAATTTATCGATAAGAATGTGTAGACCTTATTTAGCCACACAATTTTCATCTCAAAGTTTTTTTTGAATCTCACATATTTTGTCTAAAAAATGGAATTTTTGAATTTTAATCGTATTTTTTGGAATTGAAACGAAAAATATATCTTTTATCAGAAACTGTGTGAGACAAAACTTGTAGATCTTTTTGAAACTAACAACTTTGTATTCTTACGTTTTTTTCTTATTTTACATATTATTGTTAAAAAATTGAATTTTGGATTTTCAATAGTTTTTTTTTTAATTAAAAAGAAAAATATGCTTCTTATGAAAAAATGTTACAATTCAAATTTGTAGGACTTTATTTATTCAATAATATTGTATCATAACGTTTTTTCATATCTCGTATAATTTAACTGGAAAATGGAATTTTGATATTGACTTTTTTCGAATTTGAATATGCTGTAACATTTCTAATTTTGATTTAATCAAAAAATGTTATCAGGATAATTTTTAGAGATTTATGAGCACTATCAAAATCCAGTATTGAAATTTTTGATTTTTTCAAAAAATGATTTTTAAAAACACAAAAGTAGTGCTCAATCCCTCAATTTTGATTTGATGTGGCTGGTTAACGAACTTGTCCTTACTCTTTCGGCTCCGATAAAGTGTACCAAAGCTCAATTCAATCTGATAATTCTATCGAGAGTTATGCCGCACACGACCTACAGACAGACAGACAGACACTTTCGTAAAAACCATTTTTTCTGACTCAAGGGGTCTCAAAACGTAAAGATTTGATGAAAATTTCGAAAGTCATTTTTCACATAAAACCAATACCTTCTCATCCATGATGAGAATGTAAAAATGCTATGATTACTTCTCAATGAAAATTTGAAAGGTTATAAATAACACAAATTCTTATGAAATTCAAACGTATTAAAAGTTCAAAAATTGTAATTTTGAGAAAATTATTTCGCTTTATTAAAAAAACATTTTTTCTCCTGAAAAAATATGTAAAAATATTATTTCCATTTCATAGTGAATCTTCAAATTTAAAAAAAAAAATTTTTGAAAACTTTAGAAAAGGTATTTAGTTTTTTTTAGATTTTATACAGAATGAATCATTTTTTCAATCAATTTTCTTATTGCATTCAGTATAGTAAAAAGTCCAAAAACTAATTTCAAATTTAAAAGCAGTGCCTGATTGCAATTTATTGCTGACATCAATAAAAGTTGAAATTTGCGTTTCACGCAGTTTCAAAGTCGAAATTTCATTTTCAATTTTCTCGGAACTCGATGAGTTTAAAAGAAATGTTTGGATAATTTATCAAAATTTTAAAAATAATTTTTTTTAATTGGTCTAATTGTTTTTAGAATACATTTAAGGGTCTCCTGTATAAAATTGAAAAATGGCACTTGATCCTTTTTACACTGCCTCCCTTCAAATATTTTTCCTAAATTATTTACGAATTAAAAAGTTATATATAGGTAAAATAGTTAAAGAGACGACTTCAACCGCCCACGATAGTAGTTCGCAGGCTTGATTAATGACTTGCTTTATCTTTAATCATTGCGCTTTATATTGAACATTTTATAACATCCAATATGTGGGCCTTATATAGGGTCTTACATAATTCCAAGTGCATTTTGCTTTATGTATTACACGTACATTTGATACTCTAAAAAACGCCCAAAAAATGGGCATTGCTTCAGGCTTTGCATGGTTTCCAGTAATTGAGACTTATTTTGGACATTTTATACTGATATACAGTAGAGTAGCCCAGATAAATCTAATTTTCATTTTTTAGAAGCCATCATGGAATGGTATATTCCTCTGGGTTAGAAATGGACCTACATATTTTTATATGCATTTAGAAAAATATTTAGGGATTGCTCAAATAATTTTAATGTCAAAAATGGTATTTTTACGAGTTTATCATTTTTCAACCGTAGATGTGTTCAGGCAAAACAATTTTTTCTTCATGAAAGTGTTGGTAAATCTTTTGTAAAAAGGTGATATTTTTTGTAGATTAAAAGGAATATATTTCGAGTTAATACAGGTCATAAAAGTTGTAATTCTGCAGTAATGTTGTAATGAAAAATAAAAAAAAGATAAGGTTTTCTAATTTTTGCATGTAATGCCAATTATAATTTTTATTTCAAGAAAATTTGTTTAATCTAAACAAAAATATTATTTTTTTGCTAAAAATTTACCAACAGTTTCACAAAGAAAACAAATATTTTGCCTGAAGTTATCTATGAGTAAAAAATTAAAAACTCGTGAAAATACCATTTTTAACATCAAAATTATTTGAGCAGTCCTTAAATATTTTTTTGAATACATAACAAAATTTTGTAGGTCTAGTTTTAAACCAGAGAGACTTTGGTTAATTTGAATTGATATTTGGATGTTTTAACAAACATTTTTTATTGATTGAAAAATTTCCTGAAATTGACCAAAAAGTTTTTTTTAATTAATCGCCACTATGTTCAATCGACCGAAATTCGTTTGAATAAACTTAAAATTATTGTTCATTCAAAAAAATTTTGTTTGAATGGAACAAATTTGTTTTCTGAATGTCACTGAGAAAACATTTTTATCAGATCAACAAAAATATTTTTTTGATGTTTATGCAACCAAATTTTGTGTTGATTCGACAAAGTTTCGATTATTTGAACAAAACATTTTGTTGGGACAGCAAAAAAAGTTTTGTTGCCCAAATTTTGTTCTCAGTCCGTATATATTCATTGACTCGGGCTTATTTTGGGCCTTAAACGATTTTAAAAAATGGGCCCTTATCTTTCTCTTGTATAATGACGAACAGTTTGGAATTATTTCGTGTCTTTCATGCTCATTATTAATTAGGCCTCATTTTAAAACTTGAATATTGTCCCATATAGTTGTGCATAAATTTTTATTTGCATAATTGCCCATAACTGAGCATTATTTCAGTCTACTTTCTAAATTTTGAATCAGTGAGAATTCGTTCAATCCCCAATTAGTGAAAAATTGTAAAAATTGATTTCTCGTCTTTTGCAAAAAAAATGTATAATCCTACTTGAAGATTTGATTTGGTTTGATATTTATTATTTTATAATAAAATTATTATTATGTATTACAGTCATTTTCCGTGAAGTCCAGAAAAATTCCAATCACTAAATTCCTAGACAAGGAATGATAGAGAACAAATTTATGTATGTAACTACAAAACTAGCCAAAACAATTGTAGACCCTAAAAAACTAAAATGACAAAAGTTTCCGATAATCCGCCCCGTCATTGTATTTTTAAAAATCTGCTCGCTTTGCGGGCAAATTCTCATCGCGTGCATCATGACACTCGATGCTTCGCGTTTGATTTTCTGTATACAATTGTGTAACTTTCTAATAATTTAGATGATTAAAAAAATCTATTTTCTTCCAAATATCTCTTAAAGGAAAAAAACTAGTAGTCAGGTTTTAACGCTTATTTTCTATCTCACATATTTTGGTTAAAAAATGGAATTTTAGATTTTCAACATTTAAAATCAAAACATAAAATATAGATCCTGTCGAAAAATGTCCATATCAGAATTTGTAGACCTCATTTGGGCAAATAATTTTCCATCTTAAGATTTTCTTCATATGTCACATATTTTATTTAAATAATGGAATTTTTACATTTTAGTCGTATTTTTTGGAATAAAAATGAAAAATATACGTTTGATCAGAAACTACCTTAGACAACATTTGTAGATCTTATTCTAACTAACATTTTTTCAAACTTACGTTTTATTCTTACTTCACATATTATTGTTAAAAAATTGAATTTTGGATTTTCAATAGTATTTTTTTAAATTAAAAGGAAAAATATACATCTTATGAAAAGATGTTGGTGTTCAAACTTGGAGATCTTTATCTAGTAAACAATTTTGTATTATAACGTTTTTTCGTATCTCGTGTATCATCGTGTATAGGACCTACAGACAGACACTTTTGTAAAAACCGTTTTTTCTGACTCAGGGTGTCTCAAAACTGAAAGATTTGATGAAAATTCCGAAAGTGATTTTTCGCATAAAACCAATACCTTCTCATATGATGAGAATGTAAAAAGCAAAGTATTTCGATGACTATATTGATTTTATCATTCTTAATTATAAAATAGTGGCCCTACAATATACGTTAAGGTAGTTTTCATCCACGAAAATTAGACCTCAGGAAAAAATAGATAATTTTGCTTTCAAGAATAGCAATATTATTATTGAAGGGCTATTTTGAAAGAGAAAAGATTATTTTACATGCTCTCTAAATCTGAATCAGTCAAATTTTCACTGATTGAATCAGTGATTTGCTTTTTCACTGATTCATCAGTGAAAAAAATATTTATCACTGTCAAATCAAACAATTTTCACTGAAATAATCAGTGAAATTTGACTGATTTACAGTAACCTCTTTTTAGCTATTTGAATCAGTCAAATTTCACTGATAATCAGTAGATTTTTACTGATTCAAATTTAGAGAGTGAAAAAAATTTGAAACACAGAAAAATAATTTTATTAATAAATTTTATTTTTGACCCAACTTTTTTTCTTATCGCTTCTTACCAAATTCTTAAAAATTATGCGATTCTAATAAATCATTAATCATTTTTTCAGAGAAAAGATTTCCCATAACTTCATCGTTTCGGATTTAAAAAAAAAATCTTTAATGGCTGAAACCATCAAAAAAACATTTTCCAAAACGAAATGTTTATAAACAAATTGCTGAATTTGATAATAGTTTATTTATTTTCGAAAATTGGAAATGGTTAAGTTGTAGGGAATCTTTTTCTTGAAAAAGTGATTTGTAATTTATTAAAATCGCATAATTTTTTTTAATTTGGTAAGAAGCGCTTAGAAAAAAAGTTGGGGCAAAAATAAAATTTATTAATAAAATTATTTTTCTGTATTTCAAATTTATTTCATGGAAATTAATCTTTTCTCTTCCAAAATAGCCCTTCAATAATAATATTGCTATTCTTGAAAGCAAAATTATCTATTTTTGTCTGAGGTCTAATTTTCGTGGATCAACTACCTTAAATACAAACGATTAATGAGATAAACAATACAAACAGAATAAAGAAATCAAAAAAGGAAGGAAGCAAACTGGCGCCACAGCCACGTATTTTAATTTTCGCGGAATAAAATAAACGGAGTATTTGTAAGCTACTTACAGATAACGACTAAACAACATTTTTACACATGCTTATGTGAATCTGATAAATATAAAGAACATTTTTCTTCAACTTTTTGAATTACTCACATTTAGTACATTTTATACAAATAATTATTTATATATATATATTTTATATTATATAAATATTTAAAATATTTAAATGGATATTATATGAGTTTTATCCCCGAAATTCCTGTGATTCTGCAGCCTCATTCCTTTTATTGTGCATTGGATGAAAAAAGAATAGAAAAAAAGATTCATTGGAGAGAGGAATAAAAAAATATCCAGACTGCAGAGACTAAACTCGTTTCGAGAGAAAATGAGGAAAGGGGGCCAAGAATATTTGAAATAATATAGTAAAATATTGAGTAAGAAGTTCAAGATTCTAATTTTTAAATGTTTTTTGTTCTTATTTATAGAGTTTATGCAAAAAAGATTGAAGTTGCAAAAAATATTTCAATGCATGAGGCAGGTTCCTCTATTCATAAATAAATATTTCATTAAAATCATGCCTTAAAAAAGAAGCTTGTATTAAAACTTGTTGAAATAAATAAGCGTCTATAATTAATCTAGAATCTTTACCGTTACTTGAGCATAAATTTTTTATGTAGAAATATTTTCCTGGTTTATAAAAACTTGTAAGTATTAAAAGAAAATCGCATAAGTCTTGTTATGTTGCTTTTCAATTTAATATTTCTATCGCATAAAAAACAAAAACTCTGTGAAGTTTTCTATGTTTTAAAGTTTCAAAGAAGTTATTGAATACTTTATTGACCAAAATTTGTAGTCTGTCTCAAATACCTTTAAAACTATTTTGTTCATTCAAAAAGTCAAAATTTGCACTCTTTATTTAATAGTAAAGTTTCCTTATAAAAAAATATAAACACCCAGGAAATGGTTTCTTTGAATCAAAGAAACATTTCTTTGATATACAGTCAAAGAAACAATTTCTTTGAAATGAAGAAAGTTTTTTTGTTTCCAAAAAATTTTCTTTAATGTAAACAAATCTATTTCTTTGGATTATAGAAATTTTTTCTTTGACAGTATATCAAAGAAATGTTTCCTTGATTCAAAGAAACTGTTTTATCAGTGAACAAATGGATGACCAATAGAAGAAATTAATTTTGAATTCTTTTTTTTAAGAAGAAGAAATTTCAAACTAGATTCATTTTTAAATAAATCAATGTTCACATACTTTTATGTCTTTATTTTTCAACATTGTCATTAATATATATTCCAATCTACCACAAATGCTGAACATTAATGATTATAATTGAAAAAAATTGTAAAATTTATGGTAATAAAAGATTAACACTCCTAATTAAGCTTTAAATATCTAATGGAAAGTTGGTTACGAAGTTAGAGACACTCTCATCCAGAATTCGATAAACTTCATCACATACGATTTTTTACTTGATTGCTTCCTTAAAATTATTTTTAAATTTTTATTTATATTTATATTTAAATTTTTAAGAAACTTCAACTTTATAACATAAGCATAAAAATTATATATTCAATTCAAGAGAATATATATTGCTAAAAACGTTAAATTCTGATATTTTTTTTTAGAAATATAAATAACTGGAAATAATAAACACTTTTGGAAAGTTTTTGGTTTCATTTTAAAGCTAAATCTTCATAGTATTCTGCTGATTAAAATATTTCTAGAATTTTTATCCTAAATTATGTCCTGGGCTCAAACATGATTTAAAAAGGTCGTAAAATTTTAAAAATATAGAACTTCTTACACTGTTAAAAATCTTATTAATTTTAATAGACTTTAATATACAAGTGGTAAACTAAAATTAATAGATTTGTACATTATGAAAAATTATTATACATTCATATTAAATTTAATGACTTTTTAATTAAAATATATTAAAATTAATAAACATTATCAAAATATATGCACATTTGTATTAAAATTCAAAAAAAAATTTGTTAATTCAAAATAATGTTCTTTGATCCAAAGAAATAGATTTGTTTACATGAAAGAAAATTTTTTTGAATCAACAAAACTTTTTTCAATTCAAATAAATTTTTTCTTTGACCGCATATCAAAGAAACTGTTTCCGGAGTGTGGAGTTTTATGCAGTTACATGTAATTGAAAATTTTGTTACATTTTCGTAATTTTATGATAAATTTTATAAAAATTCTGTTAGTTTGGTAGTTTCAAGATACATATTATGAAAATTCAGTTGAGTTTCATAATATTTTGAAAAATATCAGAAATTTCAGTACATTTTTTGCAATTTTAAGATACCGTTACTCAAAAATATCATAAATGTCTTCAAATTTTACGTTACCTTTGTAATATACAAATTTTGTGAATTTCCGAATATTTCTAACAGTGTATAATAAAAATCCTAATAAATGTGAATTATTAGAAAAAAGTAGGTAGCTTTAGAATTTGATCATGCGTATCTAAATTGTTTGGTAATTTCAGACGAATATTTTTCACCGTATATATAAGGGCAACTCAAATCTATATTTTCAGCGTGCGATATTTTAATAACAACGTTATTTATGTATTAAATTTAGGTATGTGTGATTATAAGTTTTACTTTAAAATGTTTTGAGATTATCACAAATGAAACGGTATGAATGCCACTACATTTACAATACCGTTTGATATAAACAGAAGTCTGCTTAATTAATTCGAAGAGCCAGTTTTTTTCAGTCAGTGCCCTCAAAATTTTCACAGAAGAATTTGACGGTTTACCATATTGTCGGTCAAAGTCTCGAGCACTTTCCAGTATGTTCTCTATAATATATGCGATCCTCATGCTGAACATATTAAATCTTCTGTGAGAAGAAGAGATGAATATTAATCAATCACTTTGGGAATTTTTCTACATCATATATTATAACTTCATCGGGCTTCATTATATTTTTATACAAGCTTTTAACATTTCTAATTTTTGAACCTCCTCCAAACTGATTTTTTTCCTGAAATTACCAAACTGAGGCATGCAAACTTTTACAAAGAATGTTCTTAACTCTCTAAATTCGAATCAGTCAAAATCTACTGATGAATCAGTGAAAATTAACTGATTTAACAGTGAAAATTATTTTTTCACTGATGAATCAATACATTAAATTTTTTTCCAAAATTTGGGAAATGGTAGATAAAATATAAACGGAGGTAGATAGACTACTTTTGGTTTTGAAAATGAAAAGAAAGTTCACTTTCACAAAATATATCAACAAATTTTTTTTCATTATCAAAACCAAAAGTAGTCTATCTGCGTCCGTTTTTATCTTCTCTGCCATTTCCCAAATTTTGGAAACAAAATTTTATGTATTTTGCACACAAACAAGCTGGACCAGATTGTTCACATGAAATTCATAATTTTCTCAAGTATCACATGCCCTTAAGGCCATGGATCAACCCGACTACGTGACTTAATTATCCATTGATTCGTTCATGTAAGATAACTTTTTAAATTCACAGAACATCTTTTTAAAAATTTTGGGAACGTAACAGAAGACAATGGAGCACGTTTGTTAACTCCTGTTTAGTGAAACTTTTGAAAAAAATTGGAAGACTTATCGATAATTACAGTTAACTGTAAAGAGGTTGTAAAATTTCAACGCAAACGAAATTTACAAACGTTTTTTATTATATTCTGTTATATTACCCAAATTTTGAGAAAGATATTTTGTGAAATAAAAAAGTTGTCTTAGACAAACTTTTATTGGAATTTGGTAACGTGGCCTGCACTAAGAAAAGAGTTTCTTTGAATCAAAGAAACATTTCTTTGAATTAAAAAAGTTTTATTAATTCAAAAAAAAAATTCTATGATCCAAAGAAATAGATTTGTTTACATTAAAGAAAATTTTTTTGAATCAACGAAACTTTCTTCAATGCAAAAAAATTTTTTCTTTGACCGTATATTAAAGAAATGTTTCTTTGTTTCAAAGAAACTGTTTTCTGGGTTCAAAATTTTCAAAAAGCTATAAAGATTCATACACATACCATCAAGAAATTTCTTTGGATCCAAAAGCTTTATTCATTGAAATAAATTGTCTTTGATTCATAGAAGAAAGTTTTTAAAGATCAAGAAAACATTATTAATTCAAAGAAATTTTCTTTAGACCTTATATCAATGAAACTGCTCCCTGGATGTATAAATTAAGAATTTATATTTTTCATAGTATCTTTTTCTTGTTTGATTGTCTTCAAAAAACCGCTGCAAATATTTTCAAAAACCGTGTTGCTTCTCGATTCATGGACTATAGAATGTCGTTACTTCATACATATTAACATAGAAAGGCGACACTACATACGCAATACTCGGGATAAGGAACTCGGTTTCTGGAAAACTCTTTTAAGGTTTTTTTCAATCACAATAGTCACAATTATCACATTTTAATGACAAGAGTGAAAAAAATGTTAACTGCGCTCAAAAAATAGTTTGTTTAATTCGAAGAAAGTCGAAGAAAAACTTTCTTTGATTTTAAAAAGGTTTTTTTGATTCGAAGAATCATAAGAATTTTTTTAATTCAATTAAATTCATTCTCTGACCATAATTTGAAGAATTTTTTATTTTATGTGTTGAGTATGGCCCAATAATTCAGTATCTCAAATATTTCTTCCAGGAAACCCGAATAATTTAAAAATTTACAACAATTCTATACGCAGAAAAAATATTTGCAACATTTACAGAAAGTTCGGTACTTATTTTTACAACTCGGATTCTTTCGAATTTAATAAATTTTACTGGAAGCTCAGAGAAACGTACAGAAAATCTGTTGATTGATTTTTGAAAATCGATTTTCTTATTTTTGCAATTTCCAAAAGTATAGACATTTAAAAATATGGTGTTAAATTTTGCTCGCGAAATTCGAATTAGGTATTTCGGTTTTTACAGTCTTTCTTAGAAAAAAGGATTCGGTTTCAAGATATTGAAATTGCTAAAGGAACCAGAAAAGCTTGTAGAAATGAAATTTTTGCTAAAGATGAACAATTTGAAGAAGCGGAAGTAATAATGTTCGAATTTGGCATCGCCGACTGATCATAAGTTCACATTCCTAATCGAAATATCGTAATTAAACATTTAAACGCGTTTTTTTCGAAATTTTTGTTTTCAAAACGGTAGGAATTCTCGAAAGAGGAGTTTTCGAGCTATCAGCCTCACATTCCAATACTAATAAATTATCTGTATCAATTCTTTGTTTAAGACAATTTTTATAGGAGTAGGACCTTCCACCATCAAGCAAATTTTTGTTGAGGTATCATCTTGGATCCGCGAAAAACATTTTTCTCTTTTAAGGTAGCTGTCGTGACATACTGAGAAATTTGTTTACATTAAAGAAAAATTTTTTAAATCAAAAAAAGTTCTTTGATCCAAAGAAATAGATTTGTTTACATTAAAGAAAAATTTTTTAAATCAACAAAGCTTTCTTCAATTCAAAGAAATTTTGTCTTTGACCGTATATTAAAGAAACGTTTCTTCGATTCAAAGAAACTGTTTTCTGGGTGCATAAATCAGGTCTCTGAAAAAAAAACAATTTTCTATGATTTTGAGGCTTAAAGTGATATTATCAGTCATGTTTTATTTTTTTGTAAAAGACATTTTTTTTCATTAGACATGACTGATAATAAAAAAAGTTTATTCAAAAAATATTTGAAATATTTTTTATACAGTACATAAGTGGTAATGAACAAAAAAAAAATTCAGAACAATAGTTAATCTTATTTGTAGAGAATATTCTCCCTGAAAAGGCAAGCTATGATTTATAAAAGTACAATAATTTTTAAAAAATTGGAAGGATGTGATAGTAAGGAAAAGTCCTAAAAAAAAAACATTATCAAAAGTATTATTTTTCGTAAGTTTCAAATTTTTTTCATAAAAATTAATGTTTTTTATTTCATGAGGGATAACTGATAATACCATATCAACACCCAAAAAAGAGTTTCTTTGATATACGGTCAAAGAAAAAATTTCTTTGAATTGAAGAAAGTTTTGTTGACCCAAAATAATGTTCTTTAATGTAAAAAAAATGATTTCTTTGGATCAAAGAAAATTTGTTTGAATTAACAACATTTTATTTAATTCAAAGAAATTATTTCTTTGACCATATATCAATGAAATGTTTCTTTGATTCAAAGAAACTGTTTTCTCAGTGCACTTATGTACTCTTCAAAAATATATTTCAATCCTTTTTTGCAATTAAGTCTTATAATCATAGAAAATCTATTTTCTCCAGAGACCTGATTTTTGTCACAACTACCTTAATTGTAAAAAAGAATTGAAATATTTTTTTGTATAGTACATAAGTGCTTCTAATAAACAAGAAGAAATTCAGACCGATACTTAATCTTATTCATTGATAAAAATTAATGAAAATCAGCAATATTTTGGACCTCATGATTTTTTATAAATCGGGAAGCTTTTATCGAGTGCATAGCAGGGGGGTTTTGAGAATTTCGAAAAATTGGGTATATTTTCATGCGTTTCGTGAAAAAGTGCCATTTTTACCCGTGTTTTTTGACATGAAAATAGTTAAACAACTGTAGAAATACTATTTTTCTCGAAAAAGCGCCCTACCACGCACTTGAATATAGAATTATCTATAAAATACCGTTTCATTCAAGTAAATCGGTTGAATAGTTTACTCGCAATCTTGACGGCCGGATAAAAAACGTTAGTTTCGAGAAAACGAGCCTCAAAGTTTTTGTACATGAAAAAATATGTTCCATTCAACTTACGGGTTACCAATAGAACTTTGGGATTATATTTTTGAATAGTTTTTCAATCGATTTGAGCAAAAAAAAAAATTTTGATTTTTTGAAAGTTCTAGAGGTATCTCCCCCCTTAAAGAGCCTTGGAATTCTCGCAGGTACCTGACGCAAAGACTTAAGACCAATTAATCGATAAGTCTTAGCTAAAAGGGGTGTTAAAGGAAGAAGCTTCTAGACTTATCTTGAAAGGATAATTAATAATAAAATAAGATCAAAAGCCATAGGATCCTCAATGATCTTTAACTCCCACTCTTGCAGGTTGGGGGTCCGGTCGTCGTCAATACTCAACGCTCGAAACCCCACTCGAATTCTCAATACTTAAACCGTGAGTTTACAGTCCCTCGGACTATTCGCGCAGCATCGTCCGGTGGACCAGTGACTGTCAGGCCCACAACGCGCATGCGCGAACGCGACTTCCTCCATCAGGTGTTTTCGTTAACATCTTCACCGAGTGATTCAAGGGCCCGAGGGAAAGGTCAAAAATCGAAATTCGTGTAGCGCCCGCTCAACTCACCGGACGGACCGAATGTTTTCACCGATCCACTTAAATCGGCACGAGGACTCGAACCAACAGGATTTTTCCGATCTCGTGCCATCCTGACCCTGAGGGATATCCACCCTTGGAATACAGCGAGTGGTTCGAACCCCAGGACTCTAATACAAATTAGTCTGAAAATATTGGTGCCTCTACTTGTGAAACTGAGGTGCTAAATCTCTTGACTTTGATTTTTAAAGGGTTTAATCTAGTGATTCTTCAGTCTACTAGTGAAGTGCGGTGACTACTTTTTCTTCGGACTAATCAACTTCGATCTGTGAAAGGTAAGCTGGATCATCGCTTTGGTGAAATTGGAGAAGCGAAACTCGCACTTTGGAAACCTGTTCGTAATGATCCGTTAACATTGAAATTCATTAAATTATAAATAAGGATTAAAATTATCCCATTCCACTAAAAATTAGTTTTAAAAACAAAAATCAGGATAGATTTTTCTGATCCACGTGTTATTTTCTCTGAACTACCTAATTGTGTTAGAATCACTTAGGATTCTTAATCAATTCGATCAGTGAGTGACTTTATGCTTTAGAGTCAATTCTAACTGATGATCAGTCATTTTTAACTGAATATCAACCACTTTGACAGCTTAAAAAGCAAGGAGTCAGTCACTGATCGAAATTATTAAAAAAATTTTACTGATAGTCTTTCACTAATTTCAATAAGTGTCTCAATCAGTATATTAACACTGATTTATCAGTGAATTTGACTTAGTAAACTGATTGGATATCTAGAAATGAGTCACCGAATACTATCAGAAAAACATTCTTCTTAATGGGTAAATCAATTTGAGTAAAATTTACAGTCAAAATAACTGATTGAATTGTGAAATCTGTGTCACTTCTTTGAGTTATGTTCAATTATGCCTGATTTAGATTTAGAGATAAAGTTGTAAATCACAATGGGACTCGTCTTTTAACGCCTCATCTTAATTGCCTCTTGAGGCTAATTTTGAAGGCAATAAAAATAATAAAATCAAGACGAAGAAAGTGATTACTTTCCCTGCATCAGGTGAAATATGCTTGACCCACATAGAAGAATTATGATAGAATCCAAGGTTGAAAGTTTCAAACAACCCCTGTTCAAAGTCTACGATATCCAAAGTGCCAAAAAACAATTACCAAACATTATGTTGGGTTCCTTCATTTTACCATTTTTTAAAAAAACGTATACATATTTTTTAATTGCAACTGTAAAGAAAATTCAGTTAATAGTAGGAAACATTCCTCTGTAGTTACCTTTTTATAAACTTTCATCGAACTTACAATTCTATCTTTCACCTATTTACATAAAAATATCGTAAAATAGGTCGCAATGAAAAAAATTGCAATACTGGGTAAATAGTTTGTCGATAGATTCGACTCAATAAACTAATTGCATATCTAGAAATGAGAGACAGAATTAATCTAATGAACAAGCTATTCATTAAAATGAAGGATTGAATAAGAAATGACTGATTTGTCAGTTAATTTATATCAATAAACTAATTGAAAGGCTTGAAATGAGAAACTGAATTGAATTAGTAAACAAACTACTCATTACATTGAAGGAATGAATAAGAATTGACTGATTTATCAGTCAATTTAAATCAATAAACTGATTGAATAGCTAGAACTGATAGACTGAATTGAATCAGTAAACAAACTATTCACTGAAATAAAGGAATGAATAGAATTGACTGATTTGTGAGTCAATTTAGATCAATAAACAGATTGAATAGCAAGAACTGATAGACTGAATTGAATCAGTAAACAAGCTACTCATTGAAATAAAGGAATGAATAGAATTGACTGATTTGTGAGTCAATTTAAATCAATAAACAGATTGAATAGCAAGAACTGATAGACTGAATTGAATTAGTAAACAAGCTACTCATTGAAATGAAGGAATGAATAAAAATTGACTGATTTGTCAGTCAATTTGACTCGATAAACTGATTGATTAGCTAAAAACGAGTGACTGAAAAAAATTAGTAAAGCAAGCTACTTATTAAATTCCCAAAATTATAAGAATTGACTGATTTGTCAGTCAATTTGACTCAATAAACTGATTGAATAAAAAGAAATGAATCACAATAAAATTAGTAAAAGAAGCTTTTCATTTAAATTAAGGTTTTATAAGAATATACTGATTTGTCAGTTAATTTGACTTAAACGGCGAGAAGTGAATCACTGAATGAAATTAGCGGAAATAAATACGAACTGAAATTAAGTGAGTAACAAGCATCAAGAAAGTAGCTTTTAGGAACAGGAAAACTTATAATTTCAACGTTTCAACCTGTTATGTTCAAAGTCCAATCAGTTCATTAGGTTTAATCTTATTTTCTGCCACTTTTAATCTCAATTAATAAATTCCTAGTGTGTCTGCTTTATGGGCCCAATTGTAATTTTTTTCTTCAATAGAAAGAATTCGAAAATAACCGTAGTCGAGAGTTCAGCAGCCCCAACCATTTAATTTTGGAAAACATGATTAAGTTGAAGCTGCTTAGAAACGCAAGTTTGACATTCCCAACTTCCACTTGCTAGCGAGCCTTGCTTGAACTACTGGACGAGATGTTGTTTGCGCAATTCTCTACCGAAACGAGTAATAATATTCGGCACAAGGTCGCTGGACCGTTTTCTTCAACATGTATTTCTCAACAATTTCAGAATGCTTGTCCAGTCTTTGGAATTTACTAAACAGACCACTTAATCCAACCACAGGCAGAAAGTAAACAAATTATTTTTTTATTCTACTTTCCAAGTCCTAATGAAAAAATTTCAGAACATCCCAAAGTGTCAGCCTGGCTTGATAAAAACAGTGGTTAGAATAACATTTTTTTTGATATTCTGTAGTGAAGCTTTCCAGACGAGGATTTTTTGTTTTATTACATCTGCATATCGATGTTTGTTTGGTTCAAGAGTATATTTCAGATTCTATTAGAACAGGATTAATTTTTTTATCATTTTCTTCTTTTCATCTTAATGACTTTTCTTCCTGATGCATTAAGTTTTAAAATTTATGACTTGTCAGTGATGGAATTCTGATTCTAATTTGTTGCTTAATGTCGAAGTCGTATATAATTACACTACATATGAAATATCTGAGATGAAGTCATCTCAAATAATATGAATCTGATGGGAAGTTTTATTTAATGACACCCAAGTGCGAGTTGACGAAGGTGATAATACGGCACAATATTGGCCTAATCCCGGCAGCCAAGAGTCGGCTATTGTTATTGGGCCAGTGTCGCCGTTTGCATCGGTCAAGTGCTGGGCCGACGACGATAGCTTTTTCCGGCTGTTTAAATTGACCGACCTTCTGCCGAAAATGGCCCAGTATTGGCCCTATACCAAGCCGATTGTCACTTTTACCATGACAATCCATTCTGGAAGTGAGAAAACCTGAGTTTGGCACAGCATCGGTCCGTTTCTATGCCAAAAACAAGTATTGGCGGCCAGAGTTTGGCCCAGAATTGGCCGCCAAGTGCATACTGGAGTTATCATTCCAGCAACGGGATGATATTGGCAACCAATCTTCGGAAAATGTTTGGCGATGCTGGGCCAGTGTTGGACCTTATCTAACTTCGCACTTGGGCATTTGCAGATTTCTGGCAGGTATTAAAAAATAATTTTGAGGGGGAAGAACATTTGAAATGTTAATTTCCTTAATTTTATATATATATATAATATTGATTAGTGGCTTCTAAATTATTATCTTTTGATAATTAGCACCCAAGTTAAGCAACTCATCAAGGGAATTTAATTGTAAATGTTGTGTTTTATTTCAATGAATTCCTGGATCTGCAGCCATGAAAATTAATGATTACTAGGTATGGGATTTCCCATAGATGGATTTAAAAAAGTATCAAAGTCGTAGAGGAAACTTTAAAATTAATTAAGTCATCATAGTGATTCATTAAATTCAAAAAAATAGAATAATTATCAAATTCAACGAACGATGAAAAATAATGTATGTATAATTTAGAAAAGTATTAAAATTTTCGAGACTGTTTATTTAATAATACTTATTTGAAATTTCATCTAGATAATTTTTTTTCAATTATAAACAATGGTGGTCCAGTTTTTTTTGTTAATAAATTCTCTACTATTTTGTGGTTATTTTTTTATAATCTTAAAGTTATCAGATCTCCATATTTATTTATTAAATAGAAGTAAATTACCTGCACCCGACTTTTCGTCAATAAAAGATATTATTGTTTTCAATCACTTATTTGAAAGTGATCTTTGAAGTTTCGTGTTTCTTTTTTCATCTTATATCAAACTCGTAGTTTTATTTCAATCATAATATGTACGTCAGTAGTTAAAATTCAACCAAAAAAGCAATTATTGTCTATGACTAAGCATATTAGTCGTATCTTATGGAAGAAAATACATTATTTTTTATCAAAAAAATTTTTAATTCACAAAAAATAACACTTTTATTAATGTTTTTTGTAATATCATTCCTCCTTTCTAACCCTTCTTACCAATTTTGTAAAAATGATTGGATTTTCATAGATCATGGCTTGTTCATTCTAGGAAAATATTCCCAACCCTACTGTTTCCAATTTCGAAAATAAATAAAATCTTCAAATATAGTTATTCAAACAAAAAAATGTTTCTTTTAAAAATATTCTTTTAACGATTTGAGTCACTGAAAAATTTATTTTAAAAATTCGAGACAGTAGAGTTGTAAAGAATATTTTCCTAGAAAAAAAACCCATGATTTATGAAAATCCGATCATTTTTGAAAAATTGGTAACAAGCGAAAGTAAGGAAAAGTTTTTTTACAAAAAATATTATTAAAAGTATTTTTTTGGTAAGTTTTAAATTTTTTTCTTTTATAAGACAATGTTAATAATATTATTCAGTCTTAAAATCGTAGAAAAATTTGTTTTCAGGAGGCCTAATTTTCGACACAACTATACCTCAAATAACTATTCTTGAATAATTAATCATAAGCAATATTATTTTTTCTGAAGTACGTCCCTAATTTTATCTAGCAATGTTTATTATAACCTAGTTTTATTTTAATCACAATACGTATGTCAGTAGTTAAGATTTAACCAAAAAAACAATTATTGTCTACGACTATGCATATCAGTTGTATCTTATGAAAGAAAATGCATTATTTTTTATGAAAAAATTTTTATTTTTTACAAAAAATAAGTTTTTTTCTAAACTTTTTCTTATTATCGCTTCTTACCAATTTTTTAAAAATGATTGGATTTTCATAGATCATGGCTTATCTTTTCTAGGAAAATATTCCCAAATCTACTGTTTCCAATTTCCAAAATAAAGAATAAAATCTTCAAATATAGTTATTGAAACAAAAAAAATGTTTCTTTCAAAAAAGTTCTTTTGACGACTTAAGCCATTGAAAACTTTACTTGCAAAATTGGATACAGTAGAGTTGTAGAGAATATTTTCCAAGAAAAATAAGCCATGATTTATGAAAATCTATTCATTTTTTCAAAATTGGTAATAATCGATATTAAGGAAAAGGTCTTTTACAAAAAAATTATTAAAAGTATAAAAAATATAGAAGTATTTAAAATTTTTTTGTATCATGAGACACTGTTAATAATATTATTCAAAGTCTTGAAATCGTAGACAAATTTTTTTTTCAAGATGCCTGATTTTTGGCATAACTACCTCAAATAACTATTCTTGAATAATTAATATAAGCAACATTATTTTTTTTAAGAGTACGTCCCTAATTTTATCTAGCAATGTTCATTGTAACTACTAATGATTCTATTTTCCTAAATTGTGAAATCAGTGCAGCGATTGCACTAGTTTATTCGTTTACTCTATTGCATGAACATTTTTGAGAAAATTCAAGCTTCTAAAGAACCATAATTTTTAACCATTGATGTCATATAATTAACCAATTTAATTAAGTTCGTATTCTTTGAATAGAAAAAATACAATCAAAGTTGTTACGAGATTATCGTTAGATTTTTGAAATAATTCATTTGTAATTATTAACTTTAAGCAGGCTTTAATGATAGATTTTTCACTTTGTGGTGTAAGGGTCTCTCACTTTTTCTGCAATCTTAGAAAACATGTCCTAAGATCGGTGCAAGGCGTAAAACTGGTTTGAAACGTTCCTAAGTTCGGTGCATTGGCACACGAACTGTCTTAAACCGCGATGAAAAATATCGGCCGACCTCTCGCTAAAGAAACAAGTTTACAGGATAAATAATCGATTACAAACACTTCGAGTATTTGGATTATTCGCGCCAATTGAATCCCGTTGATAATGTTCACTTTTCCTCTCTCATTTATCAATTAAGATTCACTCATACGAATTACAGAGTCCTTACAAAAAATACTCCTTTTTCATTCTCAATAAATACTAAAATCTGTTAAAAAATTTAATTTTAATATTTACAACTTTTCATTGTTTAAATTAATATTTAGTTAATGAAATCCTACTAAATTTTTGTTGGAATTTATATTATAAATAATGACCTTTGTTTATATTTGGAATTCTGTTTTTAGAAATGAAATTAGAGTGACTACTTGGGTTTCGATTTTTAACGTAAAAACCGGTATGGAATCGACATTTAGTGACTGTAGGTCGTGTTTTTCATAATACGGTGATTTGACAATATTGAATGAGAATATGATAAAAACAACAAATTATTGCATATTAATTGTAACGTGATATTTATCGATAGCGTTATTTGTAAAAATGGTTAATCAAAAATAATGTGGACAATGGAAAAAGTAAATAAACAATGTACGGCTTTGTCTTGATTTTTGTTACTTTTAAATGGGAATTTCATCATTTGCATAATAAACGGGCGGCGATAAAACTCAAGAAGTAGTATCAAGGCAAAATCATTCGCGTGCACTTTCTTTCATCGTAAACAGAAAATCAAATTGCATTGCAAAATGATACTTTTAATGTTAAAGATCATTTAATTTTATTAGTTAGTAAGAGACATTCATTAAGTTTTTAGTCAGAAGCTTCGTAAAAGAAAATTTATTTTATTTACCCTTAGGAATTTGATTATCTAGACTTGAAAAATATCCGGAAAGTAAAAAGTTCTAATAGTTTTTGAAACCGTTGTTAATTTTACCTTTCTACAACTTCTGGATAAGCGCTTAACCCTCCTTAACTTTTTTATATGTATTGCATTCTTTCCAAAGGTTAACGTAATTCCGATGAAAATATTCACTGTAAAATTTTAATTTTATTATTTACTCACCAGACTGGAGTTACGAAGCTGTAGTTTTGAAAATATCTCATCCCTCTAAAAAAAAAACTTTGTTACAAATTGGTAATAAAATTGCTTTAGTAACATTTCTTTAACATATCTGGTAGTTTCGAAGCATTTTTTCAAGTTTCTTTTTAAATTTTATGTACCATACCGGTTTATGTACCATACAAACAAATTTGTGCATTGCTATACGGCCAAAGAAAAGTATCTTTGATTTAAGAAAATTTCTTCACTGTTTTCTTTTCTTCGAATTAAAGAAATGAATGTCTGCGCAGTCGCATAGTACATATGTAATGTAATTCACACAAATATTTTCTTTAATTTAAAGAAAACATTTTCTTCGTTCATGGTTATAAAATTAAATAAATAATTTCCTGAGTTTTTGCCAGTACTGTATTTGTATAAAAAAAAATCATTTTAAATCGAATAAATAATGTTAAAAAAATAATTCATTTCATTTAAAGAAGGCTAAAATGTGATTTCTAAAATAAAATAAAATAATATTTGTTCTAAAGGTTTTTTTAGTTTGAATTAAAGAAATGAAGATGGAAGGACGGTTTCTTAAATTTGAATAAAACTTTTTTCTGGGTTGTATAATCTGGGTTGGGGATTATATAATCTTGATACCAACTTTTGATATCTTATATATTAAAACATGACATTTAAATTTTACGGTTCCGGTTCTTATTTGGGCTCTTATGAGTAATAATTAATTATTGTGCTGAATACTATTGTATCAAACCCAGTAGGATACAGATGGTAACAATTAGTATACTGAAAAAATAGTATCTTTGAATCAAAGCAAGTTTTGTTAATTCAAAAAATTTTTCATTGACCCAAAGAAATAGATTTGTTTACATTAAAGCAAATTTTTTTGAATTAACAAAACATTCTTTAATTCAAAGAAATTTTTTCTTTGACCGTATATCAAATAAATATTTCTTTGATTCAAAGAAACTGTTTTCTGGGTGTAATACAGATAGTAAGGATTACCATGCATATTGTAAACCATACGATGCACATAGTAATTTTTAAAATACATATGTAAGAAGTACTATCTGCATTGCACTGAGTACTATTTATATTGTAAATACTACAATACAGATGGTAACTTGTACAATATATTATTCTTCAAATAAGGTTAAACATCTTGATAGTATTTGCTAGCATATTTCCATCTCAACATCTATAGATATTCATTTTTACACACCAAAGTTTCCAGTTTTTTTCTGATTATATTTATTTTCTTGGTCATGTTATGAATCATCATGATTTGTCCAGAATTCAGCTGATTTATGAGATGATTCAAGAGAGTTAAGAATGTATCAGTGTAAGATCATTAAAAATCAATAAGATTCACATTAAGCTTAGTTGGATTATCAACTATTACAACCGAATGGCAAATTAAGGCAAAAAACCAATCAGACCACATGAATATTACTTTTAAAATCTGAGAAAAAATGATAATCAGCAAATAATTAAATTAATTAATTAAAACATGCTAGAAATAAAACGGTACCTCTTTTAAAATCGTGGATTGGTTTTTAAATTATGTCTGTATTTGATATCATGGTCCATTGCCTAAAGTTAGGGCTTTCTTTAGTACCGTTTGATTTAAACGTCTCAGTAAACGCGTCACCATCTGAGATTCTCCTTTAATTGATCAAAGTAAAGGAGGACGTGGCAGTGAAAACGCGCTAAGCGTGTCCCGTTTATTCCGAGCTAGGAGCATTATGAAAGTAAAAAGATGTTCTAACGGAAGGTGTGTTCCCTGAAGTCGGAGTAGCCATATCGTAGGAATTTCGGTCACTTTTCCCCAATTGATTCGGTCAGCTGAAACCTGAAATTCCCGTTCTTCTCTTAATTTATAAATTTGGTCCCAAAATAATTTCTAAATCCGATCCGCTTCCAAAACATGTTCCGTTTAATGGTTTCATTTAAAAGTGAATAAAACTTTCATTATATGAAAATGAATTCTTACTACTTTTCGAGAAAAATAAATATAATGACACAGGCCGGCAAAAATTACATTTTTTTATATCCAAAAATCGGACTAAGTGATCCCGAAGCATTTTTATGTCTTGAAATACATCCGCTATACAAATTTTTCTTATAGGATAGGATTTCAAGATATTCCAAACTGAAAGTTCAAAAATGGCAATTTTCAGCCATACTTGAAACAATATAATACGAGTAACGAATTTTATTTTTCAAAACCAATCACGCTATCGTTTGGTATTCCTTTAACTTATATTTCCATTTTGGATCATTAAGAATCGATCTTTTTCTCTTAGATATCGTACATTAATCATTTCAGTTTAACATTGAAAAACGAACGAGGTCGGCGGAAGCATAAAATATAATGTGCAACTAGGAAGAAAAAATTTATTTTGCGATTGTGAAGTTTGAAGCCCGAGAAAAGCGATGATAACAACCACAGGAGTAAAATAAATGTTTTTCCCGTTTTGCACAGGATTTTTTTCTACTGAGAGGGTCAAAATAGTATATTGTGTAACAAGGGAAAAAAAAATTTATTTTGCGAGTGTGAAGTTTGATCCCCGAGCAAAGCGAGGGTAACAACTATACGAGTAAAATAAATGTTTTTCCCGTGTTGCACACGATTTTTTTTCTACTAACGGGTCAGAAAATGGATTTTTTTGTCCACACGGGGCAATAAAATCCACTTTATGGCCCGTTAGTAGAAAAAAGAATTTGTTTGCCCCCCAGGGTCCAATAAAAACCACTTTTTGACCCGCCAGCAGAAAAAATGAATTTTTAATAGTTTATTGTGCAACTAGAAAAAAAAATTTCTACTAGAGGATCAGAAAATTGATTTTATTACTAACGGCTCATAAAGTTGATTTTATTTCCAATGGGGGGATTTATAATTCATTTTTTGACCCCATAGTAGAAAAAAAACGCGTGCGACACGGGGAAAACACTAATTTCACTCGTGTGGTTGTTATCCTCGCTTTGCTTAGGGATCAAACTTCACACTCGCAAAATAAACTTTTCTTCCCTAGTTGCACAATATACTATTGTTTGTCTCGCCCCGGGTGAAAATTGTTTACGACTGCAGCAGGCCTGCGGCTCGTTTAGAGACCTGCAACAGGCCTGTAGCAGGCCTACATTCAATCACCCGCAGATTGAATCAAAATATTACATTTATATATATAAATGTTTAAATTAATGTTTAAATATAAATTTATATATAAACATTTATATATAAATGTCCAGTGTGCGGGCGTGCTGCAGACCTCTTGCAGGCTTGTGATCAAATGCAGGCCTGCTGCAGTCGTAAACGATTTTCACCCGGGCACGGGTCAATAAAATCCACTTTATGACCCGCTGGTAGAAAAAAATTGTTATTCCATTGATGAAGAGTTTGATGTTTAAAGGTTCTTGAATTTGCTGAATCCGAAATTTGCAAAATTTAAGATGGCAGATCCAATATGACGGACCAAAATTTTAAGAATTATTTGGATTTCTACTAGAATAAGTGTATTAAGGTTAATGTGTCATATTTCGGAAAAAAAATCGGTTCTTGATGATTCCAAATGTAAATGAAAGGTAAAAATCAATCTTAAACGATGATCAAGTCAGATTTTAGAAAAAAATTTTTAAAAAAACCTGTTATATTCTTTTAAATATGGCTCAAAATGGCCTGTGTAATCATTACCTTGCCTTCGACCTTGATTAATAAAAGGCGGAAGCAAAGTAGAGGATGATTTTGCGATAACTGGTTGGTACGTGTGAAAAAGGAATATCGAGAAACTACAATGACAGACACGGTACACACTCAGTTATCGAAAGTCGAGACTTGCTGTGCACCTCACCAATAAGTGGGTTAACAGCATCTTACGATACTCGATAGAGATAGAACTCTCTGTATTCCATTCTCTAAAGCCTCTACCACACATGTAACAACGTGCGAATGTGTCCTAGAAAAATTGAAATATTAGGTCAAAGCAAAACTCATTCAATTTCAGGAATTCAAATACAAACCGTTACAGTTTTTCTTGCAATGGACCAAGCTTTGCTTCAATAATTCAGACATCATAGATATTTCTCCAACAACTCTTCCTTCTCTCTATACAAGAATTTGTTCTCATTTTCAAATACTTAGCATCTTAAGCTATTTGCAGTTTGAATTTTTGGTGAGTTAGGCTTCAAACAGGTTCAAAGTGGTTATAATTTGTTTTAAGAGTTCTGAAATTATTCAAAGTGGTTCACCGAAAAATATGTTCATAATTTTTTAAAATAAAAGTATAATTTAAGAAAAATACAGTTGTTTTAAATATTTCTAAGTATTATAACCAACTTATGGTTGAACTAAACATAATAATATGCTATTAATTTATCCTGTGATTTTTAATCAGATTTGACTGATTGTCAGTGGAAATCATTACTGATCTCATTCAGTGACCCATATTCAGATATTTGAAATAGTGAAATTTTACTGATTGTCAGTAATATTTCACTGATTGACGGTAAATTTCACTGAAGTCTATTAGTGGCTCTCTGTTTACTAATTCAGATTCAAAAATAACCTGTACAATACTTTATTCATTTCCGATGGAAATGACATTTTTTAAACAACTCACAGTTGGAATTTTTCATTAATTGGGCCTCGAACGTGTTTGGAAGACTTTCGTTGATTTCAAGAGATGATTTATTTGAATTAAATAAAATTTGTTCGACTCAAACAAAGTATCTTTAAACCAATTTGAACAAATCAAATGAATTTCTGCCTTAAATCAAACAAATTATATTTTTGACCATATATCAGTGCATTAATTTCTTTGTTTTGAAGAAAAAATTATTTTATTTATACAAATTTTTATTTGACCCAAAGATATTTTGTTTGAATTAAACAAATGTTATTTATATTAAATAAATATTTTGTTTGAATCAGAAAAAGCCTTTCAAAAATATTATTTTCTTTCATTCAATTAAATATTTTTTCTGAGTGAATGGCTTATTTCTTCGGGGGAAATATTTTCTACAACTCTACTGTTTCCAATTATACAAATACGTAAAAAACCTTCAATTATAGTTTCTTTTACTTTCCTTTTTGAAAAATCCTTTTAACAATTTTGGCAACTACAAACTTCACTTTTGAACATGGAAACAGTAGAGTTTTGTTAATTCAAAAAAAATTTCTTTCATTCAAAGAAATAGATTTGCTCACATTAAAGAAAATTTTTTTTAATTAACAACACTTTCTTAAATCCAAAGAAATTTTTTCTTTGACCGTTTATATCAGTGTAGAAATTTTTTAAAAATATTGGATTTTCATAAATAATGGCTTATTATTTCGCAGAAAATATTCTCTTCAACTCTACTGTCTCGAATTTTTAAAATAAAGAATAAAATCTTCAAATATAACTATTTTTAAAAAATTTTCTTTTAACGGCTTTAGCGACTGAAAAATGTACTTATAAAATTGGAAACAGTAGAGTTGTAGAGAATATCTCCCTCGATAAAATAAACCATGATTTATGAAAACCCAATAATTTTTCAGAATCTTGTAAGAAGTAAGGAAAAATTCTATTTCAAAAGTATTAGTTTCCGTATGTTTCAAATTAATCTCATAAAAAATAATGTTTTTTCTATCATAAGACACGACAGATAAAATCATTTCAATTCTTAAAATCACAGAAAAACAGTTTTTTCCAAAGACTAAATTTTTGGCACGACAACTACCTTAATTAATCTGAAAAAAATTAAAGCAAAAACTTATAAAGTTCAGAAAAATCTCTAAAGTAGTCCTAAATCGTACGATCCAACAGGTTCAAAACTGGTCCGCATTCCACCAAAATGGTTCAAAAGTGTCCTAGAAAATATAAAAATCTCTAAAATGAAGGAAACAAGTCCAAAGACCCTTCGAGATGAATTTAGCCCAAAAATGCGTTTTCCAAATGGGAATCGATTTCACGTACATTTCGAAAGTCATCTTTCGAAGCAATACGTGACGATGATCCATTAACAAAGTAGTTCCCAGTTACCGAAAGCATCTTGGAATGAGCAAAGTGGCTGTGTGACATGTCCATTGAGATTCTAGTTCTGGCGAAAGTAAAAATGAACTGGAAAAATAACGGTTCTGACAGAAGGCGAGAATCCGACTGAGATGATGACGAAGTGTCCTATGAGTGGATGAGCGTAGCGGATTCTATAATAGGGCCGATTACTAATTAAGTAAGTAGAAGAAGTTGAGGTCGGTCGGCCCACTTACCCACTAACGCAGAGCGCCATCGGCATCGGTTCATTGCCAGTCTCGTGAACTGCTCGTGAGATGAAATACCCTCCGGGTCTCTCTCGTACCAACATCCCGTAATGAGGAAGGAGAGAGCCTGACGAAAGGGATCAAAGAAGGAGACAAAACCCGACTAGGAGTAAAGAGTAAAGAGTTAAAGACGCGACTCTTTCTCTCTCGTTCTCTCCCGCCGCCTGACTTTCTCTATAACAAGTACCGTTCGGCTACCATCTGTGTTGCTGTTGCTGATGCTGGTGCCGATGCCACGAGTCAGACTGCACGATCTTGTGGCCAACAGGAGATAATATGACGGTCATGACCTTCGAAACCGAAACGATCAAATTTCCTTAAGAAGGTCGTATAAATTTGAAGAAAAGTTAAAGATCCAGATAAACACTCACGGTCGCGAGTATTGGAACACCTGCTTCTTGTGTACATACACAAAATTCCTAATGCATCTGGACACTTTCTGACCATTTCTGACTTGGACAAATATTTGGTTGATCTAATCAAATCATTACTAAGTCAACCAAATTTATGGTAAAAATTTCAAGTCTTTTTCAGATTCAAGGACAAAAATATGCTTGAGTCAATTAGATACTTTGTCAATTAAACAAAAGGATTTTTTTCTGACTGAATATGATAGATAAATTATCTTAAAAGCTTCTATGAGATGGCAATCTAAGATATTAGGGACAACTATCTGAATATTGAATTGTAAAATCTAGATGTTAATTTTTAATATCCTAGACTGTTAAAAATGTTTATGATTTGAGAATAATTAAATGGAATTTTATTACCAAAATGTAATGTAAAATTACAGTCGAGGTATTTTAAAGTAAAATCACAGTACTTATAATGTAATTTTTTGAAATTATAATACAAGTGCTGTAAATTTGGTGTGAAGTGCCGCCACCATTAATTGTAAAATTAATTACAACAACAAAAATTTGGTTGAGACAATTAGATACTTTGTCAATTAAACAAAAGGATTTTTTTCTGACTGAATATGATAGATAAATTATCTTAAAAGCTTCTATGAGATGGCAATCTAAGATATTAGGGACAACTATCTGAATATTGAATTGTAAAATCTAGATGTTAATTTTTAATATCCTAGACTGTTAAAAATGTTTATGATTTGAGAATAATTAAATGGAATTTTATTACCAAAATGTAATGTAAAATTACAGTCGAGGTATTTTAAAGTAAAATCACAGTACTTATAATGTAATTTTTTGAAATTATAATACAAGTGCTGTAAATTTGGTGTGAAGTGCCGCCACCATTAATTGTAAAATTAATTACAACAACAAAAATATGCTTGAGTCAATTAGATACTTTGTCAATTAAACAAAAGGATTTTTTTCTGACTGAATATGATAGATAAATTATCTTAAAAGCTTCTATGAGATGGCGATCTAAGATATTAGGAACAACTATCTGAATATTGAATTGTAAAATCTAGATGTTAATTTTTAATATCCTAGACTGTTTAAAATGTTTATGATTTGAGAATAATTAAATGGAATTTTATTACCAAAATGTAATGTAAAATTACAGTCGATGTATTCTAAAGTAAAATCACAGTACTTATAATGCAATTTTTTGAAATTATAATATAATTGTTGTTACAGTATGTTAAAACTTGAAAAAAGTCAATATCTAAATTCCATTTTTTAGTTAAATTTTACGAAATACGAAAAAATGTTATGATACAAAATTGTTTACTACAAACAGATCTACAAATTTGATTTTTTTATAAGACGTATATATTTTTTTGAATTTCAAAAAATACTATTGAAAATCGAAAATTCAATTTTTTAACCATGATATGTGAAATACGAAAAAAACGTAAGAATGCACATATTTTTCACTCCAATAAAGTCTACAAGTTTTGTCTGAGCGGGCAGATTTTTTAATATACTTAACATCTTGTCGGAAATTTAGGAAACATAACAAAAGACAATAAAGTACGTCTCTTAACTTCTTTTTAGTAAAAATTTCGAAGAAAATTGGAAAACTTATCAATAATTACACCTGTCTGTAAAAATGTTTACTCAATCGAAGTTAACAGACGTTCTTTATCGATTTTGGTGTATTTTCCAATTTGCAGGAAAGTATTTTGTAAAATAAAAAATGTTTCTTTCACGAACTTTTACAGGAATTTTTTCACATGGTCTGGACTAGTAGATCCATAGGGTTAAAACTTGACATTTAGATTTTACGGTTCTGACTCATATTTAAGCCCTTATTAGTAATAATTAGTGCAACAGATGCCATTGTATTGCAGCCAATAGGATATAGATAGTAAAAATTAGTTATAAAGATAGTAAGGATTACTGTATGTATTGTAAAACATTCGATTCATATAGTAACTTTTACAATACATATGTAAGAAATAGTATCTGCATTGCACTGGGTACCATTTATATTGTAAATACTAAAATACAGATTGTAACTTGTACAATATATTATTCTTTAAATAAGGTAAAAAATCTTGATAGTATTTGCTAGCATATTTTCATCTCAACATCTATAGATATTCATTTTTACACACCAAAGTTTCCAGTTTTTTTCTGATTATATTTATTTTCTTGGTCATGTTATGAATCATCATGATTTGTCCAGAATTTAGCTGATTTATGAGATGATTCAATAGTGTTAAGGATGGATTAGTGTGAGATCATTAAAAATTAATAAGATTATTATATTGTTATTACAACAGAATGGTAAATTAAGGCCATCAACCAATCGGACCACGTGAATAAATTATAGCTTATATTCATGCAAGATAAATTTTTTAGTACACAAAATATCTTTCTGGGAATTTGTGAGATAGAGAATTTAATGATGAATGTCTTCTGGTTCTTCTAGTAAAAAATTCTGCAAAACTTTTTACAGTTAACTGTAATTAAAGACAATTATTATAATTTTATTTTTTTAGAAGAATTTTTTGCAAAATTTTGTGTTCTCAACTTTTTAGAAAAATATTTTATGTGCAAAAAAAATATCTTACATAAATTTACCTAAAAATTTGGTGACGAGAATTACAATGAGTTTAAATCATTAAAATCAGCTTTAGTAAATTTAACTTTTTAAAAGAGAATTGAATAAAATTTTAATATATTTAATTAAACTAGAAATAAATTAATTGAAGTAATTTAAATGTCACAGTGCACTAACCTCAAAAAATTTCATAATTAAATTGTTTTTAATTTGATTTTATATTTAATTTGTAATATACCACTGCAATTTTATATTCGATTACCTTACAGGTGATATGAAACGTAGATGAATTTTATCATTTAATTAAATGATTAATTTCATAAGTGATAGTGGCCCAAAAAATGTTTTATAATTTTTTTCTCCGAGTTGCCTAATCTGGGTCAGAATAATACTATAAAAAATTCCAACCTTCTCAAAGACAAGAAGTCAAATAATAATAATGAAATAAATTTTTGAATACAAATATTGAAAGAGATAAATCTAAATAAATAGAAAAGTAAATGAAAAGTATTCTTTTGATATTATATATTCAGAGATACATTTCATAAATTATAGACAATAAATGAGAGGCTTCCAACATCGACATTGAAAAATCTTCCGGGTTTATAAGGCCATATCAAGAAAAAAGAATTGTAATTTAAATTTCAGTATATCTATAGACAACTTATAACGGAATTTACCATATCTAAATCAATTTGAAAGTTAGAAGTACTTAATTTAAAAACTAAGATCTGTAATGAAAAAAATGAATTTCGAATGTACTTGTAAATTCCATCCATTTTGAAAAATCCATACAATTGCAGGAATGAAAAAAACTTAACTTTCACTCAGAAATAATAAAGTTGAATAACAAATAATGAAAATGAATTATAAAATTGAAAAATTCGTTTCTTTAAAATATCTTTTTTAATTCAATACAAACATACTTTCAAAATGAATGATAATATTATTTATGTAAAAATTGACGTAATTTCTATCTTTATACATGAAAAAGTTATTTATCAAATAGAAGTTCTTTCATTCAAAGAAATATACTTTTGGCTCAAAGAAATCACTGAAAGAAAATTAAAAAATAATACTTTTAACTACGTTGGGTTGGATCAAGAAAACGATTTCTTCAAATTAAAGAAACATTTCTTCTATACACGGTTAATGAAATAATTTCTTTGAATTGAAAAGTTATTTTGATTCTGAGAAATTTGATTTTATGCAAACAAATCTTTTTCTTAAAATTAAAGAAAATTTCTTCAAGTCAACAAAACTTTTTTCAATTCAAAGAAATGATTTCTTTGGCCATATATCAAAGGAATGCTTCTTTGAATCAAAGAAACTTTTCTCTGTGTGTAAGTGCAGAGCAATTATTCTCTAACATTTATAAAGTGAAATAGAAACGTTATGAAGAAAAGATAAAGAATATTTAAAGATGATGACTGTTGAATTTCCAAAGTTCTCGATCTTCAACATTGTTACAAAGTGTGCCAAGCGTTGGATTACGTCAATTACATAGTTGTATACTGGACACATCAAAATTAATCGACTCGGCAGGAAATCGTAAATGGTGACTGGATCTGTCGCGCAACATACGTGCAAAGATTAGCTTTCACGAAAGAAGTAATTCACGATGAATTGGCAAACACTTACACTTGCAACAAGCCAAAGTCTGCCAATTAATTAGAAGCTTAATGCAACTTTTGAGGCCTTACTCGTAAATTGTTAGATAAAATTGTGAAGTTTCTTATGAAAAAGGGAGAGGATTCAACGGTGAAATTCGTTATTTATGAGTGGCCTTAATGATCTTCAGATTCTACGTGTTGTACTACAAAAGCTTCCTGCTTACACTTTAATTTTATCTCATATTTTCGATGTCTTTCTTCACATTTTTATCTTATATTTATTTATCTCAATATTAAGGGCATGTGATACTTGAGAAAAGTAACAGCTTTATGTGAAAAATTTGGTCGAGTTTCTAAATGTTTACGTGAAAAATACAAACATTTTTATTCTCAAAATTTAGGAAATGGTAGAGAAGATAGACACGGACTAAAGACTAGTTTTGGTTTTGATAATGAAAAACATTTTCCGATAAAATTGACTAAAATTGAACTTTTTTCATTTTATCTTCTCTATACCATTTCCTAAGTTTTGGAAACAAAATTCTATGTATTGGGAGTATAAATTAATTCAGTCCGGTTTTTTGTTATCAGAAATGCATTTATTTCAAAAGAAAATGAAAGAACAGATTAATCAAAGTATTGTCCATCGCTGATTCCGACTTTTTCCCATCTCTCAGGCAATTTTCGAATTCCATCTTGAAAAAATGATGCGTCTTTTGAGGCAATCCACGAATCGATCCATTTTTTGACTTCTTCATAAGAGCGGAAATGCTGATGAGTCAAGCCGTGTGCCATCGATCGAAACAAATGGTAATCGGAAGGAGTAACGTCTGGAGAGTACGGCGGGTGGGGTAAGACCTCCCATTTCAGCGTTTCCAAGTAGGTTTTCACTGATTTTGCAACATTGGACCGATCATTGACATCATGGAGAATAGAGATAAGGAGACCAATCTCTTATGCATGAACTTCACAAAAGTTGAGCACGTTTTTATCGGAAGTACATGGAAAAGGTACAGGAACTTCCCGATTAATGGCGCGATTGCAAGTGGCATAAAAAAATGGCCGGTTCCTTCTGTTCGCTCAAAATATTCTAACATAACCGCAAATTAAAGTTAATATTTGCAAATGTTTATAAACATTCTTTATTTGAAACTATTATTTGAAGTATAAAATTGAAAGCGTTGGTGCATTTTTTACATAAACAGTATGTTTGAGGTTGTTTAAAAAAAGTGTATACTGAGAGTGTAAAATAATGTGTCGATTACGTGAATCCACTATTGTGTCTTGTATATATGTAAAGGGTTTTCCAATAGGGACATAACAATTTTATCTATGAATAAAACAGAAATATTTGAGATATTGAGTTCAAATTTATTGTGAGTGTAGTACAAGCATTACATTTTATGAATGAAATTCGATATCGGTCATATGACCACTACGAGCCCGTTTACAGTGGTCGATTCTTTGGAACCAATTTTCCACCACTCTGGCACACATTTCAACCGGAACGTTGGCAATTTCGCGTTGGATGTTGTCTTTGAGGTCGTCTAAAATTGCTGGCTTGTTGGCATAGACCAGTGACTTGATATGGCCCCATAAAAATAAATCCAATGGCGTTAGATCGCATGAACGAGGCGGCCATTCGACCGGACCTTTTTTCGAGATAACACGTTCACCGAATTTGCCTTTCAATAAATCGATTGTGACGCGTGCTGTGTGGCTAGTGGCACCGTCTTGTTGAAACCACATATCGTTGATGTCAAGTGCATCCAATTCTGGCCACAAATAATCTTCCAACATGGCACGATAGCCAAGAAGTCAAGAATAGTCAAGAAGCATATTTTGCTTATTAAAAAAGCCATTGAGCCATAAATGAGCTTCATCGCTGAAGATTATTTTTCGATGAAATTCTTCATTTTCTTCAAGCTTTGCCAGAGCCCAATTGGGGTTTCAAATGATCAAGTCGCTTTAGTTCTTGAGTCAATTTAATCTTGAAAGCATGTAGGCCAAGATCTTTTCGCATAATACGCCACAGTGATTTAGCTCATTTTGAATCGATGCACTTACGGCTGCGATTATTTCTTCACTTCGAGCAATACGACGTCTTTTTGGCACCGGAACGTCCAATAGTGTAAATTTGGTCTCGAATTTATCCACTATAGCACGCACAGCCTATCGGGTGGGACGATTATTACGGCCGAAAATTGGAGTGAGCGCTCTTAAAGTTGCGACCACCGACTCAGAATATCGGTAGTAATTTTTAATAATTTCCAAACGTTGCTGGTTCGTGAACTTTACCATGATGAAAATGTTGACTTTAACTAACGTTTTGACATTGACAGTTCATTAAAAAAGTTTAAGGGTGCGTTCATATAAAGATACGAAATTGTTATGTCCCTATTGGAAGACCCTTTATATAATTAAAGAACAACAAACAGAAATCATTAATATAAAATGTTACCATGACTACTTGCAAGCATGCAAAGGTATCCGAAAAGTTCACTTTTTTTACGCTACATGCAGGAGCGCTATCTCTTGGGAAGTTTCCGTACTCAATCAATGTACTTCCGACAAAAAGATGCTCATTTTCAGTCTCCTTATGTCTATTCTCCATGGTTGACATGCTGCAAAATCGGCGTTTCTCGACTTCAACTCGTACGGAACCCAATTGCCTTACTTTTGAATCATTCCCATGGATTTTAATCGTACGGAAACTGCTTGTTAAGTCACTCCCATTGTATCTGCAAGCTCTTCTTGCGTTTGAGTTTGAGTTATCAGTTGGAGCATTGTCACCATAAACTTCCACAAGCATTCGATGCGCTTCAGTTGCACTTTTCTTCCAATTAAAGCAGAAAACTAAAACCTTCCGCGAATACTGCTTAGTTAACACAAAATTCGACATATTTAACACAGTAAAAAACAAGGTTTTTTATGAAACTCAAAGTGATATAAACTGAATTTTATTGACAGATGTCTAACCTCTCTGAATCCACCGAAATCAGCTGTCACTATGAAACATTCATAACAGCCAGAGCAATCTTTTGAAAACGTACCGAACTAATTTGTACTCCCAGTATTTCGGACACAAACGTGTAGGAACCTAAAATTAATAGTATTCGCTTATTTGCTAAGTATCACATCCCCTTAAAGCTGTGTGGTAAGGTCTGTCATTGCCAATTATTTACGACCGCTTTATTAATAAAATAATAATTTTTAAAAATTTTCCAGTCAGCAATGTAGAAAAATGTAACGCATTACTGTCTTCTCTAAAAAATTTGTTTAAATTATCAGGTGTACAAATAAGTTTCCGCCGTTTGACAAAAGTTGGCGCACCAGTGAGTTTTGGTTAAAATTAAGAGATGTAAAACGTCACTGTCGTAAGGTTGGACATCTGTCAACAACATCACCTTGAAATATTAGTGAATTTTTATCAGTATGATATATTCTTTTGTGTGCGAAAGTGTACGAAGACGCGGAATTGGAAGCATTATTGAATCAAGATTCGTGCCAAATGCAAAAAGATCAATACGATGGACAATACTTCAAATAAAACATAAGGTTCCGTTCTTTCACAATAAATGCCCAATTTTTGATAAAAAAAGGCGGAAACTTATTTATACACCTAATATTATTTTAATTATAAAGTGGTGGTATATAATTGGTGACATCAGAATCTGCGATCACAATCAGGAACAACAATTTCAGTACGAGTTGTAAAAATTGTTAATTATGATAAATTTTGACATTTAATATCTTTGACATTTAATATCTTTGACATTTTGCAGTGGCATTTGTTTTGTAAGTTTTGAAGCTACACTATTATTCTTTCGACTACGCTTTGAAATTAACAATTATCTTTTGAATAGCATTTTGTAGAGAATATTTTATGAAACCATAGAAAGGTCGAAAATTTGTGCAATCTTCGAATGAGTTTCGTTGAGGAACCAACACATTAGAGACAACTCGTAAAATTAATAATATGTTTGAAACAGGTTCAACTAGCCATAGCATAGTATCGTTTTGGTTTGAAAAATTTCGTTCTGGGGATTTCAGTATTGAAAATCAACCACGTGGAAGACCCTAACCCAAAGTAAATAATGATGAACTGAAAGCTATTGTAAAGAGTGATACATCTCAAACTACTCGTGAGTTAGCAATTAAATCTGGTGTTTCTATCCCAATCGTATTGGATCATTTGCGTCAAATGAACAAAGTAAAAAAACTTTAGAGATGGGTTCCGCACGAATTAAACGCACATCAGATGAAAAAATGTTTCTTTGATATAAGGTCAAAGAAAAAGTTTCTTTGAATTAAAGAAAGTTTTATCAATTCAAAAAAATGTTCTTTGATCTGAAGAAATATATTTGTTTACATTAAAGAAAATTTACTTAAATCAACAAAACTTTCTTCAATTCAAAGAAATTTTTTCTTTTACCGTACATCAAAGGAATGTTTCTTTGATTCAAAGAAACTGTTTTCTGGGTGTAGCTTCATAAAACCTGGTCAATCGATCACAGCAGAGACCTATTATAACCAATTGGACAACATGATGAAGGATCTGGCAAAAAAACAGTCAAGATTATTGAACAGAGACAGACAAATTCTCCTACAGGCTTTTATCAAAAAGGCATAAATGAATTACTATTGAAATGGCAAAAGTGTACCGATGCCTCAGGAGCATACTTTGAATAATTGAAATGTTATTTTATTCGAAGAACATGAGCCAAGCAAGTCACGTGACAAAAATTATATGTTAATCTAACCATGTAAGATAATTTTCTTTGTTTATAAAGTATCTTGCTCAAAATTTGATAAATATATTAGAAGATAATAAGGAACGTCTGTTAACTTCGTTTTAGTAAAAATTCTGCATTTTTAAAATTTTTAAATATAAAACTCAAGTGTTAAAAGTTCCTAAATTTTGACCCATTTATTTTTATTAAAAATTTTATATATGGAGAAACATCGATAACCAGGGACTGAATTGGCCACGTGACCTGCATGGCACATGGCCTTAAAGCAAACTTTTGAATCCGAACTTCCAACTTCATATTTAATGACTCAATAAAATTGCAAATCTCAGAGAAGTTCCGTTAAACTTCATTCCATTATAATTCATCAATAAAATATTTTTTAAACAGCAGTTTCTTACTTAAGAAAATTAATGCAATATAAGACATAAATGAATTAAAAATGGGTTTTGGCAGAAATTTGTAAACAAGGTCAAGCAGATTAATTCAGTGAGACAATTATTTACAATCAACATGCGTAGCATGTTATGTCCGATCAGACATATGAATATAATAACAACTAGTTTCTGCAAAATAAAAAAAGTTACTTTTTACAACTCACACTGTTTAGCAATTATCAATATTGCAACGAAAAAAGTCTCTAGGTAATTCAATTATACGCCTAGTTAGAAGAACCGCTAACTTGAAAATCATGGATATGTTTATTAGTAATTCTAAATAAAATAATAAACATCCTCGTAAACACATTGTAAACTAGAATTATAAAGATGTCGAAAATGTAATAGTTTCGGCATAATCTTTGTAATTCTTAGCTGACAGCTCGGAAATAAAAGAAAACATTTTTTTTGTTTATGCCATTTTAAGACGTATTTTATTGAATCTGAAAATAATGAAAGAGATGAAAGTTTCTACAAGGTATCTTGGCTTTGCTCTTGTTACGCACTAAAGACAAACAAATAAGTAGAGTAGAAAAATTACTGCGTTAGCTTTGTTCACATGTTAAAATGATTTAAAATATTTTCACTCGGATGTGTAAATCACAATCGACAATTATCTTCCGACGCCAATTAACATCATAATTGCGTCTAGTATTTCAATGTAAGCAATGTCTGTAAATTTAATTGGTTCTCTGCGGTGAACTTGGCTTTTGTCAGAATACAGAGTAAAATAAAAGCAAAAGAAAAAAAAAGATAAGTAAAGGGAAAATGAAAGCACATCGACCCTTGAGAAGAAATATTCGTTTCTAGGTTGTCTGCCAGTTCACCTCGATTTTGAGACGTCCTCCATCTCTTAAAATGTGACCTTGTTGCTCGTAAAAGAGGAATTGCCTAAGGCACTTTATAAAATTGTAATCTAGATAAATTTAAGATTTGCTGATGGTCATTCCTACAAGGAAGTCCTCGTAAAAATTGTCAAATAAAAGAACTAGAGCTATACATTTTGCAAAACAGAATTAATAAGTAAAGTCATTGTTTTTTCACTTGAAAAACAAGTAAAGTATTTACAATATTTTAATGATTAAAAAAAACAAGAAAAATTCGTGATACGAAGAAGAATATTTTTTACTTATGAAAACGTTTACTTGTTAATTTGTTATCAATGCTTTTAATCGTCCTCTAAAAGAGGAACATTAATTGCAGTTACTTTTCTTTAAATTCCACTAAGAATTTAAATAAAACATAACTGCACGCACTTTAAATACGTCACTAACAACTACAGAAAATGTCATTACTATTCTCAAAGCTAATTAATAAAAACAATTTAAATCTGAGATAACAATCTGTTCTCTACAACCATGAAGACATACCAAAAACTTTCCTGGTTCTTGAAAAAGAAGTTTTTATTGACAGTTTTAATGAGATTTTACAAAGCCAATGTTGAAGACTTAAGATCCTTTGATAGGAATTTGTAATAATTTGTTTACTTAAGGGGATCCACCACCTTTAATATTTTTATTTTTTGAGTTTAAACCTTTCATATATTTTTTTTTATGTTTAGTACCTTTATTTAGAAATGTTATGGGTTTTTTTTCAAATTCCAGCACCTTTTAAACTATAAATGTTGAGTATTTTGGGCATTTTTTGGACATTTTTTGTCTTTTGAATAACTTTTTTGTCCTTTAACCAATTACCATCATCCTCTTCTTATTTTGTTCCTTACAGCGTGTATCAACTTTTTGGTATGGAAAGCACTCTAGCTAAAAAAAATAACTACTACATTTTTTTTCAAATATTTTTGGATATATACATTTTTTTTCATTTGTAATTATTTATTCAGTCATGTTACCTTATTTTCCATTCACAAAAAGTTGCTACACATTATAAGGAACAAAATAAGAAGAGGATCATGACAATTGGTTAAAAGACAAAAAAAGTTATTCAAAGAAAAAAAAAGTCCAAAAAATGCCCAAAAAACTCAACATTCTTAGTTTAAACGATGCTGCAATTTAAAAAAAAAACAAAAACTTTCTAAAGAAAGGTACTAAACATAAAAAAAATTATATGGATGGTCTAAACTCAAAAAATAAAAATATCAAAGGTGGCGGATCCCCTTACAATGTAAAAAACAATGTATTTTAAAATTAAAAGAGTAGATTTTCTCAGACGAGATTTCTGTTTGATAATTTATTTTAATAATAAATGAATATACGAAATGAAATTTCACAAATGACATATATGTCAAGACCTCAACAGGAAGAGTAGTTGCACCACATGATCTACGATTCCAAGCATGATTTGACACAAATCAAAACCTATTTCGTTCCAGTTGACAATGCTTACGTCAAGGATGCATCAATCTCTGCATTTCATGTGCACATTTCCTACAAGAATTTTAATATAAGTCAAAGGAGGAGATGGATAATAAAGTTCAGATATAACGAGATTACTTTTCTCAGATCCACACAACGTAATCGGGAATTAAGAATAAAGGAAGATGCGAGATAAAATGTCATAATCAATTACGAGATTTGGTTCTTCTACACTTGGAAGAAAAATAAGGGACATGAAATCCTATTTCTTATACAATTGTATAAAAGCAAGAAGGGGAAATATTGGATATTCACTATAAAGTATGAACACTCATCAGAAACCATTCGCTATATCCCAATATCATTGATGTTCCCCACATCCTTTCCTTAAATGGGGATTTCCTTGACATTATAACAAGTTGTAAATAGAAAAATAACCACAAGGTGATTATCTGGTCACTTCAGGGACAAACTTTCTCATGATCTTATAAATATCACATGTCTTAAAATGTTTTTTACCTGCATAATGATTTTCACCAAGCAGAGATCCTGGTTGGCAGTCATTTTTTATTTTTCCTTTTTTCCCCCCTATAAAGATAACAGTTGAGGATAGTAATGAATAAATTTATCTTTTGCAGTAAAAATGGCATCAGCGGCTGCGGAGTTGGTGGCAGAAAGGGAGATAGAGCCACGACATGAGATTATTAAAGATGCTAATAGGTCCTTTGTTGGGGCAGAAGGTCTTGTTCGAATGGCTTTGGAACAATATAGCGAGATTTTAACAACTGTTTCGGACCCAAGGGTCAGTGATTGGCCCTTGATGGATTCACCAATCCCAACGTTTCTTATTGTACTCTTGTACCTCTACAGCGTGACACTTCTGGGTCCAAAAATAATGGCAAACAGAAAACCCTTCCATCTAAGGAATGTCCTGATTGCCTACAACGCTTTTCAAGTGGTCTTCTCTGTTGGAATGATGTATGAGGTAATAATTCATTCATATTTCACTAAATTCATGAACGTGAGTATTTCTTCTTTGATGTCTGGGAAGGTAAACAAATTGGCACTTCGGAAAGATTATTAGCAAGGCACTATTTGTATTTCATCATATCTTTCAATATTTGAGACATAAATTAACAAAAATATACGAATACACTTTTGGGAAAAGTTTATTTATTTATTGTTTTTCACTATTTTTTGCATTTGTTTGTCAACTTTAGCCTCTGAAAAAACTAAATGAATTCACTAGTTATAGAAATATGTATTTTGTGTTTGAAATATTTACCTCGGTGGAAATGCATTTTTGCAATGGAGTAAAAGAAATTATAATAAACGAGAAAAATATGGAAATTGTAATTTGTTATAGTTATTTGTATCTATATAATGTTTTGAAACTCTTTGAATTGTATTAAAAAAATCTAGTTTTTCGTACATTTTATTTCAGATTTTTACAAAATGATTTCATATTTTTTGTAAAAAAATGTATGGATTGTATAAATTTATGAGGAACCGAAGATTTTTGAGAAAATTTAAACAGTTTCACAGAATTCAAGAAGTGATTACAGTTTGTTACAAAAAGTTACAATTTTCACATTACTCTAGTTTATTGAACTTTATTGTTAAAACACATTTCTACCATAATTTATTGTAGATATTTTGAAATTTATTTACATTTTAAATAATTTATAAACAAACGCATACACATGATTAACAATTTTATTAAATTAGGCATTTAATATTATACAAATCAAAATGAATTAATAATACATGCGAATATGTTTCGAAATTTCCCGTGCAGAAATAGCCCGATTTGTCCCTATTTGAACTTGGGCATTGGCCGGGTATTAACTAGAATACCTGGACCAGAAAAAATCAACCAGGCGTTGACCGGGCCATGACTAGAGAATCTGCATCAGTATCTACCCACGAAACGCTGACCGGGCACTAATATGCAAGTCCCACTTTTGCTGACTCGAAAAATTGGTTAGATCTAGACATGCCCCTGTCTGATATTTTAGTCAGGCACGAATCGAATACTAACCTCTGTAGTATTTAAATTTTTAAATAACTTAATAAATTTATTAAATTTACGTTGGATCATGTTAATTATGAAAGAAATAAGTTTTATTGAATATATTTAATTATAAGAGAATATAATTAATATTAATTATTACTTATTATAAACAATGCATACATTTTTTGTGAAACAAAAATATGTCAATGAGACATTGTGAGAAAACGTCATATAATAAGAATGTTACGATATTAAACACATTTACACAGAAAATTACGTGAAATACCGATGCAATGTAAGAAAAAGAGTTTTATAGTTTCCGGTAGTCTACTACGATCGGAACTAAAAGCGTGTTGTACTGAGATTATAAAATTTTCAAAATCTTCATACAATAAAGTTTACGGATGTGAACGAAGTTAAAGCCCATTTGTCAGATTTTCTAATTATTTCTGTAAATTTTATATTATACAATATAAATTTTATTGAAAAGTATGTTGGGTAGAACAAGTTACTATAAAAAAGAAAAATGGCAGATGATGTCAGATAATTATTTCAAACTTTAGTTTTATTGTGAAAAAAATGTACATGGCAATGTTAATAATTATTTCCCTATTACTGTTTTTTTAAAATAATTTATTTTGCCTGGCACGTTACTTTCCAGTCAAATTATTATTTACAATTATTAGAAATATAAAATAGGCCCTCAATTCCGCTCATAAACTGGGAATAATTAATTAAAACTGTTTAAAATCATTAACTGGGTACCTGGAGGGATTTAGCAGGGGCCTATGTTTTTGGTTGGGCGGTAACCAGACGATCTCGCTAGAATTTGACTTGATGGCTCCAGCCAGGGCCCAATATTTTAAGCGTTACGCAGTTAGTCGGGTCCTGCCTATTTTCTCCGGTCAGTGCCCGACTTGAGATAGGGCAATCCAGCCTGGCCCCGGTGAAAACCCAACATTCAATTCCACACGGGTTGTTGTTGTCTCTTGAACTTCGTAAAATTATTCGAATTCTAGATAAAATTCGTAACTTTTTGTGAATTTTTTTGTGATTCTTTCTAACTTTTAACAATTTTTTAAAAATTATTTATATAACTTATTGTAGAAAATTTTAGCAAAAAATTGTAGAACATCACAACATAATTTCTACACAAAGAAAAACAGTTCGAGATACTTTACTCAACTTTTAGCAAAGTTGGGACATATGGACAAGCTGAAAATTATTTAACATTATTGTAATTATTTGTGACGTGCGTTTTGAAACTTTACTCTGCACTATTAGATTTTACCGAACCGTGCTGCATTTTTTAACATTTGGTACGTCACAAATTACCTCAAAATGATATTAAATAATTCCCAACTTGTCGAGATATGTCCCAACTGCCATCTAAAGTTAATTAATGTTTCTCAAAATATTTTTTACCGTGCAAAAACCAAAGTTTTTCTAGAATTTGAAAAATTTCAAAAATAATTACAAAATCGTCAGTTCAACGTAATCAATTCAAGATATTTTTTACTCAGTAGAAAAGTGTACTTGAAGTGTGTTTAAAATCATAACAATTTAATTTTCTTAATTTTTGTCGGGATGGGGGAGGGGGTGGGGGGTATTTTCACCAAAATTTATGTGATTTGCCTAAAATTTTTGGAAATTTAGGAAACTTATTATAGAAAAATTTGAGAATATCTCTTAAATTTTGAAATTTTAGGAAACTTTCTCTAAAAAATCTCCGGAGGAATTCGAAATATCAAAAGAAATCCTGGAATTAAATAGCAATTTGAAAGCGAATATCTGTAAGTTAATTAGAAGCAGAGGCAGTATGTTGTATGAATCAAATAAAATATATATATAAAAGTTGCTCGCACATGAGAAAAATTCGAACTGAATGAACATGTATTGATTTGCATAATGAAAATAAATAAGCACGACATACAAAACGGAGAAAAATTACTAACGAACTGGTAACCTGGTTGAAATTCCTTTATGTATCAAAAAAGTGGGACAATGGCATTTCATCGGAAAAGGCAGAATACTTCGCAAACTGTGCATTTAATAACCAGTAAATTCCTAAATAAAATAAAAAATAATGCTTCGTTATTCAGATGAGTGTTTTCCAGACTTTTCATAACTAGTAATCAACGTTTATTTCTTTTTACCCAGAAAGATTAATAAAGTTTTCGGGAATGTTCTCACGTGTCGAGAAATTTCTATTAAAGTTATCAATACTATGAAAATTAGTGAGTAGAAATTGAGAAGATTTTTGGGTATAACGAATTCATTAAGATTGAATTATGGTGGAGATTGAATATAAGATATTCAAGTTTCTACTGAATTTTAGTAATTAATTATTGATTAAAAACAAACTCAGAGAAATTATTCAGCAAAAATAAATCATACTTTTTATATTGTATTTTTAAAATCTGGCATAATTCTGCATCGAATGAGCTCAAGGAGAAATTATTTCGTCAATTCTGTAAGAATATATTGCATAAAAGTTGAAAATTCCATGAATATCATTAATTGCGAATAAACTAGTAAAGTCTTATTTATTTTCTGGGATTTAAAAAAAAGTGGAATTCTATCATTTTTTGTGAAAATGGCTCCAATTTTCTCAAGCTGATTCTGTAAGAAATACATTTTTTTCTGCTAATTATTCGACATTATCTAATTTTTGTTAGGAATAGCCGAACTGTTAGTCAATTTTAACTGTTTCTCAATGTGGAGAATAACTGCGATATTAGAAAAAATAATGCAATTGATTTTTAATACATGTGAATTATTAAAAAGTAAATTTTTGTTGGGTGAACTTTTTAAATTCAAATTAGTGAAATTTCACTAATTGTAAATGACCAACTCAACTTATTAAGATTTCACTAAAACTTTGAATATGCATTAGTAGATTTTTACTTGTTCCTATAAACAAATTTCACTATTAATCAGCTTTTGCTTATCAAAATGAAGAAATTCTTCGACTGAAATTATCAAAAATGAATGCAATATTTTGCTATTTCTTAAGCCGAAGTCTACTTCAAATTCAGATAAAAAACTCTCATAAAATATTGATGATAAAAAACTTTTTAATTCAATTTCATATCAGCGAAAAATTTAAAATAGGTGTTTTAATGTCACATATTTTCACAGTTTAATTTTGATGTTTAATTTATAGTTATCACACTCCAAGAATTTTGTAATTTTTATAATGATATATATGATAATATGATAATTATATGATATATCCCAAATAGAAATAAAAACGGGGAAAAATTTAAATTTAATCAAATGTTCTAATACTTAAAACTAGTGACGTAATTGGTAACTAAAGACATTGAAGATAAATTAAAGAAGAAAATTTCTAAAAATGACAGTAGCTTCATTCACACGATTTAAATTCCAATTGACTATTTTATCAGCCTTAACTCTCATTACTGAAAACTTAGTTTTCACTTACAGACTCACGGATATTTAAACTTTATGTTCGATAATTTCCATAGAAATTGAATATAGGACAAAATACTGAAAATCTTGACCCACAATCTTCTTGACTCAGAAAAGGATTTGTTCCAAACAAAGAAAAATTTCTTAAATATAAAGTAAAAAATAAAATTCTTCAGATCAAAAAATGTTTTTATATTGAAATAAAGGTATATGAATTACAAAAAAGATTTGTTTACATTGCAGAAAATTTCTAAGATAAAAAAATACTTTTTTTAATTTAAAGAAATTCTTCCTCTGAACGTATGTCAAGAAAATCTTTCTTTGATTTAAAAATCAGTTTTCTGAGTCTTGAAACAATAAAAACGTTAGCTTTGTGCCAAAAATGTTCGGGAATAAATTTTATTTTTCACCACCATATCTTTTTGCAAACAATGAACTTAAGAAACATTCAAGGTTCAATTTCTCGAATTAAAAAAAACATTTCTTGCATATACAGTCAAAAAGGAATTTCTTTGAATTAAAGCAGATTTTTTTGATTCAAATATATTTTTTCCAATTTGAATAAATTTTTTTATCATCAAAGACATTATTTTTAATTCAAAGAAATTCTTCCTATGAACGTATGTCAATAAAATGTTTTTTTGATTTAAAGTTCTGTTTTCTGAGTGTTGAAACAATAAAAACCTTAGCTTTGTGCCAAAAATGTTCAGAAATAATTTTTATTTTTCACCACCTTATCTTTTTGCAAACAATGAACTTCAGAAACATTTAGGGTTCAATTTCTCCAATTAAAAAAAATATTTCTTGCATATACAGTCAAAAAAAGAATTTCTTTGAATTAAAGCAGATTTTTTTGATTTAAATATATTTTTTTCAATTTGAATAAATTTTTTTAGAATCAAAGACATTATTTTTAATTCAAAGAAATTCTTCCCATGAACGTATGTCAAGAAAATGTTTCTTTGATTTAAAGTTTTGTTTCCTGAGTGTTCAAACAATAATAACGTTGGCTTTGTGCCAAAAAATGTTCATAAATAATTTTTATGCAGTAGTAGAAAAATTTCCCCCTAGTAGAAAATCTCCACTAGGGGGTTTGCCCCGCACGGGGCAATAAAATCCACTTTATGGCCCGATAGTAGATAAATAAATTTTTTTTTCCCTAGTTGCACAATGTACTATTTTATTATTGTTTATTTGATTAACTATTTTATTTTAAGTTGATTGCAATTCAGTCCTTACTTTCGCTTTTTCTTTCGCGGGAAAGTTTGGAGGTTTATAAAGATTTTCGAAGGTTTTCGCGAACAAGGCTGAGATGAAAGGTTTGAATAGTGGTCTTTAATAAGCCAATATTGCTCGGTCTCCTGGTTGTTTTTATCGGTATTAATGTAATGTGAACTGCGTTCAGGTGTTTCGCAGAGCGAGAGCGAGGACCTTGGCTTATGGAAAGTAGTCGAAGGAAATTCCTCGAGGGGGGAAAAAGAATCATTGCACAAACGCTCGAAAACAGGATGCTTCGCCTTTAACCAACTATACTTGCAAACAAATCTTCGTTGGGCAATGTCGTTTGACGTCGTTGAATCGATAGTTCATTGGCTAATCATAGGATCTGCTCATCCTCAGCTAAAAATTAATCCAAGATAAATTGGAATTTTAATCTTTCGTTAAATTTTTTCCAATACTCCAATCTATTCACTCAGTAAAGAGCTTTTCGAATCAAAGAAATATTTCTTTGATACATAGTCAATGAATAAATTTCTTTGAATTGAATACAGTTTGTTTCCTTACTAGAAATTTTCCTTCATGAAAACAAATCTTTTTCATCAAATTGAACAAAATATATTTGGATCAAGTAACTTATTTTAATTCGAAGAATTTATTTGTTATTATATATCTTACAAATACTTCGTTGATTTGAAGAAACTACTCAAGGTGTTCATCAAGTTCAGTAGTGACAAAAAAGTTCGGTGATGAAAAATACAAATCATTTCGGAACATTTTTTGGCACAAAGCTAAAGTTTTTATTGATTGAACACTCAGGAAACAGAACTTTAAATCAAAGAAACATTTTCTTAGATATACAGCCAAAGAAAGAATTTCTTTGAATTAAAAATAATGTCTTTGATTCTAAAAAAATTTATTTAAGTTAAAAAAATATATTTGAATACAAAAAAACTTGTTTTAATTCAAAGAAATTCTTTCTTTGACTGTATATCCAAGAAACATTTTTTTATTTTGAGAAGCTATACCCTAAGTGTTTATTAAGTTCACTAATTGCAAAAAAATAAGGTGATAAAAAATACAAATCATTTCTGAACATTTGTTGGCACAAAGCTAAAGTTTTTATTGATTGAACACTCAGGAAACAGAACTTTAAATCGAAGAAACATTTTCTTGACATACGTTCATGGGAAGAATTTCTTTGAATTAAAAATAATGTCTTTGATTCTAAAAAAATGTATTCAAATTGAAAAAAATATATTTGAATCAAAAAACACTCAGGAAACAGAATTTTATACCAAAGATTTTCTTGACACACGTTTAGAGGAAGAATTTTGTCGAATTAAAAATAATGTCTTTGATTCTAAGAAGATTTTTTCAAATTGAAAAAAATATATTTGAATCAAAGAACTTGTTATAATTCAGTAGAAATTTTTTACTAGTGGGTCAAAAAATGAATTTGTTTGCCCCGCACGGGACAATAAAATCCACTTTATGACCCGTTAGTAGAAAAATCCATTTCTTGACCCCATAGTAGAAAAAAAATCGTGTTCGACACAAGAAAAACACTAATTGCACTCGTGTGGTTTTTGCCCTCGCTTTGCTCGGACAACAAACTTCGCACTCGCAAAATAAATTTTGTTTTCCCTAGTTGCACAATATACTATTCCTTGATTCGGTATTCAATTTGGACTTTTTGTTATTTCCTTACTCGAAAATAAATTATCTGTAGAAAAGGTCAAAAAAGATTGCAAAATGCCGATCTCATGGGAAAGATTTGACAAAGTGTGTAATTGGCAAACCGAGTTTTTAGGATTTATCTAGTTGGTGCGTGTGAGAGTTAGAGAAGATAAAACATTTAATGAGTACTTGGGTGACGGTAGAAATGTTTTAAACGAAACTACGCTCAACTCTCAAGTTAACTATGCAGAAATCGCTGCTATGTGCTCATAAACTTTAGAAGTTAAACACATTAATATTACATACAAAGGAGACAAGTATTGAAAGAGAACTCAATGCGAATGGACCTTGTTTTATAAAAGTTACAACTTGAAATTGCATTTCGAAATTTAACCAATTACCTTTTTTCCTCCAATCAATAATTACGATTATAGATTGATAAGTTATATTCAAAATATGATATTCGAGTGATTACTAAGATAATGTATCAAAACTTCGAAATACTTTTCGAATCTTTAAAAATTATCAAGAGAAAAAATTAAACACAGCATTTCGATATTTGATTAAGATTAACATATCAAACAATTTGGAGTTCATGTTATGAAAAACGTTTCACTTTACGAGCAGAAACGTTTTAAATCTCTGATAATCATTGGTGATAAAAAGGAAAAGCTATACAAATTGGTTTTTGAATGCTAGAATTGAAAAAAAAGTTCAGAACTTTCTACTTTAAAGAATAATTACGAAAATCAATTTTTTTTACTCGTTTTTAAAAAGAAATTTTAATTAAATAAAACAGTCACAAACGAATTTTTATATTTTCATTATATGAAAGGGTATTGTTTTTAAGTCATTAATGAATCTTTAAATTCTCACCAAATTTTGATGTTTCGGAACCCTCTGAGTGAAAAAACAGCCACTTTTGATCAAAGGTTCTGGGTTTATTCATCAAAAACATTTTTCTAAAATTCAAAAATTCAATTCTCACGCCAAAATATACGAGATTTGAAAACAATGTTAAGGAACAAAATTTTTTATTTGAAATAGATCTACAAATTTGCTACCGCCCATTTTTTATAGGAGTTATATCTTTTGTTTATTAATAAAAATGTTATTGAAAATAAAAACTTTCGGTTTCTAAAAACAACTATAAGAAATACGAAAAAATGTTGGGAAAAAAATTGTCCATCTCAAGAAGAAATACAAATTTACTTCAGGCCATTTTTTCATCGGACATGTAGTTTTCGTTTTTGACGAGTGTAGCTCGCCTTTTCAAAAATCGCGGTTTGTAACTGTAGTTATATTTTCTTGTGCAAGGTGGCATTTATTAAGGTCTTTGTCCACCGTCATGAATTTCCTGTTAAACTGAAAATTAAATCATATTTCTAGACAAGTTTTTACACATAAAAATATTAAGCCAATGGGTTAATTGTGAAAAACGTTATCAAAAACAAAAAATTCCATTTTTCACCAAATCTATGCGAGATGCAAAAAAATATTAAGGAACAAAATTCTTCGCTTCAAAAAGATCTACAAATTTGCATCTGACTATTATTTCATAGGAGTCATGCCTTTTCTTTTATTCATCAAAAACAGTTTTCTAAAAATCAAAAAATAAATTTTCCTACTAAAATAAACGTGATACGGAAAAAATGTTAAAACAAAATTGTTTATTTCAAAAGGATCTACAACTTTGCTGGTGACCATTTTCTCATAGAAGTTATATTTTTTGTTTATCAATTAAAAATATTATTTAAAATACTTCGGAACTCGCAGCGCGACTACCGAAACGTGCGGCCTAGTTTTTGAATGAAAATGTGGCTGTAATGGAAATAAAAAAAAATCGAGAGCGAAGCGTGAGTATTATGATGAGAATGTATTCCTTAAGGTCAATAGAGCCTTAAGTAAATGAAATTTCCTCTTTCATTTGATATCGAAAACAAATTTAGTAAGTGGTTAAAGCGATTTCAGAATTGATTTGGAATTCTTATAAGTTCACTTTACATTTGCTTATAATGAATTCAAATGAATTCAGTTAAATTCAGGTGCACATCAGGTTCAGAAATCGATTTATCAACTCGAATGATTTCACCCCTTTACTTTATATTAAATTTGCTTTGAATTAAAGTGCATTTTATTCAAGACTCAGAAAAAAATGTTATATGATTCAAACTTTTTTTCAAATACACAGAAATATAAAGGCAATTCAAACAAACTTTTGTTTGCACTGAGAAAACAGTTTCTTTGAATCAATGAAACATTTCTTTGATATACGGTCAGGGAAAAACTTTCTTTGAATTGAAGAAAGATTTATTAATTCAAACAAATTTTCTTCGATCCAAAGAAATGGATTTGTTTACATTAAAGAAAATTTTTTTGAATCAACAAAACTTTCTTCAATTCAAAGAAATTTGTTCTTTGACCTTATACCAAAGAAATGTTTCTTTGATTCAAAGAAACTGTTTTTTGGGTGTGATCAACAAAACTTTGATTGAGAGGAATTTTCTGGTTACATCTACCAAATAATTGAGCATACAAAACAGTTTTGTTGATTGTACAATGTACATTAATGCATTTCTTTCGTTGATCACAACAATTTTTTTTCCACATGAAAGTGAATTCACGTTGTGTTCAATCACATTCAGTTGTACTTTTCTAAATTCACTTGGATTTTAGTTGAATTGGATGTGAATCCATTTTGAATACAGATGGATTCAATTTCATTTTTTTCAATACTCAGAGAAATGTTTGTTTGACTCAACAAAATAAATGCATTGATATACATTCAGCCAACGTTTTTGTTGATGCAACTAAATATTTGGTCGTTTCAAATAATATTCTTTGCATATATAATAATTTGGCATACCTAACCGAAAGGTTTCTTTGAATCAATCAACATTTTGGTAGATTTATCTAAATACTTGCTTGTTTCTACAAAAAAATTTTGTAGATTGAATAAAGTAGTGTATTTAACCAACATTTTTATTTGAATCAACCAAAATCTTGTTAAATCAACCAAAATTCATCAAACGAACTTAAACTTTTTGTTTATGCTAGAAAAAAGTTTTTTTGAGGAAAAGAAATTTTTTTTCTGTGTGCAGTTGTATTTTCTTGAATTTTTTAGAATTTAGATTGAATGTGATGATTTGAATCATTTTGAATTTATTTGAATAAAAATTCATCTGTATTGAGTGGAATTAAGTAAGATGCCGATTCTGTGTCCTAGATTCAATGTAAATTTACAGAAGTTCATTTTGAATTAAGTTAAATTAATGTTCATCTTCTTAAATTTACTTGAATCAATTGGAACTCTTCTTGAATGTATTTCAGTTAATTTGAATACACTTTGAATCGAGTTAAATTCACTTAATAATCTCAGTGAAAGTAATCAAATATAATTTGAATTGAACTAAGTAAAAGAAATTTTAATAGATTTTTAACATGATTTTTTTGATTGCAGCACTTAATGTCTGGATGGTTGCTGGATTACAGTTATAAATGCCAACCAGTTGATTATTCTCACAATCCTTCGGCCCTCAGGATGGCAAATCTTTGCTGGTGGTATTTCATAAGCAAATTTACGGAATTTGCAGACACGGTAGGTTTATAAACATTATTACACATTACTTAATGTTCTAGATTTTTCCTCAGATTCAATCGTTTAAAAACTTCATAATGCCAGTATGTAATTAAAATTATAAATATTAAATCTACTTAATAATAACTTTGTTATGATTGGAAAGCACGTGATTCAAAGTGTGTCATAACCATGTTTGGGCGATTTTCATGGCTTTCTTCTTACATTTTTGCTTCTCTGGTATCATCAGCACTAAACTATTTACAACATTAAAAAAAAATTCTTTCACTCTTAAAAGCAGCAGTAACCCCTTAACTAGGTGCGACTTTACACGATTTGAATTTCTCAAGTAGTTTAAGCAAAATCAATTAACGAAAGTTTAAATTGAAAATTTCTCCATGTTTTAGTTCAAGGTGGTAATAAAATTGAAATAGTTCAACTTATATTGTTGGCTATAAACATAAAAGATGAAGTAGAGCGAAATGTTCTCAGAGAAATATCATATTTTCTTCGAAATGAAAAAGTTTTTGATGTAAGAAAAGAATTTCATAAATTAACTGACTTTTTCTGGGTAATGATACACTGACTAAGATAATCGATTATAAAATCATAACTCGAGTACCATTTTTCGCAATAATATTCTTAAGCAATACCGATATACCACATTCACAAATCGCAATTATTTCCAAGTAGGTACGCAATGCCCTTTCGCAGATTTCGCAGTAATTTAAACATCATCTAGAGTTTTTTTTTTCAAATCGTCATTGAACTCTTTCTTCCAAGATGTTTATGTAATTATTCCAGCATAAAATGGAAAAACATACTTAGTGCAGTCAAGGTCGAACGGAAATATTTGAAAAAAAAAACAATAAATAACAACAAGTAACAATAAAACAATAATTTACCAATTGTAATCTGTTTACAAAATTTACACTTTTGATCTAATTTTCGGTTGAATTCGAAAACTGTTTTATAAAGTTCAACAAGTTATTAGCCTTAGAAAAAATTACAATTGTCCTTTACTATATATTATTGTAAAAACAAATTTTCATCAGGACAAAATGAATATACATTATACAATAGAAATTAGACAATACTAATTGCAATTTAACTTTGAAAAATGCTTAAGATGTTATTCAATAAATATTCTAAGAGAAAAATGTTCGCTTTACTGGGAACAAAATTTAAAAACGTGTAAAATGTCTTTTTTTATCAACAATTACTGGTCAAAGTCGAATGCAGCTTTTTTTAAGTTTACTCTTTAAAACGATCGGATTTCAATGAATTTCTTGTTTAAACATTTTAGAAACTCCATCTTAGAATTTAAAATTAATTTATCATTTTCTAACTAATAATCAGAAATGTTGAAAATTCAATAAGTTTCATAAACAAATAGCTGCAGTGAAAAAATAAAAGACTAAATTAAAAAGTTAAGACGGTGATATCTTTTGGAATTGTTTAAAGAAGAAAATGAGCCATCATTCCTCAATATCCGATCATTTTTAAAGAGTTAAAGTTAAAATCCTTCCAAATGAGTAAAATCGCAAACCACATAAGATAATAAATTGTCGTGTCAAAAAACAGGTTCCTGGAAAAAAGTGTTCTTATGATTTCAAGACTTGAAATTATATTAACCGTTGTGATTAGTCCAAGAAAAAACATTATTTTTTATAAAAAACAATCCAAAACTTACGAAAAATAATATTTTTTAAAATGTTTTTCCTAAAAGAACTCTTCCCTTCTATCAATTTTTAGACATTTTAAAAAAACTATTGGATTTTTAAAAATCATGGCTTATTTTTTCTGGGAAAATATTCTCCACTGTATCCAATTTAGAAAATAAAGTTTTCAGTGGCTGAGATCGTTGAAAGAATTTTTTTCAAAAGAAAGATTACTTAAAAATAACTATAATTGAAAATTTTATTTTTTATTTTCAAAATTGGAAACAATAGAGTTGTAGAGAATATTTTCCCAAAAAAAATAAGCCATGATTTATAAAAATTCAATCATTTTTAATAAATTGGTAAGAAGCGATAGTAGGGAAAAATTACAAAAAATATTATTAAAAGTAATATTTTTCATGAGTTTAAAATTGTTTTTTTCATAAAAATAATGTTTTTTTTATAAGACACGACCGATTATATAATTTAAAATGTTAAAATCATAGAAAACTTTTTTTTCCAGAGAGTTGATTTTTTGCACAACTACCTTAAATATTCTCGATATAATAAAAGTGCAGATTCTCGAATGAAAAAAGTCTTTGTTTATTAAAGGTCGGTGACAGGCCGTTCTCGTGTTCTCTTGTTAATGAGACGCGACACGTAATAACGTAAACAACATTTTGCAAGGACATTGAAAACAATGTCAATGAAATGAATCGCTGAGTGGGAAAGTAGTCTAGCCACACTTCACTGTCGCGGATGATCGATTCATTTCCGGAAAAAAAATTTAAAAAACCATTATCTCATACCTTCAGCTATAACATACATCAATCTTTAGTCCAATAATATATTTCCGGTAAAAACTATTTAATCTTCCAATGAATATCATTGAAACAGTACGATGCATTTTTTTCAATTTTCTAAAACTATTTCAATTTAAGCCAAGAAGAAAATATTTCGTCAAATAAATACGAATGGAGGCCAAAAAATTTCCAATTGAGTCAGCCCTGGCGAAAATATCAGAATGGAATTCAATTCGAGCGAGTTAGAGTTATTTCGAAATCTGTTTCCGAACCATTAGGATTCATTCTGAGCCAATCCGAAAAAAATTATAAATCCCGTTTGCTGTAAAACGGTTAAAAATCAATCGGACTCAAACCGATTCAATCAGACTTAATGCGAAGTGTCAATGCGAATAAATAGGAACACTGTTTTTAATCCGAATCAATCTGAATTATTCGTACCACGGATTGATCAAAACCGATTTTTTAATCTGAATAAATCAGAATGAATCCGTGGTCCGAATGATTCGGATTGAAAACTGTGTGAATAGGAGTGAAATTTAACCGTTTTACAACAAACAGGATTCCTGACGTTTTTCGGATTTAAAAATATTTATAAAATACTAACCCGGAAGATAGAGATTTCAGAAGTGTTTCAATTTTTCAATCTGAATCAATCTGAATGAATCCGAAGTCGGAATGATTCAGATTGAACGATCCCGGATGGATTCAAATTTATTAGGATTAAACTGGAATGGATCGGATTGATTTTTAACTGATTTATATCAAACGAGATTTAAAACGTTTTTCGGATTTGTTCGCTATGATTCGGAATGGCTCCGATTCGCTTGAATTAAATTTCTTTCCGAAATTTTTGCCAGGGTCGTCTCATTAGTTTCAATTTAATTTAACCCTTTCAGCCATATATTTTTCCTTACATTCAACATTTTTGTAAATCCATTTCTAAGGGGTTCTTTTGGTCGCTGAATCTGAATATAATGATGAAATTTCTAATTTCTGAACATCCAAAATGGCAGATTTAATGACAGACCAAATTTCAAAAATATTCATATTCTGTTTGAAACTGGTTTCTCTTTCTTTCTCATGACAAATGACGCTTATTCAGCTCAAAACTAGATATTTTCGCACACAAAAGAATATATTATACTGATAAAAATTCACTAATATTTCAAGGTTATGTTGTTGACAGATGTCCAACCTTACGTCAGTGACGTTTTACATCTGTCAATTTCAACCAAAACTTATCGGTGACGCCAACTTTTGTCAAACGGCAGAAATTTATTTGTACACCTGATAGTTTAAAAAATGAAAAATGGTGAACAAAAAGGTGGGTCCGTACACTGAGAAAAATGGATTATAAAATTTAAAATCCAGGTCCAGTGACTATGGGACAGCTATTTAGATTATAAATACTATAATCTAGATTATAAGAAGTATAATCCAGATTATAAGTGACATAACCTACAATTTTTTCTATATTCTAACATCATATCGCGTATAATCGAGATTATAGCTTTTATAATTCAAATGACTGTCCTATAGTCACTGTACCTGGATATTTAATTTTATAATCCATTTTTCTGCGTGTAGGAGACCCATTAAGACGCAAAGGGTTAAGTAATAAATCTTGATTAATTTTAATTTTGATTTCCAGATGTTCTTCGTTCTGCGAAAAAAGGACAGCCAAGTGACTTTCCTTCACCTCTACCATCATTCTTTGACACCCCTCGAGACCTGGATTTGCGTTAAATTCATCCCAGGAGGTCATGGAACCCTGGGCAATTTAATAAACAACGCCGTTCACGTGGTCATGTACCTGTACTACATGTTGGCAGCCATGGGACCCGAGTATCAGAAATATCTCTGGTGGAAAAAACATCTTACCACAGTACAATTGGTAAGAATCGACAGGTTGCAATTCGAGAGGTGTAAATCATTTGATAGTTAACGAAATCGAACACTTTTAGTATCAGAATTTCGTATTAAGCCGCAAAACTCGTCTTGCGAGAAGGGAATAAAAGTGGGTCACATGGTCACATCAATGCCTTATTTATGAACCTTCACTGAGACAAGATAAAAATTAAGCGAAATCAGCACCCATTTTTATGTATAAATTATATATCGTAAATTTTAGAAAAGCTAGCACCTTCACCTGACACCTAGTAAATCAATTTATGATTAAGAAATATTCTGCTTCGGAATATATGTTTTAGTCAGTTGTCGCTAAAAAATCTGGCATTAAAAACTGTTGAAAGGTGTTAAACACTATAAATTATTCTCTTACTCTTCGATTTTAATTTCATTAAAAGCAATCAAAAACGTGAGGCATTAATATCATCCCTTTCGGTGTTGCTAGAAGAAGTAAATACCTTGGCAAAGTCTCGAATTGGAATTTAATCTAATCAAATCAGAACTATTCCGAGCCATAATGAAATCTGTTTCCAAACCATTCCGAATATTAATTCAGTTATGAAAAAAAGGTATACATAGGTACAATTGAGGTTATGTTTACACGACGTGTATCATAGTTTTTGCATTTCTCGCACACTCAAATGTCAAATTCTAGTATTTTATCGTCAATCTCTTCTCTGGTTAAAGTATCGGATTGAAATTCATTCCGATATCTGTATCCAAGCCAATGCGAATCATTCCGAACCAATCCGAAAAATATTTTGTATCTCGTTTGATGAAAAACGGTCAAAAATCAATCCGACTTAATCCGATTAATTCCGAGACATCAATCCGAATGAATCTGAACCAATCCGAAACCAAGTTTTCAATGCAGATCAATCCGAATCAATCCGTACTTGGATTGATCCAAACCGAATGTTCATTCAGAATCATTCCGAATGAATCCAAGGTTGGAATGATTCGCATTGATCTGGATTGAAAACTTGGTTTCTGATTGGTTCAGATTCATTCGGATTAATGTCTCGGAATTAATCGGATTGAGCCGGATGGATTTTTGACCATTTTTCATCAAACGAGATACAAAATGTTTTTCGGATTGGTTCGGAATGATTCGCATTGGCTCAGATACAGGTATCGGAATGAATCTAAATAGTTCTGATTGACTCGGAATGAATTTCAATCCGATGCTTTCGCCAGGGTTTCATCCGGATTAAATAAACTGATTCATAAGAAGAATCGAGAAATTTAAACGCTTAGTAAAAGCGACTTAAGTACAATTATCACTTTTGCAATCCTGTATTTATATCCTCTCATTATCTTTATTTAAAATTTAATACATATCACTGTTCATGGAAACTTAAACTGACTTTCAAACCTACGAATCTTTTTCGCACGGAGTCGTATTTATACGTATTTAATACGTATTGATTTTGAACCGATTTGCATCGAACGAAATTCAAAACGTTTTTCGTATTATAGTTAAAAATGATCCTGGATGACTCGGTGTAGCTCTAATTTTTTCAGATTGAATTCCGAGCCGAAACTATTACTACGGTACTCTTGTTTTGTCTGTTTAAAAAAATCAAATCCTATTTTTTTTTACATTTTTGCTGTGGATAAAACTTTTCTTGAAATATAAATTTTTTCCTTCCTGATGACGTTTGATCATTGGTTAGTCACACGACAACTATTGTTTTTCATTAGAAAAAAAAAGACAAAAAATGCATTTAAAAAACCAAAATATTGTATATAAGATTTTTTTTTACATTTTTGCTGTGGATAAAACTTTTCTTGAAATATAAATTTTTTCCTTCCTGATGACGTTTGATCATTGGTTAGTCACACGACAACTATTGTTTTTCATTAGAAAAAAAAGACAAAAAATGCATTTAAAAAACCAAAATATTGTATATAAGAGGCGGTTCAAGAACTGTCCTCAAATTAATCTTTAATTCAATCCCAGCCACGCATTCAAGCGGTTCCATAAAATTTCGTGCTTTCGGAATGCTCTTAAAGACGAATTGACCGATAAGTATAGCGATCATTTCACCCCCTTGTAGAAAAAAATTATTGGACCCGATTGGGACCGATTAATCCGATTGGCCCCATTTCAAAACATCATTGAAAACAATTTATTAATCAGATTTAATCAGGCGAGACCAATTTGAATCCGTCTAATAAATCGGATTCAATGATGTTTTTAAAATGGGGCCAACCGGATCAATCGGGTCCAAATATTTTTTTCTACAAGGGCCCTCTTAAATGCGTATTTAATATGATTTCGTGCCAAAAAGATGCGTACTTAAATATGTACACTAGGTACAGTTAATCTCAACATTCGCCAATCTTTATATTTTATAAAATCTTCAAAAAGAGATCCATTATTAATTCCTACGATTTTTGAAGGATGCTTCTAAATGTACTTTAGAACAAAATAGTTCAGGTTAAAATTATTTATTTAAGAGAAGGATTTCAAATTATTTAAATAAATAATATATTTTGGATCAGGTAATATCAAAATACGAAAATATTTCAGTTTCCCAAATAAGGCTTTCGACTAAAAAAATTGTTCGGGCGATTTCCTGGCCGAGCCCAACAGTTATTTCCGATTGCATCTTGCGCAAGTTGATTCAGAGTGGGTTAATTCAAGCTAAGGAAAGTGAACGGTGCCCTGGTCACGACGATGCCGATAGCAAGGGCACCACAAACAACGACAGGTGCTCAGATACGAGTTTTCCTCAAGGGATGAATCAATTCCAGAAGATTCAAATCGAAATTTCTTCAATGATTCTATTTAAGGTAGTTTTCATCCACGAAAATTAGACCTCAGACAAAAATAGATAATTTTGCTTTCAAGATTAGCAATATTATTATTGAAGGGCTATTTTGAAAGAGAAAAGATTATTTTATATGAAAAAAATTTGAAACACAGAAAAATAATTTTATTAATGAATTTTATTTTTGACCCAACTTTTTTTCTTAGCCCTTCTTACCAAATTTTAAAAAATTATGCGATTCTAATAAATCATGCATCATTTTTTAAGAGAAAAGATTTCCCACAACTTCACCGTTTCTGATTTTTAAACATAAATTCTTTAATGGCTAAAACCATTAAAAAACATTTTCTAAAACGAAAATTTTATAAACAAATTGCTGAATTTGATAATAATTTATTCATTTTCGAAAATTGGAAATGGTTAAGTTGTAGGGAATCTTTTTTTTGAAAAAAGTGATTTGTAATTTATTAAAATCGCATAATTTTTTAAAATTTGGTAAGAAGCGATAAGAAAAAAAGTTGGGGCAAAAATAAAATTTATTAATAAAATTATTTTTCTGTATTTCAAATTTTTTTCATGGAAACTAATCTTTTCTCTTCCAAAATAGCCCTTCAATAATAATATTGCTATTCTTGAAAGCAAAATTATCTATTTTTGCCTGAGGTCCAATTTTCGTGGATCAACTACCTTAAGCTGCCGCAATTGGGAAGTTGCATCCAAAGTTTATGTTACATAAAAAATAATTACAATGGCGTCTTTTTATACATTAATTGTTGATTTGCGATCGATTCAAAGATAATGAGTGTTTGAAATGGATCGCTTTGGCGGTCAAACGTCTCTGATTGGTTCATGAAACGGTGACGTCATATCGTTGTGTTTTCGTAGCGGCAACATGCAAACCAAGTACAAGCGATGTTCTAAATAATTAGAAAATCGGAAAATTTTTAATTTCTACTTTTCTTACGCTCATTAATAAATTATTACTAACTAAAAAATTCAGAAAAAAATGTTGTATGCCAAAGTGACCCCCAAATTTCATTTTTTGATCACTTTAAAAAAATGTGCAAATTCCCAATTTGCACTTTTAGCCTTTGGTTTGATAAACCAGAAGAGCTGTGAAATGAGATTGTGAGAATTAATACGTTTACGATTAATTAATCTTCTCGAGACCTCATAAAAATAAATGCATGAGAAAGTAAGATCTTTATTACTCAAGAAATCATGTATAATTGTAAATGCAAGAAAGAGGAGCTACAAGGCAAATCGCAATTTGGTTAATTAATTCACTTGTGGTTCGGAAACAGTTGAAAAATTAGAGCAATCTTTTTGTAATTTTTAGCATTCGATAATCAAGATCCTCAAATATATCCCTTTTCGTAAAGTTTTTAGGAATCACTAATAAAACAGATTTGACTATGATATTAAATTAAATATCATATCTTAGTATCAACTTGTAAGCAATTTTCAATCAAGTCAAAAATGTCACTTCTTGGAGTGTTATACGTAAATAGAAAAAGGAAAGCTACGCCCTATTTGGGAAGGATCGCAATGGAATTCATCTCCACACCTTGTCTAGTTGTTAAAGAGTTGAGAGAGAAGTAGAGAGGTTTGTAATAAGGGGAGGGTTTGAGAAAGGAAGGAGAATGTGGAACGAAGCTAGAGGAACCCTGGTGACTGGTGTTGGAATTCTATGGTCACCCTAGAGTAGAGGTGCAACTTGGTTTTAATTCGTGATCCGTGACGGATTCTGGGCCAAGCTCTGAGGTCGTCGAGGTAAAATTTCGCGATAGAGGAGAAGGGAAAGTGAAAAGTGCTCGTTGGGCAATTGCAACTTATTTGCTTTGCCGGACTCGTAGTGCGACTCCGACGCTCGGTGGCGCAATAATTTGGCATTCCGATATATGTACACATGAACTAGTAGAAAGAAAACAAGTATGTCAAAACTTGAAGAGTATTGGTACCTGGAGTGGACCTGACTCACCGCGTGCTTACGAATCTCACCTATAATGTTCGCTTAGGTTGAACCTGGTTTGATCCGACGTTTCGTTAAAAACGTTTCTGGAATCTATTTAAAAATTCTGCATAATATTCCTTTTAAAAATAATCGATAAAATTCAATTAAGATTAGATAAATCGGTTTCAATGGTGTTTCTTAATCGGGTCAATCGGATTCTATCAATTATTTTTAGAAGGGATTCGAATTATAGTAAAATGATCAATTGGATTTCAAATAAATTTCCTTTTCCATACACAGTGTGTTCTGAAAATAACCGAACTTTTAATTTAAATCATAGAACACGTAGCGCCATCTATTAAACGTTGGCAGCGCTAGGAAGGTACATTTTTTACTTTCAAGCGCAACCAAGTTCAAGCAAATCAGTTGGCAGGTCACAAAATTACGCCCGTTTTAATGACAGTAGTTTTTGTGGTTATGTCGTAAAAACATAATGGAACAAAGAGCAAATATTAAATTTTGTTTTAAACTCGGTAAAAAATTTGCTGAGACTTACGAATTACTAAAAAAAGTTTATGGTGATGATTGTATGAGTCGTACTCAAGTTTACACGTGGTTTACACGATTTAAAAATGGCCAAGACGATTTAAATGATGATCCAAGACCTGGACGACCAGAAGCATCAAATCTTGCTGAGTTAGAAGAAAAAGTACGTAAAATAATCGCTATCGATGCAAATTTCACTGTGCGAATGCTGGCAGAAGAATTAAATTCATCTTACTGTACAATCTACACAATATTAACTGAAGATTTGGGTAAAAGAAAGGTCTGTGCACGTTGTGTTCCACATCAGTTAAATGCACCACTTCACAAGACCAAAAAAGTCAACGATTTTTTGATGAAAAAACAGATTTGTGTCATCGACCACCATCCGTATTCGCCTAATCTATCACCGTGTGACTATTTTCTGTTCCCAAAACTGAAAACTGCAATGAAAGGAGCTTTTTACCATGACTTTCCAACCATTCAAGCAGCTGTGACACAGGTGCTGAAAAACATCCCAAAAACCGAGTTTAAAATGTCTATGGATAAATTGGTTGATCGTTCCAAACGTTGTATTGAGTTAAATAGATCCTATTTTCAATAAATATTAGCTTTGAAACATAATACCATGCTTGTTTTATTCTATGACTAAAAAGTTCGGTTATTTTTAGATCACACTGTGTATTTAGATTTTGATTACCATGTATTTAAAAGAATAAATAAATTAATGTATTTTACTCACCATACACACTCGACCACTAGATCCACCCGATGTTCATCACGTTCTTCCATTTCTATTTTACAGGTTCAATTTTTCCTGGTTTTCGTGCACAGTGCCCAGGCTTTGGTTTTTGACTGCGGATATCCAAAACTTGTTGCTGCCCTTCTATTGCTCCACTCTACGATCTTCTTCGCACTCTTCTCCAATTTCTACAAGCAGGCCTATCGCAAAGAAAAATTGATGTCCGTCACCAAGCAGTTCAAGGCCGAGTAGACAACTGGCAGAAGGAATCCTGATTTTCGGATGAACGAGCTACCCTTTTGCCTTAATCTAGTCTTACTCGTGCCTGATTCTCGATCGCAATAGCCATGGGCGAATCGTCCTAGCAAAAGATAAGAACGTAGATCGGGGATGGAATCGCGAGACGGCGTTTTCACGCCAGCGATTATCGGATCGAATCGACCTTGACGTCTAATAATGTTTCATATTTATTTTAAAAATAATAAAAATAATCAAATAAAATCTTTATTAGAGTGACATTTTAATTTAAAGTAAGCAACCTTCTATTTTGATAGTTTCTAAGTTGATTAATTTATGAACATAAAAATCTCTTAGTCATGCATGAATCAAAACTCGAATGTTTTCGAGTCTATGATAATTTGATTTAAGAGTTTTCATTAATAACTCAATTGAAGCATTCAAGTTTAGATGTTTCCAAGCACAAAAAAATTAAGTTGATATCATCGAAATCGAAAGTAAAAATTAAAAGACGATTAACGATTCCGACAAGATTAAGAGAATCAACGTCAAGTGTCGATTTATCTGATAGTCATAATTCGTGCTTAGCTGCCTTTACGAGTAACCGCGATAATAAATCAGAGACTTGCGTGCAGAAAACTGTTTTGAGTCACTCATTTTCTTATTCAAAATCTTGGCATATATAATTTATAATAAGTTGTAAATTTAGTTTTAAATATTGTAAGTTATAAATTATTATTTATGTAAAAATCTTCCAATATCAGATTTTATATAATCCGAAGCGCAAGTTATTGCTAAAAAATTGTGTCGTGTAGAACTAGGTAGGCTTTAAAATAAAATATATTCTCCGCATTTCGAAATTCTTGATTATATCAGTCGCTTAAAGGAATTTAAAATTTGGATTAATTGTAAAAAGAACTAAATTCACTCTATGAAAGAACATAAAAACCAGGAAACAAATGGAAAATGTTTTCTCATCTAAAAATAAGAAGACGAATTTTTTCACCAGAGAACCGTTTACCAAAATCAAGAAAATACTAACTTACAATTAAATTCTATTTAATGTATTCTTTTAAATTAAGATTTTCTACGCACCCAGAAGAATTTATTATTTATTTTAAAATAAAATTCTCTTACAAATAAATTTGCTGTTTAAAACTTTTCTCTGGGTGCAACCAGTCAATCGAAACAAAACATATATATTTCTTTCTAAAGACTTGAATATTTTTGAAATTGTAACAGATTTTTCAACCATTAATGAAAAATATTAATGACATTAAAATGTTTTGCTAGATTAAATGACTGGTTAAGAATTTCCTATTGTACAAATTGTTCTCTCAGAGAGTTGAAAGGATATATAAAAATACCGCTTACCGACTACTACGACTTGTGTGGAAGAAACCAGCTCAAATTTTGTAATTATCAAATTTCTCTATTTATAAAATACAAACGAATACTAAAGCTGTATCCTTGCCACACGCGAGCGAATCTGGAGTCTTTCCTGCGGCACGTAGAGGAGCTTTCATAGAGCACACTGTACCAGTGTTTGCCAAGATACATCGAGTTTCGATGACCTAATACCGCAGTGCGTCATTCGTGAAACAAATATCAAATTTAATACATACTTAAAAAAGAGACAATGTCTTCGAAAAAATCCGCAACTATGATTGTTTCATGTTTTGTATAATAGATAGGTAAAATTAATCGCGACAGCAACTGATAGGGGTGGTTTACAAAATAAGGGCACTGCAGTTTAGCATATGTCGATTACACTTGAAAGTACTATTTCTTAATGTTTTACTCTTATGAATTCAAAGTATTTTATTTTGGGTCTAAGAGAAATGAAAATGAAAAATATAATTACGAGAAAATTAGGAATAAAAAATCACACTGCAAGAAAATGCACAAACGGGGAAAGATTCTGAACAATGTTTTTAAAAAATAATTTCTAAAAACTGATTTTAAATTTGAGACACTATTTGCGTTAAACTACCCCTGATGAGCGACAAGTGGAACTCGGACTCTTTTTATCAGCGATGATAACGAAATCGTGGATCGTCGTAGGAACGAGAAGCTTAGATGATTTACTGATGGAATTTAGAAATTGTAATTAAAAACAGCACTATTGAGCGAACATGGTCTGCCTAATTTTGCGGAGCTAAATGAATTCGTGCGGACAGCCCGGCGCTAAACCGCGGAGTCTGCGTATCGATTCTCTAAAATGGGTGTACAGTGGCGCTCATTCACTGCTGATGAAACCGATCAGAAAATCTAAGCATCGTATTATATATTAAAAATCTATAAATTATTTCCTTAACCCCAACAACCGTAGCCACTCGTTTACCTCCGACTTTAACTTTAAGGACGATTATAAGAGACTAGTTTATATAATGCTACTTTGTAAATATGCCTTTTTTAAATGACAATTAAATGAAAATTATCAATGAAATATATTCTTATTTATTACTACATTGATCAATTCATACGATTTTAAAACCGCTGTAAAGCGAGTAGATAAATAAACATGATACGAAATGTATGGATAGGAATTGGTAAGTGACAATTTCAAGTTTTGAAAGGAAATATCAATTACTTTCGATGTCTAAAATGAACTTTTTTGAATTTTTTGCTGTTCTTGAAATTGAATTTGATTAATTTTGAAGGAATAAAAGGTTATCTTATTTGCTCTTGCACATGACTTTTAAAATTATCAAAATTGTAATTAAAGTTATTACTTTGAACAAATAAATGTCGTTAATTGGTAATCGACATTTTATTCATAATTTATATACAATAAACATAAAATATTCTTACGATTCCTAAGATGCAAATAACAATCGTAGCATGTATCTACAAAGAAACAAGTTCAAGCAGCTATAGCTTCTTCCTGTTCCTTCAGTGCTCGTCTTTTCTTCCTTTCTAAGAGCCGGCGTTCTCTTTCATATTCCTTCATTCTCAAGACCCAGCTAAAATCGATACATATGATATAGATTCAAAATAAAAAGTCACTTATTGGAAGAATTCCTCAGTTTTCTTATTGTGTTTTTCTTTAAAAGGAACATATGATTAATATTTGTTTCTCAATTTAAAAAATCAATTATTCTACACACTATTTATTTTTACACGTTTCCCTTCGAATTTACAAAAATTTTAAAAATTATACACTTTGCAGACGAATTTCTGCCCAAAATAATTTTATGAAAGAATTTAAAAATAAAATTTGCAAATATTAAATTTAAATAATTGTTAACACATTGTTTGCGGGACATTTCGCGCATAGCCTTGAGCCTAGCGTGGACAATATTTTAGCCACCGCGTAAGAAATTAGACATTTTTTTTTAAAAACTCGTATAAATACGGGATCTGACTTCCACTATCAGTCTAAAAAACGGATTTATCCGTCTCCCGACAACAATGTGTTAAAATATTTTGGAAATTTTCAGCATTAGTTTACGGATTAGACATATTTTAACACAGCTTTTTGATATTTTCAGATAAAGATTCGAAATAAAATTTCTAATACTTACTCTTCTAAAACGCAATCTTGATATTTATTTTTTTCAGGAGTGCATTTGACTATCCATGGCATGACGCGAGCTCGACATGCTTCAAGTTCCAAATACAAATGAGCACAATAGTCTCGGTATTCAGGTGGTACTTTATTGGCTATCATTTCCTGCTCTGTAGCTATCATAACTAGAGTTTCAAAGAAAACAAAGTTTGGTTAAAATTCTATTTCACATAAATGTAAAATAATTAAGTTAATTTTATTAAAGGCTCTATTTTATATGGGCATATCTGAAGAACTTTCAATTTTATTTCCCTCAAATGTAACTAAGATATTAAATTTTATTTATTCGTGGAAAATCGTAGTTATATGTATTTTTAATTAAAAAAGTAAACAGAAATGTGAAGTTTTACTCTTTTTCTTTAACCAGCTTTTAATCAATTAAAAGATTGGTAACTATTAACTTTGATAACTTTCCCGAGTTTTGAGCTAAATTGTTCAAAATGATTTAGAAAATTTTCCTTTCGGTCTAAGTTAACCTCCAAACCCTTTAGCTATTTTTTGTTGGTTAAAATACAAAGCATTTTAAGTTTCCTCCGTCCGAAATTGAATTTACAGACTAAAAGGAAGATTTCTCGAGATATTTTTAATAATTCAGGTGAAAATTTATAAGTCATAAAAGTAAACAATTATAATTTTTTTAATATTAAAGCGATTAAAATAATTAGAAAACCCAGTGTTGTTTTGAATCATTATTATACTTGTTTGCGAACACAAAAATACGAAATCTTATGTTAATTCGCACTGCCAATAAAATGTTTTCATAAGAACAAAACTGAGTAAAATTTAAAAAATCTTAATCTTATGACAGTGCTTCATTACTGTTAAAAAATAAAATTATATTTAAATAAAAAGATGAAGCGAAACGTCAAGAAGCTTGTACGAAACAAGCAATATGCTATCAAGAAGTTTGATTATGTCATAGAATTATTTCGGAGTAGTTCCAAAACAACAAAACAAAAGAGTTAAAGACGTTTATTTTAAAAAATGAAATAGGATTATCAATTGTTCTTTCCTTTGTTTTGTCCCGGTTAATTAAAAGCATTGACAAAATTAATGCAAATGTAAAAATAGAGGAATTTTGGAGTTTGAGGTTAGGTTAAAGTTCATTTACCTCTTTCCTTTCTGCCATTCGGAAATCCCATCGATGGGTCAAAACTGGGTTCTCCCAATGGTACGGGCATTGTATCTGGGGAAGTGAAATATGTTTTCGTCCAATATTGCCCCATTTTATTCGAAAAAGATGAAATCTCTTCCAAGCCGTCTCTCCTCGCTCGAACTCGAGCGATTATTGGTCACGTGACACAGATTCTAAGGGTTAAAAAACCGGCGCAAGCATCTAATTTTTAATTTTGTAATTACAAAAAACTAAAAAGAATCTTTAATTAAATTTTGGACGAAATTATTTATTTACTCTTTGAAAGTTTAAAAAAATACAACACAAATTTTTAAATGAAAAAGGGACCAGAAGTTTAATTAAACTGCAATATTATTTTTTTCTATTTATTTTGCAAATTTTTCTTCAGTTGGTCCGTTACAAAATACGTACCTGGTTTTATTCAACCATCAAGTAAGTCTCGAAATCTTGTAGTTTTTACCCTAAAAGATATCAATTCTGTAACTCTCAAATTGCTTTCCGTAAATCAAATACGAGTAATTTCTCAATCAATATTCATAATTTTGTTTTGGATACTAAATTATAAATAATAAATCACTTCAAAGCCCTTAGCACTCAGGGAAAATTTGCTTACAATTTTGGTCGATTTTTACAAAAAGCAACAAAAATAATTTCTTTTGCTCAAAACTGCATATGTGTAGTACACTGTTTTTTATTGGCTTGAAAACTGAAACGGTATAAAATTCACGACCTTAATACTTACAACATCCCGTCCATTTCAAATTTAAGTTTACAAAAGGATGGTGTCGAAAATAGAAAAAATATACATGCTCCTAAACTTGTTCTCTTAATTTGAGAATCCAATTTTTACACCACCCGTTTGTAGAACTAACCAACAATTCTACTTAGCACTTTTAATTAATCGTCGTCTTCCTCTTCCATTGCCTCCCCTCCTTGAATACCTATAACATCAGAAATCTTTTCATCAGCACTTCATCATGTAAAACAAGACGTATCATTTTCGAAGTTTTTTTTATACAATTGCTAAGAAATTCTTTATTTGTATTCAGGCATACTTCAGGATCTTTAGGTTTTTGCATCTCTCAAAGATAATAATGTTATTTTAACTAATTTTAAAGAACTACAATACAGAAATTTTGATCGCAAGGCTTGAAAATATGAGATATTTTGTTTACGTTTGTCTGGTACAGAAAATCCATTTTTGCTATTAGTTGAACATTCTTGAAGTATGACTATCTATTCTATTTTTTCATAATAAGTAACATATGAATTATTATCGTTATTCAAAAACTTGAAAATATTCTAAATTTATAAATAATATAAGAAAAGTATTTAATACCATTTTGTTGCCTTTCTCCTGGAATCTGACCAGCTTGAAGTAATCTGCTAAGTCTTTGTACCTCCTCCAGTGACGTAGCATTCGTGATCGCTTCTCTTATCTTATTTCTTTCCTCCGGTGTCATTGCAGGCTTATCTAGACCGTTTATATTTTGTGCTTGTGCTTTTGCCTTTTTGGCAATTTCTCTTGCTATATCCTTGCCCTTTTTACTTCTGAAGAAAGCAATGGCTGCTTCTCTTTCTTGTTGTTTGATTTTCCTAAAGTCTAATAGTCTGAGAGAAGGAAATTTGTAGATGATATACTGTCTATATTGTGGTTTGGCGGAGACTGGATTCTGTAAGAGACACAAGCTCTGGAGATTTTTCAGGGGAACCAGTGGTTCCAAGTCGCTTAATTCTTGAATCATGTTGCCAGTTAACATGAGCGTCTCTAAATTGGGTATACAGTTTTCTAAACCTTCTGCAATTCTGACTATTCTGTTGTTGTTGAAAAAGAGAGTTTTCAGTCGTTTTAGAAGAGGAAAGCCGTCTAGCTTGCGAATATCATTATCTGAGAAGTCAATTGTGTCGAACTGATCCTGTGAAGAAAACGATTTTTAAAATAAAGTAAAACTGTAACCAAATGAATAAAGTAAATAAAATTTTCTTCAATAGACATTTTTACTCAAGAGCGGAAGAAAATGGTATTTATTTGAATGTCGCCGAACAAAAGCTCTAGTGTTTTTCTTAAATAAAAAGGTCTATCTTAATAATCTAAACAATAAAGTTCATAATAAAATTTTAAGCTGTAGCTAAAGTTTATGATATATGAGGTAGTTTCCAGTAGTTGCTCTAGTAAATATTTCGGAACAACTACATTCAGAAAGCATAGATTCCAAAACAGAAAAATTAAATAAACTAAGATTAACATATTTAACATTATTTGCATGCTGTGTACTTACAAGAGTTGCTCCCAAATTCTCAATCGTAGGTATTTTGTATCCTAAAACAGAAAAAAAAAATATACATATATATATATGAACAAATGATTGTAGCAAGTTTCGAAGAAAAAGTAAAATTACGGTTTCTAACCTCTAAGGTCGAGTTCACGATCTCTGACAGGATTTATATACTGCATCGACTGCTGGATTAAATCCGGCGTTAATTTTACCATTTTGATATATTATTAATAACTTTATAGAAGTACATTAACAGTAAAACCGTTTATATGTTTTAATTTTCTGGCTTTTAAAACTTAAAAATGCTCCAAAAATCAAACGATCTTTTGAAACCTGGAACAGCTTGCTTGTAGGGATGAGTCCGTAAATTATATGCAATTATATGGCACTGTAATAATCTGTAATTCTGTATATGTACGCAGGGCTTAAGGCGCAGTCCCACGTCCTATGTCAAGGAGAACAGGGTAATAGAGAGACAGCATTCAACCAATAAGATATTCGCATTGGGTCTGTGCAATTATTTCATTAGTTGAATCCCATTCCTCTGTTTTTCTATTACCCTATTCTCCTCGACATTAGAGTTCTAAAGAGTTTATGTGACCGAGAATATGCTGGGAGCACGGGAATATGACTGAGAATTTCTCTGATGAATGTGCGCAATAATAATGAAAAAAAAAGAATATAGTTTGGAATTTTTTTTTTAAATTATTGATAAACAAAATAAAGCTTCTTTCAAGTGCAAATACTGTGATCAGATGTACAGAAAGCATGCCACCCGACAAATAGAGCACTTAAAAAAGTGCATAAACTGTCCCGAAACTGTCAAACAATTATTTAAATCAAAGCGTAATTTGTGCGAAGAAAACTTGAATTACTTGTTCATTATGTTTGAATTTAATATAATAGTCATAAAAAAAATTTTTTTGATATTGAATTCCGATAAAACTTGACATTTTTCGTAGTTTATTTTTATGAAACCTTCACTATTGCAATTCGTAGTGTTTGGAAATAAATTTACAATTTTATAAGGTTTAATGATAAAGAAAATATTGATGAAGGTATGGTAAAATTCCTTTAAATTCTCTGTAAATTCTCAAGTTGTCTTAAAATGACGGTCACAGTCACGAGAACATGACCGAATTTTAAATGTCCGAGAAATTTAGAACTCTACCAAGGGCACAGCCTGGTAATACTTTTTGTTAGGCTAGTTACCGACTGACTTGAGCCACGCATGAACCAAATGTTTACAAGCTCGCCATGCTATGACTCGACCGCGCGCACGAAAGGTTAAGCGGGGGCTCTAGAGTCCTGAGATCCTACATGAAATTGTCTACGTGGACTCCTGTCGGTAACGTATCCTATCTGATGCGCGACGCTAATGATCCCCGATAATGTAGGCAGTGTCAAAATTTTCGGCAAGCGCATTGCGAAGAATAATACTTAAGTCCATAGGTTGGAACGTGGAGATTCTAAAGTGACGGGCTATGCGAATTTTATTTGTCTAGCGTCGCGAGTGGCCACACTGTGGAAGCTTTGCTCCTCAATTGCATTTGAGAAGCAGGCATAATTACTTTTTTCGAGCATACTTAGAGAAAAGCCTTGTTTTTAAAGTCGATAACCTCCAAGGAGACCGGCGCTCTGCGCGCGGGCTCACGAATTTCGGCGGGAAACCGCCAAAGGGACGGCATGGCTTCTCCGGGTGGAAACACGAGCTCCCCCGTGGGTGATGACGGTTCGAGCGGTAAGTTTGACGAAATTAATATACCCTTGGATGTAATGGCGTAATGGATGTAATGTACAAAATTGTACAATCTGGCGATTCACTTGGTAACAGTGATCGGCAGGCTCCTATGGGAACGATTGGACCAGGCGGTGAGTCCAGTGGTAACCCCCGAACTCGTGTTGCCCTTGACTATCGCTATGATGAAGCAGAGCGAGGTCCGTGCAAGGTCGTGATTGAACGCTCCGCGAACTCCGACCTTGCTGATAAAGACTTGAATAGATTCAAATATACTAAGCTTTTTAATGTCACTTATAAATATTCTATTGTGGACTTCAACAGTTCTGGATTTGGAAAACTTGCGGTCATTACGAGGTCAGCTCGGGAGGCTAACGTGATCTTAAATGACAGGTCCCTGGAGGGCATGGGTCTGAGAGCTACCATTCCATCATACTTTGTTTCTTCTCAGGGTGTTATCAGTGGCATTCCCCTGGACATGACCGAACAGGAAATCAGAGATAACCTGGTGACCCTCGGTGGTTCTCAAAGGGCGATCTCGCTTTTGGACGTTCGTCGACTCGACAGAAAAAATATCAACAAAGATACCAACAAAGTTGAATATGTTCCATCGCGTTCGGTGCTGCTAACCTTCAAGGGCCGAGCCCTACCTCAAAAAGTTTCCATCTATAATGCTGCAACAAATGTTCAGTCCTATACCCCACCAGTAAAAATCTGCTGGAATTGTCTTCGGTATGGACATATCAGCAAACAATGCCGGTCAAAAGCTCGATGCAAACGCTGTGGAGATCTTGTTCACAACGACTCTCCCTGTCCCTGCACGAATGGCGCTCCTAAATGCGTTCACTGCAAGGGACCTCACCTTCCGAATTCCAGATACTGCCCGGAATATAAATTCCAAAATGATTTCCGTACCTACGCTACTACCCATTGTCTAACTTTTGCCGAAGCCAAAAAAATCCTCAGGCCCAAAAAGTCTGGAACGCAATCTCATAACTCTACCTCTGCTCCCTCTATTTTCAACTTCAACTTCAGCAGTTATCCGGACCTCGGAGATACCCCCGCTCCCTCTTCGAACGTTCCCTACTTCCCTCAGACTTCTTACTCTGAGGTTGCACGATCCGTACCCACACCAAACTGTTCTGGCTCAAGCTCGACAACTGCTCGTCTCTTTTTAAAAACCAGAGACCCACAAAATAAACAAGGCCCTGAGTCTATTAAACGACGGAGAAATTCAACTCCAATCACCAACCCTTTCTCCTCATCCCTGTATAATAACGGGATCCAAAGCACCCTCCCTAATGGTTGTGCTTTACTTCCATTCCCAACAGCTTATTATCACCCCCTCTTTGAATTCCCATACAACTATCATATTTTTAGCCCTCAGATTAACATGGAGATCGGTTTTCTTGTTCAGAATTCCTCGGATCCATCTACTCTTTTCAAAGAACTCACAGAAGCCCAATTCAGAGACTTTCTATTCTTTTACACCGACGGCTCAAAATCACAGGATGGCAAAACTGCGGGCTGTGCCTCGGTTTGCCCCTCTGCACAGCTCAGACACTCATGGAAATTGAACAACGCTGCGTCAATCTTTTCGATGGAAGCTATAGCTGTTTTATATACATTAGATCATATCAAAGAACAGAAATTTAAAAATTCAATAATTTTTACAGATTCACTAAGTGTTTTACAAAGTATTTCCTTTCCCAATCCTAATAACATTAAATCCTGTCTAATATTTGTAATAAGAAACCGCTTAGCGATATTATCTTCACAGCATTGCAATGTTATCCTGGCATGGATCCCGGGACATGTGAGTGTCCCGGGTAAAGAGCTCGCGGATGCAGCCGCAAAATCCGCTTCCATGAATGCCCCATTTTTAAATATTGAACTTCCCCACTCAGATTTCTCCAGATGTTTCCGTGAGCATCTGGACAAAAGATGCCACGATTACTGCTCCACAAGGGGGAAACATTTTGGAGCATATTACACAGAACGCTTCTTCAAACCCAGTAGAAAGCCTTGGTTTGCTAATTTCAACGCTAGAAGAGAGTGGATCGTATCCCTCTGTCGCATGAGAAGTAATCATCACTCATTAAGAGAAAGTCTCCATCGCAAAAATATTGTGGATTCGCCTGGCTGTCCTTGCGATCCTCAAATCAAAGAGGATTTGGAGCACGTTCTTTGGGAGTGCCCCAGATTCGATCACTTTCGACCAGGTCTTCTCAAAGGGCTTTCGAAGGCTCTTAAATGCAACCCCCCCATTTCAAAGTAAACAATTTTTAACTAATCCCTCAATTAGAATAGTTTCACATGTTTTTAGGTTTCTTAAAAAGGCCAAGCTTCAAATCTAATTTATCTACCATGTTCCGAAAAAAAGAAAATAATAAATATCTAGACAGATGATTCTCGAATTTGCCGCCCTCGTGAGCCTGCGCGTTGTCTGGGGTGGGGGGCTGCGCACAAATTACTGTGCGGGGTCCCCCCGCAACCCCTTGGGGACTCGTTCCGTCCCGTTTCCTGGCCAGCATGGGCGCGACCTGTTGGAGGTTGACGTCCCGTGGGTGCGTTCTGGGTTGCGTCGTGGCGGGAGGGGGGAGACAGTGACATACTTCTGTCTCTTTCCCTCTCGTTGTGGCGCGGGGTGGGGCGCGCTTGTGGGGCGGTACACGAAATTTGTTTCAGATTACACATTCACAACCTACCTGATCATGGCGACATATACACGACCAAGGGTCTTCTTCTTCTTCTTCTTCATTTATGCCCACTAGAGTGCGCATACGTTGGCTTTATACTGACTCAAGTAGTCTTGTATATTTCGCCATGATCTGGTGTAGAGTGATTCCATCCTTTTTCAATAATGAACGACCTGTAACATATCAATCGACTTGCCCCGCCGGGCAGAGCGCTGCGCTCCGACATTGCGTCGGTGTACGGCTGGAGGGCGCGGGAGCCCGGGAGCGTTGCTAAGCCCCCGTGCTCCCACGCCCCGCACCGCGCAGGCCCACTTAAGCGGCAAATTCAAAATATATTAAGTTAGAAATTCTAAATTTTTAGATTGGCTTTCTTCAGGAATCTGAAAACGTGTGAGACAACTCTTATAGATGGGCTGAACAAAAATTGCTGACTGTGAAAGGGAGGATTGCATTTAAGGGCTTTTGAAAGACCTTTGAGAAGGCGAATCTATGATTTTTTTACGAGCTAAACTTTCCCTAAGGGAGTGGTGGTTGCTTCTCATCCGACATATGGATACAATCCATTCTCTTCTTGCATTAAACTTAGTAAACCAGGGTTTTCTGTGAAAATTATAGAAGCGTTCTGTGTAGTAGGCGCCAAAACGCTTTCCTCTTTCTTTGCAGTAATTTTGGAAGATTTTATCGAGATGTTCCCGGAAGGATCTAGCAAAATCTGAGGGAGGTAATGGAATCCTTAGGGTTGGAGCATTGATGGAAGCAGATTTAGCCAATCTATCCGCCAGTTCATTACCGGAGATTCCCTTGTGTCCCGGAATCCAAACCAGTAAAACGTTGTAATCTAAAGAAGACAAAGTTAAAGCCAACGTATGCGCAAGCGCGCATAAAAAAAGAAGAAGAAGAAGTCAAAAATTTCGAACTCAACCACCTAATTTAAAATCATTACAGTCGTAAGGCTAAGGCAGTGCCTATAGGCGATATAAAGAGTTCTTCCTGTGGGGGAGGAGATGTCGGACGCCTGTGTATTTCAGTTGTTTAGAGCAGTCGACCGGTAATCAAAAGACCCGAGCTCGAATCCCGGCACAGTCGGAACATATATAATACCTCTGCATTAGGATTGTGCGGTTACGCGTAACTTGAAGTTTTTCACATGAAGTGCATGTTTTTTTATACAAATTAAAATACGTATTTTTCGTAAACCCTTCAGTCACCGCAGAAAAAATACATTGTGTAAAAAATTGGAAAAGGAAAATGCTATATATAAAAACTAAGTAATTTACCTAGAGTAAATTACATGCCCTAATCTGCACGCAGATATATAATGCCTCCTTAAATACTCATCCCTAATTTTTCCTAAGCCCTAAAAATCACACAAAATCTTATTATTTATATTTAAATAAATGTGAAGTTGAAATTGGAAACAATTAAAATAAACGAACCTTGAAATTTGGTATAATTAAAAATGTTTAAACCTTTGATTGACAGAAATTCGAATTTCGTAAGAATAAAAAATTTATTTTAAATTATCCAATAATAAACTACTCCTATTTAAAATTATATCATATGTTTCAAACATACAATAAAAATAGATATAGTCTTAATAAAAAAATTGATCAAATCGAATTCATTTAAATTTTGCTCTAATGCGCAGAAGTCGTATTATTGACATGCACTGAAAATTGTTTTGAACGACGCAATGCAATGGAATGCTCTTTGAGTCGATTGGAGTTGATGCTCGTCGGAGCAACAATAGCGGAGCGACTCCGCGTCGCGACGTTAATTCAGGACAAACATTTTCAATTTGGAAGGAGAATTTTATCTCCATAAAACAAAAAATAAACGTGTGCCTTAAAATGTGAATATCATAGCATCGTAAAACCCGTCGATCCGCCCGAATGGCCTTGCGGACGACAGGAATAGACGTGTGTTTATTATTGGTGCACCGAACTGAAACAGTGGTTGTGATTTCCAAACTCCCCTAAAAGTAATTGGTAAAAACTGTCAGTTGTCAAAATAAGTTTCAGAATTTACAGCTATGGCAAACTTGGCAGGTAGTTCGATTGCTTTTCCTAAACCTCCTACAATGTTAGAGCAGCTACTAGAGGAAATTAATTTTCAAAGGACAAAAGAAATGCGACAGCTTCTCAAAGATGGTACATATAATTACGTACTACGTACATCATACACAATCGTACATGAAGGGTTCTCCAGAGATGGGGTTGATGCTATTGAGGGTTGATTAAAAGAAGTAATAAACGATTACTGAAGGGAAATTCATATAAAGCATTATAAATTACTTATTTATAAATGTATAGTAATGTTTATTCAATAATATAAAAATTACTTTAATTTTCAATTATTCTGAAAGAATAATCAATTAAATAAAAAAAGAATATACTTATTTAAAAAAAAAATATAACCTAGAATTATTGTTTTAAGTTATCTTAATCAATTTCAATCTCTGACAGAAACACTAAATATCAATCAAAAATTACTTATTACTACCAAAAATTACTTTAATTTTCAATTATTCAGGAAGAATAATCAATTCAATAAAAAAAGAATATACTTATTTTGAAAAAAATATAACCTAGAATTATTGTTTTAAATTATCTTAATCAATTTCAATCTGTGAATGTACAACTAAAAATCAAGCAAAAATTACTTTAATTTTCAATTATTCAGAAAGAACAATCAATTAAATAAAAAAAGAATATACTTATTTTGAAAAAAATATAACCTAGAATTATTGTTTTAAATTATCTTAATCAATTTCAATCTGTGACAGAAACACTAAAAATCAATCATAACCTCGAGGCTTTCTGAACCTAAAATTCTATTTAACGTAGAGATGGTCTATTCTTGATATTTTGCTTTTTCATAAAAAATTATTTTGGAGTTTATTTATATACAGATGACAACATTCAAAGAGACAAATTTCTATTTAATGCAATGTACGAAAAAATTCAAATAAACTTGATATATAACAAGTAATAAGTATATTGTTATGAAACTATGCTTCATATTTTAATCAACTATAGAATAGAGAAAATTTTTTTCATTATCCTCGATGTGCAAACGCGTCAATTTCAGTTCACGTTATTATATTCTTCAGTAGGTAAGATGGTACATAATTATGTAAATTAAGCACCCACTTAGCATTGCAAATATCCTGGAATGATTAATGGAAACTACCATGTATAAATATATGTATATAAAGTGAAATAAAAAAAATCCTTTTATTAACTTTAATAATGTTTTATAATTAGGGTGTCTAGCGACTTTAAAAACTTTTAAATCTTTTCTTTCAAAAAATTTATTTTATTGAAATTCAGATGGTAATGTTTCAATATAAACACGGTGATATATTTTTGAAATAATTTTTATATTCGTAAAAACGAAAAGTTTCACCAATTCAATGATTCGTTTGTTCCCATTTAGTAAACTATTATTTGATGTGCAAGAAAGTCAACCTGGAAAAGATGAAAAAGACTATTTTTCTTCCAAAGAATGACTCAACACCCTGATAATAAATCATTAGTTAAAATCTAATTCAATATCTAGTAAAAATGTTTAGAGTACTGTGAGTTTACTATGCAATTTTCAGACTCTGGGTTCGTGATGCTGCAAGGCACAACTTATTGGACGGACCTTTTCGTTCGACATTTTCTATTCCAACCAGAACATACAATCGATGGAGATGATCTCCTATTCTTTGTTCGAAAGAAACACGTAAAGACTTCCTCCAGATATTTACCTAAGTTTGAGACAGAAGTCAATGTTTTTCGAAAGGACAGCAAAAAACTTCCAATTGGTGATCCAGATATCGATTGGGAGGAAACAGTTTACCTGAATCTAGTCGTTCATCAATTCGATTATACTCTGACCCTGGCCACGTGTACACGCACGAGTCCAAAGGAATTACAAGTAATATCTATTAGTTTCACAAGTCTACCTTCATAATAGTACAAGTTACAACTCAATCCAACATTCAATTTCAATTTGGAGAACACTAATGAGAAAAAAAATTGTTAACATTAAATTTTCACTTGGCTTTATTTTTTATTAATACGAAAGAAGACATATCTTCCAATAAATATAAATCTTATAAATAAAATAATTCTAAGTTACCAAATTAATTATTTTAACAGGTATTAAGAAGACACTCGCAGAAAGTTTACGCAAGTCCTAGTCGTCGACGAATGGATGCCAAAGGCGAACTCGAAGAGATGACATATCCGCACATTTGCTTCATGGTGGATAACTTTGACGAAGTTTTCTGTGATATACTAGTGAGGGATGGAGAGATGGTATGCGTCGAACTAGTAGCCTCAGATAGAGACGGCACTGTTCAGGGAGTTATATTTCTCGGATCAATTAGATACGACGCATTAAAGAAAGTTTATGATGCAAGGGTAACCCATTATTTGTTCTGCTCCATTAACATTGTTTGATGCATGAGGGTATAAAGTAATATTGTGGAGGGCGACTTTTCAGACAAAACTGGAATTTGTATTGTCGATGTTTTGAGACCTCATTAGTCTCTTTTAGGAGGATTATTAAAATATATATTCATGAAGATCATTATAGGTTTTTCAAGAAACATAGTCACATTGATAAATTAAAAAATAATAAACATGAAAGAACTTACGAATCTCTGCAATATTATCTCGTGTTTTTATGTAAGACTTGAAAGACTTTTGGAATCTAAAATACGATAGTAGAGCGACTATATGCTCTCCACTTGTTCTATTTATTGTTCAACTTTTTAATATGTGACGAATTTTATACATTTTAATAAGCTCCGGAGATGGAGACCAATAGGAGCTTGAAGCGTCAACGGTCCTTTTTATACCTTGATTTTGTCTTAAGAGTTGCCTCACTCACTATTGTTTTACTTTCAACATATAAACGTTTCATAAGTCATTTTATAACATTTCTTGAATTCTTTTATAGTCTAGTCTTAGCAGCAAAGTGGCACAACGTATGACCTTTGGCCTTTTCTCTGGTGCGACTTCCCAGAGAGTAGAATTTGTTAGAATGAAAGGGCCTCAAGGTATAACTAATACTCTTTATAAAAAAAATATATTCTTATACTAGATAGTATTCTAATGAGTCTGCTTAATGTTTAAGGAAAAGGTCACGCGGAAATGGCCGTTACAAAACCAAAAGGATCTGGTGCAGAAACTCCTACATCCGAACCTGGTTACTGTGCAACTGACCTCTGGGATGCGGATTGGGAAGATGCAGAGGATTTGTTTATGTACCGCCATCAACGCAGACTTTCAGATCCAAGTGCAAATTTGAATAATTACGTTCGAGGTGGTTGGAGGACAAAGCCAGAAAACACGGCAACGAAAGCAAGATCCGAGAACGAAGGGCTGGATTCCATGGCAAATGGACTTAATGAAATTGAAGCTGGGGATGTCCGTGATGGTAACTAAAAGCTGGTCGTCGATTTTCGTAAACAGTTAACCATTTAAAACTTTCGGGTTTTCTAAGAGCGTATCAACGACCTACTTTTTTAATACTTTAAATTAGTAGAAAAGATCAACATCGTCCATATTTATTTATTCACAAAGAAGAATTCAATTTGAATATATAAATTTTAAATCAAATATTTGGTCGAAGACGTTCGTTGAAAGTTGACTTATTACTATTACACTTTCATCTCTAACTTCACCTATCTATCAGCTATGCGAAACTTTTTTTGCATGTATGTATTTGTAAGTGTTTTTGCACAATCTTATATCATTTTAAATTAACAGAATACACAGCCTGTCCACTTCAATTGTTCATTTGTAAACTGACAAATCTGAAGTTTAATAAGTTTGAGTTACAGAAATTTTCTATCTGTTTCCTAATGAACAGTTGAGGAGCTCCATATGAAATACACCCATGGTTTTTCTTCTTTTTTAAAAAATAAGCATTTCGAACGCTCTTGCAACAATATAAGAACTTACATTTCTTGATTATTAATTAAAAAGAAAAAGTAGCACATTTTTTGAAAATTTCTTTGTTATATACAGATGTAGTTTTCTAATATATTTTTTGAAAAAAGATTTATGACATGTATCTCTCAAATTCTGACTTGTTCTTCAAGAGCTTTCGAAATTTCTTTTCCGTTGAAAACTGGTGTTTAAAAAACGGTAAATGGGTAAGGAGTTCACGTTCTGATGCGTTTACGTTATATGAGAACGCTCTCGTCTTATATTTATGAACTCACTTTGAGTAAAAGTCATATAATAGATTGGAGAAAATAAATCTATTGATTAGTGTCGGGAAGAAGCACCGTTTGAAATTTCGGGACACACAAAGAAGAACCACCAATATAACACACGAAATAAAACAGCCTCTAGAGAACACATGTCTCTAATCTTTGGTACGTCCTTTTTCCGGCTGTTTCCTTTATAGCTGATGGACAAGATAGCAGTTGGGGCGGCCGGGGCTCATCAACTCACTCTCCTGGTAATCGCAGAAGTCCAAATACCCAACGCAGAAGATCGCCACTACTTTCAGCCCGGAATTCTGGTCGGAAGCAACGGAATTCAAAGGATCGATCTGGAAAGGAGAAGCAGGGCTCAGCGAATCACAAGAAGGCCTACCGCGACACTCGCGGTGAGTGTCCGCGCGAAATACCAAAACGTCTCTCGCACGGGTCCACTGAGACTCGATTTAACAATTTGTCTGATTTGGAATCAAGAAATTTATAATCTAAGGTGATAGAGAATGTTTCTGAGTCTAATCGGATTAGAGGGTTAGACTTTTAGAAGTAGAATCCGATTGCACGATTATGTGAACTCCTGTTTACCAAATTTTTACTGTTTTTTCTTTCGTTATTTATCTAAAAATTACTTTTCTCAATCTTCCCCTTTGAACTATATTTAACCCACGATGTCTGACAATAAAGTAACCGGTTAGCCTCTCACCTTTTTCTTCCGAGACATATCTTAATTTAGCGACGCTCACCTTTTGAGCCGAAATTCACTTCGCGCAAAAAACATTGTGAATTGGTGTATTGTCTTGATGCAGAAACCTATCGCCCAAATCCTAAAATTCAATCCAAATTATTCCTATGATATAAAAAAAGCCAACACCTTTAATTTTAGTTTAATTTATGTCAGCGCAAACTACCTTCATCTTACCAAAAACATCGAACTAACTTTTCCCGATTTTGAGAAGAAATTTAAAATAAAGACCCTACATATAAACATCCTACAGTATATGTTCACATATGTACAACGAGCGGTCGTTCGGTTACTTCATTGACAGACTTCGTACATCCTATCTTTAATTTATTTCATACTTTTTTTCACATATTTTTAAGTTCTTTTAACTAGTTTACAACTCCAACAGTATTACAAAACAAACAGTATAATAATTAAAACTGTTATTGCATTATCACGAGACCCAATGACCTTCAGTGGTCGCGATGAGACGTTAAAGTATATGATACATAAAAAATATTGTCAAAATTTCACGGACACTGACTTTTTCGGATTCCGCGGTAGGCACCCAGAATCACCACCAAAAAATTGAGGTTGGCAGCGAGATCCTTCTTCCATCTGCACCTTGCTTGACTGACGACAGTGTGAGACAGAAGCTTGACTCGGGGGCAATTCTTGTTCATGGAAAGGAAGAATTACCATTAGGCTACGACTCGAAGGACGATAATATCCGGAGCCAGCAACAGCCTTATTCTGACAACGACTGCGGAAGAATTACTTTCGGGAATGAAGAGGACCAGCGATGTTGTTCTAAGCGAGAGGGTGAAACCAATCAAGATCTTCGAGGCTATGGTAGAGATCGCGAAGATGCTTCTAGGAGAAATAAAAACAAGACCGTCGACGAGTTCAACGGAACCAAAGACAAAAATGCTAATGCAAGATTATTGCGCTCTCACAGTTGCCATCACAGACAGAGTGCCACCCTGCCAAGGCGACGAAGACGACGAGCTTTTTCCGGAAGCTTTGCTGACAACCCTCTACCTCCTCATCGCGTGACTACTGATGGCACGGCGATCTACTATTGGTGCGAGCTCCCGCGCCGCCCCGGCTCTCAGGGTAAATTCTTCCCGCATACACCTTTCATCAGCATCCTTATCAAATTAACTCCTGCGTATCTCGTTGATTATTCAACCTAGAGACTAATAAGTCAGCTTAAAAATTCATCATTGTTTTTTTAAACGAATCGGTTCGTTCAGTGTTGTCAATGAAAGCTTTAAATTACCTTCTACAATTTTGAATAAAATTTCATTAGCAGTTTACTGATTAATTAACCCTTTGAGGATGGAAGGTTACTGAAGGAGTCAATTAGGAAAGGCCTTGTACGATAAAGGATACAAAATGCCTTTCTTTCGGTTTAGTTGGACGTATAAAAAAAAAGAGGATAAATTATTTGCCTTAGATAACCGAAAGAAATCCATTTTTAATTTCACATTCTTGATCTCAAATTCGATGCTGAAAATCGGATAGTTTTTGTATTTTTCATGATTTCTAGACACAGAATCATGAAGAATACCGTCAAAAAACAGAATATGAAAACTTTCATGAAAATTGAGAGATATTTGCATTTTTCTTTCATTTTAGCATTGTCTGTCCCTATTAATCCGATATTTTAGATTTTGAATCTTTCACTTTATAATCGAAAACAGCATCAAATTTCAGTATACCAATTTTTTGTGCAAATCTAGCTAATAGTTTTCAAAATATAAGGAGAGAGTGTATACATGCTTCCCGTCCGCAAAGGGTTAAGGGGTTCAATAAATTAGACATTGAAATTGGTAATTAACGATTTTAATCACATCTAGATAAAAAAAACACATTTGATCCGATTGAGCCTGATTCACCCGATTCAGAAACATCATTAAGACCAATTCATTTAATCGGATCCAATAATTTTTTCTAAAAAGGATTGTAATCAATATTATAGTTAGAATTTTTCGCAAAAAAAATTTTAACCCACGTACGTAGTGGTGACTAATTGTAAATTATAAAGTTATTTAAAAAATTAATTTATTCCAAGCTTCCATTAACAAAACAAAAATTTTCAAAATTAATCCAACTTAAAAGCATAATACGCTATTCATTCTTTTAACGTTGTGTCTAAAGAAATTCCTGCACACAACTTGAAGTAATTGCTTTTCCTGATACTTTTTATTGGCTCATATGTATGTATTTATTACTAAAAATATATGTATGTAGATATTCAGCTTGAGCATAAATTTAGAAAATTGCTAAAATCAGTTATTTATTTTTAACGTCGTTCCAATCAATTTTAAAACAAATGGAGGGCTGTCAAATCTTTCTTGTCACTTTGCTTCAGTTGTCATATTTTCTTTCCAATTTAGTGTTTAATGAAAATTCTTTCCACTCTTTTCAATCATTTTGAAAGCCATACATTTTTTTACTTTATATAATCCCGCTAAGCCTCTTAGATAGATATAAAAACTTGAATTTTATTTTTGGAGGCTTTACGAAACCATTTAAATTTTTTTATGGAATATGTTAGTTAAGGATGGTTTTTTAAATTTCTAACAGAATTGGATGATGGAGCCTATAATCCTCTCTGGACGATGCGTGGTTTCACGCAGACTTTCCACTTCTGGAAGGAAACAAAGCGAGCCCAGTCCGTCCCTCTAAATGCATTTCTCACGTATATTACTCTTCCTTGGTGGAGCATAGCCAAAGGTATTCGTATATCATTTTCAAAAATTGAATAATTCAATTATTTCTATACATATCTTTTAATATTTTAAATCCAATATTATTGAAAGCGTTATAAAAAATGTCCAGGTTGAAATAATTGAATGGATCGTGTATTTTATTATTATAATTACATATACATGAATAATTTGTCTAAGTAAATTTATCATTAAATTACTCTTTTTTCAGATATTCTTGACCATCGAGATGGACCCATTTTGACATTCTAGACTACTACGCCATAAAATTATTGTTCATTTTTTATTCCTTTGTATACAAACGTTGTAAGAATTGCAAAGGTGTGATGTACAAATAAAATAATAAATTACGTAATATTTACTAATTTTTGCTCTCATTTTTTCTTATATAATAACCTTTTTTAATTAGAAAGGTTCCTTAGTTTAGTTCTTCCTAGAGCACCAATTAATGCTCATTGTGCATTTATAGAGATGACATTTAACTAAATTTAAATAGAATAATTAAAATCAATTTACTTTATTTTGAATACGTGCAATTGATCATTATATGAATATAGTATGGATCAAAACCAAAAAATAATGTACGTAATTCAATTCAATTTTTATTTAAATGAACTTCCGCAATGGATTAATTGAATCGTATATACTTTGTTTAAAACTTAAACTTGCTTAAAGCATAACATATTTTTAAATGACAATCTTATTCTTTTCAAAGAATAACAATCAAAAATAAATTTCTCAAAAAAACTGGTAGATTAAAAGAAAACAACATAAGCACAGATATTAAGAAAAGAAAAAATTTGTGAAAATTATTTCCAATTCCGTAACATAATTTTTTTTTGAGTTTATAATAATAGAGACGAATTTTAGAATTAATTCAAATTAATTAGTTGAATTTAAAAAAATGGAATCTATCAGTTTTCTTTTTAAACGAACTATCAGTAGTTTTAAAAAATAAACATTTGTTTCTCTTTCATTTAAAAATATTTCTCAGTTCTTTACAAAAATAAAATCTTTGTTAATGTAAATAAAACAGAAAATAGAAATTCAATTTTCCCAACTTAATCTATATACGAAAATAACATGTTACATCTTCAACACGAAAGAAACATATCTTCTAAATAAGAGAAAGCAACTTTTCAACAGAATTTTTTACTATGATTAACTGCTCCTTGATTTCAGGAGGCATATTTTTGAATTCTGTAGCTTTTTTTTGCTGCGGGCTTCCCTTAGATGTTTTTAATGAAGACACATATATATCATTGTGTGGTATAAATGCACTAGAATTACTAATTTCGCTCGTTTTAGAAGAAGAATAGTCAATCTGGTGTAAATTATGGTTCAAGTCTTTCATTAGTTTAATTGCATCAATCATTTTGCATACAGCTTCTCGTTTTGCTAACTTTTTTGTTGCTGCGAAACCTTCTTCTCTAAAATTTGATACCTTGCAGCACACTGTGAATTTAGGAGCATGAGGTGGACCCATACTCATTGTTGTGAATTCCGGAGTAACAGCGTATTCTCTGCACAACATCTAGAAGTAAAAAAAATTCAAATTCATTCGAAATTTAAATAAATAAATAAATAGTAATTCTTTATTTTCGCAATTAGAGACTAAAATTATAAAATTTAAATCTACAGATTCTCATAAAAGTTATATACCAAATTGTCGTTTTGGAATATATATTATAATGGACTATAATATACAATATACAATGGTATATAAATAATTGGGGATGAAATTGATTACATTGTGTAAGAAAAAAAAAAATTATTTGCATGTAAACAGTATCTCAAACTTTAAATGCGTTTTTCTTAAAACAACGTTTTCAAAGTCGGCGAGCAAGATTTCTCAAAACTCACTGACCTTATCAATTTATTTTTTCAAATGAAATTTGTGAAAATTCACTCTTTGTTGGCATAATAAGTAGGGGTAACCCATTAATATTACTTATAATCCACTATTAAAACAACTTTATTATGTTCATTTTTTAAAAATTGGGACTTGTGGTGACATTCATTAGGTATTGCAAACACAAATGTGAATCGACAATTTCTAGACGGTAAATAAACCTAATTTATCATAATTATATCCTAATTTTGACATTTTTTTATTTTCTATTAAATATAGATCAATTTTCAGGCAATAGCAAATTATTGATACTTTTTGAGAAAATTTTACCAGCAAATGAGAAGTTGAATTTAAGAAATTAAAAAATTTGAAGCGTGCATCTTGTATGTGCTAGGAGGAATCGAACCTCTGCTCTACCCGGTAATAAGAGCTGGATAGAGAAAAATTAATATTTTTAGATTTTAGCGTAAAAGCGAAGATTACTCTTTTCTTTTGAATGCGCGATTTTTCCATCAGCCTAAAGTGCACAACATTTGAATAGAATATCTCCGAAACTAATTGCTTTCTATTTCCATAGCGACCACATGTACTTACAGTTTTGAACGTTCATTGAACGATGACAATATTTTTCTTTTCCATACAAAAATTAATTATTGTATTTATATTTAGGGTCCTTCAAATATACAATCGTTCATGAACAATACACTATTTTTTAATTTTCTGGTCCAAAAACTAATCATTTAGTTTTTAAAAAAATTTTTTCTATCGTTCAATGAACGTTCAAAACTGTAAGTACATAGCGACCACCGCACTTCTCAGAGTTGTTTTCTATTCTACAAATGCAAACGTATTTTCAATTTTTTTAATTCCTTCCAATCGTAACGGTATGCACACCTCAAAGAGATGTTTTGTATTCCGCAAAGGTGGACATATTTTGAGTTTATTTAATTCCTGCTAATCAGTTCATAAAATATGTGTTGCATATATAATGTATATATATTATATATTATGTATATAAGTTTTGAAATTTCAATTCTAATAAATTCAAGTCTGCACCTCTAGAGTTAAAATAATTCTAATTCACATATTTGAATTGGTTTCATCTGCAATATATTCTCCTCAGTGTTAGCAGGGATTAATATATTTTTTAACAGGTTTGAATAAATTATTAAAATATAAATAAATATAAATTTGAATATTTTCCAACTGTATAAGTTATAAATCGATTTAATAATGAAAAAAATAGGATAAATAAGAAACTTCATAAATATGTAATAGTAATTAAATAGCAATGATAATTGATAATAAACTAAATTAACGAAATTTAGCACAAGAAATAAAGTGTAATATTGTACCAGAATTATTTATTTTTATTTTATTGTAAGTATTTATAATGGAGCACTGGTACAAATATTTATATTACATATTTAATCCAATGTCATCTAATTAATCATATGTAGCAGTTGTAATGCAATACACCAAATATATGTTCAATATATTAATAGAAAAATGTTTATATAATTCAGATTGATTTTTTCTCTTCCAATTACAAATTGAAATTTAATACAAAATATTTATTAACGAGAAAACTATCCATACATTTAAATTCAACCTAGAGTTTTCAAAGTGAAATTCCTTTTAATACGCTACCGTTGCATTTTACTAGGTCGATTGAAAAAAATAGGCTTCGCTTTTTTTCTTTTCCCGTTGGTGGATTTTTAGACGGAGGAAAAATCGCGTATTCGTAGGAATACAAATTCTTAATTATTCTCTATTCAACCCTTATTACCGAGTATGCATGTCTTCCCGGAGACTTACTGCAATAAACGCACCAAGCCAGCACCGCTTACAGGGGTTTAAACAATTTTGGTATATTTTGCTTAGTTTGAGCCGAATAGTTATTATACTAATTTTTGATTTAACGTTTGCAATCCTAAAGAATTGTTTATATCCAAAAGGGAATTTATAAATTTAATAACTCAACTCTTTCAATAAACAATCATTTTCCAACATTCCCAAAACTCTAAGGCCGAATAAAAGAACAAAAAATGGTCTCATTATTTGCCTGATCTACTCTTTATTAATTTTTATTAGTTTATGCAATATAATAATTCCCTATCTTTTTAGACTTATGAAATCCACACAAATTTACAGTTATTCTAATTTTAAAATAGTGAATAAAATATATAGGAATGAGTGAAAATATTCGAGAAATTTTCCAAGTTTTCCAGGATTGATTAAAATTTCTTTAATATCTTCATGTTTTCCATATTTCGCAGTTTATTCAAATGCCGGATAATTTTTACCAGTAAAGCATCTTTTAATGTTACCCGTGGTTACAAGTCATCCGCTTCACTGATATTTTTGTTAAACTTGTTAGAAATAATCAATTTATTTAAAATAGTTACATTACAAGTTCATCTGACCTGTAAAGTTTGCATAACGTTAATATTGCCTGGCGGTGAACTATTCCTTTGAGAATTTTTCTCTGATTGAGATAGCACTTCTTCCTGATCAAAGAATCGTGACTCTTTATCTAGAGTCTCTAATGAAGAGTCTGAATGTGAACGTTTACCACTAAACATGAGTTTTTCCAATGCTGCCTGTGCAGCATCTTGCTTTGCAATTTTTTTACAGCGACCTGTTCCAATGGCAGTTACTGTATCACATGAAACTTTGTACTTGAAGATCGGTGATTCTGACCCAGTTCCGTCAAATATTAAATCATAGACTGGAGTAATTGCTTTTTTAGCCATCATTTCATTAAGAATACTTACAGGAGTTTTCGATATTGTCTCCATATTATTATACTTTCAGAAAATATTTTTCCCCAGTAAATTAAAATACGATGTTGCAGATCTAGAGGAAAGAAAAAATGGGCCCTTAATATCTTCTTTAAAAAAAATTAAAATACTAATTTGTGAATAATTAATTTCTCTATGCCTACGATAATCAACTTTTAATATTTATTTATTTGAATTAATAAGATATAAATTATTAAAGTTCTCTTATAACAACTTTTGGAATTACGTAATTTTTTTTTTTAAATTAACAGAATATGACACAGCACTGAGAATATTGAAAAAATGTAAAACCATTCCACTAATATTAAAACAATCCTGCTATTATACAGTACCGGTCAGAATTTTGGGACCACCTGTTTTTCGATAATTGCTTAAATTATCTTGATTTCAATTCTATGAGTGATGAAATTTGTATTCTTAATAATGTGAAAGCCATCAAAATTACCTTTACAATTACTCTGGAATGAAGTAGTTGCGTTAAATTTTGAAGAAATTATTGCAAAAAAAGTCCAAATTTCAATGTTTTCTTAAATTTTAAATAACTTTCGAAACAATCAACATTTTTTAATGTTCTTAGGCTCATTTTAAAACTAAGATTCTACAGAATCGTAGTAAATCGTGATTATAAATCTATAATTTTTTTCTTGCATAATGCAGAGTTGAAATCGTAACAAAAAAGTAGAGAAATTTCGAAAACATTTCATCTGTAGGTAAATCATAATAAAGATCATATGAATATATATTTTAAGGGAATTCGATACAAAATTCATGATTATATGTTTTATATATCTTATAAAAATGTTTTTCTCAGCAAAAGCAATATTGGAATTTTTCAAACTTTTTTATTTGAACTTTAACCTTGAGCAGTATGTAAGAAAAAAATTACTCATCAATTCCAAGAATGTTGTCCAATTTCGTAGAAATTTAGCTTTAAAATTAGTCCTATAACATTAAAAAATGTTGATTATTTCGAAAGTTATTTAAAATTTAAGAAAGCATTGAAATTTTGACTTTTTTTGCATTAACTTTTTCACGAATTAACAAAACGAATTCATGCTGGGCTCATTTTATGAAGAATTTTGATAGCTTTGAATTTAATTAAGAGAACAAATTTTTTCACTCACATAATTCAAATTAGGATAATTTAAGCAATTATCGAAAAACAGGTGGTCCCACAATTCTGACCGGTACTCTATGAGTTTTTTATTTTTAGTTAAGTAAGGAGGAAACAAATTATTCTGACTATACTCAACATTAGCTCTGCAATATTTAAAAAAATTAATTACTTGTATGCAGCAAGTGAATAATAAGTTGTGAACGTTTTTTCAACTTTTTAAAAGTAAGAATATATAGATTTCAAAAACGTTTCAACGGTATAATATTAAAATTTCAACTGAAGATCAACACGTGGTTTTAAGGCGAGAATGTTTCCTGTTAACATTTCCAGAAAATCTCTAGCAGTGATGCTTCTGTAAAGCTATAAAATTCCCAGTGTGTATTTATCTCTAGTCAGCCCCGTCAGACTCTTTAGTATTTCAGCAGAAAACTTTCGGTCCTTATTGCTACGAGTTTCTATCTTATAATTTTCGCCGTACGGCGGCGCTTCCCGCGTGTAGGCCTACTCTGACATGCAGTTGTATGTAAACGATGTAAACAAATGAGATAAATACAAATAAATATGTGTTGAAAAAACTAAATAATATTGAAATAATAGTGGATTAAATTATAAAAAAATAGTGGATTCAATTAAAATAATCTAGTGCTGTATTATAGTGGATCAGTGATAATAAAATGGTTAATAAGTGCATCGCCCCAAACTATTCATAGGGTTACAGTTCAACTCGTTCTAACAGCGAGAAAATTCATTTTTTCAAAGTGCCTAAAGATTTAGTTGCTGAATATCCAAAAGCAATAAAAAGAAAAAATTTTATTGTAACAGCCGGACAGTTTGTTTGCGAGAAAAATTTTCTTAAAGAAGAGGTTCTTTGGAAGAGAGAAGTAAAGGATCCTGCTGGAAATGTTATAGCATCGGTATGTATAAATAAATATATAAATAATAATTAATATCTGTGTAAAACTTAATGTGATAAATTTTTAAAAAATTTTAATAGATATCATTTTCAATTTTTATTGCTTCAATTGTAATGTCCGAATTCTAACCTAAAGAAGATGTCTGTTGTTTTCCGGCTGTTCCTCTGACTTTTTTCATCTCTTATTATTCTTGAGTTCCTTTATGTTTGGGATGGTTTTAATTTAAATAAATAAATGAAAATATGAAGATGTTACATTAGCTAATTTTTCTTACCTTTTATTGTAAGAAAAATTTATTTTCAAATTAATTCCAAAATTTTTCCCAATTATTCTTTGAATTAGTAAGCCAATTTTCCAGAAGAATAATTTCCTTCAAAAAAGTAAAATTAGCGAAAAATATACATAACTAAGCTAATTTTAAACAAATCGCATGAAACAAAATTTATTGTTAATGCCAAAGTAGAATGTCTCTTTGAATAGCATCATCGTAAGAGAAACGCATTTGAGTTGATTTTCTGCGAATTTAAGTAAACATTGTGCAATACTACTTGCAAATTAGAATTAGAATCGTCAAGAAAAAGCTGAGATTACGGAAGAAAGCGCCTTGAAAAGAAAAGCAGCAAAGCTGTGTGATACTTAGTTTTTTAGCCTTCTAACGTATATTATTTATTAAATTAAAGTTTTTTATTGCGAAAGAGACTCAGAGCTATGTTTTATTTAAATTATTGTTTTACTGTGTTAAAATTTTATATGCTTTTGAAAAAAGCAATAAATCAATGTTCTACTTCATTTTATTTTATTAATAAATTATGTATTTTATTAATACTGAAATTGATATATGTATTTCATAAATGCGAAAAAGAAATATATATACCGTTCAGTCTTTCAGACCCAAAAATGTATTTTTCACACTTGATATATTTATTCATTTCCCTTATTCAACAAATTTTTAATAACTCTAATATATATCAAATTTTCTTTTCCTATTTAACACAATTTACGTTCATTATTCGTGTTATTCGTTAATAAGACTACTAACTTTTGAAAATCCTTACATTAAAAAATATAATTATTTCACAATTTATTTCTCTCCTTCCATTATTTTATACATATAATTAACACTCTAGAAATAATCTATACTAACAAAAATAATAAATTTTTAAAGTAACTCGTCTTTAAACTTCGTAAATGTTAAATTAAAAATGTTTTAAACATTTCTCCCATTAGATTACATGTTATTGTAGGCCTACACGCGGAAAGCGCCGCCATGCGACGAAAATAGTAAGATAGAAACGCGTAGCAATAAGGACCGGCCATCTTTTTTTGAGTCGGACGGGGCTGTCTCTAGTAAAAGACTTTACTATGGGTTAGAGAAAGACACATAAAGAATTTGTAAGGTACTACATTTTATGGGAGTTTGCATCCTGCCATTTTGGCTCCTGATAGTAGGCGCACCTTTCAAACTTACCATTGTTCAAATACACAATTACACAGGGTTGTGAAGGTAAAATACCTAACGTAATTTACATGGTTTTCAACACGTAATTTACTATGTATATTACGTGAAGGTTTCCTACACGTAATATTCGTATATGCTAGACTTAAAGTTTTGGTGTGTCCGCAAGCTAATCTAATTTTTGTGTATCATTCGCGAATCTTGCCATTTTGTTAATAAATGTCAAAACTATAATTTAAACATAAGTAAGGGTGGTAGGCCAATGCACAAAAATTACTTTTTTCCGGGAAAAGATGCATTGCCATTGAAAATGATTTGCTAGCAGATGAGCAGATGCATATTGACAAAAAGCAAGATAGCACTTGCACTTTAAGTTTGAGTCTTGTGCTCGATAAAAGCAATATTTCTTCAGGAGAAATAGTGCTGCTAAACAATAACACTAAAGTAAGTCTTGTGCTTAATGCTTATATTGAATAAAACTTCAATATCATGTCAATTAAAAAGAATTTACCGTGGCTAAAATTATTTAATAGTAAAGATGGTTCACAAAAGAAATAGAAAATGTTCTTAATTTTGCACAAATTATAATATAACTATTAAATTTAGTTTATGTCTTTTTAGTACTTTTTTTCAATGAACAATTTTTTTCTTGAGTTAGAAATCGCATGATATAGACTTTATAAAACTATTTTTCTAAATCTTAAGACTCAACTACTGACATGTCAAAAAATTAAGCTTATAAATAAAATAAAATTTGAGTTTTAATTATTGAATATGAAATTATTAAATATTATTAATTGATTTCAAATTAATTAGTTGAGTTTGAAATTTCTGCCACTGCCTACATTATCGGAGAATCTCTAGTCGCGTATCAGATAGGATACGTTGCCAACAGGTGTCCTCGTAGACAATTTCAAACTCTTATATCGTAAATAAATGCAAATTAAATTCAAATTTAAAGAATTTGTCATCTTTCTGTGGAAAAAAGACGCTTTTAACTGCGCTGGGATTCGAGCCCAGGTCTAGCAGTCGACCAGCAATCGAAAGACTTGGGCTCGAATCCCAGCGCAGTCGAAAGCATTGTTATTAAAGCTATCAATATTATTTTATTTTGCTGTAAATAAAGGATCACTGAAAAGCTTTTAAGCTTTATTTTACGTTTTTTCAAAGGATTATCTATTTCCGTAAGGTCCTCTTGAGATGGATGATTGTTATTCCCAGAATTGTATATTTTCGTCGATTTCACTTTACAGACGTTTCTTAACATAAATAAAACAATAATTTAGTATAAGTATAAAGCAAAGTGATCACAGCATTAACATACATTATAAAGTCTGTATATTACTACAATATTTATTGAGACGAAATTTACGTTATCCTGAATATAACATATTACAGTAGTTCGGTAAATATTTATAGCTTCTCTAGGTTTTCTATTAAAATTATTGATATTCCAGTGATTAGCAAAAGATAATAAACAAATAAATTAATAGATTTTAATTTTTATTTACTTACCTGTGACCTAAAAGCCGATCGTAAGCACTGATTTTTAAAATTTTGTCACACTGTAAACATTTTGCCACAATTTTATCAGTTTCTTTTAAACACTTGAAATTCAATTCCGACCATGGGATTTTATTCTTAATTTATTTTTAACTTAGGAATTCAACTTAGGAATTCAACTTAGGACACTAATCCTCCATAGAGAACGGTAACGAAAATGAGAATATTACCAAGAATATATCCAGCAGATAAATTCTTTTAGAATTTATGAGAATTTTGTTATTTTGGCTTGTTAAGCGTGTTAAACATTTAAATGAATGAATACTGCAATATGAAAATTATCTCTTAAACTTTGTATGTGCATTTTATTTGTGCGGAAAAAAGTAAAAAAGGAGAACTAAAAGACCTAAAAGGGTATAATATTATAGGTTATGTTCCAGACAATTAGTTTAAAGTATTATTGTGAAAATTATTGTATCGAAATATCACATTTTTGTACTAAAATTGAAATTACTTCACATCAGTGCGAGTTAATAAAGGAATTTATATGGTTAATTATAATTACAGTAAAACCTATCGTAGCCGACACTCTCCTAACGAACATCCCACTCTGACGCTTCACATTATTGGTCGAGAAATGTGCATGGTCAGGGCCGTCTTAACCACCGTTTTTGGAGGGTCCTCATATTTTTGTAAAAAATCTTAGTAATTTTTTTTTCCAATGCATATTTAAAATAAAATATTAATTTAATTAATGATTATATTTCAATTATAAATTTTAATTACAATTTAACTTCGAAAAATTGGAGAATTATTATAACCAATTATATTTCAACTTATTAAGATCTTAAATATGTATGTACAGTCGTGCAACGTAACCTCAACTGTCATCTATACATTTTCCACTAAAAGCACTAAGTATTCCTTATAGTTTTTTATCGACTGAATTTATCCATGAAATTTTAAAATTATCAACAAAAATAACTGTTTATTTTTCAAACTAACTTTTACTCACCTTTTTGCACAAAAGTAAACACAAAACATATGTACAAGCCGGTACATGTCTGTTACTAAACACAGGGGCACCTGTTGCCACAGCACTGAACCAAGCTAGTAATAAGTCCCTAGCAATTATCACAAGTCATTGGTACCCATCGTAGCCGAACTTGTCTCCCATATGTGTCGGCTACGATAGGTTTTACTGTATAATGGTTGAATGAAAAAAATTCCCTAACTTTTTTAAGTTTTACTTGACTTTCCCTGCCTATTTATAAATTCCGTGACCAGCAGCGACTCCGGAAAATGCAAAAAATATAAAAATTGTTTTGTTCCTTAAAAATTTGAATTTTGATAAATTAATATATGATTTCACATAATTGTTATATGTATATTATATATATTTTATTGTATAATAAAGGATTTTATAAATAGTCTATAACTATATAGATAATATAAATTCAAGTATAATATTAATTTAAGATTTTTAGTATTCAGTGTATTAAATTTAAAATGAACCTAACCTCAAATTTCAACAGTATATTATTTTAAAATATTAACAGTAAAAATTTTCTTAGGTTCTTCTTTATACAAATATATTTATATGAGTAAGCGCCTCTTATTTAACTATAAAGGTATTCAAAATATTGGTAAATAATTATTTAAACCGTACATTCTCAAATTTCCCTTTATATTCTCTTATATTCTTTAAATTCTTTAATATTCTCGGTTATATTACTTGCACATAAATTCTCGAGAATTTAAGAACTCTAGACACTAACGGGGCGCCATTTTCTTTTCTGATGCATACGGCTGTTTTGAACGAGTCACCTCAGATGTCGCTCTTTTATAAAGGCACAGTGTTAAGGTGAAATCCGATGACAGCAGAAAACGCAAAGTAGAAAACAGACAGCCAATTACAGAAGATCTTAAGATTTCTTTCTTCTTAGAGCTGTTCTGTAATTGGCTGTTCGTTTTCTGCTTTGCGTTTTCTGCTGTCATCGGATTTCACCTTCAGTGTCGTATAATCGTATTAGGCTCTTTTAGCCACACGTGGCCGTTCTGGCCACTTTTTCCTAGGAATAAAGAGCCGTTGAGAAAGAAGTAAATTGTCAATTTTTACAGCCGATAAAAATAATTTTTAACTTCTCTTTTGACATCAAATATTAGCTTTTTCCTTACCGGATCCTCCTAATATTCCGAACGTCTGGTCAGCAAGAAGTTTAAAAGAACATTTAAGATGGCGACCAGAGCAGGTAACTTAAAATATTGTTGTGTAACATATTCAACTTATTACGCTTTCTGATTACATATTTAATATTTTAAGTAAATTGAAATTAGATAGTTATATCTAAGCGATGATAAGAAAAAAATACTCAACATTATTATATAATAAGGAATATATATTTTCTCACTCAGGAACATATACACCTATTATATACAATAACATTGATAGACAAAACAAGAGAAATATTTAAGTTTATTTGCTTAGAAATATCTTGTGTATTTCCAGAGAAAATCTTAATTTTTGTAAATATAAAGGCTAAAGGATTTTTAGGAAAATAAAATGACAGTTTTTTTCAAATTCCGAAAAAGGCATCCAAACGTTGAGTCAATGTTTAAGTAGTTGTGCCAAAATTCAGTTCTCTGAAAAAAAAAAGTTTTTCTATGATTGTAAGACTTGAAATGATATTAACAGTTAATAATGTTTTTTTGTAACAGAATTCTCCTTACTGACACTTCTTACCAATTTTTAAAAAATAATCGGATTTTTATGAAGAATGGCTTATTTTTTAAGGGAAAGGATTCCCTACAACTCTGTTTCCAATTTTGAAAATAAAGTTTTGAGTGACTGAACTCGTTAGAAGAATTTACAAAAAGAATAAGGATATTTGAAGAGCTTTACTTATTTTCACATTTGAAAACAGTACAGTTGTAAAGAATACTTTCCCCTAAAAAATTAGTCATAATTTATGAAAATCCGATCATTTGAGAAAAATTTGTAAGAAATGACCATAAAGAAAATCCTGTTACAAAAAAAAATGATTTAAAGTATTATTTTTTGTGAATTAAAATTTTTTTTCTTGAAAAACAATATATTTTCTTTCATAAGATACGACTAATTATATCATTTTAAGTCTTGAAATCATTGCAAATTTTTTTTCCCAGAGATCTGATTTTTGTCACAACAACTACCTTAAAATAGTAATGAATCAGTTTATTCCAATAAAGATTCCATAAAAACGACATATTTTTATTATAAAACATAATGTTTCATTTAATTGATGAACAGAATATACATTGAATTTTCTTTTTTTGCAGGAACTAAACAAATTTATCCATTGTTTTCATTGTTTTCATTTTAATAGCTGCTAAGATCAACACTACTTCCTTACCCTTGAAAATCACATTCTAGATTCTTTAGTAAGTTAATAAGCATTCTAAGTTTTTCTTAACAATGCTAAAGTTGCTTTTTTGGTTCCAGCCCAAAAAATAAAAGAATTGTGGAAACTAGGTTGGATCGCTATACCTGAAGTTATGGCATCACATATTGTGTCTACAATTGGAATTACTGGACTTATCGTTATGAATATTTACACTGCTACCAGAACCATCATGCCTAGAAGTTTCAACTCGCCCTTATGTAAGTAACTTTCTTTATTTAATAATACTATTAGTATTATAGGAAGAAAATATTTTGCTTCAAGAAAATTTGTCACGGTTTTTTATATTATTGATTATTTATATTACAAATTATTAATCACAAAAATATTTTGTTTTTAAATATGTTACAAATTAAAATCCACTTGCTCGTTAAGAAAGTTGATGCTTTAATTCAATCATACTTATCTACAGTAAAATTTATAAACACAGTTTTATATTACGATTTACTATGAAATATAGGCAGGAACCTGTACAAGGAATCTCTAAATCGCAGGTTTTCTGATTTTATAATCTTATAAATTTCCTAAAATCTTATTGATATTGATTTTCTTCATGAATTCCAATTTAATCTTTAAAAACAAAAAGTAATACTTCTTTATTTTTTGACTCTTGTATTATTACCCGGGTATCCACCGCGGTGAATTTTTATAATTAAAGTCAGAAGAAATGAAAATTTGACTACATGTGGAAATGCGAAGGGCGAAAAAAGGTGTTGGTAAGGTATGAATCGGACAAGTAACACATGGCCTTAAACTTGAAATATATTTTGATTTTTTCTCGGATTCCATATTGAGACGCATCATTATACTCTCCAATTGGGGTTTGTCCTCTCCTTGCTCTGTCTGCAGGTACATCCCCCGAGTCCATGCATTCTGTCGGTTCTCTTTTGCGTACCCCGCACTCCCTGACTTTGTCTCATGAGGGAAGGCTACTTCTTCGCGAAGTGCAGCGGAGCGTTTGAAACTTTCGAAGGCTTTTCGTAGGAAACGTCCTTGCTCGATAGTCTAAGCTTCCACGTGTGATCATAGAGATATTATAGATAGAGGAGACATGCCAGCCTGAAGCCTGTCAGCTCGAGCGAGAAAGAGAGTGAATTTCGGGTTAGGCTGCCTCTCGCTAACGCCGAGGCTAGCGCGGTACGCGTAGACAAAGATAGAAAAAACCACTTATCGCCTCTCTCTTTCGCTCTCACCGAGTTTGCAGACTGACGTTGCCACTTACAGAGCGGCCTATGGCATGTCTCCTCTATCTATAATATCTCTATGCATGTGATACGAGCAGTTATTCGGTCAGGTGCTTCAACGTTGTGCGTGTTGTAGTTGGTATGTCAGCAAGTACGGGGGGGGGGGGGGGGTCGAAGCTGTATCTATCACGCCAACCTTCCAGAGTATGTGTCTTCACCTTCTGGTGCCACCTAGTTATCAGAACGCAGACAAGGCTGTAAATCTCCAACCAATTTAGTCCAGACCGAAAGTATGTAACGCTGTAGGCTTCAAAGGCTACTTTCAAACACTCCCTAGCTGTCAGTGTCAGCAGCGATATTTTTATTTATTTTTATTTTTTCTACCGAAAAGGTAGAAAGGACAGACCTTGGATCGTTGGAATGCCGCTGCCGTACGACAGGTCATTGTAACGCGTAAGTACTTACGCGAGGCGTGTTCAAAATCAACCTCTTCCTGTTCCTCTCCTCCTTCTCTAGAGGCACTGCGCTTGCAGTTGTTCGGTCATAAAATTAATTTAGGATTTGTGAAGTATGTAGTGCTTTAATATTTTTCATTGCATTATAAACTGGTATTTTACCTTCAGAAATAAATTCTCGTAATATTATAAAGGGTTTTCCAATAGGGACATAACAATTTCGTATATTTATATGAACGCACCCTTAAACTTTTTTAATGAACTGTCAATGTGAAAACGTTAGTTAAAGTTAACATTTTCATCATGGTAAAGTTCACGAACCAGCAACGTTTGGAAATTATTAAAAATTACTACTGAAATTCTGAGTCGGTGGTCGCAACTTTTAGAGCGCTTACTCCAATTTTCGGCCGTAATTATCGTCCCACCCGACAGGCTGTGCGTGCTATAGTGGATAACGACACTGTGGCGTATTATGCGAAAAGATCTTGGTCTACATGCTTTCAAGATTAAATTGACTCAAGAACTAAAGCCACTTGATCACTTGAAACGCCGAACAATCGATTTATTGCAAGGCAAATTCGGTGAGAGCGTGTTATCTCGAGAAATGGTCCGGTCGAATGGCCGCCTCGTTCATGCGATCTAACGCCATTGGATTTATTTTTATGGGGCCATATCAAGTCACTGGTCTATGCCAACAGGCCAGCAACTTTAGATGACCTCAAAGACAACATCCAACCGGAAATTGCCAACGTTCCGGTCGAAATGTGTGCCAGAGTGGTGGAAAATTGGGTCCAAAGAATCGACCGCTGTAAACGGGCTCGTGGTTGTCATATAACCGTTATCGAATTTTATTCATAAAATGTAATGCTTGCAATACACCCACAGTAAATTTCAACTCAATATCTCAAATATTTCTGTGTTTTATTCATAGATAAAATTGTTATGTCCCTATTGGAAAACCCTTTACATAGTTACAGTAAATTCCTAGTTATTGAATATTTTAATATATTACTATTAGTGTTTGTCTGAATTCAATAAGTTCGCAATGTTGGTTAATAGCTTAACTGCATACGAGTTGTAATTGTATGCAGTTTTATGTATTTATCTTCAAGAGAATAGTAAATAATAGAAATATTTGAAAATTAATACGATTGTAGACGATGTATTTTAATTGAACATTTAAAGTACAAGGTTTATTATATTTACAGATTTTATGATTGTCTAGGCAAATTTAGATATTCGTATTAATGCAGCTGTACAATTATCTCAAAAGGTTTTCAAATCTATATCATAGTTGAATGAGATATTGAAGTTTTAAAATGCTCACAATAATTTAAATAGTTCTGCGGAATGTTCAAAATAAAATAATGTAAAACTACAGGTAACTACAAAAACTGAAAAATAAAATTTGAAAAGTACGTAGGACGTTGCACTTTTGTATACCATTTGATCAAATTTGACCCGGACTGGTCCAGCTAAGCCGCGCGCGTAAATCGAAACGGTAAAAAGTTTTTTTTCTAGGTTGGTAACACCTTTTTTGACAGTCGTGTGAAGTTTGAGCGGGAGACGTCCATTAGTGTGTATTTGGCAGCCATTGGTTTACGGCACGAAAAGTTTGTCTGGCGATTTTTAGTATCGCAAAAAAATTGACCATGAGTTTGCTAGAAATTTTGTGTTTCCAATAGAATTACGGCTATGGAATCCACCACGGTTAACGACGATAACATCGAACCGAAAGACCTGAATTTTTTGCAAAACGAACGTCGAGTAGAGGTCGCAAAAGAGATGCTTGCGAACATAGCTGATGACCCTACACTCATCAAACGTATTATTAGTGGTGACAAGATGTGGGTTTATGAATATGACGTCGAAACTGCCCAACAATCTAGCGAATGGCGCGCCAAAAATGAGCCAAAACCGAAAAAACCACGTCAAAGTCGATCAAAAATCAAGGTGATGTTCATCGTTTTCTTCGATTACCGTGGTGTGGTTCACCATGAATTCATTCCAGAGGGTCAAACGGTAAGTAAGGAATACCACTTGGCCGTTTTGAGGCGTCTACTTGAAGCAATTCGTCGTAAACGGCTGGATTTGTGAGCAGACAACTCATGAATTTTTCACCACGATAATGCGCCGTCACATTCCAGCCTGATTGTGACTGAATTTTTGGCTAAACACGAAACAAAAGTCATTGCTCAGCCACTGTATTCGCCAGATTTACCTCCCTGTGACTTTTTCCTGTTTCCAAAACTCAAATTTCCTCTCCGGGGAACAGCCCATGAGTCGATTGAGACCATAAAAAGAAATTCGCTGAAGGAACTAAAGGCCATACCGGCCGAGGCCTATAAGAAATGTATGGAAAATTGGATTAATCGTTGGCATGCTTGTATTCGCTCAAAAGGAGCCTATTTTGAAGTCGATAATAAAGATTTGTAGTAAAATACATAAAAATGTTGTTTTTTTAAACCAGTCCTGGTCAAATTTGATCAGATGGTACACTTCCTAACAAGGATCTATGTATTTGTATAAATGGATGTAAAAGTTGAGCTCTTGTACTTCCTGTAATAAGGAGCAGGTCAAAAATCTAGAGGGACTCGGGAAGAGTTGAATTGTGAGAAAACGAATCACTGTACTGGAGTGATTACCAGCACTAAGAAGATTCGGGGAATATAATATATGTGCATAATTTTTTTAAAGTGTTACGACCAGATACGCACCAAATTAGAGGTCAACCAGTGTTGACATATTAGTATTTGTCACTCTCAAAATCTAACTATACCTTGGGTGTCCAAATTTCGAAGCAAACTATGAAGCTGCTCATAGTAATTAGCGCTGAATTCGGAATAAATACTTAACAGTAACTTGATGCTTGAGACTATCAATTGATTATTTGACCAAGTACAATTAAAGATGTTACAACAATCTTGGAAAAGATATTAAACAATGACCTATTTGCTCTTGAAAATCAGCGCATTATTTAAAGAAATAAAATGGAAGATATTAAAGAACGGCCTATGTGCACATGGAAATCAGCGCATTGTTTCAACAAATAAAATGGAGGATATTAAACAACGGCCTTCCTGTTTTTGGCAATTAGCGCATTTTTGAACAAATAAAAATGATAAATTTATAACTCATGAATTTCAAATTCAAACATATGAAGGAAGGTTACAATTTATAGGTGGTTGCAGAGTACAATAAAAGATATAGTTAAATGAAACTTACTTTTACAACTTCATTTCCAACTTAGGTCACGGTACAATTCTCAGATGCAAAGCTGAGATTGAATCTTGAAGTTTTAGTTTCGAATAATTTAACTGGGGCCAAGCCCACAACGAACTGCCCTATTTGAAATTTTCTCGCGTATTTATAAGGTTTGGTTCCCATGAGTTCCATAAGTAAGACAAAAAGAGCATAAGGGATATTCTGGGATAAGGGATATTATAAATTTTATTCAAAAAAAGAATAATGCCCAGACGTTCGTGTTCATATTTTTCAGGTCACTAGCCAATATTGTTTTTTTTTTTTTGAAAGATCTTACATTGTGGATAAAAAAAAGATCGTTATTTCAAATTATTGTTTAAACAAAACCGTCCAATATTTTGAATCGCGGCTTTTGCAGATTATTTTACTAGATATAAACTAACAAAAATTAGTCTCATTTTAATGAAAATGTTTTTTAATGTTGTCATGGCAACTCCTTAAAGTTTAGCCTGCAAAAAAATGTTGCTCCATGGTGGACACGATTCTGCTCGTTTGAAAAACCGGATACATCAGATAAAATTTTTTCTTACTACCTCGGTCGAAAGTACGTGGTTTAGGCACCAATTTTACGGCAGAAAGTCTAACTTTCATGCATTGGTCAAGCTATATGCGCGCCCTCTATAATAGCGGGAGTAAAAACGTCAATAACCTTAAGCGTCAAAATTTGTCCGCTCTCTGCTAATGTTTATTAGTGACAATTGGTGGATATTATTTAGAAAGTAATAGTAGTGACTGAAGTGTAACAAAAATAAAAATAAAAAAATTAATGACATATCATCTGATGAATCGACAGATGAAGAAGAAAATAATAAAAACTTTGAAACTGAAGCACAATTAATATTAGAAACTGACGCCTTACCCAAAAAGTCCGTTTATAAAATAAACACTATTTCTTTTCTAAGGGTATATCTAAACCTTAATTTATAGATGTATTTAATGCCTGCCCCCCGACCAGCAGCACTCGCTCTACTCGTGTCGCAAATGTCGGGGCAGGCATCAATATATTCCAATGCACACATGCAATTGTTTTCGTACTTTCGACTGGGTAGCAAGAAAAATAGTATAAACTACATGGGCAGAAATTTGAGAGCCCTGAACTGCGCGCCATGATGCCCAGTTCAGGGCTCTCAAATTTCTGCCCTTGTTGTGTAATATACTATTTTTTATCAAAAGTAGACTTTTAACTATCATCTGAACCTCGGAAACATGAAACATGTTAGTCTCTGGACCTGTCCGTTTTGATACCTGTCATGCCGGCTGCCTCGGTATCTGTCCAGCCTGTCGCTGAGGGGCACCATTTTTTTTTTTTGAGTATTTTTATAAATATAAAATTAATCAATACAAAAATATTGAAAATAAAATATGTAGTGTTTTTAAATACTCGCGTTTGAATGCTTAAAATTTGTAACATTGTTATGAAATGTAACATTAATGCGTTTTTTTGTGTTGTTTTTGAATTTTGGAAAATTTTTACTTGCAAAAGCTCAGGAAAATTCTATATACATATTTTATTCTGATGGGTGTTCATCTGTGCGATATTATTAACCTTTTAGCTGCGGGGAAATTTCAGTACAAATCGTCCTCTTATAAAATCCAAAATTTATACATAAAATCACTGGATATCTCAGGTAAAGTCCCCGACCTGACTGCTGGTTGATATATCGACCAGCCCTGAAGGCAATGTAAAGTGCAATGTAAAAAATTTGTTTCATTTGTCATGAAGGTTTGAGAGGGTATTTCTATGTAATTTCACGCGCTGAATATCAAAAAAATAGTAAAAAAATTCCCGCAGACACCCTTGACCTTGAAAATCGCCTATTCAAGGTCAAATTTTTTTTCTAATATAAGCCAAGTTTTTAGAAGGTTTTCGTATGTAGTTTAATGCGCTGAATACGTAAAAAAATTGTAAACAAATTCCCGCAGCAGCCTTGACATTGAAAATCTCTATTTCAAGGTCAAATTGAGTGAAAAATTCATTCCTCTGAAAAAAAACCAAATCTTAATCCTCTTCTAGATACTAACAATAAATCAATTTTTTGACATTCAAGTATTTTTGAAGATGAGATGAGTTTCTGCGATATGTGATGATATTTGTTTCATACTCAGTGTACCAACAAGAAAGATGTACCAACTCCCAGACCGGAATAGCAAAAAAAAAAAAAAAATTTCGCGTTCACGTCGTTGATCTTAGACCATGCTGAGAATAAATGCCGCAGCATTTTATGTAACCTTCAGATATGAGGATGAAGCTCACTGCGTTTGTGCTGGAAACTAAAATTTCACCTCGAAATAGCCATTTTCAAGGTCAAAGATGCTTTGTGAATTTTTTTCCACTGTTTGTCCCATTTTTAGCGCATCAATGACGCTGGAAAGCCATCTCCAACTTTCGCTTATGCAAAAAATGAAATGTGACCTTGACTGTAGATTTTCAAGGTCAATGATACCTCAGTGATTTTTTAAAGTATTTTTTTCGTATTCAGTCCATCAAATTACGTAGGAAAACACTCTCGAATCCTTGCTGCTGCTAGAAATTTGACCTTGAAATATCGATTTTCATTTACATTAATATATGAGTGATATTCAACGCTTTTATCTGTTTTTATAATAAGGCTATCCACGGTAATAATGCAGCGATCGTTACTATGAACAAGGTTCGGAGTTAATATTAATTTAGTCATGCTGAAATTACGGCATACAATATTTAACTCCTGTTCTTTCTCTGGGATAAAGACATAGGATCCACCGCTATACAAGGGTACATATACTAATTCTTTGATTTTAAACCGAGAAAACTGGCAAATTTTATCGCTAAGGCTAGTAATACTATTCCTAATAATTTGTGTCTCCCAAGTGTAAGTTTCGAATAACAGATGTGTTGGTTGGGTTCTTTTACATATTCGGTGAGTGTCTATCAATTTACATTCTTTGATGCTTTCTTTATCGGCAGGAACATAAAGCGTTTTCGGGTCGTTCAAAAAGAGGAACTCATAGTCGGGTAAGCTGGCTAAAAATGATTTACCGTTTTTTATGGGTATAGGAATCAGGTGTTGTACAGAGTATTGGTCCGCTTCTAACAGAGGTAATTTGATTGAATATAAGAGGGTGCTGTTGAGGATGCCAATGTCGACTTTAGATATGTCTATCAAATGTTGATAATTTTCTTCAGTTAAGCTTATAGGGTATTTTTCATTATAATGTTCCTCAAAACGTTTCAGGCTTTTTATGAGGTCCCTAGGTTGTAACAATAGAGGGTGTACAATTCCATGTTTTGCGGCGTTAGTAGCGTCAATCATGATTTCAATTCATCCCCTATTTCCATGTGACGTCTAAGGTCACACAAGTTTTAAATTGTCGGAAGGACAATTTAAAAGGTAGATTTTTGAGTCTAGAGTTTTCACTCTAATAACTCAGGAACAATTTTAAGATTAATTTGGCAGTTACAATAAATGAAAATTTCGTTCTAAACCTAGGGGAAGCATTCAAAATTGGAAGAAGGGAGGTGAGGATTTAAACGAATTTGCACATCACATTATGGAGCACACCAGATCGTTTAAAAACTCAGGGATAGGCTTAGGGAAAGATATTTATGAATATCGATACCAGATTGGTTACTGGCACCCAGATATTCATATGGAGGAAACAATTTATTCAAAAAAATATCAAAATAGAAGGTTGAGAGAAAAGTTAGATAGCAATTATATTTTGAGACTTACTTTTATTTTTATTTCTTTTGTATAATTCCCTTTCAATCCTGGAAAATCGATTTATATCCTTCAAGACTGGTTATCTAGTATTGAAACTCACGAGAAAATATCCGTTGTTTAAATTTTATAAAAACGTGGTGTAGAAAACTTAAAGCTTTTTAAATGAAATTGTAGAAAACTTGAAAATTATATTGGAGAATTGTAGAGAAGCGAAACCGGTACAGGAATTGTAGAGAAAAACAGAACTAACTAAAAAAATGAAAATGCATAGCTTTTATGTATTCTCATCTTTTCCCTTTCTACTTGAAAAACTTTTAGGGGAGTTGAAACAAGTAGTTTTAGTTGTTTGATTGGTTGGCTGTCTATAGTGACACAGTTACGCTCCCGCAATAGTCGACGAAAATCTCAAGGGCTGACCCATTGGGTTGGGCCTTGTAGGAGTTTCCAAACTTTTCCAGATTCATCGATTTCCCAAGAGATGGCGCTAAATGTATATTCTAAAATAAAATACTTTGAAAATTAATTATTTAAACAATTATGTTTACCGATTTCATAATTTTTAACTAAACGAAGAGTCAAACTATGATATGTTTCACTTATATCCTAAATTAACTTACAAAATCGTGAATTTATATTAAATTGGTCATGTTTCAAATTCAAAAGAATCATTATTGCTTAAAATTAATGTATATTTCGAAGTTAATTTTCTAAATTACTCTTATTAAACGTCGAATATTTTGTTTAAATATATATGATTCTTACATTTAAGAAGATAAATTTATATATAAGTTTTATCTTAATGAAATTCATTTCTCAAGAGATAAGTACTAATTTTAAAATCTGACTTTGAATTTAATTTTCTATTGCTTTGTTTTAACATTTTTATTTGCAGGTAAAGATGTTATAATTTAACATTTAAAACAAATTATATTAATTTGAAAGTTGTGTGCAAAGTTACTTATAAAATATATATCTAAATACATGATTGTGTCGGTAAAACAGAACAATTCTATTACTTAAAATCCTGAATAATAGTAGTTTAATTAAATTAAATTATTAGTTTTCTCTGATACAATTATATCTTTGAATATTGATTGCAAGTTAAATTGGAGTTTTGTGGCTGAGATTGATTTTAAAGTTTTACGAAGTTTGAAATATGTTTATAAACAATAATTGTATATTTTTGTGAAGGCAAAATAGTTAGGTTTGTTGAATTACTATTGAAAATACATATGAAATATATTCAATTATCAAATAAATTGATGTTTGAATTTCTTAAAATTAATTCAAAGTACAATGAAAAATGTATGAATAATTTTTACATTCCATAAGGTTCAAATGTTATTTCAAAAATAATAAAATAGATTCAAATTGCAATTCTCTTATTAGTTAATATAATTTCTTTTCCTATTCATAACATACTGAATAATATTAAAAGTGATGTTAATTTATTATTTAATTCAATTATTTTATACAATATTATTTTCAAAAGTTTTATTTTCTATGTTGAATAGGCCTAAGATCTTATCTAGACGGAGAATGCACTTTGTATCTATTTGTATTTTCATGGGCGGGGTACCAGCGCGGTCCCTTTTGAGTGACAGCCTAAGCTGTTTATGATTTCTTGTAATGGCTAAATACTGGACTATTTACTGCTTGTATTTGTTTGGAGGGAGTTTGAATTGCTCGCGTAATATTTTACCACTTTACAACAGTCTTATAATCCGAAATACTCGGACATCATACTTATGAACTTAATATTTTATTTTTCCGGATTCCAGTTATTAAGAATCAAAGGTTTCGAAAAACCAGGAAATTAATTTTTCGTGAATTTCCACTTTAGCTGCATTTTACTTTCTATATCCACAAAAATGTGTATAATTTTTACGACGCCGGGACCGTATTGAGTGCCTTTCCTTACAGAATTCTTCGAACACGTGGTAGGGGTTTGCTTTCCTTGGACGCTTGAGGACATAGAAATCTCAAGTGCCGGGGACATTAAAGTAAATTTTGACTGTGTATAACCCTTGGTGTTGGAACCTGACCTATCATGGAGAATGCTCTCCATATACGTCTAACTCTGAACACTTGTCTTCCTAAACACGACTTATTCCCAAATCAGTTTTCTTCTAGCCATGTGGCAGAGTGGTGGACTTACATCCGTCTGTCATCTCTGTGGTTTTTGAGAAAATAAATAAATTTTTCTGTACCAATTGCAATGTTCTGATTGTTTTAACTTCAGTGTCCTTTACTTCTGGTGCTCGTGCATATGTGTGGTTTGCTGTGCGTGCTTTACCAAGGACCCACGTTATATTCTCCAGTGTGTTGTTTCTTTCTGGTTTGAAATAATTGTGTTTATATATGTGCCCTTGAGGGAGTGCGTTCCGCGGCCGCATTTTTCACGGTTCCTGTGGGAGAGGATTACTTGTTGGAGCAGTTTTTGGAACGGCCTGGTTTCTTCACACCTAGAAACTCGCTTACCCATAAGTTTTTCTGCATGTTTACTCTATTTTTAATTAATAAGCAAAAAGGAAAAAAACAAAAAAACAAAAAAACAAAAAATACCATATATATTTAATTGCATGTATCAGTTAATAAATATTTAAAGGTTACAATTAAGCTAATTGGCACTGAAGAGGGCCCCCATCTGTGGCCGAAACGTTTGCCTTCCTAATGTTTATGTCCTCTATGACATAAATAATTAGAAACTAAGCTGACCCCAAGCCAAAATAAATATTACAGAATTTATGAATTTATCTTGTTAGAGGCTGGTAGACGTTTGTATTTGAAAAGGAAATACGATTGTGGGCGACGTGTTTTGGTCGAAATATAGAGGTACAAAGTTTATTATATTTTATGATAATCTAAGTAAATTTTCAGTATTCATATCGGTGCAGCTGCGTTTCGAAATTATCTTAAAAGATTTCTAATCTTAACTGCTTACAAAAGATTGAGAAATTCGTTGAAAGTTATAAAATATTCCATAGATGTAAAACCGCTCTTAATATTTCGAGAAATAGTAAAGAAAAATAAGATTCGGAGAAAAAAAAAAGTAGGTAATTTCAGAAGATGTCACATCCCCACTGATAATGCTGCATATAGCCAATTGATGAGCTAGAAATAGGTTTCTGGTGTTAGTATTGGTATGGTTAGTCAGTCGATTATACCGTTCGACATTTTCTTTACTGTGTTCCTGAAGATTGGCTAGGTTATGTGACGCAGAATTGAGAAGCGTTTTGATCATTGTTCTTTGATTTTGTATTGTCCCTGCCAAAATCGTTTTATTCGTATACAGTTAGTCCATTTCCCCATTAATGTATTCCAAGTCATTTTGTATGCATCGGCGTATAATTTTCGCAAATTTATAAGTCGCCCGTCGATTGGAGATATGTCAATCGAGACGAATGGTTTCCACATGTGGTGGTACAGTCGTGCGGGTCCGAGGTTTTCCGCTAGGATTGTGGTGTTTTCCAAAGAGGAGAAAAGGATGTTCCCTGAGATAGTGGAAATGGTCCAGAGTATGACCCAATGTAGATTTCTACTGTTCGAATGATGTCTTTGGGTGGGGATAAAGATTCCGGCAGACTCGAGTTTCAATTACGGGGTAACCGTGTTGGTGAAGGTGTACTTGATCGTGATACCTGCCTGTATTTTGAACACACTGATGCTGCGCCGGGTATGTCTAAATTTGTGCTCTGTTCTAAGTTATCTATGTTATTTGATGACTGGTTCCTTTTTTCCTTTGCTTTCTGACTCGTCTTCTGTTTCTAAAATATTCACGCTTCTGGCTAAGATGGCAATTTCATTGGCTCTCTTGGTATTTTCCGTATTTAAAATTACTAGCTGATCCCTCATTGAATTTTGTGATCGTTCTAAACTCTCTAATTTGGCAAGTATCTGAGAGAAAGGATCAATTATGTTTGAACTTGGAGAACCTGCTCGCGACATTTTTGAACAACTTTGTAAATTATTATTTAACTCTGACACAATATCCTCAGACTCAGAATTTTCTCCCGAAGAATAGCTTCGTAGATTTTCTTTATAACTATTGAACACCAGTTTTCCTAACAAGTGTACTTAAATGATAGTCGTTTGTCGGGTGTGTGTGTCGCGATTGACGCGGTCTATTAATTATAAATTTTTTTCGTTGAGTTACATCGAGAAACAATCGAGAATATTATCGCTCGCAATGATAAAATTTTCTATTTGTAATCACAATTTGCATTTTTAACGAAAGTATGTGTATTTATACACTGTTAAGAATGTTATTAATCTGAATAGATTTTAATATACAAGTGGTAAATCGTAATTAATAGATTTGTACGTTATAAAAAAAATAGCGCACATTCATATTATATTTAATAACCTTTCAATCAAAATATATTAAAATTAACAAACATTATTGAAATATACACGAGTATATTAAAATTCAAATAAAAATTTGTATATATATATATATTTTTATTTTATTAAGATGAAAGTATTTTAAATTTAATATACGACACGTGGTCGTACAGACACTGAAAATGCCGAACGCTCCGGCCGGCCAAATGAGGTAGTTACACCGGAAACCATAAAAAAGTCCACCAAATCGTTTTCGAAAACCGTAAATTAAAATGCCGTGAGACAGCTGACACCTTAAAGATATCATACGGCAATGTGTACGCTATTTTGCATGAACATTTGTCTATGAGGAAGCTGTTGTCAAAGTTGGTGCCGCGTTTGCTCACGGTGGATCAAAAACGACAACGTGTCGTTGAATTCGAGCGCTGTTTGGAGTTGTTTCGCCGAAATAAACCGAATTTTTTTGCGTCGGTATGTGACAATGGACGAAACCTGGATCCATCACTACACTCCGGAGTCAAAGCGGTCGTCAGCCTAGTGGACTGCAGTCGATGAAATGCGTCCAAAGCGGCCAAAAACGCAAATGTGGGCCGGTAAGGTTATGGCCTCAGTATTTTGGGATGCTCATGGAGTTTTGTTCATCGACTGCCTTGAAAAAGGTAAGACAATTTCACCAAGACAATGCGCCGTGTCACAAGTCGCTCGCTACCATGGCGAAATTGAATGCATTGAGCTTCGAATTGCTTCTGCACCCACCATATTCACCGGATCTGGCCCCCAGCGACTACTACCTGTTTGCAAACCTCAAAAAAATGCTCCAAGGAAAGAGATTCTATTCCAACGAGGAAGTCATCATCGAAACGAACGCTTATTTCGAGGGCAAAGATAAATCGTTCTACAAGAAAGGTATTGAAATCTTAGAGAAGCGCTGGACTGATTGTGTTGCTTTTGAAGGAGACTATGTTGATGAATAAAGTCGAGTTTTGCCAAAAAAATGTGTTTTTCCTAGTTAGTCCCGGGACTTATTGATCCTCGTGTTTTATATATTTATTTTTATATAATGTTTCTTTTTTTTCAAAGAAAGAAGCGAGATTTATTTATATATATATTGGATTTTTTTCTTTTTTTTTTTACTAGAAAGAAGAGCGCGCGACCTAATTTCTACTTTTATGACGCTTACTTATTGCAGTGTCACTCAAGCCGCTGTTGAGATGGTTGCGTATCTTTGTAGTAGTGCGTGTCTCAGTGTTAAAGGAGATGAATGCGCCTCTCCACACTTGATGCGTCCCTGTGCGTCTCCTGTGGGTGACGTGTATCCTTGGCTGGTTTGGGTGTTGGCTCGGCTCCTTAGAATCTCAACACCACCCCTCGAAGTCATGAGACAGATCACTCATACACATATGACATCCACAAATTACTTGAGCACTCGCGATGTTTTGTCCCATTCAGACCTTACGTTAACACATCCGCAGGCATTTTCTCAGTACATAAATATTTTAAATTTACAATATCCCGGTTGCACACATCGCGTATAAAATGATGTCGTACATTGATATGCTTCGTTCTCGCGTGGAAACTATCACTTTCTTTGAGCTTAATCGCACCCTGGTTATCATTAAATAACGTTACGCACTCACACTCCATGCCGATATTTGTCAGCACATCATGCAAATACATTGCTTCTTTCGTTGCTTCCGATAACGCCATATACTCGGCCTCGGTACTCGACAACGCAGCAGTTCTTTGTTTTCGCGCTTCCCAACAGTAAACCACACTCAAGCGTCCCCTTTAAATAACGCATCACACGTTTCAACGCTTTCCAGTGCTCGAGACCGTAATTATTATTAAATTGACTCAAATAATTCACGGCGTATGCTATGCCGGGTCTCGTATTATTTTTACCACGTACAAATTTAAGTCCCAAACATTGATTTACTTTTACCTAAATCTTTTATCTCGAATTCGTTTGACAATCTACTTTTTACATCACGCAGCCGTACGTCATCGTTCGTCTCAATTAACATATCATCCACATATACCGCTATTAACATGATTTTCTAATTTTTACGTGACATAAACAAACACGAATCTTGCGGTAATGCACTGAAATTTAATTTCTTTAATTTTCCTACAAACTTTTCATACCACTGTAGGCCTGAATGCCGTAAACCGTATAACGATTTTTTCAACAAATAAACAGTCACTTTTCACACGCGTTTCGCTGCGCCAGCGTTTCGCTGTTTCCACTACAATTTTCTTGTACGCGTTACTTTTCGCACTTATTCTTTCCCGAATATCACTTAACACTTCAGGAACCTCCATGAAGACATCCTCTTCAAGTTCGCCGTTTAAGTATGCTGTGACGACAACCATTTGATGGATCTCCAATCCGTATTCTGCCGATAACGCAGACAATAGACGAATTGACGTTGATCTCATAACCGATGAATACGTTTCATAAAAATCCTCCTCTGGCTGTTGTGAGCAACCCTTGGCAACAAGTCTCACCTTGTTGCTTTCGCTAAGACTTGTATTTTTCGTACAAAAAACAAACTGATTACCGATCACTTTTATATTTACCGGTCTTGACACAATTTCCCAATGTGCCGTTCTTGATTTGTGCTACCATTTCTTTTTCAATGGCTTTATCCCATGCTTCCGCATCAAGGCTTTCTTTTGCCTCCCTCAAACTAATTCGGTCATTCGTTGCCATGTTAACGAAAACGTAATCGTCTCCCGGTGACTCATCTTCATACTCCTCCTCGCTGCTATCACTGCTATCATCTTTGTCGTTGGGGCATGACGCATACCGCTTGCGCGGTCTTCTACTTCCCGTACGTATTAACATTGGGCGCTCTTTCCCTGTTTTCGAAGGTTCCACTAACATTTCCCATGAAAGTGTCGCCCCTCTCTTTCTCGATGTCCTCTGTTTTTGAGAAAATGGGGGTTGAAGTCCCAAAAAAGGCTGTCGAATTTATTTATTAAAAACAACAAAAAAAGTTTCATACTCATTCACTAGTGCTGCCTCATCCAAGAATTTCCATTCTTGATCATCGTCATTAATCCATTCATCGACGTCATTTTTAGTCCAATCGTGGAGTTCGGAAATTTGTAAGGCTAGAGCGTTGATTTAAATGTTCTAGGATGAGATGCATTTCAAGTTGGAAGTTCTTCGTCAAAATATATGGGTCATTCCATATCAGATTGATTTTAATCGTCATATTTTATAACAGACTTAAAGAATCTAAATCCACGAAAAAAAATTTTTCGAAAGGGGCCGAATTTGGAAAAAAACTATTTTGTGTTTTCAAGATAAACAGGCTTGGAAGTGCGCTTGGCATATCAAAAATATCATTTCTTAGAAAATGCGAACAATCGTATACTTGTAAAACAATTTTTTTTGGTCAAACAAAAAAATACGTGTCTATTTATTATTGATAAAGAACTGAAAAAAAATTATCTTGTTCAAATCTGCGACATCGACTGTCAATCTAATATGGAATGACCCATATGTTTAAAAAAATATACAAAAAAAAAAAAACAAAAATCAGAAAACCCTTAAGAGTATAAACTGGAAAATTAGTATTTTTCTTCTAGGAAATCTAGAATCATTGCAATAACAAATACATACAGGTTCCTGCATAGTTTTCAATGATATTAACTATATTAATAACAAGGAATAATGTTTACATTTTCAGTTCTCAGACCTGATGATCCAAAGGCCAAAAAAACTTTAACGTACTATGAAGAAGGATGGGATAAGAAATAATTTGATTGATATTAAGCATTAATAAGTAGGAAATAAGAAATAAATTATGTGTATTATACTCCAGTGTTGTTTAATTTCTTTTGTTGGTAGAATCAAAATTTGTCTTTATTATACACCGAGAAGAAATCCATGCGTTTGGCATACTGGCATCTCTAACCCAGAAGCATTTGGCTTTTGGTTGAATAGAAAAGATTTTTAGCTTCAATTGCATGGGCTCGATCCACGATCTTACATGAAACGTATGATGTGTTTTATGTTTATAACGCTCGAACGACCATACCTCTCGGGTATGGGAAAACCGAGCGTTTGATCGTATGCTCCTCGCTTTTTCCAAGTGACTACTGAGTGGTCGTGACCTAAATGTCAAAACGCTCGATCTCCTATACCAAAATGGTATGGTCTCTCTATCTTTCGAGCTACGAACATCGCTGTGCTTCTGTTGCGTATAAGTACAGTAAAACCTGTCGTAGCCGACACTCTCCTAACGAACATCCCACTCTGACGCTTCACATTATTGGTCGAGAAATATGCATGGTCAGGGCCGTCTTAACCACCGTTTTTGGAGGGTCCTCATATTTTTGTAAAAAATCTTAGTAATTTTTTTTTCCAATGAATATTTAAAATGAAATATTAATTTAATTAATGATTATATTTGAATTATAAATTTTAATTACAATTTAACTTCGAAAAATTGGAGAATTATTATAACCAATTATATTTCAACTTATTAAGATCTTAAATATGTATGTACAGTCGTGCAACGTAACCTCAACTGTCATCTATACATTTTCCACTAAAAGCACTAAGTATTCCTTATAGTTTTTTATCGACTGAATTTATCCATGAAATTTTAAAATTATCAACAAAAATAACTGTTTATTTTTCAAACTAACTTTTACTCACCTTTTTGCACAAAAGTAAACACAAAACATATGTACAAGCCGGTACATGTCTGTTACTAAACACAGGGGCACCTGTTGCCACAGCACTGAACCAAGCTAGTAATAAGTCCCTAGCAATTATCACAAGTCATTGGTACCCATCGTAGCCGAACTTGTCTCCCATATGTGTCGGCTACGATAGGTTTTACTGTATTTCTTACTATCAAATCATGTAGTACATGCGTTAAAAGCACGGAATGAGTGCATATTCATACTAATGTAATATAATTATTTACTTTACTCAAAGAGCATCATTTTTATGCATCGGAAGTTCGACTTTGTGCTAACTTCAAAAGTTGGAGCCAGTACCATACACTAAAAGCATGGATTTTTCTCGGTGTACAAATAAATAAACTAGTAAGTTTTCTTTGCTATTAGATTTTAAGGTCTTGAGTGAAGTTCATAACATTTATCATATTATTTCTTGTATAAGTCCTTACTAAATAGTTAAACATTTTGAATCCCAAAATATATACCAACGCATCCATGCAGTATAGCTTTATTTACTGACAGCGCGGTGCATCACTGTATCAGAGCTGGGTAAAATGGTTCTCAAAATGTATTTAAAATATAAAATGCAAAATCCATTTAAAATGTAAAATAGAAAATGGTTTTCTATCTTCAATTTAAAATGGAAAATGCAATATCCATATTTGAAATAGGTTAGTAAAAAATGCAAAATGAGTTTTTAATAATAATATTTATTTCCAAAGGCAATTATTAATTATAATTACGTTAACTTATTCATAATATTTAAAGAATTAATCTGTGGATGTGTCCGTTTACTTTATAACCCTTAACCGGCACACGTCTGTGATCGATCATAAAAGATCAACGTGAATTTCTTCCTTGCCCTCATTAGCAATTCCAGAGATTGATGACTCTTTATTGTCTTCATAAAAACTATGCATTTCCTGAAAAAGCAGTAGTTTTAAGGTCGATCTTTTTGATCTGGGCGCCCATTTGAGTTTGAAATGAGGATAGGTGGTTGTGGCCAAAATTACATCATTTGCTTTTGGAAGCAGAGCAAAGTACTGTAAGAACCTTTTCTCTAGACTCTGTAGAAGAGTTTGCTCTAAGGGTCCACAACATTTTAAATGCTTCAGTGAAAGAGACGCTAATATCTTTTTTGTCCTATACAGTTGGATCAGTTCGCCGAAGAACGTGTTCATAGAACCCTGAAGCTTGTCAATAGCTTCTGCAATAGGCCTCAAGATTTCCAGATACTCTATCAGAAATTCCAATTCGTTTTCCTTAAACGTAGGCAAATTTAAGGCGTCACACACAGCATTGAGTTTCTCTTTAATTTGCTTAAGATCCTTCAAACAATCAAAGGTAGTATTTCAACGAGTAGTGCAAGGTGATGTTGGATGTTTTCCTGTTATCTCAAAATAAATTTCTGCTTGCTTTGGTGATCTTGATGTGATGACACTTGCCGAATGCCGAATGGTGTAATCTTATATATTGAGGATATTTCGTACCTAAGCATTTTTCAGAATCCGTAGTTGGTAAAAGATTTAAAGTGTGGCTAGCACAACGCAGAAGTTTTGAAAAGCAGAATTTATAAAAACTTTAATTTACCTAATTTTTTCGTCTTGTCGATATACTCATTATGAATTTCGTTGATCAATTCCGTAATTTTATCGTACGTGTGACTTCCTTTAAAGCGTCTACAAGCTATTGCGGCACCCTCTCCTAAAATCACTGTTGATGTGAAAACATATTTTTCATTAGACAATAATATTCAATACCCTCACATTAAGATACTTCTTACTTATATTTCTTACCCAGTATGCTGTAATACCCATGTAACTTCTTTTCGAGATGCTCCAGACATCTGCTGTAGTACATATATATATGTACTTGGCTGATTGAATTCTGTCTATCATGGCTTGAACAAGTGATAAATAATCCTTGTTGTTCCGTTAATTGAGTGTTTTTCTAGTCATCACTGTAACATGAGCCTTTATTCTGCTTATACCTAAAAATTGAACAAATTACATGATGTGCTTATCAAATTCTCCTAAATTGTTCATGTATCTCTTTATTACCGGAGTAGAAAAAATATACGTCCACAAAATCACAATGTTTAAATTTGCGAATTATGCTATTCAAAATCACATATTCCTTTTCGCTTTAATTATAATCATGAAAATTTTTGACATTCGATAGTAAAAACCAACCGGCACATAAATGCTTAGATTTCAAAAAAATACAAACATTTTGTTTCAGAAAATGGGGGAAAGAATTGAAGGCAGAAATATTACAATTACCAACAGTCCAGTTCAAACTATACATGTCAAGGTATTTATAATTTAATTCTGCAACTCGAGACATTCTATCCCATTGACACTTTTTTATAAACATACAATAATTTTGTGGAAAACTATGGAAACAAAATTCACCAAATCGGTTTAACATATGACAAAAATCAATTATTCTGTAGTATTCTGCGCAATAAAAACCTACATAGTATTCGAAATACGTATTTGCACAAATCTGTAAAGAATCAGATGCGGATAGCTGCGGATGAATAAGTGAATAGAATTTTCGTATAGGACGGCAAACATATTCATCCTCAGTATTGAAAAGATAGAATGACCTTTTCTTGAATTTGTCCACCATATTTGATCCGCCATTTTGAATTTTAAAAATCTAAATTCTGTTTCGTACCCAGCGAACTTCAAAACTCCTGAATACCGAGTTTCAGAAAAATTGAATGACTTTTCAAAATCTGTCCGCTTTAAATACACGGAAAAAAAAGTTTATGAAATTGTCATTTACTCGTCAACCACTTTTAGACAGGCTAGAAAGTCTTTTAAAATTTAGAATTGTCAATGTATAAAACATTCAAGAAATAATCCTGAAGTGCTCATTAAATTTCTGAGAATGTGGACAATTATTTAAAACCAAACTCATACATTATCATCGTACGCATTTATGACGCTTCTTAAAAATTATATCCGCCGCTGCCGGATTCGAAAGCCTAACCTAACGTATAACGCATTTTATTCCTAAGCAACTAACCAGCGCCGCTATCGAAAATTATGATTTCCATCAAAATAAAACCTGAAGTCTATCCTTTGAAGTGTGTAGGTCCGAGATATAAATATCAAAGCCCCGCTCCAACTGTTAATTTAAAAAAATATATTTTTGTTACAGTGTTATGATTAAAATCAGTAAACGAACCTTTTTAAAATAAACGAGTGGTTTCTGAACAGGGAAGCACTTTATCTTTATTAAGTGATACACAAGAATGCGTAGCTGGAACCGAACTGAAATCGTATGAACTAGGCTTTCTAGAGATAGAGCGTCAGTGGTGGGTAATCCCCACTAGACTTGTGTAACACCTGTAAGTGACTACATGGGTCGGTGATTCTATCTTAGTTTTTACACAAAACAAAAATATTTTCTTTGTAATACAATCAATTAAAAATTTGAAAAATCCTACCTTATAAAATAAATACAATAGTCCTGTAATTAAGGCTTCATATCCTAAAAAACTTGAGTAAGTTAACGCCGTTTCGCACTGAAAAGAAAAATTCGCCAATACAGACATAATTGTGGTTCCTTGACCTATATTATATTGGAGATTTACCGTAAACCAAGGTTTGCTTGTATCAGTTCAGCCTGTATGTGTATTCCAACTATATGAATTACTATTGCAGCAATATTTTTGGTTAACTGTCAAATATATTTTGTTGATCTACTTGAAAACATTCAGCTATATTCATATGGCTTAAATCCCAAGCATTTCTGGCAGTGCTGTTATCGTTCTGGCGCGCCTATGTCGAGCGATATTTGCTAACATATTTTCTGTGTCGTTCAAGCTCAAGTGGGCTTATCGTAATTCGTTATTATTTATTACCTTAGGTAATTGAATCAGTTGGTTTTTCAAATTATTCAAATCTTGTTCCAAAAATTTTGTGTTATAAGTTACGTTAAATTGTTCTATTGATTCGATTCGTTCAGCATTTTTTAAATATAAAACATCTAGGTCATTATAAATTCTACAATCGTTACCTTGAATTATCGTTGGTTTGTTTATAATTACATTTCTCATAGTGGGTTCGCAACCTATGTCTAAATTCGTTGGATTGGCTGGTATTATTATAAAGGGTTTCCCAATAAGGGTGATATGTTTTGAAATTGAAAAAAAACACTGAATATTCATTCGGAATTGATCGAAATCTTTTTTATTATATTGGATATTCTATGCCATTTATGATTTAAATAATATATCGGCCAAATGTCCCCCGAGACTTGAGCCAAAAATGCGCCTCATCAGAAAAGATGATTTTTTGATGAAAATTGGGATCATTTTCAATTGATTCCAGAGCCCAATCCGCGAACTCCCGACGCAAACGATGGTCATTAGGCTTCAGTTCTTGGGCCAGAATCATCTTATAGGGATGCAGGCCAAGATCCAATCGCAAAATACGCCAGGTAGTCATCCTGGACAGGCCCAATTCCTGAGATCGGCGTGGCACGGACAATTCACGGTTTTCCTCGATACTGGCCTGTACGGCGGCTAATATTCTCTGGATTTGACCTTCTTCCTGTTCTATGATGGGTATTTCTAATATGTATGTGAATAGACCTTTTATTAATTTGTCATTGATAAAATTGCTTTGAATCGAGAAGTTTAATTTCCTACTCATATCCATTGCTAAATCATGTTCTTCCATTCTATCTTTTAATAGTTCTTCTTGATTTATCGAAGATGAATCCAATATCATCTTAAGAATCTTGGTGTGATTTGTCAAAACTGTAGCAAGGTTTTTATTATCTGCGTATATTTTATCGAATTCGGAATTTATTTGTTTTAGTGAAGAAATGGTAGTATCACCCTCCATATTAATATTATAAAATATGCTGGTTTGCGATCAATGAGGGTCAAATATAAAGAATAAAACTCTATAATGTCAAAATTGTTGCGACGTTTCGTTGGCTATGGGTTTGCCAACCTCATCAGGCTTTATAAAAGAAGGTTAACTCATGATGAGTAATGTCCAGAATATAAAATTATAATGAAAGTCATGATTTTACTTAATAAAATGACGTGATGTCGAGGAGTCGACGACACTTTGTCTATTACATTACTCATCATGAGTTAACCTTCTTTTATAAAGCCTGATGAGGTCTTTTTCTTCTTTAGTTAATTCTCGAGTCGGTGTGAAAGCAGAGGAAAAATTTTCGATCATAAAAATATTTTGACAAGAATTCTAGCATTTCTTTTAAAGTTTCTTTTTGTGCAGGAGTAGTTTGGTTTAGTTTTCACATTGTCTCCTCTTTTAGGTTTCAATTTCCATTTATTAAACTCTTCCTGTAAGTCTGTTTTTATTTTTCCTGTTACTTTTTTGATTTATTTTATAGTCGGCTTTTCTTTGGATTCTGTCGCTTGTGACGTATCTTTTTTATTCGTTTCTATCGGTATATTATTTTCTTCAACTATTCCTGATTCTTCACCTTCTTTTCCTTTCCTTTAACGTATTCTATTTCATAATCGTATTCTTCCATGCGTAATCTCCATCGTTAATAGACGCGAGCTTGGATCTTTTACATTGTGTAACCACACTAATGCTTTGTGATCAGTCTGAATTTTAAATTTTTTACTGAGTAAATGCTGTCTTAGGCGCTTCATCGCCTAAACTATTGCTAATAATTATTTTTCTGACGTAGTGTATTTTTCTTCTGCTTTATTGAGAGTCCGGGACATAAATAGACAAGGATGATTATTTTGACTTAATACGGCTCCTAATCCTTGATTAGATGCGTCTGTGGTTAAAACGAATTGTTCATCAAAATTCGGAAATTTTAATGCTGGGGCGGATATCAATGTGTGTTTTAAATCAGAGAATGCTTTTTCACAGTCCGTTGTCCAATCAAATATAATTTCTTTCTGTGTGAGACGAGTTAAAGGTCTTGCAATGCTCGAAAAGTTTTTTATAAATTTCCTGTAATATCCTGCGAGTCCTAAAAAGGATTGTACGTCTTTTACGTTTTTCAATTGTCTGAAATTCTGAATCGCACTTAATTTCTCTGGATTTGGTTTTACTCTGTCTTTCGTAATAATATGACCTAAGTTTTCTAATTCCGGTTTGAGATATTCACATTTGCTAGGTTCCAATCTCAAACCTAAATTCTTTATTCTTTCTAGTACAATTTCAAGGTTTTCGTTGTGCTTCTGTATCGTGTCTCCAAAAATTAAAATGTCGTCAATGTTAGCAAAAAATTGTGTGCCAATTAACCCTCTGAACGCGTTATCCATCATGCGTTGAAAAGTTGCCGGGGCATTTTTCAGTCCAAAAGGCATTCTATTATATTCAAAATATCCTTGAGATGTAGAAAATGTTGTGTATTTTTTGTCGCTTTCTTTCATCGATATTTGATGAAATCCGACTGATAAGTCAAATGCTGAGAAGAATTTCGCTTTTCCAAGTTGATCTAAAATGTTATCAATTACTGACAAGGGATAAGCGTCTTGATCAGTATCTTCGTTTATTTTTCTGTAGTCAATTACCATTAGGGATGTTCGATTCTTTGGAAAGAATCGATTCTTGAGTAGATCGAAGATTAAACAGAGGAGAATCAATTCTTCGAAAGATCAACTCGGAAAGAATCGATCTTCTAAAGATCGATCTTTTACAGACGCACACAAAAAGTTAATTTAAGACAACAATTGTTCATTTTCAATCATTTATTATGTAATTTTTTATACACCTATACACCTTGAAAAAGAGTCTGATCAGAGTTGAAACATTTCGGCAACTTAAATATATTTTTTTAAAAACCAAATAGACGTAATTTTCTTTAATATGCAGAAGTACAGTTTGAATTTGAAATTTGAAAAATCAAGCGAATTAAGTCAATTGACAGTCTTTCAGGGACAATGAGTTCAGGAAAAGTAAATGCTGCAAGTGTTCAGGTAAGAGACGGCTTCTATTGTCGGTAAGTATGTTGCCTGCTCTTGAAAATAGTCGTTCCGAAGGCACTGACGTGGCCACGACTGGCAAGTATTTTCTAGCGATAGTACACAGCATTGGATAAAGCGAGACGTATTGCTTACTCCAAAATTCCATTGGGTTTTCTTTCTATTTTATAAGTGGCTGACTCAAGTAATACTTCAATTCGGTCGGCATTTCGTTTTCAGCCAATTGTTCTTCTGTTGAATTTTGAATTTGTGAAACTAGATTTTCGTGGTATGACCACATGTCATTGACGTCAGCGTCATCAATTTGGTTTGCGTCATCTGTGATCATCGCAGCAGCAGCAGCAGCAGCAGCATTTGATTGATTTAATCTCCTAATGCACCTACTGATGTGATTAACAGCGTTTGCACATGCCATGCGGTCGTTAAAGTGAATCCTTTTAAATCTAGGATCCAGAATAGTAGAAATGGCGTTAACGTGTGAGGATTCTATTTGTCCAAATCTTTTGCTGATTTCAGAAACAAGTCGCGACAATAAAGATTTGGCAGTAGCCGTTTTAACTTTAATGCGGAGCTACTCCACTTTCTTTTTCAAGCAGTTCACCATTGGGATTAATTTGCTGCTTGTGACATATTGTTCTCCACATAATTCTTTAGTCAACACTTCAATAGGTCGCAACACTTCCAGAATTTTTTTCGCTAATTGCAATTCTTCAGCAGACAACATTGGAGGCGAGTTGGGAAATTTCAATAAAATTGTAGCAACTTCGTCTGCTAAAAGTGTGAAGCGTTCTAGCATGTAATATGTTGAGTTCCAGCGTGTCTCGACAGATTGTATCAATTTAAGAACGCTGACTTTTCGTAACGCATCAGAAGCAAGATTAGATTGTTTAAAAAACTTTACAATATTTTTGATTTTGATAATCACAGTCTGTGCGTCTTGAAAATCTAACGTATTTGAAGCAACCAGATTGATGGTGTGAGCGAAGCATGGGCGATGTCCATTGTTTCCAAAATAATCGTTGACTGCCTTCACAATGTTTGCTGCGTTGTCAGTAACAATTGAGACTATTTTTTCGTCGGCGATATTCCACTCACTCGTGATAGATGTCATCCACTCCCCTAAGTATTCAGCCGTGTGTGATTCCGATAGCTCAGTTACGCCGATGGTTGCGGAGAGTAATTCGCCCTCACGTTCATAATGAGCCATCATTCCGAGATAGCTAACAGCATTATGGACATCGCTCCAACAATCATCCGTGAGTGAGAAATAGTCAACAAATGACAATCTGTTTTTTACAGCCGCGGAAAATAAATTATATTTCTCTTCCATATAAGTTGTGATAGATTTTCTTTCAGGTAGCTAGTACAACGGAACTGCAGTTTTCATAAGATATTTTAAACCTTCTTTCTCGACGGTATTGAACGGCATATTGTCTTTGGCAATCATAAATAGGATCGCCTTCGTTATTCCTTATTTTAGATCCCTTATAACATGTGTAAAACTTGGAATGGATCGATCAATATTCTCAGGTTCCGCGGAGCTAAAGTGAGATTAAAAAATTCGTTATTCTTAGAGTGTTTGAAATATCCCTAATATTATTTTTTGTTTATAATCTGCATAATATAACCAATTTTTATAGGTCTTATGGAATTTTAATATTTTGTGTTTTCCTAGGAGAAAATCTAAATTTTATAAACCTGAAAAAACTAAAATAATTAGGATTTTAGATGTAGTAGATGCAAACTCACCGAGAATAAAAAACATTTAGATTTCAATTACAGGCTGCGTAATCTAAAAACTGCAATCATATATTGTAGGACTTATGTAAAATCCTTTAAAATAATATAGAATAAAATGAATTCTTCGTGGAGAATAAATCTGGGAAAAATAGGTAACTACATTTATCTACAGTGATAAGTCTTATATATAAATGATTGCAGTTCTTAAACTATGCAAAACAACTTTCAGACTTATGTCTTTCATAGATAATTTTGAAAATACTCCCTTTTTGTTATTTTTTTTGTTATCTAATATTTATCTTATTTTTCATTTATTATTTTACTTCGCTTATTTTCTATTCACTAATTTACTTTTGGTTACTATGTTTTTGATTCTCAACAAAAAACATATTTTATTTAATTTACCTTCGAAAGACTTCATTTCCTTAAAGGAACTGTCAATCCTCGGCTGCAGAATCAATTGTCAGGACCTAGACGTTGTTCTCGATACACTCGAAGTACCCGACAACCAAGACTCAGCTTCCGACCCGTTTTGCCCGTAAGTTGGCGAGAGGGGTTCATTTGAAATTGATTCAAAATTAAAAGAATCTTTTGATACGGATGCCGGTGATGGCAGTGGTGACGTCCATGATGTCGTTGCCATTGAAGTTGATGGAGCGGAATTTAGACACTCATTGTCTTCATTCTCATTTGCATTATCCTAAAAGCAGTAAAGAAATTAAAATATTGTATATACTTGGTAAAGTATGAGAAATATGATTGAAGGCATAATAATTAAATTATTATATAATCATTTATTTTTTTATTAATTTACTTTTATTTATTCTGAATTTATTTTTTACATTCTCGTCAAAGAATTCAACCATTTCTTTAAAAGTAGGAGTTCTGATATTTTTCTGCTAAAACTAATTTTGTATTATTTTCATTTATTTAAATTTTTTAGTTTTACATACCAAGTTGTTAGGCATGGTAGTTGGCCTTGAACCTTTTTTCAATTCTATTATGAGTCCCATGACCTCGGAATTAGTGGAATGGTTTCTCCTTAGATGGTTTTTTAAATTTGTTGTGTTTCCTCCAGACACCTGTCTTTGGCAGATCTTGCACAAACCACCAGTTGCGTTTTTAATAAAAAAAATGCCAGACGGAACTAGCATTCTTCAATTTAGGTCCCACTAAAAAATCAAGAATGATATCACATTATCTACCAATTTTCAAATCTTATCTGAATAAAATTTGTTAAACGGATATTAATATGCGAAGTTATGTTGTAGATTTTACCGCTTCAATGATGCATGATTTAAAAAAAAAGTTTTATGCAGAAGTATGTACCTACTTCTTTTGCTATGTTTCAAGTCCATCCACCACAATAAAACTAAAAGTTTATGAACATTCAAATATGTTCATGTACATACACTCGAGATTCCCTATAACGAAATTCCCTGTAACGAAACCTCTGTAACAAGCGCGTCACGCCTCCCTATAACGAGCAGACGATCGACCCCTCTTCCCCCACTACTACGAAATGAAGCGCGCTCGAATTTGAAACGTTGTATTTCTGGCAAATTTCCCAATTTTTCTTCCCATTTTCTGAATCTGTCAAAATTTCCATTTTTGTATACATTGGCAAGACTTTTCTTTTTTTCTGAAAATATTAAAAAATACACCTGATATAAGCATAAATATTTTTATTATTATATTATTATATTTTTAGTATTTTGAGTACATACCGTCAAATAAGTTAATTCCATCTTCAATACTCACAGAAATCTTTTTTATACCGTTTTAACTATGTAAATATATTATTCACATAGCCTCACTGACAAAAAACGTACGTTACATTCTGCGTATCAAAATGCATAGTTATATTTTAATGTAACCGACCAAATAGTTTATTTTTTGGTTTTACGAAGTTTTTAATTACTTTACAAGTGCAAATGTACTTTTACATTTCGAAGTTAGTTTTCTTATAAGACCTTCATTGCAGTCAAATGTGATTTTACAAATATTCCGTAATTGTAAGTACTCTATAGGATTATTTTACGCAGAAATTCATAAACATACACTTATTATTACTTACCTTAATTAACCTCAAAAATTCTCAGAAGCACCGTGTCGAATCGAATGACGGAAAATGGCCGGGGAAAGCAGTTACAATTAAACACTTGAAATTTGAAATTAGCTGAAAGAACACTTGTCACTTGAACTTACTTGAACTTCAGCGAGTCTTGACGCTGGTCGTGAGCGATAGCAGAGGCGAGCGAGGGTAATTTCGCTATAAAATCACTAAATATTTCTAAATCTCACTAAAATTCCCGAGAATTCACTAGAATTGAGAAAATGAACTCGCAGTCCTGAGACTGCGTTTTAACGCAGCGTCGAACGCTAAGTCACGAGAGTGAAAGAGATAGTAGTATTAGCGTTTCAGTTAAAAAAGAAAGAATCAACACCTTGATCGTCAGGGAAAAGAATCAATTCTCAAAAGAATCAACCTAGTAGAGAATCGATTCAAAAGATCGATCTTTTCGACGAAAAAGATCGATCTTCAAAGAATCGAATCAGAATCGAACATCCCTAATTACCATTCTCAATTTGTTGCCTTTTTTAGGTACTATCCATAACGGTGAATTGTGATTCTCTTATAATATTTTTACATAAACGTTCGTCTGTTTCTTGTAACGAGAATTCTCTATGTTTCTCGGGTAGTTTATGCGATCTCAAATTAATGATTTTTACTGATTTTAATATAATTTCGTGTTCCGTCAAATTTGTACAAGGAAGCGGTTCTGAATCCAATGAAAATAGTTCCTGATATTTCGCTATTAATTTTAATATAATTTCCTTTTGCTCTTTTTCCAAATGATTTAGTTTTGAGAGTTTTAGAATTTCTTGTAATCGTTCCCAAACATTATTGTCTTTTTCTTGTGAGCGTATGACTTTAGAGTTTATTTTTAATATTGGTTCGTATTTGATTGCTATATTAATTAATTGAGTTTCATTATGGTAATTATTGATTGGTATTGATACTTTATTATTTTGGATTTTATAAATTCCGTCTGGTAAATTTTCTGCATCCATTATCAAAATGTCTTGATCTAAATCGTGGGCTTCAATTAAAAATATTGTTGTCACCTAAAATAAATTCACCATCTTGGTACAATTGTAGTTTAAATTTGGCAAGTATAAGGAATTCCGGTGTGATTGAATATCTTTCATATCGTGAGAAAAATTCTACTCCTATGATTCCATCTTCGGGCAGAGGAAAATCATCGGGAATTATGTGAAAAGTATGAGTTGAACCAAAAAATGTTAAATTTACTGATTCTGTTCAGATATACTCATCGTTACCTATTACAAATTTTTAAAAGTATTTCTTTCTTTCATCCTTTTTATCCAAAATTTCATTCTTTACAGTAAAACCTCATTTATCGGGACGCCCTTGAAATGTAAACACCTCGTTTACCGGGATTTGGAGGGGCTCCCCACTACCATCTACAGTCTCATGGTGGGTTGCCATGACTCTTGTTGTATGTTGACATTTAGTAATGGTTATGTACAATGCAAAAAGTGCACGTGTACATAAGTTGTAATGTATTTGCAAATTGTGTAAATTTATTTGGTTTTTCATGATGGAAAATGAAGATAGAAATACAAACGAAGGTATGTAAAAAAATTGACATGATAAAACTCCTGCAAATGGAACATCTGGAAACTATGTCACTATGTCACTGTGTACAAGGAGTGGTGGCTGGAGGAGAAACAAAATGTCCCAATAAATGAGGTTTTACTGTATTTAATTTATCGCGGCACCAGCGTCAACCAATAATCTGTAATTTCCTGTTCTTCTTCTGCATCGGATGGAATAGAGTCTTCCGCATATGGCAGGAACTCTGCTGAGTCCTCGTAATTTTGTTGTTCGTTTATTTCGTTTTGGGTCGTCTCCGAATGATCTGTTTGTTCGTTTCCTGGATCATTCGAATTGGCTGCGGCGGGCGTTTGGTAAATTGACCTGTTGGAGAATTTTTAGGTCTATCGTAACATTGAGCTGCTAAGTGTCCCAATTTCTCGCATTTGTGGCAATTCATTTTTGATCTGTCTGTTAATGGTAAATTAGAATTCATTGCTCGTAGCGTAACATTAGCATGAGGTCTGGGAGGCGGCAAAGGTCGTTTTACGAAATTCATTGTTTTTGAAGGAATTTGCGTCGTTCTCTGTGGATGGGATTCTTTTAACCACATTTCCGTTTCGAGTGTCTGATTTTGAGCTTCTGATAAAGTTAAAGGTTTCATCAGTCTCACTTGAAATCCAATTTCTTTCCTAAGATTTAATAAATAACGACTTACGTGTTCTTGCTCTTCGATTTTTATTCTTAAGCGTCTTAACGTGGGTGACGTGTGTAATCCTTGAATAACATAATTTAATTCGTTAGTAATTTGCCTGAACCGTAAAGTAAAATTCTGTACAGCTTCCATGATGCCTTGTTTACAAGATTCTAGTTTTGATTCCAATGCGAGAGCTGAGCCTGACTGTTCTATATTCTGTCTGGGCGATTCATACAAATACTCGTAGGAATTTATTTGCGAGTATCGCGTGGCTTTTTTCGCGACACCTTGAATCTTTTTTGCGACTATTAAATCTAATAATAAGTGTGGTTGCGTACACCTAATTATCGCTTTTTTTATAGATTTTATGAAATCTTCGACACCCATGTCATCTTGACTATTTAGTATTTTTATCGATTCTATTGCTAATTTAGCATCTATACTTTTATCTTCTTCTATAGGCGCGGTTGGTCTCTGAAAATACTTTTGTTCTCTGGAATTTTCCATTTGTGGTTTCTCGAGCGCTTCGTCATCTGTAGATGAGTCATTTGTTATTTCCGACCTTCGTACATCATTATCCGTTTCGACTTCTCCCGAATATCCTAACTTTTTCACTAATTTCGACAGTTCTTTGACTCTGTTCTCGTTTTCTCTTTTTAAATAATTTTGTGAGATTTCGATCGATTGTAATTTGGTTAAAATATCTCCCAACATTCTTTCCATGGACATATTGGAAGGGGGATCAATTAGACTTGGGGATTGTGTTCTGGACATGATTACAGTTGAAGAGGAATGTTTAAAGGGGAATTAGTGTCGTTCGTAGAGTCTGTCAGGTAATGTTTAATCTCACAATATGCGTGCTTAAATTTTTAACATTTGTTATAGAATTTTGTTTCTTTATTTTTTGCTCTTTACAGTTTTAAGTGTAATGGATTTTAATTTCGGAGCGATCTTCCAAAAACAACCCTTAGATTTCAATAGTAGTGAAGTTTATTTTGTTAAAGATAACCAGTGCTCTGGATCACCAGAAGTATAGTTAACCCAAACTCACCACAACTTTACTTCACCTGTGCCGTAACATAGTCTCCGTTCGACGAAAGCAAAGAAGATTCATCTTCTATGGCCTGAGTTTGCTTCGCAGCGATTTACAAAAATGTTATTTTTATTTTCTAAAAATGCTTACGATTTTATTTCAGCTAGATAAAACTCGTGGTTTTCTTATTTGTCCTGATGTTCCTATGCGGACGCTGTGACGTCAGGTTGCCAGGCGGATGCAGTGACGTCAGATGGGCGTTGGCTTCATAGGTTTGATCAAGTCTTACCGTCTCGGTCGAGATGCTTCTTCCGTCTTATTACGGGCCTCGTTCATTAGATTTAATCTTTTGAGAATTTAGTTTTACGTAGGATGTCGGCTACTGAATTTACCAGACAATTATAACTAAATCTCCACTAACTTGTTATAGGGCTTACCCGCAGGAAAAGTCGGGAGTTCAGCTTTTCAGAATTTTCGTGAAAATTCTGTCTTCTTTTCCTTTACTTGATCAGTAGATTCAAGTTCCTTTTCTCTCCAGTCTGCTTATCGATGTGAATCCAGTTATATTTTTTCCGTAGAACTTTTACTGATTCGCGATTTGAGCAGATCCTGGCAGGATCGCCAAAATGTTATGATTAAAATCAGTAAACGAACCCTTTTAAAATAAATGAGTGGTTTCTGAACAGGAAACTACTTTATCTTTATTAAGTGATACACAAGAATGCGTAGCTGGAACCGAACTGAAATCGTATGAACTAGGCTTTCTAGAGATAGAGCGTCAGGGGTGGGGAATCCCCTCTAGACATGCGTAACAACAGGCAAATACAAAAATTTTATTGAAAAGAGATGATGGATGTTTTCGTAAAAGAAGAAAATTCCAGATTGATAAATAATTTCAAATTATAAATATTTTTTTCGAAATCAGAAAACATTTGACCTTGACGCAAGATGGTCAAAATTTCGAATTTTTAAAATCATTTATTGTAAATTTTCTATGCATAAAAAATTGTGACGAGGTTGTTCTATGTACAATGCTTGTTCGTCAAGAATAGATATGAAAATTGAGATTAAAAAATGTGTCTTGAGAAATTTCCATGGTTTCAAAAACATTTTGATTTTTCTTCTTTATTTCTCACACCACGCAGACTATAAATTATTTTTTATAATTTCAAAATGATTACATGTTTCTTCGATTTGGACTGAAGAAATTATTAACACATCTAGTTTTTCAAATCAATTAATCAAATTAAAAAAAAAAACGTTTTTCCTGCTTTTTAAAAAATTTCAACTTGAAAATTAATTTTTTTGAATTTCCTAAATGTTCAATTCCAATTAAAATTATTTATAAAACATTACTGAATTTCTATTAAACCTAAATAATAAAATGACTCAAAATGAAATATTATGAGTAATACTTTTCAATCTAAAAGGGACAGGTTTTATGAAGAAGGATACGTATTTTTCTGAGAAAATAAAAGTTTATTATGCTCAATTTATTACATCCAATGCTTAGCAATATAATACCCAACTGGCAATTTATTTGTAATGCTAATAGGCGTGTTGTACGGTATGCCACGTAGATTAGGCACAGCATACGAATAACATTGGTCATCGAAAATCTTGTAAGATAAGATCTTCACGAAATGAAATTGTAGACCATCTTCTGAGAAGATAATTATAATGCATTTGCATTTAATTTTGTGACCTAACCGAACTATCCAATTTATCGCTTGAACTTTATCTCCCGCAGAGTATGGTATCAAGTGACCAAAATTTTCGACGTCATTTAAGTCTCCAAAGTTTAAAACTTTCATAGGACAAGTAATAAAGGGAGCCAAAATTCCGGAGTCTTTAGTAAGGAATCTAACTAAGCATCAACTGGTGTTTCATCGCAATTGTGTAACACACATTTTTGCGACAAATAGCTACGTCAGAAGTCACTTTACCCTCCCTGTGTTTACTTTCGTTACGCATGGAACTAATTTGAGGAAGAGGTCCAACTGATTTCATTATCTGCGGATAATGAAGAATAAAATGATGTTTAGGCTTCATGTGGTTTGGGTAAAGTTTGGAAAGCGAAGTCAAGTATTCAGTGATTTCCGTCTGGAGTAATCTGTGGGTATTTTTATGAATAACCTTCCTTAAAACAAGTTCTACGACTGTCTTTAATTTTATAAATAACTCCCAGTGAGCATCTCCTGTAGGCGCCAATGGACCGACTATAAGAAATAAACTTCTAAATAAGTTCATCATTTCAGCCGATGAAAGAATCATGCATTCATTATTGAGATGTTTTTCGGAAATGGGTGGAGGTTTATTTACATTATCGTCAACTCCATATTGATAACCAGCGAGTCTCAGATTTATGTCGTCCAGTGTCAAGTACTTCGCTACAAATATCAGATGGGGCAGTACACCCAGAAAATAAAGTGTCTGCGTAATACTGTGCATTATTCACGCACGCGTGTGGATTCATCCCCACGCGTGAACTCAGGTTATACAGGTGCGCGTGCAATTGCCACGCATATGTCTTGCACGTTTGGTTCGCACGCCTGCTTGCAGAATGCGCGATTCCAAAGAATATATATTTATTCTAATATTATCAATTTTGAGGGAAAATGATACGAAAATAAATAATTTGAACAATTTTTATATTTCTAAAAAAAATTGAAAGAGCAATAACAGTCGCATATTGAATGAATACAATTACACTATATCATTATATCGCATAAATATATCGATTCCATTGAATCATATAATTTTTATCGTTTCCAATCCGCGAACCTCATATTTTGCCCAGTGTAGGCTCTCAAATAGATGATTTCTTACTTCTAATTCTAAACTCAAATTTGTAGCTAATGGATGATTCAGATATTCTTCAATGCAATCGAAACATTCGCAGGCTGGTTTATTTGGTTTTAATAGAATTTTATTACATAGTCCGCAGGTCGTGTTCGCTGTTTCTGGTACAATCATATAATGTCCTTCATTTCCTACATTATATTATAACTGGTAATTGTTGGGTAAAGTGAAATAACATTGTGCACAAATTCGCCAGCCTATTACTCTATGAGTGTAAACAGTGGTTACACTTTCATTGAATGAATAGCAAGTATATCTACGTAGCTTGTAGTAAGTTGTAGGAAAGTGTTGAGGTAATACTCCATCGACGTGTTTGGCGCTGTTAGTATCTGGTACTTTTGCCGTTGGAATGATTTATTGGGTATTTTTCTTTTCATTCTGCTTCTCTTAGCTGTTTTCTGAAAGAAAAAATACATTATATTAGTACATGGTGATGATAGAGATGATAAAAAGAAATAACATTGGTTGATATAATATGTTTTTTTATTTTAAGGCTACTGTATGTTGTTATAAATATTATTATATGGAGGTGAGGAAATTTTAATTATAATGTTTTATTAATTTTCTATTTTTATTTCTCCTAGTTTGATTAATATTTCTAGGGCTGCTTCATTTTCCGCTATAATTTTATATTTCCCCGATTTTGTTTCCTTTAAACCATTGAATTCAACTGTGACTGTGTTTATATCTCCTGTTTTTGTGTTTATGTAGGTTGGTTGTGTTATTTCGTTTTTTGTTGCGTAATTATGAAGTTTTCTTTTGCAATTAGTGCTTCCTATGGTAATTGGTTGTTGTTGTTTTCTCTGATTTTCCTCGTAAATGTTCAGTAGTCCTTCTTAGGACTCCTGGTAGTTCTTGCTGAGACATCCTGAAAAAATTGAATTAGCATTGAATTAGCTTAATAAATTTTGAGATTGATATTAAAATTAAATATAGAATAAAGAAAAGTGGATATTGGTGATTTTTTTTTTTTTTGGTGAGGAGGAAAAATAACGAAATCTTTTATAGACGTTGTACAGGACTCTCCTAGGACGCATCTAGGCATACCTGTTAAAACCAAAAAACCCCCTCTGTCGAACCAATACACCACCCGCGGATTCGCCTTTCGGCTTTAAACTTCACGGGTGGTTGGTTCCAGCTTGAAGTCGCGTACGACTCTTCCGTCATCCGTTCGCTTGGAGCCTACACCCGCGGCCACCCGCCCGTCAGGCAAACCGACTAGCCGCGCCAGCCAGGGGAGAACAAAGAGATTCCTCCCCCGAACTACGCGGACAGCCAAGTCCACCCGAGACGTAGGACTGCGGGTGTAGGTCCCGATGCGATTTCTACTGGCCCTCCCCGTTGTTTCGCTGCCGACGCCCATAGAGCTCTCTCGTCCTCATCACAAATGTGACGAATGACTCGATGAGCGTCCAAAACCACTCAGACTGGAGCATTAGAGAAACCATCGTGTCAGGAGTGAGCTCGGAACCCACTGCCTCACCGATGGCCGCCCTTGCCGCGCCCCACTTGGCGCAGACGAAGAGTGCATGCTCTGCATTATCCACCGGGGAATCGCAGTAATAACACATCTCGTCTCTCTTCTTGAAGCACTTCAGGTTCGCGTTAAAACAGCCATGGCCTGAGAGCGATTGCGCCAAATAAAAGCCGACTTCTCCGTGCTTTCTGTTCAGCCAGGTGGCGAACTCCGGTATCAGGCGGTAGGTCCATCTCGCGGTCTGCTCAACATGCCATCTCATCTGCCATTTCTCGACGAGTCTGTACCTTCCATCCTTGTGGATGGCCTCCTTCGCGCGAGCGATATCCTGCAGCTCGGTACAGTTAAGCTCCTTGCGGAGCTGAAAGGTCTCTTGCCTTTCCTCCGCCAATAAATCTAGCGGCGGCACGATCGCCAGGACCAAAACAGCACTCGTCGAGACAGTTCTATATGCTGGAACTATTCTCAACGTAGCAGATCGGACTCCAGGAAATCCCCGACGCTCAAATCAGGGTTACAAACCCGGCCGGCCTCCTTGTTGGGTCCTGAAACCAAAACGAGTCCTCAGACCATTTGTACTGCTCACTAATGAGCAGTACATCGGCCCTCCTCTCCCTGGCAGTCTGCATCAGCAGGGCTTGGGCATCCTTCTTCATGCATGGGGATGGACGCGTTTATAGCGTTTTCCTCTTTCAAGCTGGGATAGACCCGTTTATAGGGCACCCTTCACGTAATGGGAAGATGCCCGTCTATAGTGCGCCCTGCATTTGTTCACCGAGTCATCGGGACACTACAACCTCCATGACCCGAGGGCCGTCTGCTAAACCTCCCCATCCGTCCTTTTCTGACATAGCCAAGAGAAGGACTTCGTCAAGGTAATAGTCTAAGGGGTTTTTTTTTTTTTTTTCTAAATTTTATGTGTAATATAGGATATAAGTTCAATGTGTATATCGTTAACCAAGCTAGGATCAATCACAAAATCTAATTGTTGGTTTCTTAAGAACCATGTATAATAATATACTTTCAAATATAAGTTTTAATAGAGGGTCATATCTGCTCAATGTATCTACTCCCCACTCAATAATACTGGTAGTTATATTCATGGTGGGGGGTATTATCTGGAGGAGTGTTTGTTTGCACATATGTTGAATGAGAGGGTGTAAATGGGGTAGCTTCTGGATTCAAAGATGACAATGTAGAGCTTCTACTTAACATCAAATTATTTTGATCTTGATTCTGTATATAAATTGGCGTTGGTCTTATCCCTAATTGCTCCATTTGGTTAGTAACCTATGTCATGTCAGGATGGGTGGATGTATTATGCACTTGATCCCTAGGGGTATATCTCTTCCTACTTCTGCTTCTGGATCTATGATTGTCAGGTCTATAGGTTTTCTTTTCTAAGAAGGCAACTCTATTTTCCAATGAGGCAATTATAGCTAATAGACTGTGAATCACAGGAGGGTGAGATCTCTGATTATTATTGTATCTAGACATATTGCCCTTTATCAAACACTATTAAATTTAATCTGAGTCAAAATTACTTGAAGTTTTTCTAAATACCAACCATAAAGGGATAATTAGTGATATTACATGCATTAGGTTAGTGAATTTATATTCAAGCATTAAAGGCAAGGTTAATAGAAACTTGATCCTCAATGTAACCCTTTTATTTCATGGATATTAGGATAGTTGTATCTTTTATTGAGACAATATCTTTCTTTGTACACTGGGAAAAATTTAAGGTTCGCTCGACCTGATATCCGTTACCAGAACATGAAAAGTTAAAGCTAGCCTTTCAATGTTTCCGTAACGTTGTTTCCATGTACGTTGGACATTAGGTCTTTACGTCGTCTTATGTATTTGTGCCTAGAATGGGAAAGCGTGGAATATCCACGATCAGAGATCATGACAGATCAACTTTCTAACAATTTTGATTCAGCCAGCTTCATTGCATGTATATTTCTAGATATACTTGCCGCTTTTTATTATGCAATAATTCTTGAGGACATATTGTTAAAAGAAAATATTTTTTTTCAATGAAGACTACTTACATATAAAATGAATATGAAATAACTTTGAATAATTTTTCAATAAAAAGGGAGTTAGATGAAAATTTATTGCGTGATTCGCAACCGATAATCAATAATTATAAATTATTATCATTATTAATTATTAATAATAGATTTATTGAAAAAAAAAATTGAGAGATTTTTCTATTTCCCGCGATAGTTTCCAAGAATGACATGAATATTTGTTATATTTTTTGTAATATGTAGATTTATTTTAAAAAAATAGAATAAATTTTTATTCTTTATCCTTGGTTACGCATGTATTTCTTTTAATGCAACTGAAAATATAATTATACTGAATATAATTGTAAAGAATCGCGTATCTGATAATGAGCTGGAATGAGCGATAAAACTTCACTTGAATTTTGTAGTCTCTTCACATCAGTTACATCACAATATTGAAAACTTCGTGCATTATGAAAAATGTTTTTTGTACGGTCGATGCAATTGACTTGTTCGTGTTCACAGTGCCTGCAAGTTGATTGAATGTGTTTTTTATTTCTCGATGCTTGGACTCATAACGCATTGTCCAATAAGACACGGCAGGACCAAATTGCCGAATCAACTGAACGTAATGTTCTAAGAAATGCAATTTCGGTGGCAAAGGCCCGACAAGTCGTGTGTACATTGCGTTGTGTTCACTGACAAGAACACGCAGCTGCTTGATGTGACCCTCAAGAAGCCTAGGTGCTAAAACCACATCCAAAATTTCCCTCAATTTTTTATACATACACCAATATTCAAATTGTATTGTTGGAGCGTCTAGTTCTTCAATGAAATCTCCGAATAAGATGCCAAAGTATCGAGTGAAACATAACATTTCGTCAGCGCTCATGTTTAACCGATCTTTACTTTTTATTTCCAGGGGGTTTGATTCGTTGACGCTTAAAAATTCGAAAGCTTTGATTCTTTGATTTACTTCATGCAGAGTTAATTTTGTGGTCTTTAATACCGAAATTAAAATGTCATGTAGAGCATCGTGATAAATATTCACGCAAATGTGAAAATGTGGAAGTTCGTGAAAACAACATACTTCATGAATGCCGGTACTTTGCGGATCACAGCTCTTCACGTCCTCATTATAGTTGTCTATTGTACGCAATTGTTGTGGGACCTCTATGACAAGACTTTTCATGGAATCGCGATCAATTCGGCATGTTCTACAGCAATGGCCGGAAGTAAAATTTTCGGTAAGACCGAAAATGGAGTTTAATCCTTTGTTGTCACCAGAAATCAAAATTACTTCAAAATAAACATGCTCTGAGAATATTTCTATGCCATTAATATCTAAATCTTTAAGTTCCTTAATAGCAGGCTCAAATGTCGCAGCATTACCAAACTTTTTACGGTCCTCTGCTCTAAAAATCAAAACAGGATATATGTATTCCAAACGAGCCGCATACTGTGGTGGAATGCACGGTATCGAAGCATATAACACCCCAACACTACTTTTCCCTGCATGAAAACCTAGGCAATTTCCTGGCTCGAAGTCATCGTGGTATAGAATTAGCGGAATAACGAGTCCATCGCCACCTCGTTCTAGAAGTCGTTGCTGCCAATATTGACCTTGCATAGGATTCATCAAGTACTCGTCTTCATCTAAAAGTTGCTTCATATAACTCTTGACTTGAGTGAAGAACACTTCATTACTGAAAATCGTTTGTAAAGTTTGTTTCAGCGGAATGAATTGACCAGTTACTGAATTCCTGACTATAGAGATGTCTCCTCCCTCTTCGATTGAACTAACGCTCTTTTGAATTTCATATTCGATTGGATCCAGTTACAGGCCGAGATTTGTATATGCTTTAGTCCTTTTGAAATCTGTAGAGAGTAAATGAAAAGTGTTTGGATAAGCATCAAATGTTTCCTTCATATTTTGCAAGAAAACGTGGCCATTGAAAGAAGCCCCATGAATGTCTGTCATATCTGTAGTCGCTCTTGAAATGAACAATTCCATGAAACGCTCCATCATTTCCACCATTTCTTGCTGCGAAGCACGACAAATCTTGGCATCAGAAAAAGACGAGTGAAGCAAAAGCGTTGCATCTCGCAAAAAGATATCTTTTCCAGAAGACATGTTTATTCAAATAAAATTGGAAGTTTTCCTATTAAAAAAAAAAGTGTTATCCATATGCTGACATTACATTTTCAAAGAGAAGTTACGATATAGTGACAAATCGTCCAAAATAACTTGTTTCATAATTATGCTCAATCGAAGTGGACGGAATTTACATGCCAAGGGCGTCGTGACGTGTGGTTGCGGTACCCGGACTTATTACACGGTTAGATGTTAGCAGCGTTAAGATAGGCGGGCTTGCCAACGAGGTAGCTGATTCGAAAGTTCGGTTCGTATTAGCACCTACAAGTCCACTGATGGACGGTGTTTGCGGGGTCGTGGTGTGCAGAATTGGAGATGTGTTACATACACTTGGACGAATTAGGAGAGGTTGACTTCTTGGTGCTCCCACGATTGATATCGGTTGGCTTCTCTGAGCATGCTGCAAAATACTGCTCCGCAGCGTTTTTACAGTGACTGGAACAGAACGCTCGATTCCGTAGACAAACTTCTCCACATAAATCCAAGCCAACTTGCTATCGTGTGAGAACGCACAACCCAAGCTCTTGATAATTTTGAAGCAAATGTCAAGTGCACGGACTGGGTTACTCACAGAGTACCTTACACTTTCAACCACAACGTAAGATTGCAAGTTGTCGAGTGGTCCCTGGAGTACAACGTAAGGCCTCGGGGTGAATTGCCTGTCTGCGTAAAATTTCGTTTGTTGGGGAATATAGTCGTCCAAGCTTTCATCGTTCTGCAAAAAATTTGAGATGTGTAAACATGTGAATGTGTTTTGTGTACGTTTATATTGATAAAGAAAGTCTATTATACCAATAGATGCTTAACGAAAGCATTTTGAGTCTCATAAAGTTTGGGCCTCCACAAGGTCCCATTGTATTTGACATTAGTTATGCCAGATTTCATCAATAAGGGCAACACAATCAGGGCTAATACTTTCTCTACCTCTGCAAATATAAAACAATTAGAATCAATGTATGGAAATTATTAACCTTCCATTTGATATTGAATTATGTACCGACTGTATTTTGTGCAAGTTCAGCTTTGTACTGCTTCGAAAAATTCTGCACAGTTTTTTGCTTCGCGTAAGCAATAATATTGTGCGGTACATCGGGCCAATACTGTCCAAATGCTGTCTCATGTCCAAAAAACAGTTGTGCAAACTCCCATTCTAACTGGAAATAAAGAAAATATCAAACCATATACATTACTAGAACATTAAGAACATAGGATAATTTGAGAAGAGATGGTAGTTCTTGCAATGCACTTATAAGGATGAAAATATCTATTTTGGCAATTCACAGTTGTAAAATGCAAAGTATGAGAAGTGTACTCTCTTCCTGACTATCCTCAAGTTTGGACAACATGCAGTAGAACCTGTCTTTACCAACTGATAACCGATTGGAAGTCTGAGGCCAGAGAAAAATTCAAACATTCGTGCAATCGTCCACTGGGCACAGATTTTTCTACGAGCTTCTCCTTTGATTTTCCACTTCTCGAAATAAGCGAGAAAATTGTCTTCACCATAACACAATGAGTTCAATACATTCTCATCGTATTCTGAAAAAAGAAAAATTAAAGTTCATTCAAACTGTTACAATTTCACAATGTATTCATCAAACTGAAAATCGCTAGTCCCTCTCCCCCTTGTATCCGCCACTGATTTCTTTTAAATGTTTTCCAATAATGTCTACCTTCTGTGTTATTGTCATTGCTATCCTCTTGAGAAGTTATAAGGCCAGCCTTATAGCACAACTTTCTCTCATACGCCAGCCTGTTCGATAATTTTCCAGATTGATTTCCGTTGTTAGACTTTGAGAACCAAATATCTTTGTCTTCGTTTTCGACTAATGTCACCACATCATTTGCAAGGCTCTGCAGTCTGGTAGATGCAACTCGGAGAATACATATAGGCATATTAGTAAGTGCAATTATCCGGAAACAAAGTAAATATTATTCTTACTGGCATATGTGAAGACTATCCTTTATTTCTTCATGGATAGTCGCCCAAGCCAAATAGATTCTCCACTCATCATTACCTCGTCGGAAAAATTCAAGAGCTACCTGCCCATCTATGGTGCCAAAAACTGTTTGCCAATAATGTGAAGCTGCAAATAAAACAATGAATTAATATTAGATGAGATTCTTCTTTCGCAGTTATCTGTCTTGATAACATATCAAAAGAAATGAAGTTCAAACCTTACAATAATGTAGTTAATAATATTAACTTTCAAAAGGTATAATATATTCCATAATTACATAATAAAGTAGTTCTAACAAACAATAGTTTAAGATTTCATATTTTCATATTTTCAAGATTCCATATTTCATTCACAACAAGATTGAAGATTTATTGTTTTTACACACATATTGTGAAACATTTGCCGTTTCTAAGCAAAAATCATGCAAAGCTTGCGACAAACTCACACTGCTTTTATAACATACAACTTACAATTTCCTCATCCGAAATAGAAATATCTGCACAGGTTGTCAGCTATAACAGCAGGATAATATTTCAATTTTTTTATGCAAATTGACGTAACTTATAATATAATGCAAGATTTCGCACTTAGTGCCAAATGCGAATTTCAGCAATTCACACATTTAAATCCAAACGGAAGACGAAGGTTTTTGAAAGCATTCAATAAAAATAAGAATCGCGCTTGGCACGACGTGCAAACGATATTTTATGCTCCAATTACAGAAAAAATTGCGATTTTTGAGGTTACATAGAATATTTTTCCAATTATTTTGAATTCATTCATCTAACTTACTTTTCTTTGCTGTTGTTACGTCCCGAAGGATTAAACAGACCCAATTCAATTTATATTTACACTCTCCCGTTTTATTTATGAAACACAAGGTTTCCAGCTAAGGGAACGGGAACAAAAGGTCACTCAATAAACTAGTATATTTAGAAAAATCCGTTAAACACACATATATATTTTTACACACAAGAATTAAAGACAAAGATATGATTTTAATTACAGCAGAAACTGAAAACTAACAGATTGGAAATTTTAGTGATTTTAGTCAAACCGATTTGGCAAGTTGCAGGAATCTTCTTCTTCTTTCGGGTTCCTAGAGGAGAAACCCAAATTTTAACAAATTGATACAAAGAGCAAAATATAAAGAATAAAATATATAGACCTTACCTTAATTTGTTTGTGGTGTTAGCTTTGAATTTCGAGGGTGGCACGATCTGCCAGGTACGCAGGTAGGCGTCGCTGCAGGTGGCTGGGTTGGTAAGCTTCCCCAAAGCGGTAAAGGTTCCAGCTGTGAAACCAGGCCGACGGAGTCTGAGAAGTTGCAGGTACTTCCGCACTGATAAACTTTTAATTGATTCAACTTCTGATTGTATAATGCCGATTCGGGATTAACTCGTTCAGAGATGGTAGAGACTCTTGAAGATATTGATCACTATCAGCGCGGCGTGGTCTAGATGTTATAGGTAAGGTTCGGTGGTGAAGATCAGACTGACACTGCGATGGTAAAAATCAGACTGACTCTCCGTGACTGAATTCCGCCAATTTATAATCGATGGGTGGTTGGGTATTACCTTGGCAACCTTATGGTGAATTCGTAATGAGTGGGTGGTTGGGTGTTGCCTTGGCAACCTTGTGGTGAATCACACGTCATGGCCCAATTTGCGAATGCGATAATGGTTATTGATCTGACTAATAATGTCTAAAAGCTTTTAAGTTAATTATATTTTCAATAAAAAAAAACTAGTTAATAATAGAACTGTCAGTCAAGTTAATTTATTGCAATTTGTTCAATCTTTGTTAGTTATAAGGTCAGCCATTACTTAGTATAACAATAATTTATATTTTACCAGCTGTCTACATTTTCGATACAATGGTTTACTCTTCATTTTATAAAAACTGTTTATGCTTAATTTCTATAATAAGGGTATAATATTTCTATTAATTGTCACGGGGACGTGACACTGTTGACATATTGAAAAAAACGTACTCGGATTTTAGCACACTTTCGCACTTTTATATACGCGATACATAAAAATATGTCCTGCAGGTTTTTTTGATAATATACGAGACACTGACGAAACGCTGCGAATAATGGCGCTAAAAATGCGGGAAAAACACCAGTGATAACGCGAGGCAAAGCGAGGTGGCGTGATGACCAGCGCACATACATAGATTTCAATGATTTAGGCGGCCAAAATTATTTTTGAGGTTATTTTAGTTCTAAGTTCAATTAAAATAAAGAAGAGGTATATATTTATGGAAACATACATATATTTGTCAGGTTATAAAGAACAGTAATATATAACAGAGCTATATTCACTAAAAAATACAAATGAATGGAAACAGAATTTACAAGTTTTCGTTAAATATAAAATTACATTAAAAATCGTCATATTCAGGTCCAGATGTCTCTCCTAAGTCTGTGTTTGGGTCAGCAGGTAATAAAAGTTTAACCGTTTCAGGTAGAAATGCGTTACGTGAAGGTTTTCTTATTTGTCTCAAGCAACTAATGAAGGGATCTGAACTCAACAAAAGCCTATAATATACATCTAAGTTACATTCTTCCCTAGAAAACTTTCTGGCAAAGCTTAGCCGGTAAGATCGGAAATGCTTGTTCCGGGCTTCTGCAGCTTTTTCCGATAGCTGTCCAATTGGAAGCAGTGAACTTTTTATGATTTGGCTTCCATGTACCAATATCTTGTGCATAGTAGGCGTCATTGGGTGCCAACCATACTGTTCTACATACAATTTTGCTGTGTCGTATGCATACTTATCATATTTTTCAGCATCAATTTCATGGCCACTAGAAATAGTTTCTAAAATAACCTTGAATCTGTAAATCAGTTCAAAGTTAATACCTGTGATGTCTGAAGCCAATTCGGGGTTTTCAAAAAACCTCCGGCTTGTGTTGCCATCATTGGTGTTGCCAAAGTTAGCCTTTGGCATGTCAATGAGCAAACCGGTTTCATTTCGAAACCTCTCCTGAATTTTCAACTTCTTTTGGGCTTCTAATGCCTTGTCTTCTTCAGTTTTTCTTTCCCTGTATTTTTTTACTGGCAGTTTATACGAAAGGTGTATAATGCTTTCGAAAATGCGTATCCGGGCGTGTAGTACTGACAATCCGAACTCCAAAGCTTGAAGGTTTACACTATTTTTCTTCGATAGATCATTGAAGGTTTTCGAAGTAGCTCCACAGATGTAGCACTGGGATGTTGACTTTGTGTCTATGGCTGCGTTGCACACCTTTCCTTCAATCATGCTCATTTTGAGTTGGTGCCCGAACGAAAACTCCTCTTCATTCAACGTAACAACTGTTTTGTTGAGTTGCTTAATGGACTCCTGCACATATTTTATCTCTTCTTTAATTATGTCCGTTGTTTCTTTTACAAATCGGAATCGAATCGGACGGCAAAACCTTGACGAAGAAGGAGTTGGATTCTGCCAAACAATTTTACTGCCTTCTTTTCCACAAACAATGCGCAAAGGCACAAAGGAACTCATAAAAATGTTAGCATCGGAATCAGTCTCATTATCGTGACTTTGTTTAAATTTGGATTGCTGAGAACCGTCACAACCCCATTTGCAGATTATCATTAACGACTTCCTTTCTTGCTCGTTGAGCCGGATTATCACATCTTCTAGGTATTTTGATAATCGTGTTACGGTTAGATCCATTAGGCACTGTACATTACTTTCCGCGCAAGTAGCTGTAATTCTTAGGGATTCTTTCGGTGGATAGCACTCTTGTTTTGCTTTCAAAACAAGATCATAGCAAGGGAAATGTTTTGGATTTGTTGCCCTTACTATCTCATACTATCGTCTCGTAAGATCAGCTTCAACAAACATCTTAAGTGCTTGCAGAGGAGTCAATTGAGGTACCTCATCGTTGTTGGTAACTCTACTGTAGGCTTTTCTATATTTACCAGCCCTTGTTGGCGAGTTCGTTATATCTTTAAGCACTTTCGAGGCGGTCCTATGTCCCGTTGTCTGCAACACAGATGTAGCAGCGTGAACAATAACTTCATCACCTACGGAGGCCCTTATTTCTCCCGTTTTTCTTCTTTTACTACGCTCACTTAGTTCTCCAAAAGACTTGGGTGGTCGACCTTGCAAAGAGGCTGATTCAATGGGAATCTCGAATGTTCCCTCTAACCATGATTGGTTTATTTTCAGGAAAACATCTTGGTGTTTATTTGCCTTTGCCCATCGTTGCTTAATTTGTGATTTTTACATAAGAAAATCTTTTTTTTAAGTCTTTTTTAGCCTCTTTGTTGTGCCCATAGCGCAATAGGAGAAAATTCTCATAATAGTCAAGTTTATCATTTAAAGTTGGTAAATTTTGACTCTTTAGTTGGTCAAATATGTATTGACGAGTCACTACTTTAGTACCCGAGGTAGTAGGTAGACCTGGAACAAATAAAAAACAATTGCAATACAAAATATCGCACACACAATATTTCCTATATTTGACATAGAGCCTTTCAAAAAGGGTTAGCTAAAAAAAGCGCGATTTTGCGCGGCTATTTCTTATGGAATTAGTTAGTTACATATATATACTATATGGTATAATGAAAGTTATTACAGGGACGGACTCATAAGTACATTAAAAAGGCACTCGAATTTAAATATATCTAAAAAAATAAATTTTGGACAGAGTAATGTTTGTCGTGTTAAAAATGAATGACAGAGAATGTCAATTTAATTTTTCTGTAACGAAAACAAATTGTTCTTACCTGTATTATCGCAATCCATCACAGTTAAAACGAAAATATCAGCTTGAAATGAATAATGCACTTTGGAAAGTTATAAGTTTAGGAAAGCGCCGAGACCCGACTTGTACACACTTGTTCACTATCGAATTCCGACTGATCAAAGTCGACTCCCGCGCTTCAAAGGCGGGGGGAGGGGGTGTTATATTGTACATAGAGCTATTGACTCACCAATTGTATGGATACATATTTTGCCCAGTGTAGGCTCTCAAATAGATGATTTCTTACTTCTAATTCTAAACTCAAATTTGTAGCTAATGGATGATTCAGATATTCTTCATTGCAATCGAAACATTCGCAGCCTGGTTTATTTGGTTTTAATAGAATTTTATTACATAGTCCGCAGGTCGTGTTCGCTGTTTCTGGTACAATCATATAATGTCCTTCATTTCCTACATTATAATATAACTGGTAATTGTTGGGTAAAGTGAAATAACATTGTGCACAAATTCGCCAGCCTATTACTCTATGAGTGTAAACAGTGGTTATACTTTCATTGAATGAATAGCAAGTATATCTACGTAGCTTGTAGTAAGTTGTAGGAAAGTGTTGAGGTAATACTCCATCGACGTGTTTGGCGCTGTTAGTATCTGGTACTTTTGCCGTTGGAATGATTTATTGGGTATTTTTCTTTTCATTCTGCTTCTCTTAGCTGTTTTCTGAAAGAAAAAATACATTATATTAGTACATGGTGAGGATAGAGATGATAAAAAGAAATAACATTGGTTGATATAATATGTTTTTTTATTTTAAGGCTACTGTATGTTGTTATAAATATTATTATATGGAGGTGAGGAAATTTTAATTATAATGTTTTATTAATTTTCTATTTTTATTTCTCCTAGTTTGATTAATATTTCTAGGGCTGCTTCATTTTCCGCTATAATTTTATATTTCCCCGATTTTGTTTCCTTTAAACCATTGAATTCAACTGTGACTGTGTTTATATCTCCTGTTTTTGTGTTTATGTAGGTTGGTTGTGTTATTTCGTTTTTTGTTGCGTAATTATGAAGTTTTCTTTTGCAATTAGTGCTTCCTATGGTAATTGGTTGTTGTTGTTTTCTCTGATTTTCCTCGTAAATGTTCAGTAGTCCTTCTTAGGACTGCTGGTCCTGAAAAAATTGAATAAGCATTGAATTAGCTTAATAAATTTTGAGATTGATATTAAAATTAAATATAGAATAAAGAAAAGTGGATATTGGTGATTTTTTTTTTTTTTGGTGAGGAGGAAAAATAACGAAATCTTTTATAGACGTTGTACAGGACTCTCCTAGGACGCATCTAGGCATACCTGTTAAACCCAAAAAACCCCCTCTGTCGAACCAATACACCACCCGCGGATTCGCCTTTCGGCTTTAAACTTCACGGGTGGTTGGTTCCAGCTTGAAGTCGCGTACGACTCTTCCGTCATCCGTTCGCTTGGAGCCTACACCCGCGGCCACCCGCCCGTCAGGCAAACCGACTAGCCGCGCCAGCCAGGGGAGAACAAAGAGATTCCTCCCCCGAACTACGCGGACAGCCAAGTCCACCCGAGACGTAGGACTGCGGGTGTAGGTCCCGATGCGATTTCTACTGGCCCTCCCCGTTGTTTCGCTGCCGACGCCCATAGAGCTCTCTCGTCCTCATCACAAATGTGACGAATGACTCGATGAGCGTCCAAAACCACTCAGACTGGAGCATTAGAGAAACCATCGTGTCAGGAGTGAGCTCGGAACCCACTGCCTCACCGATGGCCGCCCTTGCCGCGCCCCACTTGGCGCAGACGAAGAGTGCATGCTCTGCATTATCCACCGGGGAATCGCAGTAATAACACATCTCGTCTCTCTTCTTGAAGCACTTCAGGTTCGCGTTAAAACAGCCATGGCCTGAGAGCGATTGCGCCAAATAAAAGCCGACTTCTCCGTGCTTTCTGTTCAGCCAGGTGGCGAACTCCGGTATCAGGCGGTAGTTCCATCTCGCGGTCTGCTCAACATGCCATCTCATCTGCCATTTCTCGACGAGTCTATGTCTTCCATCCTTGTGGATGGCCTCCTTCGCGCGAGCGATATCCTGCAGCTCGGTACAGTTAAGCTCCTTGCGGAGCTGAAAGGTCTCTTGCCTTTCCTCCGCCAATAAATCTAGCGGCGGCACGATCGCCAGGACCAAAACAGCACTCGTCGAGACAGTTCTATATGCTGGAACTATTCTCAACGTAGCAGATCGGACTCCAGGAAATCCCCGACGCTCAAATCAGGGTTACAAACCCGGCCGGCCTCCTTGATGTGTCCTGAAACCAAAAAGAGTCCTCAGACCATTTGTACTGCTCACTAATGAGCAGTACATCGGCCCTCCTCTCCCTGGCAGTCTGCATCAGCAGGGCTTGGGCATCCTTCTTCATGCATGGGGATGGACGCGTTTATAGCGTCTTCCTCTTTCAAGCTGGGATAGACCCGTTTATAGGGTACCCTTCACGTAATGGGAAGATGCCCGTCTATAGTGCGCCCTGCATTTGTTCACCGATTCATCGGGACACTACAACCTCCGTGACCCGAGGGCCGTCTGCTAAGCCTCCCCACCCATCCTTTTTTGACATAGCCAAGAGAAGGACTTCGTCAAGGTAATAGTCTAAGGGGTTTTTTTTTTTTTTTTTCTAAATTTTATGTGTAATATAGGATATAAGTTCAATGTGTATATCGTTAACCAAGCTAGGATCAATCACAAAATCTAATTGTTGGTTTCTTAAGAACCATGTATAATAATATACTTTCAAATATAAGTTTTAATAGAGGGTCATATCTGCTCAATGTATCTACTCCCCACTCAATAATACTGGTAGTTATATTCATGGTGGGGGGTATTATCTGGAGGAGTGTTTGTTTGCACATATGTTGAATGAGAGGGTGTAAATGGGGTAGCTTCTGGATTCAAAGATGACAATGTAGAGCTTCTACTTAACATCAAATTATTTTGATCTTGATTCTGTATATAAATTGGCGTTGGTCTTATCCCTAATTGCTCCATTTGGTTAGTAACCTATGTCATGTCAGGATGGGTGGATGTATTATGCACTTGATCCCTAGGGGTATATCTCTTCCTACTTCTGCTTCTGGATCTATGATTGTCAGGTCTATAGGTTTTCTTTTCTAAGAAGGCAACTCTATTTTCCAATGAGGCAATTATAGCTAATAGACTGTGAATCACAGGAGGGTGAGATCTCTGATTATTATTGTATCTAGACATATTGCCCTTTATCAAACACTATTAAATTTAATCTGAGTCAAAATTACTTGAAGTTTTTCTAAATACCAACCATAAAGGGATAATTAGTGATATTACATGCATTAGGTTAGTGAATTTATATTCAAGCATTAAAGGCAAGGTTAATAGAAACTTGATCCTCAATGTAACCCTTTTATTTCATGGATATTAGGATAGTTGTATCTTTTATTGAGACAATATCTTTCTTTGTACACTGGGAAAAATTTAAGGTTCGCTCGACCTGATATCCGTTACCAGAACATGAAAAGTTAAAGCTAGCCTTTCAATGTTTCCGTAACGTTGTTTCCATGTACGTTGGACATTAGGTCTTTACGTCGTCTTATGTATTTGTGCCTAGAATGGGAAAGCGTGGAATATCCACGATCAGAGATCATGACAGATCAACTTTCTAACAATTTTGATTCAGCCAGCTTCATTGCATGTATATTTCTAGATATACTTGCCGCTTTTTATTATGCAATAATTCTTGAGGACATATTGTTAAAAGAAAATATTTTTTTTCAATGAAGACTACTTACATATAAAATGAATATGAAATAACTTTGAATAATTTTTAAATAAAAATGGAGTTAGATGAAAATTTATTGCGTGATTCGCAACCGATAATCAATAATTATAAATTATTATCATTATTAATTATTAATAATAGATTTATTGAAAAAAAAAATTGAGAGATTTTTCTATTTCCCGCGATAGTTTCCAAGAATGACATGAATATTTGTTATATTTTTTGTAATATGTAGATTTATTTTAAAAAAATAGAATAAATTTTTATTCTTTATCCTTGGTTACGCATGTATTTCTTTTAATGCAACTGAAAATATAATTATACTGAATATAATTGTAAAGAATCGCGTATCTGATAATGAGCTGGAATGAGCGATAAAACTTCACTTGAATTTTGTAGTCTCTTCACATCAGTTACATCACAATATTGAAAACTTCGTGCATTATGAAAAATGTTTTTTGTACGGTCGATGCAATTGACTTGTTCGTGTTCACAGTGCCTGCAAGTTGATTGAATGTGTTTTTTATTTCTCGATGCTTGGACTCATAACGCATTGTCCAATAAGACACGGCAGGACCAAATTGCCGAATCAACTGAACGTAATGTTCTAAGAAATGCAATTTCGGTGGCAAAGGCCCGACAAGTCGTGTGTACATTGCGTTGTGTTCACTGACAAGAACACGCAGCTGCTTGATGTGACCCTCAAGAAGCCTAGGTGCTAAAACCACATCCAAAATTTCCCTCAATTTTTTATACATACACCAATATTCAAATTGTATTGTTGGAGCGTCTAGTTCTTCAATGAAATCTCCGAATAAGATGCCAAAGTATCGAGTGAAACATAACATTTCGTCAGCGCTCATGTTTAACCGATCTTTACTTTTTATTTCCAGGGGGTTTGATTCGTTGACGCTTAAAAATTCGAAAGCTTTGATTCTTTGATTTACTTCATGCAGAGTTAATTTTGTGGTCTTTAATACCGAAATTAAAATGTCATGTAGAGCATCGTGATAAATATTCACGCAAATGTGAAAATGTGGAAGTTCGTGAAAACAACATACTTCATGAATGCCGGTACTTTGCGGATCACAGCTCTTCACGTCCTCATTATAGTTGTCTATTGTACGCAATTGTTGTGGGACCTCTATGACAAGACTTTTCATGGAATCGCGATCAATTCGGCATGTTCTACAGCAATGGCCGGAAGTAAAATTTTCGGTAAGACCGAAAATGGAGTTTAATCCTTTGTTGTCACCAGAAATCAAAATTACTTCAAAATAAACATGCTCTGAGAATATTTCTATGCCATTAATATCTAAATCTTTAAGTTCCTTAATAGCAGGCTCAAATGTCGCAGCATTACCAAACTTTTTACGGTCCTCTGCTCTAAAAATCAAAACAGGATATATGTATTCCAAACGAGCCGCATACTGTGGTGGAATGCACGGTATCGAAGCATATAACACCCCAACACTACTTTTCCCTGCATGAAAACCTAGGCAATTTCCTGGCTCGAAGTCATCGTGGTATAGAATTAGCGGAATAACGAGTCCATCGCCACCTCGTTCTAGAAGTCGTTGCTGCCAATATTGACCTTGCATAGGATTCATCAAGTACTCGTCTTCATCTAAAAGTTGCTTCATATAACTCTTGACTTGAGTGAAGAACACTTCATTACTGAAAATCGTTTGTAAAGTTTGTTTCAGCGGAATGAATTGACCAGTTACTGAATTCCTGACTATAGAGATGTCTCCTCCCTCTTCGATTGAACTAACGCTCTTTTGAATTTCATATTCGATTGGATCCATTTTACAGGCCGAGATTTGTATATGCTTTAGTCCTTTTGAAATCTGTAGAGAGTAAATGAAAAGTGTTTGGATAAGCATCAAATGTTTCCTTCATATTTTGCAAGAAAACGTGGCCATTGAAAGAAGCCCCATGAATGTCTGTCATATCTGTAGTCGCTCTTGAAATGAACAATTCCATGAAACGCTCCATCATTTCCACCATTTCTTGCTGCGAAGCACGACAAATCTTGGCATCAGAAAAAGACGAGTGAAGCAAAAGCGTTGCATCTCGCAAAAAGATATCTTTTCCAGAAGACATGTTTATTCAAATAAAATTGGAAGTTTTCCTATTAAAAAAAAAAGTGTTATCCATATGCTGACATTACATTTTCAAAGAGAAGTTACGATATAGTGACAAATCGTCCAAAATAACTTGTTTCATAATTATGCTCAATCGAAGTGGACGGAATTTACATGCCAAGGGCGTCGTGACGTGTGGTTGCGGTACCCGGACTTATTACACGGTTAGATGTTAGCAGCGTTAAGATAGGCGGGCTTGCCAACGAGGTAGCTGATTCGAAAGTTCGGTTCGTATTAGCACCTACAAGTCCACTGATGGACGGTGTTTGCGGGGTCGTGGTGTGCAGAATTGGAGATGTGTTACATACACTTGGACGAATTAGGAGAGGTTGACTTCTTGGTGCTCCCACGATTGATATCGGTTGGCTTCTCTGAGCATGCTGCAAAATACTGCTCCGCAGCGTTTTTACAGTGACTGGAACAGAACGCTCGATTCCGTAGACAAACTTCTCCACATAAATCCAAGCCAACTTGCTATCGTGTGAGAACGCACAACCCAAGCTCTTGATAATTTTGAAGCAAATGTCAAGTGCACGGACTGGGTTACTCACAGAGTACCTTACACTTTCAACCACAACGTAAGATTGCAAGTTGTCGAGTGGTCCCTGGAGTACAACGTAAGGCCTCGGGGTGAATTGCCTGTCTGCGTAAAATTTCGTTTGTTGGGGAATATAGTCGTCCAAGCTTTCATCGTTCTGCAAAAAATTTGAGATGTGTAAACATGTGAATGTGTTTTGTGTACGTTTATATTGATAAAGAAAGTCTATTATACCAATAGATGCTTAACGAAAGCATTTTGAGTCTCATAAAGTTTGGGCCTCCACAAGGTCCCATTGTATTTGACATTAGTTATGCCAGATTTCATCAATAAGGGCAACACAATCAGGGCTAATACTTTCTCTACCTCTGCAAATATAAAACAATTAGAATCAATGTATGGAAATTATTAACCTTCCATTTGATATTGAATTATGTACCGACTGTATTTTGTGCAAGTTCAGCTTTGTACTGCTTCGAAAAATTCTGCACAGTTTTTTGCTTCGCGTAAGCAATAATATTGTGCGGTACATCGGGCCAATACTGTCCAAATGCTGTCTCATGTCCAAAAAACAGTTGTGCAAACTCCCATTCTAACTGGAAATAAAGAAAATATCAAACCATATACATTACTAGAACATTAAGAACATAGGATAATTTGAGAAGAGATGGTAGTTCTTGCAATGCACTTATAAGGATGAAAATATCTATTTTGGCAATTCACAGTTGTAAAATGCAAAGTATGAGAAGTGTACTCTCTTCCTGACTATCCTCAAGTTTGGACAACATGCAGTAGAACCTGTCTTTACCAACTGATAACCGATTGGAAGTCTGAGGCCAGAGAAAAATTCAAACATTCGTGCAATCGTCCACTGGGCACAGATTTTTCTACGAGCTTCTCCTTTGATTTTCCACTTCTCGAAATAAGCGAGAAAATTGTCTTCACCATAACACAATGAGTTCAATACATTCTCATCGTATTCTGAAAAAAAGAAAAATTAAAGTTCATTCAAACTGTTACAATTTCACAATGTATTCATCAAACTGAAAATCGCTAGTCCCTCTCCCCCTTGTATCCGCCACTGATTTCTTTTAAATGTTTTCCAATAATGTCTACCTTCTGTGTTATTGTCATTGCTATCCTCTTGAGAAGTTATAAGGCCAGCCTTATAGCACAACTTTCTCTCATACGCCAGCCTGTTCGATAATTTTCCAGATTGATTTCCGTTGTTAGACTTTGAGAACCAAATATCTTTGTCTTCGTTTTCGACTAATGTCACCACATCATTTGCAAGGCTCTGCAGTCTGGTAGATGCAACTCGGAGAATACATATAGGCATATTAGTAAGTGCAATTATCCGGAAACAAAGTAAATATTATTCTTACTGGCATATGTGAAGACTATCCTTTATTTCTTCATGGATAGTCGCCCAAGCCAAATAGATTCTCCACTCATCATTACCTCGTCGGAAAAATTCAAGAGCTACCTGCCCATCTATGGTGCCAAAAACTGTTTGCCAATAATGTGAAGCTGCAAATAAAACAATGAATTAATATTAGATGAGATTCTTCTTTCGCAGTTATCTGTCTTGATAACATATCAAAAGAAATGAAGTTCAAACCTTACAATAATGTAGTTAATAATATTAACTTTCAAAAGGTATAATATATTCCATAATTACATAATAAAGTAGTTCTAACAAACAATAGTTTAAGATTTCATATTTTCATATTTTCAAGATTTCATATTTCATTCACAACAAGTTTGAAGATTTATTGTTTTCACACACATATTGTGAAACATTTGCCGTTTCTAAGCAAAAATCATGCAAAGCTTGCGACAAACTCACACTGCTTTTATAACATACAACTTACAATTTCCTCATCCGAAATAGAAATATCTGCACAGGTTGTCAGCTATAACAGCAGGATAATATTTCAATTTTTTTTTTATGCAAATTGACGTAACTTATAATATAATGCAAGATTTCGCACTTAGTGCCAAATGCGAATTTCAGCAATTCACACATTTAAATCCAAACGGAAGACGAAGGTTTTTGAAAGCATTCAATAAAAATAAGAATCGCGCTTGGCACGACGTGCAAACGATATTTTATGCTCCAATTACAGAAAAAATTGCGATTTTTGAGGTTACATAGAATATTTTTCCAATTATTTTGAATTCATTCATCTAACTTACTTTTCTTTGCTGTTGTTACGTCCCGAAGGATTAAACAGACCCAATTCAATTTATATTTACACTCTCCCGTTTTATTTATGAAACACAAGGTTTCCAGCTAAGGGAACGGGAACAAAAGGTCACTCAATAAACTAGTATATTTAGAAAAATCCGTTAAACACACATATATATTTTTACACACAAGAATTAAAGACAAAGATATGATTTTAATTACAGCAGAAACTGAAAACTAACAGATTGGAAATTTTAGTGATTTTAGTCAAACCGATTTGGCAAGTTGCAGGAATCTTCTTCTTCTTTCGGGTTCCTAGAGGAGAAACCCAAATTTTAACAAATTGATACAAAGAGCAAAATATAAAGAATAAAATATATAGACCTTACCTTAATTTGTTTGTGGTGTTAGCTTTGAATTTCGAGGGTGGCACGATCTGCCAGGTACGCAGGTAGGCGTCGCTGCAGGTGGCTGGGTTGGTAAGCTTCCCCAAAGCGGTAAAGGTTCCAGCTGTGAAATCAGGCCGACGGAGTCTGAGAAGTTGCAGGTACTTCCGCACTGATAAACTTTTAATTGATTCAACTTCTGATTGTATAATGCCGATTCGGGATTAACTCGTTCAGAGATGGTAGAGACTCTTGAAGATATTGATCACTATCAGCGCGGCGTGGTCTAGATGTTATAGGTAAGGTTCGGTGGTGAAGATCAGACTGACACTGCGATGGTAAAAATCAGACTGACTCTCCGTGACTGAATTCCGCCAATTTATAATCGATGGGTGGTTGGGTATTACCTTGGCAACCTTATGGTGAATTCGTAATGAGTGGGTGGTTGGGTGTTGCCTTGGCAACCTTGTGGTGAATCACACGTCATGGCCCAATTTGCGAATGCGATAATGGTTATTGATCTGACTAATAATGTCTAAAAGCTTTTAAGTTAATTATATTTTCAATAAAAAAAAACTAGTTAATAATAGAACTGTCAGTCAAGTTAATTTATTGCAATTTGTTCAATCTTTGTTAGTTATAAGGTCTGCCATTACTTAGTATAACAATAATTTATATTTTACCAGCTGTCTACATTTTCGATACAATGGTTTACTCTTCATTTTATAAAAACTGTTTATGCTTAATTTCTATAATAAGGGTATAATATTTCTATTAATTGTCACGGGGACGTGACACTGTTGACATATTGAAAAAAACGTACTCGGATTTTAGCACACTTTCGCACTTTTATATACGCGATACATAAAAATATGTCCTGCAGGTTTTTTTTGATAATATACGAGACACTGACGAAACGCTGCGAATAATGGCGCTAAAAATGCGGGAAAAACACCAGTGATAACGCGAGGCAAAGCGAGGTGGCGTGATGACCAGCGCACATACATAGATTTCAATGATTTAGGCGGCCAAAATTATTTTTTGAGGTTATTTTAGTTCTAAGTTCAATTAAAATAAAGAAGAGGTATATATTTATGGAAACATACATATATTTGTCAGGTTATAAAGAACAGTAATATATAACAGAGCTATATTCACTAAAAAATACAAATGAATGGAAACAGAATTTACAAGTTTTCGTTAAATATAAAATTACATTAAAAATCGTCATATTCAGGTCCAGATGTCTCTCCTAAGTCTGTGTTTGGGTCAGCAGGTAATAAAAGTTTAACCGTTTCAGGTAGAAATGCGTTACGTGAAGGTTTTCTTATTTGTCTCAAGCAACTAATGAAGGGATCTGAACTCAACAAAAGCCTATAATATACATCTAAGTTACATTCTTCCCTAGAAAACTTTCTGGCAAAGCTTAGCCGGTAAGATCGGAAATGCTTGTTCCGGGCTTCTGCAGCTTTTTCCGATAGCTGTCCAATTGGAAGCAGTGAACTTTTTATGATTTGGCTTCCATGTACCAATATCTTGTGCATAGTAGGCGTCATTGGGTGCCAACCATACTGTTCTACATACAATTTTGCTGTGTCGTATGCATACTTATCATATTTTTCAGCATCAATTTCATGGCCACTAGAAATAGTTTCTAAAATAACCGTGACTCTGTAAATCAGTTCAAAGTTAATACCTGTGATGTCTGAAGCCAATTCGGGGTTTTCAAAAAACCTCCGGCTTGTGTTGCCATCATTGGTGTTGCCAAAGTTAGCCTTTGGCATGTCAATGAGCAAACCGGTTTCATTTCGAAACCTCTCCTGAATTTTCAACTTCTTTTTGGGCTTCTAATGCCTTGTCTTCTTCAGTTTTTCTTTCCCTGTATTTTTTTACTGGCAGTTTATACGAAAGGTGTATAATGCTTTCGAAAATGCGTATCTGGGCGTGTAGTACTGACAATCCGAACTCCAAAGCTTGAAGGTTTACACTATTTTTCTTCGATAGATCATTGAAGGTTTTCGAAGTAGCTCCACAGATGTAGCACTGGGATGTTGACTTTGTGTCTATGGCTGCGTTGCACACCTTTCCTTCAATCATGCTCATTTTGAGTTGGTGCCCGAACGAAAACTCCTCTTCATTCAACGTAACAACTGTTTTGTTGAGTTGCTTAATGGACTCCTGCACATATTTTATCTCTTCTTTAATTATGTCCGTTGTTTCTTTTACAAATCGGAATCGAATCGGACGGCAAAACCTTGACGAAGAAGGAGTTGGATTCTGCCAAACAATTTTACTGCCTTCTTTTCCACAAACAATGCGCAAAGGCACAAAGGAACTCATAAAAATGTTAGCATCGGAATCAGTCTCATTATCGTGACTTTGTTTAAATTTGGATTGCTGAGAACCGTCACAACCCCATTTGCAGATTATCATTAACGACTTCCTTTCTTGCTCGTTGAGCCGGATTATCACATCTTCTAGGTATTTTGATAATCGTGTTACGGTTAGATCCATTAGGCACTGTACATTACTTTCCGCGCAAGTAGCTGTAATTCTTAGGGATTCTTTCGGTGGATAGCACTCTTGTTTTGCTTTCAAAACAAGATCATAGCAAGGGAAATGTTTTGGATTTGTTGCCCTTACTATCTCATACTGTCGTCTCGTAAGATCAGCTTCAACAAACATCTTAAGTGCTTGCAGAGGAGTCAATTGAGGTACCTCATCGTTGTTGGTAACTCTACTGTAGGCTTTTCTATATTTACCAGCCCTTGTTGGCGAGTTCGTTATATCTTTAAGCACTTTCGAGGCGGTCCTATGTCCCGTTGTCTGCAACACAGATGTAGCAGCGTGAACAATAACTTCATCACCTACGGAGGCCCTTATTTCTCCCGTTTTTCTTCTTTTACTACGCTCACTTAGTTCTCCAAAAGACTTGGGTGGTCGACCTTGCAAAGAGGCTGATTCAATGGGAATCTCGAATGTTCCCTCTAACCATGATTGGTTTATTTTCAGGAAAACATCTTGGTGTTTATTTGCCTTTGCCCATCGTTGCTTAATTTGTGATTTTTACATAAGAAAATCTTTTTTTTAAGTCTTTTTTAGCCTCTTTGTTGTGCCCATAGCGCAATAGGAGAAAATTCTCATAATAGTCAAGTTTATCATTTAAAGTTGGTAAATTTTGACTCTTTAGTTGGTCAAATATGTATTGACGAGTCACTACTTTAGTACCCGAGGTAGTAGGTAGACCTGGAACAAATAAAAAACAATTGCAATACAAAATATCGCACACACAATATTTCCTATATTTGACATAGAGCCTTTCAAAAAAGGGTTAGCTAAAAAAAGCGCGATTTTGCGCGGCTATTTCTTATGGAATTAGTTAGTTACATATATATACTATATGGTATAATGAAAGTTATTACAGGGACGGACTCATAAGTACATTAAAAAGGCACTCGAATTTAAATATATCTAAAAAAATAAATTTTGGACAGAGTAATGTTTGTCGTGTTAAAAATGAATGACAGAGAATGTCAATTTAATTTTTCTGTAACGAAAACAAATTGTTCTTACCTGTATTATCGCAATCCATCACACTTAAAACGAAAATATCAGCTTGAAATAAATAATGCACTTTGGAAAGTTATAAGTTTAGGAAAGCGCCGAGACCCGACTTGTACACACTTGTTCACTATCGAATTCCGACTGATCAAAGTCGACTCCCGCGCTTCAAAGGCGGGGGGAGGGGGTGTTATATTGTACATAGAGCTATTGACTCACCAATTGTATGGATACATATTTTGCCCAGTGTAGGCTCTCAAATAGATGATTTCTTACTTCTAATTCTAAACTCAAATTTGTAGCTAATGGATGATTCAGATATTCTTCATTGCAATCGAAACATTCGCAGCCTGGTTTATTTGGTTTTAATAGAATTTTATTACATAGTCCGCAGGTCGTGTTCGCTGTTTCTGGTACAATCATATAATGTCCTTCATTTCCTACATTATGATATAACTGGTAATTGTTGGGTAAAGTGAAATAACATTGTGCACAAATTCGCCAGCCTATTACTCTATGAGTGTAAACAGTGGTTATACTTTCATTGAATGAATAGCAAGTATATCTACGTAGCTTGTAGTAAGTTGTAGGAAAGTGTTGAGGTAATACTCCATCGACGTGTTTGGCGCTGTTAGTATCTGGTACTTTTGCCGTTGGAATGATTTATTGGGTATTTTTCTTTTCATTCTGCTTCTCTTAGCTGTTTTCTGAAAGAAAAAATACATTATATTAGTACATGGTGAGGATAGAGATGATAAAAAGAAATAACATTGGTTGATATAATATGTTTTTTTATTTTAAGGCTACTGTATGTTGTTATAAATATTATTATATGGAGGTGAGGAAATTTTAATTATAATGTTTTATTAATTTTCTATTTTTATTTCTCCTAGTTTGATTAATATTTCTAGGGCTGCTTCATTTTCCGCTATAATTTTATATTTCCCCGATTTTGTTTCCTTTAAACCATTGAATTCAACTGTGACTGTGTTTATATCTCCTGTTTTTGTGTTTATGTAGGTTGGTTGTGTTATTTCGTTTTTTGTTGCGTAATTATGAAGTTTTCTTTTGCAATTAATGCTTCCTATGGTAATTGGTTGTTGTTGTTTTCTCTGATTTTCCTCGTAAATGTTCAGTAGTCCTTCTTAGGACTGCTGGTCCTGAAAAAAATTGAATAAGCATTGAATTAGCTTAATAAATTTTGAGATTGATATTAAAATTAAATATAGAATAAAGAAAAGTGGATATTGGTGATTTTTTTTTTTGGTGAGGAGGAAAAATAACGAAATCTGTTATAGACGTTGTACAGGACTCTCCTAGGACGCATCTAGGCATACCTGTTAAACCCAAAAAACCCCCTCTGTCGGACCAATACACCACCCGCGGATTCGCCTTTCGGCTTTAAACTTCACGGGTGGTTGGTTCCAGCTTGAAGTCGCGTACGACTCTTCCGTCATCCGTTCGCTTGGAGCCTACACCCGCGGCCACCCGCCCGTCGGGCAAAGCGACTAGCCGCGCCAGCCAGGGGAGAACAAAGAGATTCCTCCCCCGAACTACGCGGACAGCCAAGTCCACCCGAGACGTAGGACTGCGGGTGTAGGTCCCGATGCGATTTCTACTGGCCCTCCCCGTTGTTTCGCTGCCGACGCCCATAGAGCTCTCTCGTCCTCATCACAAATGTGACGAATGACTCGATGAGCGTCCAAAACCACTCAGACTGGAGCATTAGAGAAACCATCGTGTCAGGAGTGAGCTCGGAACCCACTGCCTCACCGATGGCCGCCCTTGCCGCGCCCCACTTGGCGCAGACGAAGAGTGCATGCTCTGCATTATCCACCGGGGAATCGCAGTAATAACACATCTCGTCTCTCTTCTTGAAGCACTTCAGGTTCGCGTTAAAACAGCCATGGCCTGAGAGCGATTGCGCCAAATAAAAGCCGACTTCTCCGTGCTTTCTGTTCAGCCAGGTGGCGAACTCCGGTATCAGGCGGTAGTTCCATCTCGCGGTCTGCTCAACATGCCATCTCATCTGCCATTTCTCGACGAGTCTATGTCTTCCATCCTTGTGGATGGCCTCCTTCGCGCGAGCGATATCCTGCAGCTCGGTACAGTTAAGCTCCTTGCGGAGCTGAAAGGTCTCTTGCCTTTCCTCCGCCAATAAATCTAGCGGCGGCACGATCGCCAGGACCAAAACAGCACTCGTCGAGACAGTTCTATATGCTGGAACTATTCTCAACGTAGCAGATCGGACTCCAGGAAATCCCCGACGCTCAAATCAGGGTTACAAACCCGGCCGGCCTCCTTGATGTGTCCTGAAACCAAAAAGAGTCCTCAGACCATTTGTACTGCTCACTAATGAGCAGTACATCGGCCCTCCTCTCCCTGGCAGTCTGCATCAGCAGGGCTTGGGCATCCTTCTTCATGCATGGGGATGGACGCGTTTATAGCGTCTTCCTCTTTCAAGCTGGGATAGACCCGTTTATAGGGTACCCTTCACGTAATGGGAAGATGCCCGTCTATAGTGCGCCCTGCATTTGTTCACCGATTCATCGGGACACTACAACCTCCGTGACCCGAGGGCCGTCTGCTAAGCCTCCCCACCCATCCTTTTTTGACATAGCCAAGAGAAGGACTTCGTCAAGGTAATAGTCTAAGGGGTTTTTTTTTTTTTCTAAATTTTATGTGTAATATAGGATATAAGTTCAATGTGTATATCGTTAACCAAGCTAGGATCAATCACAAAATCTAATTGTTGGTTTCTTAAGAACCATGTATAATAATATACTTTCAAATATAAGTTTTAATAGAGGGTCATATCTGCTCAATGTATCTACTCCCCACTCAATAATACTGGTAGTTATATTCATGGTGGGGGGTATTATCTGGAGGAGTGTTTGTTTGCACATATGTTGAATGAGAGGGTGTAAATGGGGTAGCTTCTGGATTCAAAGATGACAATTTAGAGCTTCTACTTAACATCAAATTATTTTGATCTTGATTCTGTATATAAATTGGCGTTGGTCTTATCCCTGATTGCTCCATTTGGTTAGTAACCTATGTCATGTCAGGATGGGTGGATGTATTATGCACTTGATCCCTAGGGGTATATCTCTTCCTACTTCTGCTTCTGGATCTATGATTGTCAGGTCTATAGGTTTTCTTTTCTAAGAAGGCAACTCTATTTTCCAATGAGGCAATTATAGCTAATAGACTGTGAATCACAGGAGGGTGAGATCTCTGATTATTATTGTATCTAGACATATTGCCCTTTATCAAACACTATTAAATTTAATCTGAGTCAAAATTACTTGAAGTTTTTCTAAATACCAACCATAAAGGGATAATTAGTGATATTACATGCATTAGGTTAGTGAATTTATATTCAAGCATTAAAGGCAAGGTTAATAGAAACTTGATCATCAATGTAACCCTTTTATTTCATGGATATTAGGATAGTTGTATCTTTTATTGAGAAAATATCTTTCTTTTTACACTGGGAAAAATTTTAGGTTAGCTCGACCTTATATCCGTTAAAAGAACTTGAAAAGTTAAAGCTAGTCTTTCAATTTTTCCGTTACGTTGTTTCCATGTACGTTGGACATTATTTCTTTACGTCGTCTTATTTATTTTTGCCTAGAATGGGAAAGCGTGGAATATCCACGATCAGAGATCATGACAGATCAACTTTCTAACAATTTTGATTCAGCCAGCTTCATTGCATGTATATTTCTAGATATACTTGCCGCTTTTTATTATGCAATAATTCTTGAGGACATATTGTTAAAAGAAAATATTTTTTTCAATGAAGACTACTTACATATAAAATGAATATGAAATAACTTTGAATAATTTTTCAATAAAAAGGGAGTTAGATGAAAATTTATTGCGTGATTCGCAACGGATAATCAATAATTATAAATTATTATCATTATTAATTATTAATAGCAGATTTATTGAAAAAAAAAATTGAGAGATTTTTCTATTTCTCGCGATAGTTTCCAAGAATTACATGAATATTTGTTATATTTTTTGTAATATGTAGATTTATTTAAAAAAAATATAATAAATTTTTATTCTTTATCCCTGGTTATGCATGTATTTCTTTTAATGCAACTGAAAATTGCATTTAACCATGTTATTAACGGAAAAATTTTAGAACGTTAAATTCACGAATTGTTTTTATTTGTTAAACATTTTAGAGAAAATGGAGGTAATTGGTTTTACATAAAAGAACTTGTTCATGTTTTGAAAGACATTTTCCTTTTTCAATTCTAAATTTTGGTTTTAAACATAAAGGAACTTGTTGATGTTTTTGAAAAACATTTCTCTTTTTTAATTCTAAATTTTTTGTAATGTCCTAATCATCCCATTTTTGAAAATCAACCAAATCGCAACAAATATTTGTTGCTCCGTAAACATTTGAAATTTTTTTCTAATGAATTTTCAGGCGAATATTTGTTTTGGAAGAACTGACTGATTATTGGATTCAAAAACCAGGAATACACACTTTACGTTTTTTATTTGTTTACAAATATATTTTTATTAATATAAAAATTACAATGTTTATTGCATATTCGCAAAACATGTATCAATAATTATACAAATCCAGTTAAAATTTATTGCTCAATCACAACACGTGCTTACAAACTACGTATCCTTTACCGTCTTTTTGAACATAAGAACTCATAAATGGACTAGATAATGTTTCGATCGCAATTACAAAATTCTCTTTGGGATGAACGTAATTAACACGATTGGCATGGCAATGGTCATCAAAAAAAGCGTGCGCAAACGTCTTACAAGCATCATTTGTGTTCTGTTGAATGGTAATAATGATACAATCATACCAAATTCAGGCTCTCCATGACAGTATCGCAAAACCACAATGCCATTGGAACAATATTTTTCTCTGTGGACGACAATTACTGAATATAATTGTAAAGAATCGCGTATCTGATAATGAGCTGGAATGATCGATAAAACTTCACTTGAATTTTGTAGTCTCTTCACATCAGTTACATCACAATATTGAAAACTTCGTGCATTATGAAAAATGTTTTTTTGTACGGTCGATGCAATTGACTTGTTCGTGTTCACAGTGCCTGCAAGTTGATTGAATGTGTTTTTTAGTTCTCGATGCTTGGACTCATAACGCATTGTCCAATAAGACACGGCAGGACCAAATTGCCGAATCAACTGAACGTAATGTTCTAAGAAATGCAATTTCGGTGGCAAAGGCCCGACAAGTCGTGTGTACATTGCGTTGTGTTCACTGACAAGAACACGCAGCTGCTTGATGTGACCCTCAAGAAGCCTAGGTGCTAAAACCAAATGCAAAATTCCCCTCAATTTTTTATACATACACCAATATTCAAATTGTATTGTTGGAGCGTCTAGTTCTTCAATGAAATCTCCGAATAAGATGCCAAAGTATCGAGTGAAACATAACATTTCGTCAGCGCTCATGTTTAACCGATCTTTACTTTTTATTTCCAGGGGGTTTGATTCGTTGACGCTTAAAAATTCGAAAGCTTTGATTCTTTGATTTACTTCATGAAGAGTTAATTTTGTGGTCTTTAATACCGAAATTAAAATGTCATGTAGAGCATCGTGATAAATATTCACGCAAATGTGAAAATGTGGAAGTTCGTGAAAACAACATATTCGATTGGATCCAGTTACAGGCGGAGATTTGTATATGCTTTAGTCCTTTTGAAATCTGTAGAGAGTAAATGAAAAGTGTTTGGATAAGCATCAAATGTTTCCTTCATATTTTGCAAGAAAACGTGGCCATTGAAAGAAGCCCCATGAATGTCTGTCATATCTGTAGTCGCTCTTGAAATGAACAATTCCATGAAACGCTCCATCATTTCCACCATTTCTTGCTGCGAAGCACGACAAATCTTGGCATCAGAAAAAGACGAGTGAAGCAAAAGCGTTGCATCTCGCAAAAAGATATCTTTTCCAGAAGACATGTTTATTCAAATAAAATTGGAAGTTTTCCTATTAAAAAAAAAAGTGTTATCCATATGCTGACATTACATTTTCAAAGAGAAGTTACGATATAGTGACAAATCGTCCAAAATAACTTGTTTCATAATTATGCTCAATCGAAGTGGACGGAATTTACATGCCAAGGGCGTCGTGACGTGTGGTTGCGGTACCCGTACTTATTACACGGTTAGATGTTAGCAGCGTTAAGATAGGCGGGCTTGCCAACGAGGTAGCTGATTCGAAAGTTCGGTTCGTATTAGCACCTACAAGTCCACTGATGGACGGTGTTTGCGGGGTCGTGGTGTGCAGAATTGGAGATGTGTTACATACACTTGGACGAATTAGGAGAGGTTGACTTCTTGGTGCTCCCACGATTGATATCGGTTGGCTTCTCTGAGCATGCTGCAAAATACTGCTCCGCAGCGTTTTTACAGTGACTGGAACTTCAGAACGCTCGATTCCGTAGACAAACTTATCCACATAAATCCAAGCCAACTTGCTATCGTGTGAGAACGCACAACCCAAGCTCTTGATAATTTTGAAGCAAATGTCAAGTGCACGGACTGGGTTACTCACAGAGTACCTTACACTTTCAACCACAACGTAAGATTGCAAGTTGTCGAGTGGTCCCTGGAGTACAACGTAAGGCCTCGGGGTGAATTGCCTGTCTGCGTAAAATTTCGTTTGTTGGGGAATATAGTCGTCCAAGCTTTCATCGTTCTGCAAAAAATTTGAGATGTGTAAACATGTGAATGTGTTTTGTGTACGTTTATATTGATAAAGAAAGTCTATTATACCAATAGATGCTTAACGAAAGCATTTTGAGTCTCATAAAGTTTGGGCCTCCACAAGGTCCCATTGTATTTGACATTAGTTATGCCAGATTTCATCAATAAGGGCAACACAATCAGGGCTAATACTTTCTCTACCTCTGCAAATATAAAACAATTAGAATCAATGTATGGAAATTATTAACCTTCCATTTGATATTGAATTATGTACCGACTGTATTTTGTGCAAGTTCAGCTTTGTACTGCTTCGAAAAATTCTGCACAGTTTTTTGCTTCGCGTAAGCAATAATATTGTGCGGTACATCGGGCCAATACTGTCCAAATGCTGTCTCATGTCCAAAAAACAGTTGTGCAAACTCCCATTCTAACTGGAAATAAAGAAAATATCAAACCATATACATTACTAGAACATTAAGAACATAGGATAATTTGAGAAGAGATGGTAGTTCTTGCAATGCACTTATGAGGATGAAAATATCTATTTTGGCAATTACAGTTGTAAAATGCAAAGTATGAGAAGTGTACTCTCTTCCTGACTATCCTCAAGTTTGGACAACATGCAGTAGAACCTGTCTTTACCAACTGATAACCGATTGGAAGTCTGAGGCCAGAGAAAAATTCAAACATTCGTGCAATCGTCCACTGGGCACAGATTTTTCTACGAGCTTCTCCTTTGATTTTCCACTTCTCGAAATAAGCGAGAAAATTGTCTTCACCATAACACAATGAGTTCAATACATTCTCATCGTATTCTGAAAAAAAGAAAAATTAAAGTTCATTCAAACTGTTACAATTTCACAATGTATTCATCAAACTGAAAATCACTAGTCCCTCTCCCCCTTGTATCCGCCACTGATTTGTTTTAAATGTTTTCCAATAATGTCTACCTTCTGTGTTATTGTCATTGCTATCCTCTTGAGAAGTTATAAGGCCAGCCTTATAGCACAACTTTCTCTCATACGCCAGCCTGTTCGATAATTTTCCAGATTGATTTCCGTTGTTAGACTTTGAGAACCAAATATCTTTGTCTTCGTTTTCGACTAATGTCACCACATCATTTGCAAGGCTCTGCAGTCTGGTAGATGCAACTCGGAGAATACATATAGGCATATTAGTAAGTGCAATTATCCGGAAACAAAGTAAATATTATTCTTACTGGCATATGTGAAGACTATCCTTTATTTCTTCATGGATAGTCGCCCAAGCCAAATAGATTCTCCACTCATCATTACCTCGTCGGAAAAATTCAAGAGCTACCTGCCCATCTATGGTGCCAAAAACTGTTTGCCAATAATGTGAAGCTGCAAATAAAACAATGAATTAATATTAGATGAGATTCTTCTTTCGCAGTTATCTGTCTTGACAGTACCTGGTAGGATAGCCGCTTCAGCTGTATTTACGAAGGAAGCAGGTATTAGACCATTATCTTTTACAAGGTCATGGTTTCCTGGAATATTTGTAGACTTTCTTCCAGCATGTTCAAATATATTTATCAGAACATAAAAATAAATACATTGCTCTGAATGAAAAATGTTCTAATTAGAAAATAATTTTTTGGCAAGATGAAGTAAAAAGATTAATGCAAAATATACGAAGGAACATGAATTGACTCATGTAACACAATTATGACATGATATGTAACACATTGACACAATTATGTAATATAAGAAAGATCCGTGCAGAAGCAAATATATCAAAAGTATAGTGTTTCTTCGAGTATTTTCATCAAATTGATTAGTTGATTATTGCTTTTTAAAGACACCATTCATATAATTTAATCATAAGCCTGGGGTATTTTTTCCAAACGTTATTTTTAAAAAAACATATCAAAAGAAATGAAGTTCAAACCTTACAATAATGTAGTTAATAATATTAACTTTCAAAAGGTATAATATATTCCATAATTACATAATAAAGTAGTTCTAACAAACAATAGTTTAAGATTTCATATTTTCATATTTTCAAGATTTCATATTTCATTCACAACAAGTTTGAAGATTTATTGTTTTCACACACATATTGTGAAACATTTGCCGTTTCTAAGCAAAAATCATGCAAAGCTTGCGACAAACTCACACTGCTTTTATAACATACAACTTACAATTTCCTCATCCGAAATAGAAATATCTGCACAGGTTGTCAGCTATAACAGCAGGATAATATTTCAATTTTTTTTTTATGCAAATTGACGTAACTTATAATATAATGCAAGATTTCGCACTGAGTGCCAAATGCGAATTTGAGCAATTCACACCTTTAAATGCAAACGGAAAACGAAGGTTTTTGAAAGCATTCAATAAAAATAAGAATCGCGCTTGGCACGACGTGCAAACGATATTTTATGCTCCAATTACAGAAAAAATTGCGATTTTTGAGGTTACATAGAATATTTTTCCAATTATTTTGAATTCATTCATCTAACTTACTTTTCTTTGCTGTTGTTACGTCCCGAAGGATTAAACAGACCCAATTCAATTTATATTTACACTCTCCCGTTTTATTTATGAAACACAAGGTTTCCAGCTAAGGGAACGGGAACAAAAGGTCACTCAATAAACTAGTATATTTAGAAAAATCCGTTAAACACACATATATATTTTTACACACAAGAATTAAAGACAAAGATATGATTTTAATTACAGCAGAAACTGAAAACTAACAGATTGGAAATTTTAGTGATTTTAGTCAAACCGATTTGGCAAGTTGCAGGAATCTTCTTCTTCTTTCGGGTTCCTAGATATAGACCTTACCTTAATTTGTTTGTGGTGTTAGCTTTGAATTTCGAGTGTGGCACGATCTGCCACGTACGCAGGTAGGCGTCGCTGCAGGTGGCTGGGTTGGTAAGCTTCCCCAAAGCGGTAAAGGTTCCAGCTGTGAAACCAGGCCGACGGAGTCTGAGAAGTTGCAGGTACTTCCGCACTGATAAACTTTTAATTGATTCAACTTCTGATTGTATAATGCCGATTCGGGATTAACTCGTTCAGAGATGGTAGAGACTCTTGAAGATATTGATCACTATCAGCGCGGCGTGGTCTAGATGTTATAGGTAAGGTTCGGTGGTGAAGATCAGACTGACACTGCGATGGTAAAAATCAGACTGACTCTCCGTGACTGAATTCCGCCAATTTATAATCGATGGGTGGTTGGGTATTACCTTGGCAACCTTATGGTGAATCGCGCATCATGGCCCAGTTAATAAGTAGTTATTGATCCATTTTCCAAAATTCGTAATGAGTGGGTGGTTGGGTGTTGCCTTGGCAACCTTATGATGAATCACACATCATGGCCCAATTTGCGAATGCGATAATGGTTATTGATCTAATAATGTCTAAAAGCTTTTAAGTTAATTATATTTTCAATAAAAAAAAAACTAGTTAATAATAGAACTGTCAGTCAAGTTAATTTATTGCAATTTGTTCAATCTTTGTTAGTTATAAGGTCTGCCATTACTTAGTATAACAATAATTTATATTTTACCAGCTGTCTACATTTTCGATACAATGGTTTACTCTTCATTTTATAAAAACTGTTTATGCTTAATTTCTATAATAAGGGTATAATATTTCTATTAATTGTCACGGGGACGTGACACTTGTTACGTCCGAAAACGCAGCATGCAAAATATAATTTCAATAGTGATCAACGAGTGTTGATCCCTTATTTTAGGTCAACGCCCACGCGCTATAACCTAGGAATCCAGACCTTGATGATGTGATGCGCGAAACTCATAGACCGAAATCGAAGCCGTTAACGAAAAATAGAGAAAACCTCAAACAATTTTCATAAAACTTATATTACGATTACCTTCCTAAAATCGCTTACAAAAATGCATACATTCGCCAATCCAAGACAACCTAAGGTTCCACATTGAAAGGTGGTGTGTAAACGAATTGAAAGCTGTCTTGATTGACTCCCAACGTTAGAGTCGATTGTTAAATAAAAAATTTAACTATTAAAATAACCGACGTGAATAAAAAAATTGAGTGAACGATTCGAACCTACACCAAACTGATGGATGTTGAGCGTTTGGTTCGAATAAACATTTAGATGAGGCAGATCTATATTTTGAATAAACAATTACAATTAACGATTTAAATGATTAATTTGAATAAACAATTTTAAAGATTCGAACCTACACCAAACTGAGAAATGTTGAGCGTTTGGTTCGAATAAACATTTAGATGAGACAGATCTATATTTTTAATAAACAATTAAAATTAACGATCTAAATAATTCACTTGAATAAACAATTTTAAAGATTCAAACCTACACCAAACTGATGAATATTGAGCGTTTGGTTCGAATAAACATTTAGATGAGACAGATCTGAATTTTTAATAAACAATTAAAATTAACAATTTCAGTAATTCACTTCAATAACCAATTTTAAAGATTCGAACCTACACCAAACTGATGAATGTTGAGCGTTAGATTCGAATAAACATTTAGATGACACAGATCGATATATTTATAAACAATTGAAATTAACGATTTAAATAATTCACTTGAATAAACAATTTTAAAGATTCGAACCTACACCAAACTGATAAATGTTGAGCGTTTGGTTCGAATAAACATTTAGATGACACAGATCGATATTTTTATAAACAATTGAAATTAACGATCTAAATAATTCACTTGAATAAACAATTTTAAAGATTCGAACCTACACCAAACTGATGAATGTTGAGCGTTTGGTTCGAATAAACATTTAGATGACACAGATCGATATATTTATAAACAATTGAAATTAACGATTAAAATAATTCACTTCAATAACCAATTTTAAAGATTCGAACCTACACCAAACTGATGAATGTTGAGCGTTTGGTTCGAATAAACATTTAGATGAGACAGATCTATATTTTTAATAAACAATTAAAATTAACGATCTAAATAATTCACTTGAATAAACAATTTTAAAGATTCAAACCTACACCAAACTGATGAATATTGAGCGTTTGGTTCGAATAAACATTTAGATGAGACAGATCTGAATTTTTAATAAACAATTAAAATTAACAATTTCAGTAATTCACTTCAATAACCAATTTTAAAGATTCGAACCTACACCAAACTGATGAATGTTGAGCGTTAGATTCGAATAAACATTTAGATGACACAGATCGATATATTTATAAACAATTGAAATTAACGATCTAAATAATTCACTTGAATAAACAATTTTAAAGATTCGAACCTACACCAAACTGATGAATGTTGAGCGTTTGGTTCGAATAAACATTTAGAAAGATTGGATCGCCAATGAACAGCTTAAATCCTCTAGGAATAAAATTTGAAAATTCGTTTAAATTCAGTTTTATAAACTTGAAATTATATTTTCAATTAATATTGAATTTTGAATAATTAAAATTTGAAGTTGGGTTGCGATGGTTATGAAATTATAAGAGAAAAATTGTACTCACTTTTAGAATTTTATTATTGTTGCAGATTGGAAATATAACAGTTGCTTATGCTTGAAAACTTACAAATTTGGAAAATTTAAATTTTAGTTTAAGTAGTTTGGGGCTAGTTCTGCTAAGAACCAAACTCCCAGATCTTGACTGACTCTCGTGTTTTTTTACGCGGTATATATATGATTTGGTCCCTATAAGGGCCGTGTGTAAGACGAAGAGAGTAAAAGGATAGATGATACTAATACCGGGTGTCCAGTTATTCTCTTAGTCTTTTACAGTTCTATTAGGTTATTTTTATTCGTGCATGATTTGCTGATGCTGCATACATTAATTTGTGCAATATGTAGTATTTGTAAATATACAATTTTCTATTTTGTTCTTATTTTCGCAACAAATATGGCTTTCTTATTTTAAACAAGTAAATCACTGTCTATATGTTTATTAATTACCGTAATTGTCCGTTACTATGTATGTAAATGCACGTGTATATTAATGTACATGTGCATATACATGTATATTGTACGCTTAGGTTTATTTGGTGAACGCATATTTCGCATTTTAACATAAATCTGGAATTGGAAAGTTTGATTTTTGTAAACATGATATTTACCTTAAAATAATTTCGAAAGTAAATAGATTCTGGACTCATCGAAAATAGAGATCTTACGCAATAGCACTTACAGTTTCCGTTGCGCTTATCTTAACTATGCAGTTTAATGAGTCGAAAGTCTGATATTTCGTGGTTTTAAAAGGTTTTCCCTTTATATACTGGGTAGTACAAAATTCTTATATCTGATACGTTGTTTTTTTACATACAGAAATTATTTTTTTAATTCTTAACTATATCTAATACGTACTGGACGTAACACACTGTTGACATATTGAAAAAAACGTACTCGGATTTTAGCACACTTTCGCACTTTTATATACGCGATACATAAAAATAAGTCCTGCAGTTTTTTTTTGATAATATACGAGACACTGACGAAACGCTGCGAATAATGGCGCTAAAAATGCGGGAAAAACACCAGTGATAGCGCGAGGCAAAGCGAGGTGGCGTGATGACCAGCGGTCACATTATGAGAATGATCTTCGAGCACACAACGTGTAACATGGTGCGGTCAAGTTCCGCGAACCTCATATTTTGCCCAGTGTAGGCTCTCAAATAGATGATTTCTTACTTCTAATTCTAAACTCAAATTTGTAGCTAATGGATGATTCAGATATTCTTCATTGCAATCGAAACATTCGCAGGCTGGTTTATTTGGTTTTAATAGAATTTTATTACATAGTCCGCAGGTCGTGTTCGCTGTTTCTGGTACAATCATATAATGTCCTTCATTTCCTACATTATAATATAACTGGTAATTGTTGGGTAAAGTGAAATAACATTGTGCACAAATTCGCCAGCCTATTACTCTATGAGTGTAAACAGTGGTTATACTTTCATTGAATGAATAGCAAGTATATCTACGTAGCTTGTAGTAAGTCGTAGGAAAGTGTTGAGGTAATACTCCATCGACGTGTTTGGCGTTGTTAGTATCTGGTACTTTTGCCGTTGGAATGATTTATTGGGTATTTTTCTTTTCATTCTGCTTCTCTTAGCTGTTTTCTGAAAGAAAAAATACATTATATTAGTACATGGTGAGGATAGAGATGATAAAAAGAAATAACATTGGTTGATATAATATATTTTGTTATTTTAAGGCTACTGTATGTTGTTATAAAGATTATTATATAGACTATTATTATTATATGGAGGTGAGGAAATTTTAATTATAATGTTTTATTAATTTTCTATTTTTATTTCTCCTAGTTTGATTAATATTTCTAGGGCTGCTTCATTTTCTGCTATAATTTTATATTTCCCCGATTTTGTTTCCTTTAAACCGTTGAATTCAACTGTGACTGTGTTTATATCTCCTGTTTTTGTGTTCATGTAGGTTGGTTGTGTTATTTCGTTTTTTGTGCGTAATTATGTAGTTTTCTTTTGCAATTAATGATTCCTATGGTAATTGGTTGTTGTTGTTTTCTCTGATTTTCCTCGTAAATGTTCAGTAGTCGTATGGTGCTTCTTAGGACTGCTGGTAGTTCTTGCTGAGACATCCTGAAAAAATGAATGGTCATTTGTTTAGTTTATTTGATTCGCTTTGGTCTTGTTTATTACACTTTCTACAGGGTTGGCTGGGTTGATCGTTGATGGAGTTTAGGGGTTCCATCGTATTTTCTGTCGGGTGATAAGTTCTTTTTGTTATGGAAGGTAGGTGTAAAACATTTTCTATTTTTATTTTTTGTAGAGCCTTAATGGCTGCATAAATTTTTGCTGCTGGGTAAGTATTTGAAGTTCCATTAAATGACAAATTTTGAACTCTACATATTGCTATATAAACAAGTTCATCTGGTGATGTTTTGATTTTAAGGATTGAAAATGTTGGTTGATTAATATTGTGATATGTGCAAAATTTATTTAATTCTTGAACTATTTCATGTGGAAAAGTTGGCGAAGTGGGTGAATAATTTCCTGTTAATGGATAATACAATTGCTGAGCTGCATTTTGCATTGCGGTTCCTTCCTTATCTGCAGTGCTTATGATAGTGTGACCCTGGTGTTTTGTTGCAAGGCAAGTTCTTCTAATAGCGTTACAGGGTCTTTTTCGTTTTCCGTTTTGTCATTTGAGAGAGAAGGGGTAGACATAATTTTATGATTAGTATTATAAGTGAATATTATAGTTTTGATTTTCTTGTAGGCTATTTAATTTTGGGTAAATAGTTGAATTTGTATGTGTTTCTATTTTACCTGAGGAATTTATTTCGGCGTAAGTCTTTATTGGTTGGTTTCCTTCCAAGAGTTCTAAGGAGGTTCCTTCGTTCGGGTCCTGAGGAGGTTCTCGTTTCCCTAAATGTAATAAAAGATTAGTAAGTGAATCCCATATTGCTCCAATTAGGTATATGGACCATCCGAATACGCTGTATAGGGTGTGACGTCCTAAGTTTTAAATTAATATAAATATTTCCTACCTAAAGTCTAGAGCCAATTACCCTAACTATGTTCCTCTGTTTATTGTTAAAATTAACAATTAACCGGGTAGAGGACAAGCCAAACGAATCAAATTACAATTATTGTTAATAATAATTTTTTATAAAAATACAAATTTTATTTTAACCCAAGCGACTTTTTAGTTGTTGGTTGCAGGTTGTTTTCCTTTGGTTGGTCGAATCTGATTGGTCCAACCTTAAAGAAAAACACACCGTGAGTCTAAGGGGCTCAAAAGAAAAGAGAACTTTAATAAAAACAAGTTATTTGACTTACCGGTTGTTCTTGATGAGGTGGCCTCTTGAAAACGATAATCCTTTAAGTTCTGTGTATCCTCTGCTAATCGGGTACCACCCCTAATTATCCTTGTTGAACAACAGTGGCAGGTCAATCCTTTGTTTAACCGGTATCCTTATTTTGATACCTCGATTACAATGACACTAAATCCAGTTTTATTGAAATTCACTCCGTTGTTATTATATTGGTTTTCCCGAACACGTGGAAATTACGGCCACTTAGATTTATTGCGGTACGGCGACGAAAACCGGTTCTAACGATGCTGCTTGATCGTACGCTCCCTTAGACTCCCTTAGACTCGCTTAGACTCAGACTCCGACGCGCTTAGACTTAGACTTGTGTTTAGGCCTTGCAGCCTGGCTTATATTGTCGTCTGTAGTCTCAACTCGTAGGTAGAAAGTATGGGAATTTGAGTTCCATGGTTTCAATAGCTTTTTCGAAGTCCATTAGAATCTTAGGTGTCAGTGTGGTGAGTTGAGACTATGGGCCAGTTTGCTGGTGTGCTGCGTTGGTGAGCTTAGGGACTCACACCGATTTTCCAAGTCCGTGTGGGTCATGCTTTCGTGGTGTGGGTGTACTCACATCTTCTCAAGGGCTGTGTAAACCCGTACCATCAGGTTTTTAGGTAGATTTAGTCGCAAGGGTCAATGACATTATTTGTATACATAGGTAAGTAATAGAGTAACTATAATACAATTGTTGTACATAGATGGTGATTATGATTTGTTTATAATTCTATTAATCTTTATATTTAAACATTGCTTTTGTTTATAAAATAACATAATAGTAATAGTTATTAAAAGAACGTATTTTATAATTAATTGCTGATTGTTGATTAACATCAAATAAGAATACTAACAATAATGATAATTATTATAAACATTATTATTATAAAATTTGAAGTAACATTATTATAATATTTGTTGCAAATTCAATAACAATATGAAATAATTATAATGAAAGTGATTGATAATTATGCAAATCAAGAAATTGAAGTAACATTGTTATTATTTAATATTTGTTGCATTTTGACAATTAATGTTAATAAAAATATTAAATATTAATAATAATAGTGATTAATAATAATTTTAAATATAAAGGTTGAAATAATATTGTTGTTATATAACATTTGTTGCATTTCGTTAATTGTTATTATTAACAATAGTAATAATAATAGTTAATAATAATAAAAGGTAATATTCGTTTTAATTAGTATTTTATCAATAAAATCAATTGTTTATTGATATTTTAGTTAATAGTAATAGTGAAATTATTTATAAAAACAGTTACGTGTATCTAGCAACAATATTTATAGCAACAATAAAACGTGTTATATGATATAATAGCATAATAATTTTTATATGATTATAATATATAATATAACTTTCATGGATACGTGACACCTCCCCCCCTAAATTCGATCGTGGAGGTGATAGAATAGAACTGTAACGATCGAATCCTCGGTAGAGGAAAAATTAAAATGAGTTCATTATTTCTCTGAAAAAATATTGTTATAGGATAAGAGGTGTCTCGCATATGATTCCTATCGAAATATTATTTATGAAAAGTTCATATGTATGCAGTCATAATTTATATAATAATGGAAATATATATTATTTTAATTAAGTCGCAGGTTTTTATTTCTCGTGGGTCCTTTACACGTATAAATCAAGTGACCTCTTTGATAGCACTTCTCGCAAGCCCCAGTCCATTTATATAACACTTTACGATTTCCAAAACTGTTTGTTTTGATTCCTGAACCGTTTTGTTCGCTAAAGACATAATTTTCGTTTAACAATTCTAATATTTTTCTGGCTGCAGCGTGTTTTGCCTGTTTGATATTTGGAGCTTCGTCACTGCTCCATGTATATTTAGAACAATCTTTAGTCAACGTACATTTTGCGATGAAAGTCGGAATATTAAATAAATTGAAAGATGTTATTTCGTATTTTGGAGGTGTAAAATCGTATTCTACGCTTAATTCATTAATCAATTGCATAGGGCTAGCGACTGTGGCTGCATTTATTGTTCTAAATGGAACTTCCATTTTTTTCTGAAACATACAGAGAATACATTTTATAGAGAAAGACCAAAAGTTGCTAATTGATTAAGAATAGAATATCTTTCTATGGAGTATGAGTTGTTCTTAACATAAAATCTCGTAGTGAAAACTTACATTTATCGTTATTATAGTAGTATTAAAATTATAAAAGGGTGGCATGATTTTGTTTGAATGTTAAATTTATTATTTTTCATTATCAATTTTCGAAGATTATTGTTCCGAATCCGATTCTGAATCGGATTCTATAAACGACTGCTGTACTACATGTGAATTTGAATCTTCTGCACTTAGTTTGAAATCAATAAAAGCTCTACAATTCTCGCAATTATCTGCTCTTTGTCTAAAAAAATATACTGGTTTGTCGCAAGCATGACAATTGGTATCTGATAAATTGCTGAATGGCGTACATCTGTCCGTAAGTTCACAAATATTATCGCGTTCGTCGTCAGTTATTAAAAAATAGCAGTCAACGCATAACGGTCTTCCTAGTATTGGATTGAATAATACTTGTTCATCTGCGTGTATTTTAATGCAACAAAAATAATTCATGTATAAACTATGTAAGAATGTAGAATAATAGTTCAATAGATTTGTTTTGTTTTTTCGTGCAATTTTGGGAGCAGTCGTCTCAGTTGGCAGCATTTTCCTGCGAGGAGATATAAAAAAAAATTGTTTTATTTTTAATATATTGGGCATACCAAAGTATGCTTTCAATAGTCATGCCATTAATAAGGAAAATCATCTGCGAATTATTTATTATTTGGATTCATGCGTGATACATATGACAAATAATTTTCCCTATTTCCCTTTTGCTATACATGCGTACTAAGATTTTAAATAGTGTCAAATTTCAATTTCTATCCCATTTTTATGGATTCTGATTGTCTAGGAACTTATCGATGCATTGAGTACATTGAAAGGCTGTACAGCAAATGGATATTATTTTGATGTTACAAAAGAAACAGACTGTATTAAATCGGCGTATTTGTCCGATTGAATGCCAAGTGCTTCGACGTTCATAGCTTTCTTTTTCATAATCTGACAATTTGAGGAAACAATATTCACAGATACGCATTGCCGAGTGAGTTGATTTTACATAGATCAATGGTGTATTTTCGTCTAATTTGAAACATTTGGTGATGAATAGTATGTCATAAGTTTCTGGGTGATGTTCTAAGCAAATACCGTCGAAAGATTTCTCGTTTTCAGGTATTTCTTGAGGAGGTTTCATGATTCTAAAAATGATAGAAAGAGAGAAAATTTTTGGTTATAGGCAAGTTACTAGTCTGAGTGAAAAAAGTTTACTGATTTATGATTTTACTGCTTCTAGGATTTATGACGTTGGTTGGGAGGCATCTTCTTTTTGAAAGTTATTCACAGTGTGATAATTGGAGTTTCTAAGGTTGTCGTTTTTTTTTGACAAAATTTTAGAAGGGTTTAAGTCAAGAGGTTTGTGTGTTTTTATGTATTAGAAGTAAAAATAGGGAAAGTTTTGGAGAAATGAAGCTCGAAAGGGTTAACTTTGAGAGTGAGAAGAGTGTTAGTCGAAGTTTAGATCCTTTGAGTAAAACATGGAATCGTTTCAGAAGGAAAATGTTGCAAATGAGTTTTCGGAATTTTTCGGAAACGAGTTTTTATCGTCGGATGATTTTAATTTTGATTCTTTGATTGATTTTGAGGTTCCAGAGTCTAGTTTGAGGTTTTGCGAAAGCGGGGAAAATAGTGAAGTGTGTGTAGATAGTGACTTTTGGGCTGATTTAGATCGAACTTTCTTTGGGGAGTCGGAAAAAGACGGTGAGACTCTTGATGAGTCAATACTTTTTAATCTAAATGAAGGACAAGAGAAAAGTGTTGAAGAAAGTGTAAGTGCTGTGCATATGGATGTTGATGAATCTATTGGTGAAAATAGAAATGCTGAGGATAATGAAGTTGTTTCTTCAATTGAAGACTCTGTTGTTCAGACGGAGAATATACGCGATTCATTTGAGGATGTGAATCAAATGCCTCGATATGAGTTGAGACAATGGTCTCATGATATATGGAAGGAAGTGACACATTTCAACATTTTTAAAATAAGGATTGTTGAAGGTGTAAACCATCATGGTCCCGGATGGTGGGCTGATTTTCCTTTGGCACAACAGGAAATGTTAAGAGCTCAAGTAATTTCTGAGTACCATTTGCAACCGTCTGATGTATTTAAAATAAGTGAAAGGTTTTGTCATTTTAATGAAGAGCGTCTTCTTGTGCTGGTAAGCATTTATATATATATATATATATATATATATATATTTTTATTAATTTTTTTTTTATAACTATAGATGAAAGAATATATTTGAATTGTTTATTGCAGGTTGATAGTGATCGCGTTAGGTATGACAATGATGACAAACGAGTTTTATTGTCGCCTACATTTTTGGTTTTGAACAATGGTATGCGTGTTCAATTGCCTTGGCTGTGGGCTGGTTTTGACCGTTCGTGGCGTTACCGTAGAGCAGCTGAGGTTAAAAAACAATTGGACGAAGGTGGAATGGAAGTGATAGTTATGGTTGACAGAATGCGATTTAGAGTCGTAAATTCTGTACTTGAACAGGTAAATATAATCGAAAATAGAAATTGATTCATTTATGAATTTGTTTTTGAATGTTTATTATTTGTTTATAGTTTTTACCATGAGGGAAGAAGAAGACGAAGGAAAAAGTGAATGTGACAGTTAGTGACTGTGTTTTAAGTGAAAATATTTGTATATAAGTGAAAAACGAACAGATGATTACACTAAAGTGTTCAGAAATTTAGGTTGTGAGTGTGAAGTTTTGAGCTGTTCAAGTTGGATTGGTTCGTTTTCCAGAAGGTTCAAATCTTGGTGAGTTACTGGGGGTTCCAGAGTTTTTAAATTTATCGCGTTTTTATGGATTTTTATGTATAGGCACAATCCGAATAGCATGAAGAGAAGTGAGATAATAATGAATACAATTGTTACTATAAAAATGTAAAAAGATAATGTTTCAAAGTCCTTGCTGATTTCTGTTCTTTTATTATAAGACTTTTGAAACTGAAGAAATGTAAATAATTGTTGTTCAAGGGTATATAGTGAAATAATTTCATTATTATTCCAAGAACTGAATAAATTTTTGAGTAGTGGATTTGAGTTTAATGATAAGTTATAAAGATTAGGGGCAATTTTATGTAGTGAAGTTGAATGGCCTGTAGTGGGGGTAATTTTTAGAAGAGATTTTGATTTTGTGTTAATCTGTGGCAAGACTAAATTATTTGCTTCAATGATGCAATCGAATTGTGTTTGTAAAATACCAGCGTTATTGACAGTAATCTGAGTGGAAATTTTTTGTGGACAATGGATTCGAATTTTTGTAGGAAAAGGAGTGGAGTATAACCATCCTTGATAAAATTTAAGTGAAGTCCATTGGATGTTATTAGTTATGTTTAGATAGAATTGGCACTGATATAGTTTATTTTCTGTAAGGAGTGCTGTTTCACAAATTTGGTTGTTTAATGTGCTCCATTCAGGGGGAGTGAAAGTACAAATTTTTCCAATTTGTGTTGAATGACAGGTATCATAGAGATAATCGTCGAAGGTAAAATAAGTTTGTTTGTCATTTGAAAGTGCCAAATAGGAAATTTTAGATTTGATAAAAATAGATGTAGTCAAGTCTGAATTAAATGTGTGATAAATAGGGATTGAATAGGGTTTGAATATTTGATATTTTTTTTCTGATATGAATGGAAGAGAGAGTGAGATAACTAATTTCTTCTCATAAAAGAAAAGTTGGACTTTAGCAAATATTAGAAGTTCAGAAAGAGTGAGGTCGTTTGCAGTTTGGTATGGAGAACTTATGGATGCTAGATTCTTGATTGAATTGAAAGGGATTAAAGACAGTAGAGTAGGATGCCAATTACCATTAATTGCAAAAGCTAAATTAGTTGATAGCTGTTGTATACTGAGAATATAATGGTGTGTAGCGTCTTTGATGTTAGTTATCCATGATACTTCGAACATTTCGTACAAGGAATCTGTTGAATTTGGAAACTTTAGATGCCAGTTTTTAAATCTAGCAATTGTGTTTTGGGCATGGATGATTTTTTTCAAGTATCTGTTAGAATAGAAGGAAAAATATAAATCTGTTTTTCGTACCAGTCAAAGGTAGAATTATCCGACTTTTGCATTTTGATAAGTGCTGTTTTAAAATTTTGAAATTCATCTTTCAATGTGATGTCGACAGTATTTTCTAGAATTAAAGAAATTTCGTTTAAAACTGATTTTATTTTTCTTTCTTTAATTATTATTTGTGCTGTTATTTCGTTGAGAATGCAGTTATTTTGACAATGGACAGTCAGTTCTTTGAAAGTGTCAAGTATTTCGTATCCAAAATTCAAAAAGCTTAATATATTGATATAAGAAAGAAGATGCCAGCTGCCAGAGGTAAAAGTTATATAGTCTAATGGCTCGTAATAAATACTAGAAGCGTTTGAGATAGAAGTTATAATGAAATTGTCAGCTTCATAAGATTGTATAGGATTTAATTTGATGATTATGATGAGAGTACAAATCCTCAACATGTCGCTTCTCGAGTTCCTAGAATAAAAGGGTCTTTTTACCATCATTTTTATTGGTGACAGTATGCAGAGAGATTAACTAAAAAAAAGTAAAGAATTAGATTAGTAGTCATAATTACACACATATACCATGCTATTAAAAATTAAAACTAAAATAAGAGTTGCGTGCGTAAGAGATTCATGCTTATCGTCTAACAATTGTAATAAGGATTTGATGGTCTAAACCCACATTTCATGCACTTTTTATAGGAATTTGTAGGTGATTGGTTGTATGAGGTTGAAGGTTAGGAATTGGGTGGATTGGTAAGTTATGTCTAATTCTTTTTTTGAAGGGCAGATTATTTATTTGTTTTATATTAGAACGTCCATTTTTGTTTGATTGTGAAAGTGGATTGGTTTTTAAAGAATTGGATTCTAAATTTACAGTCAAATTTTGAAAGTCATTTTGAAGATTACTAGCTCTTTCTGTTTTTATTTTCTTAAGTATAGAATGGATGAGTTTACAAGCTGCCTGGTCTTTTGCTTGTTTTGGTGTGCTACCAATTCCACTTTCTTTCATTTGATCAGTTGTACAAATGCTCATATAGGTTGAGGATGTATTTGAATATTTGATACGGAAAGTTAACATTTGTGATTTTGAGATTCGGAATTTTTTACAAGTATTTTATAATTCTTTAAAGGCATTTAAATGGAAGGATTGATAGGAATTGGAGACTTGGGCTTCTATTTCTGGTATCATTTTCAATAATGTTTCTGTAACATGCTGCTTTGTTAGTTCAGGATCATATCCCAGCCCAGTTACTTTTTGTTTTTTATACTCTGCAGTGATTTCAAAAAATAATTTATTTTTCTTATCCTTTTTTAATTTATAAGAGTAGTTCATGCTGATTACTTTTTTTAAAGTGAAAATTTTGAGGTATATTAGATAGTTCTGTTAGTTCACTGTGTGGATATAGGCTGGTGGTTTCGTTTTTCTTTTGTTTACCTGTTTTAATGTTTTCTTCAAGTAAATGTGTAGATATATCGGGTGCTGAAGGATTCGTATCAAGTGGTTCTTGTTGTTGGTCCTGTGTCCTTTGGTTTTCTCTACCTAAATGTAATATAAGGTTAGTTACGGAGTCCCAAATAGCTCCTATTAAGTGAAATGACCAGCCAAAAACAGTGTAAAGTGCATAACCGTGAATTATGGTATCAATTATTATTTTAATGCCCCTTATGATAATGATTACTCCTATAAATCCTGCGCTAACTGTGCCGAAATTCGAGAATACTGTCCATATTTTTGTCCAAGTTGAGTGAGCAATTTTTTCAATAGTTTCCTCATCTAAAAGATTCATTAACGAGATTCCTTGACTTAGAGTGGATTGACCCATGATTCCGCGAGCTAATGTGTTGAGAACCATCGGTTTTTCCGCGGGAAAGATTATGTGATCGCGCAGTTTGTTTAAATCCGATTGAGAATATATTCCGCTTGTTGCAAGATGAGCCGGATTTGTATATCGCCATGTGGGTTTTGTCAAAGGTTTCATTATTTCTGGGGGTAAAGATTCGATTGGATTTGGAATTAATTTATACCAAGCATTTCCCTAAAAATACATAATTGGAACAAAAGAGTTACAACTTGTTTGAGTGCCTTTGTTAGTTAAGATGTGAGTTCTTGGTGTAATAAAAGAAGTCTGATTTCCTCTATAGATTGGTAGGTGTAGATAACATTCTTCTGTTTTGCGATATTTAACCTCAATTGGGATGCATTTAATTATATGCACAACTTCTCCTGCAATTATTGACATGTAGCCTGGACCTTTCATTAAATGATAAGCAAATTCATCAGGAGCTTGAGTTGCTAAAATTAAGGTATTTTTAAAAACTTGTTGCTCTAATTTACATTTTTGAGTTAAAACATCATGATATACTTTGTTCACTTCATTACGAATGTGTCGTTCAATATATACAAATTTTGAATTGATGTATGTAAATAAATCCATATTTTGGACAAGTGGTTTCTTGTTTAGAAGCGTTGAGGATCCTGGTGTGATTTCAAGTATTAATAATTTTGGATGTTCAGTTCTAATCATTAAAAGATTACTGACTGGATTTTTTGCTTTTTGTGTTAAAACGAAAGTTATGTCTTGAGTTGTAAGTGAATATAATATGTTTGGGCTTTGTGTTTCATTATCTTGAGTTTTATTTGCGTAACCTTCATATAATATTTCATATTTATTAAAATTGCAAATGTCATCAGGCAGAGGATTCCAAAAAGTTTGTCCTCCTTCCATGTCGACACAATGGGATTCTGAAAGCGAACATGTTATTCCTGACCGTAAGTGTATTTTATCTGTATTTAAATTCATGTTAGCATAGTATTCTTGAAGTGTGATTTTTAATATGCCTTGAACGATTACGTTATTCCACGTTCCAAAAGGATCTGAATATTGAGTTCCAGAGCAATCTCCATTCATAGCCAAAGATCCGGCTAGTAGTACGCTGTGATAAGATGTTTGATTAATTTTTAAATTTGAGATTTGTAGGTTTTGGCACAAGGATATTGTACCTGATGTGTGTAGTGTATCACATTGTTGGTGCGAAATTTCATGTATATATTCACTTTGTCCATTAGTTACTGCTGAAATATGTGAATGCATTCCACAGTAAGATATAGTACGTCTAATTTCGATCTTGCATTGTCTTACTTGGGTGAGTGTGAAATCACTTATTTGTAAAAGTTGAATGTAAGTTGTTTCTATGTGTAATTCAGGTTCAGGTATATCACATTCTCCCACCTCAAGAAGAGACAGTGTTGTTAAATTAAGTTGATTGGATCCACAGTCGTATCCGATGATTGCTTCTACAGTTGTTGTCATTAATATCAGCATGACTAAGGTTGTCAGTTTTTTCTTTCCGGACCCCATGTCTAGAAAAGGATTTTTCTAGTTAACAAATTTTTATTCATTTTCAGAAATAAAATTTATTTGTTCACTGATTTGTTATTCTTATTTGTATTGGGTATAATAAATACTTTTTCAATACTTATTCAATGAGATCCAAAATTTCTGCTAATAATCCTTGTCCAGATTGTCGTAAACTTAGTATAAAATTGTGGTATGCAAGTGGACCACGAGTTTTTATTGCGAGTATTATGTCTTCTATAGTTGATGGATTTGTTATATCATAAAGCCATAGTGGAATATTATGATCATCTCGGTTAAAGATTTTATTTCTTATTAGGAAAGGCCAAATTGTTACTATATCTATGTTGTTGACAAGAAGATCGCAATATTTATCTATTCTTTTTCGATGGATGGGATCCATTGAGGAACGATATCTGAAAGTAGTTTCCAATTTAGTCTGCTTTATTTAATCGAGCACGTTTTAGTCGATTAATATGTACTACTTTTGGCTTATTTTTAATTTGAATTTTAACATTGCCTTTTCCTAAAACTTCTAAAATTTTATAAGGACCAGAATATTGATTTTCGAGTTTTTTAGGTTTTGGACCACTTAGTAAAAATACTTCTTCATCAACGTTGAAATTTTGTGGGCTTATATTTCTATCGTAGTACTTTTTTGATTTTTCTTTTGCTGCAATAAGATTATCTCTAGCAATTGCTCTTATTTCATGGAGTCGGATTACTAATTTAATCAAGTAATCATCATATGTTTCTAGTTTTTCATGTTCTGGAAGGGGTTCGCTTGAAGGTTGTCTGGCTAATTTACCAAAAACTAATTCGTATGGACTGCAACGAGTTCCTTCATGAATGCTTGTGTTGTAAGAAAATGTAGCTAGTTCTATCCAGTCATCCCATTCAGAATTTTTACTAACAAATTGTTTTAAATATTCAGCAAGTACATGATGAGATCTTTCCAAAGATCCATTTGATTGTGGATGAAAAGCTGTTGTTTTGAATTGACGAATTCTAAATATTTTGGCTAATCTTCGAATAAGATTACTTAAGAAATTTTTTCCTTGATCAGTAAGAACTGCTCTAGGTGATCCAAAAATACATATAAATTTCTTTACAAGAGCATCTGCTATAGTACTTGCGAGAGAATTAGGAAGTGGTATTGCTAATGAGTACTTAGTGAAGTTATCTTGAATTGTTAATATATACTCATTTAATTTTTGTGTCACAGGCAATGGACCTACAATGTCCATAGAAACTTTTTCGAAGGCAGTTCCAGGAGTATCAGTTATTATCATAGGTTCTTTTGTTTTTACGCGTACAAGTTTCTTTAATTGACATTTTAAACAAGTTTGAATATATTTTTGAATATCTAGTTTCATATTTTGCCAATAATAATTTTGACGTATTCTATTGAAAGTTTTAGTAACTCCTTTATGTCCACCTAAGGCCGATGAGTGAGCTTCTTCGATTAATTGAGATTGTTGTTCTTTAGTTGCATATTGTGTAATTCCATTACATATTATGATTTTTATTGGTGAGTCAGAAAAAGCTAATTTTATGGTACTTAAAATTTCTTTCCATGAAATATTATTAATTTCAGATGTTTTTGCTATACTAATTGTGCGTAATTTAAGGCTTTTTGCTTTTGAATGGAGTGAATAAATTGATAATTTAATATTCTTTAATGTATCACTTAAATTTTCTTTTAATTCAGATTCTATTGGTAATGCTAAATGGTACTGTAATCCTCTACGAAATTCTTGTGCATGACCTACGCAAAGGTTTTTAAATTGGGGTAACTCGTTACGTTTTAGTAAAATTTTTGAACCATTATCTCGTGGTTCGTTTTTGGTTGAAATAAAATAAGCATAATTGTCCTTACGCATTGTATGTTGATCTCGACATTCGATTATATTGCGGTTTGTCGTTAATTTTATGGCCGGCAGGTCTTTTTCAGCGGGGGGTGGTTCTGGTGGAGGTCGATTTTCTAAGTCTTCAGATGCTATATTTTCGTTTTGTGAATATAAATCATCATTAAAGTTTTCGTGAATTCTTTCTTCAGTATTTTCTAAATGTTGATTCTTATATTGTAGAGAATTGTCTTCTGTTAAAATATCGGATTCATCAGAAAAAGAATCTAAATCTGTGTTTTCTTTGATCAAAGGATCTTTATTAAATTCATAATCTGAATCAATTGCATTTACATCTTGTTCAAGATTATCATTATCTTTTCCTTTCTGTTTCCTTTTCTGAGGTTTGTTCTTATTTTTGATTACAATATTCATATTCTGGACTTTCATTGACCCTTAATTAATAATTGAAGATATATGTTGATGTTGGTAATTGGCTTTAGGGTCCAAGGTTGATAAAAACTCAGAGTTTTACATAATCAGACGTTTCGGCTCTGATCGGAGCCCTCATCAGTGATTTATTTAAATCTAAAAATACAGAAAAAGGTTTTGCTAACATAGGATATCTTGTATAAAAAATTTTTTGTAAAAATTTAATAAGTAATTATCATTATATTTTTACATGTAGGTAAATAAATTTTGATATTACTTTAAGGTAAATATTTCATTCACATAACCTAACAAACTGGATACCAGAAAGCATTTTTTGGAAGGTTGGAATTAAGTGTCTAAATATAAAAAAAATATATTTTTCATTGACATTCGTGCATGGAATTGTAGATTGAAATTTTTGTGGTGTAGTTTTTAATACAATATATATACATACATACATATATATATATACATATACATACATACATACATACTTACTACCCTAGTCGAAAGTACGTGGTTTCGGCACCAATTTCACGGCAGAAAGTCTAACTTTCATGCATTGGTCAAGCTATATGCGCGCCCTCTATAATAGCGGGAGTAAAAGCGTCAATAACCTCAAGCGTCAAAATTTGTCCGCTCTCTGCTAATGTTTATTAGTGGCAATGAGTGAATATTATTTAGAATGTTATAGTAGTGACTGAAGTGTAACAAAAATAAAAATAAAAAAATGAATGACATATCATCTGATGAATCGACAGATGAAGAAGAAATTAATAGAAACTGAAGCTCAATTAATAGTAGAAACTGACACCTTACCCAAAAAGTCCGTTGACAGATACATGCTAGTCTATGATAATTACCAAAGATGGAAACAAGGAAGTAGAAATCTAAACCTTAATTTATAGATGTATTTGATGCCTGCCCCCCCGACCAGCAGCACTCGCTCCGCTCGTGCCGCAAATGTCGGGGCAGGCATCAATATATTCCAATGCATACATGCAATTGTTTTCGTACTTTCGACCGGGTAGCAAGAAAAATAGTATACACAACATGGGCAGAAATTTTAGAGCCCTGAACTGCGTGCCATAATGCCCGAGGCGAAGCCGAGGGCATTATGGCGCGCAGTGCAGGAATCTCAACTTTCTGCCCTTGTTATGTAATATACTATATATGTTGGCTGATTATATATTTTGACATTTTGTTTCCTTGCTTGATTTCGAGTCAATATTGTATTTATTTTTGACTCGAGTTTTGCATATTGTCTTTGCTTCAATTTTGATAATATATATGTGATTACCAAATTTTCGGTTTCGTCATCAGAACTTGAATTTTGATTGGAGGATTGATTTTCCTCGAATTTTGAAGAATTTGTGGCTACCGGAGGTTCGGGCTCGCCATCAGAAGCGTTAATATATGTTTGTATTGAATAGAAAGGATTTGTATGTTTCGTAGAATTTGTAGATTTTTTAGATTTTGTTTTCGTCTTATAATTTTCTTCTTTATTATTTTCTTTGATGAAATATTTTGAATCATTATTGTTTTTAGATTCAAATGTATTTGTTTTATTTTCAGTTTCTTTAATATTTTCGACAGGATTTCGAGATAATGCATCAGCATTAACATTCGTTTTTCCTGCTTTATATACAACATCGAAATCATATTCGGCTAATTTAAATCTCCATCTCGTTACTCGAGAACAGGGGTCTTTAGAATTCTGGAACCATACCAATGGTTTATGGTCGGTTACTAGAGTGAAACGTCTGCCGTAAAGGTAAGGTCGAAAGTGCTGAACTGAGTATACTATTGCTAGTGCCTCCTTTTCATAAGTGTCAAATTTTCTTTCACTATCGTTAAGTGTACGAGAAGTATAGGCTATCGGTTTATCTTGTCCTATTTTTCCTTGAGAAAGTATACCTCCTATCGCATATACGGATGCGTCTGTAGTTAATATAAAGGGTTTGGAAAAATCGGGTCGCTGCAGTAAAGGTTCTTCGCATAATTTTTGTTTTAACATATCAAAAGCTACTTGTTGTTTTTCAGTCCAAACAAAAGGTGTATCCTTTTTTAAAAGTTGTGTCAAGGGACTCGCAATTTTAGAGAAATTTTCAATAAATCTTCTGTAATAACCGGCTAAACCTAAAAATTGTTTAATATTCTTCTCATTTTTTGGTCTTGGAAATTCTTGTACAGATTTTATTTTTTTAGGGTCGGGTCTAACTCCGTTTTTGTCTATAATGTGTCCTGAATAAGCTACCTCAGGTCTGAGAAATTCACATTTATCAGGTTGTAAATGTAAGTTACTTTTTCTAAGTCGATTCATAAGTTCATCGAATTTTGCTTCATGTTCTTCTAATGTATCTGCATATAGAACAATATCATCTAAATAAACAAAAAGTTCTGTTCCTTGTAATCCCGTTAATACTATATCCATAAGTTTTTGGAATGTCGCTGGCGCATTTTTTAATCCAAAGGGCATTCTATCAAATTCGTAGTGTCCAAATGGAGTTGAAAAAGCTGTTTTATGTGAATCTTTAGGATCCATGGGGATATGATGGAATCCAGTGGCTAAATCAAAGACTGAAAAATATCGTGCGTTTCCTAATTGATCTAAAATGTCTATTATGTTTGGTAATGGATAGGAGCCTCCGATCGTTTTGTCATTTAATTTCCTGAAATCTAAAACCATTCTCCACTTTCTTTGACCATGTGAATCTAGTTTTTTAGGTACAATAAATACTGGTGTATTATACGGTGATTGAGAAGGCTTAATTATTTTATTTTTTAAAAGTTCATTAACTTGTTTAGTGATTTCTTCTTTGTGTGCTGGTGGAAATCTATATTGTTTTGAGAAAATTGGTCGTTCGTCTACTGTAGGAATTGAATGCATAGCAGCATTAGTTGGTTCTAAAGGTTCATCTGGTATTTGGAATCTATCTGAATGTTTAACAATTAATTTTGTTACATGATCGAACTCTTCTTGATTCAAGTGATCTAAACGAAGTAATTCTTTGATTATTTTAATTCTATTTTCTCCTGTGATTTTATAAAATTGAGATATTATTTGTTCTGTGTCACTAGAATTTATAAATTTGTCTATTAATTCTTCAGGGGATTTGTTATGATTCTTGTTCGTAAAAGTGTTAATTTGATTTGTAGTTGATTTAACTAAAGTACTACTCATTGTGATTTCTTCAAAATCTTCTAGCATAACTATAGGAGTTTCTATTTCTATAGGTATAGAAAGTATGTTTGCTACTTTTATATAGGCTTTTCCACCATGATTTTTGACAATAGCATTTCCTGCATATATTCCTTTTTTCAAATTAAGTAAAGGTATAAATCCTTCTTTTTGATTTGTATTTGAAATTCGGATACAAGGAGTTGAAATTGATCTTGCTGGCAAAATTATGGTCTCCGGATTTCGAAATGGATATTTATTATTTTGTATTTCTAAACATTTTGATATATAATTTATATTGACGTCATTATCAGTGAAAAATTCGGATCCTAGTACTCCATCTTCTTCTACTGGTACACTATTTGGAATTAAGTTAAAAATTGTGGGATATCCAAAAATATTGAGAGTTATCTGACCCAAAGTATAAACTGGTACACTATTTATACCTGTAAGGCGTAAAATTTCATCTTGATTTATTTCCACGTTGTGATCAATTATATTTAGTTTTATTAAATTTCGTCCTGCTCCTGTGTCTATCATCATACGTGCTGGGATTTTTAGACCATCAGCAGATACCATAATAGAAGGAATTGGGTGGTCTGAGTGTACATTTATTTTTGTATTTATAATATTCTGATTTGAAGTGGGTGCTGTAAAATGTTTTAAATGGCCTCCCTCATTTCACCCTGAGCGGGGAGGGGTCTGGAGTTTCCCTGGTTCTGTTTCTCAGCTCTTTTAGGTTGTTGTTGCTGTTTAAGTGATTCGTTGTATGCTCGACGCCGACATTCGTCAATTGTATGACCTATTTTTTTACAGTAATTACAATTTTTATTATTATTTATTTTTGGATAATTTGCCGAAGTCTTTTGAAATTCTCTATTTCTATTAAAATTGCTAGTTGTTTGCTGTCGCCATGAACTTTGGTTTGGTAAAGATGACTGAGGTCGCCATTGACCTGGATTCTCCTGACGGGGGGTCCATTGACTCACGTTCGGTTGTGGACCTCTGTTAAAAGGTTGCCGTTGGTTATTTCTGTTGTAAAAATTTTCATTATATGGAGGATTTCTTATAGGCTGCAATTTTCTTCCATAATTGTTTGAATATCCTTGTCTGTTTGAGGTTATTTAGTTCCATTGTCTACAGGTGGGAGCTGTATGTCCTCTTTTTCCACAAATTTGACAAAAAATTTCTTCCAGAGTTATATTTATCCTATTTCTGTCTCGTTTTTCTGATGGTCCTGTAAAATTATCATCTTTCTGCCTATATGGTGTACGTGCGGATCGTAGTGCTGCAGTTGCTGAGATTTATCTTTCTATTTCTAGAGCGTTGTTTACCGTATCTTTAAAATTATGTACACCTTGTAATCTGGATTCAATTTCGGTTTTTAATCCTCGTAAAACGCAATCCCGAATGTCGCTGTCAAGGGCTGCTTGAAAGTTTGCGTCTATTCTATCATTATTATTTGCTTTATGGGCATCTAATATTTTTTCTCCGAGTTCCCTAACACGAGTTGCGTAGGAAATTACCTTCTCACTATCCCATTGATAAATGTTACCTAATTCACCTTGTAATTGATATACTGATTTATTGAAGGAATAAACGCGTTTAAGACTATCTATAATATCTTCTACACTTCTGTATTGTCCTCCACTGACACATTTTAGTGCTTCTCCTTTGACCTTTGTTTTGATTAATTTAGTTAAGTTTGATTCTGTCCCTGCAGGAAGCATATCTTTTGCTTCTCTACATCCTTCTATAAATTGATCCAGAGATATATTATCTCCTGTAAATATTGGTACAACTTCTAATGCATCTCGTAATGATACTACTTGATTATGAGCAACAGTTATAATTTGTGGGTTATTGGTAGTCATTTTATTTGAAATAGGCGAATATTCTTCTTTATATTGTAATAATTGTGGATCGGTAGAAATTGATTTTTCGGGATCTTCTGCTAATTTTTCTGGGAATTTGTAATTTAATTCACGGTCTGAGTCTTCTGAGGATTCAGATAAATATAATTGTTCTTTATAATTTGAGGTGTTTGTTTGGATCAAAGTGCGGTCAAATTTATCGACTATAGTAGAATTTCCGGTTAAATTTGATGTATCAAAAGTACTTTTATCGAATAATATTGAATCTGTTAAATTTGATCGGTCCTTTGGAGGTATACTAGAACTAATTATTATACTAGTATCTTGATTAAGATTTCCTGATAACTCTAATTTTTGGGACGTAGAGGCACTAGTATTTGAAGGAGTATTTGGGTTTTTCGAATCTTGGTTTTCAGCTGTTTTTTTCTTAATTTCAAAAGCTTTTTTCCTTTTGTCTTCTATAATTTCAGCAAGTTTTGGATTGTTTTTAGCCTGACTACGGGTAATACTTTTTGTTATTAAATTATCTTTCTTATTTTCCACAGACATTTGGATTCAAGATCATGACGATGAAAAATATAATTTTTGTGTGATTCAATCGATTTACGTTTAACGATTTTTCATTAAAAATTCTTAAATAAAAAATATATAATATTTTTTGTATATCTGACGAATTTTAATTAAATAATTCAATAAATAAGAATAAATATTTAAAGAAGAAACAAATAAATTTAATTTTTATGAACTTTATAAAATTGGTGTAAAATTGTATAAAAATTTATGATATATGTATCCAGAGCATCAAATTTGTGCAAAAGAATGTTTTAACCTGCCTTAAACAATCCAAATCTTATATTTTATGCGGTGGAAAATTGTTTCTACTTTATTATTATAACTACTAAATATTTTATATCATAATAAAAATATTTTAGCTGCGCAATATTTTAAAATTATAAAATATGAAATTTGTTTTTTAAAATTTTTCGACTAAATGAAGAAAAATCAATTAAAATATAATTTTAGGCACAGTTTAAATAAAACAGAATAGCTTATAATTCTGAAATGCGAAGGTAAAATATTTCTCAATATTGAATTAAATCTCGTACGCACTGTTTTTGTTTAAAAAATATTTTATAGAGGCACCTATTAAAATTATATTAAGATAGTAAAAACTTGAATACAGGAAAATTGAATTAAAATTTGAATGATTATTATAATAATTTTTTATAATTTTGTTTATGTATAATTTATTTATTTAAAGTTGCGAAATAAAATATATTTGATTTTCTTGTATTCAATTTTTTTTTTAAAGAAACTTAAAACTGCTACCAACTTGTCGACTTGTTCAATGGTTATATTAAAAAAATAATTTTAGTTATTAGAAGAATTTTGCTCAAACTGAAATTATTTTAAAGAAATTTCAGGAGATTTTTGTAAAAAATATAAAAACTATTGAAGACAAAATTTGCAAAAAATTCATATGGCTTGATGTTTGCCAACGGCCGATGCACCGGAATAATTAGCTCTGTGACGTCCTAAGTTTTAAATTAATATAAATATTTCCTACCTAAAGTCTAGAGCCAATTACCCTAACTATGTTCCTCTGTTTATTGTTAAAATTAACAATTAACCGGGTAGAGGACAAGCCAAACGAATCAAATTACAATTATTGTTAATAATAATTTTTTATAAAAATACAAATTTTATTTTAACCCAAGCGACTTTTTAGTTGTTGGTTGCAGGTTGTTTTCCTTTGGTTGGTCGAATCTGATTGGTCCAACCTTAAAGAAAAACACATCGTGAGTCTAAGGGGCTCAAAAGAAAAGAGAACTTTAATAAAAACAAGTTATTTGACTTACCGGTTGTTCTTGATGAGGTGGCCTCTTGAAAACGATAATCCTTTAAGTTCTGTGTATCCTCTGCTAATCGGGTACCACCCCTAATTATCCTTGTTGAACAACAGTGGCAGGTCAATCCTTTGTTTAACCGGTATCCTTATTTTGATACCTCGATTACAATGACACTAAATCCAGTTTTATTGAAATTCACTCCGTTGTTATTATATTGGTTTTCCCGAACACGTGGAAATTACGGCCACTTAGATTTATTGCGGTACGGCGACGAAAACCGGTTCTAACGATGCTGCTTGATCGTACGCTCCCTTAGACTCCCTTAGACTCGCTTAGACTCAGACTCCGACGCGCTTAGACTTAGACTTGTGTTTAGGCCTTGCAGCCTGGCTTATATTGTCGTCTGTAGTCTCAACTCGTAGGTAGAAAGTATGGGAATTTGAGTTCCATGGTTTCAATAGCTTTTTCGAAGTCCATTAGAATCTTAGGTGTCAGTGTGGTGAGTTGAGACTATGGGCCAGTTTGCTGGTGTGCTGCGTTGGTGAGCTTAGGGACTCACACCGATTTTCCAAGTCCGTGTGGGTCATGCTTTCGTGGTGTGGGTGTACTCACATCTTCTCAAGGGCTGTGTAAACCCGTACCATCAGGTTTTTAGGTAGATTTAGTCGCAAGGGTCAATGACATTATTTGTATACATAGGTAAGTAATAGAGTAACTATAATACAATTGTTGTACATAGATGGTGATTATGATTTGTTTATAATTCTATTAATCTTTATATTTAAACATTGCTTTTGTTTATAAAATAACATAATAGTAATAGTTATTAAAAGAACGTATTTTATAATTAATTGCTGATTGTTGATTAACATCAAATAAGAATACTAACAATAATGATAATTATTATAAACATTATTATTATAAAATTTGAAGTAACATTATTATAATATTTGTTGCAAATTCAATAACAATATGAAATAATTATAATGAAAGTGATTGATAATTATGCAAATCAAGAAATTGAAGTAACATTGTTATTATTTAATATTTGTTGCATTTTGACAATTAATGTTAATAAAAATATTAAATATTAATAATAATAGTGATTAATAATAATTTTAAATATAAAGGTTGAAATAATATTGTTGTTATATAACATTTGTTGCATTTCGTTAATTGTTATTATTAACAATAGTAATAATAATAGTTAATAATAATAAAAGGTAATATTCGTTTTAATTAGTATTTTATCAATAAAATCAATTGTTTATTGATATTTTAGTTAATAGTAATAGTGAAATTATTTATAAAAACAGTTACATGTATCTAGCAACAATATTTATAGCAACAATAAAACGTGTTATATGATATAATAGCATAATAATTTTATATGATTATAATATATAATATAACTGTCATGGATACGTGACAAGGGCATAACCATGTATTATGGTATCTGCTATTAATTTTATTGTTCTAATAATTATTATTATTCCGATGAATCCTGCACTTGCTGTACCGAAATTTGAGAATATTGTCCAAAATCTACCCAAAGCTGACTGTGCTATTTTTCTAAAGTTTCTTCGTCTAAAAGGTTCGTTAGTGAGATTTTGTGATTTATATTAGATTGTCCTAGTATTTCGCGTGCTAAGGAGTTTAGTATTGCTAGTTTTTCCGCGGGGAACATTATGTGGTCTCTTAATTTATCTAAGTCGGATTGCGTGTAAATTCCACTTGTTTCCAATGAGGCTGGGTTAGTATATTTCCATGTAGGTTTGGTAGTAGGTTTCATTTTTGAGGGTGGTAGAGATTCGATCGGTCTAGGGGATAGTTTATACCAAGCATCGTTGAAATAGTACATTAGGGGGAGGAAAATATTACAAGTTGTTTGGGTTCGTTTATTCATTAAAATGTGTGTTCGTGGGGTGAGACAGGATGTGTCGTTTCCTCTAGTAACTGGGATTTGTAAATAACACTCTTCTGTCTGTCTGAATTTTACTTCGACAGGTATGCATTTCATTATATGTGCTACTTCTCCGGCAATAATTATACTATTAATCGGCTTAATAAACGTTTTTAACTTATCGAAAAATGGACTCCTTGGATTTTTTACTTCGATAATTGATTTATTTGCAGTACCTGTTTCAGGATCAAAACTACTTCCTACACTGATATCTAAGAGATCAGTTTGGTTTAAATTGCTTGACGTTCCTGAATATTGCGAATTTTTATTAGTGATTTCTCGAGTTTTTTGTTTTAGTTTGGGTGGGCCTTGCGAATTTTCTTCGATTTCTTTCGCTAAAATTAGATTATTTTTTGCTTGACTACGAGTTACAGTGCCCTTTTTACTGGTATCTCGTGGCGGATTCGACATTGATACTTTTCATATTATTTTTCCTTAAAATATGATTTACTAGTGTTTGATCCTATAAGTTTTTTCTAGTGATCTTTGACCAATTTAACTTTATTTTTCCCTAAACTACGAATTTCTACTATTTTCGGCAAACAATTTTTACGAGTATTGTACGCAACAGTGGGTTCCTCTGTTTCCGGTTCAGATCCTGAATCTGATGATATATTGAAATTTTCGATATTTGAGAGGTTTACCTTATCAGGGATAAAATTACTAAAGTTCACTTCAGGTTCTGAGTTAGAAGATATATTCAAAATTTCGATAATTGGGGATAGGTTTTGTGGAATTTTATTCTCGTCAGGGATAAAATCACTTAAGTTTACTTCAGGTTCTGAATTAGGAGATACGTTCAAAATTTCGATAATTGGGGATAGATTTTGTAGAATTTTATTTTCGGTTAATATTGATTCAGAAAAAATTTTTTGGTTCGAGAACCTTTTTCGAGGGTTTCGGTTTTTTTATTTTTGATTTCGGTTAATTTTTTACAAAGTTTATTTGTTATAAATTTGCTTCTTTTTTCTAATAATTGTTCAAACAAATTTGAGAATTCTATATCGTTTTTTATTTCCCGTACAAAATAATTTTATTATTATTTTTATAGTTTGTCGTGTGGATGTGAATCAACTTCAATTCTGATTGCCAAAACTCTAATTAAAGGATAGCTGAGCGCGCAATGCGCTTATCGCTTTTTAATATAACCTCACATAAAACTACAAGGCTATATCCTCAAACAAATTTTGGCTTACAGTAATTGAGACTATTATACAATGTCTAGGATAAATTTCAATCCTGATTTTCAAAAACTCCAATTTAAGGATAGCTGAGCGCGCAATTCGCTTGGCGCTGTTTAATATAACCTCACACGAATGTGAGAAGCTATACCCTTAAACAAATTTTGAATTGCAGTGATAGAAATTTTAATTATAGAATTTATTCAATTAATTCCTAATCTGCTCCTGAGACTCTAGTTTGAGGATAGCTGAGCGTACAATTCGCTTGGCGGTGTTTAATATAACTTCCCACGAAAGTGAAAAGCTATATCCTAAAACAAATCTCAGTCACAGGGATTGAAACCAATTAGAATAAATTTTATTTTTATGTCTTATTTTGTGTTTTCAACAATTCGATGTTTCAGTAGTGAAAAATTAGCCAAGCTAGACTCAAGCACAGAATCTTGGGTAATTATGTCATTCACAGAAATCACGATAGTCGAAAATCAGAATTTTTGCAGTACCAAATTAATTAGGCTCGACTCAAGCACAAATTTCCTGCTTAATTCAGGTACTTACAGAACTCTGATAATCGTCAAAGTTGAAAGTTTCAGTTTTTGTAAACAGGGAAAAAAATAAAAGTTAAAAACAGTAAAATGTTAGCACTTCGAATTTTGCCTTACCCAAGTGTTGGTGACCGTTCGACGAATCTAAAAAGGACTTATAGTCTCTTGGTGCTTAATTATTTTCTGCTTTAATTTGAATTTGGTCCTAGTTAACAAGTAGTGAATTTTTGCAGTACCAGATTAAACAAGGATGACTCAAGCACAAGCCCTGAATAATCTATATACTTGCAGAAATTCGAAAAAATGTCAATTGTTGTAAAAATTTGCAAGAAAAATTTTGATTAAAATTTTGAAAAAATTTTCAATTTATTTTCTTTTTATTTATTATTTTATTTAAACCCCTCACTTATACAATCTTGCTACAAAGAATACATACAAGTTTATTTCAGTGTACCGATTTATTTTATTAACGATGGCAGCTTGCGAGCACGCGAAGTATACCAACGAATATTAAACACAAAATTATTTAGTCACTTATGTTTAAACACTTCTTAATTTCTAATAAGCAAGGGATTTCCACGTATTTCATGTAATAAAATATTGAAAAAATTTTCATAAAGTTATTAAATACATTCAATTAATTCTTCTTATTATATTAACAATAGCAATTACAATTTCTTTTTTATTTCTTATTATTGGTTTATAAGTTTCCCGGGACGATGCACCAAAAAATTAAATAATAGAGATGTAACGTCCCAGTCACATACCTATTATTAATTTATAATAATGAACTTTCCTCGTTTTTGATCAGTAAAGAAATCGTTCAGATTTCTAAACTGAAACAGGGTCGAGGATAACCAATAATAAGAAAAGGGGTGAAATAGGAATGAAATATTAATAGAATGGTTCTTTATTAATTATTACAAGAGTGGAAATCCCTAACTAGAATGTGACTGACCTTGTTACTCTGGAATCGGCTGGAACTGGAAGGCTGGAGCCACTGATAGTCCCTTGCTGCTACAACTGGTAAACTCGCGTACTCGAACGGGGAACAGAGAACAATCTCAAACACGAACCGACTCGGTATCTGGAACTACTTCAAGGTTGAAGAGACTTGGTACTAGGAACTTGACACGGGAACTGACGAGTATCGGACCTTCCGGGTGAGAAGTCAAACTGGAACTGAAGAAGTGGCTTAAGAGAGTGGCCCGGACTTGTCGCGCGGTGTTGGACCTTCCGGGTCAGAAGTCAAACTGGAACTGAAGAAGTAGCCTAAGAGAGTGGCCCGGACTTGTCGCGCGGTGTTGGACCTTCCGGGTCAGAAGTCAAACTGGAACTGAAGAAGTGGCCGGCGCTCCTTAGAATCGGGCTCCTTAAATATCCTGGGGGTTGGTCATTTCACCCTATTTTACGATTTTGTTTTTCTCGAACTCGCCCCCTTTGATATTTTCTAATTTCAATCAATTTCATTTCTTGTCAGTTTACTTCCTTTTTCTTTGAGTAGACGTGCTGTCAATCCGTGTCTAGGTTTCTATCCTTTACTGAGCCTGCGTCGGAGTTTTGGGACAATCGGTTGTGTATTTTGGATCAATACTTCCCGCATTCCTGAAGTCTACTTGTTGCTTCTGAATGACCCTCGTAAAAATTGGGGTGCGATGACATCCCGCGGTGCATCCTCTGTTGTATATCTCCAGTTGCGGTGAGGGTGGAGATATTGATTTCCTACTTGGCGATTCTGAACACTATCTTCTGTGTTTACTTTCTTCGTTTCCTCCTACAGTATTTTGATTTTTCCTCTCTGTAGATGCTTTCCAGTTGATTCACATTTTTCTTAAACAATTCAGTTACATCCACCAACGGTCAACGTCACATTCAAGTTTTACATTATATAAATATTAACATGTATTATATCAATAAGAAAAAGGTCACAGGACGTGACACAGTAATAATAGAAGTTACTATATGTAACGAAAAATGCAAAATGGCATGCGAAATATTTCAAGCTTAATATTTGAAAAAATTGTTTTTCTAAAAGATAATTTATATTTATCAATTGAAGTTTTCTTTTCTCTTCTAATAATGTATCTCCGTAATTCATAGCGGCATTTCCGCCCTACTCATTGCAAGAAGTGCACTTACCAGTGTAATCCCAAGTGGAACACATAAGCAAGGAAAGTAGTAGAGCTATACCAGTCCGGCAGCACTTGCCGACCGAGTATATGCCAAAAAAAAAAATTCTGAATTGTTATATCAGAGACCCTACTTACCGACCAAGCTGAAAGTCTGTGCTGTGGCATGTCTCTTGTGTATATTGTAATTCAAGTTGACCCCTTCAAAATCAAAATTTTGAAATATCTCGAAAACGGTAAGAGATATGTTTTGATGCATTTTTGCATATTTTGCATGGTTTTGACAAAATCAAAGATTAAGGTAATACATTTTTTTTTTTATTCAATATTCATGTACATAACTCAACACACATATTTAAATTCTACATTATTATATGGCCCCGCAAGGTAGCGCAGTTGAAGCCTTCTGGCAGAGGCAGCTTCTTGCATTTTCTCCAGCGTGGTAAGAGGATCTTCTAAAACTTTCAGGAGCCTTGCTGGTAAAAATACGGTGTATTCAGCATTCAACTCTGCAACGATTCTTGCCCCATACTTGGTTTGGATTTTGCTGAGTTTCGTTACAGCATATTTGCACTGTGAGGTCAACTCAGACAGCGGCTTCGTGGGCAGGAACCGCTCCATGCGGCCAATGGCGTTGATCTTTTGTAGATCCATCCTCCTTGTGAAGCTTCAATCAACTTGAGAGGTGTTGGAATGATTAAATTGCTTCGCTGCTCGACTTTTATAAGCCTACCCCCACTAAACATATACCCCCACTAAACAAATACTCCACTTCGATCTCGAGCACTTCGAACTAAGTTGGCAAAGGAGCAGGAGTTGGAAAAACAGGAGTGGGGATAACTTTACGTATATATATATATATATATACATGTATGATTTAAGTAACTTAGATCTTATAATCTAATAACTTAATTCATTAATTATTGAAGTTAATTTAAAACTAATTAAACTATGCTTAAATATAATAAAAGAAGGGGAATGATCATTAAATTAATATATTTCTATATCTAACATAATTTATTTAAAAAACATATCTTAACCTACTTTTTACACAAAGAAATCACATTGATTATAAAATTCTTTTAATGTAGTGCTGTTATCTGCTTTCTCTACATTATCTACTTCATCTATATCATTAGACATGTTGATTAGTGTAGGTTGATGTAGTGGTGGTGGATTAAAAATCCATGTCTTAAGAGTCATCACATTCTGTGCTACGCAGTTGATTTCATCCATGGGTAAAGTGTGATGGGTACACGGAAATAATGATTCTCGCTTTATCTTCTTTAGTGAGGGGCAGCCAAGTTCTTCGATGTCTTATACATTGATGACAAACTTTTCAAGCCAGCTTTTTTTTTCCATGCCTTTGACGTAGATTGTGCGTGCACCTGACAATGTCTTTTGAAGTATGCATCGTAATTCTTCGTAGGGTATGTCACCAGCAGTCCATACTAATAGCATGATAGTTATGCATCAACCAGCAATTCTGACTTTTATAACTTGCAGGCAATGAATTCCACGGACAGGGAGGATCAAAGAGAAATACCAGTGGTTGAGGATCTTGCTGAAGAGGAACAATAGGTAACTCCTTGAAGATAAAGTCGTTGTAAGGTCTCTTAAAGCCTTGAACGTCCACGATGAAGTCTATCTTGACTGAAGAAAAATGATTTCTGTTAGCCAGATACAGCTATTTATACCCTCTTCTGTCATCCCCTCTACTACCTCATATTTCACCCCACAACTTCAAACTAATATTATTTTTTTTTACAGCGCCACTAATGGGTTTATATTGAACTATACGATCATGTAATATTAGGCAATAGGTTGCTGTGTTGGCTGGGAAATTAGTACTTGATTCAAATTCTAATCGCACATCCACTGAAGCCTGTTTAAGAAACTCATTTTGTTTTGAACAATCAATAACAATTATCGGAGCATATTTCTTGAAAGTCTCTTTCGTCAGCAGAGGTTCAGGCTCTTTTCCATAATATGAAAATAAATAGGGAACCTTCCATTTTACTTTATTAAGTAAAATTTTGAATTCCTCAGGATTCTCTTGTACGTTCTGCATTATAGCATTCAAGTCAGTGCGTGATCTGGTTAAGATGAGTTCATGTTTAGCACTAACGATAATCTTCCGATAATCTTCGGCACAGTCGAGGATCATGCTGAGTGGAATGGTTACATCAAAATATCCATCTTCATTTGTAATTTTGGCAGTTAAATCCGCATCATGTCAGCCTGCATTTTCAGTATAATGAAGCTGATTAGGAGTTAGAGAAACGTACCCCTTCATGATACTGGGAAGGCCAGCATTTTTACATATGTCAATTTCAATACCGTTCAATTCATAACGAATCTCATCAAATAAAAAACAGACGGCATTGCCAATTAAAGCTGTAGCTGTCACATTAGTTCCATCAGATTTGACAAGTCTACCTTGTAAATGCAATGAGCTTTTACTTGGAACAATGTACAAATCTTGATGTTGCATGGCAATTCGAATCTCATCACTGTTGTCAAACGGTGATGAAGCATAGGGCTGATGGAAATGAACCTCATAGTGTGCTAAAGATTCATCAAGACTAACTGGAGCTGAAATATTTAGTATTTCTTCCATCTTTGTAGCAGCAGCAACAGCAAATAAAAAAATGTAAATTAACGGTCGTTTTTTCTTCTTCTTTCTCAATAAGGTATGACTCTGAGACCGAGCTGCTTCAGGAAAATCACGTTCTGAGATGTTAGTGCCTTGCGAACTGACTGAAGAGTGATTGCTTCTTTCCATGGTGGCTTGTTTATATAACTTCCACCTACTTTACTATTAAACACAATACCCATTACATTGATTTAATATGTAATCGAATTGTTAGTTTCTCCTCGAAAATTTACTAAGCCTCCGTCCTGATCGACTATGCGGAACTGAATATTATATATTGTCTTTACGGCAATTGGAAGGTAAATGACGTGTGATGGTACTTCAACGATCTTATATCCTGGTGGAACAGTTGGGAAGAATTCATGAATTGTATGAACTTTGCGATTGTTAATATATGCTCCCGTTGTAATGTTGCACTCAATTCTGAGAGCATTTACTTTGAGAATAGCTACTGGTGAATTAGACGTGTGTGTTTTATTAGCTAAGAGAACACGTGGTGTGAATCCCAGAAGTTCACCGATAGAAATTAATTTCACGGTTTCTCTCGATTTCACTACGCAACGTATTGTTATTAGGCTTCATACTTATAATAGTACTTGCAGCTTCTAGATTCTTTTGTACATAATTTTTAATTTCGTCATTCTTTGTTGGTACTATAACGACGGTAATGTCTCCATTTGCAAGGGACATTTTTATGTAATTCTCAATATCTTCAATTTCGTAGCTGCCAGGAGGTATTGTAATAAACTGATTGCCGATATAAAATTTATTTTTCCCTATGTGAACATTGGGAATTGAATTGAATGTGAGTAGTTCAATGAGTCCGAGAACATAGTTCTTATTTGATAAGAGTTCTATTGGCGGGAAATATTCTGCTTCTAACACAGAAGAATTTCCTGTAATGGTAAGAGTGAACGTTTCGTCCATCATGGTGTCTCACTTTATACTGACATTTTCAAGCAATCACTTTAATTTATATAGACTATGTTTGCTGGATTCATTAAGTTGATCACATAAAAATTTAACACATAAATGACCGCATTAAAATGTATCATATTCTTGGTATCTACCATGATTATATTTTATGAAGCTACCATCAGCGAGGTATTTAACAAGATCGGATGGTGGTTGAAGATTACCGAAAGTGTCAAAGTACAATGTTTCATTATTACTCTTTTTGTATGCTACTCAATGTGTTCCAGGTCCATCTTTATCATCAAGGTTAATGATACCTGGCTCATATCGATGTGGTCCTTTTGTAGATATTCATTTCGCATAAAGACACCACGAAAATGAGAAATCTTCAAAGCTTTGGCATACTTGAGCAAATCAGAATTAGTTAGGGCTCGATGAGGTAACTTCACTACAAGTTTTTTGATGTTTTTTTTCTATTCATTCCTTGACCCTGATGGTGATGATAGGGTTTCATATGGAGACCGAACCCTTGTCGATAGGGTTTCAGATGTAATCCTTTACCGAGAGGAATTTTCTCCATTGCTTTATTGTGACGTTGAGCTTCTGCCAATTGTTGTTTGGCTGTATTTGCATCGTTTACAGCTTTTACTACTCCAGCTACTCCACCAGAAAGAGCTTCAAGTGCGCTAAGTCCTGCAAAGATTGGAATCAAAGGCAAAACACCTCCAACTTTAGAAGGTATAGGTAAAATTTGAGGAGCTCTGACCTGTCGTTTACCACCTGCTTTTTTCACTGCTATCCGAGCACCTTCTACAGCAGCTTGTATAGCGTCTTTAGCATCATTGCTGGGAATTATAAATTTCTTTGCAGCGTCGACAATCTTCCTCAACGCCACTCGTTTCTTTATATTTTTTCGCTTCTTTTTCTTTGAAATTGCTTTTCTATTTTTCTTCAACCCCATACCGAGTTTTGATTTAACATTCATCACGTTAGTTATAGCTACAGCAGCAACTCTTTCACCAATACTTGCGTCCTTTGAGAAAACACGTTGCCATGCTTTATCGGCAAGAACTCTATCTGCAGAGTTTCTCACTTCAATGTTCTCACGATTCTTCGAGTAGGAAATATCGTGCTCCTTACAAGCTGTATCCAATGGATTTATACCTGGATCGCCCCGTGCTAATCGCTTTGCTAGTTTAGTACCAGGTCCACAATATTGGTAACCTGGCAAGTGTAATTCGAATGGTAACTTGTTTATAATACGATTCAGCAGACCTTTACCTTGATAGTGAGATTTCTTTTTAACTTTCTTTCTATGATGAATAATCATTCCTTACTCTACGAATGTTAAAATACAACTGAGCTAAAGCCTATATAAGGACTGTATTTTATGGGTTTTACAGCAGTCAGTTTTGAGATGCGATTCAAAACACAACCTCATAAGCTGCCAGTCGTAAATCTGGATTCGTTGGTTAACCATCAGCAAGAAAAAAAGCTAAAACGACATGGCAGTTTGCTCTCAGATAAGATTCGAGCAGTTTTTTGTGGTCCATCCAATTGTGGAAAAACAAATGTATTACTCGCTCTAATTTTGCATCCAAATGGACTTAGATTTAATAATATCTACCTTTATTCAAAATCACTTCAACAACCAAAATATCAATTTTTAGAAAAAGTACTCAATGATGTAGATGGAGTTGAGTATTTTCCATTCAGTGAACATGAGGAAGTAGTTTCACCTAGCCAAGCTAAATCAAACTCTGTCTTTATATTTGATGACATTGCATGTGAGAAACAAGATAATGTAAGAGCTTTCTTTTGCATGGGTAGACATGTCAACGTTGATTGCTTCTACTTGTGTCAGACGTATGCTAGAATTCCTAAGCATTTAGTACGTGATAATCTAAATTTATTAGTTCTTTTTAGGCAAGATGAAAGAAATCTAAAACATGTATATGAAGATCACGTGAATACTGATATGACATACACTCAGTTTCGAGATTTATGCTCAGCATGTTGGAATGCAGACAAATATGGATTCGTCGTCATTGATAAGGATAGTGAACTGACCAATGGTAGATATAGAAAAGGATTTGACTGTTTCGTAATATTATAAATACAAGAGCTTGGATTGGAAAAATTTTAGTATAGTGTGTAACATTGAAACATTAACATGTTCCACAAAGAGAAAGAAGTACTCCACCAAATAGCAAAAGCTAGTGATGCTATTTGACGTAAACATCGTATGCTCAAATTAGGAAAAGAAGATGCAGAAAATATGTTGAGTGAAACTTTCAGGCCTATAGTTACACCATTAGAAAAATTAGTTAAAATATCTGATATACCTGTTGAACATAAAATAGAAACAAAATTTCAAAAACATAAAGAAGATAATGAAGAAGAAGAAGACAATGATGAAATATCTTTTATTACAGCTACTGATGAGGATAATCGGGAGCGTGATACAATTATGGTTGATCAAACTGTTGAATCTGCTGAAAATTATGAAAAATTTACAAAAAAGTATCTTTTTTTGTTAAAACACAATAGGAAACAATGTTTGGATATGATTTATGGAGTGCGGAAACTTAGTAATTGATCACTTATGATTGGGGATACTCCTATAAGTTTTAATGATCAGTATATTGAAATTGGTGATTAGCGTTATCTAATAAGCACTGGATTGTTAGAGCTTCTGTTTAAACAGAGACCTGATGAAGCTTATGTAAGCGCTGATGATCTCGAACATTATAAAGAAATTCTTGTTACTACTAATACACACAAAAAGAAATGCAGTTCTTCTGAATCCATTCGTACGGATAAAGGTTCCAAGTATAAGTATTTTATTATAAAACTTTTCTCAAGCAGAGAATCATCATTAAAAAGACAATCAACCAGTGGAAGTTCGTTGAAAAGACGAAAAAGAACTAATACATGTTCACTACCTTACTTCATGATAGCAAAGCAAAATTCAAGGCCAGATTACATCTATTTGGATGACCCTAACGAGCTAGTTGATCGTCTTCGACTGCTCATGGCATCACAAGCAGCAGGCAATCCAAGTCATAATAACGAAATTATGTCCATCATTGAAGAATTACGTGAAGCTAAAATTTTATATTATGAATGTACTGTTAAATAGAGCTTCATTATCACAATGAGCATTGACGTGTTCGGAATACCTCTAAATCGAACAGCTTTATCGAATCGTGGACCTCCAGGTCCTGCAGGAACTCCTGGTGCTGGTTTCAAGCTCACTTTAGATGACAATTACGACATGGAAGGCAAGAGACTCTGCAACGTTACCGAAGCTATAGATCAAAACGACGCAGTGAATTTAAGACTTGTACAGCGTATCGTTCTGAACGAAATACGCACTGTGTACAAGGTCACATCATCTTTGCGATCAGAAATTGATAATAATAATGTGCTGATTAAAATCCTAGAAGGATCAATAAATGAAAAATTGAAAAACCTACAAATTGGAACAGATCATGACTTATCACTTAAAAACTCTGAAATTATTACACAACTGGATGCTCGAATGAGCGCTATCGAAAAGAAATGGACACCGAAAAGTTAACAGTAGTCAGAGAGCTGCATAAACAAGTGAGAAAAAATTACCCTCAATGACGTGTGCAAATGTGTGGTATAGACGAAACATGGCAGGCTGATTTGGTGGAAATGATACCATATTTCAAAATTAATAAAGGTTTCAGGTACTTACTTACAGTCATAGATATATTTTCAAAATATGCCTGGGCTGTCCCAGTAAGAAGCAAAAATGCAAAGGATATTACTACCGCAATGAAATCCATACTTACACAAGGATGAATTCCAAAGAACTTGCATACCGACAAGGGTAAAGAGTTTTAAAACTCGCAGTTTAGAAGTTTAATGCAACAGTTTAACATCAAACTGTACTCAACTTATAGTAATCTAAATGCATCAATCATTGAAAGATATAATCACACACTCAAGAACAAAATGTGAATACAATTCAGCTTGCAAGGCAGCTATAAATGGGTAGATATCTTGTCCACTCTAGTTTCCGAATACAATGATTCTAAGCACCGAGCCATTGGCATGAAACCTAAAGATGTCACCGCTACAGATGAGGAGGTACTCTTGCAACGTTTTCATAAACAAAACAAAATTATTCCGAGACGACCTAAATTCAAAATTGGTGATAAAGTTCGAGTGAGTAAGTTCAAGAACGTTTTCGAGAAAGGATACACCCCAAATTGGACAACAGAGATATTCACGGTGTATCATGTCATTTCAACCAATCCTGTAACGTACAAACTGAAGGACTACCAGGATCAATCCATCGCTGGCGGCTTCTATAAACAGGAACTTCTCAAAGTCAAGTACCCAAATAATTATCTTGTAGAGAAAGTTCTCAAAAAACGTGGCAATAAGATTTATGTTAAGTGGCTCGGCTTTTATAGTTCACACAATAGCTGGATGGCAAAGTCAGACATGTAAATCAATGTTGAATCATTGTTGAATCAATGTTGAATCAATGTTGAAATGAAATTAAAATGATGTTCAGTTAATGTTAAATAATGTAATTACATGTAAGGGTAAATAAAAAAAAGACATGTCCATATTATGTTGTTTATTTAATATAGCTATACTATATTTACAATATTCATTTACAGTGTTGTCATAACTAACTCAATTCTATTTTTGTTGTCACAATATGTACAATATATACACATAATCTATTCTCTATCAACATCCAATTTTACACCTTTAATCTCTTGGATTTTGTAGAGTCTCCATGCCAAAGTATCAGTACTCTGGGGCAATAGGAACCTCTTGTCGTCATAAGGACTCAATGCTATTTTGAACTGTTTTACAGTTTCAACGTTATGTAAACGTGACCTTATCATATACTGCGTCCTACTTTGGCTTTGCTCATTTTTCAAACATTCGACATAATCGTCGAAACCAATAGTCTTATCGACTATACCTGCTCGTATACCTTTTGCCTTTTTGACAAAATCTTGTCCGTTAACTCGAATGCTATACATTTTACTCCGCAAGCCAACAAAATCTGTTACAATTTGACCGCTATATTCGTCTTTCATAAGACCCACAATCTTTTTGTTGGCTTGCGGAATACCAAAGACATTATTTGGAAGATAATCGGACGTGTCAAACTTGTGGATATCTTGTTTCATGTCAGAATAAATATTCATGCATTTTACTTGATAAATGAGGCTGTCGGTATCTGTATACATGAGTTTACAGCTATTGGCATATTTTCTAAGCATATAGTCGTAATGAAAGTCATATATTAAAGTTTTTGAGATATCCAGCACACTCAGTCCGACGTAGATATGCTTATTAAACAAAATCTCTGTTTTTCTCAATTCCACAGCCACTAGATTTTCACTGAAAATCGACCGGCTATGGAAATTGGGTTCAGATCCTGGATAGTTTGGATGCTGAATCTGTTGATGTGTAGGTGGAAATCCTGGATAGTTTGAGAAACTATCCACACAGTTAAAAAATCCAGGTTGAACCATGCTCAATTCCGACGTGGATACTTCTGGTCCTGAGTTCAGTTCCATGAATGAGCTTGGTTTCTGGCGCTGAGCTTGGTTTCTGGCGCTGAGCTTGGTCCTGGCCTAACTGGATCACACTGCTCCTGTTGGAGATAGAAATAGATTATATATATGGGTCATTTCATGGGAGATTTACAGTCAAAATTTTTTTTTCGCGAAACATTTTTTTTGCCTTTTTACTTCGAAAATAATCGGCACGTATTTTTTTTTCAATGTGATACTTGAAAATTTTGAGATATAATTTTTTTAAGTTTGGCACTCGGGAAATTTTTTTTTTCCAACAGCTCACTGTAAAAGCAGTTTTGAATATAAAATGTAACCCTTGCACTTGAAATGCGCGAAAGAGTACAAGCTTTCAAAAAAGTTATAGCTCACATTTCGTTTTTTTTTTGTAATAACAATATAGTACACTTTTTTATAAACAATTGAATATTTTTTAAATTTGGAACTAATTTTTTTCCGATTTTTTTGTTTCTAAATCTTTGTTAAAGGTTTTTCAATGTGCAGGCAAAATTTTGGAATGGAAAAATGAAAACTGTAGGTGTAATTAATTTATAAAATCTGTTCCGCGCGTTGCAACGGGCGAGCTCGTACGCTGCAACTACGCTTAAGCCTGATTAGGCATGCTCGAAGTCGAAGCACGAAAAAAAATTTGCGTCGTGTTTCGTCCTCGATACTTGAAAAATTGAAAATTTCCAAACCGGATGATGTTTCTTGTACACAATGCAGAATAGAAGCAAATGAAATGGAGATGTAAGATTTTTGTTGTAAGTACATTCAAACTTGTGCGTAGACTATTTCAAAACGAATCATTAGTTATAATGATGAAGTGATGAGTAAAGTTTTACTATAAAATTACTCTAAATGATACACTTAAGACGCGACTTTTTTTTTTGCTTTTTTCCACTATGATTTTTTTTATTAAACGGATTGCAGCAGACATGTTTAAATCGAGAGCTTGGCATTTCTGTATTAATTTGAAATAGGTGAACACTTAAGGAACATTCACAGAAAACTAAAACAGCGGTCACTGCATTCACTGCCACACGTGCTTCGAGTTCGAGCATGCCTAATCAAGCTTAAGCGTAGTTGCTGCGTACGAGCTCGCCCGTTGCAACGCGCGGAACAGATTTTATAAATTAATTACAACTACAGTTTTTATTTTTCCATTCCAAAATTTTGCCTGCACATTGAAAAACCTTCAACAAAGATTTAGAAACAAAAAAATCGGAAAAAAATTAGTTCCAAATTTAAAAAAAATTCAATTGTTTTTTAAAAATGTACTATATTGTTATTACAAAAAAAAACAACGAAATGTGTGCTATAACTTTTTTGACAGCTTGTACTCTTTCGCGCATTTCAAGTGCAAGGGTTACATTTTATATTCAAAACTGCTTTTACAGTGAGCTGTTGGAAAAAAAAAATTTCCCGAGTGCCAAACTTAAAAAAATTATATCTCGAAATTTTCAAGTATCACATTGAAAAAAAAATACGTGTCGATTATTTTCGAAGTAAAAAGGCAAAAAAAAATGTTTCGTCGAAAATATAATATAATTCATTTGTTAAGTAGGTTTACTATAGTTTAATTAATTTTAATTTTTGTTAAAAAACTTAAATCTCATTAAATTTCGTTAAATGTTTAATTAAGTTTTACTTAGAATTTACTCCACTTGTTTTAATTTAGATTAATTGAATTTGGCTAACTTACTTTTGGCTTAGATCTGAATTAACATGACTAAGGTTATTTTAATTCACCTGTAATATCTACTCCCTCCTATTGATAGCTGATAATGCCTTCTGCAATTCTTGAATTTCAATCATCTTCTCCTGAATCTGTAAAACGAAATGGAAAAGTTATATGTATTGTCATAAAAAAATACCACGGCATGCACGTGGTCAATTGAGGTTATACACCTGCTTCAGTAAACATAACAGGTGTACACTTCTATTGTTTTTTATTTTTTTCTTTCAAAATTATTACAAGCAAAATAATATTAACTTACCTTTTCATTAATTTTATCCATATTTTGTCTTTTCTGAAAGCACCTCTCTGCTTTAAAAGTAAGATGAAGTACCGGCACAGAAAAAAAACGGCATAGAAAAAGTGTTCAGAGGCGTTGCTCATAAAAAATATTATCAGCATAGACTCCCAGCTTGGTCGGTAACTAGGGTCTCTGATATATCAATTGAGAAGTTTTTGGTATATACAGTTAGAGCTATTTGAGGCCATCCCCCTTATGAAAACACCTAAAATTTTCTCCGTTTCTCCGTATCTCTTACCGTTTTCGAGATATTTTAAAATCTTGATTTTGAAGGGGTCAACTTGAATTACTATATACGGTTATTATACTCTTATTGTACTTAAAATATGAGTGATATTCAACGCTTTTATCTGTTTTTATAATAAGGCTATCCACGGTAATAATGCAGCGATCGTTACTATGAACAAGGTTCGGAGTTAATATTAATTTAGTCATGCTGAAATTACGGCATACAATATTTAACTCCTGTTCTTTCTCTGGGATAAAGACATAGGATCCACCGCTATACAAGGGTACATATACTAATTCTTTGATTTTAAACCGAGAAAACTGGCAAATTTTATCGCTAAGGCTAGTAATACTATTCCTAATAATTTGTGTCTCGCAAGTGTAAGTTTCGAATAACAGATGTGTTGGTTGGGTTCTTTTACATATTCGGTGAGTGTCTATCAATTTACATTCTTTGATGCTTTCTTTATCGGCAGGAACATAAAGCGTTTTCGGGTCGTTCAAAAAGAGGAACTCATAGTCGGGTAAGCTGGCTAAAAATTATTTACCGTTTTTTATGGGTATAGGAATCAGGTGTTGTACAGAGTATTGGTCTGCTTCTAACAGAGGTAATTTGATTGAATATAAGAGGGTGCTGTTGAGGATGCCAATGTCGACTTTAGATATGTCTATCAAATGTTGATAATTTTCTTCAGTTAAGCTTATAGGGTATTTTTCATTATAATGTTCCTCAAAACTTTTCAGGCTTTTTATGAGGTCCCTAGGTTGTAACAATAGAGGGTGTACAATTTCATGTTTTCCGTCGTTGATGGCGTCAACCATGATTTCAATATCATCCCCTATTTCCCCACTGATAATGCTGCATATAGCCAATTGATGAGCTAGAAATAGGTTTCTGGTGTTAGTATTGGTATGATTAGTCAGTCGATTATACCGTTCGACACTTTCTTTACTGTGTTCCTGAAGATTGGCTAGGTTATGTGATGCAGAATTGAGAAGCGTTTTGATCGTTGTTGTTTGATTTTTTATTGTCCCTGCCAAAATCGTGTTATCCGTATACAGTTTGTCCATTTCCCCATTAATGTATTCCAAGTCATTATTATCCATTGTTCCAAATAGAGTTTTGAACCCTGTTCTGAAAATATTTAACAGACCTCTTTTGTGCAGTTTGCCCATTAGTTGGTGTAGAATTTTTTTATTTGCTTCCAAACGGTAAATACGCCCGTGAATCAGGTTTAGTTCAACCTCTTCCAAGCATCCATTGCACATTTTGTATGCATCAGCGTATAATTTTCACAAATTTATAAGTCTCCCGTCGATTGCAGATATGTCAATCGAGACGAATAGTTTCCACATGTGGTGGCACAGTCGTGCGGGTCCGAGGTTTTCTGCTAGGATTGTGGTGTTTTACAAAGAGGAGAAAAAGATGTTCCCTGAGATAGTAGGATTGGTCCAGAGTATGACCCAATGTAGATTCATCCTGGTAATTCAAGAGTAGTATGGTTTTAGACGGTTAGCATGTACTTGGTGTCGTTCGTTGTTAAGAAGTATAGTGTAATTATTATTTTCATGTTTTTCTATTACTGTTGCGGGTTCATTCCATTCTCTGCTTAATTTATGTTGTTTTTCTTCATTGTGTAGTAGCACAAGTTCACCTGGTTCGAATATACCCAGGGGTATCACAATTTTGCTGTCCTGCTGTAATTTATACTTCTCCTTTGCTTTTTTTATTTTTTCACGTGCCCTTTCAATATATTTATCGTGACGTCTCTTCCAGATATCCCCTAGTTAATTCGAAGGGCGTATAGCCTGTTGTTTCGTGTACAGCTGTATTATATGCCACCCTTCTAGAAATAATCGATTGGAATCGATTGAAAACGATAGAATGAAAGTTTCAATCGTTTCCAAATGTGTTTCTTAATTGGGTGTACCCGATTCAATTCAATTCAACGTCTACAGGTTCCCAATGGTTTCCAATCGTGAACTTGGATTTTGGGTTCAGCTGGCAGAGTGATGGCAGCACTTTCGTCTCGCGGGAATTATATGAAAACGTTAATTAATTTACTTTTTTAAAATACATTTTAAGGAATATGTATTTTATGTAATGAAGTTAATTAATGTTTTATAATCATTTTCGCGAGTTGTAAGTGTTGCGATCAAGATATTTGTCAATAATTGTGCAAGTTTTATAAATAAAATGCAATAAACTGTTCGATTAAAGTTTTAATTTCTTTATATTAAAGTATTGCGCAAACAAGCAACATAGAATGAACTACATAAAATTAGTAGTTTTCGGATGAATGCACGAGCAAAAGATGCAAAATAGAAGAACAATATTAAAAGTACTAATATTTAAAGAATGGAACGAACTTAAATAATAAAAGCAATCATTCAGGTTATTTGTAATCAAAAGAAATAGGTTTATAAACATACCCATATTTGGATACCTAATATCACTGACTAGGTGTACGTAGTAGTATTTGAATTACAAAATTGAGTTAATTAAATATATAGAATGTGGGTATACTGTAATTGAAGTCATGAGAATGACAACTCGGTGAGGACCAAAAGTGAAATTTTACAAGACGAAGAAAAAACGCTTACCAGAAATAACGTTTCTTCTTCATCTTGTGTATTTCACTTCTGGTCCTTGCCGAGTTGTTATTTTCATTTCTTCAATTGTTTCAATAATCTACTTTTAAAATAATTGGGTTAATTAAGTAAACTCCTTTTTTAATGTCTGATATCACTGACCAGGCATGATCCAAATTTGAATATTGTTTGTCTATACTGAAAAACTTGACTCGACTCAACGTTTCGTGCTTCATGCACACCCCCAGATCTAGTATAATTCAAAATATAAGAAGAACTTAAATATTAGTAAATTAACCAGTATTTGCAGGCATGGTATCTCTGATCAGGCCTGATCTAAGTATCGGAACATTGGTTTTAATTATAATACTTAATATTGCAATTATTATAAAAAATAATTATCTGCAATACAATTACAGAATTAAAATGAATAAAATATGAGCAAATGAACATACCGAAAAGTAACTTTTTCGTTATTCTAATATGGGTACGTCAACCCAAATACCCTGTTTCACATCTAGAGTATGCGTACTTATTTCCCAGGTGTCTGATAATGTATCGACATCGCTCTTGCTGGACGGCAGATCGTTTAGACCTATCTTAAATCCTAATGTTTTATCTACCGCGGGTGAGGGTGAATGTTCTGAACCTTTTGGTACTGCCTTCAATTTTCGCTTTCGTTCTGCCAATTATTATAAATAGCAGTTATAATTTTTCATCTTCAAAATTAAGATCCATCACAAATATAATTTCAAATTATACAGTACTTGGGCCTGGCGGTCTCTGTAGGTCCGCAATTTTGGCAGAAATATGCCCTTTAACTCGACTAACTTCCAAGTCCACTGTTTCCTCCGAATAATTTAGGGATTTCAGTCAGTATTTCGTAATATCTGCAAAACAGTTTTTTTTTACAAAATGAAAAGAAGCCGAGTGTCAATAAAAGTAAATGATTTTCTATAAATTCAAAGATAAAGTGATTTGCTCATATAACAAGCAATCGTAAGAATTACATGTCTTTAAACAGAAGAAAAGTAAAAATAAGTACCTTTAATAGCTAAAACTTTGGTTACATCTAATTTCTTTCGCTCTTTTGAGACGCCTTGTTTTCTGTTACTGCTCTTTCCTGTAACACTGGATTCTTTCAACTCTACTATTGTGAATACTATGCCGCACATCATTTGCACAAAGAGTGCAGTTGAATTGAGATTGCTGGCCTCATTGAATTTTATTTTTGGTATCCAGACTCCTCTTCCCAGGTGAATCTGTAATTCATATGTTCATGTTTTGAAATCGACATTTTCTTAGCATTCTGTGTATATATAAACTAATTTTAAATATTTACGTGAGCATCCGACTTTCTCAAAAAACCTGAAGGAGGGTACGGAGATGTAACAGAGCATCTGGTATGATTTTCGAAGATCCTAGCTAAAAATGAGTAGTAATTATTCTCAATTAAAAATTTTTGTAGTGTTATAGAAACTTTAAACATTCATCTGTACAATTTTGTATGTTTTACATTAAAAATCGCTGCAATTTATAAGATTTTTATTAGAAGCATAGCTGTACTGCGAAATCTTGTGATGTGACATAAAACTGTTTAGTCTAAGATGATTTATTAGGAATTTATTGTAATTTTAGCGCTGTTACTTTTGTTACGATCGGGCAATTTTGATTTTAAACAAAATGTTCAAAAACAACTATCCCACTCAAAGACCTGAAAAGAGGTATTACGAGAGAAGAAATGAGCAGTTGTTGCCTTAGGTTGTTTGCCGGAGGAACCAAACAGTCAAAGTAATTCACATCACTTTGTTTATTTTATTTATTGTGGGAAATCGTCCTCTGAGCTCTATTTCCTGGGGAAATACATTTTTCTGTCTAGCCTTGAGTTCCTGTAAGCGTTAAGGTTTTCAAATAACTTTAGACTTCAATTTACCTTGAAATGACACAAAATTTATTCACCAGAGCAGTGGTGGTTTTATTTAGGCAAAGGCAATTCTTAAAAATTGTAATGCGTCACAAATAACATACTTTTGTTGATATTGGAGTTTACCAAAATTGTCGCGATATAAAGCTTAAAAATCTATAATACGGCACAAAATTATTGCGATAGAAAGCTTAAAAATCTATAAAACGGCACAAAATTATTGTGATAGCAAGCTTAAAAATCTATAATACGGCACAAAATTACATAATTTGTTTGTATTAAAATTCTGTTATTTCTCAAATTTACCAAAATTTTTACGACCTTAACACTACCGCCTGACCTTCGAGCAAGAAGAGTCGACGGGCAAAAATTCAATTCGTTTTACTACAAAAAATAATCATCGACTGTCGCTAAGATTAGTTTAGAATTGCTGCGGAAGTCAGCTGTAAGCTCAGATGACAGAGAGACAGAGAGAGCGCGAGAGAGGGAGGTCGAGATTACATACTCTTACCATGCTTTCCCGGGCCATGAATTCCTCTCCTGGGTTTCCCTAGCGGCACACAACACCACTCTCACTTTCACGCCGCGAGGTGTCACTCCAAAGGCTACCGAGTAATTCTGTGGTAATTTTTGCACGAGCCCTAGATTTATTTTCCGAGTTTTGAAATGCGTCGAATCGCACCGATTTTACCGATGTGGTCTTACAAATCGGGGCGATATGCGCACAAGCTTCTCAGCTTTCTTGTCCTTTTGAAACACAGTGTTTAACACTTTGTTACACTCCCTTATTCTGGACCGGTTGCAAACAGCTTTTAAATTTGTTTTTACGCGATTTGTTTACCCAATTAACGTCCCGAAACACCCCCTAGTATACTCGAATTTTCGACTCTGAGGAGCCTTCAGAGTAACTCTCACGACGCGATTCATGATGGGAAACACGGACGGAGCGAGGGGACAGTTACCTGCCCCTTTTTCCACACGACCCGCTGAACATCTTGTCCGTCCGAGAAATCGAAGAGGAATGCTGGCGAGGATCGGTAAAAATTAGCGTCGTAGGTGTATGCATGGAAGGGACTTTTGCGAATTTGTAACTTGACTCCTGCTGACTACTGTGAGAACGAAGGCAGGATGTGGCGCGACCTTAAAATGCTGATGCTGATAACGCGCTAGCTAAACAGTTTTGCAGGACACGTGCACTAATGTCAAATCAAAGTCAATCGTTTAATTCTCGTTATTAGAATTATCGTTTCAATAATAATTATTATCATACAGTTAATTATTATTATAATAAGTATCATCAAATAATTAATTATTATAATAATAATTATTATTATGTAATCATTTATCATTATAACGATTATTTTTATTAGGAGATACTACGAATGTTGCTAAAATTATTAGTTCGTATTTTTATCAGCATTTTAAAGTTGCGCTTGAACTCTATTGCATCAAGAGAGCCAGAATATGAAGGAGAGTTGTCACCACCCCTTCCCCGCGCTCTCCCTATCTCCATCACATGAGCTGTAGTGCAGCGAGTGCACGTGCGATTGACGGCTAGAAGAAAGAAGAAGAACAGACGAAGAAATAAAAGAGAGTCTCGGCCACGGCACGCATGATAAAATTTCGCGTTGGCCACGAGAGTATCTTATCTTTGATTTGATTACTCCCGTCTCGTAGAGTCAACCGTAACACTTTCAATTGAGTAACAATGAAAAACTCATCTATTCAGGCTTCCACATTTCAATTATATTATTTTGAGTGATTCAATTTTGAAAGGAAATATTTTTGTTCGAAATGTTTTAGTGAAAGAATTTGCATCTAAAGTTTTTACAACCGTACAATGAAATGAGAAATATTTAAACAAGCGGTAGTGCAATTTGTACTTAACTGAAAGAAGTGAATGTATTTTGAGATGACAAAAAGCGAAAACGGCGACTCGCTGCCAAATTTGAAATAACATTCATAAAGATATATAAATTTTGACGAACAGACTATACTTCGGTCTTCAATTTCTTGGCGACCCTGTATTTAATGTTTACTATTGTATTTAAGATATTTTACCTTCGATCTCTTTAAAACTGTTCTTCATGCCTTTACGTAGTTCATCAATTTTCTCTCTGAGGTCCCGAATTTCAATTCGCTGTTCGTCCACTATTTTTAACTGCTGCTCCAGCAATATAGTCAAATTCAAAATCGTTTCTTCTTTGAAAAGTGTACTCAACTTTACTGGTACGTCTTTATAATTATAACTTTCTAATATGGCACTAATTTCAGAAGATGTTGAACAGTAATTTACTGGAGCCTGTTTTAGGTTTTTGTGTGTGGATTTAACTGCTGATGAGTTTTTCTCACAAACGGCAGTACTTAGTTGCGTGCCCTCTGTGTATTTTGGAAGACCACTGACTAGTTTCTTTTCTGAAGAGACACTTACTTCAGGAATTGAATTAAGATCACCACTTAGCATAGGCTGCTGTATGTTCGCATGTGTTAACGAAACTGGTGAGTTTTTCTCAGAAGTAGGAATGCTTCGTTCGCAACCCTTTACCTGTTTTGAAAGGCAATCACTTTTTAATTGTACTGCAGAAAGAGTGAATCTATTTTGGGGTACTTTTTGTGGCTTTTTATACTCAATTTTACATTTTTTCGGATCGGATAGAATGTCCACTTTTCTGTTGAAGAGTGTAAGTTGTGATGATGTGTTCTGATTATTTTTCATACGCAATTCTTCTTGTTTCTGCCAGATTTTCTCCATAATTTCTGATGATCTAGCAGCTTGGCTATTCCTCTGTATAATTTAAAGAAAGAAAAGAAATAATGAACGACTTTTCTATACAATTGCATATTACTGCTTTTAAGCCGTAATATTCTTTAAATATTTAAGACCATGTAAAACATGGGCGACGTCAGCAAGCCAGTCGTAGGCTACCGATATACACAAAATGAGATATTAAGTTAAAAGTTTGGGATATTAAATAAAAGGCACTAAGGAAGGTTTATCCGCTCCTAGGATGTTTGTAATTTAAAAAAAATAGTTCCAAAAATAATGTACAAACACAAATGCTGCCAGAAATATTTTTGTTCTAATTATAAACATTCAGGAGCAGATCAACCTTTCTTAGTGCATTTTATATAATGTCCCAAACTTTCAACTCGATATCTTATTTCGTGTGGACGTGGTTTGAGCAAAAAAAATTTCGCTAACTGAGGACTGGCTTCGTGACTTAGCATGAACCTTTTACATAGCCTTAAACATAAATTAAATATTGAATAATTTACCTCTTCATATATTTCTATGTCAAGGGAACAATTAAAATTTTATTTTGTTGCACATATAAACACTTACATCAATCATGCTTCGTTCTGCTGTTTAGCATTAAAGCGTGGTCTTTCATTCTCTACTATTTCTTTAATTTGCAGAGAGTTTCTGGTGAAAAAAGAAAATAATAACAACAAAACGAATGAATGTACAGTGTCCGCTCATACATATCAAGCCATCCCAAACGCATCCACTATCAAAAATTAGTCTCGATCGACTTTGATGCGGGATAGCATCGCCAAAATAGAGATGTAGTTATTTTTTAAAGGCCGATTGTAAATTGTCATCTTAAATGTATAATTTCTTTCTTGTATAGTGCAAAAGAGTTAAAATGGTAACAAAAAAGAAGGGAAAATTCGAAAACATTTCATCTGTAGGAAAATCATAATAAAAATCATTTAAATATATATTTTAAAGGAATTCTACAGAAAATTCATGATTATATGTCTTATATATCTTATAAAAATGTTTTTCTCAGCAAAATCAGTATTGGAATTTTTCCAACTTTTTTATTCGAACTTCGACTTCGAACATTGATCTTGACTATTTCTGCAATAACTTCTACAAAATTCAACAAAACGAATTCATCCTGGGCTCATTTTATAAAGAATTTTGATAACTTTGAATTCAATTGAGAGAACAAATTTTTTCACACATAATTCAAATAAGGATAATTTAAGCAATTATCGAAAAACAGGTGGTCCCACAATTCTGACCAGAAGTGTACCTCAAATTTAACTGTTGGCAGAAAGTAGGAAAGTATCAATATTATGAATTAATTTTAAGTTATAGTTTGTGACCTTTACCGGTTTGTGACTTATATCAGTTAACGTTGATACTTTACCATTTATTTCAAATCAGTTTTAGAACACAACGTCGATTAAATGACCACCTCCATTCGATACACGAAAAGCAGCTCTTTTTTGCGCATTCTGCATAACATTGGCCAGCATTTCGGGCGTTATAGCAGCTATTTCGGCTCGTATGTTACATTTAAGTTCGTCAATTGTCTTTGGCTTGCTGGCATAAACATTGCTTTTTAAATAACCCCAAAGAAAAAATTCAGGTACAGTTAAATCCGGAGAACAAGGAGGCCACTCCAAATTGCCATTTTTCGACACAACGTGTCCCGGGAACTTGCGCTGTAAGAACGATTGTTTTCAATGTAAAACGCTACGATTTCAGTACGTTCTTTCAGTGTGTATTGACTCATGGTTAAAATGGTACTGAATGGCGTTTCAGAATCGTGCTCATTTGGCAAAATCGGCTGAAAAACAACAGAGTTATTCAATGCTGAAATACCGAAGGTCTGGATGGCGCACCCTGTATATATCTGTATACGTTTTTTCTTTATAAAGCAAATGACGATGTTTCGAAATATTGATATATACGATATTTGAAATAAAGTTTTCAGCAAATATAGGTTTATTATTCTATCCTACCTGCTACGAATAATATTCCCACAGAGAAAAAATTTTTCTTCTTTCCCAGCACCTTGTACTTCTTTTTTACATAAACCTCTTCGGGTTTGGATACCAGCGGAGGGTGCTTGAAACCAGCTTCCGTCACTTATGGCATCCATATTTTGGGACGAATATGATATTTTGTTTATCGACTATATTGAGAAAGGTGAAATCATTAACAGCGACTATTACATGACATTACTGGATCGATTGAGCGCAGAAATCAAGAAAAAACGGGTTCACATGCAAAAGAAAGAAGTGCTGTTCCACCAAGACAATGCATCGTGCCACAAGTCCATGAAAACGATGGTCAAATTGAATGAATTAAGCTTCGAATTGCTTCCTCATCCAGCATATTCTCCAAATCTGGCCCCCAGCGACTATTGACTCTTTGCTGACCTGAAAAAATGATTCGACGGATCGGAATCGGGTAGAACCGGGTACAATATTTTCACAACTTTTATTATGTTACTATTTCCTGGTTAATGACCGAACAGCCCCGGGTAGATCACTTAAATTTAAATCACATACCAGTTACAAACCGTATAGAACCAGATGAAACCTCGAATGGGTATCTATGTCCAGGATCTCTACCTCGACCATGTGGACGAGGTGGCAGCGGACGGTTCCGGTCTTACCAACTACGTCGCGTAAGGCAGAGTCCAACCTCCCTCTATCCTTCGCTGCACACTTTACATCGACCAGGAGATCTTTTGTCCTTGTCTCCCTAATTCCTCCGATCGTGACCCCTAACTCCTCAGGGTTTACGCGGCTCTTCAGACTTCTCAAAATCGCCGCGTAGCTAACCCCCTCTGAAGGCTTAATTAACGCTGCTTCCCAAAAGTATGGATGTATGTTTCACGGAACAACTCGGAACTAGTTTATATCAGGACTCGAACTCAAACTGGGACTAAAGCCCAAGCCTAACTGAACTATTCGAAATTTCATCTACCATCTATGTAGTTTGGATTTTACAAGTATACCAGGTGTCCTCATATTCACTCTATCTTTTACAAAATTGATTCAAAATAAGTAGTTTTTTAGATTCACATTTACTAAAAGTAAATTAAGTAAGTAAAAAGTAAAAATTAAGTTATTTTTTACGAATTACTTAATTAACTTAATTACATGTTTAACAGATTTTCCACATAACCTTTTCTTTTCGGATACTTATATAAGGAGCTTAGAGCATAAGGAAAGTAAATATTGTTATCATAGAAAAGTGAAACATGAAAACGGTTGGAGCAAAAGGAAGACAAATCTTCTTCAGCGATAAAGTGAAACAAAATAAAGTGAAGCAAAAGAGAGACAAGTTTTCTTCAGCGGTAAAGTGAAACAAAATGAAGTTGAAGGAAAAGGGCGACTCGGTTTTCCTGCTTTAATGTTGGAGCAAAAGCGAGAAAACCGAGTCACTCTTTTCCCATAACTATATTTTGTATCGTTTTACCTCTGAAGAAGATTTGTCTTTCTTTTGCTACAACCGTTTTTATGTTTCACTTTCCTATGACAACAATACTTACTTTCCTTTTTCTTTAAGCGCCTCATATAACGAGTGTCGGCCTTAATATCTCTTGGGCCCTCGGGCGCGAAGTGGCGCCACATGATAAGTCGGGCACTCGGTGCCCCAACCAGTTTAAACTGTTGTTTGATGTTCAATTAGTTTTGGTAATTTTGAGTTAATACTTTATTTTTCGATTCACACTATTAAAATTAATTATTGCATTATATAATTTTCATAACTAAAATTGTGTATTCTCGATATTGAATTTTTATTTGAAAAGAATGAATGAATACATTTTATTATTAAATTAATTTATTAATGAATCCATTGATCTATAATTTAATACCTCGAAGTATCTCTTGAACCTGACTAACTTTCGCGTTGATCACAGCAATCAATGAATTTTCATGAGTTGCTGGGAAAACAATTCCTTAAATAGTTAAAAATTAGTATAAAATAATGTAATACTTGTTATTTACTCAATAGAGAAAAAAAATGTCAAAAATGTGAAAAAAGATAAACTTTTACAATTTGGAGATGAAAAATATAAGTCTTTGTATTTCCGTTTTAGATCTTATTTACATGTGCGTAATAAACTACTATAATTATCAAACAAATAAATATTTTTGCTCAAATCTACAAAAGACATTTTAAAAATATTATATTTTATTTTAAACTTGACGACAAATGTTTAGTGTAATACCTCTGAAGGAACTGCCAATACCTTAAACTGTCTTCAAGAATACTTCTTTATTTAACAATTTTTTGAAACCGATAGCAGAATGGAACCTCGCAAAGAGGAATGTATTTACTACTGTATCATATCTAATTTCGGATATATGGGGAAGAAGTTAATGAGTCTTTTATTTCTTTCGAAAACTTTTGAAGCTGAGAGTAAAGATAAGGCTCCACGGAGAAAAGTAAACTTAAATAGTTACCACCGAAACCGTAATGGTTACTACGCCGATCGCAATTGTTGGGCAGAAATTTTGTGTTGTAACTATTCTCCGTTGGCTACTGTCTTAGCCCGAACAGTTCCTCCTTAGACCGTAACCGTTACTCCGCAAAATCAGAACGTGATCTGGATGAATCATTACTGCTTTGGCAGTAACAGTTACTCCTTTATACCGAAAGCGTTTTTCCCGGCGCAGTCCTCGTTGCATATAATATCGGCAGGGGCGCCACTGTATATAACAGTTGAGCGTATTGTGCCGAGTTTTTCAGATACGCGTGCCGTGTTTGTTATATGCCGAAAACCGACATCAAAAACACATTTAAAAAGAAAACTGCGCTGGCGCAAACGTTTTCGGATCGACTGCAGTAATAGTTACTGTCAGGGCCGTAATAGTTACTGCGATTCCCGTTTTGGTCTCGCACCGTAACAGTTACTGTGCCCTCCGAAACCGCTCACGCTTAAACAATTAACGCTACTGCTTTCTCCCAATGCGCCAGCTGCGCGAAACTGTTGCGGTTTTTGGAGTAACCATTAAGGTTTACTTTTCTCCGTGTAGAAATACATAAGAAGATATATTTCTGTAAAATTAACCTCCACATTGCAAATATTCATCTTTATGATACACTTCTACGTACCCGCCATATTGAATTTTATGTAAATTACTTTTTAATGTAGGATCTTGTTCTACATCTAAGGCTAAATATATTTAGAGACTTTCAGATATTTTTCTTAGAAACTGAAGAAGATATTAAAATTTAACGAACACGCTAGTGACTATCCTATTCTTAATTTTCTTGGACTCTTCTTTAAATCATCGAAACTTCATTGAGATCGTTTACAGTTTCTAGAAAAGAATCTGAAATTTTCGTATAACTTTAATGTAAAAACTTCTTATCCAATTAAAAAATATTCCATCTTTCCATGTAAAAAAAAAAATTTTGTAATTGATAGTTTATGATTCTTAGTAAAAGTATTAGCCAATCGACGATGTATTATTGCGATCAATATTGTGTGTAGTACGGCTATTATATCCGACATTGAACTATGTATCTGATGTGCTTGAGATACATAATTTATTGGTGTGAAAGAAGCTTAAAATCAACCCTAACACGGCAGCGCGCAAAATCGCAGAATCTCTATCAATCTCTATGTTCCTGACGATGTGCGCCATAGCTATGTTGCAATCATTGATGTTAAACTGAGGTTGGCAGAGGTGAGAGTAGAAGTCTGCAGCAGTGTGCAGCAGTGTGCAGCAGTGTGGCTTCCATCATCAGAAGACTGCATCTGGCTATCACCACGTCATATCCTATCGAAGATACTGACTGCTTTTGTAATCTTCACCGTGGATCAACCAAAGCAAACTTACTACCGACGGTATGGTGTTTTTATTTAATATTTTATTTAATTTCAATTTGATATACATCTTTTCTATCCAAATTTAAAAAAAAAAAAATTTTTTTCTTTTAATTATAATTTTTTGATTATTTTACTAATAATCGACATGTCTAAAATCAAAGGTTTTCTAGTAATATCCGAATTCATTCCTTGAATCACAATTTGAGAAACGTATTTCAAAAATCACCTCGAATAGTTGTATTCCTTAGTTCTAGGTGCATCAATTATTTTTATTTACAAATGATAAATCAAATGATCAAACTTGATTCACTTGACTTATTGAAGTCAAGTGAATAAATTCAATAAAATTTATTACATGCGATTTTTTTCGTATAATTCCGTCTCGAATTTTTTTTTTTTTTTTTTATAGAATTTGATTTGTTCATATTGAAATTTATTTACTAATTTAATTCAAGACATTGGAACAATACTCAAATATTTGAATACAATAGAAAATCTAATTTCTTACAAAACTTGAACATTATTTCCATATGTTTTTCTGTTGAAAGTTGAACCATACTTGATTTGGAGCATTAAATTTGCTTCCTTGCATGAAAGCTTTGAATTTATTCTTATATAATTAATCTAAGAATCTTTCTTTTGTAAATTTACATATAAAAGCACGAACCCATATGATAAAAGTTACGCTTGCGCGTACTTGCTTCCACATGAATCCTTAAAGCTATTTACCATCTTATATTCAAAATAAAAATAAATGATATGAAATTCAGCAGAAACAGTAATACAAATTTTGTTATTCTACTCCGTATAAATATTATGTTCCATACCAGAAAGTCACCCTTAATTAGATTTATCATGGTGTTTTTCATATAATATTCATATAATCTTTATCAAATTTATAAAATGTTATCACAAATTATACATTTTTAACAGTTATTATTTTGGCTGTAGTTAAAAGCGAAATTCCACAAGTCCTGAATATATAGTTAGGTAACTGTTGCTCGACTTGTTGCACCAGCGAATCAACCATATATATGTATATATCAAGGGCTTTGCTTTGACTTTTGGAAAGTAATTTCTCTTCTTTTATATAACCTGGAAAACATTTCTTTTTTTTTTTTTTTTTTTCATTTGGGAGAGATTTTACCTTATTGCGCTTAAAAAATAGCTGAAATTTCAGACTATAGTATTTCCAAATCTACTAGATATATCAATATAAAACTTAACAAATTTTTCAATTAGTATATTACTTTGTTGAAAAAAATTGCAATAAAAATACCTCAGGAGCTAGAATCTTATTGCGGCTTTCATATCGCAGAAACTAGTTATGCAGCGCACTCATTAACTCGTTAGCAAGATTCCTGAAATGTTTATAATTTAAAATTTGATTTAAACAAAAAATCAGAGAAAAAAATTATAATCTGTATTTGTACCGTATTTATATTAACTTTTAAAATACTTTGATAGAAACTCTTTCAAAAAAGAATAAATTCGTCATATAGGTCATTTTTAAAGTTACATCTAGTATTTTTTAAAATAATTCTATCTATGATCCCGTCTATTTTTGAATCTCTTTACGATATTGGAACAATTTTTATAAAAATATTCCCAAATAACACATTCATATATTTGCTACTTTATGCTTTAAAGAAATCTTTAAAATTTGTATTTTATTTGTATTATTTATTTTTCGTAATAAATTGTAGGCACAAGTAAATTGTTAATTTTTAAAACAATATTGTAGTTATGAAAAATAACTATGGAGAAGACGTAAAAGTATTGTGCAATAAAAAAAAGCCATTCCAACGTAACTTCCAGCTTGATTAATATTGATTTTCTGCCGCTTTGGTTCAACCGAGTGTTAATAGTATAGATGTGATGACAAAAATGCTTTAAAGATTAACACGCCCTAGTGAATAATCCCCTCGTATTCTCGGTATAACCACTAGGAACAATGAAGCTAGAATATACAAACAACAAAATGTACAGAACTAAAGAGAATGAATTCAAAAATAAGATTGCATGATAAATACACACTGAAACAAAAATTCAAAAGTAAAAAGACTGAAATATAGAAATGCATTGAGGGAGAGGGGGAAATGGATCTACAGGACCTTCGGGCATTGGCCCCGAACTATGTCAAATATTTTTTGTGAATATTCATTATTGAATAATATATTCTATTAATTTGCTTTTTTTGTGACTTTTTTTTAGATGGATTTTATTTATTGTAGACCTATATTATACAGTTTGAATAACATATATTTCAAGTAGTTACAGTAATTTTTTTATATAAAAATATTGAAAAACAAGCATGTTATAGTCGATTTTCCAGAGGTTCTCAAAAAAAAAAAAGGTAGTCATGCGGTGAACCATGCTACTCATGACTGGCTTATCTAGAACAAAAACATCAAAAGGTTAATTAAAATACAATATTCCCGTGTACTTATCGTGCGATTTTTGTCAAAATTTAAATTTCTAACAAAATGACGGATGTTTGGTAAAAAAAATGTCTCATTTTCCAATTTAAAAAAAAGATCATGTGCTAAATTGAAATATCGCACCGATAAGTAAACCACATTTATGTCACAAATAATTGGTAAAAATTTGGTAACGATACGTTAAGCCGTTATGGAGCTAGAGTGTTCACCGGCTTGAAAACGATGTTTCGAGAAAAATGTGATTAAAGTTTCAAGTACGATTTATATGTAAATAAAAATTTTATTTTTCAACTTACACAGAGTCATCTATTCCAGGATCATAAAGTTCACCTTCTTCCTCAATAGCATCTTTCAGAAAATGCAATTTAAAAAATCGATTTTTTTAAATTTCTAAGTATACGTATTATAATATATTATTATAATATATATTTATAATATATAAACTCTTATTGCATAGGACACCTCAACTCTTTAGATAGTGTCACCACTAGGAAATAAGACAGAGTTATACACTTATATTTTTTTACTGTATTCAATTTGGGCCTGTCAAGAAAAATGCGTACAACGTGCTGCGCATTATGCACGCATACGTGCGGATGGCCTTGCACTTTGAGTCTTCATTTGATCATGCAAATAAACATGTTATTTTGAATCGAGTTCCATAAAAATTACTACTTTTTGCAAAATCTTCAAGCATCATAAACTTTTTTTTATGAAAATAGTACATGTTTGATTATTAATTATCTATTTTTTAGCTGGAGGCGTGTGGGCGACTTCTGTGTTGCGGAAGTAAAGAACGAAGTACTTCCAAAGACGACGAGCTTCCACAATCTCGAGTTAGAAGAGGTGCTCAAGCAGGTCCTACACTTGAAGAGGCCTCAGGGCCTGAACATGAGGAGAATGGAATATTGGGATCCATTCCCATTAGTCCAAGTCCAGCTTCCACCTCATCACAAGAAGATTCTTGCAAACCTCCCCCACGTAACTGCTATCGCCTTGTTATATTGGGCAGTGCGCGTGTGGGAAAAACTTCCGTTGTAGCAAGGTAATATTATAAAAGATAAGATTATAAAGATTTGAAAAATATTAATTTTGTTATCATGGCTTGCCTTGGCGAAAGTATTGGATTGAAATTAATTCCGAGTCAATCAGAACTATTCCGATTCATTCCGATAACTGTATCCAAACCAATGCGAATCATTCCGGACCAATCCGAAAAACGTTTTGTATCTCGTTTGATGAAAAACGGTCAAAAATCAATCCGACTTAATCCGATTAATTCCGAGACATCAATCCGAATGAATCCAAACCAATCCAAAACCAAGTTTTCAATCCAGATAAATCTGAGCTAAGATTGATCCAAACCTAATTTTCAATCAGAATCAATCCGAATGAATCCAAGGTCGGAATGATTCGGATTGATTCTGATTGAAAACTTGGTTTTGGATTGGTTCGGATTCATTAGGATTGATGCCTCGGAATTAATCGGACTAAGTCGGATTGATTTTTGACCGTTTTTCATCAAACGAGATACAAAACGTTTTTCGGATTGGTTCGGAATGATTCGCATTGCCTCGGATACAGTTATCGGAATGAATCGGAATAGTTCTGATCTGAAGGATTTAATATAGTTTAATATACATCTTCGTTATTCATTTTTTTATATATGTGAGCGCGTAAATTAAATAAAAGCGGATTATTTATTTTTAACTGCTTTACAAATTGAAACCAAAAATCTTATTGAAGAGTAGCAACTAAAAAATCTTTTTTATTCGTATTTCAAAATAATGCATGAATTATATTATGATTATTTTATAAAATAAGCATATGAGTTTAAAAAATGGAAACTGATCTTAATTAAGTTAATTTAATAGAAAATATTTTAATGAACAGAAAACATTTTTAAAGCAGATATTGAATGGCCTATTACAGATTCTTATCAAACAAATTTGAAGAAAGTTACACTCCAACAATTGAAGACTTCCATCGTAAATTATACAGAATTAGAGGAGAAGTTTATCAGTTGGATCTTCTGGACACTAGTGGGAATCATCCATTTCCAGCTATGCGAAGACTTTCTTTTTTAACTGGTTAGTTCATAAAATATCATTTTCTTCACTTTCAATTTAAACTTTCCATGACATTTTTGGAAATTTATTGCATATTAAAGCTTAACGCATAGACTATATATATGTACACTGCTGTGCAAAAGTCTTTGGACACTTGTTTTTAACAATTCACCTAAAAGCTTTTAATTTATAAAATTAATAAAAATCATTTCGATACTTGTTTAAAATTTTAAAAAACTTTGAAATTTTGCCTTTTTGGCAATTCAAACTCAACTGATTAATTTGAAATTTTTTGTTAATAATTGATTAAAACACTTTGTTTTAGAGTCATTAAATGCAGAATTTTGTTATCTTCCATGTTATTCTAAGGAAAAAATGTATTGTTAGGCCCTGCTAGAAGTAAAAAGATTGAAAATGATAGCAACTGGGGGATTGGGAAAGATAGAACATTTCTGTCTCTCGCAACCCATCACTTTGCATCCCCAAGACTCTATCTTTTTCTATCTCCGCACTTATCCGGAGTGACCGAGAATATCTATCCGCCGACTGAAGTAGTATCTATCTTTTTCTCTATCTTTCGTGATCGACCACTTGTATCTTTTTCTATCCCTTATTTATCTCCCCATAGTGCAAATTTTAATTTCTCTTTATATCCCCCAGTATCTATTCTTACCACGAAATAAAGAGTGCAGTTCTTAAAATTATTTTGTCCATTTTACATAGGGGAAGACTATTACTTCATTGGCCATAAAATATAATCACCCTAATAGAAAAAGAATACGAAATATCTTAGTAGTAGAATGATCTTCTTTTGTTGCAAGGACAAATAATGAGAGATAGAAAGAGACTTTAAAATTTGTAATAGGGAGAGATAGGCATCGATTATATTTGGCAAGAAGATAGAAAAAGATTGAAGTTGATAGATGGAGGATAGAATGAGGTAGAAAAGGGGAGATTGAAGAAGATAGACGTGAATTAAGATTGACAAGGGGATAGAAAAAGATTGATGTTGATAGATGTAGAATAGAATGAGATAGAAAAGGGGAGATTGAAAAAGATAGACGTGTATTGTGATTGACTAAGTGATAGAAAAAGATTTAGGAGAATAGATGAAGGATTGTAAGGGATAGAAAAGTAAGTATTGGAAAAGATATACGTGAATTTATATTGAAAAAGAGATAGAATTGGATAAATGATCTCTATCTTTTTCTATAATAAAGATTCAAAATTATAAGATTTCTATCGTTTTACTTCCAGCAGGGGTGTTTTATAAATTAGAAGCTTTCATGTGAATGGTTAAAAAAAGTGTCCAAAGACTTTTTCACAGAAGTGTAGATATATATATGAAAGAATTTTTCCTACTAGTGGGTCATAAAATGCATTTTATTGCTCCCTGTGGGACAAACAGGTTCATTTTTTGATCCCCAAGTAGAAAAGAAATCATGTGAAAGGAAAACATTTATTTTCCCTAGTTGCACAATATACTATAAGAAGTCTATTTTGTATGAAGTTAAAATTATAACTTGTTTAGGAGATCTCTTCGTGGTAGTGTTCAGTATGGATTGTCGAGAAACATTTGAGGAAGCAATAAGATTAAGGGAAGCCATTCTCGAAACGAAAAAAAGTGCAACACAAGGGGCCACAAAGAATAGACATAAGATAAACAATACTCTAAAAGTTCCCATGATCATTGCTGGCAATAAGTGTGATCAAGACTTGAAGTACGTATTTTATATTAAACAATAATTTTTAATTTGAAAAGTTTTTTATTAATAATTAATATATATTATTTAAATATGTCAATTCTAATGGAATAATTTTTAGGACAGTGACTGTTGAAGAAGCTCAACAATATTGCGCTACTCAAGATGATTGTTGTGTTTTTATAGAAGTATCAGCTAAAAGAAACTACCACGTAGATGAACTTTTTTACCATTTATTCATAGTAGCGGGCCTGCCATTAGAAATGGCCCCTAATCATCATCGAAAAGTACCCTTAACATTTGGTTCACCGACTATGCTGCCTCCATCTCAGGTAAATATTTATATTTTTATATTTTATAACAAAATTATCATAAGCTATTAAATTCGAAAATATTTTTCTTTATTTAGCCAAAGCATAAAGCTACACTCAGCATTAAAAGGCGATTAAGTGATGCTTGTGGCGTCGTTGCGCCAAATGTTCGACGACCAAGTATTCGAACTGATTTAATGATTATGAGGACTAAAACCTGTTCGTTGATCGCAGGTGCTGAGAACAATACTCCAGGATCAAGAATTACTTTGCGATCGACGGATTCTAAAAAAATGTGTTCCATTCAGTAACAATAATTTTTGAATTCACTCAAGGTAAAAAACAGGTTTTACACTTTTTAAATCGTTTACTGTATCAAAAAATATGAGACTGAAATGGACGTGCGTATTGAAATGATCGTTAAAGTCTGAAAATTGTAATTAATATAACATTATATCTATAATATATTATTCTATTAATATAACAATCTTTCTATCGGTGATCATGGTGTCTACTGACCTAGAAAACATGGGATATCTGGGATCATTAAGACAATTAAGAATTCAACTGGAGTTTTTAGAACAAACTTTATGTTAAAGACAAAAAACCTTTAAAATTAATTGAATTGCTTTTTTTTTTTTAATCAAAGTTGAAATACTGTAAATTTGATGAGATTTTAATTTCAAGGTATACGAGTATTAAAACTCTAATCACAGTTGAAGTAGTTTTAATTCTAAAATTATTCTTTAAAAACTGATTCAATTCATTAAAAATACAGTCTGCAAGTGTAAAAAAATTGAAAGCTACAGTTTGGGGGGGAGGGGGGGGGGAGGTCATTTCAATGAAAAAAGGCATGTTTTTAAGAATTTTTTTTGGCGATACAGAAAGTATTAGTTTATTCATTCAATTTCCATATAATAATGCAACATTTGAACAATATTTTCCTAAATTTTCATTGCCTCGAAGAAAAGTTGTTTTGCGGTGTACATCATAACTCGCAACAGAATCATCTGAAACAAAAAAATCAATATGCATTTGTTAAAGGAGATGTTTCTTGAGGTAACCTTGTGAGGATTTTTTTTTTGATTTTTCAATTTTTCGTAGCACTTGAAAGCCAAAAACCGATTTTCGCTATAAAAAAATCGGCTAATTTGCTATTGTAAAATTGATAATTCAAGAAAAGAATAAAAAAGCTCCCAGGGATACCTGGTGAATTATGTGCAGAAGTAATGTGCATAATTTTAAAACGATTGGTACTGTAAAAACCAGTAAAAAAACTTTAAATACCCCCCCCCCCCCCCCTAAATACTTCAAAACTTGTACTTTTCTTCTACATCTGAACAATTTCGAAGTTTAGAACGTTCAAGATATGAAATTTGACCAATTTGTAAATTATTTATTCAACGAAATAATGATTTGCAAATCTATACCTGATAAATCCTGATACTTGAAATTATCGGGAAATTTTTCCTGGGATGCCGATTAGACACCATGGTCAGTTATTTTGTAAGTTTAAAAATTGTAGTATATTTCATATCATTTTGACTTTATGAAAGATGGAGCTACAGAATGTGAGTTTTACTGGGATCAAAATAATATATGTAGCATATCGTGAAATTGTATTCGATTTTTTATCGTGAAAATTGTGTAAAGCATAATTCGATTGTCGTATTCCCAACAAATTCTTCGCGTTTAGTAAATCTAAATTTTGTAGATTTGAGTGACAATGCAACAAGCGAAAAAACTTTATAATGATCTTCTTTATTAACGCAGTTTCTCTATTTTGAGTATCTAGTGGATGAAAACTGACTTTCACAGTCATTTTATAAATTGCTTAAAGATAGTAAGACAATAAGAATATTATTTTTATGTACGGAGTGCAAAGTTCTTATATTTTTTTTTTATTTTTCAAAAATTTTAAAATAGACCATTTGTAATTCATTAGCTACTATTTAATAGAGAAATCACGTTACTTGTCTACCTGTACAATATTTTAATGTCTATTGAGATTCTTTGTCTTTTAATCATCAACGCTTTTAATGCACTACTTATCATCCGATTCACCAAGGTTTCAAATAAAAAAAAAAAAGTTTTAAAACTGATTTACACCAAAGATCAATCATTTATTTGAAATTTTTACAATAGCTACTTCTGTTTTTTTACAAAATTTCAATTTCGATTGGTCTATAATAAATTGGATTTTAATTGAGGCGCTTAAAGCAAAAGGAAAGTAAATGTTGTTGTCATAGAAAAGTGAAACATAAAAACGGCTGGAGCAAAAGGAAGACAAATCTTCTTCAGCGGTAAAGCGAAACAAAATAAAATTGGAGGAAAAGAGTGACACGGTTGTCTTGCTTTTGCTCCAACATTAAAGCAGGACAACCGAAGTCGCTCTTTTCCTCCAACTTCATTTTGTTTCGCTTAACCGCTGAAGAAAACTTGTCTCTCTTTTGCTCCAACTTTATTTTGTTTCGCTTTACCGCTGAAGAGGATTTGTCTTCCTTTTGCTCCAACCGTTTTTATGTTTCACTTTTCTATGGCTATTTACTTTCCTTTTGCTCTAAGCGCCTCAAATATTACTCAATGGTCAGAAAAACTGGCCGCATTGACTGTACCTTGACAATAAATTTTGATCGGATTTTGAGTAATTTTCTTCATACTAAATAAATAATCAAAAACATATAAAATTTATGTAATTTTATTCAATCAAATTACTTATTTAACTCTAAAATGTTATTTTTCTTCTAAGTAATATCTGTAAAACTTCAAAATGAAATATGAACCACAAATGTTCAACTTTTAAAGTAGAAAAATAAGTACTTCAGGTAAAATTTAATCATAAAGAATATATTATATCTAGACCAGACATTTATAATTAGTTATTAGGATGATAGAACCTAAATTTGTTAGTTTTCCTGGAGAATTTAAGGCCTGCCCTAGACGTGCTTTTAGTCAATCCTTTTGCCCTTCTCATTCTCAAATTAATAACTTGAGTGGATTTTCCATAGCGGATACCTTGATCTTTCTTTTATGCTCATCTGCTATAAAAAATCCATTGGATTGGATAAAGTCACGTCCATGACATAGCCTTAAACAGACAAAAACTATGCAAGAGTATGTGGCATTCAGTATATTACAAAAAAATTTTTAAATATTACAAAATGGCGACACTGCAGCAATTCTCCCGAGGCATGTTGAATTTGAGGCGATTTGCGGCACGCACTATAACTGGTGCGAATTTGAAGCTGGAAAAAAGAAAAAAAATCTATGTAATCTATATGAGTATAGCTAGTGAATTGCGTAGGGGATTTTAGAAATATTGATTTTTGTGTAATTGTCGAGTGTTTGAATAAAGTCGTTCAATTTTCACCAAAAAAAAAGACAGTCACTTGTTAATAAATATTGTTGAAATTAACTAATCGAAAATCCCCTACGTGGTTCACTTTGAAATATTATTTCAAAGTTGAGGTTAAATTTTCAAATAAAAAGATTGAAAATTGTTAGTTATGCTGCGTGCCGTTTTGAAAAATCACATTTCGAGAAAAACGCGTTTGAAGATTTGAAATATGTTATAGACATGAGCAAATGAAAAAATTCTACTCTTAGAAAACTCTTACCATTAATCTGCTATCCCAGGACCATAAAGTTGTCATATTTTATAAGGTTCAAAGCATCTTTTAAGCCAATAAAAGAAAAAATGATTTTTTGAGAATTCTACAGTGGTCTTACCCCTTAACAGTTTGATTATCGAAAGTAACTTGAGAAAAGTGATTCAAAAATAATCTAAGGAATTTGAAAAAAATTAGAAGACAACAAGGGGTTTTATTTAGGGATTTAAAACTTTTAAGTAACTTTATATCATCAAACTCTTAAGAACTTTCATGGCGGCTGCGTATATCGTAGAATTCTGAATTAAAATGAGAAATTGTATTTCAAGGGTCCTCATAGTTTTAATATTATATACAAAAGTTCTATAAGGAATCACAGATTATATGTTTTTTGAAATAAATGAAATAAGAATGAAATCAAGAGTATTTTCTATCAAAAGTTATTATGTATGTTTGAAAACTATTATTACCAAAATTTAAAGGACACATCATGAGTGGAATGCAAGATAGACCATGCGTGTGAGGAGGACAAACTTATGCTAATATATTACTACCCTACTTGAACTTAAGTTTTAGTTTTTAAAAACCCATTTTCATGCAAAAATATTTCATAACTTTTCCTGTCTTTCAGCAATCCATTGCATGAAAAACCACCCCCCAGGAAATAATACTCTACAAGGATTCCCCATCCTACATTACCAATACCACATTTTCTTCTCTCAATAAATACTATAATATACGAATCTGGTATCACCGAATATTTGACCACTTCTATCATACGTAGTCAGTCCATATTGTTTATTACAATACATGCATATTAATAATATACTGGAAAAACCTGCACTGTTCCTTTCCCTGAAAACCAACATGAACATGTACTCTCCATTTCTCATGTTTTATTGAGCCGTTTGACGTCTCTAAGTGTTTAGACAAGCTCTTGAACTGTAAAGGCTTGGGGACTTTAAAATCGAGTCCTCATCTTAACACATTTTTTCTTACGCATAAAAGCATTTTTGCCATTAGACTTTAATTGACATATTTCCTTTCTCTAAATCAGTCTGCTTTTTGACATGGAATGACCTCGACGAACGTCGATTCTTCTACATTTTCAAACAGTGGAAATACTATTTCTTTCACCTTTTAATTGCGCTCGCGTGTGTGTGTAGGATAATTATAGGTTTTTAACTTAATTTTGTGATTAAAACTCGTTTCCTGTAGTGCGTGATTCAAGTGTCTAAGGCCAGCAATCCTAATAATTGATTTTAATTGTTGTATTGTGTCAAATCTACCCCTGTTAGTGAAAAGTGTTTTTTCGTGTTTTTTTGGAATTTTTGTGGATTAAAACTCATTACTTTTAGTGCGTGATTTAAATATCTAGTCAGCAATCTTAATAATTTAATTTAATCGTTGTTTTGTGTCAAATCTACCCCTGTTAGTGAGTGTGTGTTCTTTTGTGTTTTTTTCAGATTTTTGTGTTGAAAGGTGTTTTTTCGTGTTTTTTGTGTTCTCTTTTTCTAAAAAAATACATTTCAACGCCAGTATATTGGTCCAGATCAGTGAAGTGATTAGAATTTTAAAAAGTGATTAATGTTCTTTTTTTGAAAAAACTCTTCCTTCTAATTAACTCTGGCCCTTTGTAACTGTTGTTTTTTGGCTTCTTTATTCTTATTTGTGTTTTTTGAATTTTTTTGTGTTGTTTCTGTGTTTTCGTATTTTTTGTGTGTTTTTGTGTCTTTTCGTGGTTCTTGTGATTTGGTGGTCTTGGGGTTTTTATGTGTTGTTTGTGGTTGACATCCTCACACTCTCACGAGCGCAATCTGGAAAATTTTTTACTGCGAAAAACTGCACCTCTCCTATGGTTGACCTGTATTCCAAGACCAAGCCTTCACTTTTTCATGAGTTTTTCACCAAAATTTTTATGCATGATTTACTAACTTGATTAAAGTAATAAAATAAAAAATAAAAAAACAAAAATAAGTATTACTCTTAGGTTACTAAATAACTCATAAGTTGCACGCAATTCAGGTTAATTATTAATGATTAATTGTTAAGGTTTATTTTCTAAGGCGGTCTCGATACCTTAATGTTTTTATTCTTAAAAAAATCTGGCACTTTGAAATTTTATAGTTCCACCGCCTAAAAGGTTGGGAAAAAAAGTAACTGACCGCGTGCCGATTCAATTATCATATGTATATATTAGTAATATTAATAGTTGTCAGAGGTTTGTAGGGAACGATGAATGGCTAAGCGCGATTCGGCGAGTTTCCCATCTACTATTGTATCATGTTCTATGCCGTAGCGGCAGCCACGTTGTGTTAACTAGTTGGTTGTAGTTGGTAGTTGATCGTTCCCGTGATCACGTGATGGTCTGACTAGACCATTGTTAATTATTAAATAAATATTGTTGTAGTTAATATTGTGAGTTAAATTATTCCCCCAAATTGAACTAGGGGAGTAGGATCCCTACATACCAAAACACCTACAGACTTGTGACGATGGCCGATTTTGTCACAAGAGTGCGCTTTAAAATTAGCGGTAATATTTGAATTAAGACATTTTAATTGACATTGAAGACTTCCTTTACTAAGTAAAGGAAAGAAAAGAATAAAACAAAAGATTTAAATTAAAATAATTTAAGAAATATAGAATAGAGATAATCGAGATTGGCAAAACTAGAGACTAAGGAGCAATTCGACATGAAATAATATTATTCTATAATATGAATTTGAAAAATGGAGAATGAGAGTGATGAAATTTGATGGAATATAACGAACTTTGTTTAATAATTTGCAATATTTATAAATTGTTAGCGTAAGGCTTACTTTTACGTCTTGATAGAATTTAGAGTTGATTTTTCATAGAAATAAGGTTTAATATTAGTTATCAGAATAGTTCAATTTTGTTTAGTTTAAAACAGACCGAGGCGACGGATTGTCGCGGTAGAAAACAGATAAGTAGTTGATAAAGACTTTTAAGATGTCAAGAGAGATTTTCTTTCACACGTCGTTAAATTTAACGATCTAAATTTCTAACGAATTTTGTGTTTGAGAAACGTGACTTTAAGCTCATATGAAATCCCTCACACGTGCATTCAAAGAATTAGAAGTAGAGATTATGATTCAGAGAAAATGTTAAAAAGAAGGGATAAAAAATGCGTTTGATTGGCTTATAATATTCTAATTAATTAGTGGGGAAACGCAGTAAGTGTGCGCAAGGGATTTTCGTCAGCGAAGCGCGGGAGGCTGCATCGACGAAGGACCAGAAATAATCTGACGTTTCGATCGGTAGATCCGCACTGGATCAGATTATTTTGTCGGTCTCTCTTTTCTTTTCAATTATTATTGTTTGGACTTAGAGTTTTTTGTAAAGTTTTTTATCTTTTCTAACATATTTTTATATTCATAATAAAAGCTTCATTAGTGTAATCTTATAAATTACGTATTATTATCATTACCTTTTACGGATAATAAATTTCATTTTAAATTAACTAAAATAAGTTTATCCATTTTAGATAACTCGGGCAAGGTGAGTTTCCACTCTTTAAAAGTGGTGAACCCATACTCAGGATAAAACAATTTAAATATTATTCAAAGTTAAATTTAAAAATTACCGACGTTTAGCGCCAAAACGGCTCGGCGCGTCACAGACTTTTGCGCCGAGTGCCACCTGGCGGGATATTTGTACTACTACGGGTATATTACCGATAGGGCGAGAATTTATCAAGAAAATATGAGAAGATTCTTTTTTAATATTTATATGTTATTATTCTTTATTTCAACAAGATTTATTTGTAATGTTATGCATGAAAAATAAGAAATATTTATCATACAACAGAGTAAATAATTTTATTTTATTTATTTATAGAAAATTTTGAAATTTTGAACAAAATATTCATTTTTTTAGCATAAGGTAAGGTTGGAGGTTATGTTACACACATTTTTGATCAAATACTTATATTTTATTTTGTGTAAACATATACTACTGGGGACTATATTTTTATTGATATATAGCATTCATTCGTGTATAAAGTATCATTCACATCATTATATATTCCAAATACGAATATGACCAATGTGACTAATATGACGGACAATATCGGTCACTGATTGTCATGACGGTAAATAACGCGGTCACATTAGTCGGGTCCCCTTCCTACCCACAGCAGATTTTACAGCTCGCAGTTGCTGCTTAGTATTTGCTAGTGATTAATGTATTCGGAACGGGCTTTACAGACGGGAAGTGGAAGTGAAAATACTTAATACCCGAAATACCACTTTTTAAACCAATAAACACAGCACTGAAGCTGAGACTGAACGAATAAATTAAACAGTTGAACATTGAACACTCCCAGTATGCAGTATGCCGGTAATCACCGGTGACTGTGGATCGATTATAGCATAAAAGTTTTGTGTTTAGTGAAGTTACTACTGTCAAATCATCAATGTGTCAAACGTTATTTTCACGCCAGACAAATATATCCCTTTTATGGGACAACCCATAAGTTAACAAAGCTTTTCTAAAGATTAAAAATAATTCAAATTTCAAGAATTTTAATTAAAAATAATATTATAAAGTTTGTGCTTGTATTACTTAATTTCTTGGTTACACCTTTATAAACCACGTGACTGCATACATTTCATAATTTATGCGTATGCATATTGATAAGAAAACATCACTATAAAAGCTTCACAGCCAGTGTTGCGTCGTCACTTAAGGAGCAAAGGCTATACTATTTTTGATTAAAAAACAATTTCCCCGATTGTGATAAAAAATCAAGCAAACCTAAATCAATTTTTACTTAAAATTTTCAAAACTGTTGTACTGATAATTACACTCCATTCCAAGATGGGTATTAGCCGACTTATAGTGGATTTTTTTTCTCTTTAGTTTAGCGTCATTTTTAATTCATCTTTACTGGTAATTTTGATCAATTTTCACTTGCTAAAATGAGTCCAAACAGTCAAGGTATCTCTACTTACGAAACACTGGTACATGCATTATCTGGAGCATGCGTGAGTATAGTGTTATTATGCATGTGTATACAGGATAACTTTTGAGACTTTATTTCCACAGTTTATAAATATTTATGTGTAAAGACTATAGTACAATATACGGATTAAATTTTTTTATAAATAGCTGGTAAAAAGGCTTGCATTCAAAAATATTTAATATTTTCAATCCATTAAGTCCCTTTTCTGTCCTTTTTAACTGCGCATATTTAAAAAAACGAAGGAATGCAAAAAAGCAAACGCTTCAGCTATAAATGGGTACTCTTTTCAGTGCAAACTTATTTTACTATAAGGCTGGAATCTTGCAAAAACAGTTGTTAGTATTTTTGGTTTTTTCTCATTGAAAAAATATATAATGGAAACATGCAAATTTGTGAGAAACAAAGTAACCTTTAAAATGAGACTCAGAGTATCGGATTGAAATCCATTCCGAGTCAATCAGAACTATTCCGATTCATTCCGATATCTCTATCCGAGCCAATTCGAATCATTCCGAACTAATCCGAAAAACGTTTTGTATCTCGTTTGATGAAAAACGGTCAGAAAACAATCCAACTTAATCCGATTAATTCCGAGACATCAATCCGAATAAATCCGAACCAATCCGAAGACAAGTTTTCAATCTGATTAATTCCGAGAGATCAATCCGAGTCCGAATTTACAATCACAATCACAATCAATCCGAATCATTCCGACCTTGGATTAATCCGGATTGATTGTGATTGAAAATTCGGTTTGGATCAATCCGAGGTCGGATTGATCTCTCGGAATTAATCGGATTAAGTCGGATTGGTTTTTGACCGTTTTTCATCAAACGAAATAAAAAACGTTTTTCGGATTGGTTAGGAATGATTCGCATTGGCTCGGATACAGATGTCGGAATGAATCGGAATAGTTCTGATTGACTCGGAATCAATTTCAATCCGATACTTTTGTCAGGGATAGTAATAAACTGAAACGAGTGTAACAAAATTTTCTATTTGCATTCTTTTTCAAATTTTCCTTTTAAAAGAAATTTTTTAAGTTATTACGATTGCAAAATAATTGTATATTCTGCACCTAGGGAGAAAATAGTTTATTTTGCTAGTGAGTGTTTGATGCCCGAGCAAAACGAGTGTAACAATCACACGAGTAAAATAAATGTTTCTCCCGTGTTGCATACGATTTTTTGTCCTGCAGGGGGCAAAAAAATGCACTTTTTGACCCGCTAGTAGAAAAAATTATTTTGTGTCTTACAAGCACCTCAAAAGCTTCATTTCGATTTTATTCTCTCTAACAAGATTTTTTGTAGTGTTTCAAGCTTTTTATATACTCTCAGGCATTTCTTTTATAATTTATTAAAACAGTAAAAAAATGTATGCAAGGTCGTCAATGCATTAACAAGAGGTCATGGTATATCAATTTCCTTTCAATTTAATTAAAAAGAATAAAATTTAGGAAAAAACGTGCCTTTGACATATTTTATAGTCCTACATCTTAACCATAAAGGTCTCAAATTTATTATTATGAGATCTTAATGTTTTACAGCAAAAATTGTTTATTTGGTTTTAATTTTCAATTTTATCTGGAGGTAAATTCTTAAACTTAAAGTGGAATTGGACGGATCATCGGAAAAAAAGTTAGTCGCACTGACTATTTCCTTGGATTTTTTTAATCATAATTTTCTTTTATCGAGTTTTTTTTAGTGACAGTATAGAAAATATTGTCTCGAATAAAATGAGTTATCAAATGTTTGAAGCAGATAAAAATTGTAGATTTTTTATTTGGTGGAATCATATCATCCAAAAATTAAAATTTGTCTATCGATTCTGACTATAAAAAAATATATAATTTTTATCTGATTCAAATTTATTTTTGATTACCCATTCTATTCAAGATAAAATTTTCTACACTTTCACTAAATTCGACTAACTTTTTTTCCGACTGTCCGTCCAATTCTCCCTCAAGTATTCTTTTATCTTTTTTTTTATAATTGAGCTGCCGCATCAAAGAATAAGCTTATTTCGCTGAGAGCGGAAAGGCCCCTTGTCATTTGAAAATCAAGTTACTTTCTTGTTTTTTTTTACTTCAAATCATGCCAACTTTGCCAATTTTTGGAGTTTGTTTATGAACCTGAGTAAAAAATAACGTATTATAGTATCCTGAAAGCAACTGAAGAATAAATAAGTAATTATTACTATAAACAAAGAAATTATTAATTTTTTCTGATTCTCTCTAAATCTGAATCAGTCAAAATCGACTTATTATCAGTGAAATTTGACTGATTCAAATAACTAAAAAGAAGTTACTGCGAATCAATCAAATTTCACTGATTACTTCAGTGAAAATTAACTGATTTAACAGTGAAAATATTTATCACTCATTAGTCAGTAGAGATTAACTGATTTAACAGTGAAAATATATTTTTCACTGATGAATCAGTAAAATGGAAAATTACTGATTCAATCAGTGGAAATTTGACTGATTCAGATTTAGAGAGTGGGTCCTTTTTTGTGAGAAACGAAAAAAAACATCTAGTTGATGAGCTTCACCAGATCAAATTGCCAATTCCTGAAATTTCCCATTGTTTTAAATGTACGTAGAATTCGTATAATTGGATGTTCGGGAGACTACATTTATTTTTCGTTTATTTATCTATTTTTATTCATAGTTTTTATCTTTGGCCGTAGTTAACAATTTCTTTTTTTTATGTTAATATTTACTTTTTTCTTCTTTAATGGCTCTCAGAATATTATAACACGATATTTTATATTCAGATTCGTTGAAAAATTCCAAAAATTGTCAAAGTTGGTGCGAGTTAAAGTAAAAAAAACAAGGAAGTTTTATTTTCGCAAAAAATTGGTTACTTGTGAATATCTCGAAACGGTAAAAGATACAAAAATTTGTAATTAAAATAAAAAGATGCGCAATAAAATTCGCTATCGGGATATATTTTTTTAAAATTCGAATTCGTTACTTGATTTTCAAATATCAAGGGGTTTTCTTATTCCCACTCCCAGCGAAATAAGTTTACTTCTTTGATGCGGCAATTTAATTCTAAAGAATTAACTATAATAATAATTTTTTCTAAATGGTCCCTTTATCAAAATTATGATTGTAGATTGGGTAAGACGTTTTTAAAAAGGTAATCAGGAAAACATAAGTGCAAGTGAGCAAAGGCAAAGAGACATGAGAGTGCATCTTTCGCACACCCATGTTTACGGAGTTTGTGTGAAAGAGATCCTCTTATGCAAGCGTGAGTTCGCCTACTCGCACGTATGCTTTTCCTGCACCTCTTCGAAAAGGTCCTTACTATATTAATAGTACACATTGTACAATTTTTTAAATACACTTATGATTTTTATCGTTATAAATAATACATTTGCTTCTTTCAGGGAAGCGTTGTTGCCATGGCTACTTTTTTTCCTCTCGACACAGTACGATCTAGACTACAGCGTAAGTTTAAAAAATTACATCGGTAATTATAATGCCCTCGCTATTTATGAAAATAGCACAAATATTATGCTTCTCATTCAATAATATCATTCGCCAGCGGCTTTGCTTGTGTCAATAAGACCCATAATTTAATATTAGCGCTCTGTAGTGGAGGGGAAACCAATACTACTCATTTATCATTGATACACGGAAAAAAATTTACAGACAAAATTACCATACTTGCCGGGAATCGCAAGACAAACGTTAAAAGTATCCTTAATTCATAGTCGCTTTTATTATTTTCACGTATAACTTTAAGAATTTATGCTACTCTTCCCTAAAACAATCCCTATGTGTATGATAAAAATAATAAGTATTCTTATTTACTGTGAAAGGTTTTAAAATCTACGTTACAATTGGCAGCATTTTGCCGCCCTGTATGGTAAAAACGGCTTTACCCGTGCAGAAATTTCGGTAGGGCGCCGATCGGGAAAAATGTGGCCCCGATAGGGTAATCTGTTAGCGCCAGACCAGTAATAAAACGCCCTACCCGATCGGGCCCAGATCTGGGCCTGTAAAATGGGGGCCCGATCTGGCTCAGATATGGCCCCTTTTAATTTTTTATTTCTACAAATAGTAAAATTTAAAAGGTTTTCGTTTAATAACAATAAATAGTTGATTCAAAAAAATGTATTTCATGAATTCAGATTAGTGATGCAACAGTATAATCAAAAGTATACAAACAGTATAATCTTCAAACCCATCTTCGTAGTCTGTAGAACTATTCGATTCTTCTGAATCTAAAAATAAATTACATTATTAATAATTTACTTTCTAAAAAATCCACTTTGAAAAATTGAATATACGATATAAAAAAGAATGAAACACAATAACGTTCTACACTTAAAATTATAATTTTCTTTTCTTTTCAAATTACTGTTAATAAAAAAATATTTCAAGTAATAATTTAGTGAATATGAATTTAGTGAAACCTGAATCTGAGTTGCTGGGAGTTTCGCCAAAAACAATAGGATTTTCATTTTTCTCTAAAACTTCTTGAAAATCCTCGGGTTCCATTTCTACTGGAATTTCCTCTTCATTAGCTGCTTGCAAGACATCAGAAACTTCTCTTCCTCCATCTTCGTCGTCAGCATTAAAAACTAATATTTGCGGTATTATTATTACTACAATTATCAATTTATACTACTTCATGTTTATTGTAATGCAATCCTTCTCATTATTATTTACCATATTTACGTCTTAGAATAAAATGAAATTATTTTTGATAAATTACGTACATTAAAAATAAAATAAGCCCTCTAGAAAAGATAACCTACAATGTTAGGATTTATGTAATGAATCTAGTGAATTAATTTACCTTGATCTATAATACGGATATAAGAAATCTCACCAACGATTCTGTGCTTCCGAACTCGCCATGTACTTTTTGCTTTTGGCATTTTAATTCAATATAGTTAGTTGGGCAATTTCTGCACGGGTACACGGAAAAAATTTGTCGCTTAAAATTTAACAGACTATTCGAAGAGTCGTGGACAGAAAGTAAAATCGGAGAACGTCTTGTAAGGTTTCAATGACTTTTAGGAAATAGTAGAAAAAAGTCGAATAATTTTTAGAAAACCAGGTCGAAGAAAAAAAGTCGCGTATTTACTATTATAAAAGTATTTTAAACACTAACTGATCTTTTCTAAGAAGTAATGAAAAGTTTCATAATCTTTGGATTCATTTATCATAGATTTTAAAAGACTATCGAATAATTTGAAATTAAAGTAATTCAAACAAATAGTTTCGTATAGCATCGCACATCAGACAATGCAGCTCGGTTTTATGTTTTTGTAATAATTTTTGTTAGATTTTGAGATTACGTGTCGTTTGGTTTTGTTTGAATCTGGATTGAAGCGGACATTGAAGAATTAGTTCCGAGTAAGTATATGTTTATCTTGATAAAGTGTATTACGTCAAATTTGAAATTTATCTATTATTTTAGTTTTGCCTTCAAACTCTGAATGTGATCCAAATATTTTACACAAGTCTCCACGACATGTATCGGCTATGCGGGTTAGGGCGTGCGATTAGAATTGGGTTAGGGTGCGTGCGTGCGTGTGAGCGTTCGATTCTCGGTGCTGCGAAGTGTTTATAAAAAATTTCGTTTCTGTAATGTTGTACAGTGTTAAATATAATGGTAAGTTCATATTAGGATTATATAGGTAATATAGAAGTGAAAAGTAATTAACTATATAAGTGCAGGATCATATCACAGAAAATAATATTTTCCTTTTTACACTGTTCAACATTTTCTTCGACTGTCACTTAGACTTTCGATGCCTGGTTTAGAGAAAATGGAACCCAACCCACGGTGTTTTAAATTTTCCGCGACTGTCACTTAAACTTCCGAATTTACGTTTTACATTTTCAGCGATTATCTATCATATTCTTCAATAAGGAGGTTCATAATATTTAGTCGACTTTCTAACCTATCCACGAGTATTACACAAAGTCGATGACTTTTTAAGCGACAAATTTTTTCCGTGTACGTTCGGCATCATTCCTACTTTCATGGCGGGAATCGTGTGCGTGAGCATGTGAAACGGTGTGTGTGATATATTAAAATTTGATTTTTTAATTCCACGCTCAAAAGCAAAACATATGCGAATCGAAAACATTTTAAAAAACGGAAATTAATCATTTAGATTCGCACACAATCTTCTCACAAGCGCTACAAATTGAACTGTGTAGCTTATATATAACTTCCAAAATTTAGCATGTAGCGATCGTATAGTGTATGATATATTGTACAAGGTTTTCCAATTAGAGGTTTCATTTTGAATAGCCCGCTATTTTGGCAACTATCATAATAAGAGGTGTAATTTTTTGACAAATGACAACTAAAAACTATGCCATTAATAAAAATGGAACTTTCTTCAATTCAAAGAAATTTTTTCTTTGACCTTATATCGCCTTATATCAAAGAAATATTTCTTTGATTTAAAGGAACTATTTCTGGGTGTATCCTAAATTTTTAGTTGAATTATGAGCTAAATGCTAGTAAAAATCAGATCCAAATCGACTCAGTACTTTTCTTGTAATGAGTGAATGAACGAAAAAAATGCTTAAAACTGTTTTTTGGCTCCTACATGCTATGACCAAACTACAAAAAATCAAATTTGTGAATTGTTTTCAATATACAGACACAAGCAGTTTGGCCGATTTAGCGAATAAAATAAAGAAAACAGAAAAGCTAGTTAGAATAGTTGCAAGTGCATGAATGCGTGCGTGCGTGCATAATCTAAATTATACACTGAAAAAAAAATTCGACGATACAGACATAATTGTGGTTCTTTGACCCATATTATATTGGAGATTTACCGAAATCCAAGGTTTGCTTGTATTATTTCAGCCTGTATGTGTATTCCAAACATATGAATTACTATTGCAGCAATATTTTTAGTTAACTGTCAAATATATTTTGTTGACTTACTTAAAAACAATCAGCTATATTCATATGGCTGATAAATCCCAAGCATTTCTTTCAGTGTAGGCGTTAAATAATTTTTCGTGTCATTCCACATACTAATATTCTAATATAATGTACTAATTTTATATTCATTTACAGTACCGGTCAGAATTGTGGGACCACCTATTTTTTGATGATTTCTTAAATTATCTTAATTTTAATAGTGTGAGTGATAAAATTTGTACTCTTAATAATGTAAAACCCATCAAAATTATTTTTAAAATTGGTCTGGAATGAAGTCGTTTCGTTAAATTTTAAAGAAGTTACTGCAAAAAAAGTCCAAATTTCAATGTTTTCTTAAATTTAAAATAACTTTTGAAACAAAAAACATTTTTCAATGTTCTTTGACTTATTTTAAAGCTAAGATTCTACAGAATCTTAGTAAATTGTCATTATAAATATATAATTTTTTTCTTGCATAATGCAAAGAGTTGAAATTGTAACAAAAAATTAGGGATATTTCGAAAACATTTCATCGGTAGGTAAATCATAATAAAAATTATATGAATATATATTTTAAGGGAATTCGATACAAAATTCATGATTATATGTTTTATATATCTTATAAAAATGTTTTTCTCAGCAAAAGCAATATTGGAATTTTTTAAACTTTTTTATTTGAACTTTAACCTTGAGCAGTATGTAAGAAAAAAATTGCACATCAAATCCAAGAATTTTGTTCGATTTTGTAGAAATTTAGCTTTAAAATTAGTCCAAGAACATTAAAAAATGTTGATTATTTCGAAAGTTATTTAAAATTTAAGAAAGCATTGAAATTTTGACTTTTTCTGCAATAACTTCTTCAAAAATTAACAAAACAAAGTCATGCTGCGCTCATTTTATGAAGAATTTTGATAGCTTTGAATTTAATTAAGAGAAAAAATTTTTTCACTCACTTAATTCAAATTAGGATAATTTAAGCAATTATCGAAAACATATTCTCATAGAACAGCAACAATGTAATTGTCGAAACTCGTGGGACAGGAAAGAACTAGTTACTATCGACAATAATTTCTCTCTGGGTCAGTCTCGAGAATACCATAGAAACATACGCTTAGCATACGTAAACTAGAAACAAATCTTTCCCTCGATTTTCCATGAATACGAGGGTCGTTTGATAAGCCTGTGACTTTTAAATAAAAAAAAAAATAATAGCCTTTTAATGGGGTCTCCCACGTTCGGGCCAAAATTTCGAGCCTCTTTTTGCGAATTGTATGCGAAGGAACTATACACAGGCCTCACAGACCGGTCCCTGTATCTTCTATTGTCCTCTATATTCAGTTGAGGCCCCTAAAGTCCCCTATTTTCACGATTTGGTCCCTAAAGTACCTTATTTTCAGCCATTAGTGTGCATTTTTTAAAATCTGTATAAAATCGAGGTATACAAACGTTGCATTCTTCTAATGAACTCACTATTTTGAAACTGTCATTAAATAATATTTAAATTTCGAGCGCTTTTATTCAAGAAATTATGATTGGTCAATGTATGCACTGCCTCAGCCAATAACATTAGCGACGAACGACATGTTAATGTTAGGTGTAATAGGTAAAACCATCGCAATAATTATATAAATATCATTCGGTATTTAAAAGACCTAAGAATTCAAAAAGAAGTCCATAGATATAACCGATACAGTAGTATTGTTTTAGTAATTTATTTAAACTTAAAATGAAGTCAAGAAAACTCATATTGTGTTATTAGAAGTATACTTATTAATGAAAAGACTGAAATTTAAAGAAATAACATTCATTCTTTAACCAAAGTATAAAACATATAAAAAAAAGGAAATTTTGTTGAGAGTTAATTGAAATTTAATATAATTAGTCTTACATACATAGTCGTGATGTGTAGGTAATTTCCTATTTAAGGTAATTCCTTCACGAAAATTAGACCTCAGGAAAAAATAGATAATTTTGCTTTCAAGAATAGCAATATTATTATTGAAGGGCTAATTTGAATGAGAAAAGATTATTTTTCATGAAAAAAATTACAAACACAAAAAAATAATTTTATTAATAAATTTTATTTTTGCCCAAACTTATTTTCTTATCGCTTCGAGACAAATTTTTAAAAATGATGCGATTCTAATAAATCACGGTTCATTTTTTAAGAAAAAGATTCTCTACAACATGACCGTTTCCTATTTTTGAAATTGAATTAATTATTACCAATTACAGCAATTTGTTTATAAAAAATTTGTTTTGAAAAATTATTTTTTTATAATTTCAGTCATTAAAGAATGCATTTTCGAAAATTGGAAACGGTCAAGTTGTAGAGAATCTTTTCCTTGAAAAAATGAACCGTGATTTGTTAGAATAGCATCATTTTTGAAAATTTGGCTCGAAGCGATAAGAAAATAAGTTTGGGCAAAAATAAAATTTATTAATCAAATTATTTTTTTGTATTTCTAATTTTTTTCATGAAAAATAATCTTTTCTCTTTCAAATTAGCCCTTCAATAATAATATTGCTATTCTTGAAAGCAAAATTATCTATTTTTGCCTGAGGTCTAATTTTCGTGAAGGAACTACCTTAATACTCACGTCCGAAAATTTGTGAAGTACAGTTGTGTACAAAAATATGAATATATTTATTGAATTTGAAAATCTTTCTGTGGAAAAAAGACTCTTTCGACTGCGCTGGGATTCGAGCCCAAGTCTTTCGATTGCCGGTCGACTGCTCTTTCAAACTCAACTAATTAATTTGAATATATTTATTATTTACTAAAGTAAAAAGTATTACGTCTTTATTTACCATTTATTAAGAGTTTATTCTTTTCAATAACTTTCTTTCATACCTAATTTTTGTTAAAAAATGTACCCTATGAGCGTAAAAAAGGTCCCTATGGACAAGAAAAAAGGTCCCTATACACCCTATTTTTTATCCCAAACAGACTGTGAGGCCTGTATACATGATAATTAGAAATGAATTCTTATGCCTTTTATTGATACATTCTCCGACTTTTGAAATATTATTTTGATAAAAAACTGTTTACACACCCGCAACCCTGCAACGTCCTTGAAAAAATTTGTTTGGGTTAAAATTATATTTGCAATAGTAATATTTTGAGTTTTTTTCTTTATTCTTATTAAACATTTGTAATTTTTATCCAATTTCTGAATTGTAATGTAGCGTTATAACACACGGTGTTGAAGATTTCAACTGCTGGTATGGAAATGTTTTTACACATGTACAACATCTCGTAAAGCTCATGTTACATCAAGTGTATTGTAATTTTAATACATATATTGTAACACTTGACGGTGGCTCTGATGATTATTACTTTTACTTCACAAGTACTCGTATTATAATTTCACATTACCATACCATGATTATATTTTTGTATTACATTCGTGCTGTAAGGATGTAGAAAAATCCCAAACGTTTTAATGCTCTAACAATCAATTAACAATTATAGTCCAATTTCTGGCGACTAATTTTGCACAGTTAAAAATTTCTATTGTAATTTTACAATAAATGTAATGGAAGCTTATTACCAAAACGCAATGTAATTTTACAATACATTAAAATGTATCTTTAATGCACAGTGTTGTAAAATTACTGCAAATGTATTGTAATTTTACAACATCCAAAAAATGTACATTACAGCATATGTATTGTAATTTTAATATAAATGTATTGTGAAATTGCATTGCGTTTTGGTAATGAACTTCCCTTACATTTATTATACATACTTTTCTCTTTTATCTACAGTGGTATTCGACTCTGTCTTTCGCGGAATATTTAACAAAATACCATGGTCTTGTATTAAGTGAAATCGCAAAAATGCATCCTGTTTAAAAAATTTATTGCATTGCTTATAACCACAATGAAAATTTCGAGAAATATACCTATGAAATTGTTGATGTTGTAAATGCTATGTCTTAACATCACAGTATCGGCAATAATACATTTTTCTTCCTACAACAAAATATATTTGTATAATATTTATATAAATCGCACTCTATGAGTCGGACTCAAAGTGTGTTCAATAGAATCATTTTTATTCCTCTACTATTTGTAAAAAATTTTTCCAATCGTAAATATGTTTCCAAGTTTTACACATATTTAGTCTTTCTATTCTAATTTTAATTCATTAAAGCAATACTGATATCAGTTTTGAAATTTATTAGTTTCACTTGTTTGACTTTAAAATTAAATATACAAATTTTAAAATGTACTTTAAATTAGTAACAAATTTAAAAAGAATTATGATTTACAAGTTCGGAATTTAAAAAGGAATAAAATTTCAGAGTCTAATTGAACGAGGATTGAAATTGGAATTTTCCAAATAAGAATAAGCAAATATTTAAAATAATTGTGCTTCAGCCGGCAGAGAGTTAACCACTAATTCAATTTGAGGTTATCGTATGGCATCGACTGCCTTTCGTTTTGAAGCAGAATGAGACAGAAATATAGGAAAATTTCTTGATAGGAATTGCCTATCCAGTTGAATAAATTAAACTTACCTTGTACGTCGCTTCCAAATCTCAGTTAAAGATTTTTAACGGTTCTTTCTTAGCGAGAGACCATAAGCGAAACACACTGATAACCCACAATGACCGACGGTAGCGACACTCCGCAGCAGCCTGACACAGCTTTCAACTTCACAATACGTGTATTGTAATTCTGAATTTCATTATTGTAATTTCACTTTACAATACTCTGATTGTAATGTTACATTACAATTTGTACTGTAATTTATTGTAAATATGACCACTGATTTTTTTCAGAATTTTCCGACCACCCTATAAAAAGTTACGGATATGTACATTGGAATGTACATTAGGTGTTTGGGAGAAGGATTTTGCAAAAAAAGTTGGAATTTCCAAATATATGATTTTTATGGCTTATTTTCACATTAACAGAGAAAGAATGCAAAAAACCGACTAAATAATTTTTTACACGGTTGTCAGCTCTACTGAGTATATTTAGTTTAAATAAGTTTTATCGGTCATCACGAGCAAAAGTATGTTCCTAGAAACTTTCTCATAATACAATATATTGGTTCTCAATGGCTCTTTCTTCCATGTTATATCCTTTTTGTCACATACATTATATATACTGTGCAACGAATCATCATTGTGAACACTCTCAATATTTTCATCAACATTGTTTATTGAATTTCCAATTAGCGGAATCTCGTCACTGTCACTGTCTTCATCACAGTCTTCTACCTCTGAAGAGTCTCCTTTGTTACTGAGTAACTTAAATATTTTTCTTGATCTCAATTTCATCGTATACCGAAATTTCAAAACAGTTGTCTAATATATTGTGACTTTTATATCATAAACTTTAATACAATGAAAACAATATTTTTGACTATTACGGATGACACTCTTCAACTTGGTGAATTACTTTGACAAACAACGCGAACCGAAATGCAACTAAAAGGCGCCAGGCTTTTGTTCGTGAAAATCATTTAATATTGACCTTTTTTGCCCTCTATATTAAGAAAAATTGTCTGCGAAATCAAAACTAAATCTTGACTCATGCGACGGATGTACATTACAATGTACATAGAATAATTTTCAGTTTTATAATTTTGAATTTATTAAAATTGATTTTTAAAAAAAATTTCTTATACTTGAGCACTTTTTTAAGCTCAGAGTATTTTTTCAATGGAATACATAGACATGAAGCAGTTGGAAAAAAAAATAATAAATTTAAAAATTATCATCTATTTTCTAACCTTTTTTTCATACTCATTGTCTAAAACAACCAACAATACGAAATTTATCAACCTTCAAATAAATTTTCCTAATAGATATTGCATCACTCCAAATGATCCAATAGCTTATAAACCATTTTAACTCGCCAAAAAAAATTTCTGAGCCTTTAAAAACTATGTACATTGGAATGTATATTGGGTCTGAAATGGTTAAGCCTTCAAGCTTTTAGTTAGAACTCCAAGGCTCGGTCCCTGAGCCGGCACCTCTGAAGATTTTCGTATTTATAGCAACCATATGGTGGTTTTGATTCCACCTCAAAATGTATTCCATCATTCATTATACTCTAGTCCAATACAAGATGGATACTACCAGACACGTTCAATATGTCTAATTAATTCTATTCATTACAATAATATAATTTATGTACAATGGTTTCTTCATAAAAAATCAAATAAGTAAACACGTAATGCATCATTTTAACGAGATTTCAAGACTTTTCACATATAATATTTGACTTATCTGATGCATTCTTATAAAAGAATGTCAACACCTCACATAACAAGGTGTTACATAAACGTCTTTAAGCAATCATTATTCAAGTATTCATACACTCATCCTTAAAACATTTTTTTATTTACAGTGGAAGAAGGTCTTGAAGCAAAACATACACTTGCGATTATAAAAGAATTAGTGTCTAAAGAAGGGCCGTAAGTTTTGTTTCACTTATTTTAAAACTTTCAATAATATCGATTTGTTTAGAGAAAAAATGTATACTTATTCAAATAAAAATGTCTACTTTCAGATGTACGCTTTACAGAGGAATGATACCGGTTTTACAGAGTTTATGTGCTAGTAATTTTGTTTATTTTTATACATTCCATGGTTTGAAAATGCTTAAAAGCTCTAAGCGACAATCAGCAAAAAATGATCTTCTGCTAGCATCTATTGCAGGTAAATATATTTTCATCTTTTTCGCTTAATCAATGGATTTTTTCAACAAGAAAAAATTATGATAATTTTGCTATTTGAAAAATTGAAAAAAAATTATTTAAAACGTTTTTAATTGTTAGAAATTTGCATCGTAGTAATGGTACTGGTAAGTAATACCGGAAAATTTTTTGGACCGATTAGAATAAGCTAAATTTACGTGGGAGCTTAAAACGCGTCATTTTTTAGCTTTCACGTTGTTTTTTTATTGGGGATTTCTTGCTTTTTTAATTTATAAGTGGCAAGCTTTCAAACTACAAAGTTTTAATTAAACTTTTATATACTTAAAAAGTTTCGATCGCAAACCCTTCTGAACAATAAGAGCGTTAGAATTTTGTGATCAGATTTTTGTAGAAACAGCATTATATTGCATTGCCTTATTTTAACGTGATGAGAAGTATCTAAATATTGCTTTGCTCTGCATAAGATTAAAGCTGAGACCAATGCTTTTATTTTCCATCCATAAAAGTTATTTATAGCGAAACAAATTTCATAATGAATAATTAAAATCACGATTTTGTCGCAATTAAAAGTTACGTGTCATTTCCGAAGCCTTATTTTCTACAAGAAAAAGAAATAATTTTTTAACTTCTACGACCATAATACATCATAAACATTTATCCTGGAACTTCACTAGTAAGACTTCATGTGTTACGAATATTCACGTTTCTACTTTCGACTTGATCTCAAATTCTATTTTACAAGAAATGTAGATGCCTTGACCACGAAATCCATAAATGTCCAAGTACATATTGTGTATTTAAAATTTTTATAATATTTATAATAAATTATACTTTTTTATATTTTATATATTTCAGAGCCTATGTTTGAGATTTTTGCGTATTTCCAAACAACATTTTTACTAAATGTCCGTCATTTTATATTCACTATTTTAAATTTTTCATTTTTGAAATCAGGTATGACATCAAGACACCTAAAACTCCCCGCATACCAATTTTCATAAAAATCGTCGGAATAGAAGAAAATTCACAGTCTAGGGTGGGAAAATCTGTCCCCAAAATGAATCACTTTCTGAGTCCTCATTAAAAAGTGTGCAAAAGGAATTCGCTTTTAATAGAAAAGCCTTATTTTGCAATTTTGGCGATATGGTTCTACGACCAAAAGTACTCACCCTCTTACTTTTGAAGGTCATATGAATTAATTTCACGAAAAATCCCCCTCTTTTGAACAATCAAGTTTAACCCCATTCGAAATTTATATTAAAATCCCAAAGTACATAAATACATAAACTTTCTGAAAAACCTAAAATATGCCGACAAAACCGTTATGTCTCCGGTTACAGTTTATAGTCTTCTCTCATTGTCGCAACAGTCCAGCCATCTCCAGCACATCCTTTTTCTTTCTCCAAATCAAATCCCTATAAGAAAAAAATCTTACCCTCCACTCTCATCCCATTATGCATGCTTTAAAGCCAAAACATAACTCAGTTTTTAAGTCAACTTCTCAGAAAAAAGTGTGTGCCATTTAAGTTATGTGGTTTCCCAGAATACGGAAAAGGAAAAAATAGGAAAATAATAACTTTTATACACAAAATCACAATTTTACTCAAGGTTAGTCTAACTTTTTAACTTTATATACATTTCAAAGTGACATTTGTTTATATACATTCTTTAATAAGATTTAAAAGTTTGAAATCGATTGATAATTTGTGTACAAATTTAGAAAAATATTATACCTACACATTTAAGAAAGTATTAAACATTAAGGGGTTATACTACTGTGGGCAGAAACTAAGGTGAATTTTTAATTTAAACTTCGTGGGCTAACCGATTCTGGCAAACTCTTTTATTTTTATGTTAGTGTTACTGTTACTGACATCTGTGTCAAATTTCATGTAAATGTCATTTGTTACATAATTACGCTTGTGTTTTCTAAACGACTAAAAGTGATTTTTTCGATTTTTACAATGTCTGAATTTGTTGAACAAAGAAGTGCCATTAAATTTTGTTTGCGGAATGAAATTTCAGTTGCGAAAACGTTCAGAATGTTGCAGAAGGCCTTCGGTGATTTGACCATGTCACAGAAAAATGTTTATAAGTGGTACAAAGGCTTCAAGGAAGGCAGAGAACGTGTTGATGACTTGGAACGCCCGGACGACCATCAACATCAACTGACGAGCAACACGTCAATCAAATCAAAGAATTAGAGCACAAAAATCATCGATTGACAATTAGAGTCCTTGCTGATACTATTGGCATTTCAAGAGGATCACTCAACACCGTTTCAAAAGATATTTTGGGCAGACAACTCGTGGTTTTTGCATCACGATAATGCGGCGTCTCACACTGCACTCGTTCTTCGTGACCATTTCGCCAAAAACTCGACGCATATCGTTCCACAACCACCATATTCGCCTGATTTGGCTCCGTGTGACTTGTACGCTTCTGGCTATTCCCTAAACTCAAAAGATCACTCCGAGGACACCGTTTTGACACGATTGAGGAGATACAAGCCGAATCGAAGAAGGCTTTGAAGGCAATTCCGGAAATCGAATTTAACAAGTGTTTCGACGATTGGAATAAACCTTGGCATAAGTGCATTATATCGGGAGGAGATTACTTTGAAGGGGATGAAATCGATTCGGATAAATAAATAAAGATTTTTCATTTTATAAAAAAATTCACTTTAGTTTTTGCCCACAGTAGTATACGTTGTGGTGAGTCAAAAAATCGAAAAAAAATTTATGACTTATTTTCAATGAACATACTTTCGAAAGTTTATCGACGACAGTTTGTGTGTCTCATTGAATTGCTATTGTTGACAAATTAAGCATACTCAAAACTTCAAACGTGAATATCTCAGAATGGTGTTTTTCAAAAAGTGCCTTTGCGGTGAACACGATTTCTCAAAAATTACTTGACTGATTTATCTAAATTTTTTTTAAATTCTTCCTTATCACAACCCGGTGTACTTGAACGATCATTTTTTCATATCCAAGTTACTGCTTCAACAATAATTTTTTTTTAAAATAAATTTTGAAGAGCAAAAAAATCGATTTTTTTGTTGGGTGTTGAATTCCGTTACAAAAAAAGTGACGTTTTGCAAAAACTTTCGTTCAAACACACGGTGCTATAATATAAAACAGTAAATTCGTTACCTTTTTTGTTGCAGCTGAGTTGTTGAAATCATATCGTGTTCACCGCTAGACTCTGCGAAAAAAAGCGTTTTGGGGAAGGAGCTATAACTTCTGCAATTTTTTATATTTTTTCATAACCGACCACTACATTTTTTTATTAGAATATGTACTATTCAAACCTGATTTGTTTATTTTGAATAAACCATTCAAGATTGCCTAAAAAAAACCACAAAAATGTTCTAATTTTCTTGGACCACAACGCATATAACCCCTTAAGACATTACTATAAAATTTCGTTAAATTCCACCCTAGAATATTGTTTCGCGGTTTTTTACTTTTTTTATGCTCTTACTTATATAAACAAATTTTTTTTATCTAATGTGTATGAAAAGTGTTTATCCATTTCAAAAGTTTTTCTATATAAACCGAAAATTTCGATGTACAATTTCACGCACAAAGCTAGGCAAAAATTTTTAGAGACATTTCATGTACACTTGCAACATCCAACTTAATTTCTTTACAAAATTTATAATTTCTAATCTCAATTTCTCCAGTTTTTCAACTCAACTTGTTTGCAAAATTACTGTATAGGGGAGAAGCGGCGAAATTGGCGCACCTAATAGAAAGTGCGAGTTTAAAAAGAAAGTATATGACTAAAAATTATGAAAAAATATTTATTTAATAGCTGGATATCTTTTCTATACTTTCCAATGGATAAAGATTGCATTGAAAATTATTAAAGCAGGTTTTTATTCAGATTTCCGAAGGACTGCACCTGCGTCAATTTACCCGCCATGTCGGGTAAATTGACGCACTAATATTATAATCTTCTCCTGCCACGTATTAGTTATATTTTCATAGATTTAGAATTACATTTCAGTAGCAAAGGTTGATGAAAAGAGGTAGTTATAATTTGAAACTAAATTTGAGATAGTATATCAAGATATGTGAAGTTTTTTATACCTTTATTCACATAAACCAGCCAAAGTTAAAATATATTTTATATTTGTACAATAAAATACTGGAAATTGTGGATATTTAAGTGAATATTCAAATTGAAATCATTTTTATAGAGAATTATTTGAATTTGTAATCAGAAGTATATACAATTATTAACTTTAGAAGACTTATAAATAATAGAAACAATCAATCAAAAATACAAATTTTTTACTTACATTGCTTTCACATCTTAAAATCGAGAAAACTTTCAAAACACTGTCAGACTGCAAATTAATTATTAAAAATCGCTTTTAAAATGCCTTAATACCTCAAACTTAAAAAAAAAATGTAACCACTGATTGTTCCAATGAATATAACCTTACAAAGTCGTTACATCAGTTTTGCGAACCACATTACCTCCCATGTCACAAAAAATCTTAAGAAAAAGATTAGCAGAAAAGGCCAGCAACATTCAAATGTATATATCTATATATGAATAATTGTGTACTTACTATCTTCTTTATATTTTCAATCATAAACATCCGAGCACTTGACTTCAGTCACCGGTTTCCAGAAACACAACACGTGTGCCAACTTCGCCTCTGATTTGAATCTCGTATGCGCCAATTTTGCCGCAAGTGTATCGTTCATTAATTAAATACTTTTTACGTAAAATGCTTATTTTTTCATACAAATATTCTATCCTAATCGTAAGATTAAATATTAAAGATTATAAAATCGTTGCATTAATCTAATTCACCTTGAATTACTATTATTTAACGATTTAAGTCAATGGCATCGAACATAACCATTATGCCAAAAAACGATTAATCGCAATAAAACTGTATTAAGCAATTAGATTTTTATAATGTTTTCTATCAAATACATATCATACAAGAATGCACACGATAGAACTATTTTTATTTTTTGTTATGTTATCATTTTCTGAAAAATAGGGTGCGCCAATTTAGACGACGCGCCAATTTTGCCGCTTCTCCTCTAACCAAAAAAATGTTAATGTTTTCCGAACTCTACATGATAGGAAAGGAACTTCGACGTATAATTCTGTGCACAAGTTTTTACAAAAAAAATTTTTTTACACCTACTTATTGAAGCCAAAATTGGCAGTTTATTCCAAAAATTGTCTTTCTTAAAGTATTTTATACGGAAGCAATGTTATTTTCATTCGCTTTACACCAAAGAAATATTTACATAGGTATTTTATATTTAGACTCAAACCAAAGAAAACTTTATGTACAATATTAGATGAAAATTTAGTTACTTTTTGTTTACATTCTGAATAAGCAATCTCATTTTCTATACCCACAATTGGGAAAACTTTTAGTATAACACTAAGCACTCTTTAAAGTTCTAGCTCATTGTAAAAAACTGTCAATTTTTCAATTCTTCTTGTTTAAAAAGTATCACAGTCGGGAGAAATTCCAAGGAAAAATCTATCCTCACGTACATAATGTTATATATATATATATATATTTCTTCCAAAAGTCCCCTCTGGTCAATTTATGCCAAAGAAAAAATGTTAAATTAAAATTTTTCCAGATTTGACTTCATATACCAAAGAAAATTTGGTTGTATAATTTCATGAAAGAATGTAAAAAAATGTTATATATACATATTTAAGCGGGAATTGGCAATTTTAGCGTTTAAGAATGTACATTTTTTAGAAAGTATTTTATCCTGTAACAATGTTGCCTTAAACTCTCTATAAAACATAGAAATTATTACTGATATATTTTTATATTTAGCTCCATATTAAGGTAGTTCATTCACGAAAATTAGACCTCAGGCAAAAATAGATAATTTTGCTTTCTAGAATAGCAATATTATTATTGAAGGGCTAATTTGAAAGAGAAAAGATTATTTTTCATGAAAAAAATGTGAAACACAAAAAATAATTTTATTAGTAAATTTTATTTTTGCCTAAACTTATTTTCTTATTGCTTCGAGCCAAATTGTTAAAAATGATGCAATTCTAATAAATTACGGTTCATTTTTTTAGGAAAAAGATTCTCTACAACTTTATCGTTTCCTATTTTTGAAATTGAATTAATTATTATCAAATACAGCAATTTGTTTATGAACATTTTGTTCTGAAAAAAATTTTTTCTATAATTTCAGCCATTAAAGAATTCATTTTCAAAAATTGGAAAAGGTCAAGTTGTAGAGAATCTTTTTCCTAAAAAAATGAACCGTGATTTATTAGAATTGCATCATTTTTAAAAATTTGGCTTGAAGCGATAGGAAAATAAGCTTGGGCAAAAATAAAATTTATTAATAAAATTATTTTTTTGTGTTTCAAATTTTTTTCATGGAAAATAATTTTTTCTCTTTCAAATTAGCCCTTCAATAATAATATTTCTATTCTTGAAAGCAAAATTATCTATTTTTGCCTGAGGTCTAATTTTCGTGAACGAACTATCTTAAAAAAAGCCTGTGCGAAAAAATCTATAAAAAATCAAGTTATTCATCTTACAGTATACACGCGTAATATATCACGTTTTTAAAGTTTCCCCATTGAATTTATACAGAAATACTGTTTATATCCTTTCAAATTATACTTTATACTATAGAAATTCCAATCTACAATTTCATGCACGAATTTCAATTAAAATTTTATACTTAGACATTTAATCCCAATTTTCCAAAAAAATTTTCTTACCTTGAAGTAATCTCAAAGTTTCTTTACCTACATGTAAAAACGAAATAATAATTGCTAAAAAAATTTTATAAAAGAAGTCCTATGTTAGCAATCCCCTTTTTTCTGTATTTTTTAGATTCAAAATAAATCACTGATAAGGGCTCCGATCAGAGCCGAAACCCTGAATTAAATGAAAACCCTGAGTTTTTATTAACCTTGGACCCTAAATCCAACTATCAACATCAACATATATCTTCAATAATATTTTTAACCCAAAAATTGTTTTTCCACCAAAGTTGAATTGAAAAAAGTCTTTCTCAACAGAATCACCCATTTATTCAAAGTAGAAACTATTAGCACAGTGTCCAAAAATTTAAATTCTATTCCTCTGCAAGTTTTTGACTAAACTGATCAATCTGTTTTGTGAGTAGTGACCAGTAAGACTACTTTGTATTAAATTTACATCTCAATCAGGGAATGTGAATTTTTAAACTGAGCACATTTCAAAACTAAAAAACCCACTTACAGAGTTTTTTGTGTTTAAAACATGCACGAGGATTTCTGGGCCATGAAAAAAAATTGTTTTACATAATTGAAAATAGCTCTTCTCAAAATGCGTTCGAATATTAGGCGTTTAATAATTCTAAGGCCTTTCAATATGATAATATTTATTTTTATTTTTTAGGAATTGTTAATGTTCTGACGACGACACCTCTTTGGGTAGTTAACACCAGATTGAAGATGAAAGGTGTAGCAGGTGTAAAGGAAAATAATAACAAAGCAGACTTCAATTCTTTGTATGGTATGTGTGAACTTGAATGGAAAAATGTAAATTTGATTTTTTATGAATTATCGTTTTAATCTTGCTTACTTAAGATAATCCCCACTATTATCCCGTTGTTGTAATTGAAGAAGTATTTTTGTAGCTTAATTATTTATATGATTTTATTATTTCAGGTGGGATTGTCCATATTTGGAAAAACGAAGGATATAAAGGATTATGGGCTGGTACACTTCCAAGTTTGATGCTAGTTATTAACCCAGCTATTCAATTCATGACATACGAAAGTATTAAGAGACGCGTTAATAGCAAGCTAGGTGGTTCTCAACCACCTGCATGGATGTTTTTTGTCATTGGTGCTATTTCCAAAACAGTCGCTACTATTCTCACTTATCCTTTGCAGTTGATACAAACAAAACTTAGGGTAAAGAACATTTCTTAAAACATACATTAATTACTTTAGATGATTGAGTTCGATAGGATGCGTTACCTGACAATACAAATTAAATTTAAATTTAAAAAATTTGAAATCTTTCTGTGGAAAAAGAGACGCTTTCGACTGTGCTGGGATTCCGAGATCGAAAGTAGCGGGCTCGAATCCCGGCAAAGTCAAAAGCGTATCTGTTACACAGAATATTTAACATTTTTTAAATTTAAATTAATTTCGTAAAAATGTATTTAAAAAAAATGAAAATTGCACCTGTTATTGATTCTTGATTCTGCGTAAAATCTTACAGTGTTTGCTGTTTTATTTTTTATGAAATATATTTAGAATTTTTGGTTTTAATTGTTTTTATTTTCACTAAGAATAATATAAATAAGAGTACAGATAATATAATTGCTGATAGATATTTTCAAATTTTAATTGTCTTTTATAGCACGGTCACAATTATACTGATCTGCCACCCAACGCAGGGATTTTGCAGATTTTAATGTACATTTTAAAGTAAGTAAGGTTTCTTAAACTATTACTGTTAGAAGCGGCTAAACTTTTTCTAATGCGATTGATTTCCTTTTATAGAAAACGTGGTATTGCTGGATTATACAAAGGCATGGAAGCCAAACTACTGCAAACTGTATCGACTGCGGCCTTAATGTTTCTTGCCTATGAAAAAATCGCTCGTTTCGTTTTTAGGATATTTCTACACAAACCTCTTGTAATCTGAGAATATTATATCTCTCTGGTAATTAAATTCAACTTATAACTATCCAATTTGATTATATATATTTTTTACCATAAAATGTATGTTATCATTGGGTAGAAATATTTTATTCTAGAGAAGGAATAGCAAACATTAATATTTCTTTTTATGTATAATTATTTGTAAACACTCAAGGTGGAATTAAACCAGAGGTCAACTTTGGCCATTGCTTGAGATGGCACAATTGAGGAGTTATATTCAATAAGGCGACAGGCGCTCGAAAACCTGTAAAAGTATTGTCCGCCCCGTGATGTCATAGTCAAAAATTGAAAATCGAAAAAACCAAAAACATGGTTTCTATGCTTTAAAACCAACACACTTTTTATTAATTTACTTGAAAATTTGCAACGTTATAAAAAAAACTGTAAGAGGAAACTAACATTCATTTTTCACGAGCTATAAAACCATGTTTTTGGTTTTTTCAAATTTCGATTTTCAATTTTTGACTATGACATCACGAGGCGGACAATACTTTTATAGGTTTTCGAGCGCCTGTCGCCTTATTGAATATAACTCCTCAATTCTAGACGATGGCAAATTTTTGACTCTCTGGTTTAGAGCGACTTGAAGTAAAAAACACTAAAAATCGTTGTTTCTCAAAAAACGGGTTTTTTGAATTTATTTTGGAAACAACAAAGGTGAAAACTTTTTACAAGACGAAAAAAGATGCACAATAAAGTTTCCTATAAAGATATATGTTTCAAAAAACTTATGTCTGAAAATTTTTAATTCGACAACGAAATAAGAATGGAATCAAAAATGTATTTTGTCAGTTAAAACTTCTTCCAACACGCGGCTGAACACCGCAAACACTGAAATCACGCGATAATACAGGCCTGATTTTAATGCAACTAGGAATATTTTTAGTTTTACAATTTTCACTATATATTTGTATCTTAAGGGGGTCGTATCGTGTAGCAGTTTTAAAAAATCGATTTTTTTAAATAAGTTTCATCTAAATGGTGTTAGAAATACGCTGTAGAAACGTTTTAGCTAAACACGTCCTCGTTTAGGAGTGCCATTTTGGGAATTTTTCTGATTTTTTAAAAAGCTTGTTTCTGTTCATAGCCAAGGGGATAACAAACAATAGGTTTTGCGGTTTTTTTGTTTCAAATTATCTGAAAGGTCACAATTGTTCACCCCATGTACCCTGAACTTTTTTGACAAGGGCATGTTCAAGGACATATGAAAGTGACGTGGGTGATTTTTATGAACAACCAAAAGTTGTGTTCAAAGTTCAAGAATAAAGAAAAAAATTCGTGAAAACCGCATCTCAAAATCATTTGTTATTTTTTACATAATCATTTTTAAAAAATAGGGCTCGAAAATGAGTTGTTACACGAGAAGCCCCCCTTAATATATATGTAAATCTTACCGCGTTTTTTTGTAAACAAAATATTATTTTTAAATGAGTGTCCATTTGAGCCAGCCATATACGTTTATAATTACTTAAAGGTTTATTGTCAATTTTTATTAAACATTTTTTTTAAAGGCTTCTAAAATAAAAGACGTTTGTACGGTTTTATTAGACTGCTCATTATTAAAATAAGGCTGAGGAGTAACTAAGTGTCAAACTCTACTGAATGTGGTTTGTCGCAGAGGGAAAAATATCAGGTTACTTGGACATTCTGTAAACAAAAATTTCGACCAACCAACACGTCGAATCAGGATTTCCTACATTTTTCAATTCAAAATTTGATGAAAATGACTTTTTTCATTAATTATAAATAAACATTTATAAAACATCGTAATGCAGTATTAAAAATCCGAAAAATCGCAATAAAACTTCACTCAATAAAAAATCGAAAACAGTTTCGATAATTAAAATCGGTAAAGTAGATCATGATTAATGAATTTTGTAAGAAAAGATGACAGAAAAATTCTATTGTTAATATTTGCTACAAACAATTTTTTCGGCTAAATCCTTAAATATATCAACTTTTAGTGTAAAACTGTTTGATTGGTCCATTTAAATGATTTCGAAGTTCTCAGACCTCTTGGTAAAAGGTACGAATTCGTTATTTCTCCGCATGATTTGACCTCTTGGAAAGGGGGGGGGGGGGATATTCACTATTAATAAAGCATATTTACGATAATTTTTTTTGACAACACAGTTAATATATATTTATTTATGTAATTAGTGTATAATAAAATGACATATGAAGAATATTCTGTAAAATTTGCATTAATAATTATGCAGAAATGAGCCATTGACAGCAAATCTTCGCAGACGCCTGGAAAAAAAGTTACATTGCGGTGATCCGCATAACTCATCACTGGATCATCTGAGATCAAAAAACCTAAAAGATTTTATTAGTTGATAAGTTTCTTAAGGTAATGCCGTCGGGTCTTTTTACTGATTTTTTAATTTTTGGTAACATTTAGAAGTCAAAATACCGATTTTTCATTTAAAAAATGGGAAATGTTGTTATTGAAGAATAAATTATAATTACGACAAATAATAATACTCGACAGCTTTACCTCGTAATTTGTGTAGAAAGAGTGTGTAAAATTTCAAAAGGATCATGCAGAATGCTTCGTAAATTTACCGAAACGCGTTAAAAACACACTGCAATATCGGTTACAATATGCAGCCAAAAAAATGTGTAGCTGATACAAAGAAACATATCTGTGTTCCAGCTATATTATTAACTATCCTAACCACACGGAAAACTTCATATTGCTGTGGTAGCAATATTTGAGTCTTACCCCCGTGTTGTACACAGTACTTTATACAACAAAAGCATGTTTTTCTCGCTTTTTGTAAAGTTTGCCATTTAAGCTCTGCGGGCGTAAATAGGGAGTGGGGGGTGCTTAAATGACTACTTTTAAGCACTGCATCCCTATTTACGCCCTAGGGCTTAAATGACAAACTTTATGCCCGCAAAACACGCGTCAAAAAGCGAGAAACACATGCTTGTGTTGTATACAAATAATTGTGGTCACAAGTATACACGTAGCGCTGTGACAGCGCTACACTTATTATAATCTACGGTGTCGCTACCAGAGCGATACGTTTCACTACGATCGCAATACACTGCTCTAATAATTAAATAGTTGAGAGAACAATATACGCATTTACGTGTCGCGTAAAAAAAATTTTCAGCATAATTTTCAATGTATAAAAAGAAAAAAAAGCTTAGACCCAGGAAAAAAGAAACGATTGATTGAAATTTCTGTGAATTGCGTATCTTAAAATTTACGATTAAAGTTTTCTGAATCTGCAGTTTTATCTGAAAACGATTGCATCGAAACATTGTTGAATTGCGTTTAGGACTTTTCAATCGTATAAATTTGTTTCAATGACATTGAATCGTAGATTTACGATTAAGTGACACAGTCCATAAAATTTGAATCGTCAAGATACGTTTCGTGAATTCTTCATCTCAATTGTGAAATTACAATCAACATCAGTAAAAACAATTTTTACGAATGAAAGAGGCGTTAAAGCAATTCAACAAAGTAATGATTTAAGGGGGGAACCTGGTTTAGAGGGTAAAAACAGTCAATTTTTTTAAAGTCATCTCATTCGATTAGAAATATATTCAGAAATATGTCTCCAAAATTTCAGAGTCAAATTCCAAATCGTTTCGCAGATATGGCCTCTGAGAGACCGTGCGCTCAGGAGACTGTGTACACGATTAAGAATGTTGTAATTGCCTCATTTTTATAAGTGATAGTTCTTTTTAGAGCTGAAAGTGTAAGCTTCTATGAGAACCTAAAAAATCACATAAAATTTTTTTTTTAATAACTATTTTTTTTTAATTATCTCAAAATTTCGTGAGTAAAACGCGAATTTTTTTTTAAACACTCATAAAATTTGCAATTTTTAACATTTCAATAAATTTTTTAGGTTTAAATAGAAGATAAGCTCCTAAAGTGCAAAAAAAATGTTGGTTTTAATGTTTCAGATAAAAAGGACGATCGCTATTATGTACGCAGTGGAGAATCTTCAAGCGAGTAGTGCCTCAAACAAATACGAATTTTTATTGCTAAACATTATCGAATAAAATTAAAATAAATTTTTTCTGCAAGATTTGTGTATCTATGACCTACTTCAACAGTACTTGAAATATTTCATAAATTAGGCAGCCTAAAAAACTGTGCCGAATATCATGCAATTTTCGGCGTTCTAAACCAGATTCCCCCCTTAATCGGTCTGTGATCAAACTGACGATTGAAAAAGCTTATCGATTCAAATGACCACAATACAATTAAACGAAAATATTTTGAATCTGCAATTTTAAAATACGCAATTCACAGCGATTTAAGGTGGCTTGAGCGCTTTTGAAAAAAATTACAGATTGCTCTGAAACTTAGAGATTATCCTAATAAAATATGCTAGATTCATTTGGAAAAAAGAAATACCGTGGTTGACGATGTCAATGCCGAAAAAATCGCTACCGAAAAAATGTCAGTTTAACACGTAGTCTTATGGGATTCCTCATCAAAATCGGCGAAACTCCGGAACAAAACACAAGTCCCCATAAATCAAATATATAATAGTACTTTCGATTTCGAGGAATCTATTAGTATTATAAAAACAAAGGGTTGACGACTTCAATCAAGAGAAAATTGCGAGAAAAGTACAGAATATAAAAAACCGCCTCGAGGTGAAACTAATAAATTTTTACTATCACTTTTTTCAGGGGACATTTCCGTGATTTCTTACTCTTCTACTCAGATGTAACTATAATACATATGATTATTAAAAAAATAAGTACCAGGTGCACAAGTATGAAACCGGTAATGACATCTATGTGTCGCTAGGTAAAACTATACGCTCTGTCAAACCAAATCATTGGCGCCATTTCTTCGCATTGAGTTCTGTCAACAATATTCAGTTCATAAACAATCAAGTTTCACACAACTAATTTTTTTTCGCTAGTAAAAATGTCGATTTTTGTGCCTTCAAACTACGATTTGCGGACATCATTGATTTTCTGTTACCAATTGAAGAAATCTGCTTTGGAAGCCCATCGAATGCTTGTGGAAGCTTACGGCCAGCATGCTCTAGGCAAAACACAGTGTTTCGAGTGGTTTAAAAAATTCAAAAGTGGTAATTTTGATGTGAGAAACGAATATCGTGGAAAACCACCAAAAAAGTTCGAAGATTGGGAGCAGAAGGGTGTTATCTGGTTTGAACTTCTGAAACCAGGTGAAACAGTTACTGGTCAATGCTACCAACAACAATTGGCCGATTTGAATCGTGCTTTACGCCAAAAACGTCCAGAATATCAAACTAGGCAACACAAAGTGATTTTTCTTGATGACAATGCACCAGCACATCGAACAAAAAAGACTTGGGAATTGGTAAATTCGTACAGCTGGGAAGCCCTCCCCCATGCGGCTTATTCACCAGACTTGGCTCCATCTGACTACCACTTATTTTCATCAATGGGGCACGCACTTGCAGAACAGCGCTTCGATTCGTACGAAAATGTGAAAAAATGGCTCGATGACTGGTTTGATTCAAAAAACGAACAATTTTTTTGGCGAGGCATACACAAATTGCCAGAGAGATGGGAAAAATGTGTGGCTAGCAATGGCCATTACTTTGAAGATTGAATGTATAATCATTTTTATTAAATAAACGTGTATTTTCTCAAAAAAATTACCGGTTTCATACTTGTACACCTGGTAGCAATGAGCATTCATGTAACACGTTCCCCCACGGTGCCCCTCACTTCATACGACACCAAACGCTCAAGCCACCTTAAGCCCATCGCTTTTTGTTTCCTGGGGATGAACATTTTTAAATAATTTTTATCAAATTAGTAGCTCAAATAAAAATTTCACTGGGACTTCACCATGTCAAAATTAAGCAACTTTTGAGGTTACACGAATTTACCTGCGCAGATAGCCAACGTAGGCATGGCAACGATAGACTCGATAGAGTAGAGCTGTTACACAGAGCGCTCCACTTTTTATATCGTAGAGATACGTATACTGCTACCAGAGCGGAACTGTATCGTTACGGAGGCTATTTTGAGAGTTTCGATGTATTACATCTCCAATATCGTTATAATAGCGATACATAGCTTTCACATAGCGTTTAGAAAAATTAATATTTCTGTAGCGCTGTCGTAACGATATGGAGTTTTCCGTGCATAAATATGGCTGATATAACCTAAAAAATCCTTGTGACAGCTACGCATTTTTTTCCGTGTGTTTGAAATTTACCACGTTGATCTTTGGTAACTCTATGTCCCCTGTTGGACGTGGTAATATTACACTTCTGTAGTAAAATTGACACAAATATTTTTAAATTACACCGTTACTCGCTGCAAGTTCACAATAAACTTGTAGAATCAACACGTAAAACAGAGTAAAACGTTTACAAAGCGGTTTAAAAGTTTCAATCACTTTTTTAACAGTGTTCTAAAACATTATTTGGAAGTGCAGTGCAACTGTGTTACTTCGAAATTTTAACACAATAATCTTGATACGTTGTACGTTCATATAACAAAATAGAAAAAAAAACGCTTTACCCCCCCCCCCCCCAACGTAACTTGTGAAAAACTGGGATATCAAAACATAATATCAAATACATGTTGATGCCACTCCATAGTCTTCTTTCTCGACCCCATTGAACGCTGTTTTTCAGCTTTCCCTTATTCGATCTCATCCCCGTCAACATATTGGTTCACTGGCTTATAACTTACTTACCCTCCCGAACATTAACAGTACTCAATATGTGCATATTGACGCCCTGGCGACATTATCGGATAGGAATTCATTCTGAACCAATCAGAACTATTCCGATTCATTCCGATATTTGTATCCAAGCCAATGCGAATCATTCTGAACCAATCCGAAAAACGGTAAAAAATCGATCTGATTTAATCCGAGGCAACAATCCGAATGAATCTGAACCAATCCGAAACCAAGTTTTCAATCAGAATCAATCCGAATGAATCCGAGATCGAATGATTGGGATTAATTTTGATTGAAAATTCGGTTTGGATCAATCCGAGCTCGGATTGGTTCAGATTCATTTGGATAGTTGCTTCGGATTAAATCAGATTAAGTCCGATACTTTCGCCAGGGCGACTAACGCCTATTGTTTGCCAAAAAATCGATAAAACGACAAAAAATACGCATAGAATTTTCCCCAAGAACGTATAAAAATAAGACACAAACCAATACGAGAACATGTCAAGTTTCCGAGTGAGATCCTATGAGAAAAGTATACTTCATCTCCTACAAAAATCTTGCATTTCTTTTATTATTTCTTATATTAAAATTTGTTTATACGAAAAAAAGAATCCATACACTGAGAAAAAAATTTATCCAACAAAACTTTTTTTGTTGTCCTGACAAAATATTTTGTTGTCACAACAAAACATTTTGTTTGATTAACAAAATTTTAATGATATAGCAAAATGTTTTGTCGGCACAACAAAAGAATTTTGTTAGCTAAATACTAACAAAATATTTTTGTTGATTTGACAAAACTGTTTTCTCAGTGTAGAAATTTACTGCACAGCGCTTACGGTTTTTCTCAAGCAAAAGACAGATATCCACTAAAGGTTCAGTGCAGGAAATTTGATTTGTTCTTATGTTGGTTCGTGTTATATTTTTTCATACGTAACAATTAATCGTTTCTACAATCTAGGCATAAACATTTTATACAAAGAGTATTGTATAAATATAAAACTATGTAGGATCGCAGTAGAATTGGACATCGGATCCTGTCCCAAATGCAAAATTTTTTAAACAATCAGTTAGAGGAATGCAAAAATACAACCCAAGTGTGAATTGCCGAAGGTGATAATACGGTACAATATTGGCCCAATCTCGGCAGCCAAGAGTCGGCTATTGTTATTGGGCCAGTTTCACTGTTTGCATCGGTCAAGTGCTGGGCCGACGACGGAGGCCTTTTTCGACTGTTGGAATTTATCGACCTTCAGCCGAAATTTGGCCCAGTATCGGCCCTATACCAAGCCGATTGTCACTTTTACTATGTCATCCAGTTCAGAAAGTAGAAGAGACAGAGCGCAGCCCAAGGACGGCACATTACTGGGCCATGTGTCACTTTCACCACGGCAAACCATTCTGTAAGTAAGAAAACCATAGTTTGGCCCAGCATCGGCCCGTTCCTGTGCCGAAAACAAGTGCTGGCGGCCAAGGTTTGGGCCAGAATTGGCTGCCAAGTGCCTACCGGAGTTATCATTCCAGCAACGGCACGATATTGGCAGCCGATCTTCGGCAAAAATGTTGCCGATGCTGGGCCAGTCTTGGGCCGTATCTAACTTCGCACTTGGGAACCCATTTTTATGAATTGAAAAAATGTTTCAACGTTTTTTTGCAGAATTAATTGTATGAAATCAAGAGAAAGCACTTTCCTTAAACTCCCAAATTTTTGTCCCTTTTTGCGTATCTCTTACCATTTTTGAGATATTTCATAGTTTAGAAAACATTTTTTTGATTTGATAATGTTAAATATGGCTTAACCGGAATTCCGTTAATCGATAAAAAAATATTTATCTAAAAGTTAAAATAACACATTTAACGATTGACTGCGCAATATTTTTACAGATAGAGTTAAAGAGTCTATTTAAAATTCAATTTGTGTTAGAAGTGAAGGTTTCAAGAGTTTCTGAGAGCTTTCAAACATAACTTACAAACATATAGGATTGATCTTTGTCCATCGGTATTTTCGGGTGACCCTCTGCTCTCGAGTGCACCATTATTTACAACTCCACTCACACTTCGACACTATTTAATATCCACATCGTTAGCCAATTAGGTTCATGAATCCCTAAAAACTAAACACTGCTTTATGAGCATTATGTTACGTCTCAGGCATTTCGAATTCACTAGAAATGTAAGTCATTATAATTTTACGAGCTGTCTGGAAAAAAATTCTGCACGATGTCCAGTCAAGTTCAAATTTGAAATTCCCTGACTTATTTTGAAATTTTTTTTTGAGTTTCGTATAATATAATATAATGTAAGCATTGATAGAGCTGAAATAATTTTATTGACATACACCAAGAAAAAAGTTTCTTTGATTAAAAAAAAATGTCTTTGAATCAAAATTTTTTTTTCTTTGATTTTAAGAAATAAATGTCTGCGCAGTCGCATAAGTATATGCGTAATGTGATTTACAGACAATTCTTTCTTTGATTTAAAGAAAAAATTTTTTTCATTCAAGGTAATAAAATTAAATAAACTATTTTATAAGTATTTGCCAGTATTGTATTTAAATAGAAAAAAAAATTTTAATCAAATAAATAATGTTGAAAAAATAATTTCTTTCATTTAAAAAAGGCTAGAAAGGTGATTTCTTAAAATCAAATAAATTTATATTAATAGTCGTTGGATTTGTATTTGGCTTTAGCTATTAACATTATTTTGCAATTTTTTGCATTGCGAATTATGTATAAAAAAATTTGCAAAAATTCTCAAATGTGTCTTCTATTGGAAAAAAACCGTGATTTTTTTTAAATTCCCCTATTAATAGTTTAGCTAAAAAAAGCAAAACACGAAAATGGTAAAATCCGCCATTACTCATTCAACATGGCGGATAATGATCTGAAAATTTGGCAAATTAATCTCTTGCTCAACCCCTTCCATATGGTCGATGCGAAATTTGATTTGGTTTTAAAACCGATTTCACATGAAAACCCGGTCAAATCAGTCAATTTTCACCGAAATAATCAGTGAAATTTGACTGATATACAGTAACCTCTTTTTAGCTATTTGAATCAGTCAAATTTCACTGATAATCAGTAGATTTTTACTGATTCAAATTCAGAGAGTACTTTTAATTATTCAATATTTATTCTTATAAATACCTCTTCTATTTGGAAATTCACAAAATTTTGTCAGTTTTTGCGTATCTTTCAACAATCTTAAGATATTTAAAATTTTTGTAAAAAATTTTCACCATAAACTATTTCGTTTTTGAATTTACCGCCAAAATGTAAAAAAGTTTCTTTCTGATCCGGAGGTATCATAAAGATCAATGCAAATCAGTAACGAAATGTTTTTATCATTTTACTCTAAAGCCATTCAATCTTTCAAATAAGAATATGAAGAAAAATTTTCCTGACTCTAAAAAAAATTCCTTTAAATTTCCCTAATTTTTCCCAGACTTCTCTTTATTCTCTGACCGCTGGACACCCTGATCCTGTTATGTACCTATGAATTTTATGTTGAATTTGGAATACTTTGTCCTGATTTATGATTCAATATATAAACAGAAATAAAATTCGAAAAATTTACAGAAAGTTTGCTACTCAATTTTACAACTTGACTTTTTAGTAGATTTTACAAGAATTTCAGTTCAATCAACAGATTTTTTGTACGTTTTACTTAATGTTCAGTAAAATCTATAAATACGCAAAAATCCAAGTTTAGTAGGAAATGTACAGAAAATCTGATGATCGAACTAAACTTCTTCTTAGAAAATCTACTAAAAAGTCAAATTGTAAAAACAAGTACCAAACTTTCTGTAAATTTAAGGAACCTTTCTCTGCTTGTGAGACGTATTCTACTCTCTAAATCTGAATCAGTGAACGGCCACTGATTCGCAGTGACTATTCACTGAAGGAATCGGCTATAAGTATTTCACTTAGAATCAGTGAAATTCGACTGACGAATCAGTGAAATTACTCACTTATTGAATCAGTGAAATCTTCAGGTGGGAATAAAAGAACCAGCAATATATTTTAATGATCGATGAACACGTTTATTTTAGGTTAAACAACACTGAAAAGAAATTACGTAATTATTTTTATATATTGTAATTATTTCAAATAAATTAGTTGAGTTTAAAATTTTTGTATTGTGTATAATTATATTATGTATAATAACAAATTAATGATCCATCGTTATATTTTACTCGTTCACAGGAACTTCGCGAATTCAAAGGTTATGTTCACGTGGCGCGTTCACTGATTCCTCAGTGAAATCAAAGCAGGGCACTGATTCATCAGTTGATGTATTTTCACTGATTCAAGTTTAGAGAGTAGTAAGAAGTCTTTGCATTGAAAAGTATAACATAATAAATTTTCAAAAATCATGTTAACTGGAAATTTTCAGTTACTCATCAAATTATTAAATTTATTTGGCTGTGTTTAATTGTAGTATCAAAATAGTTTATGTAACGAAATCGATCATTTAGTTATATTTTAACAGACTGTGTTAGTTATTTTGGACGACAAATGAACTTTCCAGTTAGATTAACTGAACTGCAATATTATCATAAATTGAATTGCGTCATTTAAAATAACTATAAAGTATCGAAGATTAATTTAATGAGGGTCCACTTTTTGAATGTAATTTGAAAAAAAGCTTTTGGGGTGCTTCAAAGACAAAAAAAAATGTTATTCATTTTTTTCATTTGAGCTCAATTTTTCCAATCAAATCAATAAATTTCTAGCGCTCTGTTAAAGCCGAGTTATGGTAAAAAAATTTTACTCAAGTTGAAAAATGGCAAAAACTTTTTTATATTTATACTACCTACTTTGCTCCATTTATTAATATTTTCTTGGATCACAAAATGGACATTTTGAATGTGGATTAAGTTCTTTGATTTATTTAATTTTTATGAGTCAATTAACGGATAAAATAAATTATTATCTGTTGCACTTCTAGTTTCGAAGTGAAGATCAAAGGTTAAAATTTGTGATTGTTATAAGCAATCTTTATAAAAGAATTCAATCATTCAAATATTTAAAAGCAGATAATTTCTTTTTTCTGCGAATTTCTTTCTTTCATCTTAAATATAATATTTTTACAAAATATGTTACTATTCATTAAATCTTTTGATTTTTGACAATAGAAAATTTTTTCTCTAGAGATTGTTTTTTTCATCTGCAAATAGTATTTCTACAAAATGGATTGCTATTCATCAACAATTTTTAGTGTCACAGAAATGTTTTAAACTAAGTTTATTTAGATTAAAATTTAGATAGTTCATATAGAAAATAACTCTTTTCTTACATAGATAAAACTTAGTCAATAGACGGAATAAAACTTTTTTTAAATTTAATTAATTCAGAAGTTAATTTTGAACAAATTCACTCATTTTATAAATTTGGAGTCGATTTCATTTATACACAAAAATTTTTCTACAGAAAGTCTTTTTTACAAAAAATACAAAGATTTAGTTTAATCGGGAACCAAAATTCGGAAGACGTTTTCCGATTCTGATTTCTAATTAAAACAGATCTTTATATTCACTGTAAAAAACACTTTCTGTAGAAGAAATTTTCTGTACTTCCTAAATCTGAATCAGTCAAATTTTCACAGATTGAATCAGTGATTTTCTTTTTCACTGATTCACCAGTGAAAAAATATATTTCACTGTTTAGTCAGTTGATTATTTTTTGACAAATTTTGTGTATAAATGAAACCGACTCCAAACTTGGACACAATGTGCAAACTTCAAAGCCAGATTTTCTTTCAAACCTCCAGAAATTTGTATTTTTAAAAAAACTTTTAAAGAATATTTATTTTTATGTGGGCGACGTAGAGTTAAATGGCCAAAAAATCTTATCTAATGAAGTTTCTTTAAAATTAGGGAAAATTTATTTTTTATAAGTACAGAATGGAATTTATTTTATATCACACTTATGAAGTTCAATCTATATTATATACTAAATATATTAAGTAAATATTAACTATTATGTGTTTATTTAAGAGCAGGTAAAATTAGATCAAGTTCCCCTTTTCCCATAATGACCTAATTCCATGAGTCGTAATGTGGAAGAAGTATTATCGACCCCGGACAACATAGCCCAAAACTTAAATCTTTCATCTTGACCCACTTTTTCGGTGACTCACTCTTGTTCGTGCCTGAATCGATATAGATGTACCTGAACTTACAATAAACCCCTCAAATATAATTGTTTTCAAAATAATGTATTAAATTACTTTGCATTGTAGTGAAATTCTCTTTGAAAATTAATACATTTTCAAGTATTTTTCATTGCTTTTGAATAGTTTTAAAATAATTCGCAGCAGTTTTTTATTGAAGCGCTCGGCTGTTGATTAAAGCTCTTGTTACTGTCAACTTTTGACAGTAAATAAAAATTTCATTTTCAAATAACCGAAAAATTAACTTTTGAAGAATTCTATTACTGAATCGGATTAAAAGACGGAAATATCTTTCGAAGAATTTACTCTATGGAATAAGAATTCCATTCTCTGACATTGACAAATTTTCCCCCATAATAAGACAAAAGCTAATGAAATTATATTTTAAAAAAATATTGAAAAAAAATTATTAACTCTGAAAATAATTAACATTCTTTAAAGGGTTTCTACGCAGTCAGGAGGCCGAACTCTCTAAATTTGAATCAGTCAAAATCTACTGATTATCAGTGGAATGTGACTGATTCAAATAGCTAAAAAGAGGTTACTGTAAATCAGTCAAATTTCGTTGATTATTTCAGTGAAAAAATGGCGCTACTCAAAAAAAAATTTAGATTTTTTATCAAAATTTTAGCCTTAAATGTTTTATAAAATGAAACATATTTATCGGTTGGAAAAAACCTTCGAGTAATCACTGAAAAATATATATAATTAACGAAATCTTTTCAGTTTTTTGATTTCAGATAATCCAGTCACGAGATATCGTGTAGACCGCAAAACACCTTTTTAGAGGAGGTTCCGGTGATCGTCTACAGTGGCCTTGAAAATCATTATTTTTAAAAATAATAAATATTACAATAAAGTTTAAAGTTACTATTATAAGAAAAAATATTTTCAAGTTAATAAATTAAAATGTCTCTCCAGGAAAAATTCTTTAAAAATCGCTTTTTTTAGCCTCCTGACTATACGTATAACCCATTAATGATTTAAGACTCATTTTGAAGGAAAATTCCCGTGGTATTTGTTAATTTATCAATAAATTTATTTTCACATTACTATTACATTTATTATTCATTCATTATTGTAAAATTCGAATTAGAGAAAATCCTTAATTTTTTGATTCCCAGTCAAAAAACTCAAACCATCAAATTATAATAAATAAATAAATTATAAATAACCAAATAATTTTATTCACATTAATACCGACATAATTAGTTTCAATAACTTTTTCTCGAAAATAATAATAATTATTTACTGAAATTTTGGGAAATAAAAAGTACTTGCATGAAATGGCAATAAACAGAGCTATAAAATGTTTTCAATCCTGAGATGTTTCTATTTCTATAAAAATACTGTCAACAACTTTGCCCTGGTAATTGAGGCCAAGTTGTCTGCAGGCAACTAGTTGGGAATAATTAAATTATCAATCAGTTTTCTGATTGAAATAAATTTTTGAGAGCAATCAAGATGTTGACCCGACTAGTCTTCCCCGATGTCCCCTGTAACAGATTTATTATGATAAAATATCAATTTTATTGAACATTAAGATTATTAAAATCTGTAAAAAAGAGTATTTATTGAAATAATGAATGTATTCTATAACTTTTTAATCGAATTTTCGGAAAAATATACGCATAAGGGGTTCAGAACCATAAATGTGTACGTGAAAAAATATTTTTGTTTTTAATTATCTGGTTTTGTTAGTATCTCGTTAAACGTGGAAAAGTTACTTAAAATGTTAAATTCCTTGGAACTTTTGCAGTAACTTTGTGACTTTTCAAAAAAAAAAAAATTGTAACGTAACTTAGTTACTAATTTTTTGGTAATTTTAAACTTTTTTTTCAGTTACTTTTTGGATACTTGGTATTTTTTGTATATCTCTCATCTAATTGCTGCTATAACTACGAACAACTCTAAAGGGAGTTTTACAAATATATTATGAGTTGTTGAACTTGATCAGATATATATAGTTGAAATATATGTATATTATTCACTTATCAAAACACATTGCAGTCAATATCTAAATTCAAGTTTCCAGTTAAATTATACGAGATACAAAAGAACGTCATGATACAAAATTATTTACTAAACTCTAAAAATTTATGTTTTTGAAACTTCCAATAAAGTATTAGAAATAACTAACCAATATATGTTTTGAAATTTTTATATAAATCATGTAGGAAATACTCAATGACGTGCTGAATATTATTTGTCTGACTTTTAAAAATTCTAAGACTACACTTGAAAAATTTCAATACTGAAAAAAAATCCAACAGGGATATTTCTTGTAAATTATTGAAATAATTCGATAGACGATTATTTTTTCAATTTATTATTGAAAAATTTCATCACCTATGTATTGGAAAATTACGACTTTTTTTACAGTGTACCAAAAAAATCTACAAAATTGAATCGCAAAATTTTTTTATATGATGTATTACATTCTCATCATGGATGAGAAGGTATTGTTTTATATTCGAAAGACCTGGGCTCGAATCCCAGCGCAGTCGAAAGCGTCTTTTTTTCCACAGAAAGATTTCAAATTCTTTGAATTTAAAAAATAGTATTAAAATTTGAAAATTCAATTTTTTAACCAGAATATATTAAATACGAATAAAACTTAAGAATGGAACATTTTTCGTTTCAATAAATTCTACAAATTTTGTATGAGACAATTTCTTATAAAATGTATATTTTTTGTTTAAATATAAAAAGATACGATTAAAATTTTAAAATTCCATTTTTTAAAAAAAATATGTGATGTACGAATAAAACGTATAGATGGAAAATTAATTTATTTCCATAAGAATTATATTTTTTGTTTATTAATGAAAAATGTTATTGAAAATAAAAACCTTTGGTCTTCAGGAAAACTGTACGAGATACGAAAAAAATGTATTGTAACTGTCAGTAAAGAAAATTGTTTGTCTTAAAAAGATCTACCAATAAGCTTTCGACTATTTTTACATAAGAGTTATATTTTTTCATTTATTCATCCAAACGTTTTTATGAAAATCAAAAATTCCATTTTTCTGCCAAAATATACAAAATACGGTAAAAATTTCAAGAATGAAAATTTTTCTTCTCAAGAAGATCTACCAATAAGCTTTTGACTATTTTTACATAAGAGTTATATTTTTCTATTTATTCATCCAAAACGTTTTTATGAAAATCAAAAATTCAATTTTGTCGCCAAAATATACGAGATACGGAAAAAATGTTAAAAAAGAAAATTGTTTAATTCAGAAAGCTCTACAACTTTTGTCTAGAAATATGAAAAAAATGTTGGGAATAAATTTAGTAATTTGTATTTAAAGGAAATGGAATACCCAACGCAAAGCGCGAGATCCGCATATTTCGGAGCGCGAAGCGCGATAACCGAAATGCGCGCTCAAATTTGTATTTTTTATGCAAATGTGGCTCTAATGGAAATAAAGTATAAAATCGACCGCGAAGCGCGAGTATCATGATGAGAATGCGTTCCTTAAGGCCGATAGAACTTCAAGTAAATTGAATTTCCTTTCTCACTTGAAATCATAAACAAATTTTGAAAAAATTGAATTCGCATTTACAATATAATAAAATTGACTTGAGTTTCAGTACCAAATTACAAGAACTAAATTTAAATGTATACGAAAAATATAAGACTGAGCGCTAAGCGCAAAGTTCAAATATTTCGGAGCGCGAAGCGTGACAATCGAATCACGCGCCCCAGGCGCGCTTAAATTTGAGAGCTGCGTGTGATTGAAATGAAAATATGGCACTATTTTGTGATTTTACGACTTCGGGTATTTTTAAATACCACCACAATACACCGCAAACACCACAAATAAATGCCACCTTAATATTGTTTTGAATTATATTTAAATATATTTTTTATCATTTAGAGTTTTTGGTGAGATTTAATATAAATTTATAATATATATGCTCTTAGATGACCTTGAATATATAGAGTTCTTTCATGAAGCTGTAGGTCAAACTAGGTTCTAGACACTTGGTTACTATGGTTACCATGGAATCAGGGATGGTACGAAAACTCTAGGGCTGTTATGTGTTATGTGTTTCATGAGTTCAACAGTACGCGCTCCTCCTTCGTGGTGACCTGACGTGCTCGTTCGTGACAGGCGTCAAATTACATTAGGTACCAAGATTTTTTATTAATTAAAGCGCATGCATTAACTTCTGACATCATACATTTTTTTATTTTATGCTCCACGATATAATTCTTTAACTATTACTATGAATCTAAAAATAATTTTTTCAATAGAACAATTTATGACAATATAAAAAATTCCTTTAATTCTTAAAATAGGCGAAAAAACTGTTTTTAATAAAAATATTTCGGTTGGTGAAATATTAAATTTATTAGTCGGTAAATTGATTTTTATTAAAGTGCTTAGATAAATCAAATTTTTTAAGACCTATTTTTCTAAATCTGAATTAGTCAAGTTCTACTGATCAAAAATTTCGAACTCAAGCACCTAATTTAAAATGATTTTAATTACAAATTCCAATATTTCTATAATATAAATAGTTACATAAAAGGGCTCATCTCTATTTAAGAAGCCAAAATAACGGCATTTTCGTAATTTTATTTGAAAATACCAATAGACTTTTGTTTACAATTGGTTTTTTATTCGAAATACATCTTTTAATAAGCTTCTAGTAATTTTTTTCGCTGTGAAATATTTTAAAATGACGTAATAACAGGCATTGGCCCGGAAGACGTTTTTCTCAAGATGCCGTTGGTGTCACTGATAAATTACAATATAATCAACTGAAATAAAAAATTCAAAAATATTTTATTGCTTCTCCTTGAACGATGCTTTTTTAAATGAATTTTTTACAAAATAACCGTCCTTTAACAAAAAATGAAATTTTTTCAAAAATGAAATTGTCCGTTTATTTGTTGATTAAATAATGAATTTGTATATAAAGATTTAGAATTCTAAAAATTAAAATTTCATTGAACATTTTTTTCCTCCAAGTACACATTATTTACTTAAACTGAAGGAATCTTTTTGAATTTTTGATTCTATATGATTTCCTTTTTCAATAATCTACTACAAAATAACAACATACATTTGTTAGCAGAATTCGAATAATTCAAATTTAAAGAGCCGTGAAAATTTTTTTTGTCATTTTAATAAGACAGGCCGACAAAATTTGACGAAACTCAAGACTCTGGAACCAGACTACTTTTCCGAATGTTTATAGTGCGCTGAATCCGAATCCGACCTCAGAATTTTTCGTGAAATCCTAACCTACAAGTGCAAAAAACACGACTTTTCCAAACCGAATGAATCTGAGGTCGGAATTATTCAGATTAATTCGAATTGATTCGGATGAGAATCCGGTTTGGATTAATCCGAGCTCGGATTGATTCAGATTATTTTGGATTGAAAAATTGGTTCGGATTCATTCGGATTGAATCAGATTAAGTTGGATTGATTTTTGGCCGTTTTTCATCAAACGAGATACAAAATATTTTAGGTTATAGGATTTCTCGAAAACCTGAAATTATGGAGCAATTCTGAGGTCGAATTCGGATTCAGCGCACCAAAAACCTTCGGAAAAGTATAGCCTGGTCCCAGGGTCTAAAAAATGTCGGACTGTGTAATTCTACTAATGAATTTGAGGTCTAGTATCACGGATTTGGTGTTCGGTTTTGTCATTTTTTGCAAAATACTTCAATCTTTGTTTTGTTCCAGTACTGAACTAATGTTGATCTAGTATTGGTACTTTAATTGTATTGAATACCGCGCCCAAATGAAATCGCCACTCAAAATAAATTGAGGGTGTGTTTTACGACCAGTAAATTTGAAAAGTGACCTTTAACAATTGTCAATTTCCCGGCATTGTGTACATATAAATTCAGCCTGGTTTCACGAAGAAACTTTGTATAGAAATATATGTTTTTTTTAATAATGATAATTCTAAAAAATATTAGGAATCTAGATAAAATCGAGATGCAATGGTAATTATTCCCAGCCGTCTAGAAATTTTTCGCAGTCAAAACATTAAATATTCGGAAAATGATATGAAACTTCAGTATAGGTTATAGTAAAGTACGATAAAATATATAGTAAATTATAATGTAGTTCATCTAAAATTCAATATTTCACTGCGAAAAATTCTCACAATTACACGTTCTACCCTAAATTGAAACGTAGTTTAGCAAAAATTGTAAACTTGGGTTTCTCCGCTCTCTAAATCTAAATCAGTCAAAATATACTGATTATCAGTGAAAATTGACTGATTCAAATAGCCAAAAATAGGTTACTGTAAATCAGTCAAATTTCACTGATTACTTAGTGGAAATTAACTGATTTAACAGTGAAAAATATCATTCCACTGATGAACCAGTGAAAAGGCAAATCACTCATTTAATCAATGAAAATTTGACTGATTCAGATTTAGAGAGCGTGTATTGGTAAAATACGTTTCATAGTAATGTGATTATTATTTAATTCTTTTTGATTTAATTTTAATATCCAGGTTTTTAATTCGAACCAGAATAAGTTGAATCTTATAATGAAACAACTTTTATACCCAGAAGTGACTTCATTTTTGTAAGTACTTTTGAATTCCACAAAGCAAACCTGGAATCGAAAATGTTAATCCCTTTTAATGTTCTATTTTTATTTTTCGACAATTCATATTTCGACAAGTTGAGTGCTTAATGACAAAATACTGTATTTTGATGGATATTTTCATCAAATTTGATGATTTTCAGCTTTTGGGGTGCTTCAAAGACAAAAAATAATTTTATTCATTTTTTTTTTATTTGAGGTCAATTTTTCCAGTTAAAGCAATAAATTTCTAGCTTATATATATATATGGCTGTGTAAAAGTCGCTGGCACTTATTTTAACCACTAACATAAAAGATTCTAATTTATAAAATACCTAACAATGAACTTTTTCCTCAGAATAACATATAAGTTAACAAAATTCTGCTTTTAATGACCCCAAAACGAAATGTTTCAGTCCATTATTAACGAAGATATTGCCAAAAAAAAGAAAAAATTAAAAGCTTTTTTAAATTTTGAATAACTCTTGAAATAATAAATATTTTTTAACTTTAATATTTTTTTATCTCAGGTGTTTTTAAAATTTATAAGCCAGTGTTTAATACTAATTCTGAAGAATTTTCATGTGTTCTCAAAAAGTGTTTATGTATAATTTGATGTAAATTTTCTCATTTTTTATTCCTCACACAGTACCAAAGTTGTACTTAAAAATGAGATTTACGCAGAATGTCAGTAATGTAACAAGTAAATTGTAATCATTTTTTCTTGAATGCAACCAAAATCTGAGCTCAGAACAAAAAAGTTGTAAAACTTGAAATTTGTGAAAGAAATTTCGAAAATAATTTTATTCCATTTTTTAATGATGTTTTGTATTTTTTTCATATTATCAATTTTTATAATTTTAAAATCCATTTTTCAAGTATGAGAGTCCTTTGTATTCTCACAACTCTATTTTTCTAAATTTTAACTTTAATAGTATCAAGAAAAAATCTATAAAAATATTTTTGTTACGTTGCTAATAGCTTATGTAAATTACCTTTATAATAAGCTGAGAAAAGTTCAAAAATATTCATTGTTTCAAGAGTTGTTCAAAATTCAAGAAAAATCTTTAATCTTTACTTTTTCGCATTACCTTTGTTAATAATTGACTAAAACATTTCGTTTTGGGTTAATTAATGCCGAATTTTATTCATTGTTAGATATTTTATAAATTTGTAGCTTTTATGTTAATGGCTAAAAACAAATGTCCGAAGACTTTTGCACAGCAGTACATATATATATATGCGTGTAATTCCTAGTCAAGAGGACATTGACATCATAAGATCTGATTAATAATTATAATATGTGTACAGCGACAAAGAAAAACAATTCAACGCAAATCTATGTGCCGTTTTTGATGGAACAATTGATCGATAACATTGTCCCTTCATCTAAGCGATAGTTACGTGATCAGAAAAGTCAGTATCTACTTCATCGCAATCGCGTTTACTATAAATATGATCATATATTGTCATGTACTAATGTCCCTTGAAAATTTCGTCCATACCTAGACGGGAGAAAAATTATATTTGGAACGTTACACAATTTTCTAGGGTGAAATGGGGAAACAAGGCCAAGGTGATGAACTTCAACTTCCAGTAGGGAAAAGTAAATTAAACGAAAGTTCATTAAACGAAAATGAAGACTGACTTTTTACGAGCTATAAGAGGATTTTTCTAATTTTATAAAAGTTTACTAAACACTAGCCTTCGCAGTTGAAATTATGACTCCCCTCTAAATCGGATCTGATGAAAAGTAAACTGAATTAATGAAAATTAGGTTATTACATTCAGAAACAAATTTCTTAGCTGACTTTATATTTTAAAATTGAAAAAATCTTTGGTGTGTTTAGAAAAACTAATTTTTGAATTTAACAAATGATTTTTGAAATTGGAAAAACTATTTTTGTTGGAAAATTCTCTCTGGTTGAGTCTGAATAATATATTTTTTAATTAAGGCCATGGAACGACCAGACCAAATGACCAAATTCCTATATAAAAATTCATAAAAGATAATTTTTTTTATTTTACAAAATATCTTCTTGAAAATTTGGAACATACAACGGAAGACGATAAAGAAAGTCTGCGAACTTAGTTTCAGTGAAAATTTTTTTATATCATATTTTAATAGAATTTAGGAATATGTATGAAAATATTTGTCATAAAAACAAGTTAACATTTTTTGTCGATAATATGAATGTTAATAAAATTTTGCATCTAATGATCCTAAGCTAAAGGTAATGTTTTAATTTTATAAGAATATGTTACCAAAAGTGTCAAATTTCGATCTTTTCGGAAAATGTTAATAAATTTAAAAATTTAGAAATACTGTTTTTTTCATTTATGGACCCTAAAGCCAATTATCTAACATTACAAATTTAAAAATAATTAACATTTTTAAACGTTTTTGGTCTCGTTTTAAAGGTAAGTTTTCATAGTAATTTTTTAACTGCTCAAGATATTTTCAGAACTTTTTCCCAGATTGTACCCTGGGGTCTAACATGATACAAAATAGTCGTAAAATTTAAAAAATGTCTAGCTTCTTGGATTTTCATAATTTAATGTATGTCATATTTTAATAGAATTTAGCAATATTTATGAAAATATTGATATTTTGTATTTATTTATATAATGTGTGTTAATTAGTTAGTAAATTACGATGAAGACTTACCTTTAAAACGAGAAAAAAATCTTTTTAAAATATTAATTATTTTTGAAGTTAATTAGTTGAGTTTGAAATTTATGCGACTGCCTACATTATCGGAGAATCAGCTATTAACGTTTTCCAAAAAGATTGAAATTTGACGTTTTTTGAAATATATGTTTATGAAATTAAAATTTTGCCTTCAGCTCGGGATTAGATACAAAATTTTATTAAAATTCATGTCATTGTAAAAAATAATAATTTGGTAATTTTAGCTTTTAAACTACTGAATTTAATATGTCATCTCCATAAACAATATTTTGTTAAAAGTAATGAATTTTGGTTGAATGGACAAAACTATTTAGTTATTATAAAAACAACCACTGTACAAGATGACTAATAAGTTAATCAGATTTGCTAAATTTAAAAAATTAAATTCAACAAAAGTATTAAATTTAATAAAAAACAATATTTTATTATTCAGTAATACCTTTTGATAAGAAATTTCTTTTATTAAGCAACATTTGTCATGAATTTGTACAAAAATATAGCGAAAATATAAAAAGATTCATAGCTATTGATTTATTCTTTGCGAAGCTGCGTAAAAAATCAACCCTGCCCTAATTTCTATTAAATCTTGTTTGGGTTCCTAAATCTTGAAGAAGCAACATTTTTTAATGAACCGACTCGATGAGTTTAAACCATGTGAGTCATTAGAAAAATATGCTTGGCCAATAGTTTTAAAAATATTTCTTTTGTATTTCATTTGATGTATTTTTTAAAGCTCGACGTCAGGGCCGAGAGAAGCTCAGCGACTGCGCGCCGCGTCGCGCCGCGAGCTATGTATAGCCAATATGTGCGCTTCTGAATGCCTGGAACATCGGTTCCTTCGTGCAAATTATGTTCATTGCATGCCCGGTCATCGGCTACTAAACATCCGCCGCAATTCGCGTGAAAAGGGAAAAAGCGTAAATCAAGAATTGTATGAAATTTAAAAGAGCAATAATACCATTTTTCGGTAATTAAAATTTTACCCATTAGCAAAACGGTTTAAATATTTACGCTTTTCTCCAAGCATTAGTGAATTATATTCAAAATATATTTTTTTTACATTTCTGAAAACAATAGTAACAATAAAAAAAATTAATATATTTATGTTAAATTTGAAAATTTTTATACCATATTTGGATTCATGATTTCGTCCATCAAAACTTTTTTGTAGAAATATGTAATATTTTAAAAGTTGATAGTGAGAATGTGAAAGTGAAATCGAGTTGAGAGTCATCAATCTAGAATAATAGCAAATTTTTATTTCGGAACTTACTATAAACGAAGAAGGTAAAGTAAACATACCTTCCTTTTTACCAAACTTATTTTAATTTATTGCACCTGTGCACGTGAAAAAATTAATAACAAATTATAGCATATTTTACATTTTGAGAAAAAAAGAATCTAGTTCATTAAAAATTTCCTAATTATTGATAAATTTGCTTTTTGACTCTTTCTTCATATTTTTCTGTGAAATTCTAAAAAAAGGAAGATATATTAACAATCAATAGGGTAAATTATTTTAAATTTTTTATGGAGAATAATTTATTTTCCTAGATATATATATTTCCCAATATTTTGATTCTTTTTTGTAAAAACTCAATTTTTGACAATTTGCTTTATTTTTACAAAATATTTCAAAAACTACGCAAGTTTTTTAAATGAGTCAAGAGAAATTTTTCCTTCATGACTTTATGCCGTTTTTGTGTGATTTTCAAAATTAAGGAAATTGTACCAAATGTGGTCAAAATTATAACAAAAATCATGTATTCTTTATTTGCAACAGAAATTATTGCAAACCAAATTATATTTTTACTTCGTTTATGTATTTCTCAAAAATAATATACCAGGAATATATACATGATATAATAAAATAATATTTTAAGAACTGTCTGACAATTTGGAAAACACTTTCCAAATAATCTTATGTTAAAAATAATCACACGAAAATCGTGTTTTTCCATTCTTTCAAACTAGTTTGTCAATTCTATTGACGACGTTTCGTCATCCTTTCCGGATAGATCTTTAGGGTAAATCTGTCGTAAATAAACTTAAGAATAAACAATTCTTTTTACATATATCTTTCAAAAGTCCGTAACACAATTCTTGTCGCGTTATTTTTAATAATAAATCTTCAACCCAAATTTTCGAATATTCTTGAAAACTACTTGAATAAAATTTCAAGTTCTAAATTTATTATGTCGCAGTAAATATTGCCCTATTTAAAATTATTCAAAATTATTGAATCTTTAATTCAAAGTGGTCACTAAAAATACTTTAAGTCATCTACTAAATGAGATTTGATACTTTTAAATAATAAAATTTTCTTGGAATTGAATCAGATTTAAATGAATATGAAGTCTCGTATTTAATTCAAGATACATTTTAACTCTTCCGTATTCAATCGAATTAAATTTAAATTAAAGAAATATGTACTGTCAAATTTGAATAACATTCCGTTTGCTGGAATGTCTTTTTTTTAAATATGATATAATATTTTATATTTTTAAAATTATTCAAATTGTTCATCAGTAAAGTCTTATTATAAACATTTTTTACTCCTTTTATTCTTTGATTTATAGCAAAAGAATTCAAAATGATGAAGACTCACAAATTTCAAAAAGCGTCAAGCTAAAGCTTATATTTATTCCGAAAAGTTTTTAAAACCTGCTCAAAATGGTATCTTTTGGCACCTTTGGCCTCAATTTTTTCAAATTTCTGATATGATAGAGATTTCTTAAGGTAATAAGGATAAACAATAGATTGTCTTAAGCTAACTTTCAGTATATTTTGTGGGATAGCTTCATTAGATTTAATTATTGTTGATAATGATATCTTTTCATTTTCCTTAATTTGTCTTTTGATAGAGTATTTCATAGTATTCCTATAAAACGTATTTCAGTATCTTTTTAAGTAAAAAACAAACAAAAAAATCAGAAACTCATAGATGATATTTTCTAGTTATGAGCTTTTTAAATCAATATTTGATGAAAATTTTTGGCCTTTATACCATATACAAAAAAAATCTATACCGTATCTAAGTCTGAGGGACCATTTTACATAATACCGAAGAAAAAACCTGAGCTCAAATGGTCATACAATCTAACTATGAAAAGTTTGGCATTTTTCTTTCCGCTTTCTTGACAGCGCACTTATGCGCATGTGCGAACTTTATATATATTATTATTAAATGGATTTGATCACAGTATAAAATTTCTCATTAACACTATCCAAAAAACTTCATTATTTGAAAAAAAATTCACAACATTGCAAGTTCTTGTGCTAGAAATTTGGAAAAGAGTTCAAAATAAATTGCAAAATTCATAGTTTATGTACTTTTTAAAAATACTACACTGTTAAAAAAAATTAATTTTTATAGACTTTAATATACAAATGGTAAATTAAAATTAACACTTTTGTATATTATGAGAAATTAATAAATATTCATATTAAATTTTCATATTCTGGACTTGCGTTGACCCTTAAACTAAATTTCCAATAAAAATATATTAAAATTAATAAACATTATTAAAATATATACACATATGTATTAAGATTCAATTGAATTTTGTACTTTTTAAGATGAAAGAATTTTTAATTTTATAAAAAATAATTAAAAATTTCAAATTAGTTAGTTGAGTTCGAAATTTTTGCCACTGTCTACATTTTGTTTCCACAGGAAGATTTCAAATTCTTTAAATTTGAATGAATTAAAAAACTTTTATTACATGTAATGGAAGTTTAATACAAAAATGTCTAACAATGTACATTGATAAATTCCTTTTAAGCCCTTTTTGAACTTTCGAGCACGTCAGATCGTTAAACTGGGATTTTTTCAAAATTAAAAAATGTGATTTCTACTTTGTAACTTTGAAGAAATATTGCCACGCTCAAAATCTTTGAAAACGGCTAAAACATAGATTTTTAGTGGAAACATATTTTATTTCCGTATATTTTGATTAATTTTACTATCTTTACTTTTTTTCTTTCGTTTTTTGCGGGTAAAATGCACGAAGAAAAAAGTCTGTTCTATTTACTGAGTCCATAAGTTAAAATAGTGACAGCATAAAATTATTGTAAATTAAACAATATCTAACAGATATTTCAGTGCAAGTCATCGATTTTCTGTAAACATGATAGATTTGTCAATAAATTTACAGGATAACCTGTTAAATTGAGACTTTTTGAAAATTCCTTATGATATAGATTTAGCAAGCATTTTTGTAATATTAATCGAAAAATCTGTCATGTTTAGAAAAAAACATGGATTCAGTAAATGTAACAGATTTTTTTCTCATCGAACAAGTTTGATACAATTTTATGAATTTTTCATGCGTTTCATCGTTTTGGAAACATTTTAATTTTGAAAGAAACCAGCATATTTTTTGTAGAAAACTTGAAAAAAGTGTTCAAAGAACCTTTGTTAGATATTTTTCTAACGAATTATTTTATCTGATGATTGTTCTTCGTATCTCGTATCGTTAACGAGGAAATTCACTATTCGTTTTCACTAAATATTCAGCTTCACTATCTGAAATATTGAAATAGGTTAATATGAATTTTACAATTTTATCGAATAACCCGCGTTCGAATCCCGGCTCAGTCGAAAGAGTCTCTTTTTCGACAGAAAGATTTTAAATAATTTGAAAAGTTAATATGCATATCTCTGATATTACAGCTGAATATTTAGATATTTTGATTGAATATATGAGATGCTTGTCATATAGTTGAATATCTAGATGTTGTTCCTAAATATCCATTTTTCTCCTTATAAGGAAGTTAAATTATTTTTTGTATCATTAATCAAATTTGCCAATCCCCAATACAATTTGACCATTTTTTTAGGATGATCGTGGTCATAGACAATAAAATCAAATAGACACCATTAGCCACTTTTTTGCTTGAGAAGGTTTTAAAAACTTTCTTAAATAGTTGATGACCCATGACTAGATTAGATTAGATGAAATGAACTTTGTGGTTCGGAGGTGGAAAGAACTATGTACCCTAAGGTAGAAATTGTAGTTAGCAACATCATACTGTACCTTCCTCGCTAAGTATTGATCACTTCTTATCAAGAGTGGTCACTTGTAGTTCTCATGAATCTGCGGTTAATCGAAATAGTACTGAACTATCATTATCTTTAGCATTCAACTATTTTTTGTTTGTTTTTAAATTTGTGTTCCCCACTCTCTAAATCTGAATCAATTAAATTTTTACTGATTGAATCAGTGATTTGCCTTTTCACTGATGAATCAGTGATTTGCCTTTTCACTGATGAATCAGTGAAAAATATTTTTCACTGTTAAATCAGTCAAAATCTAATGATTATCAGTGAAATTTGACTGATTTACAGTAAACTCTTTTTAGCTTTTTGAATCAGTCAAATTTCACTGATAATCAGTAGATTTTGACTGATTCGAATTTAGAGAGCATGCCTTAAAATTTCTCACCCTTTTAAATCACATCTTCACCATTATCACCCTGGTGAAAGCATCGGAAAAGAATCTAATCCGAACGAATTTGAAATATGGTTTCGAACCATTCCGAATTAATGCGAGATCAGAATGATTCGTATCGAGAATTCATTTTAGATAAATCCGATTTTGTATTGATTCAGATGAAGAACTTAGTTCGGATTCATTCGAATTGAATCGGAATGATTCAAACTGATTTGAGTCGCATGATATTCAAAAAGATTTTCGGATTGGTTTGACATGATTGAGAATGGTTCAGAAATATATTTTGGAATAACTGAATAGTTCTGATTCACTCGGAATAAATTCGAATCAGGAATTTCGAACCATTCCGAATCAATTCGACATCAGAATGATTCGTATTGAGAATTCATTTTAGATAAATCCGATTTTGTATTGATTCAGATGAAGAACTTAGTTCGGATTCATTCGAATTGAATCGGATTGATTCAAACTGATTTGAGTCGCATGATATTCAAAAAGATTTTCGGATTGGTTTGACATGATTGAGAATGGTTCAGAAATATATTTTGGAATAACTGAATAGTTTTGATTCGCTCGGAATAAATTCGAATCGGAAATTTCGAACCATTGCGAATCAATTCAACATCAGAATGATTTGTAGTGAGAATTCATTTTAGATAAATCCGATCTCGTGTTGATTCAGATTAAAAACTTACTTCGGGTTTATTCAAATTGAATCGGATTTTGGAATAACTGAATAGTTTTGATTCGATCGCAATGAATTCGAGTCCGAAATTTCGAACCATTCCAAATCAATTCGGGATCAGAATGATTCGTATTGAGGGTTCATTTTAGATCAATCCGAATTTGTATTGATGCAGATTAAAAACTTATTTCGGGTTCATTCGAATTGAATCAGATTGATTCGAAATGAGTTTCAACTGATTTGAGTCGAATAAGATTCAAAACGTTTTTCCGATTGGTTCGAAATTATTGAGAATGGTTCAGAAATAGATTTTTGAATAACTGAATAGTTCTGATTCGCTCGGAATGAATTCGAATCCGAAATTTCGAACCATTCCAAATCAATTCGACATCAGAATGATTCGTATTTGGCATTCATTTTAGATCAATCCGATCTCGTATTTATTCAGATTAAAAACTTAGTTCTGATTGATTCGAATTGAATCGGATTGATTCGAAATGATTTTCAGCCGATTTGAGTCGAATGAAATTATTTTCATTTGAAAATATTTGAAATTATTGAGAATGGTTCAGAAACAGATTTTGGAATATCTGAATAGTTCTGATTCGCTCTAAATAAATTCGAATCTGAAATCTTTGCCAAGGAGATTTTTCAAAATGGCCAAAAACACAGTGAAACCGCTGAGATAATTTTTGTTCTAAGTTGTTTTGACAAAAAAAATTTAACTTTCTAAATCTTTTTGGTATTTCTGTCAATACTAACTTTTGGGTGCTGTAGAAACATCACCAATAATAACATTTATATATTTGTAGTGGAAATTTCGGATTCAGTTAGATGGAACAAAAATAACTTCAGATATTGTACTTATTATTGAAAATCTCTTAAACAAGACAGGTATTCATGAATAAATGGAATGAAAAAATATATATTAAAATTCATAGTGAAATGTAAAAAAGAAAAAATCGAAACTCGACTGATATCAGGAGGTTTTCGAAGATATCGAGTGAGGTCGTTATTTAAACACGTTATTGGTGGCAATTACGCTTGCAATTATAACGATAGGGAGTTGGTTACTATTTATTTTATCACTTATTCGTATATGTGTCTTAGATTTGACATCATGGAAAAATAGTTCATTCGAGTATCTTGTTTCAAAACTTGAACAGGTGATGGCTTTGCAATGTCTTTTGCAATAAGACTCACATTTTTTTGCATATTATAAAAGCATATGATTTGTCCCCATGTTTGTAAATTTACCTGCCATAATATTGTGACATGCTTAGAACCTCAAATCAACATAACTGCAGCTTCATCGATCAGCCAAATCTATCTGAGTCCAAATATCATAAATGCTAATTTATTGACCCCTCACCCCTTTACACAAAAATTAGAAAAAGTTTATATTTCTTGAAAAAAAAAATGGCCAAAAATTAATTTTTGGAAAACAGTCCAACTCCAAATCTTGAATATTTTTGGATTTTCACTTCAGAAGCTGATTATATTAATGGTAAATTTTCACTAATTTTGTTTTATATGGTATGAAAGCATTTGAAAACATTTTAATTTTTATTTCGAAATGGAAAATAGTTTCCTAATATTTAAAGAATATTACACCCAGAAAAAAGTTTCTTTGATCAAAAAAAAATGTCACCGAATCAAACAAATTTGTGCATTGCTATATGGTCAAGGAAATGTTTCTTTGATTCAAAAAAATTTCTTGATTGTTTTTTTAAATTTTAATTAAAGAAATATCTTCTTTAATTTAAAGAAAAAAATTTCTTCGTTCAAGGTAAAAAAATTAAATAAATTATTTTTTAAGTTTTTGCCAGTACTGTATTTGGATGAAAAAAATATTTTTTTAAACCTTTAATTTAAAAAAAACGGTTTCTTAAATTTAATTATAACTTTTTTTCTGGGTGCAGTATGATGTGATTAATATTTGGAAAGAATGAAGTAAATTCGCTTATAAACAAATTAGCAAATTAAGAACAGTTTTAAAAACTATATCGCGACGTGTTTCATTTTCAGTGGATATTTTTTGTAAATTTTTAATAAAAATGTCATATATTTAACAAACTGGAAGAACTGTATTCAACTTTATCTGAAAATGGAAATTTTTTTCTATTTTGGTCTTTATTCATTTTTCCACCCAGACCTTGAAGGCCAAGGATTTTTCAATAATGTGACAATCCTATTACCGACTAATTTTCACACATTGCCCATTGTTAACTACACCTGTCACAAATACGTTCATCTAATTTACACATATGTGCATTGTTTAAGTGTTTGTATACTATAGACAAATTTGCTTCATTAGTATAATATACAGATAGAGCAATAATTAATTAATTCAATTATTACACATTTAATCACTCAAGTTAAAAAAATTGCGTCAAGTACCTTATATGTACGTTTTACGTAAATTTAGGTGATTTTTTGGGACAATCCACTTCAAAACACACGTGGAGTATATCATGCATGTTCCAAATTATGACTCAAGTTAGTATCGTATTTTTATTTTTGACAAAAAATATTGAATAATAAAAATAAGCAAAAAAGTATTATTTAAAAAAAAAATATTTTCTGATTATCGCCTTTTAGTGTATTAAATAAAATAAAGGATCTTCGTTTTTGTTTCTTGAAAAAAAATAGGCTGCATTCTTTAGTTAAATGATTTAACTGCTTTTTGTGGCGATAGAGAACAATAGAGAACAAAGACGGGCCTGAATACGTTGACAGGTTTAATTTTTTCGGAAGCTATATCTTTGAATAGACATATCTCGCAGTATATAAATAAGTTGTTAATAGCTTCAAATGTTTTGTGACATGTGTACATTCGATAATATGCCTGCCACTTAAGAAAAATCTCATGTAAGGAAATCTTGTTATCTATATTGTTTTCACTGATATTACTATGTTGCGAACGAGGGTTGTTTATTTAGTAAGAGATATGGATATGTGACTTATGAATGAATATTCAAGACTCATTACATATCTAGATTCAAAATGCTTTTCTTGTTTCTCTTTAGTGTCCACCCATACACGAGAACTTGTAAAAATCTTCCATTGCAGCCGATTTCACGCTTAAAAAATACATAAGCCTGGAAACTAACACGTGATCAGATCTCATTTAATCAATCTGACAAAAATGAAAATACACTATTAAAAATTTCTGTATTAAACTTCCATTACATGTAATCAGTAACGTATATTAAATTTAAAATACTTTCATCTTAAAAAATACAAATTTTACTTTTAATACACATGTTGTATATATATTTTAATAATGTCTGTTAATTTTATTGTAATATATTTTGATTGAGAAGTTATTAAATTTAATTTGGATTTTTTATTAATTTTTCATAATATACAAAACTATTAATTTCAATTTACCACTTGTTTATTAAAGTCTAACAAAATTAATAAGATTTTTAACAGTTTTTAATTGAATACGTCAAAAAAAATAATTTCAAGAATTGAACTATCATTTTTTCAAAAGAATTTTTTTCTACTTTGTTATGAAATATCGAATTTGTTTTTGCTTCGCCCTTAGATCTTTTAAATAAATTATTTAAAATCTAACTAATTTTTTATTTCGAAGTTTAGCATCAAATAATGCCTACTTTAGAAATATTAGACCCCCATTCGAAATTATTCTTAGCGTATTTAAAAAAATGTATATCACTGCTTTTATGATATTTTAGTATCCGAACATTCTAGTGGTATTATAACGTGACATATTTGAAAACATGTCTGTTATTATATTGACCTAAAAATTACAGAATTTAAATTTATTTCGTGTTGTTTTGGCATAGAATCAGTTTTCGTATATTTTAATCTTTTGCAGAAATTTTGAATTAATCTTTTACACTCGAGATTCTCTATAACGAGAAGCTCGAGCATCGGAGACCTCTCTGCATCGAACGCGAGAGAGATCCCCTCCATATCCTACTTGTTGCTACGCGCTGTTATGCGCATTATATGATGCGCGCAATCAGTCTGTCAGTGATGCCATGTGAATAATTGTATTTACATAGTAAAACGCGTATAAAAAAGATTTTTGCGAGTATTGAACATGGAATTGACTTATTTGACGGTATGTACATAAAATACTAAAAATATAATAATATAATAATAAAAATATCTATGCTTATCAGGTGTATTTTTGAATATTTCCAGAAAGAAAGAAAAGTCTTGACGATTAATAAAAAAATGGAAATTTTGACAAATTTGGAAAACGGGATGAAAAATTGGGAAATTTGCAAAAAATACAACGTTTCAAATTCGAGCGCGCTTCATTCCGTAGTAGTGGGGGAGGAAGGGTCGATCGTCTGCTCGTTATGGGGAGGCGTGACGCGCTCGTAAAAGGGAGACCTTGTTACAGGGAATCTCGTTAGAGGGAATCTCGAGTGTAATTATAGATAGGACTTGTATCGTCCCTTTGATGAATATTCGATATATGTATAAATTGGCTTTAGGGTCCAGAAATAATGAAAACTCAGTTCTTACATTCTTTATGGTACTAGAGAGGGCCCCTATATATGGCCAAAACGTTTGCCTTCCTCTTTTACGTTATGTTGTATCTGCCATTGATAATTTTTAAATGATGAACATAAGAAGAAACAGACCTTATGCCAAAAGAACAAGGTATGAATACAAATTCTAAAGGTACAATCAAAACTCGTTTATTTCAAGACGAGAAGGGCTCCCACCACCGCAATTATCAGTAAGGTTGGTTTTCAGAATAAGCAGTGGATTGGTTGTCGCCCCAACCACAATGTTGCATATACGGCAAAGGTGGAGGTTAGGGGAACGCTCGGGCCTTGTAATAAACGAGTCTTGACTGTAGTTGGTGTCACTGCACGATTATATTTCGCGCGAATATTTAAATCTCAAACTGCTTTCATAAGAGAATGATAATGTGTATGATTCAATAAGGCTAACAGCCTGTGAATTTATTTCTTGTTTACATTTAGTTATATTAAGTTGCTTCTTGGAGAGTCGTCGCCAATCCGCGTATGCATGAATCTGTGAGTGTTTACATGTGTAAATATCTCAATGAAGCAGACATATAAATATATTTTGAAATTTTTTTCTCAATACTTTGATAAGAATTTTCTTTTCCTCATTCCAAAACATTTATTAAAAATATTCAAATACTAGTATTGAGAAAAAAATTTCAAAATATATATGTCTGCATTATTAAGATATTTACACATGTAAACACTCACAGATTTACGCATATACGGACTGGCGACAACTCTCCCAAAAGCAACATAATATAATTAAGTGTAAATAAGAAATAAATTCACAGGCTGTTGAGCCTTATTGAATCATACACATTATCGTTTTCTTGTGAAAGCAGTTTGAGATTTAAATATTCGCGCCAAATATAATCATCCAGTGACACCAACTACAATCAAGACTCATTTATTGCAAGACTCGTCTATTTCCGAACGTTCCCATAACCCTCACCTTTGCCGTATATGCAACACTGTCATTGAGGCAACAACCAATCCACTGCTTCTTCTGATAACTAAACTTACCGATTGTTGCTGTGGTTGGAGCCCCTCTCGTTTTGCAATAAACAAGTCTCGCTCGTTTCCAAGCCTTGCAATATACGAGTTTTGACTGTACCAATAGAATTTGTATTTATTTCTTGTTGTTTTGGCATAGGGTCAGTTTCTTCTTATTTTCTTCATATAAAAATTATCAATGGTAGATATAATATAACGTAAAAATAACACATAACTTCGATTTAAATTAATAAAACCAGAACTAATTGAAATGCGAGAGTTAAATTTTCATTTTTGAAATTTTAAAAGCTCTACGGAAATTTAAAATGCGGTAAAAATTCTACACCAATTTTAGAAGACGATTTATAATTGACAAAATGACGAAGGAATTAATTTTAATGGCATCTTTGAGGTTAAAACCCTTGCATTTTGAAAACTCTCGGTCCGAGACAAAGAGGTTTATGAAGAAAGTTTTAGAACATGAAAAACACGTCATTTTCATCTCATGCAATTTTTTTCTAAGACTTGTAATTTTAGAGTAACACATCACTCAATAAATTTCCTGTCCAACTAAGAAAAACAAACTTTTTTCGAGAAATTCGACTTTATTCATCAACATAGTTTCCTTCGAGCGTAATACATTCATTCCAACGCTTCTCTAGCTTTTTGATGCCTTTTTTGTAGTATGATTCGTCTTTGCTCTCCAAATAAGCCTCAAATTCGGCAATTACTTCTGCATTGGAGCCAAATCCCTTTCCCTGGTGGATTTTTTTCAGGTCAGCAAAGAGCCAGTAGGCGCTGGGGGCCAGATCTGGAGAATATGGTGGGTGAGGAATCAATTCGAAGCTTAATTCATTCAATTTGACCATCGTTTCCATGGACTTGTGGCAGGGTGAATTGTCTTGGTGGAAAAGCACTTCTTTCTATTGCATGTGAAGCCGTTTTTTCTTGATTTTTGCGCTCAATCGATCCAGTAATGTCACGCAATAGTCGCTGTTAATGGTTTTTATGTGCCCCCGCCGCGTAAACTCGTTTTTACGCTACAGTTGAGAGTAGCGTAATGTTGTGTATTGCGATACAGAGGAATGTAATGTAAAAATTGAACTGCGCATGCGCCTATAGCCATACAGCGGAGCGTAATCTTCTTCTTATTCTTCTTCGTACAGCGTTAGCGCCGTACTGACAAAGCCTTGTACATTTGAACTGCGTATGCGTCTATGACAATACGCTACTACTATACAAGATCGAGAAAATCAAAATGGCCTGAAGTATTCGCGACATGTCAAGTGAGGTGGTCGATAATCACGGCAATTTCGACCTTTTCAGATTGGATTCGAGTGTACGCATAAAAACTCATATATGCGCCGAAGTTACATAAAATAGAATATGTGCCAATGCACACAATTCGGGTAATTACGAGACTCCCTTAAAATGCTCGCAGGACTGATCCCGCCTCGGCTTCGATCTCCTGCGAGCATTGTCGCTCGTTGCGTAATAACCCTCATTATGCGCCTAGGCACATAATATACTATACCTTTCTCAAAATAATCTATAAACAAAATACCATGCGCGTCCCAAAATACGGATGCCATAACCTTGCCAGCCTACCGTTGAGTTTTTGGTCGCTTTGGACGGCTTTCACCAGCTGATGTCCACTCAGCTGACAATCTTTTTGTTTCAGGTGTATAGTGGTGGATTCATGTTTCATCCAGTGTCACATACCGACGCAGAAAATCCTCTTTACTTTGATTGAACAGCTCGAAACAGTGCTCTGAATCCTCGACGCGTTGTTGTTTTTAGTCGGGTGTGAGCAAACGCGGCACTCATTTCGAAAACAACTTACGCATCCCCAAAGATTCGTGCAAAATTGTAAACACACTACCTTCTGACATCTTTAAGGTATCAGATATCTCACGGAACTTTAATTTACGATCCCTCAAAACTATTTTGTGGACTTTCGTTATGTTTTCCGGAACAACTGCTGATTTTGGCGAATACGAGTGTTGAGCGTCATCGATGTTCGTACGACCGCGTTTATATTCGGCATACCAGTCGATGATTGTTGATTTCCCTGGTGCAGAGTCCCCATAACGCTTATCAAGCCACTGCTTTGCTTCAACAGTATTTTTTCACGTTAAAAAGCAATGTTTGATTAACACTCGAAACTCTTTTCTATCCGTAGTTTTGAAAATGACAAAAGTTGCTTCACCAAAACCTCTGTAACTTCTGAACAAAACATCAGATTGTCATGAAATTTTGACACTTAACGATTTCAGGTTGGTACTATCCAGAAATCATATGGATTTGACAATAGTGGTGACATCTATATGTCAGACCAGAAATTTATTGAGTGATGTGTTAAAAGTCGGAAATAATTCGGTCATCATACTGTTAAAAAAGCGTTTTAATTCAAAATAAAAAATCTGCTAACTTTGTAATGTAACAAAAACTAGACCATTAGAAAAGGACAGACTTATGGGCTTATACACTGGGTGCAGGGTCATAACGAGGCTGGGGAAAGCGGGGCCCCCGGATACAAAGGACCCCCGGGACGGAAATTTTGTTGTTTATTTAAGCATTCAAAAAATATAAATATTTACTTTACGTTACGAACATCGATTGCGTGTTATTTCCCTTCCATTTTTTTCTTAAAGTTGATTTTGAAATTTTCGTTTGAAAAGAGCCCGCCCAAAAAAAACATATTCTATTTTTTTTCGAAAAATAATGGTTTTGAAGAAAAAAATGCTAATAACATAAAATATGTATGTATTTATCGAAATAAAAAGGGCCCAAATTTATAATCAATATGTCAAAATACGTAATTGAAGAATGTGTCAGAAATATCGGGGGCATGCGCTTTTCAGACCTTTCTCCTTAATAGAATCGTATATAAAATAAAAATGTCTACGTGTTTCTTTATTGATTAAAAAAGAATCGTTTCATAATTGAATCCCTATTGCAATGGTACGTTTTTTTATATCAGATGGCGTGTTAAACTATAGCAGTTCTCAGCATTAAGCCCGTCAATTTTCTCCTCGACAGGTATTTGAAAAGACATACTAGACTAGTTTTCCAATGCAAGTTGCTTCCCACGCGTTTTCACGTCGCTCCGCCAGCTATCATTGATTTTATAGTATATATAGACCGCTGATGCTATTAAACTTAAGATTTAATAGTATTTTCAAATTTTTAACGTACAAAAAGTTTCTAAACTCGTAGGCCTGTTTTTATTTTTTATATTTTTCATGAATTTGTGGCAGTAACAGTCCGATGTTTTTTTAATGGAATCGACTATGACTGTAAGCTTTTGAAAATTTAGGTCTATTTGGAAATTATTTTTAGATAATTACGTTTGATTCTTATTCTTCAAAATTTGCGGCACAAAAATTCTTCCTCCTTCCTTATGTTGATCTTTGTGCAAGTTGCTTCCCACGCGTTTTCACGTCGCTCCGCCAGCTATCATTGATTTTATAGTATATATAGACCGCTGATGCTATTAAACTTAAGATTTAATAGTATTTTCAAATTTTTAACGTACAAAAAGTTTCTAAACTCGTAGGCCTGTTTTTATTTTTTATATTTTTCATGAATTTGTGGCAGTAACAGTCCGATGTTTTTTTAATGGAATCGACTATGACTGTAAGCTTTTGAAAATTTAGGTCTATTTGGAAATTATTTTTAGATAATTACGTTTGATTCTTATTCTTCAAAATTTGCGGCACAAAAATTCTTCCTCCTTCCTTATGTTGATCTTTGTTTTGTTTTTAGAATAACTATGGGTATGCTTCATTGACTAAACTGAACAGATTTTTGTATTTGAATTCTGATTTATTTTCGGGTCTGGGTCACATTTAATTAATAGCATTTTTTTCCTAGTGCAGTTGTAATGTAAAGTACAGTATTTTGCAATTATGCATCTTCCTCAAGTTAGGCTTTGCCTTTGTTAAATAATACAAAACTTGACTACAGGAAAAAAGCATTGATGCAAAATATCAGGTGTATCAATAAGTTCCCGCTGTTTTTTTATCAAAAACTGGGCATTTATTATTAAACGATATAAAATTGCTTGTTGAGTCACTCCTAATTCACGTGCAAGTTATCTCCTTGCGTTTGGCACGAATCTTGATCTAATAATGCTTCCAACTCCGCGTCTTCGTACACTTTCAGCCTTCCGCTACGTTCTTTGTCTTCGATGTCAAATTCACCGTTTTTAAACTTTTGTAACCACTCACGACGACTTCTCTCACTTAAGGCAGCCTCCCCATATGTTTCTACAAGCAATCGATGTGCCTCAGCTGTAGATTTCTTCAAATTGAAGAAGTAAATCAAAAGTTCCCGCAAATGATGCTTATTTGGCTCAAAACTCGACATTTTCGCACACAATAGTATATTACGTGCCTAGGCGCACAATGAGGGTTATTGCGCGACGAGCGACAATGCTCGCAGGAGATCGAAGCCAAGGCGTAGTCGAGGTGTAGCCGAGACGTAGCTGAGGCAAAGCCGAGACGAATCTGAGGCGCGATCAGTCCTGCGAGCATTGTCGCGAGTCTCGTAATTTCCCGAATTGTGTGCATTGGCACGTATTCTATTTTATGTGACTTCGGCGCAAATACGAGTTTTTATGCGTAAACTCGAATCTAATCTAGTATTGTAGTTGCTTGCGGCGCTAGTCATTACACTTGATATGTCACGACTAGTCCCGGCCATTTTGATTTTATCGATCTTGTGTAGTAGTAATGGATTTTAATAGACGCATGCGCAGTTCAAATGTACCAGGCTTTGCCAGTAAGGTGCTAACGCTGTACAAAGAAGAAGAAGATTGTGCTCCGTTGCATGGCTATAGGCGCATGCGCAGTTCAATTTTTACATTTCATTGTTCTGTAGCGCAATACACAACATTGCGCTACTCTTAACTGTAGCGAAAAAACGAGTTTACGCGCCGGAGGCACATAAAAGAATATATTATACTGATAAAAATTCATTAATATTTCAAGGATATGTTGTTGACAGATGCCCAACCTTACGACAGTGACGTTTTACATCTGTCAATTTCAACTAAAACTTACTGGTGGCGCCAACTTTTTTCAAACGGCGGAAACTTATTTGTACACCTGATACAAGACCCAGAGTTCGGCAATTGGACGGCAAATTTTTGACGATACTGTGCCAGTGTTGGGCCGCATCTAACTTCGCACTTGGGGTGTCTTCATAGACAATTTCAAACTCTTGTATCGCAATAATGCAAATTAAACTCAAATTTAAAGAATTTGAAATCTTTTTGTGGAAAAAGAGACGCTTTCAACTATGCCGAGACCGGGCTCAAATCCGGGCACAGTCAAAAGCATCTCTCTTTCGCAGAAAGATTTCAAATTGTTTAAATTAAATGTAATAGTTCTGTGTAATTTCAAATAAGGTGGTTGAGTTTGAAATAGTCAAAAGCGTTTCTTTTTCCACAGAAAAATTTCAAATTCTTTAAATTTGAATTTCTGTATAATATTTGTAAGCACTTGGGTATAAACATCATAAATTTTCATACTATATCATAATTAACAAGAAAGGTTGGTAAAATTGACGATTAAGTTGATTTGAAATATCCTACCAGTTTTAATTACTTGTATTTATGGTTTATCAAAAAATCTAGAAAATAGGTATCCTGTTTCATCGACACCTCGATGTATATTGAATTTCATATACTGCATATGCAAATTACTTCATATAATTTTATATTAAAGTCAATACAAACATTTATAACAATGTATTATTTATACAATTCATACGTGGCCCTGTAACGCACTCTCTAAGTCTGAATCAGTGAAATTCATTACGAAATAGTGCATATATACTAATTATCAGTTATTGAAAATTTCGCCGTCGTAAACTACGTAAAACTACGTTGTAAGCTACGTCGTAAGCTACGTAGGAAGCTACGTCGTAAACTACTTTGTAAACCACGTTGTATACTACACAGTTTACTATCACAATTTCTGACGTAGTTTGCGACGTCGGATCTCACATTGTTTACTACGCAGTTTACCACGTAGTTTACGACGTCGAAATTTTCAATAGACTAAGAGAATATGATATATTAATTGCATACCGTTGACCCGAAATGGCAACTCCTTAAATTTTTCTATATTTTTCTGGTATAAACTATCATTTTTACAATAACAATCAATACAACATAAAATTAACGCGTCAAAAAAAGTAATCATACGTAGTTTCATAAAAATTAGAAGTATGACGTTTTTGGAGCTACACCCTAAACACTAAACATGTACAATAAAACTGTCAACCTTTTCCTAAAATATTTCAATTTTACGAAATTAGGGTGCACCATCTTATCCGATGTGCCACATTACCCTCCCCAATTTCATTTATATTTTAAGAGATTGAATCTTGGCCTATCTTGATAATATTATTTTTTGACGAAAAAAAAGGTTTACTAATTAAAGGAATCATTTTGCCTGAAACTTTGAAACATGACAAAGACCATATTAACGACAAAATGAATTTCTATTTTACCAACATTAGAGTTTTTAAAATTTTTTGTAATTAAATGTAGATGATATTATATAAAACATTGTTTTTCGTTGGCGGATATACCAACATTTTACAAAAGTATTTTTTCAAATTTCTGTACTGCTCTAAAAGGAGAATATACATTGTTTCCACTATTAGATTTTTTAAACTGTTCTAAAAATTTTGTATGCTGCACTTTAATATACGTTACATTGCCTCGGTCTTCAAGTTCTGCAGAACTCTTTAGTACGTTTTCATAATATAGTTCATAAAATCATACAATCAATGAGGTTTTTATTTTTACTAAACTGCTTTTCTTATCCGTTACTCTTGAACCCTGTTTAGTAAAATTTAATGAACTTTTTTTTCCGTGTCACATTTGATCCTTTAGAAATATTAGTTGATGTTTCGCGAGTAATTTTTTAGACGCAATTTACTGCAATGCGGGCGGGTATGAATTTAATCGAATTAATTTCAATTGAATTTAAAGACCGAGTAAATTCACTGAAGTGTATCGTAGGTAAATGTATATTCAACCTAGAAAGCTTCTCAGTACAAAAATTATGTAAGCAATAATTAATAAAATAATTTACAGGCTACATTTTTTAGTCATTTTAATCCAATCAAAAATTTTATATTTCGATACAAAGCGAGCACAAACTAATTACGTGGTTAGACACATAGCAGACTTTTTTCACATTGTCCTATGACCCTATCGTAATTAATTAAAAATTAGTAAAATTCTTAAGTGAATTAAGTAATTTATACAAATTGTTGCAGATATTTGAAAAGGAATACAATGACGACCTAGGAGAAAAAATTAACTGAAGCCGATCAAAAAATGATTTAAGATATATCTGTCTGTATTGGCTGCTATATTTCTATTATATTCTATCCTCCTATTCTTTCCTTTTCAGAAATGACAATTTCCTTGTAACTCAATTTTTTATGGAATTAGTTTTGTAAAAATATTGCTACCCTACACACTGAAAAATTTATTTACTCTACAAAATAAACTTTAATATGTACCCAAATTGGTCACTTTCTCTACTATATATATCCACTTATAATTTCAATAAGTAAGAAATTTACGAAAAAATACCACAGGTGCTAATCAAGGACAAGTGCAATATTGTATAAGCTACAGGTGTCAATTAGGCGTAAATTGCTGGTTTATTTAGGGATGGATGACATTTGAGTGCAATAATGGAAATTCTTAAGAGTTTTATTTGTAGGTGCTTACTTAGGTATGTTTTTTAATTTGTTATGCTTCAGTGCATTAAATTAATGTTGCCATTTAGCAATTACTTCTCAAAGGACGTGCAAAAGTTGATAATGCTATTTGCAGTAGTGCAAGCTGCCACAAACAAGAAGAAGAAGAAGACGTGCAAAAGTACTGAAGAATTCATCATATTGTAGGATTCCTCTTCTAAAACTTGGTTTGCGTGACAAATTTTCCGCAAGTCTGGATCATCTGAAATACAAAATTGATACGGATTTAGTTAAATTATAAGATTATCTAGTCTTCAATCGATCGATGAAAAGAAAGAAACATATGGAACAAAATGGCGACCGGTCAAAGTCAAAAGTTCGATTTTTACTAAAAAAATGTATTATGTTAAGTTCTAGATTTTCGCATTTTCACTAAATCATTCACGTCTTCAAAAAGCCAAACTCTACTCTATAATTCAGTTGGTACATCATAATAATATATCTATGTTCCTCCGCCTATAATAATACTGTAATATCTGTATTCAAAGCTCTTCAATATTTTTGGCACAACTGAATACTTTAGAATATTTTCCAACTCGAGGACATTTAAATGGATCTACATCCGAGAAAAACATCTGCACGTTTTCAGAAAAATGTATTTTTCTTTAACTCTGCATTTCTAGGATTTTGAGTAGGTCGTTTTCTTTTTCGAATGATATACCCCATAAAATGAATCTACCTGATTTTTCTGAAGAAAGTGTTAAGCTCAAAAAAATGGTTAGTAAAACTAACTACTTTGGTTTGTAAAATATGCCTCAGCTATTTTATTAGTTAGCACAACAATTTTTTTTGTTGGTCTTACTATCTCAATTGTTATCACAAGAACTTGGGTAATAACACCAACAAAAAAATTTTTGTGCTAACTAATAAAATAGCTGAGGCATATTCTACAAACCAAAGTAGTTGGTTCTACTAACCATTTTTTCAGTGTATTTGAAAACTTTTTCAAAATGAAGTTTATAATATTTTTACATTCTCATCATGGATGAGAGGGTATTGGTTTTATGTGAAAAATGACTTTTTAAATTTTCATCAAATCTTTACGTTTTGAGACCCCCTGAGTCAGAAAAAATGGTTTTTACGAAAGTGTCTGCACGGAAAAAAATAATTAGCTGCATTAGCTAAATATTCGCTACCACAGCTAAGAAAGTTACTTGATATACGGACAGCGAATGCCTTAGCTGATAATACTAACGTCTATTCGCTACAGTACTTTAGCGATGCCAGCTAATTTACGTTAGTACTGGTAACAACGATTGTGAGCAGTAGCCTATCGGTCGTGTTATCTTCCTGTTCTAACAGCGTTTGAAGTACTAGTTAATTTTATTAGCAATTGCTGCAAATAGAGGTAGCACTCAAAATCATTGATTTTGAACTTCCAAACCTACATTTAAATACAGTTACACCTGGGTGCTTAAGAAAAAAATGATCTCGTAACCCTTCTATACTCACAAAAGTCTGCTGGCAAGTTATATCAAAACAACTAATTTCTTGCGACATATCGTAACCTGCAAAATTAAAAACGAAAAAAAACTGATTCAGTTCTAACCTTAATCACAGCATAATTTTTAAGAATAAGAATAAAACGTGAGCTGCTTTGATAACCAAACTTATAGCTACAAGTAGAAACATTACCGGGAACAGTAGCGACTTACTTGCCAGTCCAGCCTCTCAATTGTACAAGTATACAACACTTAGAATTAAGATAACCTCAGTAAGAAGATAATAAATAGCACAATAAAGAACCTATTACAAAACCTACAATGCAATCTTCAGAGATCAGTTACAAATCAGTCATTTGCATTATAAATTAACGCGAATCGTCGAATTATTTATAAATTAAATTTAAAACAACGCGACAGGTGTACAACTTACCATTTACAGCATAATATCTGACTAGTCGCGCTTTGTGCGCATGAGCAGCACAGAAAACGCGGGATGTCTAAGCAGCCGTTAGCAACCGCTGCTAACTTCTTACTTATCAGCGCAAAATTTGAAATGCTGCGAGTACGAATTTTGAGAGTTTCTAGGAGAGTAAACTGTTTTAGCAGCAACAACCAAATGATTAGCTACAACTCTTAATACGCTAAGGAGTCCAATGCAAATTTTCAACTTCGATTGCAGCTAACATTTTTTAACTGTCCCAGCAAACTGTTAACTCTCTCAGCAAACTTTTTATCAATCACAATTAACTAGTCGACAGCTAACTGCAGTTAGCAGTAGCAGACATTTCATTTCTTTCCGTGTGTTTTTGAAAATAACTATTTGAAAAAATCAAAAATTTCAATACTGATTTTTGATAGTGCTCATAAATCTCTACAAATTATCCTAATAACATTTTTTGATTAAATGAAAATTAGAAATGTTACAGCATATTCAAATTCGAAAAAAGTCAATATCAAAATTCCATTTTCCGGTTAAATTATACGTATACGAAAAAACGTTATGATACAATATTATTTTCTACATAAAGACCTACAAATTTGAATTGTAACATTTTTTCATAAGATGCATATTTTTCTTTTTAATTTAAAAAAAAAACTATTGAAAATCAAAAATTCAATTTTTTAACAATAATATGTGAAATACGAAAAAAACGTAAGAATAGAGTTGTTCGTTTCAAAAAGATCTACAAATTTTGTCTCACACAGTTTCTGATAAAACATATATTTTTCGTTTCAATTCTAAAAAATACGGTTAAAATTCAAAAATTGCATTTTTTAGACAAAATATGTGTAATACAAAAGAAAAGTTTAGATGGAAAATTGTTTGCCTAAATGAGGTCTACAAATTCTCATTAAGACATTTCGGGACAGGATGCATATTTTATGTTTTGATTTTTAATATTAAAAAAATTCGATTTTTTTCACCAAAATATGTGAGATACAAAATAAGCATTGTTCTGCAAATTCGTTTCCTTAAATAAAGTCTACGATTTTTTTTTATTTTTAAGAGATTTGGAAGAAAATAAATTATTTTAATTATGTAATTTATTAAAAAGTTACTGAAATGTATATACAGAAAATAGAGCGCGAAGCGCGAGCGTCATGATGAGAATGTGTTCCTGAAAGCTGATAGAGCCTTAAGTAAATTGAATCTCCTGTTTCACTTAAATTCAAAAAGAAATAGAGTGACTTTGAGAAAATATGTAATTCACATCATCTGTAATATTATTATAAAATTGGTTTGAGCTTCAGTATCAAATTATAAGAAATAAATTTAAATGTATGCGAAGAGCACAAGACCGAGCGCGAAGCGCGACGATCGAATCGCGCGCCCTAGGCGCGCAATACAAGTTTTAGTTTTAATTACGTATATCATATTTTTGCCCACAAATTTGAAAATGGAGATTTTTTCTCTTGGACACTGAAAAAAATGGTTAGTAAAACCAACTACTTCGGTTTGTAAAATATGCCTCAGCTATTTTATTTTTTTATAATTTTTTTTATAATTTCAAAGGATGCATTCTGAAAGGAACGTAATTACACTATCAATAGACTTTTTTCTAGAGTATGAATTTATAGATCTGAGTAAGAGAGTTTTCTGATGATGAAGAAGAGCTATGTGTATATATACAGAGTGTATAGTGTGGCGTAAATAACAAAGATCTCTTGAATTCTTCGACCTACGATGACGAAGTCCCAAGAACATTCTTGGTATTTCCCGAGCCCTTAACCATTGTTTATAAACTTGGGATGCTCGCTCCTGATAATGAACGCATAATATATTTATCAAAAAATCCATACACGGTACTTGAACTCTTTGTGACTCACTGCACTCTGGGAAAAGACATTGAAGTTGCATATGCAGTCGAACGAGAACATCCGAACAGTAATGAACTCGAGTACCATACGAATTTCTTTATCTGAACTCTTAAATAAAATTCATGTCGTTAGATCAATTATTGGATTTCGTGGATAATCTTCGATTTAATTATCTATATGGAATCATTTGAACATTCTTCACGTTCATGTTCTTCTCACTGCATAATCATGCATTTTACTAAAACATGTTTGATTTTTTGTACTTTCGGTTGGTACGTTTATGGTGAATGATGTTGAGTGAGTACAGTAGTTCAGTAATATATAAATTTTAATAATAAGACGATTTAATGTAACATCATTTCAAATTTGCAATATCTTCAGTTTTCATACACGGAGAAACCCAAGTTTACAATTTTTGTTAAACTACGTTTCAATTTAGGGAAAAACATGTCATATTGAGAATTTTTCGTAGCGAAATACTAAAATTTGGATGAACTGTATGATAATTTAGTATAGATTGTATCGAACTTTACTATAAACTAAAGTTTCATATAATTCATAGAATCTTTAGTATTTTGACTGCGAACAATTTCTAGTCGGCTAGGAATAATTACTATTGTATCTCGATTTTCCCTTGATTGCTAATATTTTTTAGAATTGTAAAATAAAATATTTATTGCTATAAAAAGTTTCTCCGTGTAGACTGTTAGAAATTTCTCCGAAATGTTCGGAATTATGCAACTACAATTTCGTAAAATTAAAATAAAATTTTTAAAAATTCAATCACTTTTTAGTAAATTTAAGAAAAATCTAATTTCTAGATAGAAATTGATGAATTTTTCGATATATGCATCTAAAAATTCTGAATCTTAAAACGGAAAAAATTTTTAATTTTTGGTAACTAAAGTTTTATGCAGTTACATGTGACTGAAAATTCTGTCAGTTTCGTAATTTTAAGATGAATTTCATATAAAACCTGTTACAGTTGCTGTAATATTTAAAGCAGTTTAGAAAATGTAGTAATATTTTCACGATTTCAAAATAAATTTGCTTAAAAGTATCCTAAATATTTTTAAATGTTAAGTTTATTTGGTAACTTGAAAATTTCCTAAATTCCAAAACATTTATAACAGTGTAAAACTTCAAAATTTCTATTTTTTAATTAATTAATACATGTTGAATAATTTTCTGGCGGTAGTTGAAAATGAACTCTTCACTTTCAAGGCTGATTTTTGTGCAGAATACTCAATTGTTCCAAATTATTCAAGTTAGAAATTTGTATAATTTGACAATAATTTAACAATTTTTTAGAACAAATAATTAAGACCAATTTAAAAAATGTTAGCAAACGAATACAGAAAGATTTTAAATTCTTGAATTTTCTATAAAACAATATACTAAAAAATAATTAATAGTATTCAATGAATTTATTTTTTATTGAAATTATTGAGTAATTCTGCAAATTTGAGTTCCGTTTCTGAAAGGTTTTTATATTTTGCACAAATAAACTTTATATTTTGTTCTAATACAATTTTTGGTGAACTATTATATTAAGTATTGTGCTTTTGTTTTTCGTCAAATGCAATTTAAAAAGTCAAAGTTAAAATTACTTTATCCTTCACTAAAAAAATGGTTAGTTGATCTAACTACTTCGGTTTGTAAAATATGCCCTTGTTACTTTATTGGTTGGCACAACTATTTTTTTTATTGATGCAGTGACATATTTTACTAGTAGTATGTTCTACTAACTATTCTTTTTAGAGTTTTAATAAAACAATGGTACATGATAATAAACAAATAACAATTGATTAGAAGTATTCTTCATATCACGTAGATCAATCTGTGAAAACAAAATTTTTCAATAGCCTAAAGATCGACTGAAACAGATTACGTCATTCAAAGTTTTTCTGAATTTCAGATTCAAATCAGGGTCTGTTTACGTTCACACAAATATTTCCTAATTTAATATATTTCAGCAAATATACATATATATTATCACAGAAGGAACAAAGGCTATACTTTTGTTTATTATTATGTTCCATTGAGCTCAATTTTTTACGCCGCCCAATCAGATTTTAACAACGGGCGCAGTACTACGCCCGTACTGCCGGATACGGGCGTGGTACTGGCAACCAGTACTGGGGTCAGTCTGACTTTCACAACGGGATTGGTTTTACGCCCGTACTGCCGGATACGGGCTCGGTACTGGGAATCATTACTGCACCTTTTCTGGCAGAATATGGGGATAATAATGCTTCGCCAGTACCGGCTGTCCAGCACACTCTAAGTATTGCCTACCAGTACCAGCCAGTACTGGGTTTATACAGGCATGACATTACTGGCTAGCCAGTACTTGAACCGTACCGCTCGACCACGCCTATTTCTACCAAATAATTCTTCCAAATCTGTTACCTATTTCAACCAAACTGAGTACTTCAATCAAATTTCGAACTTTGTTCAAATATTTCAATCAAATTTCGAAAAATATTACTTGAAGTTGATAAAATCGAATGAAGTAAAAAATGTATAATTCAATACTATTATTGATTATTATTTCAGAATTAATTAGTTGAGTTTGAAATTTTTGTCACTGCCTACATTATCGGAGGATCACTCAAATTCTTTAAATATTATTTCAGAATATTGAATTATTTATTATTCAATTTTCCAAAAATTGTATAATAATATTTTTAAATTAAACTCTACACCAAATTATACTTAATATTTTGAAATTAAATATCTATCATATTTTATGCAAAAATATTAAATATTATATAATATGAAAATAATAAATATTAAATATCATTTTATTTGTAAATCATGGAAATAATTAATTATTTTTTCGCATTAGATGTAATAATCAATATTTGAATAACAGTGCTTTCTTAGTAAAATTATAGTTAGAATTCTATCTTCAGTCTAAAATAATACTTTAGTAATGCGCCAGTAATGGCAAGTCAGTAGCGGTCAATAACTACTGGCACAGTACTGTCACCGAATACTGTCCCAGTGCTAAGTAGTTATGATAGCCATATTACTGCGCCAGTAATGGCAAGTCAGTAGCGGCTAACCAGTACTGGCGCAGTACTGAATTTTTTGTGAACGCCGTCACAATACGAATTGAGCCGACTGGGTGATTACAAATTAGTATACTGAATTACCTGCGTTTTTAATTCTTAATAAACTACGTTTGACTTTATTGAAAAATGTCTCAGATTGAGAATTCTGACAGTAAAAATATTAAACTTTAGGAAAAAATTTAAACTTCTTGAAAAATCATTAAAAACTTTATAACAAACTATGTTACGTTTCAACAATTGTTTTTCTAAAGTTTAATATTTTTACAGTCGAAAATTCTTCATATGACATTTTTCCCGTAAAGTAAAATGTAGTTTATTAAAAATTAAAAAAGCAGGTCTTTCGGTATGGTAATTTGTGATTAGCGTCAAAAATGCATAAAAGATATAACTTCTGTAAAAATGGAAGCTTTTATGTGAAAGAAGAAAAGAACCCCATGGAATATAATATTTGAAGAAAATAGTCTTTATTCCTTCTGTGATAATGATGTTCTATTTACTTTAAAGCTTGGTATCTAATGGAAGAATAAACTCATGTGACAATAGCAAAATGAAAAAATCATGATATGCCCACTAGATCTAGATTTTGCACTAATACGAATATATTTTAATCTTTCTTTTACTTATTCCTCCAGTATATAAAGCGTAAGTCGCATGTCCACACTATCTACTCAGCGGCGTTCATTACAGATCAGTAACTACAGTTTTTTCTTATCTTGCAACAAACATTGCCGAACCCATGTATGGTTTAGATATGTCCTATGCGATACTAAGGAGGTAGACATTGCACCTTGCACACCACATTATATTTAAGATTGTTAATTTAAAATAAAAAATTTAAATCTAGTTTTACAAATAGCGCGAGAAAACAATAGAGATCTCGAATAAATTCAGGTATAATTCTAGTACTTTCTGATCCAAATATTACATTTTTTGCTACCGAAAAGTAGTGATTGAAATTGATGAGCCAAATAATTATATATTTCGATTTTATTTTGTTAGTGCGCAAGATTACTGTTTTTGAGAGTTTCCTAAAAAAATTTTTTAACTCATATTTTTTATGTTGCAGGTTACTAAATGCAATGTACTCACACTGGACCGGAAAAAACGCCTAGGGAAGAGAAAGAGATCAAAAGATTTGTTATAGAATCTTTTGAAATTTTTAATTTGTTGACAATAAATTCTGGAAGGGCGGAAGAACATGTCCCATGTCCCTTTTCTTCCTGAGTCAAACATGAAGACGGATATTGGGAACCTACGGGACGAGATAGTACTCGAGGTATTATACATATATATATGCATCAAATTATATTTGCGACAAATCCAAATCTTCCGAAAACAAGATTTAACTCGAATGAAACTATTTTGAGTAGAAATATCCTTGAGGTTTTCTCCATTAATAACAACTGAAAAATCACTTTAAACCGATACATCAGAATTAACCCAAATACGAGTATAATTGGGAAAACTGTTGGGCAACTGACTAATAAAATTTTTGCAATTTTTGGGCTAATCACTGACAGACTGAACACAGTGTACCGACAATTGAGGGGCCGGATGCAATAAGGACACATACAATTTTTACAAAAGTTCGATTCGCGCTGAGCATCAGAAAAAATTAATAACAATTAAAAGAAAATAATTTGTTGAATTCCTGTTACTCTATTAGTCAAATAACACCTTAAAAAACATTCCCTAAAAATGTCATTAAAAAATTCCAGAAACTGACAATCATAGCAAGAGTTGAAGTGAAAAACGGATTGAAAACGATTTTTTTTTAAAAGTCACTTTTGTAGTTAAAAACAAAAAAAGCTACAACTTTTTGTCCAGAGGAAAAAAGATGCGCAATAAAATTACACAATCATGTATATCCTTTGAAAATTGAAAATATATAAGTATATCACCGACGCTTGAGGTGCTCAAACCGTAGTTGGGTAAAATGAGCATCGGGCGTATTATTTGAACTAGCAATGGTATGGTTCTCTCAAATAAAAAAAATTCTTACCTCGAGCCTGCCAATAGTCATCCGGTATATACATAAACAACTTACAAATACATTCACACCATTCGGACGTAGCCAATCATATTTCAAATTACAAATACACTTAAACATATAACCTTACATATATAAACCTAATAACTACACTTATATATAGTACGATACGCTTTCGTCAAATCACGCACACGCTCGCTTACAATGCTGAGATATAAAATTTGGAACTTTCTTATATAGTGACTGCATGAGTTATTCAGAGCTTGTGAGAGTAAGTGCCGTCAATAAAATTTTTTAGCCTTACTCAAGTAAAAATAAATCAACTTTTTTCATAAATGATTAATAAGATAATTTTAAAAATTAATATAATTATTGGATTACATTTAGTATAGATTTTTATTATAACGACGCATGAAGTTTAGTGAAACTAAATTTTCAAATGTACATTAAAAAATTGCATTATTATTAAGAAGTATCTTGTATAAAAACATTTAAAAGAAGGTTCTTTTATTTTCTGTGTTTTATATTTTCAAAATATGGGTTTTACATTTGCGAATTCCAAATCATTATTCTGCCTGAGTAATTTATGTGATATTTCATATTTTATCTAATACACTTATCGACTTTTTTTTGTTTAAATTTTCATAATATCAATTTAATTTTAAGAATTTAAGTTTTTGAAATTAAAAATTTGTTTTGTGTGCCCAAGGCGCAGATTACTTTCATTCGTTCCTGCGTGAATAGATGTAGCTGTTGGAATAAATCTTGCGATTCACGGTTTACTCAACTCTCGATTGAAGCGTAGAGTAGAATGAACGGAAAGCTCTACTATTTTTGTGATTTAATAAAAGATTGGTTTTTTATAGTTATACTACGAGTAATAATATATATATTTAAAAATGTTTAATGCACGCTTTCATACTTCACCCTACACTTCTGAATTTTACTCAACTTTTATTCATTTTCGAACATTTAATATATCACAAATAAATGCAGTGATACTAAATAACTTCTAAGTTGTCCTTATGTCCCAAATTTGATCGGAAGTTGAGTAAAATTACTTCAACTATTTTTCTCCGTGTAGCGTTAAAAACTAAAATAATATAATACCTATCATTGAAGGCAGTACACCGTTAAAGTTGACCATTGGTTGGAGTGAGACACAACTACTTGCGTCTCACTTTAACAAATAGTCAATCCTGACGGTGGAGACATGGAAATTGATGAACCACTGCACTGCCTTTAGTAACAGGTATTATTTTTTTTTAGTTTTTAACGATTAAAAATACATTTATTTAAACTGAAAATGTACCGCAGAATCACTATAGTAACAATTTCAATGTTTTTTATGCTCTTCTTACTCATATTATGACGAGATCAGCGAACGGCTAGTAAATGGTCAGCAAATTCTCTGATCGTTCACTGGACTGGGTCCGCCAGGGTTAACATTTCAGACAAATCCTGTACCGAAAAAAATCTCTCGAATTACGTATGAGGTGTCGTTACAATTTTCACACGCGATTTTTTATGTAATATTGGTATAAAAGATTTACCATTTTTGGATTAAATCATACGGTTATAGTATGGCAGTGTTGTATCCCAAAATAGTAAATGCGTATACGAAATTCGCACAAAATTGCGTATACTACTTGTATAAGCGCAACTTCAGTGTCTTACCAAGAAAGCACACTACTCTCCTTCTGAAAAACGCATGGAACCCGTACTCTCTCGGTATGGCCAAGTTGTTTTGACAATATATTGCAATACATTGCCAAACCACCTTGGCCATACCGAGAGACTACGGTTTCCATGCGTTTTTCAAAAGGAGAGTAGTGTGTTTTCTTGGTACGGGTTCCGTGCGTTTTTCGCAAACAGAGTGATGAGTTTTCTCAGTATGACTCTGGAACGAATTTGGTATATTGGCTTTGCTATTTTGGCATCCTAATGTCCATACGAAATTCGCTTAAATTTGTGCAGCGAAAGTAAAATCAATGTGTTGCGATTTTCGTAAATTAAGATTTGTGCGAAATTTGGAAGAGATTTTTTTCGGTGTGAAGAAGTATAAGAATTACGTACACAAAACTACGGAAAAAACATAAAACTATCTGTGCAGAATTTTCGTGCATCTCATGGAATTTCCACAGATAGTTTTGACATATACACTTTAAATTACATTATTTATTAATGAGTCTTATGCCCATAGTGTAATAAAGTTTAAAAATACCTCTTACACTGTAAAAATAAAAATATATTTTAAGCCTCGAAATCAATTTATTCTAATGTATGACTAAAACAAGACTCTTAAAAAGGGCAGGCTTATGCCCTTATATACTGGATAGTTGATTTTAAAGCAAAATATTCTATGATATATTCCAATTTTAAGAATTGCAAGATTTTTTGAAACTCAATGAACTGTTTTCGTTACACTTTTGTTTCGTTAGTTTTTCCATACAAATATTTCATAAATGTCAATTGCCGAACAGATAGTACAACGATAATATTTTTCACTCAATATCCAAACATAGAATACCTTTTAATCTATATTATTTAATAAAACAGGTTGGCCTTCCTGGAAATACGTGGAGGTATTGTGTAGAACGGCAAAAATTGGCTGAAAGATCAGAATGGTTTCGGGCTCTGCTTGTGGGTCCACTTGCACCTGACCGAGCGATTCCTTCACCAACTGTTTCCATACAACATATTGATAAACGAGCATTTGACCATTTTCTCAGGTAAGAAAGTCATATTTGCTTCACATGAAATTTCTTATTGCAGAAAAGACGACGTTACATAAGTGTAATTCAAGTAATAAAAAGTTTCTTGTCATTTATATGAAAATGTACATTTTTTAAAAATGTAATGGCCTGATTAAAAATTTCCACTACTGAAGATTAAGCCATTGATAGATATTTTAGTAATGGAGTAAAGTAACCTATAAGGCATGATATTGAAAAACCAAATGGAGTGACCCAAGAAGGATAGCCTTTTTCGCACGTCTTGCAATGGATTCAGCGAGGTGCTGGCAATTAGAATTTTTTCAAGTTGGCTGTTATTATTCTTATTATAAGTTGATTTAGAACCCATTGAAGAGCCCCTGTCGTTTGGCTACTTACTTTACGATCTCGGTTCAGCTTATTTGCACTACTATCCCGAGCTGACCCGATTAAGTAAACGGTCGTAGAATAATCTGACTTTTCTGACTTTGGTTTTTTAAAATCAATTCTACTTTTTACGCCATTTTGAAGTAGGTCCTTTTTAACTGTCTCGGTCACATATATCTGTCATTGAAGGTAGTGCAGTGGTTCACCATCTGCAGAAGTGAAATAAGAGTAATTGTGTCTTACCCCAACCAATGGTCAACCCTGACAGTGGAGACGTTCCGTAAATGGTGAACCACTGAACTGCCTTCAATGACAGGTGCAGGATGTTTTTCTACCATTTTTCGCTGAAAAATAAAATTATTGTATTTATTCCTACACCTTCTAATCCAAATTTCGCCACTGTATCATAATTGCAATGTTTTAAATGTTTTTTACTGTTCTTAGCCACAATAATGCGAGGTCAGAGAGTGGTCAGTGAGCAGTCAGAGAACGGTCAGAGTATTCTATGACCGTTCACATAACCGGGTCCGCTAGGGATAATCCTTTCTATAAAGAAAGAACCTCAACTGCACTCTTAGCAGTTATATCAGACTTGTTTATAAAGAAGCTACCAGTCAGAAGTCTGCGCTTGGATACAAGTGCCGGACAGTAACAAAGTATGTGCATTGAGGTTTCATTTTCTCTTCACATCTACGGCAGAGGACTATTTGTGAGTCCTATCTTGTACTTATTGTTAAAAAAGACTTCCGCAATCCATGACAATTTCGGTTAAGACTCGCTTCCTTCCTGTGAAGCTTACAGATATCTGATGCCCGTGTGTGCCAAATGAATTTATATCTGTAGCGTATGTACAGAAGGACTGCGTTTAGCACATCTACTATCCCAAAATTGCACAGCAATCATGCCAAATGAAGGTAAAAGATCTGTCCTAGCGTTTAGCGCTGCTAACTACGTCTGATGTACTCAAATTTTTTCCTTGTATCACCAATTCTGGTCCAATATTTAAGTGGGTCAATGAGAGAAGCTTTCATGCCTTCTAGACTAAACTAATAAACTTTGTAGCTCTGGTAAAGCCTACACACTTCCAAAAGAAATTTATATTTCAGTTTCTCTTCTTCCTTTGCAATGATTTTAGCGTTAGCCAGTTCTGAAAGCTCAATCTTATACAAGACCTTGATCTTTAGATTGAAGTGGATCATATCATGCTTTTTAGCACTGTTACTTTGAGTAGTGAACGGCAATTTTAAGTAGATTTTATAGTAGTAATTCTCCAAAACGAACTTCAGTTCTCCGTGTGCGTATGGAAGAACGAGTGTCCTATTAAGACTTTTAAAGCCACATCGTTTCTTTCTATGTACCCGTAGTGTGCATACTTCAATCATCGACTTTTACCAAGTCCAACTGTTTCGACCATTATTATTATTATCATTATTATTCTTTGTTCACATGTTGGTAGTTTGGGCTATCTGTAAAGCTGATCTTGTGGGAACGGGTGGTCTGTTCGCTGAAGACGATTGCTCTTTTCTTCTAAGGTGTCACATGAGCATAGTCCCAGGGCATATTGACTCAACGCTTATGAAGCCTTAGCGTATATCTTCTTTGCACCGGAGAGCTTCTTCACTGACATGTCAGGGCAAAATTTTTGTATTTGGAAGTTAATTAACTCAATGCAAATTGGCTACTTTTGGAATTTCTCGAGAAAACCCAGTTTCTCACCGCTGTGCACAAATTATTTATGCGCCTACAGGTTATCAGAAATGATACACAAAGGAGAAACACCAAACACCCAGTGGAAAAAAGAACGAGCTCTCTCACTAGACTGTCTCAAAAGCACTTAGTAGCCATCTTTCTAATGGGCTAAAACATTCTGTTGTTATAGTCAGCAGTCAACTGGTTTGATGCAGCTCTCTATCCATTCCTATCTTGAGCGAGTCTTTATTTCGCAGTATCTGCTACAGTCTACGTCATCTATAATTGTTTTAACATACTCTAATCTTTGTCGTCGTTTTCTTTTGCGTCCTTCTACTGTACCTTCTAAAATTGTTCCTGCCAGTCCCTCATGTCTACGTGTGTGTCCTATCAATCTGTCGCGGTGCCTCTTTATACTAATATATAAGCTTCTCTTTTCTTTCACTAAGCTTAAAACTTCCTCATTTGTCACCATATCTACCCAACTTATTTATAATAGTTTCCTATAGCACCAGATTTCGGAAGCATCTAATCTTCTTCTTACTCCTGTACCTATAGTCCATGCTTCACAATCATAGTGTGCCACGCTCCATATGTATGTTTTGAGCAGTTTCCTTCTGATTTCTAGATCTATATTTGAAACCAATAATTGTGGTATTTTGGCAAATGCTTTTTTAGCTTGCCCTATTCTAGAATGAATATCTGCATTACAACAGCCATCCATTGTTATTTTACTCCCTAAGTAACAAAATTCGCTAATCTCCCCTATCTTTTCATTGCCTATTTTAATGTTAAAGCGCTTCTTTCTTGATTTTGTTCTTCATGCGATCACTTTAGTTTTTCCTATGTTTATTTTCATAATATTCTGTATAAAAAATGTCTAAAGTTAAAACGTAACTACCTTTAATGTGTAGGTATCTTCAAGACAAGCCAATAAACTTCCAGTCCGTTTCAACAGCGAGAGCGACTCTTGACGTAGCACATCAGTATTTATGTTCGGGACTTGCTCATATGGCTGTAAACTTCCTTCAAGACAATCTGAAACCTTCAAATGTTTTAGAAGTGTATCATGGCCTCACGCTTTATACAAGTGATTTACCTTCGGTTGTGGTACGAACTCCAGCAACTCCTACTGCTCCTCCACCTCCAGAAGATGATGCCGGTGAAATAGGTAAAGAATGTTTACTTTTACAATTGTTTGTTATGAACTGCAATATACAGAATTAGAGATTTCTTCAGACACTAAATTTTATCGTTACACCTTTCATGTATATTTATTTTTCAGCTGCTGCTTGTAATAGGCTTCTTCAATTTTGTTTGATTACTATTGATTCAGAGCCAGAAGTAATTTTACGCCAAGAAAATTTTGAAGAACTACTTCACCACGAGGTTGCAAATCTAACAGCTCGTGATAGCTTACGGTTGAAACAAGAAAGTGTGCTTTTTTCTGCTTTAGAGAGATGGGCTGGTTCTGAATGCCGGCGGAGGGGCGTAGAACCAACACCATTCAATAAAAGAGCTGTTCTTTCCGATGAAATTTGGTACAATGTTCGTTATTTATTAATGAATGACAAGGAATTTATTCAAGGACCAATGGCTAGTGGAATCTTATCGAGCGAGGAATCAGCTTACATCGTTTCGAGAATTCTAGGACATGGTCGATTTCAAGAACATAGATCAGTAAGATATTCTTATTCAAGACACATAATAATTACTTTTATATGTACTTTTAACCTACACTTCCTACTTATGGGTCACACAGATCCTCCATACTGCTCTGAGGAATAACATGAAGTTTTGAGAAACAAAAGGTTTTGAGAAAAACGTGTTTAAAGTCCCGAATACGAGATTTTGATAAGTAATTTGTAGTTTCCATCAATAGAAATTTCAATAACCTGAAGTTGGATAAAGGTGTTTTTATGCAGAAATTGATTGGTCTATTCCGTTAAATCATGTTTCTTAAGCAATTGCATGGACCCCCCAGCGGACCCGGTTGAGAGAACGGTAAGAGAATACTCTGACCGTTGTCTGACTGTTCTCTCACCGTTCTCTGACCTCAAATTATTATATCTAAGAACGGTAAAAAAAACATTTAAAGCATTGCAATTATGATTCTGTGGCGAAATTTGGAATAGAAGGTGTAGGAATAAATACAATAATTTTATTATTCAGTGATAATAACTAGGAAAAAAATCATATACCTGTCATTAAAGGCAGTGCTGTGGTTCACCATTTGCGGAACGTCTTCACCATCAGGGTTGACCATTGGTTAGAGTGAGACGCAACTACTTTTATCTCACTTCTACCAATAGCCAATCCTCACGGTGGAGACGTTCCGCAAATGGTGAACCATTGCACTGCCTTAAATGACAGGTATATGATGTTGAAATAGAAAGGAAATGAAATAAAATTATTGTATTTATTCCTACGCCTTTTTACATTTTTTTCTTTTTCTCTGACCGTTCTCTCAACCGGGTCCGCTAGGGTCAATAAAGTACTGTAAAGGTATTTCTCGGGCCGTAACCAGAAAAGTATAAAAGCACCATAACAACTTCAGAAAACTACACACGACATTTATTATTAACTTTGTTTTTTCTGTAAAGCGCGTCAAATCCCTTTTTCAAAGAAAGGCTGTAGCAACCAAAATAATACGAATTTTGCGTCCAAAATTAAACATCATATTTTTAAAGGTCCACGCTTCTGAAAAATTCAAAATAAATACCGGGCTTGTGGATGGGTAGTAAGTATGCTTACAAGCAGAGGAATTGCATAAATGTTAATCAAATTCTTTATTTCTTTAAATTTATTTGACCTATATTCATGTAACCAAATTTCCAATTGCTCTAACTATTATATTTCCGATTCATCACATAACATAATGTTTATATTTCCAAATAACTATATCCAAATTTTTATTTCTCCGAATATGTATCTTTTTTTATTTTCAAGTAAATTACCCAGGAAACAAGAAGCGATAGGCTAAAATCGCTGTGAATTGCGTATTTTAAAATTGCAGATTCAAAATATTTTTTTTTAATTGTGTTGTGGGCATTTGAATCGGTAAGCTTTTCCAATCAGCAATTTGATCCCAGTCCGATTAAATCATTACGTTGTTGAATTGTTTTTACGCTTCTTCCATTCGTAAAAATTTGTTTTACTGATGTTAATCGTAATTTCACAACTGAGATGAACAATTCACGAAACGTATCTTGACGATTCAAATATGGACTGTGTTACTTAATCGTAAAACTACGATTCAACGGCATTGAAACAAATACACTACCGGTCAGAATTGTGAGACCACCTATTTTCGATGATTGCTTAAATTATTTTAATTTCAATTCTGTGAGTGATAAAATTTGTACTCTAAATAATGTGAAAGCCATCACAATTATCTTTGAAATTAGTCTAGAATGAAGTCGTTTCGTTAAATTTTGAAGAAATTATTGCATAAAAGTCCAAATTTCAATTTTTTCTTAAATTTTAAATAACTTTCGAAACAATCAACATTTTTTAATGTTCTTACCCTAGCGGACCCGGTTGAGAGAACGGTCAGAGAATACTCTGACCGTTCCCTGACCTCGCATTATTATGGCTAAGAATAATAAAAAACATTTAAAACATTGCAATTATGATTCTGCGATCAAATTTGAATTAGCAGGTGTAGGAATAAATACAATAATTTTATTTTTCAGAGATAAAAACTAGAAAAAATGCAATCATTTTCAGATAAAACTGCAGGTTCAGAAACCTTCAATCATAAATTTTAAGATACGCAATTCACAGAAATTTTAATCAATCGTTTCTTTTTTCCTGGATAAGGCTTCCCTTCTAGAAACAATCGATTTGGACGATTTAAAACGTTTGAATCGTTCTAAATCGTGTCCAGTTGATTACTTCTAGAAGGGTTTACAATCCTTTTAGACAGTTGAAACTGCAACCGCCATAAGCATATATATTTGCAAATCTTACTATCATACAATATGTATATGACGCCAAAACGAATTCACTGATGTGTCAAAACGGTTTGTTTGCCATATGTCTAAGCTTGGTTCATGACGTTTTGGGGCGGGAACTTAGTTGCGCACCTAATAAAACTACACTTTTCTGCAAATTATTGAGAATTCAATTTCTAATCTCCGGACACTTAGGAATTACGAACAAAAATTGCAGTGTACTATTTTCATTAAAATACGCATTTGCGTTTACTTTATTCAATCCGATGGGAACAATTGATACTTAGCTTGTCCTGACTGGCATTAATTCAAAACGTATCAACTTTGAATCATTCTCAGTCGTTATAAATTGTGTTCAATTGATTATTTCTAGGAAAGCCTATCGGACCCAGTTGAGAGAACGGTCAGAGAATACTCTAACCGTTCTCTGACTGTTCTCTGACAGTTCTCTGACCTCGCATCTCGTATTATTATGGCTAAGAAAACCATTTGCGGAACGTCTCCACTGTCAGGATTGGCTATTGGTAGAAGTGAGATAAAAGTAATTGCGTCTCACTCTAACCAATGGTCAACCCTGAGAGTGGAGATGTTCCGTAAATGGTGAACCACTGCATTGCCTTTAATGACAGGTATATGATGTTTTCCTAGTTTTTATCGCTGATAAATAAAATTATTGTATTTATTCCTACACCTTCTATTCCAAATTTCGCCACAGAATCATAATTGCAAAGCTTTAAATGCTTTTTTACCATTCTTAGCCATAATAATGTGAGGTCAGAGAACGGTCAGAGTCCGCTAGAGAAGATTATTCACAGCTGAGAACTATTCAAATCAATTAACAAAACGTTAGTTTTGGATTGATTTGGATTTTAGGGATTGAACTTCTGATCGCTCTAAACCGTATTCAATCGATTATTTCTATGTAGAAGGATATATTCAATTGAAGGATGATTTCTATCGGGGGCCCTGTATTGCCACATTTTTGTCCAATATCTAACGTTCTATGAAGTCCAATTTCTTGTAATTGCATGGGAATACCCGAACATGCTCGAAGACTTTCGAAGTCGTTTGAGAAGTTGTGGCGAATCGCGTGTACACAAAGTCGTGAATGAAGTCGATCTCTGGTTCTAGTCGCAATATCGGGCTCCCTTGCAATACCGAGGTTTTTCTCGAATAAAAATCCCTAATATAAAAATTTATCAACCCTATGTTTTAAGTTAAAAAGTTCGTTTTAATTTACAGATGCTGGACATTTCTCACGGACCGCTTGCTCGGCTTATTGACAGACCTCGAATTTATTCTAACATCGAAAAAGAATACCAGTTACAATCAGAAAGCAAGGAACAAGACGACAACAGAAAAAATCGAAGAAAGGAATGCGCTACACAGGGGCAACGAGCCTGTGCAAGAATTGGAAATTGTCTGGTTCGTGTACTGGCTTGTGTTTTTGATTAAGAGATATTTTTTTAGTGGAGAATGAGTGTTCTAAATGTAGCTAAATTGACATTTATTATCATTTTAATAGGTTCATTGCATGATTTGGAACGGTAATAAGAAAAACATTGTTTTAAACCTCATTACCTCTAATGTATATATTTTCGCAGGAACATTACTAATTCATTTAATGACGCGATTAGTGAGACTCTTTTACAAGAATACGCTTTCTATGATAGAATTCTAAACCCTTTATTACTCGAGTTAATTTTATTCATGTCAGCGGTCACATTTAGATTAACCCTAGCGTACCTGGTTCAGTAAACGGTCAGCGAATACCCGGTAAGAAGAGGTGAATTAAAATGAATTAAACGGCATTCAAAATGTCAAAGAAATCAGTTCATATGAATGCCGAACCAATTCCCTTTCTTTCCGAAATCTAGTTAATGCGTTTGACTAAATTCAAGTTGTTTCATTTCAATTCAACCGACTCCACAATACAAATAAATTATTTTTAATACCATTGACTGGAATTAACAATGAGACAAAACCAATGCGATTCAATGCGTTTTGTGGAATTCAGATTGAAAAAAGGCCAATGCGTTTCAAGAAACTGAAATTGGAAGACAGTGTTTGCGATTGAATACTTCCAAGCAATCTAAAACGTGAATGCCAGTAAATGCCCGTAGTAGAATTAAATTTTTTGAGTTTTAATTCATATATTCTATAATTCTTGATTTTTTTCGTAAAAAGTTTTTCTTTTCAAATATACTAATACAAAATTATTATAAATTGAATAATTTTTATTAATTCAGTCATGGCCGTTAGTCGTTGCAGTAATTCTAATGTTGGCCTGCCTGTCGACTCTTCGCTCGAGTGAAGTGCTGAACATTCATTGGCTGTTGTTATGTGATATTATGTCATTTGAAATCACCCGCCAACAGAAGCCAATGAGTCATCACTATTTAACGGAAGTGAAGATCCGAAATGCAGGCCACCCTTGATAACACTGAGTCGCTGCGATGGTCTCACATGATGTCACACGAAAGACCCAAACTCCGTAGAATATAGCCAATATGAATATTTCAATAGAATCGCAAGTAATGGTAACTTCTTCAGTCATTTTTGAATTAAACAAGGAGAAAATTGATGATGTTAACTAAATTGATTTTTTCATTTGGGGGCGTTCACATAATACGTCACACAGTTTATGGGAGGGGGGTCTGCAAATTGTGACGTGGTGTGACATGTTGGGAGGGGGTCTGCCCTCTCCGTTACGTCACACATTAAATGTGTACCCACGAAATTTGAAAAAAAGTTCTGAAAAGATTATCTACAATAATAATTAATAGCTTCTTTTTTTACTGGATTTTGTACGCGTTAACGAAAAATGTTTTATAAAATTAAGAGGTGTGACGTGACATCGAAAGGGGGGGGGGGGGCTGAGGTTTGCGACCATGTGCGACATGGGGGTAAAAAATAGCTAAAAATCGCGTGACGTATTATGTGAACGCCCCCTTTAACAAAATTTTTTATGGTACAAAGTTCAACTGTTGACAAGAGTGCAGTTGCTCTTTTTCATACAAGTGAACAAAAATTCGATTGAAATATCAATATTTGAGATTGGGTTGCGAGAAACTGATGTACCTTCCTACAGATAGCAACGGATTTTTATTCATTTTTTTATTTTTTAGACTATTTCAACTAATAATTAATTTAAAAGCATCCTTTTTAGCATAGGGCAGTGAAACTGATAATATTCAATTCCGCTTCGACAATCGAATTCTTTCGAATGCGTTTCAGTCTCTTTCAAACGATTGCAGGCGATCAATTTGTAAATCCAAAAACGGAATTCAATCGTATTGAAACATTTCAATGCTATTCAATCTACCTCTTCTTACCGAGTACACTAAGCATTCACTGAGCTTGCAATATTATGAATAAGAACGATCAAAAAAACATTTAAGTCATTGAAATTATCTCATTTCTACTAATGGCCAATCCTAACGTGGAGACGTTCCGCAAATGTTGAAGTGTTGAACCACTGTACTTCCTTCAGACAGGTATACGATATTTTTCTAGTCTTTATCGCTGTAAAATTAAATTATTGTATTTATTCCCACACCTTCTAATTCAAATTTGATCGCAGAATCATAATTTCAATGACTTGAATGTTTTTTTTATCGTTTTTATTCATAATATTGCAGGGTCAGTGAATGATCAGTGTATTCGCTGACCGCTCACTAAAACCGAGTCCGCTAGGGCAATTGCCAGCTCTATTTTTGCATACCTCTCAAGATTTAAGTTTGCGATAGAAAGTGTCATGATAAGTCTTATTACGTGTAAGATATGGAAAAAATTTGAAATTACTTTTTGAAATATGTCAATTTTCACGTTTACTTGCATGACTTAACACGTTGAATGCCGTGGGGTCACCGATGACCGGCATTCGAACCACGTAAAATGCGCGCGACACTCAACGTGTTAAAATAAGGAATATTCTCTAAATGGCAGGGCTTCAAACGGAAAGAACTGTTCTCTGAGTTTCATTCACGTGAAAATTGGTTATTGTAAGTTCTAAAGGAAAATACAATATTATGGAGATCATTTTTCAAATTCTAGAGAAAAGAAGAATTAATACACTGAGAAATAAATGCTATTGAATCAAAAGGATATCTTTCCAAAAGCATGTGTACTATTAATTCATAAAAATATACTACAAGAACCAATAAATATTTTACTAATTCTATAGCATATTGATTTGAATCCATGATATACATGCTTTTGGAAAGAAATGCTTTTGATTCAATAGCATTTTTTTCTCAGTGTATAAAATTAAAATTTCACTACTACAACTATATTTTAATGGTTTTACTTGAAGGAATGAATGAAGACCGGAATAATTCGGGTATTGTTTTAAATTTTTTCTTTTAGGAATAGAAATGAAACATTGATTTTTAATAATTAAATTTAAATTTCTTAATCATTATGGTACCCTCTGGATTCAAAAAGCACTTTGCACAACCTTGCAACGACTTTTTTTAAGATCTATAAAAATAATTTTTTTGAAAATTATTTAAAGGTTAGGTTGGAAGCCCTGCTAAAAGATACTGAAAATGTGCAATAATTATACGTATTTCAGGTTTTTACAAAAATTAAGATAAAATGTGACAGCTGACAGCCTATAGTGAATGGCCAACGGAGGGTTCATTTCAATAGTAAACAGCATTATGAAAATTATTTCTAGACCTGTCGTTTCTCATGCTTTTATAGCTATATGGTAAATCTATTAATTGATTAATTCGCGTAGTAAATTTGTTCAAAGAAAAGTACATGTGGTAGAACAAATTTGTTTAGTATAAATTAAGCATGTTTATGGCATTAAGAACAATTATTGTATAATTTTATCGAAATGCCATATTTAGAACAGAAATTTTAGTTACAATTTTATTAACCATTATTATATAGACAATATGTTAAAATTTGTTAAATTTTAATTAACTTTCAATAACGCAATTATGTGTTCTTTAAAGTACTGTTATATAATAATTTTTGTGAACACAGAATATCTACTCGGAATTTGTGTGATCAATTGTTGTGGTTTAAAATTTATATTGTATTTATAGTGATTCTTATTTGGAAAAATATATTAGAAAAATAAACATAAACTCAGGAACTGATACTACAATATTAAGAATTATACATAATTATTCCTATGTTTATGACTAGCAAAGGGTTATTATTATACACATAAAGGTCGTTCAAAAAACATCTTAAATAGTAAGTTTTAGAGAATTATGAATGAAATTAATTGTTTGATGCTGTTGACATGCAACAATTGAGATAGTGTTTATTGGTCATAGAATTGTTGACAATTTAAGGGCCATTTGCGTGAGCATATATGGGTTATTCGTCGGAAGGGTCAAATTTATTTAAGGCCAACGTACTTCTCTATTGCTTATTACTAAAAATAATGAACTCAGTTTCATATTCAGATTCAACTAAAGTACAAATTACCGATAAAAGTCATCTTCAAGTTCCATCAAAGTTAATGAAAAAATTTAAATGAAACTTCATTCAGTGACCAAGCAAAAAATGAACCAGACTGAATATAGCGAATTTTCTATTGAACTTAGGTAGTCATATTTTTATACAACACTGAAGCAATTGGTTTTTCTCCCTAATGAAAATTTACTGCGAAGCACTTGAATTTTTCAATACATAATCTCACGTAGAAAATTAATATATTTTTCATTTTAATTTTGAATGATTTGCCTTGTTTGAAATTTCGGTATGATTTTAATGTTAGAATTCTCAAAAATATTTGCTGGGTATTATAAAAAAAATTATTTTTAAATCAAGTTTGAACGACGCTTAAGGAATAAATTGTAAGTGATGAGGATATAATATCTCCCTATTTTATTTAAGTAAAACATGTGATAAAGATTAAGGGCGCCTTGTACTTTGTAGGCTGAAAAAATCGCTCATTTTGGAATTTTCTGGAAAAAAACCATTAAAATTACACTGATAAAATTCAGTATACATGTAAAAAAGACCTTATTAAACAACGAAATTAAATTAAAACAGAAAAAATAATTTTTTCGTAACAATGAACGCATTCTTCTCAAAATTAAGTTTTAAGCTTTGTGGAAATGCTAAAAAAAGGCGCAAAAATTGATCAATTTGAATAAATCAGGGGTTAAAATATTGAGAAAACTTGCCACCATAATGTGGACTACAATTATAATTTTAAGTGAAAATTTTTTTTTGCATAAACAAAAAACCGACATTTTTGTTGAGAAGAAAAATTTTCACCTTTACTCATTGCCATTAATCCAAAAGTGATCAATTGTTGCATTTTGTAGCTCTTTCGCAAGCTAGAAATGTGGTTTTGAAAAAAGCGCGTTTAAAGTTTTGCGGAAAGTTTTTTTCACTCTGTTAATTGAATTCCTTAGACCGGAAAAAATTTGTTTCGGAAAAAGTCCGGAACTTCGTGTCTAAATCTGGGATAAGAGAAAAGTTTCCTTTTTGTTCAAAAGTATCCAACAAAATGAATACTGAAAGGTTTCGGGAATAACTGAAAAGAGTTCAGAAATTTTTCCGGAACTGTTCAGTATATACTCTTAAAGGAACAAAGTAAGATTTTACGGAACTCGGTATCGAATGAAAAATTCAGAAACAGTTTCAGAAAAATTCAAGGCTGCGTGAAAAAAAAATTTGGTAATCCTTTGTCTGCTCCGTAACTCTTCTTTGCTTAGACATTGTTTTCATATATTTACATATGTACATATTTAAATATTATATTTATTAGAGAATTTAGCAGTTGAAACAAATTATAAATAATATACAAAGGTAATAGTTAATATAGAATAATATAGATAAAAATCGTTCAAATTTTATTATCAATATATTAGCATGAAATAGTGAAAGATAAATTTTGTTTAAATTGCTTGTAATATACGGAAAAATTATAAAAATAAACATGTGCATTACATTTATGTTCATAACGTCAAATCGCGGTACTTTAATGTGGTTCATGTGTTTCACATGCATGCTTTATACATGGAATCAACATACAATATTCTAAACGATGATTTATTAACTATAAAGTACTACTTACATAATATTTCTGTCAATATATAGTTTGACGTCGAAAGAGGGATTCGTCGATTTTCGATTTTCTTCTTAACTGATTCTAAATAATTACTGATAAAAAAAGTTAGGAACCGTTTCATAATTTTTGCCGGACAATTCCTGAATTTTTGTCGCACGTTCATAAAATTATACGAAAAATTTCTAAACAGCTACGAAACTTTCCTCGTATCCTAAATTAGGTATGAGTTCT